>CM057337.1:562947977-565347977 GCA_030015575.1 Agapanthus africanus | reverse complement strand
GAGTCCTACTCCTGATGGCCTACTCGAAACTAGTTAGGTCATCATCCCATGATGCAATCCTTGCTCCCACTGTCATAGAGAAATCGAGGTATCTCTCAGGTGGGTGAGGAAACCTACTAGATCGACGGAGAGGCTGAGGTTCGTTGGTTGCTATTGAATCCTTTGGTTCTACCAAATCATCAGCTGCAGTTTGTATAGCTGGAACTCTTTCCAGTTCTACCTCATGACCACTAATTTCTTCACAAGAAATTCCCTTTTACAAAGGTGGCATGCTCAGTAATAAATGCTCAGTAACAAAACATCTTTTGTTCCTCGGTTAGGTAGAAGATATTCCCTTGCGTATGCCTGGGATATCTAACAAACTTCTATAGATCTGACTTTGCCTCGAGCTTGTCCGGATTATGCTTTTTAGACATAGGCCGGACAATCCTAAATCTTAACTGTCTTAAGAGATGGGCTCTTCCCTTTCCATATCTCATATGAAGTGGTAGGCAGCTGATTTGATCAGAACCCTATTCAATAGGTATGCAACTTCATAAGTGCATAACTCCCTAAAAAGAAATAGGAAACTCAGTAGTACTCATCATCGAGCACATCATATCACATAGGGTGGTATTGCTCCGCCCTGATATACCATCGTACTATGGTGTATATAGAGGAGTAATGCTGAGAGAGAATCTTATTCTTAGAATAGTCCAGGAATCCCGTGCTCAAGTATTCTCCTCCCTGATCACATCAAATGACATAATACTTATACCCGTTGTTGGTTCTCTACTTCTAAATTATATTCTGTGAATATCTCAATAGCTTCGGACTTGTGTTTCAACAGGAACATATGTCTGAATCTTGAGAGATCATCAGAGAGGGTAATGAAGTACAAAGAACCGGTCTTGGCATGTGTAGACAGGGGACCTTCATATATCAATATGTATCATCCCAAGAGTTCACTAACTCTTTCTCTGTTTCCATTAAACAGAGCTATGGTCATCTTATCTTTGTGACATGACTGGCAAGTTTCACAAGATGTAAATTCAAATAGATTTAAATGTGCATCTCAATGTAACTTAGCTAGTCGGGTCGCATTAACATGACCTAGTCTACAATACCTCAAGAAGGATTCGTTCATTTCTGAACTCTTCCTCTTGTGTGTGTTCTATATACTAAGAACTGTAGTTTGATTTAGAACGTTAATGCTTTTAGATAACGTGCCTGAACCGATCAACTCTTGATTTAGGAAATGTTCAAAACATTATCCAACAATACAAAATTATATCCTTCTTTACTAATAAAGAGACTGATATGATTTTGTATATCAGGTTCGGTATCTAATAACATTTGTTCAGAATCAATGTATTCTGGTAATACAGGGTGACAGTGACCAACAGACTTGGCTGCAACACTTGCACCGTTTTCTGTCTCATGAAACTTATCACCCGTTCTCAGTTCTCTACCTTTCTGTAGCCCATGTAATATATTACATATGTGGGATCCTGATCCGGTATCATACACCCAGGACGTAAAGGATATTTGAGAAACAGTTCTCTGTAATGAACACACCCGAAGATGATGCATCAACATGCACTTTCTTCGTTTGGGTGGCACGGGAATTCTGGTAATCCCCAAATTCCTGCTCTGTCTTATAACAATTATAAGTTGTAGCGGGACCAACGTTCCCCAGCTCAATATAACAAGCGGGTTCGGTCAATATATCCGTTTTATTATCTTGATTAAGGCGTGACATGGTCGCTACCTGGAGAGAGAGAGAAGAAAACACTCTGCGTGCGCTCTTGCAAGATCAGATTGGTTATTATTTTATCTAATCAGGATGGCTCCCAATGTTTTTATCAAATCTTCCTTCAAACCCTAAAAGGAAAGACTAGCCGGGATTAATTACACGCTACAAGTTCGCCAATCTTTCAGCCAGGCCAGGGTCGGTACTTTGAGGGAGGTTCCCCGTGCTTTCGCACGGACCTAATTAAAGTAAACCTCGTTTTCCCAGAGGCGTAACCCCGTTGACACCTTTCTAGATACCTACTTGATCGGCTAATTGTAATGTGTAAAACTCTCCCAGGAGTAACTCTTACTCGCAGCGGGTATCGGGATCCAACTATCTCATAGAAGGTATGCAATCTCATTGCAAATTTTAACACTTGAAATTCCCGATAATATTTTGCCCCTAACGTGTTATGACCTGGACGAAAGCCAACAAACCATAGCTCGGTAGTCAAGTTCAACCCGTACATTTCTTGACTGAATTAAAACCACCCGCACGACCCTTGACGAAAGCCAACAAAGCCGTACGACTACCCTAATCCAATCGCATCGTATGCAGCAGATAAGCAGCATATAGCTACCGCACACTACACCTTGACGAAAGCCAACAAATGTTGCACGAATACTATATACAACTTATCTGAAATGACGGAGGGCTACGACAGATTTTTCTGAAAACCTATTGCGTAATGAACTTGATATCGTTGCAGAATCAAATGATTTTGAAATGGAGTGTTTTTGAGGCTTTTCTAGTTTTGCTAAAGGGGTCACTCCCGGTAGAGGGATCGTCGGCCCTTTCCTCATCGAATAAGGTGTAGGATATATCATATATACCACTGTGCAAAGCAAGAACTATAGAAGCCATCAAAATACAAACCGAGGGTTGTAGCATCTGCCAGTTATTGCTAAAGGGGTCAATCCCGGTGAAGGGATCTCGGCCCTTTCCTTATCGAATAAGGTGCAGGATGTTCTACAAGGAACACCGCGATGCAAAGCAAGAACTGTAGCTACCTGTTTTTGAAAATTCGATTCCACAACATCTTTTAGGTTTCTTTTCTTTCATTAATCATATTAATGAAGTCCCATCATTTAAATCACCTAAACATCACAGATAAATACGACGTACACTTATGCCATCCACATTCGCCTCGATATCCCTTCGTGCACCGTTAGGTTAGGTAACTAACGGCAGAGCGGGGCAAGGCTAGCGTGGGTGTAAAACATAAGTAACGTCTATATAATATATCATATATACTATATACTGTATCTATCACAACATATCAAATGATCACATCACAGATATCGCAGCAGAAGAAACATATGAAATATTGTATATTCTAGAACGTCCGTGTTTTATTTTGAGCTTCTATAAAACACGGATTCCATGGTCGCGATGAATAGCCAAAACCACACCCCTAGACCCCTACGAGAGCGGCAAGCAACCCTACCAATTCTAGAGTTAGGAGACCCGGACTCGACTCCTCGAGTTGGTCTCCCACTGGACACTAGAACCCGGTTACTTGTGCTCTCCTCCTTGGGTCTATCCTAGTGTGGAAAAGTAAATAATATATATCAATGGTGACATCTTCCACAACCTGGAAGTGCCCCAATAAAAGAATATTACATACAAGTTTTTACATGAATGAAAATGAAAAACACTCATCTCACATAAAAAACCCCCGGCTATTCAAACACGATGATCCAATATAATATATCAAGCAACACATAACATCACATGTCATCAATGTAAGTAAATATGCCCATCCCAATTGTCGTTGACATATAGCAATGAAACCGGCGATATCACATATTACACTTACGGTCGCAGAAAAGAAAGTGTAAAACTACAACAGTTGGAATCCGCAACTTCCTTAGACATCGCATGCCTAACCATTATAAACCCCGCATTTTAGTCTCCATATCGAAAACACTTTTCAATATCAAGTCGGGCAATTCAACAAGATTCCCGACATTCAGAATGAATGCTCGTCGCAAACTTTATTAGACGGCCGCACCCCCGATGCCGTCGACGAAGTGCACCAAGGCGGAACACCGCTGCCGTGAGCACCCGGACGGATACTTTCGGCGACGGGGTTCTCCTACAGTCACTTGGTCGGGGCTATGGGACGTGGCTGTCCATTAAGTTTATCCGGCGAGTATTCGCGTACGCTACGTGATTACGACGGACTTTTGATCACATCAAAATTCCGTGGCAACCGATCAAGTGAGACTAAACTGCTAGATCTATAACATTCAGATCAGTTATCTCATAACTGCTTGTGGATTCCAAATATTGTATCACATTCCAAATAAATAGAAAATGTTAAACTTTCCGATCGAACAATCAAACACCCAAGTTTTCCCGAAACAGCTCAACACATGAAATAAGTTTAAAAACATCCACTTCATGCCACAGTACCAACGGTCCAGCCGTAGAAGGTTCAAGCCAACGCCTCACATGTGGCACGCCGTACTGCCCCAAACCCTAAGGTTCAAAGGGCAGTTCAAGACGGTCACATAATCGAGTTAAGGTTTGTTGTCTTCTAGAGGGTCCATCGCATTACTTACACTACTTAGAACGTTCTTAAACGTCGGAAAAATCCAACACTTGGAAATTTCCCGGCAGGGGAAAAAGTGGGTATTTATATCCGGTCGAACTTTTTAACATGTTCTAAAAATATCCGGAAAACATTACGAATTTAAAATATCCCGATCGAATCGACGAATACAAAATAAACCCCAAAAATACTCAATACTTGAGCCAGAATAAAATAATACCCAGAAAATATATAAGCAGAAAGTAGAATTACTGCGCAAAAACCCGTCCCTAATTCCCCTTTATTGCCGCGGAATCGCCGCAAAAAGTGGCTTAATGCAGCGGTTCCGCGGCCACGTGGAGGCCTTAGGGGCTCGTTTTTCATGACAATTCTTAGAAAACCCTGCTGAATTTTTTGGGCATTTTTAATTCAGAGAAATCCCAGATTTTAAAAAATGTACAAAGAGGGGTTTAGTTTTGCGTTTCAGGATTCGATTGGGGTTTTAACTTCGTTAGCACATCGCCTAATACTCTAGCTAGGCTCTGATACCACTGTAGGGTTACTAGGCACACTCAAGAGGTTCCACAAGGCATCTACCATTCCAAATTCAAATTTTTATGTGCCTAACAACTCTATGCAAGATCGTTAACTAGAGATTAGGCGAAACTACATGCAAGAAAACTACTTTGCTACTAAGTGAAAGGGATTACAACCTTTTTAGATCTGGTCCTCCACTTGTAAAGCTCCGTGTTGACGTCCCTCCGCTGCGATCATCGTAATCCCGGACTCTAGCGTTGGTTTCGTCGGAGAAATAAGCGGGCTAGGTCGCTGACTTCAATGCCGAAGATGATCTACGTCGGGGAAACTCAAACTCAAGCTATTCCTTCACTTGGTCAAAAACTTTGTGAAGAGAACACCCTATACTACATGGCAAGTAGTAGAGGATGAAGAAATAGGAAGTGGGTTCACTTTAGAATTGGATTTCTCACTCTTTTTCTCATGGCACCATTGGAGCTAGCAAGCTTTTGTGGAGCTTGATGAAGAAGAAGAAGAAAGGAATTAAAAGAATAATATGAAACTTATCCTTTTAATCATGGCACCATGGTTGAGTTAAGCCCTCATGCTTAACTCTTGTAGAGAATTAACCAAAGCATTAGGTTAAGGGTTGGGTTAACTAATATCTTGAACAAATGACAAAAGAGTTGACTTTGTCAATGTTTATCAAGCTTCATGAAGCTTGATAACTTTGACCAAAGTCTCACTCTTTTGTTATTTGTTAGGAAAATAGTAAACCCTAATTTAACCTTGATTTGGTTCAAGTCTCATAAACACAACTTGTTTGTATCATCAAGCATGATACAAACATGTACACTTGCATATATCACATATAAACAATGTGCACATTCAAGTGAGAAAATCAATCTTAAGTGAACCAATACTAGTTAATGCAAAGTAATATATCAAATATATAATTATACATTAAATCATTAAATCATCACTTGATTTAACGATCCGGTCATATTGTATATAACCGACTAATATCAATAGTAACAACTTATCGAATCAACACTTGATCCGATAACCCGGCTATATCGTATACAACCGATCAATGTCACAAATTGCGAGAATAGAATACAGTATCACATAATGGTATTATTCTCGGTCCCGCACATATCTCATATGCGCTCCTATTTCGTTTCGCTTGAGTCAGGAAACCCCTGTGTAGGACTCTAAAGGCTCGTCAATACACCGGCAGTAGGTGATGATCATATCAAACACCCACAAGCCGCAAGCGGTCTGCTAAACATAACGGCCACCCGGGTATTGAGCGATCAGAAGATCAACGAGCAAGTCCGCTCACACTCCTGTGAATCCAACCAGTAACACTACCGTACAGTCCGGTCTCTTCGTCTGATATGTAGCATATCTCGTCTAGGGGTGGTAAACGTCAGAGCCCAATAACTCGATAAGTCGTGTCGATATGAGGCTCATAACGGGTCGAGAAACTACTAGTAACACTTACCATTAAATCCCTAAAGCAGCTTTGGCCAAGGACTTCCTGTTATAGCCAATCGAGCACAGCGCAACATCAACTTCCTATACCGGGAGAGACGAAACCCCTCCTATCGCTCATTGCCTCCATGTGATTCGGGACTTACACAAAAACCACCGTTTTGCATGCCCTCTTGGACGTGGTAAGGTGGAAATCAAAGCACAGTGGGAATCACACAAGACTCTATGACGATCTTGGGTCTACAGACTAACCTGTACCAATGTCACCAGAGAACTGCCATCTGACGTGAGGTATAATACCATCTGGGAGTTCTCGGCGAGTCCGTCCTGTATACTCAGTCTCCACTGAGCACCCGTATATCATCTCTGATGTCAAACACCAATGGATATGGGATCATCCATCGCCCATCTGTATGGGTCGAGAAGGTATACGCTAGTCTACTCTGGTATATCGATGCCCTGTCTCGATACACCCACGACTAGGGACCTTGAAGGATGTACTTATGGACTACCATGTCCCCACTAGTATGATCCGCATCATAGTCCAGATAGTCAAGTACACATCCTAAGGGCATTACTAACATGTAACAGAGAGACAATCAGTGTACACGTTAAGGTAAAGAGTAACCAGATAGCATACTATCATATCGAGCAAGAAAGTCATCCCTATATATGTCCAAGCATCCACTAGAATATACATCCTATGTATAGTAATGGCCTCTAGGGCATACATATAACTAACATAAAGAAGTGGAGGACCGGATCTACAAAGGTTGTAATCCCTTTCACTTGTAGTTAAAGTTATTAACTTGCATGTTTTTTCCCTTACCTCTAGTAACGATCTCGATTAGGGTTTCTCGGCACATGTAAATTTTGATTTTGGCATGGTTGATGCCTTGTGAAACCTCAAGAGTGTGCCGTGGAACTCTACAGTGGTATCAGAGCCTAGCTAGAGCTTTAGGCGAAGTGTAGACGAAGTTAGAAACCCGATCGAACCCCAAAACCCCAATCCAAACCCTAGTCTGTACATTTTTCAAAACAGTGGATTTTTGTGAATTAAAAATGCTCATAAAATAGAGCAGGAAATTCTAAGAACAACTGAATAAAACAACAACCTAAAGCTACAGTGGCGCCGCGGAACCGCGGCCCTAACCTACCTTTGGCGGCGGTTCCGCGGCCGTCTGTGATGATTAGGCGGTACATTTTCTACAGTTATCTCTGTAGGTGATTCTTGTGTCTTCTGGGAATTTTTAATTTGCACTCAACAGTAGAGTTTTCTGGGTTATATTGGGAGTTCGTTGATTCGATCGAAAGTTTAATTTCGTCTAAGTGTTTTTCCCGGGTAATTTTAGAACATGTTAAAAAGTTCGACAGGATATAAATACCCACTTTTTCCCCTGCCGCGAAATTTCCAAGTGCTGGATTTTTCCGCAGTTTAAGAACGTTCTAAGTAGTGCAAGTAACGCGATGGACCCTTTAGAAGACAACAAACCTTAACTCGATTATGTGACCATCTTGAACTGCCCTTTGAACCTTAGGGTTTTGGGCAGTACGGCGTGCTACATGTGAGGCGTTGGCTTGACCCTTCTACGGCTGGACCGTTGGTACTGTGGTATGAAATGGATGTTTTTAAACTTATTTCAAGTGTTGAGCTGTTTCGGGAAAACTTGGGTGTTTGATTGTTCGATCGGAAAGTTTAACATTTTCTATTTATCTGGAATGTGATACAATATTTGGAATCCACAAGTAGTTATAAGATAACTGATTTGGATGTTATAAACATAGCAGTTTAGTCTCACTTGATCGGTTGCCACGAAATTTTGATGTGATCAAAAGTCCATCGCAATCACGTTGCGTACGCTGATACTCGCCGGGTAAACTTAATAGACAGCCACACCCCATAGCCTCGACCAAGTGACAGTAGGAGAACCCCGTCACCGAAAGCATCCGTTCGGGTGCTCACGGCAGCGGTGTTCCGCCTTGGTGCACTTCGTCAACGGCATCGAGGGTGCGGCCGCCTACTAAAGTTTGCGACGAGTATTCGATCAGGATGTCGGGAATCTTGTTGAATTGCCCGACTTGATATTGAAAAGTGTTTTCGATAATGAGACTAATATGCGGGGTTTATAATTGTTAGGCATGCGATGTCTAAGGAATTCATTTGGTTAGGCATGCGATGTCTAAAGAGGTTGCGGATTCCAACTGTTGTAGTTTTACACTTTCTTTTCTGCGACCGTAAGTGTAATATGTGATATCGCCGTTTTCGTTGCTATATGTCAACGACAATTGGGATGGGCATATTTACTTACGTTGATGACATGTGATGTTATGTGTTGCTGGATATGTTATATTGGATCGTCGTGTTTGAATAGCCGGGGTTTTTTTATGTGAGATGAGTGTTTTTCCTTTTCATTCATGTAAATAAACCTGTATGTAATATTCTTTTATTGGGGCACTTCCGGGTTGAGGATGATGTCTCCATTGTATATTATTTACTTTTCTGCATTAGGATAGACCCAAGGAGGGGAGCACAAGTAACCGGGTTTTAGGGTCCAGTAGGAGACTATCTCGAGGAGTCGAGTCCGGGTCTCCTACCTCTAGAATTGGTAGAGTTGCTTGCCGCTCTCGTAGGGGTCTAGGGGTGTGGGATTGGCTATTCATCACGACCGTGGAATCCGTGTTTTATACAGGCTCAAAATAAAACACGGACGTCCTAATATATCCAATATTTCATATGATATTTTCTGCTGCGTTATCTGTGATGTGATCATATGATATGTTCAGATAGATATTGTATATAGTATATATGATATATTATATAGACGTTGCTTATGTTTTACACCCGCGCTAGCCCTGTCTCGCTCTGGCGTTAGTTACCTAACCTAACGGTGCAGACGAGACATCGAGGCGAATGCGGATGGCATAAGTGTACGTTATATTTATCTGTGATGTTTAGGTGGAATTAAATAATGGGACATTCATTAATGAGATTAATGAAAGAAAATAAACCTAAAAGATGTTGTGGAATCGAATTTTAAAAAAAAAGCAGGTAGTTACAGTTCTTGCTTTGCATCGCGGTGTTCCTTGTTGAACATCCTGCACTTTATTCGATAAGGAAAGGGCCGAGATCCCTTCACCGGGAGTGACCCCTTTAGCAATAACTGGCAGATGCTACAACCCTTGGTTTGTCTTTTGATTGCATCTATAGTTTTTGCTTTGCACAGCGGTATATATGATATATCCTGCACCTTATTCGATGAGGAAAGGGCCGACGATCCCTTCACCGGGAGTGACCCCTTTAGCAAAACTAGAAAAGCCTCAAAAACACTCCATTTAAAAACCATTTGATTCCGCAAAGAGATCAAGTTCAAAGCGTTAAAGGTTTTCTTAAAAACCATCCGCAACCCTCCGTCATTTTAGAAAGTAGAGTACTTAGTATTCGTGCTACGTTTGTCGACCATAACCGAGGCGTAGTGTACGGTAGCTAAGTGATGTCTTCCTACACAACATATGATGCGATTAATTAGGACAGTCATGTGACTTTGTTGACCTTAGCCAAGGGTCATGTGGATGTGTCTAATTAATCACGAAATGACGGGTAGAACTTGACTAGTGCTTATGATTTGTTGACCTTAGCCAAGGTCATAGGTGCTAGGGGTAAAAACCTATATCGGGAGTTTCAAGTGTTGAAATTTGCAATGAGATTGCATACCTTCTATATGATAGTTGGATCCCGATACCCACTGCGAGTAATTGTTACTCCTGGGAGAGTTTTGCACTTTTCAATTAGCCGATCAAGTAGGTGTCTAGAAAGATGTCAATGGGGTTACGCCCCTGGGAAAACGAGCTTTATTTTAATTAGGTCCGTACGAAAGCACGGGGAACCTCCCTTAAAGTACCGACACTTGCCTGGCTGAAAGATTGGCGAACTTGTAGAGTATAATTAATCCCGGCTAGTCTTTCCTTTTAGGGTTTGAAGGAAGATTTGATAAAAATAGTGGGAGCCATCCTGATTAGATAAAATAAATAACCAATGTAATCTTGCAAGAGCGCACGCAGAGTGTTTTCTTCTCTCTCTCTCCACGTAGCGACCATATCACGCCTTAATCAAGATAATAATATGGATGTATTGACCGAACCCACTTGTTATACTGAGCTGGGGAACGTTGGTCCCGCTCCAACTTATAATTGTTATAAGACCGAGCAGGAAATAGGGGAATACCAGGATTCCCATGCTCCCCAAACGAAGAAAGTGCATGAGATTCATCTCCTTCGGGTGTGTTCATTATAAAGAACTGTTTCTCAGTGTCCTCTACGTCCTAGGTATTAGATACCGGATCAGGATCCCGCAAATGTAGTCCGTTACATGGGCTACAGAAAGGTAGAGAACTGAGAACGGGTGATAAGTTTCATGAGACAGAAAACGGTGCAAGTGTTGCAGCCAAGTCTGTTGGTCACTGTCACCCTGTATTACCAATACATTGATTCTGAACAAATTCTATTAGATACCGAACCTGATATACAAAATCATATCAATCTCTTTATTTATTAAAGAAGGATATAATTTTGTATTGTTGAATATTGTTTTGAACATTTCAAAAGTAGATCGGTTCAGGCACGTTATCTAAAAGCATTGACGTTCTAAATCAAACTACAGTTCCTAGTATACAGAACACACACAAGAGGAAGAGTTCAGAAATGAACGGATCCTTCTTGAGGTATTGTAGACTAGGTCATATCAATGTGACCCGACTAGCTTAAGTTACATTTTATATGTATATTTAAATTAGTTTGAATTTACATCTTGTGAAACTTGCCAGCCATGTCACAAAGATAAGATGACCATAGCTCTGTTTATTGGAAATAGAGAAAGAGTTAGTGAACTATAGGGATTGATACATGATGATGTATGTAAGGCCCCTGTCTACACATGCCAGGACCGGTTCTTTGTATTTCATTACACTCTCTGATGATCTCTCAAGATTCAGCCATATGTTCCTGTTGAAACATAAGTCTGAAGCTTTTGAGATATTCACAGAATATAAGTTAGAAGTAGAGAACCAAAAACCGGGTAGAAGTATTATGTCCTATGATGAGATCAGGGAGGAGAATACTTGTGCATAGAATTCCTGGACTATTCTAAAGGAGAATGAGATTCTCTCTCGGTGTTACTCCTCTGA
Source organism: Agapanthus africanus (assembly GCA_030015575.1). Taxonomy (NCBI): domain Eukaryota; kingdom Viridiplantae; phylum Streptophyta; class Magnoliopsida; order Asparagales; family Amaryllidaceae; genus Agapanthus; species Agapanthus africanus. Next base: position 565,336,474 of record CM057337.1, on the reverse strand, counting down.
ATATACCACAGCACAACGGTGTATTGGGGCGGTGCAATCGCACCATATTAGATATGATGTGCTCTATGATGAGTACTACTGAGTAACCAATTTTCTTTTGGGGTTGTGCACTTGAGAAGTTGCATACCTATTGAATTGGATTCGAATCAAATCAGTGCCTACCACTCCATATAAGATATGGTATGGGAAGAGCCTATCTCTTAAGTAAGTTAAGATTTGGGATTGTCCGGCCTTTGTCAAAAGCAAAATCCGGACAAGATCGAGACAAGGTCAGTTCTGTAAAACTGGAAAGGTTCTAGCTATACAAACTACAGCAGATGATTTGACAGAACCAAAAGTTTCGATAGTTTCTGACGAACCTCAGCCTCTCCGCCGATCTGGTAGGGTTCCTCATCCGCCTGAGAGATACTTCGATTTCTCGATGACAGTGGGAGCGAGGAATGCATCATGAGATGATGACCCAACTAGTTTCGAGCAGGCCATCGAGAGTAGGGACTCTGTAAGAATGGCTGGATGCTTAGCGATCTAAGATGGAATCCATATACACCAACAAAGTATGGACTTTGGTTGCTATATCTGAAGGGTTAAATCCCTATCAGGAGCAAGTATATCTTGAGAAGATTACTTGGTGTAGATGGAAAAGTTGAGACTTTCAAAGCTAGACTTGTTAGTGGTTTTCATCATCGACCAGGCGTGGATAATGATGAAACCTTTTCCAGTGCCTATGCTTGAGTCCATCCGGATCCTACTTGCCATTGGTACATACCATGACTACGATATCTGGTGGTTGGGTGTCATGACTGCTTTTCTAAATATTGATTTAGAAGAGAACGTCTATTAGTACACAGCCAGAGGGCTTCGTAAATAGTGGGAGCAGCGGAAACGTGTGCAAGTTGCTTTACAGAATAAAGCAGGCATCGCGGAGTTGAAACGTCTGTTTTGATGTGGTAGTGAAAGTGTTTGACTTCATTAAAATAGTAGATGAACCTTGTATATACAAAACGGTAGTAGAGAGTAAGGTGGTCATCCTCGTATTGTACGTGGACAACATACTCTTGATAGGAAAAAAGTTTCTTGTGCTACGCACGGTCAATCTTCTCTTATCACAAGGATTCTCCAAATAGGATAAAGGTGATACTCCTAAATCCTGGGATTTGGATCTATTAGATGGATCTAAAGGGAAATTAGGGTTCTCACTAGGTTTAGTGATATAGTATCAATCGATCCTGGGGAGAATCACTGGAATAGTTCCAGGCTGATAAGCACGACTGAATGTCAGTCGCAGGCATTGTTTTTACCCTCAGTGAAGGGACGGTATGTTGTAAGAGTTCCAAGCTGGATACCATGGCAAACTAGACGATAAAGGCTGGTAACATCGCTATTAAAGATACTACCAAAGAGGCAGTTTGGGTGTATATTGGTTCATGAGATGAACTGGGTTCCTACCATTGTGTGACAATGGAAGTGTGGCTTTGGCTCAGGAACCCTGGTCCCATCAGTGACCCAGACATATTCTGAGGCAGCATCACCTGATCATGGAGATAGTTGATCTCCAGGGTGATCGAGGTTAGGAGAGTAGACTCAGAGGACAACACGGCGGATCCACTCACAAAGGCTTTTTCCCAGAGAGAGACTTATATGGGATGGTTGAGTATGAGATACTATAGCCACTGCTACAGATGGCCCTAGTGCAAGTGGGAGATTGTTAGTTATATGTATGCCCTAGAGGCCATTACTGTATATAGGATGTATATTATAGTGGATGCTAGGACATATATAGGTAGGACTTTCTTGCTCGACATGATAGTACGCTTTCTGGTTGCTCTTTATCTTAACATGTATACTTTCTGTCTCTCTGTTACATGTTGATAAAGCCCTTAGGATGTGTACTCGACTTCCAGGACTATGATGTAGATCATACTAGTGGGGCCTGGGTAGTCCATGAGTACATCCTTCAATGTTCCTAATCGTGGGAATATCGAGACGGGGCATCGATATTCCATAATAGACTAGCGTATATCTTCTCGACCCATATGATGGGCGATGGATGATCCCATATCCATTGGTGTTTGACATCAGAGATGGTATGCGGATGCTCAGTGGAGACTGAGTACACTGAACGGACTCGCCAATGTTAGTTATATGTATGCCCTAGAGGCCATTACTATACATAGGATGTATATTGTAGTGGATGCTTGGACATATATAGGGAGGACTTTCTTGCTCGACATGATAATATGCTATCTGGTTACTCTTTACCTTAACGTGTACATTGATTGTCTCTCTGTTACATATTGGTAAAGCCCTTAGGATGTGTACTTGACTACCTGGACTATGATGCGGATCATACTAGTAGGGACATGGTAGTCTATAAGTACATCCTTCAAGGTCCCTAGTCGTGGATGTATCGAGACGGGGCATCGATATACCAGAGTAGACTAGCGTATACCTTCTCGACCCATACAGATGGGCGATGGATGATCCCATATCCATTGGTGTTTGACATCAGAGATGATATACGGGTGCTCAGTGGAGACTGGGTATACTGGACGGACTCGCCGAGAACTCCCAGATGGTATTATACCTTACGTCAGATGGCAGTTCTCTGGTGACACTGGTACAGAGTAGTCTGTTGACCTGAGATCGTCATAGAGTCTTGTGTGGTTCCCATTGTGCTTTGATTTCCACCTTACCACGTCCAAGAGGGCGTGCAAAACGGTGGTTTTTGGGTACAGTCCCGAATCACATGGAGGCAATGAGCGATAGGAGGGGATTCGTCTCTCCCGGTATTGGGGGTTGATGTTGCGCTATGCTCGACTGGCCATAACAGGAAATCTCTGGACAGGGTTGCAGTGATCTACTGGTAAGTGTTATCAATAGTTTCACACGTGTTATGGACCTCACGTCGGCATGACTTATCGAGCTATTGGGGTCTGACGTTTACCACCCCTAGGCGAGATATGCGACATATCAGACGATCAGACCGGACTGTACGGTAAGTGTTACTGGTTGGATTCACAGGAGTGTGAGCGGGCTTGCTCGTCGATCTTCTGATCGCTCAATACTCGGGTGGCCGTTATGTTTAGCAGACCGCTTGCGGCTTGTGGGTGTTTGATATGATCATCACCTGCTGCCGGCGTATTGACGAGTCGTTAGAGTCCTACACAGAGGTTTCCTGGCTCAAGCGAAACGAAATAGGAGCGCATATGAGATATGTGCAGAACCGAGAATAATGCGTGTATGTGATACCGTATTCCATTCTCGCGATGAATGTATCGAAAGGTTGTATGCGATACAACCTAGTTATCGAATCAAGGATTGATTCGGTAAGCCGATACATAGGATACTAGTCGGTTATATGCGATATGACCGGATCGTTAAATCAAGTGTTGATTTAATGATTTAATGTATAATTATATATTTGATATATTACTTTGCATTAACTAGTATTGGTTCACTTTAAATGGATTTTCTCACTTGAATTGTGCAAGTTGTATATGTGATATACTTTTGTGCACATGATTGTATCATGTTTGATGATACATACTTATTTGGTTAAGTGTAAAGAACTAAACCATGGTTAAATTGATGATTAGGGTTTTGCTTATTCATTCATTTATTTATTTATTCTTTTTTGGAAATTAAAAGGATAAATTGATATGGTGGCTTTCTTTGTATCGTTCATGAAGCTTCATGAAGTGTTGAAAGTTTGACCACTTTTGTCTCATGCTTAACCCTAACCATTCCACTTAACCATGATTCATTCTCTACACTTAACCATGGTTTGTATATGATAAGAATTCATTTTCTTTTCTATTTTATTATTCTTATCATATTCATTTACTTCTTCTTCTTCATCTTTACAAAAGAAGAAAAGCTTGCACCATCAATGGTGATTTGATGAAAAGAGTGAGAAATCCAATTCTAAAGTGAACCCACTTCCTATTTCTTCATCCTCTACCTCTTGCCAAGTAGTATAGGGTGTTTTCTTCACAAGTTTCATGACTTGGTGAAGTGGGAGCTTGATCTTGTGATGCCTCGACGTAGATCATCTTCGGCATCGTAGTCGATGACCTAGCCCGCCTATTTCTCCGATGAAGCCGACACTAGAGCAGGGGATCCGATGATCACAGTGAGGAGACATCATCACGGAGCTATGGAGGTGGAGGACCGGATCTACAAAGGTTGTATTTCCGTTCACTACTTAGTTAAGTTGTTAACTAGTTGCATGTTTCGCCTAAAATTCTAGTTAACGATCCGTATTAGGGTTTCTCGGCACATGTAAAATTGTTAAATTGGCATGGTTGATGCCTTGTGAGACCTCATTAGAGTGCCTAGGAACCCTACAGCCGAGAACTCCCAGATGGTATTATACCTCACGTCAGATGGCAGTTCTCTGGTGACACTGGTACAGCTTAGTCTGTTGATCCGAGATCGTCATAGAGTCTTGTGTGTCTCCCACTGTGCTTTGATTTCCACCCTACCACGGCTCTACTGAGTCGTGCAAACAGGTGGTTTTTGGGTACAGTCCCGATTCACATGGAGGCAATGAGCGAAAGGAGGGGATTCATTTCTCCCGGTATTGGGGGTTGATGTTGCGCTGTGCTCGACTGGCCATAACTGGAAATCCCTGGCCAGGGTTGCAGTGATTTACTGGTAAGAGTTATCAGTAGTTTCACGCTTGTTATGGACCTTACATCGGCATGACTTATCAAGATATTGGGGTCTGACGTTTACCACCCCTAGGCGAGATATGCGACATATAAGACGAACAGACCGGACTGTACGGTAAGTGTTACTGGTTGGATTCACAGGAGTGTGAGCGGGCTTGCTCATTGATCTTCTGATCACTCAATACCCGGGTGGCCGTTACGTTTAGCAGACCGCTTGTGGCTTGTGGGTGTTTGATATGATCATCACCTACTGCCGGCGTATTGACGAGTCTTTAGAGTCCTACACAGAGGTTTCCAGGCTCAAGTGAAACGAAATAGGAGCGCATATGAGATATGTGCGGGACCGAAAATAATACCAGTATGTGATACTGAATTCTATTCTCGCGATTCGTATCATCGGTCGGTTATATGTGATATGGCCGGGTTACCGAATCAAGTGTTGATTCGATACATTGATACACTTGATATTAGTCGGTTATATACGATATGACCGGATCATTAAATCAAGTATCGATTTAATGATTTAATGTATAATTATATATTAGATATATTACTTTGCATTAACTAGTATTTGTTCACTTAAGATTGATTTTCTCATTTGATGTGCACAAGGTGTATATGTGATATATGTTTGTGCACTAGTTTGTATCATGATTGATGATACATGCAAACTTGGGTGTGTGTATGACTTACACCATGTTTAGGTTAATGGTTAGGTTTTATTTATTTCATTTATTTATTTTTGGCAAAAATAAAATGGTGGCTTTCTTTGTTTTCATGCTTGAAGCTTCATGAAGCTTTTTAAGCATGTTTGAAAAGTCTAACCATTTTGTTTTATACTTTGACCTAACCATTACCTAAACTCTAGTTTACTCTCTACAAGAGTTAACTCACCCATGGTTGCTATATGATAGACTTCACTTGATTTATTATTTAATTAATTCATTTTCTTTCTTCTTCTTCTTCTTCATGAAGTGAAGAGAGCTTTCTAGAAAAATTCCAAGTGAAGAAATCAAGTGAGAAAACCAAATCCAAAGTGAACCCACTTTCTATTTCTTCATTCTCTACCACTTGCTATGTAGTAGAGTGTGTTATCTTCACAAAGTTCATGACCTAGTGAAGATGGAGCTTGAGTTTGAGTCGCCTCGACGTAGATCATCTTCGGTATCGAAGTCAACGACCTAGCCCGCTTATTTCTCCGACGAAACCATCGCTACAGTCCGGAATTCCAATGATCGCAGCGGAGGGACGTCAACACGGAGCTAAAGAAGTGGAGGACCGGATCTACAAAGGTTGTAATCCCTTTCACTTGTAGTTAAAGTTGTTGACTTGCATGTTTTTCGCCTTACCTCTAGTAACGATCTCGATTAGGGTTTCTCGGCACATGAAAATTTTGATTTTGGCATGGTTGATGCCTTGTAGAACCTCATGAGTGTGCCGTGGAACCCTACACGGCGGAACCAATGCTAAAATGGGGTTACAGCCGCGGTTCCGCGGCAATACAGTAAGATCATTGTACCAAATTTTTGAAGTGTTCTCTGAAAACCCTGCACGTATTTCTGAAGCATACCAAATAATTTTTTAAGCAAAAAACAGAATCGACAGAAACTGATGCTTGAAATTGTGGTTTTTGGAATTTTTGGTCGATCGAAGTTCTAAACACATTAGAGCAATCTAGAAAAGGTTAATGGCGTGGATCCGATACCATGTAAGACCACGGTAGAGCCCCGGCCGTCTGTCCGAGGCTAAAATGCGGAAACAAAAACTTTTCTTTAAACTAGAAACCGGCGCTACCGCAGACTATAAACCCGGATCGGACCATTAACCTACTATTAGCTAACTAGAAAAAGGGTAGAGAGGCTATACTGAGCGATCCGTGTCCTTTGGTCTTCGGCCACCATCCCGATCTCCTCACGGAATCTCCGGTCTCGATCTCCTCGTCGGAAAGGGCACCACATCACCGAGTCTTTTTATAGGCTCCCACCTCTGAATCAAGGCAACTCGGACACGAACTTGGCAAGCCAACGTGTCCAAAATTGCTGTAGACTAAGTGTAGAAACCATTGTCTCAAGGGTTAATGAAGTTTCCATTTTTGGAGTGGAGGTGAAGGAGATGAGCTTTGAAATGGAGCTATATCATTTTTGTGCAAGCAAATGAGATACAAATCCCACCCCAAAAATTTGGACAGCCCCCCCCAAAATGTGTGGCCGGCCAAGCATAAGAGAAGAGAGGGAGGCGAGCACAAAAATGGTGGGGTGAGCATAAGGAGAGAATAATGCAAAAGAGAAATGAGTGATCATCATGGAAAAATGTCACACCAATATCCTTTTCAATCCCATCTCCAACAAGCAAGTAATGATGAACCAATGGAGTCAACCTCAATCTAGAACCATCATGAAGCAACCACTTACAAAAACACCCTCCACTATGCTAATTTGCACATTTGTAAATAAGCCCCTCCCATCAAAGGAATTTCAGCCAAGAAGGAACAAAAAAAAAATGGCCGAAACGGAATCCAAACTGGCAACTTCATAAAGTGATCTGGTAATAAATTACAGGAAAACCCCACGACTGTATATACATACCCGCATTTGTATTGCGACCGAATACAAATGCAATGAGACAAAATCTACAATGTATAATATTAGGATCCGGTTTAAACCAAAGCCCACTAGTATTATCCGTCCGAACCATAACACGTGCACAAGTGCACGCGTACGTTCTAACCCTGCCATAAATCCATACGGCCTCTACAGCGTTTCGCCCGAAACTTTAGAAACTGTCTGTGGGGGACTCTAAAGACTCGTCAATATTTTGGTTGTGGATTTAACCGCTAGCACATCAAAGATATTAGCCGTATGTTGGATATATGTATGCCCTAAAGGCCATTATATGATAGTGGATGTATCTGTACATGTATATATATATTCAGTGTACATTCTTGCTCGACATGATAGTATGCTATCTGGTTTTTCTTTATCTGACATGTTGATTTGATCATGCTTTTATTCATTCACACATGTTGATAAAGCCCTGAGGATATTGGCTTGACTACTATGATCATGATAGAGATCATACTAGTGGGACATCTGTAGTTTATAAGCATATCCTGAAATGTCCCTAGTCGTAGGTATATCGAGACGGGACATCGATATACCAGAGTAGACTAGCGTATATGATACTAGACCCATATGATGGGCGATGAATGTTCCCACATTCATCGACGTTTGACATCGAGATCGTATACGGGTGCTCAGTGGTGACTGGGTACACTAGACGGACTCACCGAGAACTCCTATATGGAATTATATCTATCGTCGGATAGCAGTTCTCAGGTGACATTGGTGCAGGTTAGTCTGTAGACCCGAGATCATCATAGAGTCTTGCGTGCTCTCCCACCGTACTTTGATTACCACCCTACCACGGCTCTACTAAGTCGTGAAAACAGATGGCCGTTGGGTACAGTCCCGAGACACACGAAGGCGATGAGCGATAGGAGGGGTTTCGTCTCTCCCAGTATTGGGAGTTGATGCTGTGCTGTGCTTGACTGGTTATATCAGTAAGTCCCTAACCAGGGCTGCTGAGATTTGCTGATAAATGTTATCAGTAGTTTCTCGATCTATTATAGACCATTCACCGGCATGACTTATTGAGCTATTGGGGTCGACGTGACCATCCCTGGGCTCGATACGCAGCATATCTGATGAAGAGACCGGACTGTACGGTAGTATTGCCGGTTGGCTCGACGGGAGTTGTAGCAGGTTCGCTTGTTTTCTTCTGATCGCTCAATACCCGAATGGCCGTTACGTTTAGCTGACCGCTTGCGGCTTGGGGGTGCTTGATATGATCGTCACCCACTGCCGGCTTATTGACGAGTCTTAGAGTCCCACAAAGGAGTTACCTAGTCCAGGAGAAACGTTGTGGTGCGCGTATACGATATGCGCATGGACCCAGTTAAAATGCGCGTATAAGATACCGTATATTAATCGGGCGGCTTGCTTTTGGTCAGGTCGTATGTGATATGACCGGATTGCTAAATCAAGTGTTGATTTATCATTTGACCATTATTTTCTCACTAGAAATCCTTTCTTGTATTTTTGGATGTATGCATGCATGTATGCATTCATTCTTGTTCATGCACATTTGGATGTGCATGCACACATACATACATACATCATCCTTCATGGTTGTATGTACATAGAAGATGGTGGCAATATAAGACTCACACCTTGTGTTAATATATGGATTATTATTTGTATTTGTGTTAAAAACAAAAGAAAAAGAAAAAGGGTAATTCATGATTTAGTTTCTACACTCTTCTTTGAACTAACCATGTTCACCTACTTATTAACCATGGATTAACTTTCCTTTTATGTTTTAACTCAAATACAATAATATCTTTATTATTTAACCATGGTTTGAGATGAAGAGTGAAAAATATATATGCTTATATTTTCTATTTTTCAAAAGAGATTATCTTTTCTCTTATTCTTCAAAAGCCATCATCTTCTTCCTCCTTGCTCTCTAGATTTCTCTAGTGAGCAAAACACTCACCAAGTTAGGATTTTGATGTGAGAAAAGCCACCACGACACCATTCTACGTAAGTCTTGCCCACTTGTGAAGAGTGTTAGCTTCATTTTCTTCTCTTGATCTTGTGAAGTTGCAAGCTTGGATAAAGGAGCTTCGGGTGGATCGTCGTGGACATTAGAAGACCTCAAGCGAACCCTTTTCCAACCCTCAAGTGGCCAAGGAGTCTAGCGTAGGGAGCTACAAAGGTTGTACTCTCAAAACCCTAACTTTTATTACTTGTGATGTTGTTTAAGTTATGAAACCTTAATTTTCTAGAGATGATTCTTTGTATGTTCACTTAGCACCTCAAAAAATTTAATTTTGAGACATGTGATGCTTCCAAACCCTTCATATGGTGCTAAGTAAACCTAACATTGGTATCAGAGCCGACCTAGAACTTTAGACGACACTTTAACGAAGTTAAAACTCTGATCGTACCGAAAAATACGGATTTTTAGCACTCTCTGGACATTTTTTCAAACCTGGTTATTTTCAGAATTAAAAATATGTAAAAAATTCAGCAGGTAAATCTAAGAACCACTGCAAAAAACGATGCGGTGAACAGTAATTCCCGCCGCGGAAACGCGGCCAAAGCTTGCTTGGGCCGCGGTTCCGCAGCCGTACACATGAATCAATGCATGGTTTTTGTACAGTAATACTTATAACTACTTGTTGATATGTTTTGGGTATTTTTAATCTGGTTTAAGTGTTATTTGTTCTGGAGATTGTTTTGGGTTCAATGATTCGATTGGAATTTTAATTTCATGCTTTTTTCGGATAATTAGAAAGTATTGAATTGTTCGAACGAGTATCATTTGCTCACTTTTCACGGGGTTTAAATCTTTAAGAAATACGTGCAAGTTTTGTGGTGGACCCTCTAGAAGACAACAAACCTTAACTCGATTATGTGACTGTCTTGAACTGCTTTTTGAACCTTAGGGTTTGGGGAAGTACGGCGTGCCACATGTGAGGCATTGGCTTGACCCTTCTACGGCTGGACCGCTACTACTGTGACACACTCCGGGTTTTTGAACTCCGCTCAAGTGTTGAGCTTTAGGGAATTTTGAGTATTTGATCATTCGTTCGAAAACTTTAATACTGTCTATTTATCTGGAATATGATGCAATGTGTGGAATTCATATAGCTAGACATGAAATACGAAGTATGTGATATTTCGCATTTACGATGTCTAAAGAGAATGTGAATTCCAGATATTGCAGTTTTACACTTTCTTTTCTGTGACCATAAGTATAGTATGTAGTGGTATTGCCGATTGTCGTTGCTATACATCGACGATGATCGGTGTATGCATACTTACTTACGTTGATGATATGAGATATTATGTGTTGCTGAGATATGATGTGCAGGATTGTCGCGATTGAATAGCCGGGGGTTTTATGTGAGATGAGAGTTTTATATTTTCATTCATGTAAATTCAAATGTAATGTAATATTCTTTTATTTGGGGCACTTCCGGGTTGAGGTTGATGCCACCAGTGTTGTATATTATTTACTTTTCCGCATTAGGATGGACCCAAGGAGGGGAGCACAGGTGACCGGGTTCTGGGGTTCAGTGGGAGGCCATCTCGAGGAGTCGAGACCGGGTCTCCTAAACTCCAGAATTGGTAAGGTCGCTTGCCGCTCTAGTAGGGGTCCAGGGTGTGGGCTTGGCTATTCATCGCGACTGTGGAATCTGTATTTTCTATTATTGGCTAAATACTAAATACGGACGTCCTAGTATATCCCACATTATATCTATGTTTCTGCTGCCTGTGTTCTGTGATATCTGAGACGAATGATATATTATATATATGATATATAGTAGACGTTGCTTATGTTTTACACCCGCGCTAGTCCCGTCCCGGTATGCCGTTAGTTAAGTAACCTAACGGTGCATAACGGAACATTGCGGCGAATGCGGATGGCATAAGCGTACGTGTTATTTTCTGTGATTGGTTTAGGGACTTAAATGATGGGACTACATTAATATGATTAATGTAAAGAAAATAAACCTAAAAAATGTTGTAAAATCGGATTTGAAAACCACTCGGCTATTTATGAAAAAGCTACATTTCAAAACTACGGAGCTTAAGCCACTCCTTTTGAAAACCATTTGATTCTACAACGATATCAAGTTCAAAGCGTTAAAGATTTTATTAAAAATCATCCGCAACCCTCCTTCATTTTAGGAAGTAGAGTACTTAATATTCGTGCTACATTTGTTGACTATAGTTAAGGCGTAGTGTACGGTAGCTAAGTGATGTCTTCCTACATTGCATATGATGCAGATTAATTAGGACATTCATGCGACTTTGTTGACCATAGTTAAGGGTCATGTGAGTGGGTCTAATTAATCAAGAAATGACGGGTAGAACTTGACTGGTACTTATGATTTGTTGACCTTAGTTAAGGTCATAAGTACTAGGGGTAAAAACCATATCGGGAATTTCAATAGTTGAAATTTGCAATGAGATTGCATACCTTCCATGTGATGGTTGGATCCCGATCCCACTGTGGGCAATAGTTGCTCCCAAGAGAGTTTTGCAGTTTACAATTAGCTAACTCATTAGGTGTCTAGAAAGGTATTAACGGGGCTACGCCTCTGGGAAAACGAGGTTTACTTTAATTAGGTCCGTGCGAAAGCACGGGGAACCTCCCTCAAGTACCGACACTGGCCTGGCTGAACGGTTAGCAAAGTTGTAGACTGTAATTAATCCTGGCTAGTTTTCTTTTTAAGGTTTGAAAGAAAAACTCGATTAAAGCAGTGGGAAATATCGATTAGAAAAGATAATAACCAATCTGATCTATGCAAGAGCTTTCGCTCAGTGTATTCTTTTCTCTCTCGTAATGGCAGATACCCATGACTGGACTCAAGCTTCTACTAGATAAAAATAAACTGAATGGAACCAATTATAAAGACTGGCCGAGGAATCTGAAAATAGCCTTGACTTATGATAAAGTATCATATGTCCTCACGGCTTCAGCCCCGCCCGTCCCAGGTCCAAAATCCTCAGTTGCGGACATTGAAGTCCGCAAGACATGGGACGCTGATTGTGCCACGGCCAAATGCCTCACGCTTGCATCGATGGATAACACACATCAAAAGCAGCACGAGAATATGGACATTCACGCCATATTGCTCCATAAATAGGAGTTGTATGGAGAGCAATCCCGTGTATTACGATAGGAAGCATCAAGGAAATTGTTTCAGATGCGAATGGCCCATGGCACACCAGTAGGAGACCATGTTCTGAAGATGATAGCTCTTATAGAAGAGCTTGAGGAACTTGGATGGACGATGGACAATGAATAATATACGGATATTATTCTGCAGTCCCTCCCCTCCACCTTTGCTCAATTCATAGTGAACTTCAACATGCATAACATGGAGAAGGAACTACCTGAACTCCTTAATATGTTAAGGAGTGCAGAGAGCACTATGAAATCAGTAAAAACACCCGTTATGACTGTTGAACAGTCTTCCTCTTCTCTCCCAAAGGCTAAGGCCAAGGGAAAGAAAAAGAAGAAGCCCACCAATCCTAAGGTGGAGTTAAAAAGGTAATGGGAAAAGAAAAGTCTAAAGCTGGAGACTTGGGGAAAGGGGAATGTTTTCATTGCCAAAAGACAGGACATTGGAAGCGCAACTGCACGGAGTACTTAAATCTCAAGAAGAAGCATGGGGATGCTTCTGCTTCAGGTGCGTTTGTGACAAAAAACTGTTTTTCAATAAACTCTGCTTCCTGGGTATTGGATACCGGTTCAGGTTCTCACATTTGCAATTCTATGCAGGGGCTGAGAAATAGCAAGGTTTTGAAGACAGGTGACCATACTCTCCGCGTTGGAAATGATTCCAATGTACATACAGTCGCAGTGGGAGAGTATCACTTAGGGTTGCCATCTGGGTGTATATTGGTTTTGAACCCATGTTATTTTGTACCAAGTATGCTTTGTAATATAATATCCGTTTCTTTGTTAGAAAATGAAGGATATAATTTTGTATTGCAGAACAATGTTATGAACATTCACCTGAATCAAATGTTGGTTGGGTATGGTACGCTTAATAACGGGATATATGTCCTAAATCAACACGCAGTTTTCAGTATACAACACACTAATAAAAGAAAACTTTCAGAATTAAATGAAGCTTTTCTTTGGCATTGTAGACTTGGTCATATTAATGAAACAAGACTAAACAAGTTATACAAAGATGGATATTTATACCCTTTTGAATATAAATCTTATGCGACTTGCCAGTCTTGTATCAAGGGTAAAATGACCAAAACTCCGTTTACCGGACACGGAGAAAGAGCTACTGAGCTCCTAGGCCTCATACATAGTGATGTATGCGGGCCAATGTCTACACAGGCTAGAGGCGGTTTTTCATACTTCATTACGTTCACTGACGATTTCTCAAGATTCGGTAATGTATTTTTATTAAAGAACAAGTCCGAAGCTTTCGAGAAATTCATTGAATATAAACAAGAAGTAGAAAAACAAACCGGCTTGAGTATCAAGATCCTTCAATCAGATCGAGGTGGTGAGTATCTCAGTACAGAATTTGCAAACTTCCTAAAAGAGAATGGGATTCTCTCTCAGCTCACTCCTCCTTACACACCACAGCACAACGGTGTGTCAGAACGACGGAATCGGACCCTATTAGATATGGTTCGTTCCATGATGAGTGATGCTGAGTTACCCATCTCATTTTGGGGGCATGCATTGGAGACTGCAGCATTTCTACTAAACAGGGTTCCAATCAAAACCGTGTCTACCACGCCATATGAGATATGGCATGGGAGGAGACCATCTCTTAAGAGAATTAAGATTTAGGGTTGCCCGGCCTATGTTAAAAAGCAGAATCCGGACAAATTCGAGACACGGTCAGTCATGTGTAACTTTGTGGGATATCCAAAGAACTCCTATGGATATCTATTCTACCACAAGGAGGAACAAAAGGTGTTTGTTTCTCAGTATGCTAATTCTTAGAAAAAGAGTTTTTCACAGATAAAGATGATGGCAAGGTGGTGGATCTAGAAGAGGTTCTAGAGACACAAAATACAAATGACGATTTGGTTGAACTTGCTGTTGCAATAGAAACTGAGGAATCTCGGCCACTCCGTAGGTCTGGTAGGACTTCTTGCCCACCGGAGAGGTACTACGGTTTCCTCATTGATGGTGACGGAGAAGACTACATCATGGATGATGATGATCCTACCAGTTTTCAGCAAGCTATCACGAGTGGAGACTCTGTGAAGTGGCTGGATGCCATGAGATCCGAAATGGAGTCTATGTACACCAACAAAGTATGGACTTTGGACATTGTACCCCCTGGGGTAAAACCTGTGGGGTTCAAATGGATCTTTAAAAGAAAGATTGGTGTAGATGGGCAGGTGGAGACCTATAAGGCAAGACTTGTGGCGAAGGGTTTTCGTCAAAAACCAGGTTTGGACTATGACGAGACTTTTTCTCCCGTAGCCATGCTTAAATCCATTCGGATCCTACTTGCTATTGCTGCTCACTACGACTATGAAATCTGGCAGATGGACGTTAAAATAGCATTTCTAAATGGAAATTTAGAAGAATGCGTTTATATGGATCAGCCAGAGGGCTTCATTGACAGTGGGAGCTGCGGGAAAGCATGTAAATTGCTTAAATCCATATATGGGTTAAAGCAGGCATCACGGAGTTAGAACATCTGTTTCGATGATGTCATCAAAGAGTTTGATTTCATCAAAAATCTAGATGAACCTTGTGTTTATAAGAAGGCTGTAGGGTGAGCTGTCACATACCTCGTATTGTACATGGACGACATTCTTCTGATAGGAAATGATATTCGTATGCTACAGTCGGTCAAATCTTTCTTATCACTAAGGTTCTCCATGAAGGACCTGGGTGATGCCACATACATTCTGGGCATAAGGATCTATAGGGATAGATCCAAAAGGTTATTGGGATTGTCCCAAACCAGGTATATCAACACCATCCTAAAAAGGTTTAGTATGGAAAACTCTAAGCGGGGTGCCTTACCTGCTTGCCATGGGGTCACTCTCTCCAAGGACTCTTGCCCAAAGACCGATGAAGAAAGAGCTCGCATGAGCGTTATACCCTATGCTTCGGCAGTAGGATCTATAATGTATACGATGTTATGTACACGCCCAGATGTAGCTTATGCACTTAGTGTTGTAAGCAGGTATCAATCCAACCCAGGGGAGAATCACTGGACAGCTGTGAAGAACATTCTTAAGTACTTATGAACGACTAAAGAATTGTTCTTGGTGTATGGTAATGGAGATCTCCAAATGGAGGCCTTTACCGATTCGAGCTTCCAGAGCGATAAGTACGACAGCAAATCTATCTCTGGGTTTGTATTTACCCTCAATGGAGGGGCAGTAAGTTGGAAGAGTTCCAAACAGGATACCGTTGCAGACTCTACGATGGAGGCTGAGTACATTGCTACAAATGATGCCGCCAAGGAAGCCGTCTGGATGAAGAAGTTCGTCTCGGAGCTAGGAGTAGTTCCAACCATTATTGATCCAATACCATTGTATTGTGATAATAATGGGGCTATGGCATTAGCCAAGGAGCCCAGGCCCCATCAGCGGTCCAGACACATCCTGAGGCGCTTTCATTTGATCCGGGAGATTGTAGATCGCCGCGAGATCGAGATTAGGAGAGTAGACACAAAGAATAACGCCGCAGAGCCATTCACCAAGGCCCTCCCTCAGCCGCAGCATGAGCGACTTTTTGAGATGTTGGGTATGAGATACGCCAATAACTGGCCTTAGTGCAAGTGGGAGATTGTTGGATATACGTATGCCTTAGAGGCCATTCTATGATAGCGGATGTATCTGTATATGTATATATATATTCAGTATACATTCTTGCTCGACATGATAGTATGCTATCTGGTTTTTCTTTATCTGACATGTTGATTTTATCATGCTTTTAATCATTCACACATGTTGATAAAGCCCTCAGGATATTGGCTTGACTACTGTGATTATGATAGAGATCATACTAGTAGGACATCTGTAGTTTATAAGCATATCCTGAAATGTCCCTAGTCGTAGGTATATCGAGACGGGGCATCGATATACCAGAGTAGACTAGCGTATATGATACTAGACCCATATGATGGACGATGAATGTTCCCACATTCATTGATGTTTGACATCGAGATCGTATACGGGTGCTCAGTGGTGACTGGGTATACTAGACGGACTCACCGAGAACTCTTATATGGAATTATATCTATCATCAGATAGTAGTTCTCAGGTGACACTGGTGCAGGTTAGTCTATAGACCCGAGATCGTCATAGAGTCTTGTGTGCTCCACTGTACTTTGATTACCACCCTACCACGGCTCTACTGAGTCGTTCAAACAGGTGGCCGTTGGGTACAGTCCCGAGACACTCGAAGGCGATGAGCGATAGGAGGGGTTTCGTCTCTCCCGGTATTGGAAGTTGACGTTGTGCTGTGCTCGACTGGTTATATCAGTAAGTCACTGGTTAGGGCTGCTGAGATTTACTGATAAGTGTTATCAGTAGTTTCTCGATCTGTTATAGACCATTCACCGACATGACTTATTGAGATATTGGGGTCGACGTGACCATCCCTAGGCTCGATATGCAGCATATCTGACGAAGAGATCGGACTATACGGTAGTGTTGCCGGTTGGCTCGACCGGAGTTGTAGCAGGTTCGCTTGTTTTCTTCTGATCGCCCAATACCCGGGTGGCCGTTACGTTTAGCTGACCGCTTGCGGCTTGGGGGTGCTTGATATGATCGTCACCCACTGCCGGCGTATTGACGAGTCTTAGAGTCCCACAAAGGAGTTACCTAGTCCAGGCAAAACGTTGTGGTGTGCGTATGCGATATGCGCATGGACCCGGTTAAAATACGCGTATAAGATACCGTATATTAATCGGGCGGCTTGCTTTTGGTCAGGTCGTATGTGATATGACCGGATTGCTAAATCAAGTGTTGATTTATCATTTGACCATTATTTTCTCACTAGAAATCCTTTCTTGTATTTTTGGATGTATGCATACATGTATGCATTCATTCTTGTTCATGCACATATGGATGTGCATGCACATATGGATGTGCATGCACACATACATACATACATCATCCTTCATGTTTGTATATACATGGATTAACTATATACATAGAAGATGGTGGCAATATAAGACTCACACCTTGTGTTAATATATGGATTATTATTTGTATTTGTATTAAAAACAAAAGAAAAAGAAAAAGGGTAATTCATGGTTTAGTTTCTACACTCTTCTTTGAACTAATCATGTTCACCTACTTATTAACCATGGATTAACTTTCCTTTTGTGTTTTAACTCAAATACAATAATATCTTTATTATTTAATCATGGTTTGAGATGACGAGTGAAAAATATATATGCTTATATTTTCTATTTTTCAAAAGAGATTATCTTTTCTTTTGTTCTTCAAAAGCCATCATCTTCTTCCTCCTTGCTCTTTTGCTCTCTAGATTTCTCTAGTGAGCAAAACACTCACCAAATTAGGATTTTGAAGTGAGAAAAGCCACCACAACACCATTCTACACAAGTCTTGCCCACTTGTGACGAGTGTTAGCTTCATTTTCTTCTCTTGATCTTGTGAAGTTGCAAGCTTGGACAAAGGAGCTTCGGGTGGATCGTCGTGGACATTAGAAGATCTCAAGCGAACCCTTTTCCAACCCTCAAGTGGCCAAGGAGTCTAGCGTAGGGAGCTACAAAGGTTGTACTCTCAAAACCCTAGCCTTTGTTACTTGTGATGTTGTTTAAGTTATAAAACCCTATTTTTCTAGAGATGATTCTTTGTATGTTCACTTAGCACCTCAAAAAATTTAATTTTGAGACATGTGATGCTTCCAAACCCTTCATAAAGTGCTAGGTAAACCTAACACCGTACGTAACGGGCTACCAGGTATTGACCAAAAGGGACGTCGATGAGCGAACTCATCCTGACACCCTACTGAGCCTGTCAGTGAAGATATCCGTACAGTCCGGTCCGTTCGTCTATGAGCTTCGCATGTCGGGCCTAGGGGGTTGGTAAAAGTCAGACCCCCAAAAGCAGTACAAGTCGTGTCGGAGTGTAGCCCAGAACACCCTGAGATATTACTGGAATACCTACCAGTAAATCTCCTGGCTTGGCCAAGGACTTCGTGTAATGGCTCTCCTAGACACAGCGCGACCTCACCCCCAATACCGTGAGAGACGAACCCCTGCAGATCCGCTCACTGCCTCCATGTTGCTCGGGACTGTACCCAACTAAAACCTATTTGCATGACTCCTTTGAGCCATGGTTGGGTAGTAATCAAAGTACAGTGGGAACTCACACGAGACAAATGACGACCTCAGGTCGATGAACTAACCTGTACACATGTTACCAGGGAACTGCTATCTGTCGTCAGGTATAAAACCAACTAGCATGTTCCCGGCGTGTCTTGTCCGGTGTACTCATAAGCTAATGAGCACCTGTATATATCTTAGGTGAACCAACTGACACCAGTGGCTTGTAAGACCGGCCACCGCCTCTCGTCGGGGTCTCGACTGTATACACCAGTCTACTCTGGAGTATCGATACCCTGTCTCGAAAACTCCCACGACTAGGGACCTTTTAAGGATGTGCTTATGGACCCCAGCTCCCACGTATATGATCGCCATCATACTGCTGGCCGTCAAGCAAGAATCCTAAAGGCTCTATCAACGCGCAATAATGACCTGTAAGGTTACCTAAAGCAGTACACGATGATAAAGATAAACCAGATAGCATACTATCATGTTGAGTATGACTGTCCTACAGACATAGGTCCTCCCTCAATCATTGCAATCACGTGCCTGTGATCCAATAATTGACTCTGAGGGCACTATATCCAATACAAAGTGAGATATGTAATGAAAGTATGAGAGAGAGAAAGAGTCAGTTTTGAGGGGAAGAAGGAGCACTACATTTCCTACCCGCAATTTGTCTATCCAAAAGTTTACTTAAGAGACAAAATTGTAGGACCCACAGCATCTAGATAATAGTGTCAAACAGGTGGACCCATAGTGTTTGTCTCTTGGGTAAATTTACGTTAGAAAAGGTATTTTGGGGGGACGAAGAAGAAGAGCTGGAATGCCGCTGTTAGAAGATGCCATGCGGAGGGAGGGAGGGGGACGGAGGGAGGGTTGCTGTGAGCTGCGCCTACATGGGATTTTTGCTCACGTAGAAGTTGGTTTGAGCTTGACTAACATTTAGCTCACACGTTGCGAAATATAATCGGCCGGATTGGCTGATTCATTGAAAACGAGGGAATCCTTTCCGGAGAAGGTATTCAGTATGCCGGCTGTATTACATTCAGGGAGTGGCTAGAGAGGATAGAATTTTGGGCAGTCTTGAACAGCGTGTGGAGACCATACTTCTATTTTTTCTCTCCCTTATACGGGCATATACGGCCGGTATAGGAAATAATTTTTCCATCAGACTTTGTAATGCCTAAATTACAGTAGGTGTATATAAGTTTTAGCCTTTTCAGAATAAATACCATAAACTGTTTTGCAACATATATATACAATTGTATGCTTAAAATCGCAAATAGATACTTTAACTGTTTGCAAAATTTCAATTTCATATCATATGTCTAATTCCATGAAATTACAAAGAAGTGAATAATAGTAAATGGTCAGAGACAAAAAAAAATTGGTATGAATTTAATTAAGAGTTTTATATACATGGTTGAGGTTGCTCGCAGCCCACTCTGGTGTCCAAGAATTATAAATGACATGCAAGTGGTCCAACTTTTAATGGAGTACTGTTTTCATGGAGGACTGTTTTCAAGCCATGTGCTTTTATATATATATATATATATATATATATATATATATATATATATAAGCACACCTGCGTGTATAAACCTATGAAATCAAACTTCTATTAAAAACAATATTATAAAAGCATGGCTGGGTTTCATAGGTTGATTTTCATATAAAAATATACACGCGCGCGTGCATATATATATATATATATATATATATATATATATATATATATATATATATTATAAAAGCATGGCTCGAAAACGGTACTCCATTAAAAGTTGGACTACTTGCATGTCATTTATAATTGTTGGACACCAAATGCTCATACCCACCCATATAATCACGCATATAAAACCTAATAAAGATGACCCAATTTAAATGATTATTTACACGGTCTGCTTTCTGTTGAAATAATCGTTTTTTAGCAGATTTATAAAAGAATTATGGAATCAGAGAAACATTGCTAGCGCCCGGCGCTCTTCCTTCTTTCCCTCGGCCGCGTATCATTGTCCTTTCTTGATCACTACCTTCATTAATATTCATACATATTACATTTTATAAAACGAGATTACAAGCAGAATAACACAACATTCTCTATGATGGATGGCATATCCAAGAATCGAGTTTTTTTGGAAATGTCTGGAAATCTTTCATTTGTGTAGCGGGCCCAAGGGTGATTATAACTTTTGGTTTCAATATTTAATCATTCTAAAGGTGGAAGGAAATGGATAGGATAGGATGGGCCGGAACTGAGACGAGATGGTTTAATGGCATGCGTCCAGCTTTCAGCATATGCTCCAAAACTAAATTTTTCCATAGCCTAAATGACGTGCTTCGAATCACGTCAAGATATTACCTTCCGTTGATCTGTTGATGGCGTCGATGAACGGCTAAGATTCGATCTGGATGCTGGCTCCTGAGGCATGTGGATCTCAATGGGTTTTAGGTTGTTTGGGCCGAGCTACCTGCAAGGAAGTCCCGGGATGGTTGTACCACCGAGGACCCTCCGACGATCAAGTTAGAGAGGAAATCCGAGCAGAGTAACGGCTTAGTAGAGTAAAAATAGGTTACTTGAACCGTCTAAAAGAGGGGTTTATATAGCGGTGGCAGCAGGCAGACAGACGCGACAATCACGCCGGCCGTTACGCTCCCGACGTCACGCCCGCGTGATGGGTGAGATCCCGCATTACTGGCGAGACAGGCTCGTTAATGGGGGATCGTGATGGCGTGGAACGTGATATGTGGCCGGCGGATATCTCGTGCATGGCGAGATTCGCGGGATGGCGGTTGCGCCTGTGAGCGGTGCCGTTGGTCGGTCGATGAGATGGAGGAAGATGACCTCGGCGGGAAAGCTCGCGAACGAGCGGGAGAACCGAAGTATCTTGGTTCTGCGGTAGCTCGGAGACGAGTTGGGAGGCCGAGGAGGCCAATTGTGCAGGGGACTCGGAAGAGAGCAAGCGATTGCTTGTAGAACGGGCATAGGAGTGGTCTGGTCGGCCACTGTAGGTCATTTCTTGTGAGCATTGGGACACGTCATCTGCCACGTGTCACGATCTGGGAGATCATCGATATCGAGCATCATCATTAGCCCCCCACTCTCGTCCCGACCAGCTGACGGGTCGGGTCGAGAGTGGTCTGCCGGGTCACCCGAGGTGAGCTCCTTTTCGAAGATATCGTCGGGGCATGTTTCTGGGCAATCTGTTGTATTTTCTGGATGACGCCGACAAATCAGGGGTGAGATCTTTGCATTAAAGAGGGTGCGCCGGATCGGGCGTATGTCCACTGAAGCGACAGCCCACGTATCGGGCGCTGGTTGGCTGACGTGATGGGCCGCAGACTTCTGGCGTCTGATGGGATATGGCCAATACACGTGCGACGGGTGGAGCGATCATGGCCGTCGAATGCACTGAACCGTTTCGGCGGGAGATGACTGCCGCCGTAGGATGTGTATGCTGGCAGCTATAAATAGAGGCGGGGTTCGCTTCAGGGGTCATATCTCTTCATAATTTCCCCATTCTTGATCTTGTAAGCTCGGCGCTCTCCTCTTTAGGTCGGATCTCTGCGTTTTCTCTCCCGAGGATTTCTCTCCATCAGGTTAGATGTCTTCTTTTGAGGAGTCTGTAGATGTCGTCGGGGTAGATTCTTGGGATTCTTCTTCTTCCACTGAGTCGGAGTCTTCTCGGGGAGTTAGGGTCAGATCCTCTTCTCAGGGTCGCCCGACGGGAGCGGTTCCCAGAGTGGAGGTCGCCGATGCGCCTGGCGTGTCGTCCACGGTGAGGTACGAGGAAGATCTCGCCACCGTTCGGACCCATTTCCATATTCCTCCCGGCTACACGTTGCGTTTGGCCGGAGAAGGGGAGAGGGCGGATCAGGTACGGGGCAAGGAGGTTGCCCTGTATTTGGAAGCATTTTGGGCCGGAACGCGCATGCCCTTCTCCCCCGAGGTTGTCAGAGTGCTGAATCATTTCAGGTTAGCCCCGGGCCAGCTAGTGCCGAACTCCTGGAGGATTCTCCTCGGGTTCCTGGTCCGTTTGAAATTGCAGCTGATCCCTTTCAGGCTGTCTACCCTTGCCTCCTCTCTCATTTACAAACGTCACCTCGACGCTCGCGCGGGAGACCCGTGGTGGGTTTACATCTCCTTCAGGAAACAACGGGGGAGTGCTGTGAGGTCGGGAGTCGTCGTCGTGCCTTCTTCCATCCATGATTGGAAGAAGAAATTTTTCTTCGTTGGGCCGCCAGAGGGTGAGGACTGGCCCGTGTCCACCCAGTAGTCTAAGTATAGGTGCTGGAGGGAGAGTCAGTCCAATGATCCCGACGCGGTGAGAGTGGCGGAGTGGGAGCCCATTCCCCGGGTCGACGTGCTGCTTTCTGAGCGGGCCCTTAGTTGGGCTGGGCTCAGCCCCGCCCAGTTCGTCGGTAAGTTAGGAGCTTGCAGGCGATCTGTTAGACTTGTGTTTATTTTCATTTCTACTTGTGTTGCTGACTCCAGTATACTTTGTCTTGTGCAGAACCCATGGACTTAAGCCAACTTCGAGCGCCCATGCACAAGCCGAAGAAGAGATCGAAGGCAGGAAGTGCCAGCTCTTCTCGTCCGACGTCGGTCCCGGCTCCCCCAGTAGCCGTCCCACCCCAGCGTTCGAGTGCGGGCCGTGTCCCGGAGCCCTGCCAGGCGCCGAGCCGAAAGCGGGTTCGGGGACAGGAGGCCCAGGCTTCGGAGATAGAGACCGGCTCTCCGTCGTCGTCTCTCAAGAGGTTCCCCTGAACGGTGCCGTGGACCCCGGCCTCCCCGATCTTGGTGGACGAGGGGGGCCTCCGCTTTGAGGTGCCCTCGGGGCTCTCCATCGCTGACAGCTTGCTGGCCAACATGGAGAGGTCGGCCGGGGGCAAGGTCCCTCGAGGGACTCTCAAGACGCAAATGGCGGCCATCGCCCAAGAGGCTGTGCAGGTTAGTGCTCGCACTTCATTCGATTTTTCACTCAGCGTCTCATCATTTGCGAGATTTGGTGCTCCCCTTCTATTTCTGACCCCCTTCTGATCTCTTCAGGTCCTCCATCACGTCGCTCTCGTCGTACAGATGGAGGAAGAGGAAATTGCCCCGGCGATGGGGGCCGCGGGCGAGTTCTCCTCGCTGGAGGAGAGCTCAAAGCTGAAGCTAGAGGCGGCGATGGCGAGGGTCGCTGCCCTGGAGGGCGAGGTGGCGGCCGGGAAGCAGGAGGTTTTCAGGTACCGCGAAGCCGCCGAGGCCGCCGAGGCCAAACATCAGGATTCCAAGGTGCTCGTCGGCACCTTGAAAAAGTCGGCGAGCATCCTCCGGAATGAGTTGGAGACGACAGTAGAGGGGACGAAGCGAGCCGATCTCAGAGCGGCGAAGGCGGGGGAGAACTACAAGAAGTCGGAACATTTTTACACCGTCCTAGCCTTGGCCACCACCCTCATCTGGAACGAGGCCCTTCATGCCGTCAAGGCTCGGATGCTGGAGTTCGCTGACGCAGAGCTTCGAGCTGAATATCCTCGCGGGGATGACGAGCAGGGGAATGACCCCGGGGGCGAGGCCGGGGAAAAGATTTCCGGCGAGGACGATGCCGAGGATCCTGTGACGGGCGCTGAGCCACGAGACGCCGCCCGAGTCATGGTAGATATTGAGCTTCCCGGGATTGCGCCAAGCCCTGAGGCCTGAAGCCCCTTGTCCTCTTGTTTCTTTTCTTTTGCTGCATCGGGAATTTTGTAGGCCTCCGGGCATTTTGTAAGGCTGGGGAGCCCCCAATACCCTTGTAAAGACTTTGATTTTGGGAATGAATTATTTTTGCAGTAGTATTTGCGCGCGTACTTTCCTTTGTCGGTAAACACTTGTATTTGCACAGTACTGCCTTCGTGTTATGTCGGTTCTTCGTCTAGCGATTACGTGTCGAGTTGAATCTATTCATTTGCCAAGTGTGCAAAGACCGACGGGAAGACGGTATCCAGCGGGAAGGCGGTATCTCCATGGCCCCGAAGTCGAAGAGGAGATCTGATTAATCTCAAAGAATAATTTATAACCGCAATCAAGAACGGCGTTGCTTGGTAGCTAGCCGATGAGTACGGGTCGGTCAACAGGGATTTTGTGAATTTCCTAATTGTTCTTACGAGTTAATTCCGATTGGTGTCGGATTGATTAAATCTAAATACTAAATTTATCTAGATCTAAATCTTGCTAAGGTTAGGTTTAGGTTAAGTTTGGAAATGCAAAGATTTCCCACCGCTTTCATTACCCAAATTAAGATATATTTAGGTGTTATGGTAATTATTAATAAAGGGGATTAATACCATCGGGAAGAAACGGTGTTTCTTCCTCTAGGTTCTTGTCATTCCTTTCTTAATCCTTACCCTAACCTCCATGGAATACACGCTCAACCGGGCCTTTATACTACGGTATCACCGTTACCTCGAGGGGTAAGGTGCCGTAGGGAGCGGTGTGTGCATGTATGCATAGAGTCCTATTAATTATATGTGATGGGCAAGAAAGGGGTGAGAGATTTCATCTCTCAAGCCTTCCCTAAAGCTAACCCTAACAAGCGAGGAGACTACTCGCTCATTAGGGAATTGAAGAACATATCTAAACTATCTATCTAGGGCAAGGAATTAAAGATCTAACTAGGGCAGATTAGAAATTACCTAGGGTAGATAATAAAATTAACTAGGGCGATGAAAAGAAAACTTACTCCTATTTTATTGATGCACTCTTCATTCTTTACAGATCTGAATTTGAGATTTACAATGAGGCAAAGGAAGAGGCATACCTCAAAAGAGGTATTCGGGCTTCTATTTATAGATTCATAGAAAACCCTAGGTTTACAATTGCCGCATGTCTGCTATTACAAAAATACCCCATAAGAAAAAGACCTAGTCAACACTCGCAGCCGCCAATAGAATTTTGCACCGCCACGGGCCCCACACGGCCGCGGATCCACCGCCAAAGCCCATGTTTGGCCGCGGTTCTGCGGCCGTACATGGGCCTTATGGGCTGTGTCTTCTGGGGTTTGGTTCTGGTTGCATTTGGGTACTTTTTTCTTCACTTTGTTCTTCAGGTTGGCTTCTAGTTCTCTTCTAGATTCCACAGTGAATCATTGTAGTGGACTTTTACCGTTGCTTCGTAACGAAGTCTTGAACCTTGCACTGCCTTTTATTTCGTGAACTGATTATTGATCTTCATTGTCCTTCAAAATGTGGCATGATCAAGCTTCCACCATTCATCGGTCGTAGTCTCACTTTTGCATCGTCTTTTGTCTTTTTCATTGCTTTTGTTCCGAGAACCTGTAACCTGTAATTATGTAGCAGACATGGGTCAAAAGCAACTGTTTATTTGTAAACTGAATAAGAATGGGGAATAAAATAATGCAAAATTATGGTATGAACAAATACCCCCAAACTTATCTTTTGCTCGTCCTCGAGCAAACCTAGTTTTATTCTCGACAAAATCCTAACCTCATTTTCGCAGGGAATCGCGACTACACTGAGCTCGTGCAACAAGCCGTTAAACCTCTAGGTGTCCCTAATAGGAGGAGTGTTGTCTCCTGAGGGTTTTCAGCGGATACTACCCACAAAATCCTATCAATTAGGCCCATTGACTTTTATTCTCTAATTTGGTTTTCTAACAAGGAATTCTATTATTTTCGACTCATAAATTATCCACCCGTATTCTTCACGCTTCCTTATCATTTAACTTAAGATTATATATATTCTTGTGAATTTACTTAGCTTTTGGCATCTCTTAAGTTTTTCTTCTAGGGTTCTATCTCAACTTAGGAATTTTTTTCATCTCTATTAAACATATAAGTCCAATTCTTCATTCCTATCTCTTATCTAAACCTTAATCATATACCCCTACGTGTGTGTATAAATCACCCCTACACTTGGAAATTCAAATAAAGCAATCATATTCTTGTCCGTTGTCTAAAGCACTTCTTAATTGGTGAATTTTTAGATGAAGTTTGCTCACACATCCTTCATGCGACCGTTAATACTTCTTGAGGTACTAACAACCGATTACAAGATGTGTTTGCACATTAAAACGTAATTCCTAGTC
This sequence comes from Agapanthus africanus, assembly GCA_030015575.1. Lineage (NCBI taxonomy): Eukaryota > Viridiplantae > Streptophyta > Magnoliopsida > Asparagales > Amaryllidaceae > Agapanthus > Agapanthus africanus. The sequence continues at coordinate 565,309,851 of CM057337.1, read as the reverse complement.
TTGCAACACCTAAGGCTTTAGCAGTGACTCCCAAACCAGTTGGTCTAAGGCACTAGGTGATGAAGCACCCTCGCTAAATATTTTTTCTATTAATGCGGCTTTAAGTAATCATAAAAACTAGTGTTCATTTTTTTATTATCTCTTTATTCACATTTGTATTTTAATTTTATTTTTCTTCGTACTAAGGACTTTAGACAAGAGCATTTCAAGGTCTCTTCTACTATTCTAAGTTTCAAGGTTCGTGTTTGTACAAGTTGTAGGGTATATTTTCAGAATTTAGACTTAAACTTAGGAATTATTTTTCAAACTTACACTTTAATAAAAACATCAATACTCTTCTCTTGTTTTAACTTAGCCCAAGAAGTGAACTCAAAATTTGCCTAGTTCTAAATAAACTACAAAGACATATACTTTCTATCGTCAAACTTTTAAGAAAGGTTATTTTTAGGGTTTTTAATTTACTAAGTATAAGATCTAGTTGTTCCTAACTAGTTAACCTATTTGTCAAACTCAAGTCAATTATGGCCAAAATTGAATACTTTAATTTTTATAATGTTTCAAATTTTTCAATTTTTTATGGGTTTTAAAATAAGTATGCAAATGCAAAAATATACATATGAATGCGAAGGAAGAGAACTTACCAAGCACACCCTCAAACTTAAACTTGACAGTGTTCTCACTGTCATCCTATACCATGAGAGTCAAAATATCGGCACTCCCCTGTTTATTTATTTACAATTTTTTTTATTGTTAAAAGAAAAACAAAAATTAATATACAACAAGGCTCTCCCCAAACTAAACAAGGCCTTACACAGGTCAAAGGTTAGCACCAACCATTCAAAAATTCTATCGTGATAATGGTAGGGTTGGTGGAAGAAAGGAGTGTAAAGAAAGGAGTTGAGAAACACACGAGACCGTATGGAAAGAAGAGTGGAATAAGGTCTCGGTAGAGGAGAAGAATGGCGGAAAAGAGAAAGAAGTGTAGCACGAACTTAAGGGCGTAAATTGAGTGAATAAATTAGCACAATTTTTGATGACCGATGTGTTAAAAGCGATTGTGCTAATCTATCAACCCGTCGAGAAATGGGGTCAAATCCCCCAAGATTCGCAGGAAAACATGGGTACATTGAACTTGGTAAACCATTCATTGAAAATGGAAGTGTGACGGATTCTTGTGTGGTCAAAACGATAGGAAGGACGAAAGGGAGTGAATTAGGGATAGTCTTATTCTCACTGTAGTAAACTGTCTCGAACTTGAAAGATTCTGTAACATTTCAAAAAAATAAAATATTATTTTTTGGGAAATTTTTATAATTTAATATTATTTTATTGAATATTTTAATATTTCGGTATTATTAAATACAAATAAATGGGAAAAATTATGGAAAAATTATGGAAAATTATAAAATAGGGTATTTTATAGAATTATGCCATTTAAAAGTTTTTATGATTAGTTATATGCTAATTTAGTGTTAATCGCGATTAAAAATCGCTAATCGGGTTTTTGGCTTTTTTGTGCAAAACATGCACATATCATTTTTTATCACACTTGTGCATTTTCTATCATGTTATTTGGGGTTACTATTCTAGTGAGAAGGTTTTGGAGAAAAGGAAAAAAAAAAGAAAAAGTAAAAGAAAAGAGAGGTATGGGCATGTAGTAGGTAGGGGGGAGTTTGACCTTGGACCTCTTTCTCTCTTCCTCTCATTTCTCCCTCTCCCTCTTCAGCTCCAGCAGCTGATGCTGCTCCCTCTTCCTCCTCCCACCTTCAAGCCTTCATTTCATCTCAAAAACAATACCAAAACCCCACTCTCATTTCATTAAAAGTGTGCACAAGCTCAAGATCTACACATTGGACCAAAGAAGCAAGGATTTTGGCCACTAGGGGCAACTCAAGAAAATTCTTGAGTTGCCAAATGAGGTAATTACTGAACCATTAGCTTAGTTTTTGTATTACATACACCCTCATACTAGTTTAGAATCGATATTGTGTGATTTGGTGGACTTAAAGAAAACCTAGTTAGGGTTTGAGGAAATTATGAGTTGTGATGGGAAATTGAGCTCAGTAGAGCCTATACCAACACCCTAGTATATGAATTGAGACCCAAACCTGAAGCTTAAACCCAGAATACGGATTTGTAGAAACCGATATCGGAAAATTTGTGAAATCTGTGAAGGTTATTTGGGATCTGCTATCAACCCGAGACTCTGAAAAATATATTGATTGGACAGTGACATGTGCAGGCACCCAGGAAGCTACCACCAAGACCCCAACCCCTAAATCCATGATCCGGCCGCAGATTTATTCTGTTTGGCCGCAATTTGCGGCCTGGACCCCACCAAACTTGCTCGTTTTGGTTTTGGTGTTCCTTTATTAGTCCCTTGGTATGTATAGATTTGTCTAATTTGACCTATGGTGATATCTGGAGCTTATTTCCTAAGTTGCTGTTTTGGATTCGTGTTTCCGTATTCCGTATTCTTAATTCTGAATTTGTGTCTTGTGATTTACCTCGACTATTTGGCGTTTATACGATGATATCGAGGATTTGATGATGGCTTTGAAGGCGTGCCCATAGGTTCTAACCTATAGGCCCCTTATCGTATCGTTTTGGGTTTCGTGTGCCGTGTTAGCTTTGATTTGGTTTTAATACGCATATACGATACTTTGATGTATAGGTACCCCATGAAGACTTCAGGACGACAAGTAAAGCGCGTGGAGACATCGACAAATGAAGACGCAGGTGAGTAGATTATATCTACAGGGGGGAAGTCGGGTGGATGGCGTATAGCACCCCCGCAGTCCGTAGTTGATATATTATATATGATAGTTAGGTGTATCATGGATAGTGTAGGGTTAGAACCAACTAGTGTATTTCATAGTCGCGAACCCTAGAATAGATTTATACCTACACGCACACCCTTGCATATTCATTATACTTGCACTGTGTTGATGATATTGGATGACATTGGAGATGAGTCGATGATGTTGGGCATTGTGCCGCGAGATCGGTGATTTGATGTGATTCGTATTTGGGATACGATACGTGATCTCTAGCGGGCCTTGGGACGTGTGCTTACACACGTAGTGATAGATGATATCGATTTGTACTAGACTTAGATCAGTACTCCAGATTATGTGTTATAATGATAATGATACCTGATATCTGATGAAAGGAATGTGATATTGACCCGTACCCAGCTATTAGGATGCCGTACGACGATTTACCGTACGAGCCTATATTGATGATAGATCCGCACTCATGACTCGAGGATGTCTTATGATATACTGTATCGTTCACGTTATTATTGAGGCGGGATCACCGACTATTATATCTATATATGTATCGACTCAGATTTAGGTGGTTTCCATACCTCTCCCGATTGACTTGATACTTAGATCTATAGTTTGCATAGTAGATTCTTCACTGTGGTGTTGATTATTTGATTTCCGCATATTCATGCTATTCGCATTGCTTGCATCTGTTTATTGCTATATTATTATCATGATGTCAGGACACCAGCACCATTATCGATGATGCGTATGTTCCACGTACACTATTTGCCGGCTCACACACTTCATCATCGATAATTGCCATGCCACTACACTGTAGTACTGTTGCATTCATGATATGATTCTTGCATGGCATATTGTACACTTATACCTGTATACATACATAGATGTTTCTGACTTGATTAGAGATCTGGGAACCGCAAGATATTCTTCAAAACTGATTCATTTTAAAAAGAGCGGTTTCCCTCGACATGTGCACATTATTATTCCATGTTACATGACTTCTGATATGCTCACCTTTCTTTACATGTCGCATACATCATGTTTTGATTATACGCATTGAGATATGTTGTTTCCATGATATTTCTGGATTTGGGAACCGTGGGTATTTCAAAAGAGAATATATAATTGTTTTAAAAACCCGGTTACCCTTGATATGATATTTCAGTGCGTCCACAATGTGTTTTCTCGGTGCTGAGAGGGACATGTGAAACTCGATTCGAGGAGGCGGATGAGGCCGATTGCGGGTACATGGTGGACCAGGTATGGTACCCCGGGGCAAGAATGGTTTCGCTGTGTAGTAGACGGTGAGCCTGGCAGAGGAACTACTACCTACCGGTGATTGTATTTGAGCTCGGCGGATATCTGGAGGATACCGACCGGAGTTGAGAGATGGACATGGGCTGACCCGTACTGCCGGGGGCCGAGGGCCGATACCGCAGACGGAACCCCATATAGATGAGGATTTACGTGCCGATGCTAGGCACAGGTTTCATGATGATTTCCATGGCTTTTATTATATCCTCATAGTTACATACATGATGTTTATTGTCATTGGGTGACGGGTGGACGGATTCCACGTTTATTGTCATTGGGTGACGGGTGGACTGGTTCCATGTTTATACAGACTTGATCACATACAGATTGGATTTACATTGATCATACTTTATTTGTATATATAACAGGATATGAGGGCGCTGTTATATATACCCTTACACCAATATTAAAGGAATGGGACGCTAATATATGTGTATTGATATCCATTTGATACTTCTTCATATTTACTTCATGCAGACATACCTTATACTGATGACATGTTATTACCTGAGTACTTGGCACTACATACATGTTTAGATGTTACATTGCCACCTTATCATGCTTCAGACGTACTCTTGTGGTTTATATTATACTGGTCGTATTGACCTAGGATTATGTCTTGCATTCGGTTTCTGCTTGTAGATATTTCTATTCACGAGTTGGCAACTCACCCCCCGTTGTGCCACAGTTCTTGCAGGTTTTGCCGTACAGGTTCCATTGCGGCATTTTTGGCACACTGCTTCCTTGCGGGTGAATTGCTTTTGGTAGGTGGGTTCTTTTGAATCAAGAACCACCATTGTACTTGTATTATTCATTGTATCTACAATTCCATCAACCAAAACTTGTATATTGTTTCAGACTCAGACACTAGAGATGTACTATTCGACCTTAGAGTCGTGCTTATTAGTATTGCGGTATTCATGCCTATTGAGTTTCTTTTGGTTTTGACCCTCGCCATTCGGCGTTGTATATTATTATTGCTTGTGTGGTTGTGACCGTCGATTGACGAAGAGCTAGCTCCCTCTTGGGGATGCCTTTGATCATTGAATATATATTGTTCTTGTTGTACCCCATTCGGGGCCATTATTTACAAAAGAAACTCTGCCGAAATTTTTAGAAAAGACTTTACATTTTAAAAATGCATATTCGGCTTAGTTATTTAAAAACCTTGACTTCAAACATGTTTTCCTTCACTTCTTTAAACCAGTTCTCTTTACTTACTCTTAAAATGGTTTTAGATTTCTGGGCTTTTGGCTTACTTGGATCAGATGGAGTCCTATAGACTTCATGTGGTTCAAGGGCCAGTCATGTACTCTTTTGGGTCGTGACAGATTCCATCAATGGTTCGAAATGATTGTAAGCAACTGAGTCTGATGGTTCATCTGAAAATTCAAAGGACTCAAACTCGGACGGTGAGTCTCCAAAATCGTCCGAAAAATTGAAACACTCGTAATCGTTATCGTCCGTGAGAACTGTGTTAGATTCAAAGAGGAACGCACAAGTGGCGTCTAAACTGCTCGGATCAAAAAAAAAATTTTCAAGCTCACAGTCCTCCTGTGTGATATTTTGCGTGGTCGGAACGATGGAAAGGAGTGGTGATTTAGGAAGTAGAACAGTTAAAGGTTCATGAGGATGAATTGGAAAATCCGACACATCAAACAAAAATGGTTCATCCTCAATACTATCCTCATAATTCTCCTCAAAATTTATCTCATCCATGCAATTATCATCAAAATCGAGACGCATATGAAGTTCGGGAGAAACATTTAATGACTCGGGATGATGAATGGGAGATAAAATTTCAGTCAAATCTACGGGTTCATCATCCAAAATATTCTCGTCGTCTATATCCTCAATCAAGTGAAAATAAAATTTTTTAGACACCTCATCAAAAGCATGGATATCAATTAATTTAGGCTCTAGAGTGGAGGTGTAAAGTTCAAAAGGTTTAGGTATGGTTTCACTCGAAAGGGACTCTTCACAATTTGGCAAATCAAGCACTACAAAGTCGCACAACTTATTAAATATTTTATTTTCAACTGATGAATCATTTGGAACACTTGTTTGAAAATCGGAGTTGTAGGATTCAATTGGATATGGGTAGGTTTGATTTAGAAAGGTGTATAACTCACTCTCTCCTCTTAAATTCTCACTTTGTTCAACCGCCTCCTTATACATTGGAATATTTGGAGCTAGTTGGAAACTAGCTACCGGTTCATTAGGTTGCATAAGGGCGGCAATGGACGTATTCACATTCCTAATCATTTGGTTTGTCGCTACCATATAAGCCTCTAATGACTGTTCTAGACTAGACATGAGTTGTGAAGGGGTTTCGGTAAAAGATCCAAAATTGTTTGGATACATGAAACTCCCAAATGGCTGTGTAGAAGCAATGTCTAGGGAAGGTGGGAAAGTCGGGTAGGACTGGTAGGAATTGGATGGTTGGACAGGAGTAGGATCAACATTTGGATAAAAAGGTGAATGGACTTGTTGATCCCTAGAACTGGATGTGTAGAGAGGAGTGAAAGATCGGCTACAAGATTGTTCAATATGCTCAGCAATAGACATGGGTTTAGGAGTTACAATAGGACTCGAAAAAGTGGTATCAACGTACGAAGGTGGTGAAGGTTGAAATGGTTGATATAAAGTGGATTGCAAAGTCGAACTGTTTCTCCTAGGCGCTTCTATTCGATCTTTCAAAGAAATTTTGGGCATGGAGGGGTCGTCCGTAATTCGACCGAAACAATTCGCGTACGAAGCAAAGTTTGGTTCAGGGTACCAAAGTTCGGCAAGAGATTTGTGATGTGGGATACCCATGATGTAAGAAAGAAGAGGAAAAAGAATGTGGGGTGCACGGAATTCTTAGCGACAAAATTTTGCTAGTTTTTATAAAATTTTCCTTCTTTTTTTTATGTGGAGCTTTTTGCAAAAATATTCGATAAAGGGCTTTGAAACAAATGTAATCAACCACAAATGCACAATCAGGCCTAGATCTAGGGTCACCTAGGTCAGCTAGACAGCTCCTAACTGTTCTAAAAGGCTAGAAATAGGACCTCAAACCGTCTCTTCACCGCCAATTGCGGCCAGGTAAGTGTCAGGTGAGTTGAAGGCTCTCCACTACAAGTAGTGACCCTAATTAAGTAACCACTCGCCTTAGACACACTTGCCTAGACACCACAAAGTCAGGTTAGGATAAACGGTCGATGCTACAACTAGTACTCTGTCCTATTGAGCGCAAAGTCCTTACGGTTGAATCTAGTCTTTTTTTAATTAATAATGGTCAATGCAAAATGCCTTATGTGATTTCTGGGGTCCTGGGAAGGGTGATAAAATCCCCACCCAATCTGGATTGGTTTCAAGCCCCTTAAAGTCCGATTAAAAATATGCAAAACAGTAACAATCACTTGCAATCAAATTTTTTTTTTATTTTTTTAGCGCGGTGCAAAGAATCCTGCACATAATCAATTATCGGAAGGGGAGGGATTTTTTAGCGCAAAGAATCCTATAGGAGATTTAACAGAGAAGATATTTGGGATTTGCAGAGGAGGAAGAAAGTAAGCTCACAGATGTTTTTCACCAGATAAAGTCACCAGGTTGCGGCGGTCCGCGGCCAGAAGGGGTGTCGCGCGGCGGTTCCGCGGTGGAGGAGACTGCACGGTTCCCGAGAAATTTTTGCAGAGGATGATGTCACCTCCAGACCGCGGATGCGCGGTCAAAGCTCCACTTCGGTGGCGGAAACACGGTTGACCTGTTGACCCGAGCCTCCCAACTTCTTCTGTTTTCTGTTGTTGTTATCCTCTGTTTGTTCAGATCTAGGATTTTCTGTTTTGGTCCCTGGATTTTTCCAGATCCGAACGCGATTGTAGATCCTGCAAAATTCAAACAAAAATACCCTTCACAAAATAACAAAATGATAAATTTTTATATTTTTTTTTGAATTTTTTCAGTTTTTATGATGTTTTTTTAATTTTAGATTAACCCGAAATTGCAAAAAGAAAACAACACGCTATCCCCGGCAACGGCGTCATTTGATTGATCTCAAAGAATAATTTATAACCGCAATCAAGAACGGCGTCGCTTGGTAGCTAGCCGGTGAGTATGGGTCGGTCCACAGGGATTTTGTGAATTTCCTAATTGTTCTTACGAGTTAATTCCAATTGGAGTCGGATTGATAAAATCTAAAAACTAAATTTATCTAGATCTAAATCTTGCTAGGGTTAGGTTTAGATTAAGTTTGGAAATGCAAAGATTTCCCACCGCTTTCAATACCCAAATTAAGATCTATTTAGGTGTTATGGTAATTATTAATAAAAGGGATTAGTACCATCAGGAAGAAACGGTGTTTCTTCCTCTAGGTTCTTGTCCTTCCTTTCTTAATCCTTACCGTAACCTCCATGGAATACACGCTCAACCGGGCCTTTATACTACGGTATCACCGTTACCTCGAGGGGTAAGGTGCCGTAGGGAGCGGTGTGTGCATGTATGCATAGAGTCCTATTAATTATATGTGATGGGAAAGAAAGGGGTGAGAGATTTCATCTCTCAAGCCTTCCCCAAAGTTAACCCTAACAAGTGAGGAGACTACTCGCTCATTAGGGAATTGAAGAACATATCTAAACTATCTATCTAGGGCAAGGAATTAAAAATCTAACTAGGGCAGATAAGAAATTACCTAGGGCAGATAATAAAATTAATTAGGGCGATGAAAAGAAAACTTACTCCTATTTTATTGATGCACTCTTCATTCATTACAGATCTGAATTTGAGATTTACAATGAGGCACAAGAAGTGGCATACCTCAAAAGAGGTATTAGGGCTTCTATTTATAGATTCATAGAAAACCCTAGGTTTACAATTACCGCATGCCTGCTATTATAAAAATACCCCCTAAGAAAAAGATCTAGTCAACGCTCGCAGCTGCCAATAGAATTTTGCACCGCCACGGGCCCCACACGGCTGCGGATCCGTGTCCAAAGCCCATGTTTGGCCGCGGTTCCGCTGCCGTACATGGGCCTTGTGGGCTGTGTCTTCTGGGGTTGGTTCTGGTTGCATTTGGGTAATTTTTCTTCACTTTGTTCTTCAGGTTGGCATCTAGTTCTCTTCCAGATTCCACGGTGAATAATTGTAGTGGACTTTTACCGTTGCTTCGTGACGAAGTCTTAAACCTTGCGCTGCCTTGTACTTCGTGAACTGATTATTGATCTTCATTGTCCTTCAAAATGTGGCACGATCAAGATTCTACTATTCATCGGTCGTAGTCTCACTTTTGCATCGTCTTTTGTCTTTTTCACTGCTTTTATTCCGAGAACCTATAACCTGTAACTATGTAGCAGACATGGGTCAAAAGTACCTATTTATTTGTAAACTGAATACGAATGGGGAACAAAATAATGCAAAATTATGGTATGAACAAGATCGCTCAGACGTAGATGGACCGGATGCCTCTTGGTGAGGGCTTTTGTTCCTTAGTCGTGTCCGGCACGGAGAGGCATGCTAAGGATGGGCCGATCAGGGTAGCTGCTCGGTCGCCTCATGGGAAGGGCTTAGATCCGTAGCGTTGTGGGGCAGGGAACTACCAGCTAGGGACAACTGAGCAAGGGTGGGCCCGGTTGCCTCTTGGTGAGAGCTTTGATCCTTATCGCGGGAGGGGCCGTAAGGGGCCTACTAAAGACGGGCCGAGCAGGGTACTGCCCGGTGCCTCTTGGCGAGGGATTTAATCCCTGGCGTTTTGGGGTAGAGAGCTACCAACCAGGAATAACCGAGCAAGGGCGGATCCGATTGCCTCTTGCGAGGGCTTTTGATCCTTAAGGACGGGCCGGGCAGGGTTGCTGTCCAGTGCCTCTTGGCGAGGGCTTTGATTCCTGGCGTCTTGGGGTAGGAAGCTACCAGCCAGGGATAACCGAGCAAGGGTAGGCACGGTTGCCTCTTGCGAGGGCTTTTGATCCTTAGCGCTGGAGGGGTCTACTAAGGATGGGCCGAGCAGGGTTGTTGCCCGGTGCCTCTTGGCGAGGGCTTTTGACCCTTAAGGATGGCCGAGCAGGGTTGCTGCCCAGTGCCTCTTGGCGAGGGCTTCTGTAACATTTCAAAAAAATAAAATATTATTTTGGGAAATTATATAATTAAATAATAGATATTTTGAATATTTTGAAAATGAGGTATAATTAAATACCGATAAATTGGGAAATATTTGGAAAATTATAGGAATTACGGAAATGAAGGTGTTTTATACGATTTAAGCAAATTATAAATCTATATGATTAATTATATTCCATTTTAATGCTAATCGCGATTAAATATCGCTAATCTTGCATTAATCCGGTTTTGTGCATATGACATGCACCAAGTCATTTTTCACACTTGTTATATTTTCTATCATGGTTTCTTTCCTTTTTATCATGCATGGTTTTAATTTTAAAAAAGAAGAAAAGAAAAGAAAAGAAAAGAAAAGAAAATGATAAAGAATCAGGCATGAGCATGAGAGAGAGAAGGTGAGGGGTCAACATTGGCATGACTCTCATTTGATTTTCCTTTCATCTCTTCATCATTTTCCCTCTCCTTTCCTCTCTTGGCTGCCCTCTCCTTCATCCCCATCTACCTCTTCACTACAACACCTAAAACAACTCAAACTTCATCTCCCTTTCACAAAAAACATGCACAAGCTCCCCATATGCACTTTTGAACAAGAAAGCATGGATTTTGAAGACTTGGGGCAAATCACGAAAGTTCTTGGGTTGCCAAATGAGATAATCCCTTAACCATTAGCATAGTATTTAGTTTACTTTAGCTTCCTTGCATGTTTAGAAGAGTTTCGATATGGTTTAATGAACTTTGAAATTCTAAGTTAGGGTTTTAAGGAGGTCTTGACTTGAGATAGTGTAATTGAGTTGGTAGTGACCTTAAACAACCTTTAGTGATAGTATATTGAACTAAAACAGAAACTTAAACCCCAAACCCTAAACTTAGAAACCCCGATATCGGGAATTTGTGAGAATTGTGATGTGTTTTAGTGATCTGCTATAACCCGGGTGACCTGAAAAATATTTAGCGAAGACTGAGAGATTTGCAGGCAACCTAAAACCTATACCCAAAACCTGAGACCCCCACTCCATGTTCTGGCCGCAAATTTACTCATTTTGGCCGCAAATTTTAGCCTGGGTAGAGTGGAAATGATCCGTGTTTGGTCCAGGGCTTTATCTCCAGTAAAATAGACCTTTTACATATGCAAAATTGGCCAATTTGACCTAGGGTAAAATCTGGGACCATTTTCTTGAGTTGCTGCATTGTTTTACGACTTCGTTTTTAACTTGAGTTTTGGTATTTGATATTGTATTCCGTCGTGTGGCGTTTGAATGTCAACGGCTAGGGTTATTGGTCGGGTTTTGCACGCGAAGCTATAGGTTTTAAGCTATGAGCGAATCGTGTGCCGTTTTGGTTTTCCGACTCGATTTTAATAAGGTTTTGCTATATGTGTATATATGTAGGTACCTCCGCATGAGCTTCGTAATGCCAAGCAAGGGCGCGGCGACATCGACTCCAGCAAGCAAGATCAGGTGAGTAGATATATATCTACGGGGGAAGTCGTGTGGATGGCGTATAGCACCCCCGCAGTTCGTAGTGTACTGTATGATATATATTATGTATATATACGTTACATGCTTATTAAGAGATTATTGTTGATCTAGATAGGTTATAGGGTTCATGATATAGTTTAATGTAATTAGAAGTAACTTAGTTTAGCTTCTTAGTCGCGAAGCCCTAGATTAGGGAGTACACCCACATGCACACACACACATGCATACATTTTATTACTTGTGCGTATATGGGGATATATACACACACACACACACACATAGGTATGGGACTATATATATATGTGTGTGTGTGTGTGTGTGTGTGTATACTTGGATTATGAGGATAGTAGATGATATTGGAGATGAGTCGATGAGATTGGGCTTGATGCCAAAAATCGGTGATGAGACATGGTTCGTATTATTAAATACGACATGATATTGTAGCGGGTCCTTAGGCGATGTGTTTTCATACACGCATACATATATATACATGGTATCAGTATGTACTAGACGTAAAACAATACCCCAGATCATGATATATGATGAAAAGGATACCAGATGAATAATGAGATAATGCGATAATTGACCCGTACCCAGATTTGGGATGCCGTACGATGGATGTACCGTACGAGCTATTTTGATGATTGATCCGCACTCTTGACCCGAGGATGTCATGTTATATATTTTGTATCATATGTGATACTATTGATGCGGGATCACCGACTATATATATATAAATATATCGACTCAGATTTAGGTGGTTTCCTTAACTTTTCGATTAGCCTGTTAGTTTAGTCTTGTACTTTACTTGTAGAAGTTAGACTAGACCCGAGTCATACCTATTTCAAAACTAACGAATCGTGAGTATTTTAAAGATAGGCCAAGGGATCTTACGGATATTTCAAAGGACGTACCTTTTCTTAAAAAAACAGTAGCCCTTATATTTTCTAAACACCACGATTCGTGTTATTTCAAATGCCAAAATGGTATGACTCATATTTATATATTGTTCATGCTTCATTGTGCATTATTACTCATGTCCTGCATATTCCTGCTGTTGCATCGCATTGCATGCCTTATTGTGTTATCATTATTATTATGAAACCATGCTGTTAGGACACCAACACCATTACCGATGATGCGTATGCTCCACGTACACTTGCTTGCCGGCTCACACACATTATCATCGGTAATTGCCATGTCACGTACACTTTAGTGAATGTTATTTCATTCTTATCGCTGTTAGCTGATAGTGCTGATATATCATTGTTGTGCTAGTTTAGATGTTGCATTTTTATTGTGATATTTGATGCATATTTATACGTTCATTTCCATGCATTATTACTAGGGCCAGTCTGGATTGCCGGAGCCCAATATTTTAGAGTTCATTGTCTATTTATACTTGAGATTTGGATTTCGGATTTTCATGAGATTTCTGGATTTAGAGAGACCGCAAGAATTTTATAAACTGATTATCATTTTAAATGAAAGTTGCGGTTTTCTCATGATATGATTTGAGATATGTCCACCATGAGTTTTCTCGGCTCTTGAGCGATATCATACACCCGATTCAAGGAGGAGGAGAAACCATTTGTGGGTGCAAGGTGGACCCGGTGCCGTACCCCAGGGCAAGAAGGTCGCAGATGATGGCGTTGAGCCTATGACAGGGGAGCACTACTGACCGGTGATTGTATCGTGACTCGACGAATATCCGGAGGATGGCGATCGGAGTTGGGCCAGTCTGGAAAGCCGGAGCCCAGGGGCCAGTCCGGATAGCCGGAGCCCTAGATATTGAGATTTGATGTATTGATATTTTATGATATGGGTTAATCCGGATAGCTGGAGCCCGAGATATTGGATATTTGGATATATGTTTTGTGTCGATGCTAGACACTGATTTATGTTGATTTCATTGATGATACATCGTTTTGAATATAGAGAAATCTCACTATATTATGAAAACAGTTTTCCTTTCATGATGTATTCAGTTTCCACATTTCGATGCATTCATACATCATACATATGATATGTTGCTATCTGAGGCGCTGACACGAGCACTTGATATTACACGTATGTGTAGATGGTTCATGTTGTTATTTTGAGGGTATATATTGATCGTATGACCTAGAATTGAGTCATACATGCGATTTCTGCTCGTTGATGTTTTCTACTCACGAATTGCCAACTCACCCCCGTTGTGCCACAGTTTCTTGCTGGTTTTGCCGTACAGGTTTCTTGACGGCTTTGCTGGCACACTTCTTCTTTCCGGGTGATTGCTTTGATAGGTGGGTTCACTCGTGTCGTGACTACCATTGTACTTTATATATATTTCAGTTGTATATAGAAACTCCATCAACCAGATTGTATTATTTATTCGACTTAGAGACCAGTGTATATTATTTAGACTTTAGAGTCGCGCTTGTATTATTATGGTTTTCATGTTGATTTTGAGTTTCCTTTTGACTTTTGATCCTCACCCTTGGCGTTGTATATATTATTGCTTGCGCGGTTGTGACCGCCAATTGACGAAGTGCTAGCTCCCGCTTGGGGATGCCTTTATATATATTATGCATGTTGTACCCGTTTAGGGCCAGTATTCACAAAGGAAACTCTGCCGAAATTTTCAGAAAAGACTTGATGTTTTAAAAATGCATATTCGGCTGATTTTAATAAAAACACTTTCTTTAAAATGGTTTAGATTTCTGGGCTTTCGGCTTACTTGAATTAGATGGGGTCCTGTAGATTTCATATGATTCAAGTGCCAGTCACGTGCTATTTCGGGTCATGACAAAGTTGATATTAGAGCGCTAGGTTAACCTTGGTTCGAGCCTATGTTTTACTATGCGGAGCCTAGGGTGTTTGTATATGTACGGAATCTAGGCTTGAACTTACGGAACTTAGACTTAGTCAAGGGGGTATTAGACTCAAATTTTCGTCGCGTAGGTTGACCTTGGTTGATGGAGTAGGTGACTTAAGGAGAGTGACGTACCGTATGTATGTTTCGCGGCATATTTACGATACGCTACTCCGCTTAAGAAGCCTTAGGATGTAAATTTTCTTGCACAGCATTATATTCATTCCTATGATCTATCCTCATCAATATTGGTTTATGGTTTTGCTGCCGCGATTACACTGGTAGAGAGAGCTACGGCGAGAGTTGCGGTCAACTTGAGCTCGTCACGGACGAGGACTGACCATGACGTGATTCCAAGGACATACGATTTGCATAGATGCGTCGTTTTATTATGTTTTCGCGCCATGAGCGTTTGATAGATCGCTTTTACGAGATTTCTCGGACGTGCAAATCAGCACCAGAGGATTGAGCCACTGCTAGAGGCCAGCCAGAATGTGATTACCGTCGATGCACCGATTATTTTGATGATTGAGGCACTGTTCAGCGTGCGGACGAATGAGCCAGTTGTTTCTGTGAATGACAAGATATCACCCTAGATGTTTGGAGCTATTTCCGCATGAGTTATACTTAGAGATTTGATGGTAGATTGCTAGTCACCCATGGAGGAATGACTAGGACATGTGATTCGTTGCCTACCCCGATGCGAGGTCATCATATTGATTGATTCCAGCTAGAGACGACTTTACGCAGGTACGTTGAGAGTCGATAGAAGACGATCGAATGTCAGGAACCCATTTTTTCAAGTTTAAAGTATTCGAAGAAACATGCAAGTAATTCCATGGACCCTCTAGAAGAATGAAACCCTAACTCGATATAATGACCATGAGCACGCTTTGAAACCTTAGGGTTTACAGCAGTTCCGCGGTACCATTAATGAGGCTTGGGTTTACCCTTCTACGGCTGGTCCATAGGTACTGTGGCATGTACTAGAATACTATTAAACTGTACCCAAGATGTTGATCTCTTGGGGGATTATGGAACTTTGACGAATCGATCGAAAGGTTCGACGTCATTCGGATATCATGTGATGGGATACATTGCTTGGGAGACTCCAGATACGAGTATAGCCGTTGGAGTGCAGTCCATACAGCCATAAAGAGAAGAGTCCGGATTAGTCGACATTAGAGAAAAGTGGAGTAAGAGGTTCGTGCGAGATCTTGATGAGATGACGTTCCACTTCGCTGACATCAGAGATGTGATACGCATGCAGAGGCGGTGTATAAGGATATATCTTCCAGAAGGAGTCGCGGTGAGTATGCAGCCGTTCCGGAACAAGAAACAGATTTAGTAAAAGATGATAACTTCCGGGCAGTTCGGCAGAAACGAGATTTGGGAGAGACTTCGACAGAACCTTTCTGGAATACTATACGAGAATACTTGGACCCAGGATCAGTCGTATTGTGCACACCAGTAGGCCAGAGTTCGGCATCGTCGACGAGACATGTTATGAGTGACCATGACAGTTGGCCAGAGATCTTTAGAGGATGTGATAGAGCGGGACTATTTCCGCCATCTTTGATTTCGGTATTTTGGGCGACTTATTTGCATGATTGAGATTTTGTGCACCACCGTTGCACTTGACTTCGATTTAATGTCATTCGAGATGTTGATTTTGATTTCATGCCTATGGTATGCGTGTGATTTGATTTATGCTTTCAGCATAGTTTTTATGCACTTTCAGCATTTGTGATTCGATTTTGTGCACGCTGATGCACATGGTTGGGAGATTATATACCACGGTATACCTGATTTGGATTTGGATTGAGATGCGTTGTATATCGTCGTTTTCGATTGTGATACTCGATATTTGTTTTCGTGTACCTTGTGCACCTGAGTTGGATTTTGCGCAGACTTGACGCGCTTGATGCGATTTTGGTGCACACCAGATGCACTAAATCGAGATTCTTCGTGCATATCAGATGCACCTGATATTACTGTCAGGAATACACGTTACCCTTGGCAGGTGTTTTTGTGCACACCCGTTGTACTTAGAGTCTGTTTCTGTGCACATGTATGGCACATTTATTGATTTCGATTTCCATACATACCAGACGCACGCGGCATTCTTATATGCATTTAGGGATTGGTTTCCTTTGAGCAGCATGTTTTATGACATTTACTATTTGATATAGTAGCTGAGCAGGACTAGTCCGAGGACAGTACCTGAATATATTTTTGCATGCATTGATAGTTATCGAAGGGATTTCCAAAAAGGAGTTATAGTCTCAGTATTTACCTACGTGTTCGAGATGATACGAGACATTTAACAAAGGAAAGCCTTCTAAATTATTTTCAAAACGGCGGGACGTGTATGTCAAACAAAGGATATATATATACATATATATATAGTTATTTTCTTATAATAGAAGTCCGCCACTGTGCAATGATACACGCATTGTACAACGATGGGAAAAGAGTTTGGCATGCATTCCATTCAGATGTTTTAATGATGTTTACATGTACAGTTTTGATGTATATCAGGTAGGTTTTCGTATTGGATTTAGACGTTGGTGTCTTCACCATAACTCCGATGATTGCGGGATGCTTGAAGGAGTTTGGATTTTGGTTTATATACTCGTTTTTCATGCACATGCATTGCGCACGATGTGTTTTATGTATTTATGATTTCGGAACCCCGACGGCTTAGTCTTTTTACTGAAATGTTTTAGTATTTGAGGGGTTTAAATTTAAATTCGGGGACCGAATTTCTTTAAGCGGGGAAGATTGTAACATTTCAGAAAAATAAAATATTATTTTGGGAAATTATATAATTAAATAATAAATATTGTGAATATTTTGAAAATGAGGTATAATTAAATACCGATAAATTGGGAAATATTTGGAAAATTATAGGAATTACGGAACTGAAGGTGTTTTATATGATTTAAGAAAATTATAATTCTATATGATTAATTATATTCCATTTTAATGCTAATCGCGATTAAATATCGCTAATCTTGCATTAAACCGGTTTTGTGCACATGACATGCACCAAGTCATTTTTCACACTTGTTAGATTTTCTTTCATGGTTTCTTTCTTTTCTATCATGCATGGTTTTAATTTTAAAAGAGAAGAATAGAAAAGAAAAGAAAAGAAAAGAAAATGATAGGCATGAGAGAGAGAGAGGGTGAGGGGTCAACCTTGGCATGGCTCTCATTTGTTTTTCCTTTCATTCTTCATCATTTTCCCTCTCTTCTACTCTCATGGCTGCCCTCTCCTTCATCCCCCTTTACCTCTTCACTACAACACCCAAAACAACTCAAAACTTCATCTCCCTTTCACAAAAAACATGCACAAGCTCCCCATATGCACTTTGGACCAAGAAAGCATTGATTTTGAAGACTTGGGGCAACTCAAGAAAGTTCTTGGGTTGCCAAATGAGGTAATCTCTTAACCATTAGCATAGTATTTAGTTTACTTTAGTTTCCTTGCATGTTTAGAAGTGTTTAGATATGGTTTAGTGAACTTTGAAATTCCAAGTTAGGGTTTTGAGGGGGTCTTGACTTGAGATAGTGTAATTGAGTTGGTAGTGACCTTAAACCCCCTTTAGTGATAGTATATTGAACTAAAACAGAGACTTAAACCCCAAACCCTAAACTTAGAAACCCCGATATCGGGAATTTGTGAGAATTGTGATGTGTTTTAGTGATCTACTATAACCCGGGTAACCTGAAAAATATTTAGCGAAGACTGAGAGATGTGCAGGTAACCTAGAACCTATACCCAAAACCTGAGACCCCCACTCTATGTTCTGGCCACAAATTTACTCATTTTGGCCGGAAATTTCGGCCTGGGTGGAGTTGAAATGATCCGTGTTTGGTCCAGGGCTTTATCTCCAGAAAAATAGACCCTTTACATATGCAAAATTGGCCAATTTGACCTAGGGTAAAATCTGGGACCATTTTCTTGAGTTGCTGCATTGTTTTACGACTTCGTTTTTAACTTGAGTTTTGGTATTTGATATTGTATTCCGTCGTGTGGCGTTTGAATGTCAACGGCTAGGGTTTTTGATCGGGTTTTGCACGCGAAGCTATAGATTTTAACCTATGAGTGAAACGTGTGCCGTTTTGGTTTTCCGACTCGATTTTAATAAGGTTTTGCAATATGTGTATATATGTAGGTACCTCCGCATGAGCTTCATGATGACAAGCAAAGGCGCGGCGACATCGACTCCGGCAAGCAAGATCAGGTGAGTAGATATATATCTATGGTGGAAGTCGGGTGGATGGCGTATAGCACCCCCGCAGTTCGTAGTATAGTGTATGATATATATTATGTATATATACGTTATATGCTTATTGCGAGATTATTATTGATCCAGATAAGTTATAGGGTTCATGATATAGTTTAGTGTAATTAGAAGTAACTTAGTTTAGTTTCTTAGTTGCGAAACCCTAGATTAAGGAGTACACCCACACGCGCGCAGACACACGTGTATACATTTTATTACTTGTGCGTATATGGTGATATTGTTGGTGATAGTGCCCTCAGAGTCAATTATTAGATCGCAGGTACGTGATTGCAATGATTGCGGAGGACCTATACCGGTAGGACAGTCTTACTCGAGATGATAGTATGCTATCTGGTTTGCCTTTATCAGTCGTGTACATGTTCAGGTGACTGATTACATGTTACACTTTGATAGAGCCCTTAGGATCTTGCTTTACTACCAACAGTATGATGGCGATCATATACGTGAGAGTTGGGTAGTTTATACGCATATCCTTAATTGTGGTCCCTAGTCGTGGGAGTTTCGAGACAGGGCATCGATACTCCGGAGTAGGCTAGTGTATACAGTCAAGACCCCGACGAGGGGCGGTGGCCGGTCTCACAAGCCACTGGTGTCAGTTGGATCACCTAAGATGTATACTGGTGCTCATTGGGTTATGAGTACACCGGACATGACTCGCCGGGAACCTACTAGTTGGTATTATACATATTGTCAGATAGCAGTTCCCTGGTGACATGTGTACAGGTTAGTTCAACGACCTTAGGTCGTCATTTGTCTCGTGTGAGTTCCCACTGTTCTTTGATTTCTACCCTACCACGGCTCAAAGGAGTCGTGCAAACAGGTAGTTTTTGGGTACAGTCCCGAGCCACATGGAGGCACGTGAGCGGATCGGCAGGGGATTCGTCTCTCCCGGTATTGGGGGCGAGATCGTGCTGTGTCTAGGAGAGCCATTACACAAAGCCCACAGCCGTGGCAGGAGATTTACTGGTAGGTACTCCAGTAGTATCTCAAGGTGTTATTGGGCTACACACCGACACGACTTATACTGCTATTGGGGGTCTGACGTTACTAGCCTCCTAGGCAGATATGCGATACTCATAGACGAACGGACCGGACTGTATATACATTGTCACTGTTAGGCTCAGTAGGGTTTCCGGATGAGTTCGCTCATCGGCCTCCCTTGAGGTCAGTCCATGGGCAGCCGTTACGCATAGCTAGTGCCGCTGACGGTTTGTTGTTAAAGCCACTGCCAGGGTACTGACGAGTCATTAGAGTCCCCCACAGACAGTTTCCCAAGTTCGGGCAAAACGTTGTAGAGGCCGTATGGTTTTATGGCAGGGTTCGGAAAATGCACGTGCGTTTACGCATGTGTCCTTTTTCGGGCAGATAATACAGGTGGGCTTTGGTTTAAGCCGGATCCGAGTATTATATTGAGTAAATATAATATCTTTGTCTCAGTTGCATTTGTATTCGGTCGTAATACAAATGCGGGTATATTTATACAGTTACGGGGTTATCCTGAAATTCGTTTCGGGATCGCTTTTGGAAGTTGCCAGTTTCCAGTTTTCTATCTGTCGTCTTTTAACATTCGGTTAAAGACGGATTTATCTTTTCTTGGATGAGGGTGAGTCATGCTTCTAGAAGGTTCTAGAAGAGGTGACTAGGTTAGAATGGTGTTGATATTTCATTGGTTGCATTTAATGTGTTCATACTTTGTGTTCACACTAGATATTTTATCCTTGTAGTCACCCTCTTCCCTCCTACACTCACCCCCCATTCCTATATCATGGCCGGCCCTTCCCCCTCTCACACTCACTTGATTCATTTGATGAAAAGATTATAATAGTTTTGGGGTGTATGGAAATTTCATTGCTCATTTCATTCCATCATCCGAATCAATTGGCAACTTCATTAACCGTTCGTCCATGGCTTTGGACGTAGCGAGACAAAGTTTTCTACTCATTCTCTACATCAATCTTGGTTGTTTCTTTTGGCAAACTTGACGACCGAGTTGTCTTGAGTCAGAGGCGGGAGCCCGTTTAAAGAATCGTTGATGTGGTGCCACCTGGACGAGCAGATCGGAGATCGAAGAGATCAGAGCAGCCGCAACGGAGCGTGGGATGATGGTTAAAGAACGAAGGACTCGGATCGTTCGGTATAACCTTTCTACTCTCTTTACAGTTTGTTAGTTTAGTAATAATGGCAGATCCGGGTTATAGTATACGATAACGCCAGTTAAAAAATTTTTGTTCCGCATTTGGCGTCTGTAGACGGCCGGGGCGCTACCGTAGACTTACAGTGGTATCAGAGCCTCACCATTTTGCTTTACTAACTTGTGCTAACGCGTTTAAAATATCGATCGGACCGAATATTAAAAACTGCAATATTTCAAGTTCATAGTTTCTGTTGATTTTTAAAGGGTTCCAAAAATTATTCTACATATCACAGAAATCTGTGCAGGGTTTTCTAAGAACACCGTACAAATTTGGGGACATGATTCGACAAGACTACCGCGGAATCGCGGTCAAAACTATGGTTTGACCGCGCATCCGCGGCCATTCTGAGTGATCATGCCCCCAAATTTGCACAGTGTCTTCTTCTCTGGAATTTGGAGTTTTTGGTATATATCTTTTGGGCCTAGATTTTGTTACTGTACAGCAGATATTCGTGGGGCCCACTTCGTGATATTTAGTCGATCGAAAAACATGTTAGTTTACAGTACTTACATTATATCTCCGACCGGGAATGTCATTTGATCGGTAAACCGCGTCTGATTGCTATAGTTCTTTTAGACGGGTTTGCGAACGTGACATTCACGTTGATGTTCTGTGTTGTGCTGTGATGTTGCGGATTTGTCATTGTGGATAGCAGTGTGCAATGATAGTTGAGTTTGGATTTATTTGTACATTTGATATTGCGGGGTGAGCGTCCAACTTGTGGACTGCCGTCACTGCCTGTTGTATAATATTCTTTTGGGGCACGACCAGGTTGCGGTCGATGTACCTGTTGTACTATTTTTCATTACTGTACTAGGTTTTGCCCCGCGACGGAGTGCACGGATAGCCGGGTTCTGAAGGGCAACGGGTCCGCATCTTATGGCTTTGAGAGGCAGAGGGGCCTCACTCTAGAATTGGCAGACTATTCGCCGCACTCGTAGGGGGTACAGGTTGACCCAAGGAGGGGTGCTCAAGTTACCGGATTCCGTGAAGTGCAGGGTGGTCCATTCACTTTGTTGTAGGGGGCTGCCTCGTTTCAGGTTTTTGCAGGTAACTTGCCGCACCCGTAGGGGTCTAGGTTTCATTGCACCGGCTATCCACACGACCAGGGGAACGTCGGGTTTCAGCAGCGGCTCTGTGAAACCCGGGGATCCCAGATTATCTGTATTGTTTTGTGATGCTTATTACTTTTCTGTAATGTTGCATATAATCACGCCTGGAGCAATTATTGTATATTGGTTTATATACTATTAGATGTTGTATATGTTTTACACCCCGCTAGTCCAGTCCCTGCACTGTCGTTAGTTAAGTAACCTAACGGGTGATGACGGGACCCAGTGACAAATGCGGATGGCATATACGTACATTTTTATTTTCGTTCTTTTCTGGTGTGATTGATTGATGGGACTGCGTTGATTCTGATCAATGCAAAGGAAAGCAAACCTGTTTGCAGTTGTTGGAACAAATTTAAAAGGTGTTATTGCAAAGACGTTTCCTTTTGTTTTGCATAGCGGTATTCAGTGGAATATCCTGCACCTCATTCGACACGGCAAATGCCGATATCCCTTCATCGGGACTGACCCCTTGGGCAAAATTTTGCGTCAGGGTAATAAATTCACTATAGTCGATTACAAGTTGCTTTGCATCGCGGTATTCAGTGGAATATCCTGCACCTCATTCCACGAGGAAAGAGCCGAGATCCCTTCATCGGGAGTGACCTCTTTAGCAAAAGGTTTTCGCCACTATATTTTAAAAAGCTATCAGGTTCCTTCAGCGATATCAAGTTCGTTACGTTAAAGGTTTTTCGCCAAAAACCAGCCGTAGCCCTCCGTCATTTCTTTTGGGTATTCAGTAGTATTCAAGCTATGCATTTTAGCCAAAGTTAAGGCATAGTGTTTGGTAACTGCTGGGTATTCATTTGTTGCATAGATAGATGAGTTGGTTTGGGACAGTCGTTCTGCCATTTGGCCAAAGCCAGGGGCATGTGCAGGTGGGTTCAAATTGACAAGATAGTGACGGGTAGAACTTGGCATGTGACTTATGACATTTTGACCAAAGCCAAGGTTATAAGAGCATGGGGCAAAAATCATATCGGGAGTTTCTAAAGAAACTGAAACTTGCCAAGTATGCGCATACCTTCTGGAGTATGAGTAACGTGGATGCATTCCATCACGTTATCATGCGATGAGAGTTGGATCCCGATTCCCACTGATGAGTTGGTTTACTCTTCGGGTGATCCCGATTGATTCTTCTTTCAGGTTTGGAGGAGAATTTGACAGGACAGTGGGAGGTTTCCGGATTAGATAAAGTGATAACCATTCTGATCTAGGTTAGAGTGCACGCAGAGTGTTTCTTTTCTCTCTCTCTTTGGCAGCGACCTTTGACCGACCCTAGACTATGACTCAGTGACCAAGTTGACCGAACCTTCTTAAAATACTGGATTTTGGATTGTCTGAGTTGCATAAATCATTGCCACTCCTTCTTTTACCCTTTGCATTTCTCAGAACACCCCGTATTACTACGGACATCCACTTCCATTAGATAGATCCATCGTATGGTTATATACGAACTCGAAGGGACTTCTTCGAGGATGGATCAAGGTTCAGAGAAATAGAATTGGTTTATTCAGTTTTCTTTTATTATCACCTTCTCTCAGGTTGTGAGGGCTCCTTGGTTTAGGAGAGTACACCTATTACGCTTATTGGATAGTCTTATTCCAAACCATAGGCAGGTGCCGAAAGGTAGGAAATGAAGAAAACCAATTAGCCTAAGTAGGGTATGCAGAAGGTAATATGTAAAGACAAAATAAAGGGATTAGAAAGAGGGCAAAGTAAATTGCGACTGTTATCATTCACGACCAAAACCGCGTACTTCATCGCCACTCCTATTTCACCTTTAAAAGAATAAGGTATTATTCAGTTGTCTTTTATCATCACCTTCTCTCAAGCTGCGAGTACTCCTTGGTTTAGGAGGGTACACCTATTATGCTTACTGGATAGTCTTCTTCCAAACCATAGGCTCGTGCCGAACGGTAGGGAAGGAAGAAAACCATTTAGCCTAACGATGGTGTACAGAAGGTAACGACTAAAGACAAATAAAGGGATTTGGAAAGATGGAAAAGAAATATACGGTTAAAGTCATGAATTGGATTATGGAAGAGGCATTGCTAGGAATACCAAGATACCCCTACGAAACATTTTCATGTTTCAGTGCATTGTTAAAGGAAAACTGTTTTCCCGATTAGATACTTACTCCATGGGTATGTATTTACCAGGTTTCATTCTCATATCTGTATGGTTTTACAGATGATGAGTGGGAGTAAGTTATTGGGAATTAGGTAATTATCCTCATTATATCGGAATTCGTTATAATTGGTGATATTTGAGGAAATTGCTAGGGTACAGTTTTCAACCTACGACGCACAGGTTATGAGTTGCTTAACTCAGCGGACTTATACAGAGTATTGTATGTTGTCCAGTGTCCATCAGGACAAGGGTGTTAGTTATATGTATGCCCTAGAGGCCATTACTGTACATTGGATGTATATTGTAGTGGATGCTGGGACATATATAGGGAAGACTTTCTTGCTCGACATGATAGTATGCTATGTGGTTACTCTTTACCTTAACGTGTATACTGATTGTCTCTCTGTTACATGTTGGTAAAGCCCTTAGGATGTGTACTTGACTACCTGGATTATGATGCGGATCATACTAGTGGGGACATGGTAGTCTATAAGTACATCCTTCAAAGTCCCTAGTCGTGGGTGTATCGAGACGGGGCATCGATATACCAGAGTAGACTAGCGTGTACCTTCTCGACCCATACAGATGGGCGATGGATGATCCCATATCCATTGGTGTTTGACATCAGAGATGATATACGGGTGCTCAGTAGAGACTGGGTACACTGGACGGACTCGCCGAGAACTCCCAGATGGTATTATACCTTACGTCAGATGGCAGTTCTCTGGTGACACTGGTACATAGTAGTCTGTTGACCCGAGATCGTCATAGAGTCTTGTGTGGTTCCCACTGTGCTTTGATTTCCATCTTACCACGTCCAAGAGGGCGTGCAAAACGGTGGTTTTTGGGTACAGTCCCGAGTCACATGGAGGCAATGAGCGACAGGAGGGGATTCGTCTCTCCCGGTATAGGGAGTTGATGTTGCGCTGTGTTCGATTGGCTATAACAGGAAATCCCTGGCCAGAGTTGCTGAGATTTACTGGTAAGTGTTACCAGTAGTTTCTCGAATTGTTATAGACCTCATATCGACACGACTTATCGAGCTATTGGGGTCTGACGTTTACCACCCCTAGGCGAGATATGCGACATATCAGACGATCAGACCGGACTGTACGGTAGTGTTACTGGTTGGATTCACTGGAGTGTGAGCGGGCTTGCTCGTCGATCTTCTGATCGCTCAATACCCGGGTGGCCGTTACGTTTAGCAGACCGCTTGCGGCTTGTGGGTGCTTGATATGATCATCACCTGCTGCCGGCGTATTGACTAGTCTTTAGAGTCCTACACAGAGGTTTCCTGGCTCAAGCGAAACGAAATAGGAGCGCATATGAGATATGTGCGGGACCAAGAATAATGCGTGTATGTGATACCGTATTCTATTCTCGCGATGAATGTATCGAATGGTTGTATGCGATATAACCTAGTTATCGAATCAAGTATTGATTCGATAAGCCGATACATTGAATACTAGTCGGTTGTGTGCGACATGACCGGATCATTGAATCAAGTGTTGATTTAATGATTTAATGCATAATTATATATTTAATATATTGCTTTGCACTAACTAGTATTGGTTCACTTTAAACGGATTTTCTCACTTGGTTTGTGCACATTGTATATGTGATATACTTTTGTACACATGATTGTATCATGTTTGATGATGCATGCTTTTTGGTTAAGTGTAAAGAATTAAACCATGGTTAAGTTGGAAATTAGGGTTTTGTTTTATCCATTATTTATTCATTTATTTATTTTGGAAAAATATTAAGCATAAAGGAAAATGGTGGCTTTGTTTGTTTTCTAGTTGAAGCTTCATGAAGCTTTGACTTTTTGACCATTTTGTCTCATGCTTAACCCTAACCCTTGCAATTAACCATGGTCTATTCTCTACACCTAATCATGGTTATTATTATGATAAGTATCCTTTTTTCTTTTCTTTTTAATAGCTTATCATAATTCTTTCTTCATCTTCTTCATCTTCTTCAATGAAGAAGAAGCTTGCTTCATCAATGGTGATTGATGAAAACAAGTGAGAAATCCAATTCTAAAGTCTACCCACTTCCTATTTCTTCATCCTCTACCTCTTGCCAAGTAGTAGAGTGTGTTTCCTTCACAAGTTTTCATGGCTTGGTGAAGTGGGAGCTTGATCTAGCGATGCCTCGACGTAGATCATCTTCGGCATGGACATCGACGACCTAGCTCGCCTATTCTCCGACGAAGCCGACGCTAGAGCCCGGGAATTCATTTGGACAGCGAGGGTACTTCGTTACGGAGCTATGGAGGTGGAGCACCGGATCTACAAAGGTTGTATTTCCGTTTCCTTATGGTTAAAGTTGTTAACTAGTTATCTTTTCGCCTAGAAATCTAGCCAACGATCCGTATTAGGGTTTCTCGGCACCTATAATTTTTGAAATTGGCATGGTTGATGCCTTGTGAGACCTCTAGAGAGTGCCTAGGAACCCTACAGTGGTATCAGAGCCTAGCTAGAGCCTTAGGCGAAGTCCAGACGGAGTTTGAAGTCCGAACGACCCGAAAACCCAAACCTAGACATGCTCTCTGGACTTTTTCGTAAAATGTGGATTTTTGTAGATTAAAAATATTCAGAAAAATCAGCAGGAAGATCTAAGGATTACTGAAAAATTCGAGCGCTTAATTCCTTAATATCGCCGCGGATCCGCGGCATGAGCATGCTCATGCGGCGGATCCGCGGCCATTTTGGCTTTTTGTGCATCGAATTTTGCACCTTAATTCTTAGTTCCCAGTGGTGCTTTTTCTGGGAATTTTTAATATGTTTTCCAGAGTTGTATTTTCAGGGTTGTTTTGGGGATTCGTATGTTCGATCGGATTATCAAATTTTGTCTGTGTGGCTTTCCGGATAAATTTCAGAATATGTTAAAAAGTTCGACCGGATATAAATACCCAATTTTTCCCCTGTCGGGAAATTTCCAAGTGTTGGATTTTTCCGTGGTTTAAAGACGTTCTAAGTAGTGCAATGTAAGTGCACGGCGGCGCCCCGGCCGTCAACCCGACGGCCAAATGCGGAAACGGTGATAAACTTTAATTTTGCGGACTTTGCAAACCGGCACTACCGCGCACTAGACTCCGGATCGGGCCATTAGACTAGGTCTAGCTAACTACAAGACGGGTTAGAGATGTACCGACTGATCCGAGTCCTCCGGTCTTCATCTCCACTCCGATCTCGTCGCGGGATCTCCGGTGGTCGCCTCCTCGCCGGAAGGGCACCACGTAGCCGGATTCTTTTACGGGCTCCCACCTCTATACCGAGGCAACTCGGGCGCGAAGTTGGCTAGCCGACGCGCCCAAGATTTGCTGTAGAATGATGTAGAATCGTTGTCTCTTTGGGGTTTTGTATAGTTGCCATGATGGAGGAATTTTTGCATAAGAATTTTCATGGATGGATCCTAAGAAAAATGAGCATGCAATCTCAAAAAGAATGAGCATCCTGAGAAAAGAGCTCGGCCAGCCAAAGAAAATGAGCTCTCTGGAATTTGGAAATGAAGCCTGCACACTTTTTTGAATGAATGAATGAATTAATACCCCAGGAAGAAATGAATCTCACAGCACACCCACATATGTTCATCCCCTTTTCTAATTAATTAATCAATCCATTACAAATAGTGTTCCAGCAGCCACATTAATCAATTGAAGAATATTATACCACCACAAACTTCACTCCATACTTCCAACAGCAACAGTGGCCGGCCCAAAACAATTTCCAACACAAAACATATCAAAACCCATACTCAATCAAGTCATAATTAATGCAAGGGATGGAGCATGGCAATATACAAAGAACCCCTCCACAAGATATTATTTGCAAACTGCAAATAATCCCCTCCATCGGAAAAGTCCGGCCGGGAAAGAACAAAGGAAAACCGGCCGGAACGGAATGCAAACTGGCAACTCCAGAAAACTGGTCCCGTAATAAATTACAGGAAAACCCCGATACTGTGCATACACACCCGCATCTGTATTCCGTCCAGATACAAATGCAAAAAGACAAAACTACATTATCAAATACTAAGATCCGGCTTAAGCCAAAGCCGGCTAGTAAAAACCGTCCGATCACGATCCGTGCAATACCGCACGTATCTGATCGAACCCTGCCATATCTCCATACGGCCTCTACAGCGTTTCGCCCGAAACTTGAGTAACTGAAAGTGTGGTGGACTCTAAAGACTCGTCAATACTATGGCTATGGATTTAACCACTAGCCCGTCAGAGGTATAAGCCAATACGTAACGGGCCACCAGCTATTGACTAAAAGGGATGTCGATGAGCGAACTCATCCTGACACCCTACTGAGCCTGTCAGCGACAATATCCGTACAGTCCGGTCCGTTCGTCTATGAGCATCGCATGTCGGGCCTAGGGGGTGGGTTAAAGTCAGACCCCCAAAAGCGGTACAAGTCGTGTCGGAGTGTAGCCCAGAACACCCTGAGATACTACTGGAATACCTACCAGTAAATCTCCTGCCTTGGCCAAGGTCTTCGTGTAATGGCTCTCCTAGACACAGCGCGACCTCACCCCCAATACCGGGAGAGACGAAACCCCCGAAGATCCGCTCACTGCCTCCATGTGGCTCGGGACTGTACCCAACTAAAACCTGTTTGCACGACTCCTTTGAGCCGTGGTAGGGTAGTAATCAAAGCACAGTGGGAACTCACACGAGACAAATGACGATCCCCAGGTCGATGAACTAACCTGTACACATGTCACCTGGGAACTGCTATCTGACGTCAGGTATAAGACCAACTAGCATGTTCCCGGCGAGTCCTGTCCGGTGTACTCATAACCCAATGAGCACCTGTATACATCTTAGGTGATCCAACTGACACCAGTGGCTTGTGAGACCGGCCACCGCCCCTCGTCGGGGTCTCGACTGTATACACTAGTCTACTCTGGAGAATCGATGCCCAGTCTCGAAACTCCCACGACTAGGGACCTTTTAAGGATGTGCTAATAGACTCCAGCTCTCACTTATATGATCGCCCTCATACTGCCGGCAGTCAAGCAAGAATCCTAGGGGCTCTATCAACGTGCAATAGCGACATGTCATGTCACCTAAAGCAGTACACGATGATAAAGGTAAACCAGATAGCAAACTATCATCTCGAGTAAGACTGTCGTACCGGGATAGGTCCTCCCTCAATCATTGCAATCACGTGCCTGTGATCCAATAATTGACTCTGAGGGCACTATCTCCAACAATCTCCCACTTGCACTCAAGGCTAATTATTGCGATGCCGCATACTCACAGCCCGTGTGATACCGAACACCCAACTCCTCTACTTGTCAGTCTCACAAAGCTCGTTTGCGAAACTATCGCGTTCGAGGAATAGCCTCAGTGAGTGGATCCGCTCTGGTGTTTCTTTCTATGTCTCTCTATATCTCAAGTTCGCGGAGAAAGCCATCTCTCGAAATGAGCAATACCTGTCTTAGAATGTCTGGATGTCTGATGGGACCGAGCTCATAAATGAACTCCAAATCCAAACTTCTTAGACTGTATCGTCAACTGAACTTAATCAGTACCCTGCGCCATACCACCCTCTGTATTTCCTTGGACCACCTGTCCAAAATACTGCCCCTCGTCAGAAGGAAAACTATAACTCTGACAACCTCCTTGTCGTCCATGTCACCTTGGAAGCCTGGAATGATAACAGTCTCCCAAAGGAGGCTGTCGTTATCATATCCCTAGAACATCCACTTATGTTCTAAAGCTGCTTCCGACTGTTTCTCCAGGATTGGACTAATGTCAACTTATTGCATCTACTGTAAGAACAACATCTGGTGTGGTACTTGACATCTCATGATTAACTCAATTGCCTAAGCAAGTGATCTGTCAATCATGCGCATCCCTCTCTAGTTTAGTCTATAAGACACCTTTAGAGAGGGTGACTCCATCACCTGCAGGTACACTACCGTGCCAGGAGTTGTCCATTCTAATTACTCTTAGAATGCTGTCTAAGTACCCTGATTGGGAAACCACCCAAATCTAGATCTAAAACCATAGATCTAGTAACCTGTATGTTTGATATAACGTCCAAGTCCCTTGTGGAGAAAACACTGTGTGACGACCAAAGTATAACCGATCGTTGTTTAGGGATATCACTTCCTACTACCTTCTCAACAGAACCATCCCCAATTCTGATGACGTCAAACCTATGACTGTCACATCAGAAATAGATGATCTATTTCCGCTACATCTGCTTTAGTCTATAAATAGACATAAGCCTGATGTCCACCAATGCTTCCGCTGCTCCCACTGATTACGATAACCCTCTGGCAGAGTCATATACACGTACACTTCTGAAGCTAGTTCAGAACGACGCTATACTCATCCTCCTGCCGGGTCTCGCAGCTTGGAACAACAGCAATGGCAAGTGTGGGTAAACAAGAACTTCCCTGTCACCGTCCTTGAGGCTACCGGAGTACCTCTCGGGTGCCTGAAGTTACCCACCGTATCTGCGGAGTGGCCAATGGAATGTCAAATCAGATTGAATCTTTAGGTTCCTTATCAAATTTTCAGTAATCGTTTGCGGTTCTGGAATCACTTCCAGTTCTACCATACTCCCACTACTGTTTTTTGAAAAAATCCATTTTTAATAAAACTGTGGCGAGTCTAGAACAATATTTCTATTGATCTGCCAGATGGTAGAAAGTCAACCCTCGTCATAGCCTGGGTCAACCCACAAACTGCCATTACAGAAACGTGCTTTGAGTTGTCCAGTGTCTGGTTTTAATCATAAGCCGGACAACTCCCCGTACCTTAACTATGTTAAGATATGAACTGTACTATATCCAATATAGAACCAGAGGCACTGATTTAATTGAACCAGATTCAAATCATGCATCTATCTCCAGTGCATGTCAACAAAATGGAGAGAGGCCGATCAGCGTTACTCAACTTAGGAATGCTTCCAATTATGAGTAACCTGAAAGAGAAGGAATTTCTCTTTATCATTACTATCAACTGAATACCATACACAAGTATCTACATCTTCGATCACTTTGAAGAATCCCGATACTTGCTACACCTGGTTCTCTACTCTATTCAAATACCTACAACTCCTCTAAACTCAGACCCTGTGTTTCTACGAAACACATGTTTAAGAACTAGAGAAGTTAAAAGTAAACAGAATATAGTATGAGGACCAACCCCTTTGTCCTAATGGACACTGGACAACATACAATACTCTGTATAAGTCCGCTGAGTCTAACAACTCTTTCACTGTGTGTCGTAGGTTGAAAACTGTACTTATGGTTAAGAAGAATTACACCGCTGTTTAATGCTCCTTACCTAACCATCCATTGATATAGGTAAATGTCATCGACATAATATCAAAAGGTATATCTCACTCTATGAAAATAGACGTACAGATATATCAATTTGAAATTGGTGCACAACAGCGGATATTCAAAACCAAATATTTGCCGACCGGCAAACAGCCCAGGTGATCTCCTCAAATATCACCGATTACAACGAATCCCGATATAATGAGGATGATCACCCAATTCCCAATGACTTACTCCCACTCATCATCTGTAAAACCATACAGATGTGAGAATCATACCTGGCAAATACATACCCTGGAGTAAGTGTCCAATCGGGAAATCAGTTTTCTTTTAACAGTACACAGTTGAACTGAAACATTGAAATGTTTCGATGGGGTATCCTGGTATTCCTAGTAATGCCTCTACCATTATCTAGATTCACAACTATAACCGTATAATTCTTTGCCACCTCTCCAAATCCCTTTATATGTCTTTAGTCATTACCTTCTGCACACCCCTTTAAGCCAATTGGTTTTCTTCCTTCCCTACCGTTCGGCACCAGCCTATGGTTTGGAAGAAGACTATCCAATAAGCATAATGGGTGTACTGTCCTAGTCCTAGGAGCACTCGCAATGCGAGAGAAGGTGAAGATAAAAGACAACCGAATAAAACCTTATTCCTATTTCTTCTGGACCAGAATCCATCCCCGAACTGGAACAAGTTCCTTTCGAGTTCGTATATAACCATACGATGGAGTATCCAATAAACTGTGGATCTTCGTAGTGATACGGAGTGTCCTGGAGAAATACAAAGGTGATTTAGGATTGGCGAAGAAATACTTGGTTTGGTCGTGAATATCAGTCGCAATTTACTTTGCCCTCTTACTAATCCCTTGCTTTGTCTTAATCTTAATACCTTCTGTACACCGTCGTTATGCTAATTGGTTTTCTTCATTCCCCACTGTTCGGCACCAGCCTAAAGTTTGGAAGAAGAATATCCAATTTGCGTAATAGGTGTACTATCTCCTAAACTAAGGAGTACTCGTAACTTGAGAGAAGGTAAAAGGGAAAAGACAACTGAATAATCCTATCTGTCTTCTCCAGAACCGGAAACCATCCTCGAATTCCTTCGAGTTCGTATCTAACCATACGATGGCTTTGTCCAATGGAAGTGGACGTTCGCAGTAATACGGGGTGTCCTGGAGAAAAGGGTAAAAGCAGGAGTGGCAATGAGGTCTGCAACTCTGACAATCCAAAAGCCAGTGTTAAGAAGGTTCGGTCAACTTGGTCTCTGAGTCATAGTCTTAGGGTTGGGTCAATGGTCGCTGCTAGAGAGAGAGAGAAAAGAAACACTCAGCGTGCACTCTAACCAAGATCAGAATGGTTACCAATTTATCTAATCTGGAAACCTCCCACTGTACCTCAAATTCTCCTCCAAACCTGAAAGAAGAATTAGTCAGGGTCACCCGAGGAGTAAACCAACTCATCAGTGGGAATCAGGATCCAACTCTCATCGTATGATAACGTGACGGAATCCGCTCACGTCATCATACTCCAGAAGGTATGCGCATATCTGGCAAGTTTCAGTACTTTTGAAACTCCCGATGTGGATTTCTGCCCCATGCTCTTATGACCTTGACTAAGGCCAACAAATCATAAGTCACATGTCAAGTTCTACCCGTCATTGTCCAGGTTGATTTGAACCCACCCGTACAAGCCCTTGACTAAGGCCAACAAGGCTATACGACTGTCCCAAACCAACGCATCTATCTATGCAGCATATGAATACCCAATAGCTACCAAACACTGTGCCTTGACTAAGGCCAACAAACACAGCTTGAATACTATTGACTACCCATATGAAACGACGGAGGGCTACGAGTGGTTTCTGGCGAAAACCTTTAACGTAGTGAACTTGATATCGTTGAAGGAACGGATAGCTTTTTAGAAAATATAGTGACGAAAACCTTTACTAAAGAGGTCACTCCCGGTGAAGGGATCTCGGCTCTTTCCCCGTCGAATGGGGTGCAGGATATTCCAAATGAATACCACGATGCAAAGCAAAAGTAATCGGCTATAGTGAAGTTAAAGCCCTGACGCAAACTTCTGTCCAAGGGGTCACTCCCGGTGAAGGGATCTCGGCCCTTGCCTCGTCGACTGAGGAGCAGGATATTCCAAATGAATACCACGATGCAAAACAAAAGTGAACGTCCTTGCAATAACAGCTTTTTGAAAAGTGTTCCAACAACATCAGAATAGGTTTGTTTAACTTGCATTGATCCGAATCAATGCAGTCCCATCAATTGATCACACCACAAAGAACGAAAATATACTGACGTACGTATATGCCATCCGCATTCGCCACTGGGTCCCGTCATCACCCGTTAGGTTAGCTAACTAACGGCAGAGCGGGGACTGGACTAGCGCGGATGAAAAACATATACAACATCTACTAATATATATACCAATATATAGTATTCGCTCAAGGCGTGAATAAAATGCAACATCACAGAAATGTACAGCATCACAGAACAATAAAGATATCTGGGATCCCCGAGTTTCACAGAGCCACTACTGAAACTCGACGTTCCCCTGGTCGTGTGGATAGCCTGTGCAATGAAATCCTATACCCCCTACGAGTGCGGCGAATAGCCAGCCAATCCTGGAGTGAAGCCCCCTCCGTCCCAATGCCATGAGATGCGAGCTTGTTGCCTTCTAGAACCCGGCTATCCGTGCACCCCTCCGCGGGGTAATCCTAGTACAGAATGTAAAAATATACATACACCGGGTACATCGACCGCAACCAGGTCGTGCCCCAAAATAATAATACAAACAGGCAGTGACGGCAGTCCACATGTCGGACGCTCGCCCCGCAATATCAAATGTACATAATACAACAGCACTGTACTAGCATTGCATCCAGGTTATCCCCCACGACCGATCCGCAACATCACAGCATAAACATAGAACATCAACGTGAAAGTCACGTTCGCAAATCCGTCTAACCGGGCTATAGCAGTTAGACCGGATTTACCGATCAAGTGACATTCACGGTCGCAGATATAATGTAAATACTGTGAAAAATGTGTTTAAAATTTTCCGATGGATCAAACAATTAACAAGTGGGCCCCAAAGAAAACTGTAGCACTCACAGAAATAATTGGCCCAATTTTAATATTCCAAAACCCATATTTTAAGCCCATAAGCCCACTGAAAAAAAATGGTGCACTGAACCCAAATAACTGCGGCGGAACAGCGGCCAAAGAGGGGCTATGGCCGCTGTTCCGCGGTCGTACGGAGGGAACAGGGTACCAAAATTTTCCAGTGGTCTTACGATGCACAGTACATCATTCTGCAATCACCTGAAAAATTTTACGACACCAAAAATTTTCAACAGAGAACTGATGCAAGCAAAAATGCGGTTTTGGGATTTTGTTCGATCGGAAACGTAAAACACATCAAACGAAGCTAGACGAAGTTAATGGCGAGGCTCTGATACCACTGTTAGTGCACGGCGGCGCCCCGGCCGTCAACCCGACGGCCAAATGCGGAAACGGTGATAAACTTTAATTTTGCGGACTTTGCAAACCGGCACTACCGCGCACTAGACTCCGGATCGGGCCATTAAACTAGGTCTAGCTAACTACAAGACGGGTTAGAGATGTACCGACTGATCCGAGTCCTCCGGTCTTCATCTCCACTCCGATCTCGTCGCGGGATCTCCGGTGGTCGCCTCCTCGCCGGAAGGGCACCACGTAGCCGGATTCTTTTACGGGCTCCCACCTCTATACCGAGGCAACTCGGGCGCGAAATTGGCTAGCCGACGCGCCCAAGATTTGCTGTAGAATGATGTAGAATCGTTGTCTCTTGGGGGTTTTGTATAGTTGCCATGATGGAGGAATTTTTGCATAAGAATTTTCATGGATGGGTCCTAAGAAAAATGAGCATGCAATCTCAAAAAGAATGAGCATCCTGAGAAAAGAGCTCGGCCAGCCAAAGAAAATGAGCTCTCTGGAATTTGGAAATGAAGCCTGCACACTTTTTTGAATGAATGAATGAATTAATACCCCAGGAAGAAATGAATCTCACAGCACACCCACATATGTTCATCCCCTTTTCTAATTAATTAATCAATCCATTACAAATAGTGTTCCAGCAGCCACATTAATCAATTGAAGAATATTATACCACCACAAACTTCACTCCATACTTCCAACAGCAACAGTGGCCGGCCCAAAACAATTTCCAACACAAAACATATCAAAACCCATACTCAATCAAGTCATAATTAATGCAAGGGATGGAGCATGGCAATATACAAAGAACCCCTCCACAAGATATTATTTGCAAACTGCAAATAATCCCCTCCATCGGAAAAGTCCGGCCGGGAAAGAACAAAGGAAAACCGGCCGGAACGGAATGCAAACTGGCAACTCCAGAAAACTGGTCCCGTAATAAATTACAGGAAAACCCCGATACTGTGCATACACACCCGCATCTGTATTCCGTCCAGATACAAATGCAAAAAGACAAAACTACATTATCAAATACTAAGATCCGGCTTAAGCCAAAGCCGGCTAGTAAAAACCGTCCGATCACGATCCGTGCAATACCGCACGTATCTGATCGAACCCTGCCATATCTCCATACGGCCTCTACAGCGTTTCGCCCGAAACTTGAGTAACTGAAAGTGTGGTGGACTCTAAAGACTCGTCAATACTATGGCTATGGATTTAACCACTAGCCCGTCAGAGGTATAAGCCAATACGTAACGGGCCACCAGCTATTGACTAAAAGGGATGTCGATGAGCGAACTCATCCTGACACCCTACTGAGCCTGTCAGCGACAATATCCGTACAGTCCGGTCCGTTCGTCTATGAGCATCGCATGTCGGGCCTAGGGGGTGGGTTAAAGTCAGACCCCCAAAAGCGGTACAAGTCGTGTCGGAGTGTAGCCCAGAACACCCTGAGATACTACTGGAATACCTACCAGTAAATCTCCTGCCTTGGCCAAGGTCTTCGTGTAATGGCTCTCCTAGACACAGCGCGACCTCACCCCCAATACCGGGAGAGACGAAACCCCCGAAGATCCGCTCACTGCCTCCATGTGGCTCGGGACTGTACCCAACTAAAACCTGTTTGCACGACTCCTTTGAGCCGTGGTAGGGTAGTAATCAAAGCACAGTGGGAACTCACACGAGACAAATGACGATCCCCAGGTCGATGAACTAACCTGTACACATGTCACCTGGGAACTGCTATCTGACGTCAGGTATAAGACCAACTAGCATGTTCCCGGCGAGTCCTGTCCGGTGTACTCATAACCCAATGAGCACCTGTATACATCTTAGGTGATCCAACTGACACCAGTGGCTTGTGAGACCGGCCACCGCCCCTCGTCGGGGTCTCGACTGTATACACTAGTCTACTCTGGAGAATCGATGCCCAGTCTCGAAACTCCCACGACTAGGGACCTTTTAAGGATGTGCTAATAGACTCCAGCTCTCACTTATATGATCGCCCTCATACTGCCGGCAGTCAAGCAAGAATCCTAGGGGCTCTATCAACGTGCAATAGCGACATGTCATGTCACCTAAAGCAGTACACGATGATAAAGGTAAACCAGATAGCAAACTATCATCTCGAGTAAGACTGTCGTACCGGGATAGGTCCTCCCTCAATCATTGCAATCACGTGCCTGTGATCCAATAATTGACTCTGAGGGCACTATCTCCAACATGCAAGTAACTCGATGGACCCTCTAGAAGACAACAAACCTTAACTCGATTATGTGACCGTCTTGAACTGCCCTTTGAACCTTCGGGTTTGGGGCAGTACGGCGTGCCACATGTGAGGCGTTGGCTTGACCCTTCTACGGCTGGACCGTTGGTACTGAGGCACGAACTGAATGTTATTAGACTTATTTCATGTGTTGAGCTGTATCGGGAAAACTTGGGTGTTCAATTGTTCGATCAAAAAGTTTAGCATTTTCTATTTATCCGGAATGAGATACAATAATTGGAATTCACAAACAGTTATGTGATAACTAAATGAATGTTATAAACATAGCAGTTTAGTCTCACTTGATCGGTTGCCACGGAATTTTGATGAGATCAAAAGTCCGTCGCAATCACGTAGCGTACGCGGATACTCTCCGGGTAAACTTAATAGACAGCCTCACTCCATAACCCCGACCAAGTGACTGTAGGAGAACCCCATCGCCGAAAGCATCCGTCCGGATGCTCGCGGTAGCGGTGTTCCGCCTTGGTGCACTTCGTCGACGGTATCGGGGGTGCGGCTGTTAGTTGTATGTATGCCCTAGAGGCCAGTATTGTACAGATTATGTATATTATATTGGAAGCTTGGACTTATATAGAGATGACTTTCTTGCTCGACATGATAGTATGCTATCTGGTTGCTCTTTATCTTAACATGTACACTAGTCTCTTTATACTGTCTTATAGTTACATGTTGGTAAAGCCCTTAGGATTTGTACTTGACTACCTGGACTATGATGCAGATCATACTAGTGGGGACATGGTAGTCCATAAGTACATCCTTCAAGGTCCCTAGTCGTGGGTGTATCGAGACGGGGCATCGATATACCAGAGTAGACTAGCGTATACGCTTCTCGACCCATGTGATGGGCGATGGATGATCCCATATCCATTGGTGTTTGATATCAGAGATGGTATACGGGTGCTCAGTGGAGACTGGGTACATTGGACGGACTCGCCGAGAACTCCCAGATGGTATTATACCTCACGTCAGATGGCAGTTCTCAGGTGACACTTGTACAGGTTAGTCTGTAGACCCGAGATCGTCATAGAGTCTTGTATGATTCCCACTGTGCTTTGATCTCCACCTTACCACGTCCATGAGGGCGTGCAAAACGGTGGTCTTTGGGTACAGTCCCGAGTCACATGGAGGCAATGAGCGATAGGAGGGGTTTCGTCTCTCCCGGTATTGGGAGTTGATGTTGCGCAGTGCTCGATTGGCCGTAACAGGGAAGTCCCTGGCCAGGGCTGATCAGAGATTTGCTGGTAAGTGTTACCAGTAGTTTCTCGACCCGTTACGAGCCTCACATCGGCACGACTTATCGGGTTATTGGGGTCTGACGTATACCACCCCTAGACTTGATATGCGACGTATCAGACGAAGAGACCGGACTGTATGGTAAGTGTTACTGGTCGGATTCACAGGAGTGTGAGCGGGCTAGCTCGTCGATCTTCTGATCGCTCAATACCCGGGTGGCCGTTACGTTTAGCAGACCGCTTGCGGCTTGTGGGTGCTTGATATGATCATCATCTGCTACCGGCGTATTGACGAGTCTTTAGAGTCCTACACAGAGGTTTCCTGGCTCAAGCAAAACGAAATAGGAGCGCATATGAGATATGTGCGGGACCGAGAATAATGCGTGTATGTGATACCGCATTTCATTCTCGCGATATATGTTTCGATTGGTTATATTCGATATGACCTAGTTATCGAATCATTGATTCGATAAATCGATACATTACATACTAGTCGGTTGTATGCGATATAACCGGATCATTGAATCAAGTGTTGATTTAATGATTTAATGTATAATTATATATTTGATATATTACTTTGCATTAACTAGTATTGGTTCACTTTAAACGGATTTTTCTCACTTGGATTGCACATTGTATATGTGATATGCTTTCGTGCACGTCTTTGTATCATGTTTGATGATACTTGATAATGTAGTTAAGTGTAAAGGGTTAAACCATGGTTAAGTGATGATTAGGGTTTTGGTTTTTCATTTATTTATTTATTTATTTATTTGAAAGGATTAAGTTAAGAATGGTGGCTTATTCTGGAGCTATGTTGAAGCTTCATGAAGCTTTGACAAAGTCCACCATCCTTATCTCATCCTTAACCCTAACCACACTTACTAACCTTGGTTTAATCTCTACACTTGACCATGGTCAAGATATGATAAGTATTCATATTAGTTTTATTTTTAAAAATAGAACACTTATCATTTCTTGCTTCACCTTCATCTTCTTCTTCTTCTTCAAGCTTGCTACAACAATGGCAACTTAAGATCTAGTGAGTTAAATCCAAATCTAAAGTGAACCCACCTCCTATTTCTTCACCCTCTACCTCTTGCCAAGTTGTTTTGGGTGTTTACTTCACAAGTTTCACAAGTTTGTGAAGTCGGAGCTTGAGTTTGTGCAACCTCGACGTAGATCGTCTTTGACACGAAGCCGACGACCTATTCCGCACGTTTTCCCGATGAAGCCGACGGAGGAGTCTAGGATTCATGATGTACAGCGAGAAGACTTCGTTGCGGAGCCGTGGAGGTGGATATCCGGATCTACAAAGGTTGTAATTTCCGTATCCTAGTAGTTAAGAGTTAACTAGTTTTCTATTTCGCCTAAACATCTAGTTGAAGATCCGCAGTCTAGGGTTTCTCGGCACTAAAAAATTTTAAATTGGCATGTTCGATGCCTTGTGAGACCTTACTAGAGTGCCTAGGAACCTTTCAGCGGCCGTCTACTGAAGTTTGCGACGAACAGTCGATCAAAATGTCGGGAATCCTGTTGAATTGCCCGACTTGGTATTGAAAAGTGTTTTCGATAAAGAGACTAAAATGCGGAGTTTATAATTGTTAGGCATGCGATGTCTAAGTAATTCATTTGGTCAGGCATGCGATGTCTGAGGAGGTTGCGGATTCCAACTGTTGTAGTTTTACACTTTCTTTTCTGTGACCGTAAGTGTAATATGTGATATCGCAGGTTTCGTTGCTATATGTCAACGACAATTGGGATGGACATATTTACTTACGTTGATGACATGTGATGTTATGTGTTGCTGGATATGTTATATTGGATCGTCGTGTTTGAATAGCCGGGGGTTTTTATGTGAGATGAGTGTTTTTCATTTTCATTCATGTAAAAAATCTGTATGTAATATTCTTTTATTGGGGCACTTCCAGGTTGCGGAAGATGTCACCCTTTGTATATTATTTACTTTTCCGCACTAGGATAGACCCAAGGAGGGGAGCACAAGTAACCGGGTTCTGGGGTCCAGTGGGAGACCAATTCGAGGAGTCGAGTCCGGGTCTCCTAACTCTAGAATTGGTAGGGTTGCTTGCCGCTCTCGTAGGGGTCTAGGGGTGTGGGTTTGGCTATTCATCGCGACCGTGGAATCCGTGTTTTATACTGGCTCGTATTGAAAACACGGACGTCCTAGTATATCCAATGTTTCATATGTTTCTTCTGC
The DNA here is from genome assembly GCA_030015575.1 of Agapanthus africanus. NCBI lineage: Eukaryota > Viridiplantae > Streptophyta > Magnoliopsida > Asparagales > Amaryllidaceae > Agapanthus > Agapanthus africanus. Next base: position 565,269,023 of record CM057337.1, on the reverse strand, counting down.
TGCGATATCTGTGATGTGATCATGTGATGTTCTGTGATAGATACTTTATATAGTATATATGATATATTATATAGACGTTACTTATGTTTTACACCAGCGCTAGCCCTGCCCCGCTCTGTCGTTAGTTACCTAACCTAACGGTGCACGAGGGGACATCGAGGCGAATGCGGATGGCATAAGTGTACGTCGTATTTATCTGTGATGTTTAGGTACATAAATGATGGGACTTCATTAATGTGATTAATGAAATAAAAGAAACCTAAGATGTTGTAGAATCGAATTTCAAAATTAAAACAGGTAGCTACAGTTCTTGCTTTGCACAGCGGTATATATGATATATCCTGCACCTTATTCGATGAGGAAAGGACCGAGATCCCTTCACCGGGAGTGACTCCTTTAGCAATAACTGGCAGATGCTACACCACTCGGTTTGTCTTTTGATTGCTTTTAAGAGTTCTGCTTTGCACAGTGATATATATGATATATCCCGCACCTCATTCGAAGAGGAAAGGACCGACGATCCCTTCACCGGGAGTGACTCCTTTAGCAAAACTAGAAAAGCCTCAAAAGCACTCCATTTTTAAAATTATTTGATTCTACAACGATATAAAGTTCATTACGCAAAAGGTTTTCTTAAAAACCTGTCGTAGCCCTCCGTCATTTCAGATAAGTCCTAGTTAGTATTCGTGCTGCGTTTGTTGACTCAGTCAAGGCGTAGTGTGCGGTAGCTGATTAGTGCTTATCTGCAAAGCATATGATGCGATTGGATTAGGGTAGTCGTGCGGCCTTGTTGACTCAGTCAAGGGTCATGCGGGTGGGTTTAATTCAATCGAGAAATGACGGGTTGAACTTTACTTGTGGTCTATGATTTATTGACTCAGTCAAGGTCATAGATCGCTTGGGGCAAAATATTATCGGGAATTTCAAGTGTTGAAATTTGCAATGAGATTGCATACCTTCTATGAGATAGTTGGATCCCGATACCCGCTGCGAGTAAGAGTTACTCCTGGGAGAGTTTTACACATTACAATTAGCCGATCAAGTAGGTGTCTAGAAAGGTGTCAACGGGGTTACGCCTCTGGGAAAACGAGGTTTACATTAATTAGGTTCGTGCGAAAGCACGGGGGACCTCCCTCAAATTACCGACACTGGCCTGGCTGAAAGATTGGCGAACTTGTAGTGTGTAATTAATCCCGGCTAGTCTTTCCTTTTAGGGTTTGAAGGAAGATTTAATAAAAAGCAGTGGGAGCCATCCTGATTAGATAAAATAATAACCAATCTATTCTTGCAAGAGCGCACGCTGAGTGTTTTCTTCTCTCTCTCTCCAGGTAGCGACCATATCACGCTTTAATCAAGATAATAATACGGATTATTGACCGAACCCGCTTGTTATACTGAGCTGGGGAACGTTGGTCCCGCTCCAACTTATAATTGTTATAAGACAGAGCAGGAAATTGGGGAATACCAGAATTCCCGTGCCGCCCAAACGAAGAGAGTGCATGCTGATGCATCATCTTCGGGTGTGTTCATTACAGAGAACTGTTTCTCAGTATCCTCTACGTCCTGGGTATGTGATACCAGATCAGGATCTCAGATATGTAATAAGTTACATAGGGCTACAGAAAGGTAGAGAACTGAGAACGGGTGATAAGTTTCATGAGGCAGAAAACGGGGCAAGAGTTGTAGCCAAGTCTGTTGGTCACTGTCACCCTGTATTACCAATACATTGATTCTGAACGAATGTTATTAGATACCGAACCTGATATACAAAATCATATCAGTCTCTTTATTAGTAAAGAAATGATAAAATTTTGTATTGTTGGATAATGTTTTGAACATTTCCTATATCAAAAGTTGATCGGTTCAGGCACGTTATCTAAAAGCGTTGATGTTCTAAATCAAACTACAGTTCTTAGTATATGGAACACACATAAGAGGAAGAGTTCAGAAATGAACGGATCCTTCTTAAGGTATTGTAGACTAGGTCAGATCAATGTGACCCGACTAGCTAAAGTTACATGTAGATGCATATTTAAATCAGTTTGAATCTACATCTTGTGAAACTTGCCAGTCATGTCACAAAGATATAATGACACTAGCTCTGTTTATTGGAAACAGAGAAAGAGTTAGTGAACTCTTGGGATGATACATGTTGATGTATGTAGGTCCCCTGTCTACACATGCCAAGACCGGTTCTTTGTACTTCATTACATTCTCTGATAATCTCTCAAGATTCAGACATATGTTCCTGTTGAAACACAAGTCCGAACCTTTTGAGATATTCATAGAATATAAGTTAAAAGTAGAGAACCAATAAGGGTATAAGTATTATGTCCTTTGATGTGATCGAGGAGGAGAATACTTGAGCACGGAAATCCTGGACTTTTCTAAAGGAGAATGAGATTCTCTCTCAGCATTACTCCTCCGCATACACCATAGCACGATGGTATATCGGGGTGGAGCAATTACACCCTATGTGATAAGGTGTGCTCTATGATGAGTAATACTGAGCTACCTATTTCTTTTTGGGTGTTATGCACTTGAGAAGCTGCATACCTATTGAATAGGGTTCTAATCAAATCAGTTGCCTACCGCTTCATATGTGATATGGAATGGGAAGAACCCATGTCTTAAGTTAGTTAAGATTTGGGGTTGTCCGGCCTATGTCTAAAAGCAAAATCCGGACAAGCTCGAGGTAAGGTAAGTTATGTAGAACTGGAAGTGTTTCAGCTATACAAACTACAGCAAATGATTTGGTAGAACCGAAGGATTCAATAGTAAACAACGAACCTCAGCCTCTCCGCCGATCTAGTAGGGTTCCTCACCCACCTGAGAGATATTTCGATTTCTCTATGACAGTGGGAGCGAGGATTGCATCATAAGATGATGACCCAACTAGCTTCGAGCTGGCCATCGAGAGTAAGACTCTGTAAGAATGGCTGGATGTTTATCGATCTGAGATGGAATCCTTATACACCAACAAAGTATGGACTTTGGTTGCTTTATCTGAAGGGTTAAATCCCCATCAGGAGCAAGTATATCTTGAGCAGATTACTTGATGTAGATGGAAAAGTTGAGACTTTCAAAGCTAGACTTGTTGAAGATTTTCGTCATCAACCAGGCGTGGATAATGATGAAACCTTTTCAAGTATCTATGCTTAAGTCCATCCAGATCCTACTTACCACGGCTACATACCATGACTACGATATCTGGTGGTTGGGTGTCATGACAGCTTTTCTAAATGATGTTTTAGAAGAGGGAGTCTATAAGTACACAGCCAGAGAGCCTCGTAGACAGTGGGAGCAGCGGAAACGTGTGCAAGATGCTTTATAGGATAAAGCAGGCATCGCGGAGTTGGAACATCTGTTTTGATGAAGCGGTCAAAGAAGTTGACATCATCAAAATGGTAGATGAACCTTGTATAAACAAGAAGATAGTAGGGAGTATGGTGACGATCCTCGTAGAGTACGTGGATGACATACTCTTGATAGGGAAGGAGTTTCCTATGCTACGCTCGATCAATCTCCGATTATCACAAAGATTCTCCATATAGGATCAAAGTGATACCTCTTAAATCCTGGATTTTGGATCTATGAGATAGATTTAATTGGATGTTAGGATTCTCACTAGTTGTAGTGAGATGGTATCAATCGATTCTGGGGAGAATCACTGGAAGTGTTCCAGGGTGATAAAGACGACTGAATGTCAGTCGCAGGCATTGTCTTTACCCTCAATCGAGGGACGGTATGTTGGAAGAGTTCCAAGATAGATACCATGACATACTAGACGATAAAGGCAGGATACATCGCTACTTAAGATACTACCAAAGAGGCTGTTTGGATGTATAATGGTTCATGAGATGAACTATGTTCCTACCATTGTGAGACAATGGAGTTGTGGCTTATGCCAAGGAACGCCGGTCCTATCAGTGATCCAGACATATTCTAAGGCAGTGTCACCTGATCATGGAGATGGATGATCTCCAGGGTGATCGAGGTTTGGAGAGTAGATTCAGAGGACAACACAGCGGATCCACTCACAAAGGCCTGTTCCCAGAGAGAGACTTTTATGGGATGGTTGAGTATGAGATACTACAACCACTGCTACAGATGGCCCTAGTGCAAGTGGGAGATTGTTAGTTATATGTATGCCCTAGAGGCCATTACTGTACATTGGATGTATATTGTAGTGGATGCTGGGACATATATAGGGAAGACTTTCTTACTCGACATGATAGTATGCTATCTGGTTACTCTTTACCTTAACGTGTATACTGATAGTCTCTCTGTTACATGTTGGTAAAGCCCTTAGGATGTGTACTTGACTATCTGGATTATGATGCGGATCATACTAGTGGGGACATGGTAGTCTATAATGTAAGGATAGTATAGCACCCTATGAAGTGTTTTGAAGCATCACATGACCCAAAGTTATGTTTTTTAAGGTGCTAAACTAACATGCAAAGGGATCGATCCTAGAAAATTAGGGTTAACAAACTTTAAACTAGTAAAGATAAGGGTTTGAAGGCTACAACCTTTGTAGCTCCCCTTTTTGCTTCACTCCTTAGGCTCTTGGGTGTTGGAAGAAGGTCCTCTTGTTGTCCTCTTATGTCCACGACGATCCATCCGGAGTTTCCCGTCCAAGCTAGCAAATTTGGAAAAACCAAGAGAACACTCTAATCAAGTCGGCTAAACTTGATTAGAATGAGGTTGTGGCTATGGATCTCACTTCAAAATCCTATTTTTATGAGTATTTTACTCTCTTATAAGAACTAGAGAGCAAAGCATGGAGGTTGATGAAGATGGTGGTCTTTTTTGAAGAAGAGAATGAATTATCCTTGAAAGAGAAAAGAAAAATAACTATATATATTTATCTTTCTCATAACCAACCATGGTTAGATTTAAAGATATCATTTGATTTAAGTTAAAAGCACAATAAGAAAATAAACCATGGGTTAAAAGTTAGGTGAGCATGGTTGAGTTTAGAAGAGTGTAGAAACTCTTAAATGATTTAACCCATTTTTCATTTCCTTTTGCTTTAATTTAAATCCAATAATAATCCAAAAATAACCATGGTGTAATTCTTATATATCCACCATTCTCATTGTATAAACAACCATGATAATATGATGTATGTATGCATGTGTGCATGCACATCCACATGTGCAAGAACAAAAAATGAATGCATACATGCATGCATACATCCAAAATAAATAAGATAGGATTTTGTAGTGAGAAGCTAATGATAAATCAACACTTGATTCACTAATCCGGTCATATCACATACGACCCGACCATTAGCAAGCCGCCCAATTAATATACGGTATCCCATACACGCATTTTAATCGGGTCCAAGCGCATATCTCATACGCGCACCACAACGTTTCGCCTGGACTAGGTAACTCCTATGTGGGACTCTAAGACTCGTCAATACGCCGGCAGTGGGTGATGATCATATCAAGCACCCCCAAACCGCAAGCGGTCAGCTAAACGTAACGGCCACCCGGGTATTGAGCGATTAGAAGAAAACAAGCGAACCTGTTACAACTCCAGTCGAGCCATCCGGCAACACTACCGTACAGTCCGGTCTCTTCATCAGATATGCTGCATATCGAGCCTAGGGATGGTCACGTCGACCCCAATAACTCAATAAGTCGTGTCGGTGAATGGTCTATAACAGATCGAGAAACTACTGATAACACTTATCAGCAAATCTCAGCAGCCCTGGCCAGGGACTTGCTGTTATAACCAGTCGAGCACAGCACAGCATCAACTCCCAATATCGGGAGAGACGAAACCCCTCCTATCGCTCATTGCCTTCGTGTGTCTCGGGACTGTACCCAACGGCCACCTGTTTGCACGACTCAGTAGAGCCGTGGTAGGGTGGCAATCAAAGTACAGTGGGAGAACACACAAGGCTCTATGACGATCTCGGGTCTACAGACTAACCTGTACCAGTGTCACCTGAGAACTGCTATCCGACGATAGATATAATTCCATATAGGAGTTCTCGGTGAGTCCGTCCAGTGTACCCAGTCACCACTGAGCACCCGTATATGATCTTGATGTCAAACATCGATGAATGTGGGAACATTCATCGCCCATCGTATGGGTCTAGTATCATATACGCTAGTCTACTCTGGTATATCAATGCCCCGTCTCGATATACCTACGACTAGGGACGTTCCAGGATATGCTTATAGACTACAGATGTCCCACTAGTATGATCTCCATCATAATCAGAGTAGTCAACCCGATATCCTCAGGGCTTTATCAGCATGTGTGAATGAATAGAAGCATGATCAAATAAACATGTCAGATAAAGAAGTACCAGATAGCATACTATCATGTCGAGCAAGAATGCAAACTGAATATATATACATGTATAGATACATCCACTATCACATAATGGCCTCTAGGGCATACATATATCCAACATATAAGTACATCCTTCAAAGTCCCTAGTCGTGGGTGTATCGAGACGGGGCATCGATATACCAGAGTAGACTAGCGTGTACCTTCTCGACCCATACAGATGGGCGATGGATGATCCCATATCCATTGGTGTTTGACATCAGAGATGATATACGGGTGCTCAGTAGAGACTGGGTACACTGGACGGACTCGCCGAGAACTCCCAGATGGTATTATACCTTACGTCAGATGGCAGTTCTCTGGTGACACTGGTACAGAGTAGTCTGTTGACCCGAGATCGTCATAGAGTCTTGTGTGGTTCCCACTGTGCTTTGATTTCCATCTTACCACGTCCAAGAGGGCGTGCTTTTTGGGTACAGTCCCGAGTCACATGGAGGCAATGAGCGATAGGAGGGGATTCGTCTCTCCCGGTATAGGGAGTTGATGTTGCGCTGTGTTCGATTGGCTATAACAGGAAATCCCTGGCCAGGGTTGCTGAGATTTACTGGTAAGTGTTACCAGTAGTTTCTCGAATTGTTATAAACCTCATATCGACACGACTTATCGAGCTATTGGGGTCTGACGTTTACCACCCCTAGGCGAGATATGCGACATATCAGACGATCAGACCGGACTGTACGGTAGTGTTACTGGTTGGATTCACTGGAGTGTGAGCGGGCTTGCTCGTCGATCTTCTGATCGCTCAATACCCGGGTGGCCGTTACGTTTAGCAGACCGCTTGCGGCTTGTGGGTGCTTGATATGATCATCACCTGCTGCCGGCGTATTGACGAGTCTTTAGAGTCCTACACAGAGGTTTCCTGGCTCAAGCGAAACGAAATAGGAGCGCATATGAGATATGTGCGGGACCGAGAATAATGCGTGTATGTGATACCGTATTCTATTCTCGCGATGAATGTATCGAATGGTTGTATGCGATATAACCTAGTTATCGAATCAAGTATTGATTCGATAAGCCGATACATTGAATACTAGTCGGTTGTGTGCGACATGACCGGATCATTGAATCAAGTGTTGATTTAATGATTTAATGCATAATTATATATTTGATATATTGCTTTGCACTAACTAGTATTGGTTCACTTTAAACGGATTTTCTCACTTGGTTTGTGCACATTGTATATGTGATATACTTTTGTACACATGATTGTATCATGTTTGATGATGCATGCTTTTTGGTTAAGTGTAAAGAATTAAACCATGGTTAAGTTGGAAATTAGGGTTTTGTTTTATCCATTATTTATTCATTTATTTATTTTGGAAAAATATTAAGCATAAAGGAAAATGGTAGCTTTGTTTGTTTTCTAGTTGAAGCTTCATGAAGCTTTGACTTTGTGACCATTTTGTCTCATGCTTAACCCTAACCCTTGCAATTAACCATGGTCTATTCTCTACACCTAATCATGGTTATTATAATGATAAGTATCCTTTTTTCTTTTCTTTTTAATAGCTTATCATAATTCTTTCTTCATCTTCTTCATCTTCTTCAATGAAGAAGAAGCTTGCTTCATCAATGGTGATTGATGAAAACAAGTGAGAAATCCAATTCTAAAGTCTACCCACTTCCTATTTCTTCATCCTCTACCTCTTGCCAAGTAGTAGAGTGTGTTTCCTTCACAAGTTTTCATGGCTTGGTGAAGTGGGAGCTTGATCTAGCGATGCCTCGACGTAGATCATCTTCGGCATGGACATCGACGACCTAGCTCGCCTATTCTCCGACGAAGCTGACGCTAGAGCCCGGGAATTCATTTGGACAGCGAGGGGACTTCGTTACGGAGCTATGGAGGTGGAGCACCGGATCTACAAAGGTTGTATTTCCGTTTCCTTATAGTTAAAGTTGTTAACTGGTTATCTTTTCGCCTAGAAATCTAGCCAACGATCCGTATTAGGGTTTCTCGGCACCTATAATTTTTGAAATTGGCATGGTTGATGCCTTGTGAGACCTCTAGAGAGTGCCTAGGAACCCTACAAAGGGGGTAGGTCCTCGTATTATGTTCTGTTTACTTATGACTTCTCTAGTTTTTAGACAAGTGTTTCGTAGAAATACAAGGTCTAAGTTTTGAGAAGTTGTGGGTATAAGAATAAAGTAGAGAACCAGGTGTCACAAGTATTGGGATTCTTCAAAAAGATCGAAGATGTAGATTCTTATGAAGTGTATTCAGATGATAGTAATGGGTTTGAGAAACTTGTTTCTTTTTCAGGTTACTCATAATTGGATGGATTCCTAAGTTGAGTAATGCTGATAAGCCTCTTTCCTTTAAGTTGATATGCACTGGAGACAGCTGCATGATTTGAATCTGGTTCCAATTAAATAAGTGCTAAAGTTTCTATATTGGATATAGAATGGTTCATACCTTAAAAGATGTTAAAGTACGGGGAGTTGTCTAGCTTATGCTTAAAACCAGACTCTGGATAACTCAGGGCACGTTTCTGTAATGGCTGTTTATGGGTTGACCCTGGCTATGACGAGGGTTGATATTCTACCATTTGGAAGATCAATAGTGATATTGTTCTTGATTCGCCACAGTTTTAGTAAAATGGATTTTTTCAGAAAACAGTAGTGGGAGTATGGTAGAACTGGATGTGATTCCAGAACCGCGAACGATTACGGAAAATTTAATAGGATCTATATATTCAATCAGGTTTGACATTCCAATAGCCACTCCGCAGATATGGTGGGTAACCTCAGACACCCGAGAGGTACTCCGGTAGCCTCTAGGGCGGTGACAGGGAGGTTCTTATCTACCCAGACTTGACACTACTATTGTTCCAGGCTATGAGACCCGGTAGGAGGGTTGTCGTAGTCAGTGGGAGCAGCAGAAGAATAGTGGGCAAGTAGCTTATGTCTATTTATAGACTTGAGCGGTTATAGCGGAGATAGATCATCTAATTTTGATGTTACAGTCATAGGTTTGACTTCATCAAAATAGGGGATGGATCTGTTAAGAAGGCAGTAGGGTGTGATGTCATGGTATCTGGATGACATACACAGTGTAGGAAGTAAAATTCCTATACTACGATCGGTTGTACTGTGGTCGTTACACAGTTTTTTCTCCAGACAGGATATGGATATAATATTTGACATTCTGGTTTCTGGATTTATGGTTTTAGATATGGATTTGGGTAGTTTCCCAATGTGGGTACTTTGACAGTATTCTAATGGTTTTTAGAATAGATGACTCCTAGCATGGTGGTGTACCTGCAGGTGATGGAGTCACCCTCTCTAAAGATGTCTTACAGACTGAAGGGGAGAGGGATGTGCATGATTGGCAGATAACTTGCTTAGGCAATTGAGTCAATCATGAGATGTCAAGTACCACATTGTTTTTGCACTAGATGCAATAAGTTTGTATTAATCCAATCCTGGAGAAACATAAAGAAGCAGTTTTAGAACATAAGTACATGTTCTACGGATTTGATGACGGCAGCCTCCTTCGGGAGACGATTATCATTCCAGGCTTCAAAGGTGACATGGTTGACAGAGAGATTGTCAGAGTTATAGTTTTCCCTCTGATGAGGGACAGTATTATGGACAGGTGGTCCAAGAGGATACTGTGGGTGGCATGGTGCCGGATACTGATTAGGTTCAGTGATCGCTACAGTCTAAGAAATTTGGATTTGGAGTTCATTTATGAACTAAGTCCTATCAGATATCCAGACATATTCTAAGACATGTATTACTCAATTCGGGAGATGGCTTTCTCCGCGAACTTGAGATTAAGAGATATATAGAAAGAAACATCTAGGCGGATCCACTCACTGAGGCTATTTCTCGAACACAATAGTTTTATAAACGGGCTTTGTGAAACTGATTAGTAGAGGAGTTGGATGTTCGGTTTCACACGGGCTGTGAGTAGTCGACATCGCAATAATTTGCCTTAAGTGCAAGTGGGAGATTGTTGGTGATAGTGCCCTCAGAGTCAATTATTGGATCGCAGGTACGTGATTGCAATGATTGCGAAGGACCTATACCGGTAGGACAGTCTTACTCGAGATGATAGTATGCTATCTAGTTTGCCTTTATTAGTCGTGTACATGTTCAGGTGACTGATTACATGTTACACTTTGATAGAGCCCTTAGGATCTTGCTTTACTACCAACAGTATGATGGCGATCATATACGTGAGAGTTGGGTAGTTTATATGCATATCCTTAATTGTGGTCCCTAGTCGTGGGAGTTTCGAGACAGGGCATCGATACTCCGGAGTAGACTAGTGTATACAGTCGAGACCCCGACGAGGGGCGGTGGCCGGTCTCACAAGCCACTGGTGTCAGTTGGATCACCTTAGATGTATACATGTGCTCATTGGGTTATGAGTACGCAGGACAGGACTCGCCAGGAACCTGCTAGTTGGTATTATACATATCGTCAGATAGCAGTTCCCCAGTGACATGTGTACAGGTTAGTTCATCGACCTGAGGTCGTCATTTGTCTCGTGTGAGTTCCCACTGTGTTTTGATTTCTACCCTACCACGGCTCAAAGGAGTCGTGCAAACATGTAGTTTTTGGGTACAGTTCCGAGCCACATGGAGGCAGGTGAGCGGATCGGCAGGGGATTCGTCTCTCCCGGTATTGGGGGCGAGATCGTGCTGTGTCTAGGAGAGCCATTAGACAAAGCCCACGGCCGTGGCAGGAGATTTACTGGTAGGTACTCCAGTAGTATCTCATGGTGTTTTTGGGCTACACTCCGACACGACTTATACTGCTATTGGGGGTCTGACGTTACTAGCCCCATAGGCAGATATGTGATACTCATAGACGAACGGACCGGACTGTATATACATTGTCACTGTTAGGCTCAGTAGGGTTTCCGAATGAGTTCGCTCATCGGCCTCCCTTAAGGTCAGTCCATGGGCAGCCGTTACGCATTGCTAGTGCCGCTGACGGTTTGTGGTTAAACCCACTGCCAGGGTACTGACGAGTCATTAGAGTCCCCCACAGACAGTTTCCCAAGTTCGGGCAAAACGTTGTAGAGGCCGTATGGTTTTATGGCAGGGTTCGGAAAATGCACGTGCGTTTACGCACGTATCCTTTTTCGGGCGGATAATACTGGTGGGCTTTGGTTTAAGCCGGATCCGAGTATTATATTGACTGGATATAATATCTTTGTCTCAGTTGCATTTGTATTCGGTTGTAATACAAATGCGGGTATATTTATACAGTTACGGGGTTATCCTGAAATTCGTTTCGAGATCGCTTTTGGAATTTGCCAGTCTCCAGTTTTCTATCTGTCGTCTTTAATATTCGGTTAAAGACGGATTTATCTTTTCTTGGAAGAGGGTCAGTCATGCTTCTAGAAGGTTCTAGAAGAGGTGACTAGGTTAGAATGATGTTGATGTTTCATTGGTTGCATTTAATGTGTTCATACTTTGTGTTCATACTTTGTGTTCACACTAGATATTTTATCCTTGTAGTCATCCTCTTCCCTCCTACGCTCACCCTCCATTCCTATATCATGGCCGGCCCTTCCCCCTCTCACACTCACTTGATTCATTTGATGAAAAGATTATGATAGTTTTGTGGTGTATGGAAATTTCATTGCTCATTTCATTCCATCACCCGAATAAATTGGCAACTTCATTAACCGTTCGTCCATGGCTTTGGACGAAGCGAGACAAAGTCTTCTACTCATTCTCTACATCAATCTTGGTCGTCTCTTTTGGCAAACTTGACGACCGAGTTGTCTCGAGTCAGAGGCGGGAGCCCGTTTAAAGAATCGTTGACGTGGTGCCACCTGGACGAGCAGATCGGAGATCGAAGAGATCGGAGCAGCCGCAACGGAGCGTGGGATGATGGTTAAAGAATGAAGGACTCGGATCGTTCGGTATAACCTTTCTACTCTCTTTACAGTTTGTTAGTTTAGCAATAATGGCAGATCCGGGTTATCGTATACGATAGCGCAGGTTAAAAAGTTTTTGTTCCGCATTTGGCGTCTGTAGACGGCCGGGGCGCTACCGTAGACTTACAGTGGTATCAGAGCCTCACCATTTTGCTTTACTAACTTGTGCTAACGCATTTAAAACATCGATCGGACCGATTATCAAAAACTGCAATATTTCAAGTTCACAGTTTCTGTTGATTTTTAAAGGGTTCCAAAAATTATTGTACATATCGCAGAAATCTGTGCAAGGTTTTCTAAGAACACCGTACAAATTTGGGCACATGATTCGACAAGACTGCCGCAGAATCGCGGTCAAACCTTTGGTTTGACCGCGCATCCGCGGCCATTCTGTGTGATCATGCCCCCAAATTTGCACAGTGTCTTCTTATCTGGAATTTGGGATTTTTTGTATATATCTTTTGGGCCCAGATTTTGTTACTGTACAGCAGATATTTGTGGCGCCCACTTCGTGATATTTAGTCGATCGAAATTTAAACATGATAGTTTACAGTACTTACATTATATCTCTGACCGGGAATGTCATTTGATCGGTAAACCGCGTCTGATTGTTATAGTTCTTTTAGACCGGTTTGCGAACGTGACATTCACGTTGATGTTCTGTGTTGTGCTGTGATGTTGCGGATTTGTCATGGTGGATAGCAGTGTGCAATGATAGTGCAGTTTGGATTTATTTGTACATTTGATATTGCGGGGCGAGCGTCCAGCTTGTGGACTGCCGTCACTGCCTGTTGTATAATATTCTTTTGGGGCACGACCAGGTTGCGGTCGATGTACCTGTTGTACTATTTTTCATTACTATACTAGGTTTTGCCCCATGACAGAGTGCACGGATAGCCGGGTTCTGAAGGGCAACGGGTCCGCATCTCATGGCTTTGGGAGGCAAAGGGGCCTCACTCTAGAATTGGCAGACTATTCGCCGCACTCGTAGGGAGTACAGGTTGACCCAAGGAGGGGTGCTCAAGTTACCGGATTCCGTGAAGTGCAGGGTGGTCCATTCACTTTGCTGTGGGGGGCTGCCTCGCTTCAGGTTTTGGCGGGTAACTTGCCGCACCCGTAGGGGTCTAGGTTTCATTGCACCGGCTATCCACACGACCAGGGGAACGTCGGGTTTCAGCAGTGGCTCTGTGAAACCCGAGGATCCCAGATTATCTGTATTGTTCTGTGATGCTTATTACTTTTCTGTAATGTTGCATATTATCACGCCTGGAGCGATTATTGTATATTGGTTTATATACTATTAGATGTTGTATATGTTTTATACCCGCGCTAGTCCAGTCCCCGCTCTGTCGTTAGTTAAGTAACCTAACGGGTGATGACGGGACCCAGTGACGAATGCGGATGGCATATACGTACATTTTTATTTTCGTTCTTTTCTGGTGTGATTGATTGATGGGACTGCGTTGATTCTGATCAATGCAAAGGAAAGCAAACCTGTTTGCAGTTGTTGGAACAAATTTAAAAGGTGTTATTGCAAAGACGTTTCCTTTTGTTTTGCATAGCGGTATTCTGTGGAATATCCTGCACCTCATTCGACGGGGCAAGGGCCGATATCCCTTCACCGGGACTGACCCCTTGGGCAAAATTTTGCGTCAGGGTAATAACTTCACTATAGTTAATTACAAGTTGCTTTGCATCGCGGTATTCAGTGGAATATCCTGCACCTCATTCCACGAGGAAAGAGCCGAGATCCCTTCATCGGGAGTGACCTCTTTAGCAAAAGGTTTTCGCCACTATATTTTAAAAAGCTATCAGGTTCCTTCAGCGATATCAAGTTCGTTACGTTAAAGGTTTTTCGCCAAAAACCAGCCGTAGCCCTCCGTCATTTCTTTTGGGTATTCAGTAGTATTCAAGCTATGCATTTTCGCCAAAGTTAAGGCATAGTGTTCGGTAGCTGCTGGGTATTCATTTGTTGCATAGATAGATGAGTTGGTTTGGGACAGTCGTTCTGCCATTTGGCCAAAGCCAGGGGCATGTGCGGGTGGGTTCAAATTGAAAAGATAGTGACGGGTAGAACTTGGCATGTGACTTATAACATTTTGACCAAAGCCAAGGTTATAAGAGCATGGTGCAAAAATCATATCGGGAGTTTCTAAAGAAACTGAAACTTGCCAAGTATGCGCATACCTTTTGGAGTATGAGTAACGTGGATGCATTCCATCACGTTATCATGCGATGAGAGTTGGATCCCGATTCCCACTGATGAGTTGGTTTACTCTTCGGGTGATCCCGATTGATTCTTCTTTCAGGTTTGGAGGAGAATTTGACAGGACAGTGGGAGGTTTCCGGATTAGATAATGTTAGTTATATGTATGCCTTAGAGGCCATTACAGTACATTAGATGTATATTGTAGTGGATGCTGGGACATATATAGAGAGGACTTTCTTGCTCGACATGATAGTATGCTATCTGGTTACTCTTTACCTTAACGTGTACATTGATTGTCTCTCTGTTACATGTTGGTAAAGCCCTTAGGATGTGTACTTGACTACCTGGACTATGATGCGGATCATACTAGTGGGGACATGGTAGTCCATAAGTACATCCTTCAAGGTCCCTAGTCGTGGGTGTATCGAGACGGGGCATCGATATACCAGAGTAGACTAGCGTATACCTTCTCGACCCATACAGATGGGTGATGGATGATCCCATATCCATTGGTGTTTGACATCAGAGATGATATACGGGTACTCAGTGGAGACTGGGTACACTGGACGGACTCGCGAGAACTCCCAGATGGTATTATACCTTACGTCAGATGGCAGTTCTCTGGTGACACTGGTACAGAGTAGTCTGTTGACCCGAGATCGTCATAGAGTCTTGTGTGGTTCCCACTGTGCTTTGATTTCCACCTTATCACGTCCAAGAGGGCGTGCAAAACGGTGGCTTTTGGGTACAGTCCCGAATCACATGGAGGCAATGAGCGATAGGAGGGGATTCGTCTCTCCCGGTATAGGGAGTTGATGTTGCGCTGTGTTCGATTGGCTATAACCGGAAATCCCTGGCCAGGGTTGCTGAGATTTATTGGTAAGTGTTACCAGTAGTTTCTCGAATTGTTATAGACCTCATATCGACACGACTTATCGAGCTATTGGGGTCTGACGTTTACCACCCCTAGGCGAGATATGCGACATATCAGACGAACAAACCGGACTGTACGGTAAGTGTTACTGGTTGGATTCACAGGAATGTGAGCGGGCTTACTCGTCGATCTTCTGATCGCTCAATACCCGGGTGGCCGTTACGTTTAGCAGACAGCTTGCGGCTTGTGGGTGTTTGATATGATCATCATCTGCTGCCGGCGTATTGACGAGTCTTTAGAGTCCTACACAGAGGTTTCCTGGCTCAAGCGAAACGAAATAGGAGCGCATATGAGATATGTGTGGGACCGAGAATAATGCGTGTATGTGATAACGTATTCTGTTCTCGCGATGAATGTATCGATTGGTTGTATGCGATATAACCTAGTTATCGAATCAAGAATTGATTCGATAAATCGATACATTGGATATTAGTCGGTCATATGCGATATGACCGGATCGTTAAATCAAGTATTGATTTAATGATTTAATGTATAATTATATATTTGATATATTACTTTGCATTAACTAGTATTGGTTCACTTAAAAAGGATTTTCTCACTTGAAATACACAAGTTGTATATGTGATATACTTTTGTGCACTTGTTTGTATCATGTTTGATGATACATGCAAACTTAGGTTTGTGTAAAGAATTAAACCATGGTTATTTAAATGGTTAGGGTTTTGATTTTATTAACTATTTATTTATTTATTATTCTTTTTGAAAGATAAAGAGAAATTGTGGCTTTCTTTGTTTGTTGTTGAAGCTTCATGAAGCTTTGACTAAGTGACCATTTTGTCTTCATCTTTAACCCTAACCATTCAACTAACCTTAGTTCATTCTCTACACTTAACCAAGGTTGGATTATGATAAGAATGAGTTGGATTTATTTTTTTTGAGAATAATCCTTTTTATTCTATTATATTCTTTCTTCTTCTTCTTCATCTTCAACAAGAAGAAAAGCTTGCCTCCATCAATGGCAACTTGAGAAAAAGAGTGAGAAATCCAATTCTAAAGTGAACCCACTTCCTATTTCTTCATCCTCTACCACTTGCCAAGTAGTATAGGGTGTTTTCTTCACAAGTTTCATGACTTGGTGAAGTTGGAGCTTGATCTTGTGTTGCCTCGACGTAGATCATCTTCGGCATCGAAGCCGACGACCAAGCCCGCCCATTTCTCCGATGAAGACGACCCTAGAGCCCGGGATTCGATTTGGACAGCAAGGAGACTTCATCATGAAGCTATGGAGGTGGAGGACCGGATCTACAAAGGTTGTATTTCTGTTCACTTAGTTAAGTTGTTAACTAGTTGCTTGTTTCGCCTAAAATTCTAGTTAACGATCCGTATTAGGGTTTCTCGGCACACGAAAAATTTGAAATTGGCATGGTTGATACCTTGTGAGACCTCATTAGCGTGCATAGGAACCCTACAGTGGTATCAGAGCCTAGCTAGAGCCTTAGGCGAAGTGTAGACGACGTTTGAAATCCGAACGAACATCGAAACCCTAATCCAAAATACTCTCTGGACTTTTTTCAAAAACTGGGTTTTTTCCAGATTAAAAATGCTTAAAAAATTCAGCAGGGAATTATAAGAATTACGGTGCAAAAATTACCTAATGATGTGTCTAAAGCGCGGCGGAACCGCGGCATTAGCATGGCTAATGCGGCGGTTCCGCGGCCAGTTAGTCTCTTCAGTCAACTATTTTTGCACAGTAACTTCTTAATTTTAAGTGCTGGTTTTCCTGGGAATTTTTAATATGAACTCAAGAGTTGAGTTTTCTGGGTTGTATTGGGAGTTCGTATATTCGATCGGATTATCAAACTTTGTCTATGTGTTTTTCCGGGTAATTTTAGAATATGATAAAAAGTTCGACCGGATATAAATACCCACCTTTTCCCCTGTCGGGAAATTTCCAAGTGTTGGATCTTTCCGTAGTTTAATGACGTTCTAAGTAGTGCAAGTAACGCGATGGTCTCTCTAGAAGACAACAAACCTTAACTCGATTATGTGACCGTCTTGAACTGACCTTTGAACCTTCGGGTTTGGGGCAGTACGGCGTGCCACATGTGAGGCGTTGGCTTGACCCTTCTACGGCTGGACCGTTGGTACTGAGGCATGAACTGGATGTTTTTAAACTTGTTTCATGTGTTGATCTGTTTCGGGAAAACTTGGGTGTTTGATTGTTCGATCGGAAAGTTTAACATTTTCTGTTTATCCGGAATGTGATACAATAATTGGAATTCACAAGTAGTTATGAGATAACTGAATGAATGTTATAAACATAGCAGTTTAGTCTCACTTGATCGGTTGCCACGGAATTTTGATGCGATCAAAACTCCGTCGCAATCACGTAGCGTACGCGGATACTCGCCGGGTAAACTTAATAGACAGCCTCACTCTATAGCCCCGACCAAGTGACTGTAGGAGAACCCCGTCGCCGAAAGCGTCCGTTCGGGTGCTCGCGGCAGCGGTGTTCCGCCTTGGTGCACTTCGTCGACGGTATCGGGGGTGCGGCCGCCTACTAAATTTTGCGATGAGCATTCGATCAGGATGTCGGGAATCTTGCTGAATTGCCCGACTTGATATTGAAAAGAGTTTTCGATAATGAGACTAAAATGCGGGGTTTATAATTGTTAGGCATGCGATGTCTAAGGAATTCATTTGATTAGGCATGCGATGTCTATGCAGGTTGCGGATTCCAACTGTTGTAGTTTTACACTTTCTTTTCTGTGACCGTAAGTGTAATATGTGATATCGCCGGTTTCGTTGCTATATGTCAACGACAATTGGGATGCGCATATTTACTTACGTTGATGACATGTGATGTTATGTGTTGCTGGATATGTTATATTGGATCGTCGTGTTTGAATAGCCGGGGGGGTTTTTATGTGAGAAAAGTGTTTTTCATTTTCATTCATGTAAAAATCTGTATGTAATATTCTTTTATTGGGGCACTTTCAGGTTGCGGAAGATCTCACCCTCTGTATATTATTTACTTTTCCGCACTAGGATACACCCAAGGAGGGGAGCACAAGTAACCGGGTTCTGGAGTCCAGTGGGAGACCAACTCGAGGAGTCGAGTCCGGGTCTCCTAACTCTAGAATTGGTAGGGTTGCTTGCCTCTCTCGTAGGGGTCTAGGGGTGTGGGTTTGGCTATTCATCGCGACCGTGGAATCCGTGTTTTATACTGGCTCGTATTGAAAACATGGACGTCCTAGTATATCCAATATTTCATATGTTTCTTCTGCTGCGATATCTGTGATGTGATCATGTGATGTTCTGTGATAGATACAGTATATAGTATATATGATATATTATATAGACGTTACTTATGTTTTACACTCGCGCTAGCCCTGCCCCGCTCTGCCGTTAGTTACCTAACCTAACGGTGCACGAGGGGACATCGAGACGAATGCGGATGGCATAAGTGTACGTCGTATTTATCTGTGATGTTTAGGTATTTAAATGATGGGACTTCATTAATGAGATTAATGAAATAAAAGAAACCTAAGATGTTGTAGAATCGAATTTCAAAAAAATAAAACAGGTAGTTACAGTTCTTGCTTTGCACAGCGGTATATATGATATATCCTGCACCTTATTCGATAAGGAAAGGACCGAGATCCCTTCGCCGGGAGTGACTCCTTTAGCAATAACTGGCAGATGCTACACACTCGGTTTGTCTTTTGATTTCTCCTATAGTTTCTGCTTTGCACAGCGATATATATGATATATCCCGCACCTCATTCGACGAGGAAAGGACCGACGATCCCTTCACCGGGAGTGACTCCTTTAGCAAAACTAGAAAAGCCTCAAAAACACTCCATTTTAAAATCATTTAATTCTCCAACGATATCAAGTTCATTACGCAATAGGTTTTCAGAAAAACCTGTCGTAGCCCTCCTCATTTCAGATAAGTCCTACTTAGTATTCGTGCTACGTTTGTTGATCTCCGTCAAGGCGTAGTGTGCGGTAGCTAACTAGTATTTATCTGCTTATGCATATGATGAAGATTGGATTAGGGTAGTCGTGCGGCCTTGTTGACCTCCGTCAAGGGTCGTGCGGGTGGGTTTAATTCGATCAAGAAATGACGGGTTGAACTTGACTAGTAGCCTATGCTTTGTTGACCTCCGTCAAGGTCATAGGACGCTAGGGGCAAAATATTATCGGGAATTTCAAGTGTTGAAATTTGCAATGAGATTGCATACCTTCTATGAGATAGTTGGATCCCGATACCCACTGCGAGTAATTGTTACTCCTGGGAGAGTTTTACACATTACAATTAGCCGATCAAGTAGTTGTCTAGAAAGGTGTTAACGAGGTTACGCCTCTGGGAAAACGAGGTTTACATTAATTAGGTTCGTGCGAAAGCACGGGGGACCTCCCTCAAAGTACCGACACTGGCCTGGCTGAAAGATTGGCGAACTTGTAGTGTGTAATTAATCCCGGCTAGTTTTTCCATTTAGGGTTTGAAGGAAGATTTGATAAAAAGCAGTGGGAGCCATCCTGATTAGATAAAATAATAACCAATCTGATCTTGCAAGAGCGCACGCTTAGTGTTTTCTTCTCTCTCTCTCCAGGTAGCGACCATATCACGCCTTAATCAAGATAATAATATGGATATTTGACCGAACCCGCTTATTATACTGAGCTGGGGAACGTTGGTCCCGCTCCAACTTATAATTGTTATAAGACAGAGCAGGAAATTGGGGATTACCAGAATTCCCATGCCGCCCAAACGAAAAGAGTGCATGCTGATGCATCATCTTTGGGTGTGTCCATTATACAGAACTGTTTCTCAGTATTCTTTACGTCTTGGGTATGTGATACCAGATCAGGATCCCGCATATGTAATTTGTTACATGGGCTACAGATAGGTAAAGAACTGAGAACGGGTGATAAGTTTCATGAGGCAGAAAACGGGGCAAGTGTTGCAGCCAAGTCTGTTGGTCACTGTCACCCTGTATTACCAATACATTGATTCTGAACGAATGTTATTAGTTACCGAAGCTGATATGCAAAATAATATCTGTCTCTTTATTAGTAAAGAAACGATAAAATTTTGTATTGTTGGGTAATGTTTTGAACATTTCCTATATCAAAAGTTGATCGGATCAGGCACGTTATCTAAAAGCATTGATGTTCTAAATCAAACTACAGTTCTTAGTATACAGAACACACACAAGAGGAAGTGTTCAGAACTGAACGAATCCTTCTTGAGGTATTGTAGACATGGTCATATCAATACGACGCGACTGACTGAAGTTACATTTAGATGCATATTTAAATCTGTTTGAATTTACATCTTGTGAAACCTGCCAGTCATGTCACAGAGATAAGATGACCATAGCTCTGTTTATTGGAAACAGAGAAAGAGATAGTGAACTCTTGGGATGATACTTGTTGATGTATAAAGGTCCCCAGTCTACACATGCCAAGACCGGTTCTTTGTACTTCATTACATTCTCTGATGATCTCTCAAGATTCAGACATATGTTTCTGTTGAAACACAAGTCCGAACCTTTTGAGATATTCACAGAATATGATTTAGAAGTAGAGAACCAAAACACGGGTATAAGTATTATGTCCTTTGATGAGATCAAGGAGGAGAATACTTGAGTACAGAATTCCTGGACTATTCTAAAGGAGAATGAGATTCTCTCTCAGCATTACTCCTCCGTATACACCATAGCACGATGGTATATCGGGGCGGAGCAGTTGCACCCTATTCGATATGGTGCGCTCTATGATGAGTACTACTGAGTTACCTATTTCCTTTTGGGAGTTATGCGCTTGAGAAGCTGCACACCTAATAAATAGGGTTCGAATCAGATCACAGCCTACCACTCCATATGAGATATGGTATGGGAAGAGCCCATGTCTTAAGCTAGTTAAGATTTGGGGTTGTCCGGCCTATGTCTAAAAGCAAAATCGGGACAAGCTCTAGGCAAGGTCAGTTATGTAGAACTGGAAAGGTTCCAGCTATACAAACTGCAGCTGAAGATTTGGTAGAACCAAAAGATTCAATAGTAACCAACGAACCTCAGCCTCTCCGCTGATCTAGTAGGGTTCCTCACCCACCTGAGAGCTACTTCGGTTTCTCTATGACAGTGGGAGCGAGGATTGCATCATGGGATGATGACCCAACTAGTTTCGAGCTGGCCTTCAGGAGTAAGACTCTACGAGAATGGCTGGATGCTTAGCGATCTGAGATGGAATCCATGTACACCAACAAAGTATGGACTTTGGTTGCTATATCTGAAGGGTTAAATCCCCATCAGGAGCAAGTATATCTTGAGAAGATTACTTGGTGTAGGTGGAAAAGTTGAGACTTTCAAAGCAAGACTTGTTAAAGGCTTTCGTCATCAACCAGGCGTGGATAATGATGAAACCTTTTCCAGTGGCTATGCTTAAATCCATCCAGATCCTACTTGCCACGGCTACATACCATGACTACGATATCTGGCGGTTGGGTGCCATGACTGCTTTTCTAGATGGTGTTTTAGAAGAGTGCGTCTATAAGTACACAGCCAGAGGGGTTCGTAGACAGTGGGAGCAGCGGAAACGTGTACAAGATGCTTTATAGGATAAAGCAGACATCACGGAGTTGGAACGTCTGTTTTGATGTAGTTGTCAAAAAGTTTGACTTCGTCAAAATAGTAGATGAACCTTGTATATACAAAAAGGTAGTAGGGAGTATGGTGGTGATCCTCGTAGAGTACGTGGATGACATACTCTTGATAAGAAAGGAGTTTCCTATGCTACGCTCGATCAATCTCCGCTTATCACAATGATTCTCCATATAGGATCAAAAATGTTAACTCCTAAATCCTAGATTTTGGATCTACGAGATAGATCTAAATGGATGTTAGGATTCTCACTAGTTGTAGTGAGATGGTATCAATTGATTCTGGGGATAATCACTGGAAAGGTTCCAGAGTGATAAGGACGACTGAATGTCAGTCACAGGCATTGTCTTTACCCTCAGTAAAGGGACGGTATGTTGGAAAAGTTCCAAGCTAGATACCGTGGCTAACTAGACGATAAAGGCAGGATACATCGCTACTTAAGATGATACCAAAGAGGATGTTTGGGTGTATATTGGTTCATGAGATGAACTACGTTCCAACCATTGTGAGACAATGGAGTTGTGGCTTATGCCAAGGAATGCCGGTCCCATCAGTGATCCAGACATATTCTAAGGCAGTGTCACCTGATCATGGAGATGGTTGATCACCAGGGTGATCGAGGTTAGGAGAGTAGACTCAGAGGACAACACGGCGGATCCACTCACAAAGGCCTTTTCCCAGAGAGAGGCTTTTATGGGATGGTTGAGTATGAGATACTACAACCACTGCTATCAGATGGCCCTAGTGCAAGTGGGAGATTGTTAGTTAAATGTATGCCCTAGAGGCCATTACTGTACATTGGATGTATATTGTAGTGGATGCTGGGACATATATAGGGAGGACTTTCTTGCTCGACATGATAGTATGCTATCTGGTTACTCATTACCTTAACGTGTACATTGATTGTCTCTCTGTTACATATTGGTAAAGCCCTTAGGATGTGTACTTGACTACCTGGACTATGATGCGGATCATACTAGTGGGGACATGGTAGTCCATAAGTACATCCTTCCAGGTCCCTAGTCGTGGGTGTATCGAGACGGGGCATCGATATACCAGAGTAGACTAGCGTATACCTTCTCGACCCATACAGATGGGCGATGGATGATCCCATATCCATTGGTGTTTGACATCAGAGATGATATACGGGTGCTCAGTGGAGACTGGGTACACTGGACGGACTCGCCGAGAACTCCCAGATGGTATTATACCTTACGTCAGATGGCAGTTCTCTGGTGACACTGGTACAGAGTAGTCTGTTGACCCGAGATCGTCATAGAGTCTTGTGTGGTTCCCACTGTGCTTTGATTTCCACCTTACCACGTCCAAGAGGGCGTGCAAAACGGTGGCTTTTGGGTACAGTCCCGAATCACATGGAGGCAATGAGCAATAGGAGGGGATTCGTCTCTCCCGGTATAGGGTGTTGATGTTGCGCTGTGTTCGATTGGCTATAACCGGAAATCCCTGGCCAGGGTTTCTGAGATTTACTGGTAAGTGTTACCAGTAGTTTCTCGAACTGTTATAGACCTCATATCGACACGACTTATCGAGCTATTGGGGTCTGACGTTTACCACCCCTAGGCGAGATATGCGACATATCAGACGAATAGACCGGACTGTACGGTAAGTGTTACTGGTTGGATTCACAGGAGTGTGAGCAGGCTTGCTCGTCGATCTTCTGATCGTTCAATACCCGGGTGGCCGTTACGTTTAGCAGACCGCTTGCGGCTTGTGGGTGTTTGATATGATCATCATCTGCTGCCGGCGTATTGACGAGTCTTTAGAGTCCTAAACAGAGGTTTCCTGGCTCAAGCGAAACGAAATAGGAGCGCATATGAGATATGTGCGGGACCGAGAATAATGCGTGTATGTGATACCGTATTCTATTCTCGCGATGAATGTATCGATTGATTGTATGCGATATAACCTAGTTATCGAATCAAGGATTGATTCGATAAATCGATACATTGGATATTAGTCGGTCATATGCGATATGACCGGATCGTTAAATCAAGTATTGATTTAATGATTTAATGTATAATTATATATTTGATATATTACTTTGCATTAACTAGTATTGGTTCACTTAAAAAGGATTTTCTCACTTGAAATACGCAAGTTGTATATGTGATATACTTTTGTGCACTTGTTTGTATCATGTTTGATGATACATGTAAAGAATTAAACCATGGTTAGGGTTTTGATTTTATTAACTATTTATTTATTTATTATTCTTTTTGAAAGATAAAGAGAAATGGTGGCTTTCTTTGTTTGTTGTTGAAGCTTCATGAAGCTTTGACTAAGTGACCATTTTGTCTTCATGTTTAACCCTAACCATTCAACTAACCTTAGTTCATTCTCTACACTTAACCAAGGTTGGATTATGATAAGAATGAGTTGGATTTTCCTTTTTGAGAATAATCCTTTTTATTCTATCATATTCTTTCTTCTTCTTCTTCTTCTTCAACAAGAAGAAAAGCTTGCCTCCATCAATGGCAACTTGAGAAAAATAGTGAGAAATCCAATTCTAAAGTGAACCCACTTCCTATTTCTTCATCCTCTACCACTTTCCAAGTAGTTTAGGGTGTTTTCTTCATAAGTTTCATGACTTGGTGAAGTTGGAGCTTGATCTTGTGTTGCCTCGACGTAGATCATCTTCGGCATCGAAGCCGACGACCAAGCCCGCCCATTTCTCCGATGAAGCCGACGCTAGAGCCGGGGATTCGATTTGGACAGCAAGGAGACTTCATCATGGAGCTATGGAGGTGGAGGACCGGATCTACAAAGGTTGTATTTCCGTTCACTTAGTTAAGTTGTTAACTAGTTGCTTGTTTCGCCTAAAATTCTAGTTAACGATCTGTATTAGGGTTTCTCGGCACATGAAAAATTTGAAATTGGCATGGTTGATGCCTTGTGAGACCTCATTAGCGTGCCTAGGAACCCTACAGATAAAGTGATAACCATTCTGATCTAGGTTAGAGTGCACGCAGAGTGTTTCTTTTCTCTCTCTCTTTGGCAGCGACCTTTGACCGGCCCTAGACTATGACTCAGTGACCAAGTTGACCGAACCTTCTTAAAATACTGGCTTTTGGATTGTCTGAGTTGCATAAGTCATTGCCACTCCTTCTTTTACCCATTGCATTTCTCAGAACACCCCGTATTACTACGGACATCCATTTCCATTGGATAGATCCATCGTATGGTTATATACGAACTCGAAGGGACTTCTTCGAGGATGGATCAAGGTTCAGGAGAAATAGAATTGGTTTATTCAGTTGTCTTTTATTATCACCTTCTCTCAGGTTGTGAGGGCTCCTTGGTTTAGGAGAGTACACCTATTACGCCCTTTGGATATTCTTATTCCAAACCATAGGCAGGTGCCGAAAGGTAGGGAATGAAGAAAACCAATTAGCCTAAGTAGGGTGTGCAGAAGGTAATATGTAAAGACAAAATAAAGGGATTAGAAAGAGGGCAAAGTAAATTGCGACTGTTATCATTCACGACCAAAACCGCGTACTTCATCGCCACTCCTATTTCACCTTTAAAAGAATAAGGTATTATTCAGTTGTCTTTTATCATCACCTTCTCTCAAGCTGCGAGTACTCCTTGGTTTAGGAGGGTACACCTATTATGCTTACTGGATAGTCTTCTTACAAACCATAGGCTGGTGCCGAACGGTAGGGAAGGAAGAAAACTATTTAGCCTAACGATGGTGTACAGAAGGTAACGACTAAAAACAAATAAAGGGATTTGGAAAGATGACAAAGAAATATACGGTTAAAGTCATGAATTGGATTATGGAAGAGGCGTTGCTAGGAATACCAAGATACCCCTACGAAACATTTTCATTTTTCAGTGCATTGTTAAAGGAAAACTGTTTTCCCGATTAGATATTTACTCCAAGGGTATGTATTTACCAGGTTTCATTCTCATATCTGTATGGTTTTACAGATGATGAGTGGGAGTAAGTTATTGGGAATTAGGTAATTATCCTCATTATATCGGAATTCGTTGTAATTGGTGATATTTAAGGAAATCGCCAGGGTACAGTTTTCAACCTACGACGCACAGGTTATGAGTTGCTTAACTCAGCGGACTTATACAGAGTATTGTATGTTGTCCAGTGTCCATCAGGACAAAGGGGTAGGTCCTCGTATTATGTTCTGTTTACTTATGACTTCTCTAGTTTTTAGACAAGTGTTTCGTAGAAATATAAGGTCTAAGTTTTGAGAAGTTGTGGGTATAAGAATAAAGTAGAGAACCAGGTGTCACAAGTATCGGGATTCTGCAAAGAGATCGAAGATGTAGATTCTTGTGATTGGTATTCAGATGATAGTAATGGGTTTGAGAAACTTGTTTATTTTTCAGGTTACTCATAATTGGATGGATTCCTAAGTTGAGTAATGCTGATAAGCCTCTTTCCATTAAGTTGATATGCACTGGAGACTGCTGCATGATTTGAATCTGGTTCCAATTAAATAAGTGCCAAAGTTTCTATATTGGATATAGAATGGTTCATACCTTAAAAGATGTTAAGGTACAGGGAGTTGTCCAGCTTATGCTTAAAACCAGACTCTGGATAACTCAGGGCACGTTTCTGTAATGGCTGTTTGTGGGTTGACCCTGGCTATGACGAGGGTTGATATTCTACCATTTGGAAGATCAATAGTGATATTGTTCTTGACTCGCCACAGTTTTAGTAAAATGGATTTTTCCAGAAAACAGTAGTGAGAGTATGGTAGAACTGGAAGTGATTCCAGAACCGCGAACGATTACGGAAAATTTAATAGGACCTATATATTCAATCAGGTTTGACATTCCAATAGCCACTCCGCAGATATGGTGGGTAACCTCAGACACCCGAGAGGTACTCCGGTAGCCTCAAGGACGGTGACAGGGAGGTTCTTATCTACCCAGACTTGACACTACTGTTATTCCAGGCTATGAGACCCGGTAGGAGGGTTGTCGTAGTCAGTGGGAGCAGCAGAAGCATAGTGGGCAAGTAGCTTATGTCTATTTATAGACTTGAGCAGTTATAGCGGAGATAGATCATCTAATTTTGATGTGACAATTATAGGTTTTACTTCATCAGAATAGGGGATGGATCTGTTAAGAAGGTAGTAGGGTGTGATGCCATGGTATCTGGATGACATACACAGAGTAGGAAATAAAATTCCTATACTATGATCGGTTGTACTGTGGTCGTCACACAGTTGTTTCTCCAGACAGGATATGGATATAATATTTGACATTCTAGTTTCTGGATCTATGGTTTTAGATCTGGATTTGGGTAGTTTCCCAATGTGGGTACTTTGACAGTATTCTAATGGTTTTTAGAATAGATGACTCCTAGCATGGTGGTGTACCTGCAGGTGATGGAGTCACCCTCTCTAAAGATGCCTTACAGACTGAAGGGGAGAGGGATATGCATGATTGGCAGATCACTTAGGCAATTGAGTCAATCATGAGATGTCAAGTACCACACCAAATGTTGTTTTTGCACTAGATGCAATAAGTTTGTATTAATCCAATCCTGGAGAAACATAAGGAAGAAGTTTTAGAACATAAGTACATGTTCTACGGATTTGATGACGGCAGCCTCCTTCGGGAGACGATTATCATTCCAGGCTTCAAAGGTGACATGGTTGACAGAGAGATTGTCAGAGTTATAGTTTTCCCTCTGATGAGGGACAGTATTATGGACAGGTGGTCCAAGAGGATACTGTCGGTGGCATGGTGCCGGATACTGATTAGGTTCAGTGATCGCTACAGTCTAAGAAGTTTGGATTTGGAGTTCATTTATGAACTAAGTCCCATCAGATATCCAGACATATTCTAAGACAGGTATTACTCAATTCGGGAGATGGCTTTCTCCGCGAACTTGAGATTAAGAGAGATATAGAAAGAAACATCTAGGCGGATCCACTCACTGAGGCTATTTCTCGAAAACAATAGTTTTACAAACGGGCTTTGTGAAACTGATTAGTAGAGGAGTTGGATGTTCGGTTTCACACGGGCTGTGAGTAGTCGACATCGCAATAATTAGCCTTAAGTGCAAGTGGGAGATTGTTGGTGATAGTGCCCTCAGAGTCAATTATTGGATCGCAGGTACGTGATTGCAATGATTGCGGAGGACCTATACCGTTAGGACAGTCTTACTCGAGATGATAGTATGCTATCTGGTTTGCCTTTATCCGTCATGTACATGTTCGGTGACTGATTACATGTTACACTTTGATAGAGCCCTTAGATCTTGCTTTACTACCAAAAGTATGATGGCGATCATATACGTGAGAGTTGGGTAGTTTATACGCATATCCTTAATTGTGGTCCCTAATCGTGGGAGTTTCGAGACATGGCATCGATACTCCGGAGTAGACTAGTGTATACAGTCGAGACCCCGACGAGGGGCGGTGGCCGGTCTCACAAGCCACTAGTGTGAGTTGGATCATCTAAGATGTATACAGGCGCTCATTGGGTTATGAGTACACCGGACAGGACTCGCCGGGAACCTGCTAGTTGGTATTATACATATCGTCAGATAGCAGTTCTCTGATGACATGTGTACAGGTTAGTTCATCGACCTGAGGTCATCATTTGTCTCGTGTGAGTTCCCACTGTGCTCTGATTTCTACCCTACCACGGCTCAAAGGAGTCGTGCAAACAGGCAGTTTTTGGGTACAGTCCCGAGCCACATGGAGGTACGTGAGCGGATCGGCAGGGGATTCGTCTCTCCCGGTATTGGGGTCGAGATCGTGCTATGTCTAGGAGAGCCATTACATAAAGCCCACGGCCGTGGCAGGAGATTTACTGGTAGGTACTCCAGTAGTATCTCAGGGTGTTATTGGGCTACACTCCGACACGACTTATACTGCTATTGGGGGTCTGACGTTACTGGCCCCCTAGGCAGATATGCGATACTCATAGATGAACGGACCGGACTGTATATACATTGTCACTGTTAGGCTCAGTAGGGTTTCCGGATGAGTTCGCTCATCGGCCTCCCTTGAGGTCAGTTCATGGGCAGCCGTTACGTATAGCTAGTGCCGCTGACGGTTTGTGGTTAAACCCACTGCCAGGGTACTGACGAGTCATTAGAGTCCCCCACAGACAGTTTCCCAAGTTCGGTAAAAACGTTGTAGAGGCCGTAAGGTTTTATGGCAGGGTTCGGAAAATGTACGTGCGTTTACGCACGCGTCCTTTTTCGGGCAGATAATACTGGTGGGCTTTGGTTTAAGCCGGATCTGAGTATTATATTGAGTAGATATAATATCTTTGTTTCAGTTGCATTTGTATTCGGTCATAATACAAATGTGGGTATATTTATACAGTTACGGGGTTATCCTGAAATTCGTTTCGGGATCGCTTTTGGAAGTTGCCAGTTTCCAGTTTTTTATCTGCCGTCTTTTAATATTCGGTTAAAGACGGATTTATTTTTTCTTGGATGAGGGTGAGTCATGCTTCTAGAAGGTTCTAGAAGAGGTGACTAGGTTAGAATGGTGTTGATGTTTCATTGGTTGCATTTAATGTGTTCATACTTTGTGTTCACACTTTGTGTTCACACTAGATATTTTATCCTTGTTGTCACGACCCGAAAGTACGGAACATGACCGGCACTTAAACTACGATGTCTCGAGACGTACGTAATCTAAGTAAACCGAAAAAAAACCAGAAATCCAAACCAAGAAAAATAGTAGAGTGAAGGAAAACCAATTTAAATAAGTAGTTTTAATAGCATAAGCCGAATTATACGGGTTTTTAAAAACGTCAAAAATTTCCTGAAAATTTTGGCAGAGTCTCCTTTGAAAATACTGGCCCCCAAACGGGATACAACATGAAGTATACGAAATCAATAAAAAGGCATCCCCAAGCGGGAGCTAGCTCTTCGTCAATCGACGGTCACAACCACACAAGCAATATAACATACAACGCCAACAGCGAGGATCAAAATTCAAAAGGAAACTCAAAACCATAAGAAAACCACAGAAATACAACGCGCGACTCTAAGGTCGAAGGAATAACATCACTGGTCTCTATCTCAAATAAATACATGTTTTGGTTGATGGAACTTCTAGATACAACAGAATAATGATATACAAGATATATAATGGGGGTACGATACAAGTAAACCCACCTACTAGCAGATCACCCGAAGGAAACTATGCCCGCAAAGCCGTAAAGAAACCTGTACGGCAAACCTGCAAGAAACTGGGGCACAACGGGGGTGAGTTGCCAACTCGTGAATAGAAAAATATCTACGGAAAGAAATCGCATAAATAACGCAATCCTAGGTCAATGATCATAATATATCCTCAAATTTGCATATAACATGCAGCCTATAACAATGGCTAGGGTAAAATATCTAACCTGAGTGTAATCTCATGTGCCTGTGTCAGTGCCTCAGGTAGCTATATATCATATGAATGAGGTATGAATGCATGAAAACAGAATGCATGCAAATGAAGAAACTATTTTCATAATTTAGTGAGATTTCCTTGTATTTTTAAAATGAGGTATCATAATGAAATCAGCATAAAACAGTGCCTAGCATCGGCACAAAACGTAATCCCAAAATCTCGATATCTCTGTATCACAGTCTCTGTACCTCAATATCTCGAAATCTCAATGTCTCAATCACAATATTTAGGGCGCCGTCAGTCCAGACCGGCCCCTACCATCCATCTCAAGACCACGACGGTATCCTTCGGATATCCGACGCGTCGGGTAAAATCACCGGTAGGTAGTCTCCCCCTGCCAGGCTCATCGTCATCACCACGAGCTTCTTGCCCCGGGGTACCTTACCGGGCCCACCATGTACCCGAAACGGTTCATCCATCCCCTCGAATCGGGTCTCGAAATCCATCAGCAAACTCATGGTGGACGACTCATACATCATAGGAAAACCGCATTATTTTTTTTTTTATTTAAAAAGAGAGAAAGCAGTTTATATATGTTTTTCGGTTTTCCTCCAAATCCAGAAAATATCATGGAAATCCGAATCATCAAAAGCATGTAAAACCATGAATATAAGCATAAGAAAGAATAACAGTATGCATGAAGCGACAAGTAATAACTACAATATCTAAGTTAGCATATAAGGTATGTACACTAATATTATGTCAAACTACTGGCTATCAAGCTAAGTTAAGCAATAATATTTTCTAAGGAGTACGTGACATGGTAATTACCGATGAAGATGTGTATGAGCCGGCAAGTAAGTGTACGTGGTACATACGCATCATCGGTAATGGTGCTGGTGTCCTAACAATATGATATCAACATTGCAATAAGAAATTATAACATAAGTATCGATGCGAAGCGAACCACAATAATAAGCGGGAGCTGAATACTAGACACAACTGTAACTAATCTGCATTAATCTAATATAAGTCCTACAAATGGTGCCTTTTGAAATAACACGAATCATGGGGTTTTGAAAATAGGGGCCACGGTGTTTTTATGAAAAGATACGTCTTTTGAAATATCCGTAGGATCCTTTGGGCTGTCTTTTAAAATACCCACGATTCGTTAGTTTTGAAATAGGTAAGAATCGAATCTAATCTAACAACTAAACTAAACTAAAGGGCTAAGCTAAGAAGCTGGACTACAGGTAAGGAAACCGCCTATCATCTGAGTCGATACATATACATACCTGTATATGTATAGTCGGTGATCCCGCCTCAATAATATCATATCCATAACCAGACATCCCAAGTCAAGTGTGCGGATCAATCATCAAAATATAGCTCGTACGTAAATCCGTCGTACGACATCCCCAAATCTGGGTACGGGTCAATATCACATTCATCATACTATTCACCTGGTATCCTCTTTATCAAATATCTTGATTGGGGTACTGATCTACGTCTAGTACAATACCGATACCGCCTAAGTATGCATGCAGGTGTAAGAATCACTACATCAAAAGACCCGCGAAAACATCATGTCGTATCTCAATACGAACCAAATCCAATCACCGACCTCCTGGCCTCAAGCCCAATCCCATCGACTCATCTCAAATCCCAAATGCTATCCTCAAATCTAGTATATGAACATATAGTCCCATACCTATGTGAACACATAAATATATATTCCCATATACGCACATATGAAAGAAAGAATGTACGCAAGTATGTGTGTGCGTGCGTGTGTGAGTGCGACCATTACTCTAGGGTTTCGCATCACAAACCAATCCAATCACACCTAGAATCCATATCTTATCATCAATAATCTCAAACAATATACAATCAATATATATGCATACGTATCCGTATACACATCACCACGAAGTGCGGGGGTGCTATACGCCATCCACTCGACTTCTCCCCGTAGATATAAATCTACTCACCTGGTCCTCGCTCGCCGGTGCCGACGTCGCCACACGCTTGCTTGTCGTCTCGAAGTCCACATGGGGTACCTACATATCATAACGCAACGTGTCGTATTAAAATCCGACTCATGACCCAAAACTACACACGAATCCCACATAGGTCAAAACCTATGGTTTGCTTTCCCAAATCAACCCAAAAACCCTCGACATCGGTGTACACACGCCGATTGATCGAGAAAAACACCAAACGTACCAATCGTTGTTTTATAAGTCACTAAAAATATATGAAATAGAATGCAAATCATCAAAACCAATAAATTGATCAAATCGGTTTATTTCCAAAAAGCCTAGTAAAGGTGTCGTTAACCATTTTACTACAAGTCTTGATGTTTTAGCAAACTAGTGGTCACAATACTCACTAATTATCTTAATTAGGCCACATAAACATTTACTAGAGTTTTAATCTTGCCAAATTACATTAAACCAAAATCTAGTTAGCAAAAGTTACCTTTTTAGTTCAAAACTTGGTGTTTTAACCAATCTAAATATTTTAACAATTCTAGTGGCTATAATGTTCATTAAACATCTTAATTATATCATACCAATGTTAATTAGATTTTAAAATCACTCATTTCCATCAATTCTAAAAAACCTAGTTTGCAATATTTGTACAATTATAACAATTTTAAACTAACAATTTGCAAATTAGCAATTAGATTAGTTTTAACAAGCTTTAAGATGCTAGCCCATATCACACAACCATACACAATTGATCACAACCCAACTCCAAAACAAAAACCTAACTTGAATTTCAAACCCTTCTCTTGAAAGTGAAAGTTTAATTAATTCCATAATTAAACATCTAACTAAAACTAGATTCAAACATACAATTAACAATTAACAAATTTGGATGAAACTTTATACCTCATGATCAAGAGATCAAACATGAAGCTTAGCCTCCCAAACTTGCTTCCATCCCCCAAGATCCATACTAAATTGGCTAAAGAATAATGGGTAAAGCTTGGATTTGGAGTTTGCTTTGAATTTGTGAGCAAATTTATGGATTTTTGATGGAATTTTGTGATGAAATGAGAGGGGGAAAATTGGGGGGCTGCACAAAGGGAGGGTCGGCCATATTTGGTGAGGGAGAGAGTGAGATGGGGGTCTCAAAGTCAACACAAAACCATACTCTAATAATCTAGTTCCATACTTTATTTCTTTAATGTTTTCATTTTCCATTTCATCATTTTTCTTTCATTTGTTGTTTAATTGGAGGGGAGAGTGGGGAGGGGCTGCTGAATTTCAGCACTAGAGGGGAGGAAAAATGGGGGGTGTGAGTGTGGGTGTGTGTGTAGCAAGTTCCAAGCGAAGAAAATACCCCCATACCTCAAATACCTAATTTATTTTCACAAAATAAGCAATTTTTCTTCAATATTTTCTAACACTGTTTGACAGTTTCATTTTATTTCAAAAACAACATGTTAAAATTTTGTTTAATGTGTTATGATACACAAAATTTGTTTCAACCCATTCCAGTTTGTAATTTTTCCTAATTAAATGTATTAGTGACGGCTTAAAATAATAATAAAATAAATTTTTTTCAGAAAATTTGAAATTTCACCAGTGGCTCAATAAACACCAAATACTAGCAATTACATAGCTATAATATGTATATTTAATTTTTATAATAAGATATTTGTATTTTGACTTTTTACAGAAAACCCCCTTATTTTACCGATTTTTTCGAAATTTCATCGAAACGATTTTCAAAACGTTACACTTGTAGTCACCCTCTTCCCTCCTACACTCACCCCCCCATTCCTATATCATGGCCGGCCCTTCCCCCTCTCACACTCACTTGATTCATTTGATGAAAAGATTATGATAGTTTTGGGGTGTATGGAAATTTCATTGCTCATTTCATTCTATCACCCGAATCAATTGGCAACTTCATTAACCGTTCGTCCACGGCTTTGGACGAAGCGAGACAAAGTCTTCTACTCATTCTCTACATCAATCTTGGTCGTCTCTTTTGGCAAACTTGACGACCGAGTTGCCTCGAGTGAGAGGCGGGAGCCCGTTTAAAGAATCGTTGACGTGGTGCCACTTGGACGAGCAGATTGGAGATCGAAGAGATCGGAGCAGCCGCAACGGAGCGTGGGATGATGGTTAAAGTACGAAGGACTCGGATCGTTCGGTATAACCTTTCTAATCTCTTTACAGTTTGTTAGTTTAGCAATAATAGCAGATCCGGGTTATAGTATACGATAGCGCCAGTTAAAAAGTTTTTGTTCCGCATTTGGCGTCTGTAGACGGTCGGGGCGCTACCGTAGACTTACAGATATATATAGATATATACACACACATTGGTATGGGACTATGTGTGTGTATATATATATATACTTGGATTATGAGGATAGTAGATGATATTGGAAATGAGTCGATGAGATTGGGTTTGATGCCATGAGATTGGTGATGAGACATGGTTCGTATTATTAAATACGGCATGATATTGTAGTGGGTCCTTAGGCGATGTTTTTTCATACACACGCATACATATATATACATGCTATCAGTAAGTACTAAACGTAAATCAGTACCCCTGATCATGATATATGATGAAAAGGATACCGGATGAATAATGAGATAATGCGATAATTGACCCGTACCGAGATTTGGGATGCCGTACGATGGATGTACCGTACGAGCTATATTGATGATTGATCCGCACTCTTGACTCGAGGATATCATGCTATATATTTTGTATCATATGTGATATTATTGAGGCGGGATCACCGACTATATATATATAAATATATCGACTCAGATTTAGGTGGTTTCCTTAACTTTTTGATTAGCCTGTTAGTTTAGTCTTGTAGTTTGCTTATAGATGTTAGACTAGACCCGAGTCATACCTATTTCAAAACTAACGAATCATGAGTATTTTAAAGACAAGCCAAGAGATCCTACGGACATTTCAAAGGACGTACCTTTTCTTAAAAACACCGTAACCCTTATATTTTCTAAACACCACGATTCGTGTTCTTTCAAATGCCAAAACGGTATGACTCATATTTATATATTGTTCATGCTTCATTGTGCATTATTACTCATGTCCTGCATATTCCTGCTGTTGCATCGCATTGCATGCCTTAGTGTGTTATCATTATTATTATGAAACCATGCTGCCACGACACCAGCACCATTACCGATGATGCGTATGCTCCACGTACACTTGCTTGCCGGCTCACACACATCATCATCGGTAATTGCCATGTCACGTACACTTTAGAGAATGTTATTTTATTGTTATCGCTGTTAGCTAATAGTGCTGATATATCATTGTTGTGCTAGTTTAGATGTTGCATTTTTATTATGATATTTCATGCATATTTATACGTTCATTTCCATGCATTATTATTAGGGCCAGTCTGAATTGCTGGAGCGCAATATTTTAGAGTTCATTGTCTATTTATACTTGAGATTTGGATTTCGGATTTCCATGAGATTTCTGGATTTGGAGAAACCGCAGGAATTTTATAAACTGATTATCATTTTAAATGAAAGTTATGGTTTTCTCATGATATGATTTGAGATATGTCCACTATGAGTTTTCTTGGCTCTTGAGCGATATCATACACCTGATTCGAGGAGGAGGAGGAACCGTCTGTGGGTGCATGGTGGACCCGGTGCGGTACCCCGAGGCAAGAAGGTCGCAGATGATGGCGTTGAGCCTGTGACAGGGGAGCACTACTGACCGGTGATTGTATTGTGACTCGACGGATATCCGGAGGATACCGATCGGAGTTGGGCTTGTCTGGAAAAACGGAGCCCAGGGGCCAGTCCGGATAGCCGGAGCCCTAGATATTGAGATTTGAGGTATTGATATTTTAATATATGGGTTAGTCCGGATAGCCGGAGCCCGAGATATTGGATATTTGGATATATGTTTTGTGTCGATGTTAAATACTGTTTTATGTTGATTTCATTGATGATACCTCATTTTGAATATATAGAAATCTCACTATATTATGAAAAAAAATTTCCTTTCATGATGTATTCAGTTTCCACATTTCGATGCATTCATACATCATACATATGATATGTTGCTATCTTAGGCACTGACACGAGCACTTGATATTACATTTATGTGTATATGGTTCATGTTGTTATTGTGAGGATATATATTGATCGTATGATCTAAGATTGAGTCGTAGATACGATTTCTGCTCGTTGATGTTTTCTACTCACGAATTGGCAACTCACCCCCGTTGTGCCACAGTTTCTTGCAGGTTTGCCGTACAGGTTTCTTGACGGCTTTGCTGGCACACTTCTTCTTTCTGGGTGATTGCTTTGATAGGTAGGTTCCCTCGTGTCGTGACCACCATTGTACTTTATATATATTACAGTTGTATATAGAAACTCCATTAACCAAATTGTATTATTTATTCGACTTAGAGACCAGTGTATATTATTTCGACCTTAGAGTCGCGCTTGTATTATTATGGTTTTGATGTTGATTTTGAGTTTCCATTTGAGTTTTGATCCTCGCCCTTGGCGTTGTATATATTATTGCTTGCGCGGTTATGACCGTCAATTGACGAAGTGCTAGCTCCCGCTTGGGGATACCTTTATATATATATCATGCATGTTGTACCCGTTTGGGGCCAGTATTTACAATGAAAATTCTGCTGAAATTTTCAGAAAAGACTTGATATTTTAAAAATGCATATTCGACTGATTTTAATAAAAACACTTTCTTTAAAATGGTTTAAATTTCTGGGCTTTTGGATTATTTGAATTAGACGGGGTCCTATAGACTTCATATGATTCAAGTACCAGTCACGTGCTATTCCGGGTCGTGCCAGCTTCGATCCCTGGAGTTGTGGGGTAGTAAACTACCAGCCAGGGATAGCCGAGCAGGGTAGCCGCTCGGCTACCTTTTGGTGAAGGCTTTGATCTCTGGCGTTGTGTGGTAGCGAACTACCATCCAGGGATAGCCGAGCAGAGTAGCCGCCCAGCTGCCACTTAGTGAGGGCTTTGATCCCTGGCGTTATGGGGTAGGGAGCTACCAGCCAGGGATAGCCGAGCGGGGTAGCCGCTCGGCTGTCTCTTAGTGAGGGCATAGATCCCTGGTGCTGCGGGGTAGGGAACTACCAGCCAGGGATAGCTGAGCAGGGTAGCCGCTCGGCTGCCTCTTGGTGAGGGCTTTGATCCCTGGCGTTGTGAGGTAGGGAACTACCAACTACGGATAGCCGAACAGGGTGTAAGTCCATGTTACCCGTCCCGGGTTCTTTGGGGTTGCGGAAATGGTGAAAAACGATTTTCTACGGTGGAGGTAACATGGACTCAAAAACGGATCTTTGTTAAACTAACTATCTATCAACCTAACTAAGAGTTTTACCTACTCGGTTAGGGGGTTATACCTTAACTTGAACTCCTTCTCTTCAACTCCTTGTGGTGGTCGGATGGTTCTCTCCTCGTCATCTCCTTGTGCCGAAGATGGATCCACCCGACTACTTTTGGCTCCAACCTCAATCTAGAGGAAACTAGAACACTTGGCTTACTAGACCTTGTATACTAGGATGAGTAGAGAAGTGTTTTGGGTTTTTTATCTCTAAGGCAAATGGTTCTCAACACATGAGAGGTTTTTGCCTTGAACTAGAGAAAGAGGGAGAGCAAGAGAAAGAGGAGAGATTTTGCATGAGAGAGAATGCAAAATGGTAGAATGAGAAAGACTTTTACAACCATCCTCTTCATAATCCAAAATAATCATAACAAATAATAATAATTGAGTATTATGTGATGGTTGTTATCATATCAAATGGCAATATCATTTCATGCATTAAATACAATGTGTGAACAAACAAGCAAGCAAAAGTCTTTGCCATGAAATGATAGCCATTGTAATGATGATGGTCAACAAGTCCAACATAGTCAACCGGTCAACAAAGTCAACA
Organism: Agapanthus africanus; assembly: GCA_030015575.1. NCBI lineage: Eukaryota > Viridiplantae > Streptophyta > Magnoliopsida > Asparagales > Amaryllidaceae > Agapanthus > Agapanthus africanus. Next base: position 565,230,687 of record CM057337.1, on the reverse strand, counting down.
AGTCAACAAAGTAAACCTTTAAACCCAACCATGGCACAATAATACTTAATTAATATTATCATTAATCATATTTCTTATTCACATTAGGGTTTAGCAAAAGTCAACAGTCAACAACTCTAATGAGAATCCTCTGCCTCTGTCTCGGTCAACCGTGCATACACACCCGCATCCGCGTTCCGGGGAACACGAATACAAACGAGATAAAACCAATCCCAAAACGTATATTAGGATCTGGAGTAACCCAAAGCCCGCTAGTAATAACTGCCCGGACACTAAACGTGCACAAGTGCACGGATGTGACCGAACCCTGTCGCAAAACCATGCGACCTCTACTCTTTTTGCCTAAAGGCGAATAGCTCTCTGTGTGGGACTCTAAATACTCGACACTACGCTGCAAGTAAGTTTAACCACAGACCGCAAGCGGCACTAGCTGTGCGTAACGGCCCCCCAAGGTAGATGCCGATAAGAAGACTGACGAGGTGAACTCATCCGAACTCCTACTGAGCCTGAATGTGACAATCTGCGTACAGTCCGGTCTGTTCATCTGAGAATATCGCATGGCGGGCCTAGGGGGTGGTAAACGTCAGTCCCCTAATAGCGGTACAAGTCGTGTCGGAGTGTAGCCCAGAACACCCTGAGACAACACTGGAAACCTACCAGTGTATCTCGCTTGCCCTGGCCAAGGACGACTATGTGTAATGGCTCTCCTAGACACAGCGCGATATCAACTTCTAATACCGGGAGAGACGAATCCTATCTAACTGTCACTGCCTCCAAGTGCTTCGGGACTGCACCCAACTACTACCTGTTTGCACGACTCCTTTGAGCCGTGGTAGGGTAGTAATCAAAGTACAATGGGAACACACTCGAGGCAAAGTGACAGTGTCAAGTCAGCAGACTAAGCTGTACTCATGTCACCTGGGAACTGATAACTGACGATAGGTATAGTACCAACCAACAGTTCCCGACGAGTCTTGTCCAGTGTACTCATAACCTAACGAGCACCCGCAAACTATCTCAAGTACGACGTACTGACGGCTGTGGGACAGACCGTCTCCCTTGCTGGGATGAGAAGCGCATACGCTAGTCTACTCCGGAATATCGATGCCCTGTCTTGATAGTCCTACGACTAGGGACCTGCATAAGGATGTGCTTGTGGATTACCCAGCCCCCATGAGTGTGACTGCCATCACAACGCTGGTAATCAAGCAAAGATCATAAGGGCTCCACTAATGTGTATAGGCGATAAATTAAAAGAAACACATGTACACACATTGAAGTAGAAACAAACCAAGTAGTATATTACTATTTTGAGCAAGATTGTCTATACAATGGTGAATATCCCAAGCTTCCATTAAGTAATATACAAACTAGTATGATACAGTAATGGCCTCTAGGGTATATACACTAACAATCTCCCACTTGCACTAAGGCCATGTACTGGCGTATCGAAGACCTATCATCTCGATCAGCCGCTTGAACTGAGTCTGGGTCAAGGCCTTCGTGAATGGATCTGCAGTGTTATCTTCTGAAGCAACCCTCCGAACCTCGATCTCCTGGCGATCCACAATCTCCCTGATCAGGTGATACCGCCTCATGATGTGTCTAGATTTCTGATGGGACCTGGGTTCCTTTGCTAAAGCTATAGCCCCATTGTTGTCGCAATACAAAGGTATTGGATCAACAATGGACGGAATCACCTGAAGTTCTTTCTGTAAGGTTGCTAGGCACGCTCACAAAGTTCTACGAGGCATCAACCATGCCCGATTAAAAATTTAGCCGTCCCGAACAACCCGAAGCCGGATCTTTAAACTAGAGTTTAGGCGAAAACAAATATGTTAAACAGTTTAACACTAAGTGAGAGAGATTACAACCTTTGTAGATCCGGTCCTTCACTTCATTAGCTCCGTGTTGAAGTCCCTTCCCTGCGATCATCGTGTTCCGGACTCTCGAGAGGTTCAACGAAGAGAAAGATGCAGTCTTGCTTCCGATCTTTGATACAAAGATGATCTACCGTGAAGTTTTAATAACACAAGCTAACACTCATAAAATGATGTGAACACCCTCATTTAAATGGCAAGGGTAGATGAGAATGATGAAGTAGGATTTTTGCTCTCTTTTATTTTCTCATTCTCACTCATTTTCATCACAAAGCAAAAAGGTAGAAAGCTTTTGCTCAAAAGAAGAAGGAAAAAGATGATGAAAGATCAGTCGAAAATAATGTATTTTTAACACGGCAATTTCCCTATCATTTGCACTCATTTAGAAGTGTGCGGTATTCATATTTCACATATTAGCAAAACAGTCCTGAAATATCAGATTGCATGTGTTAAACTCTAAAACCGACATTTCTGAGGAAATTGTGTGTTTATCATAGCATCGCATCATCCCTATATTGCGCAACACTTGTTGCGAAGTTTGTACAGGAAAATCCAGAAGAAAAGCCAAAATTGTCATTTTGCCGATCAAACATTACACCAACTCCAAGTTTTGAGATCTGGTAGCAATCCAAAGATAGAAATACAATTCAACATATCATAAAATAGCCCAAGTGTTAGGCCCAACAATCACTAGAAGAATCAAGCCTTGAAGCTTCAAAAGAGCCGCGGAACCGCGGCGAGAGCCGGCTTGCGCCGCGGTTCCGCGGCGGTATTGCCACATCAGCTCCCCATTTTTTAGGCACAATTCTTCTCTCAGTGGCTACAGCTCAGAATGATATGTCAAATTCCAGAATTCTGGCGAAGCTACTTCCAGATCAGCAAAGATGATTAATTAAGCTAATCTTGATTAAGCTCCTAACAAACAATTTCTAGAAGCTCCCTCCTAACTAATCACATCTAGAAGCTTCTCCTCAACAAATTTTTGGAGGGAAATTCAAATCTTGCTGACAAACTTTTGGAGGGAAATTCAAATTTAAATTCCTAGATCTAGGGTTTTGAGATCTATAAATAGGATCCTAGATCTAAGGGTTGAGGAGGTTCAATCTTAGTTCATTAGTTAGTTCCTTAATCTTTACCTCTTTCTTCATCTTCTTCCACAAGTCTAGTGACAAGACTTGTGCGAAACCCTAACCCTAATTCCAATCCAAATTCAAGATCCCGAGTACCAATCAAGAAAGAAGCCTTCAACCTTTTAGGAGCCGAGCCGATCTTCAATCGGGCAAGTGATACAAACCGATCCGCGACTCATGGAGACGAGCGAAGCCAAATCGACGATCGAGTTCTTCCTCTTGTAGTTCTTGAGCGAATATAACGAAATTGTTGATATAAATAAAAGGTGAAATTCTTTAATCTTGCTTTCTTTTCATTCTTGCATCATGATTAGATCTCAATTTGTGATTGTGGTTCTTGTTGTGATGTTTGAGTAAAACTCCGCTCGTAAAGGAGTCGAGACGATCAATAGAATGATGATGTAACAAATCTTAATACGATTCTTGAGTCCTACGAGCTTTGTAAACCCTAGCAAGTTCAAGAATCGATGACCTAGTTTCGTTGCGATGCTTTCTTGATTGTGATCGCTCGAAATTAGGGATCTACGATCGTTTCTTGAATTTACTAGAGGCTAGAATGTGAATGATATCGACGAAAAAACAAGGGATAAGATGAAACCCTAGTTTCATAAGAAATCCCTAATTCTCGATCGATCATCATCGATCTAGTATCAATTCATCGAAGGATAATTGTAAGATTACATCACATCTATAGATCCGATCGATTCCTACGAGCCTCATTTAGATTCTTGATATTTGGTTGGAAAAATCATCAAACTATCAATTCTTGATTCTGTCTTTTTCTTGTTATTAGATCTAGATTTTCTAATTCTTGAACTTCAAATATAAATCTTGAATTGTTTGTTTTCTTTTCTTTAAAGTTTCGACTCATCTAATTCAAAGGACGAACGATTACACTTTCCCTGTGGACGATCCGCACTTACTAACGCGCTACATTCGACACCGTTATTGATTGCGGTCAAAATAATTTTTGGTTGTGATTTCTTGTCACGACCCGCAGGGTACGGAACGTGACTGGCACTTAAGTTTACGAAACGTCTAAAGGCGTCCGTAAAATAAGTAAGCCAAAAGCCCAGAAAACAAAACCAATTAAGCAAAAGAGTGAAGAAAACCCAACATTTGAAAGCAAGTTTATCAAATAAGTCATGTGAAACACTTTTTAAAAACAATACCAACTTTTCCCGAAAATTTCGGCAGAGTCTCCTTTGTAAATACTGGCCCCCAAAATGGGTACAACATAAATAAACATGAATCCAACAAAATAGGGCATCCCCAAGCGGGAGCTAGCTCTTCGCCATAAGGCGGTCACAAATCCCACGCAATGTAAATGACAACAAGCATAATAAAGCATAAGGAAGCATGAAAAAGTAGCATGTCGGCTCAAGTGAGCTCGACCCCAAAATACAGCATAAAATCCACAAACCTCACAGTCTCATCTCTAGGTCAATATACAATAATCTGGTAGAAACAGTAGATGGAGTACACTAGATACAAGAATATACACGGTGGTACAAAATAATAACATAACCCACCTATGAGCAAATCTCGAGCCCAAGCAAAACAGGCAAAAGAACAAGTGCGCCCGCCGCTACTGAACTGACGGAGCGGACCTGCAAAAGACTGTGGCACAACGGGGGTGAGTTGCCAACTCGTGAGTAATAAATAACATCTACAAAGGCTATCGTATGCATGCACACAAGCATCCTAGCATCTAAAATACAGGTATGACTGGATGCACTAGCAGGTGTGTATATCATATCAGTGTGCTAATATGTATGCAACATGAAAATCTGAGGTCTCAATAGGTATATATAAGAAACATTTTATCTCTTTTTGTTTTTGAAACTCTTTTAGAATGCCAGCATAATGTCAATGAATCGACGAAAATCGGTGTCCAGCAACGACACCCAAAAGCTGTCTCAAATCTCATAAATGTATCTCAGGCCTCAGCCGTCCGGCTGACCCATCTCAAATATCAATATCTCATCATCTAGCGGCCACGGTCGGTATCCTCTGGATATCCGCCGTCCCAAACAGTCACCGGTAGGTAATCCGTCCCCTGCCAGGCTCAACGTCATCACCACATTCCTCTTGCCCCGGGGTACCTTACCGGGCCCACCATGTACCCGTGCCGGTTCCTCCACTCCTCGACACGGATTTCCAAATCCACAGCAAACTCATGGTGGACGACACTTACATCACTAGAAAACCGCAATTTACATATTTTAAAAATATAATAAGTTTAGAAATTTTACGGCTTTCCCCCGAAATCCAGCAATATCATAAAATCTCAAGAAATCCTCATAAGTGCATATATCAATGATAATGAATGTGTATGCTATCAATAATCAAGTTGCGATGTGTGATTAATGTATTAAGTATGAACAATTAATATGATGAAGTTCATGCACATGAATAGCAATACTACGGTTTCATTTTTAAGGAATTAAAGGCAATAGTACCAGTTTAAGTATCAATTAGTAAAAGGTTTCAATTTAAAAGTTATCTAGTGTGGTGGCATGGCAATTACCAGGGTGTGTGTGTAAACATGAATAGTGCTCGTGCTGCATATAAAAACCCTGGTAATGGTGCAGGTGTCCTATGAAATGGTTTCGTATAGGTATGTCAATATAATGCATGGATGCAGCAAATAGTCAATTAAGTATTTCACCCCTAATTACTAACATTACTAAGGATTTGTAAGTTACTAAAACTATCGGGCGGCTTACGCCATCCAACGATAGTCCCCCGTAGATGTTACATCTACTCACCGAAATCCCTGGCTAGCTGTGTCCAATCACCGCCTTTCCCTTTCGCGCCGCGTCTGACGTCTCCGCGACCGAACCTGGAATTTACATCAATACCAAATATAAGGTTACACATTCAAGAACGACGCAAAACCCCAACGAAACTACTAAAGTTCGCTAGCTAGGTACAACGTGCACAAAGTGCGCGGAACACACACGAAAATCGCAAAAACTGCCAAAAAACGCCGATTTGGGTCGCCCGGCAAAACTAAAACCCGACTACCCAAAAACCGCACTCACGCATCCTAAAAGTCTTAGGACAAGCCATTACAATCATCAAGATATCAAAAATAATCCATCACATAATTTATATAAAAATCTAGTAAGCATATACATTCCAAAAAAATCGGTGCAACAATCGCCGATTTGCGACAAAACGACTACAATAAAGCATAATTACCCAAGCACACTACAAGCAATCTACAAACACTAATTACAACACAATAGCAATGATTCCAATCCTATTTTCCATAACCACCAATTCTAGAATTTATAACCTAGCAAAATCCAATCAATTTCCACACTTGAAAACTTAATTAATACTAATTTCAAACCCAATTAGCAAGTCCACCTCTTAGATTTAGGTTAACAAAATACTAGATAACAAATTAGGTTCAATCAACTAAATAATGTTTTCTAAACCTTAATCAACTCACTAATCAAGCTACACAACTCAATTCCATACACTAACCCTCTCTTGAAATTCCTAAAACGACAATTACAACTAAAATCGAACTTTTAAAGTTAACTAAATTAACACAATTAGAAGACTACATAACAAGGTAACCATATAGATTAGTTCAATAACAACTAGATTGACATTAAAACAACTTAATTAACCATCATGGTTCAAAACCCTAGTTTAATATCAACCATTAACTAAAAGAAACTATACTAGGATTAACACTAAAATTAACACTAAACCATGCATTTAAAGGAATTAGCAACAAAAGAAAGTAACTTTGAAGGAATTTATACCTCTTGATCTATGGATCAAGCAAGAAAATTTTGCTCCAATTGATGGCCTCAAGCACCAAGATTCCAAGTAAGAATGGCTAAGGAAAATGATAGCATAAGGATTTTGTGTTGAAAAAGAGAAGGATTTGTGGATTTTTATTGAATTTTGTTGCAAATTTTGAAGAAAATGAGAGAGAAAGAGAAGGAAAATAATGGAGATGGGGGATGGTGCAGGTCTCGGCCAGAGAAGGAATGGGGGAGGGTGTGGGCAAGTGGGGAAAGTCATGGTCAAGTCCACAAAAGTTAATGTATCATACTTTATTCATTTTAATTAAAATAAAACCAAAAAACTATCAAATTCAACTCAAGAAACAACTCAAGAATTGAGGCCAGAAATTTCTGGTCTCACACAAGGTGGGGCTGTCCTAGGGCTGAGGAAAAAGAGAGAGGGGTTTTACAAAAGAAATTTTATGCAAAAAGGCCCCCTACAACTCAAAAATTGCAAGTTTTAGCTCAAAATTCAATAAATTCGTTTCATAACATAAAAATTTGTTAAAAATCAAAATAAATTACTAAAAATTCATGTTATCACTAGATTATAATTATCATAATTTTAGAGATTAAAATTAGCTCGGAAAAATTTGTATTTATCGCTTATTTAATGTATTTTCTTACCGGCTTAAAATAATATTAAAAAATTGAAAAATAGGGAAAAAATTTTAAATGACCAAAATTTCATAACTAACTCATTAGCTACTAAAAAAAAGTAATTACCTATCCATTTAAGGTATAATTAGCCCTAAACTGCAAAATATCGAGAAAGACGGTTTTCGGAAAAATACCGAATTTTCACCGAATTTCAGGAAAACACCAAAACGACTTTTCAAGACGCTACAATCTTCCCCCCTTAAAGAAATTCGGTCCCCGAATTTAAAAATATAGCTACGCGTACCTTCAAAGAGATGGGGATACTTCTTCCTCATCTCGCCCTCGGTCTCCCAGGTAACCTCCTCGCTGCTCGGGCTACGCCAAAGGACCTTGACGGTTGGTATAATCTTCGACCTCAACTTCTTCACCTGCCGATCCAGGATGGCCACCGGCTGCTCTGCAAAAGAAAGGTCGCGCTCTAGCTGGACTGTCGGGTGCTGAATCGCATGCGAAGGGTCGTGAAGGTACTTGCGGAGCATCGAAACATGAAAAACGGGGTGAACATCGGGAAAGCTGGGAGGAAGAGCCAAACGATATGCAACAGCGCCGACACGCTCGAGGATCTCAAAGGGACCTACGAATCTAGGGCTAAGCTTTCCCTTTTGCCCAAAACGCATCACGCCCTTCATCGGGGAGACTCTCAGAAAAACATGGTCGCCAACTGCGAACTCTAATCTGCGACGGCGCCTGTCTGCATAGGATTTTTGCCTGCTCTGAGCCGCTCTCATCCGGTCTCGGATCAACTGGATCTTCGATGTCGTCTCCTCAACAAGCTGCGGCCCCAAAATGCTGCTCTCGCTGAGCTCTGTCCAACAAACGGGCGATCTGCATCTCCTCCCATACAATGCCTCGAAAGGTGCCATCTGAATAGTATCCTGGAAGCTGTTGTTGTAGGAGAACTCCACTAGAGGTAAATGACGATCCCAGCTACCACCAAAGTCTAAAACGCACGCTCTGAGCATGTCCTCGAGAGTCTGAATGGTCCGCTCTGACTGTCCGTCGGTCTGCGGATGAAACGCTGTGCTGAAGCTCAAACGAGTGCCCAAAGCCTCCTGAAGTCTCTGCCAAAGTCGGCTGGTGAACTGAGTGCCTCGATCTGACACGATACAAGTCGGTACGCCATGTAGTCGCACGATCTCGTCAATATAGAGCTGAGCATACTGAGCGAAGCTGAAAGTCGTCTTCACTGGAAGGAAGTGAGCCGCTTTCGTCAATCTATCCACGATCACCCAGATGGAGTCGTACCCTCGACTGGTCCTGGGTAGACCCACAACGAAATCCATCGAAATCTGCTCCCATTTCCACTCTGGAATGGGTAACGGCTGTAGCTCTCCTGCGGGCCTCTGGTGCTCGGCCTTGACTTGCTGACAAGTCAGGCATCTCGAAACGAACTCCGCAATGTCCCTCTTCATCCCGTCCCACCAGTAGGTCTCTCTCATATCATGGTACATCTTGGTGGAACCGGGGTGGACACTATACACTGATCGGTGTGCCTCCTCAAGAATGTCGCGCCGCAATCCATCAGCATCTGGTACGCACAGTCTAGATCCATATCGTAAAATCCCCTGATCATCAACCACGAACTCGGAAAATCTGCCCTGTCCCATCTGTGCCATGATCTCTGAGCAACGGTCGTCACTGCGCTGTGCCTCATATATACGGTCAAGCAACTGTGGGCGTGCACGAACATGCGCGAGCTGTCCCCCTGTCTGAGTGAACTCGAACTCAACTCGGCTATCGCATAACATCATCCAATCTGCTGACGACTGCCTCTGCACTGCGCGCAAAAAGGATAGACTACCCCCGGGCCTCCTACTCAACGCATCTGCCACCACATTCGCCTTGCCGGGGTGATATAAGATCTCGCAGTCGTAGTCTTTCACCAACTCCATCCAACGACGCTGTCTGAGGTTCAGGTCTCGCTGCTGAAATATGTACTTTAAGCTCTTGTGATCGGTGAATATCTGACATGACTCGCCGTAAAGGTAATGTCGCCAAATCTTCAGTGCAAAGACCACTGCAACCATCTCCAAATCATGAGTGGGGTAGTTCTGTTCATGCTTCTTCAACTGCCGAGAAGCGTAGGCGATCACCCGGCCATGCTGCATCAATACGCATCCTAATCCCACTCGCGAAGCATCACAGTAGACAACAAATCCTCCTGATCCCGAAGGCAAAGATAATACCGGCGCCGTAGTCAAACAAGTCCGTAGCTGCTGAAAACTGCGCTCGCACTCCTCTGTCCAGACGAAAGGAACTCCCTTCCGGGTCAAACCGGTCAACGGTGCAGCTATACGGGAGAAGTCTTGAACAAAACGCCTGTAGTAGCCCGCCAGGCCTAGAAAACTACGGATCTCAGTAACCGATGTAGGTCGGGGCCACTGCTGAATAGCCTCAATCTTCTTCGGGTCCACACAAATGCCGTCTCTCGTAACCACGTGACCCAAGAATCCGACGCTGTCTAGCCAGAACGCACACTTGGAGAACTTCGCAAACAGCTGATGCTCCCTCAGAGTCTGTAACGTAATCCGCAAGTGCTGCTCGTGCTCCTCTCTGCTCCGGGAGTACACCAAGATATCGTCGATAAACACGATGATGAACAAGTCAAGATACGGCCTGAATGTACGGTTCATCAAATCCATAAATGCAGCTGGGGCGTTGGTGAGTCCGAACGACATCACCAAAAACTCGTAGTGGCCATAGCGTGTACGGAAAGCTGTCCTCGGTATATCCTCCTGTCGAACTCGCAGCTGATGGTATCCTGATCGCAAGTCGATCCTCGAAAAATACCCCGCACCCTGAAGCTGGTCGAACAAATCATCAATGCGCGGCAACGGATATCTGTTCCGAACGGTAACTTTGTTCAGCTGGCGGTAGTCGATATATAAGCGCAAACTTCCATCCTTCTTTTTGACAAACAGGACCGGAGCACCCCATGGAGAAACACTCGGTCGAATAAGCCCCTTATCCAACAAATCCTGCAACTGATCCTTCAGCTCTCGAAGCTCTGCCGGGGCCATCCGATAAGGCGGTATAGAAATAGGCCCCGAACCGGAAATCAAATCAATGCAGAACTCAACATCGCGCTCAGGCGGTAGCCCAGGTAGCTCATCAGGGAAAACATCAGGGAACTCACAAACTACCGGGACCCGGTCTAACGGAACCTCTGCAGCTCGAGTATCACAAACAAACGCTAAGAATCCCTGACATCCCTTCCGCAAGAGCTGACCAGCGCGAAGAGAAGAAATTAAGCTGGGAAGGGTGACACTGCGGTCTCCCTGAATAACAAGGACTGGCTCTCCCGGAAAGCTAAATCTGACTGCCTTCTCACGGCAGTCCACCGAAGCATAACAAGTGGCTAGCCAATCCATGCCCAGAAGCACATCAAAGTCCAACATATCGAGGAGTATCAAATCAACTGATGAATCCCTCTCCCCGATACGAACGGAACACAAACGAAATACAAAACGAGCGACAAACGACTCGCCTACCGGAGTAACAACAACAAGCGGCCGATCTAACGACGACGACTCACGGCCCAACATCGGTGCAAAGTGTGTAGATACGTACGAATGTGTGGAACCTGGGTCGAATAGTACCCGTGCGTCGAAAGTACAAACTGGCAAGGTGCCTGTCACAACGGCATTGGATGCCTGCGCATCCTGCGGTGTCAAAGCAAAAACTCGGGCCTGTCCTCCACCGATAGCGGGCTGACCTCGACCTCGGCCTCTGCCTCCTCGTCCTCTCTGAACAGGACCGCCGCGTCCACGGCCTCTCAGTGCACCTAACTGGCGTGGAGCATCGCCTGGGGTAGGAAGTAGGGCTCTCTGAGGAGGGGGTGGTGATGGTGGTAGGGTCACATGCGGAACTGTCGCTGCTCCCTGTCGTCTCACTGGACAGTCTCTGACAAGATGGTGCAGACTCCCGCACCCAAAACATCCTGGCGACGGCTGCTGCCCCTGGGGATAAGAACCATATAACTGTCCCCGCCCAAATCCTCTGCCAGGCCGATCTCTCTGAAAGAATCTGGCGCGCTGCCTCTGAGGCGGTACATCGGTGCGCATCCTCTTCGGCCCAGAAACGGCCGAAGTCCGTGATATGCGTGCCTCCATCCGCAATGCCGTATCCATAGCAGCTGAATAAGTGTCGTAGTGCTGGGCGCCAATGGCAAGATATAGCTGGGCATCAAGTCCCTGTACGAACCTCTTCACCATCTTCTCCTCGGTATCCACCAAATACTGAGCATATCGGGATAACTGTGTAAACTGGATGTCATACTCAGACACCGTCATCCCAGGTGTCTTGACTAAGGCCTCGAAGCTACGAGCTCTGGCGTCACGAACGCTCTCTGGAAGGAAACGGGCTAGAAAGACCGCTGTAAACTCGGCCCAAGTCATAGGCGGTAGACCTGCAGCTCGACCTCTCAAGACTGACTCCCACCATGTCTGCGCGAGACCCTCTAGTCGGAAACTCGCAAGCTCTACCCATCGATCATCCGAACATCTCAGTGAACGGCAGATCCTGGCTAAACTGTCAAGGAACGTCTGTGGGTCCTCCGCTGCCTCGGTGCCGGTGAATACTGGAGGTCTCAGCCTCATGAAATCCTGTAGTGAAACCGGAATGGCCACGGTGGTAGTAGTAGGAGCAGGTATCATGGTCGTCTGTGACGTAGTAGGTACGTCATCCGGCCTCGGTGTACGACTGGCTGCAACTAGGGATCCTACCATCTGACGTAGCTCCTGCATGCCTCCCATCATCTGTCGCAACTCCTCCATACCGGTCTCGAGCCTATCCATACGGCCTGAGGAAGGTGGATCGGTCTGTCCCTGCGGCGTAGGCATACCGCCCTGCTCAGTCCTAGTCTCGGACGAGCCAGCTCGAATCTCGTCTCTGGCGGCAGCCCTCTGTGCCCTCGTAGCCTTCGGCGGCATAGTGGCTGTTACAGGAAAATGGATAGTAAGGACAGTGCAATAGGATCATAGGATACACGGAATTGAAGAAGGAATTTCAAGCAAGTATCCTAAAGTCACTTAGGCGGAGTACCGTATCGTAAGTATGCCGCGGACATACGCACGCTACGTTACCCTGCTTAAGTCACTTACTCTATCTACCAAAGGTCATCCTACACTCACAAAGGTAAAACCTATCGCTCTGATACCAACTTTGTCACGACCCGCAGGGTACGGAACGTGACTGGCACTTAAGTTTACGAAACGTCTAAAGGCGTCCGTAAAATAAGTAAGCCAAAAGCCCAGAAAACAAAACCAATTAAGCAAAAGAGTGAAGAAAACCCAACATTTGAAAGCAAGTTTATCAAATAAGTCATGTGAAACACTTTTTAAAAACAATACCAACTTTTCCCGAAAATTTCGGCAGAGTCTCCTTTGTAAATACTGGCCCCCAAAATGGGTACAACATAAATAAACATGAATCCAACAAAATAGGGCATCCCCAAGCGGGAGCTAGCTCTTCGCCATAAGGCGGTCACAAATCCCACGCAATGTAAATGACAACAAGCATAATAAAGCATAAGGAAGCATGAAAAAGTAGCATGTCGGCTCAAGTGAGCTCGACCCCAAAATACAGCATAAAATCCACAAACCTCACAGTCTCATCTCTAGGTCAATATACAATAATCTGGTAGAAACAGTAGATGGAGTACACTAGATACAAGAATATACACGGTGGTACAAAATAATAACATAACCCACCTATGAGCAAATCTCGAGCCCAAGCAAAACAGGCAAAAGAACAAGTGCGCCCGCCGCTACTGAACTGACGGAGCGGACCTGCAAAAGACTGTGGCACAACGGGGGTGAGTTGCCAACTCGTGAGTAATAAATAACATCTGCAAAGGCTATCGTATGCATGCACACAAGCATCCTAGCATCTAAAATACAGGTATGACTGGATGCACTAGCAGGTGTGTATATCATATCAGTGTGCTAATATGTATGCAACATGAAAATCTGAGGTCTCAATAGGTATATATAAGAAACATTTTATCTCTTTTTGTTTTTGAAACTCTTTTAGAATGCCAGCATAATGTCAATGAATCGACGAAAATCGGTGTCCAGCAACGACACCCAAAAGCTGTCTCAAATCTCATAAATGTATCTCAGGCCTCAGCCGTCCGGCTGACCCATCTCAAATATCAATATCTCATCATCTAGCGGCCACGGTCGGTATCCTCTGGATATCCGCCGTCCCAAACAGTCACCGGTAGGTAATCCGTCCCCTGCCAGGCTCAACGTCATCACCACATTCCTCTTGCCCCGGGGTACCTTACCGGGCCCACCATGTACCCGTGCCGGTTCCTCCACTCCTCGACACGGATTTCCAAATCCACAGCAAACTCATGGTGGACGACACTTACATCACTAGAAAACCGCAATTTACATATTTTAAAAATATAATAAGTTTAGAAATTTTGCGGCTTTCCCCCGAAATCCAGCAATATCATAAAATCTCAAGAAATCCTCATAAGTGCATATATCAATGATAATGAATGTGTATGCTATCAATAATCAAGTTGCGATGTGTGATTAATGTATTAAGCATGAACAATTAATATGATGAAGTTCATGCACATGAATAGCAATACTACGGTTTCATTTTTAAGGAATTAAAGGCAATAGTACCAGTTTAAGTATCAATTAGTAAAAGGTTTCAATTTAAAAGTTATCTAGTGTGGTGGCATGGCAATTACCAGGGTGTGTGTGTAAACATGAATAGTGCTCGTGCTGCATATAAAAACCCTGGTAATGGTGCAGGTGTCCTATGAAATGGTTTCGTATAGGTATGTCAATATAATGCATGGATGCAGCAAATAGTCAATTAAGTATTTCACCCCTAATTACTAACATTACTAAGGATTTGTAAGTTACTAAAACTATCGGGCGGCTTGCGCCATCCAACGATAGTCCCCCGTAGATGTTACATCTACTCACCGAAATCCCTGGCTAGCTGTGTCCAATCACCGCCTTTCCCTTTCGCGCCGCGTCTGACGTCTCCGCGACCGAACCTGGAATTTACATCAATACCAAATATAAGGTTACACATTCAAGAACGACGCAAAACCCCAACGAAACTACTAAAGTTCGCTAGCTAGGTACAACGTGCACAAAGTGCGCGGAACACACACGAAAATCGCAAAAACTGCCAAAAAACGCCGATTTGGGTCGCCCGGCAAAACTAAAACCCGACTACCCAAAAACCGCACTCACGCATCCTAAAAGTCTTAGGACAAGCCATTACAATCATCAAGATATCAAAAATAATCCATCACATAATTTATATAAAAATCTAGTAAGCATATACATTCCAAAAAAATCGGTGCAACAATCGCCGATTTGCGACAAAACGACTACAATAAAGCATAATTACCCAAGCACACTACAAGCAATCTACAAACACTAATTACAACACAATAGCAATGATTCCAATCCTATTTTCCATAACCACCAATTCTAGAATTTATAACCTAGCAAAATCCAATCAATTTCCACACTTGAAAACTTAATTAACACTAATTTCAAACCCAATTAGCAAGTCCACCTCTTAGATTTAGGTTAACAAAATACTAGATAACAAATTAGGTTCAATCAACTAAATAATGTTTTCTAAACCTTAATCAACTCACTAATCAAGCTACACAACTCAATTCCATACACTAACCCTCTCTTGAAATTCCTAAAACGACAATTACAACTAAAATCGAACTTTTAAAGTTAACTAAATTAACACAATTAGAAGACTACATAACAAGGTAACCATATAGATTAGTTCAATAACAACTAGATTAACATTAAAACAACTTAATTAACCATCATGGTTCAAAACCCTAGTTTAATATCAACCATTAACTAAAAGAAACTATACTAGGATTAACACTAAAATTAACACTAAACCATGCATTTAAAGGAATTAGCAACAAAAGAAAGTAACTTTGAAGGAATTTATACCTCTTGATCTATGGATCAAGCAAGAAAATTTTGCTCCAATTGATGGCCTCAAGCACCAAGATTCCAAGTAAGAATGGCTAAGGAAAATGGTAGCATAAGGATTTTGTGTTGAAAAAGAGAAGGATTTGTGGATTTTTATTGAATTTTGTTGCAAATTTTGAAGAAAATGAGAGAGAAAGAGAAGGAAAATAATGGAGATGGGGGATGGTGCAGGTCTCGGCCAGAGAAGGAATGGGGGAGGGTGTGGGCAAGTGGGGAAAGTCATGGTCAAGTCCACAAAAGTCAATGTATCATACTTTATTCATTTTAATTAAAATAAAACCAAAAAACTATCAAATTCAACTCAAGAAACAACTCAAGAATTGAGGCCAGAAATTTCTGGTCTCACACAAGGTGGGGCTGTCCTAGGGCTGAGGAAAAAGAGAGAGGGGTTTTACAAAAGAAATTTTATGCAAAAAGGCCCCCTACAACTCAAAAATTGCAAGTTTTAGCTCAAAATTCAATAAATTCGTTTCATAACATAAAAATTTGTTAAAAATCAAAATAAATTACTAAAAATTCATGTTATCACTAGATTATAATTATCATAATTTTAGAGATTAAAATTAGCCCGGAAAAATTTGTATTTATCGCTTATTTAATGTATTTTCTTACCGGCTTAAAATAATATTAAAAAATTGAAAAATAGGGAAAAAATTTTAAATGACCAAAATTTCATAATTAACTCATTAGCTACTAAAAACAAGTAATTACCTATCCATTTAAGGTATAATTAGCCCTAAACTGCAAAATATCGAGAAAGACGGTTTTCGGAAAAATACCGAATTTTCACCGAATTTCAGGAAAACACCAAAACGACTTTTCAAGACGCTACATTTCTAAATTCTATTTTTCTAAAAACCAACACACAATCGGAAATCGTATTCAATCAAATGGCGCCGTTGCCGGGGATAATGCGCTAATTGTTTGTAATTTGAAATTTGAGTTGAAAATTTATTCCATTACAATTTTTAGATCTAAACACGCACAAACCCTAATACGTGTGTTGTGATTTTATTGCGAGGAAATCTGGAATCATTGGAGCTGAGGCAAATTTTTTTAGAAAATTCCAGAGAGCTGAGGAATTGAATAGGAGCTTGGTGAAAAATTTTGTGCAGTGAACAGCACAATTGACCGCGCTTCCGCAGCATTTGGGCGCTATTGCGGCGAATCCGCCGCAAGTTGATTTGATCTCTGTACTAAATTTTGTAGGCATTCTTCTTACTTTCTTATCTCCTTCCTCAGCTGCTCCAATTAACAATTTCTGCAGGTTTCTTTGCAAATAATCGCAGCGCCGCGCAAAAAGAAAAATTAAATTGTGCGTGTTTTGATTTTGTGGTTGTTTGCATAATTAATACGGAAAATTAAGGGGCAAAGACCAAATCCAGATTAGGTGGGGAGTTCATTACTCTTCCTAAGCCCCAAAAATCACAAAACTTGCATCCGCATTTACCCTCATTAATTAAAAGAAATCTAGAGATGACTCTAAGGACCGTCGCACTCACTTAGGACAGAAGAAGGCCGTGGGTAATTCATTGCTCATCCGCGTTTTCTTGTGGTGTCTAAGGCAAGTGTGTCGAAGGCTAGTGGTTATTAATTAGGCCCACTACTTACGTAGTGGAGTACCTTCCCACTTACCTGGCACTTACCTGGCCACAGGGGGACAAAGAGGCAGTGGAGGATTCTATCCTGCGACTTGTCTTTTGGCAGTTAGGAGCTGTCTAGAGCCGGACCTAGGTGACCACTAGATTTAGGGTTTTGCGTGTTGCATTTATTGTGTTGCATCATTTTTTCAAAAAAAAAAAACCGTCTAATTTTCAAAACAAACACCAGCATTCATCATTTCCCCTAATTATAAATTCACACCGCCACTTGTACTAACCCTTTTTAGTACAAGATAGGCTGGACAACGGGATTCTAGTGCCTGTTAGTCCGCGTCCCTTCGATCGACCTTAAAACTCGGTATTTCTACATTTACCCTCTCATTTACCCACATCACACCCACATCGATGGATCCGTCTCCATCGAACTTCTTTTTCACTACTCTGCCGCCGTCCGTTGGTGCGCAGAATATACCTCGCATCTCTCTCCAAGAGAGATGTTATCCTACACGAGGTCCACTTTCCACCTGTCTTTCCATTCCACCAGCCAACGGGGAAAACTTTCAAATAAAACCCCAATACATCAACCATCTACCAAAATTTCACGGTCTCGAGTCTGAGGACGCATACGTGTTTATCACGAAATTTGAAAATGTATTCGCAATGATGGGTACCTCACAGTTGTCTGTGGATGCTATGCGTCTTCGTCTTCTCCCATTCATCTTGTGCGATTTAGCCGAGAAGTGGCTATATAACACTACAGCACATTCGATTTCAAATTGGGACGAATTCGTCAAAGTATTCCTTAAGAAATTCTACCCACATCAAAAGACAGCTCGAGTCCGTAGCGAAATCTATCAATTCACCCATCTTTTAAATGAAACATTTTCAAAAAGTCTTGAACGTTTCAAGGATCTATTAGTCCAATATCCACATCACGGCATCCCGAGATGGGAACTGTGCCGAATCATTTATGAGGGCATTACTCCTTACATAAGACAGACCCTTGAATCCATGTGTCAAGGCAACTTTATGACTAAGAATGATGGGGAAGCCTGGGAATTCCTAGAAGATTTCGCTAAAAAATCTTTACAGTGGGAGGATATGAGTCAATCTTCTAGGGATGGCAATAATATTTCCATAGGAGTTAGAGCTGACATTTCGGCTATGCAAAAGAAACTTGAGAGTATGAAAAACAAATTTTTAGCCGCCCTAAGTCAAATATCACTCTCAAAAACTGTATGTGGCTGCTGTTCTGATCCGTCTCACTTGACGGAAGAATGTCCGTTTCAAGGACATGAGCATACCAACGCCGCATTTCAAAGACCTAGAAACGAGCCATCTTCCTCCACATATAATCAGGGTTGGAGGAATCACCCTAACTTTGCTTAGAACCAATCCCTTCAAAACACGGTTCCAACCCAACACAATTTCCAAAGGGCTCCTCCACCATAACAGCAACCACAATTGAGTCAGCACCCCTTTCAAGCACAAAATTTTCAAAATCCGGTCAACACACCTGCACTGTCTAGTCCTTTGCATTTGACCGGGACTGATGAAACCTATTCATTTGCAAAATGCATGAATTTGGTCTTAACAAACATCATGCAAGTTTCGGCTGAAATGAAGTCTTCTGTCGATAAAATTGAGAAAAACTCAGCGTCCCAGGCTGAGAATATCAAATCGATGGAAGCAGAAATTTCACGATTAAGAGCCGAAATAAGTGCAAGAGAGAAAGGGAAATTTCTAGCTCAACCTTTACCCAATCCTAGCTATTCACATCATGTGGATGCAATCACGTTGAGATCTGGAAAAGTGCTTGACAATCTGTCACGACCCGAAAGTACGGAACATGACCGGCACTTAAACTACGAACGTCTCGAGGCGTACGTAATCTAAGTAAACCGAAAACCCAGAAATCCAAACCAAGAAAAGTAGTAGAGTGCAGGAAAAACCAACTTAAAGCAAGTAGTTTCAATAGCATAAGCCGAATTATGCGGTTTTTAAAAACATCAAAAAATTTACTGAAAATTTCGGCAGAGTCTCCTTTGTAAATACTGGCCCCCAAACGGGATACAACATGAATAGTATACGAAATCAATAAAAAGGCATCCCCAAGCGGGAGCTAGCTCTTCGTCAATCGACGGTCACAACCACACAAGCAATATAATATACAACGCCAACGGCGAGGATCAAAACTCAAAAGGAAACTCAAAACCACCAGAAATGTAACGAGCGACTCTAAGGTCGAAAGAATAAACAATACTGGTCTCTATCTCTGAAATAATTACATGTTTGATTGATGGAACTTCTAGATACAACAGAATAATGATATACAAGATAATATGATGGGTACGATACAAGAAAAAAACCCACCTACTAGCAAGTCACCCGAATGAAACTGAGCCCGCAAAGCCGTAATGAAACCTGTACGGCAAAACCTGCAAGAAACTGGGGCACAACGGGGGTGAGTTGCCAACTCGTGAATAGAAAAACATCTACGCACAGAAATCGCATAAATAACGCAATCTAGGTCAATGATCATAATATATCCTCAAATATAAGTATAACAGGCAGCCTATAACAATGGCTAGGGTAATATCTAACCCGAGTATAATTTCATGTGCCCGTGTCAGTGCCTCAGGTAGCAATATATCATATGAATGAGGTATGCATGCATGAAACAGAATACATGGAAATGAAGAAACTGTTTTCATAAATTAGTGAGATTTCCTTCGTATTTTTAAACTGAGGTATCATAAATGAAATCAGTATCAACAGTGTCTAGCATCGACACAAAACATAAATCTTACTGTCTCGAAATATCAATGTCTCAATCTCAATATCTAGGGCGCCGTCAGTCCAGACCGGCCCCTACCATCCATCTCAAGACCACGACGGTATCCTCCGGATATCCGACGCGTCGGGTAATATCACCGGTAGGTAGTGCTCCCCAGCCAGGCTCAACGTCAACACCACATTCTTCTTGCCCCGGGATACCATACCGGGCCCACCATGTACCCGTGACGGTTCCTCCACTCCTCGACACGGATCTCCAAAACCACAGCAAACTCATGGTGGACGACACTTTACATCACTAGAAAACCGCAACATTTTATATTTTAAAAGATCATAAGTTGTAAATTTTGCGGCTTTCCCCGAAATCCAGAAATATCATAAATCTCAAGAAATCATCACAAGTGCATATGTCAATGATAATGAACTAGGCATGAACAACTGAATAACAGTATGCATGAAGTGGTAGGTAATAACTACAATGTCTAATATGACATATAAGGGAAGTACACTAATATCATGTCAACACTACTAGCTAACAATCTAAGTCAAGCAATTCTATTCTCTAAAGTGTACGTGACATGGCAATTACCGATGAAGATGTGTGTGAGCCGGCAAGTAGGTGTACGTGGTACATACGCATCATCGGTAATGGTGCTGGTGTCCTAACAACATGATATCAATAATGGAATATGCAGCAAAATAAATATGCGAGGCAGAGCGAACAACAATAATGTGCGGGAGCTGAATACTAGACACAACGATAACTAATCTGCAATAATCTAATATAAGTCCTACAAATGGTGCCTTTTGAAATAACACGAATCATGGGGTTTTGAAAATAGGGGCTACGGTGTTTTTATGAAAAGATACGTTGTTTTTGAAATATCCGTAGATTCCCTTGAGCTGTCTTTAAAAATGCCCACGATTCGTTAGTTTTTGAAATAGGTAAGAAGTCTAATCTAATCTAACAACTACACTAAACTATACGGCTGAACTAACAAGCTGAACTATAGGTAAGGAAACCGCCTATCATCTGAGTCGATACATATACATACCTATATATGTATAGTCGGTGATCCCGCCTCAATAATATCATATCCGATACCATATCTATAATCAGGCATCCCAAGTCAAGAGTGCGGATCAATCATCAATATAGCTCGTACGTAAATCCGTCGTACGGCATCCCAATCTGGGTACGGTTCAATATCACATTCATCATACTATTCACTTGGTATCCTCTTTATCAAATATCATGATCGGGGTACTGATCTACGTCTAGTACCATACTGATACCGCCTACGTATGCATGGACGTGTGTGAAACACTACGTCAAGGACCCGCTACAACGTCATGTCGTATCTAAGATACGAACCCTGCTATATCACCGATCTCACGGCCTCAAATCAAATCTCATCGACTCAGCTCAATCCCAAGTATCATCCTCAATCCGTATGTGAACACGTAGTCCCATACCCATGTGAACACATAACTATAAAGAATCCCATGAGCACATATCAATAGGAATGTATGCAAGTATGTATGTGTGTATGTGTGTGTGTAACACTACCCTAGGGTTCGCAATACTAAAGTAATCCAACACACCAATATCCATCCTAAACATCGTTATTAATCCCAAATAACATATAATAATTGTTGGTGTGTATACGCATCCGTATACACCACCACGGACTGCGGGGGTGCTATACGCCATCCACCCGACTTCTCCCCGTAGATATAAATCTACTCACCTGGTCCTCGCTAGCCGGTGCCGACGTCGCCACGCGCTTGCTTGTCGTCTCGAAGTCCACATGGGGGTACCTACATATCATAATGCACCATATCTCATTAAAATCCGACTCATGATCAAAACGACGCACGAATCCCACATAGGTCAAAACCTATGGTTGCTTTCACAAATCAACCCAAAAACCCTCGACGTCGGCGTACAAATGCCAAACCATCGAGAAAAACCCAAATACACTTATTTGCACATTCACGAACACTAATTTTAATATAAACTAGGTTGAAACTCACAAAAACGCCAATTTCACTCAAAAAGTCATTTTTCCGAAAATCTAGCGAGCACAATTCACCGTTTTTGTACAAAACATGTTGTTTAAATGAATGTAGAGGCCAATAAATTTATTAAATATCTTAAATAAGTCATAGAAACAATTTCCGGAATTTAATCTCATTAAATTCCAAAAACCCTAATATTCCAGTTTACAAAATACCCTTTTTAACAATTTCAAAGCAAAAAAATGCACAAACTACAATTTATGTTGGATTTCCATGAACAAAAAGCATTAAACCACTCAATATAATCTTTATAATGACATGAAACCTAAATTTGAATTTTATCTCATAAGAATATAATTATTTAAAAAACCTAGTTTACCAATTATATAATTATCACTTTTAAATTAACAAATATGCAAACTAGCAACTTAAATTGGATTTAGCATAACATTAATATGTCAATTATATCACATAAACTAAATCTCACAACACAAAATACCAATTTAAAATCAAACCCCTCTCTTGAATTTTAAATCATGCACCTAAAACTAATTAAAAACCTAATTAAACAATTAATTAAGCTAACCTAAGCAATTAACAACACATTAAGCAAAAAGGTTAGAATTTATACCCAAATAATTTGAAGAACCCACAAGCACACTTAGCCTCCCAAACGAAATCTAAATCCCTAGATCCATGCTATGGTAGCCAAGGGAAAATGGGTAGGTGGTGGATTTTGATTTGGATTTTTGCTTGATTTTTTTGTGGATTTTTCAAGCATTTTTGAAGAACTTTTTTAAAGAGAAGGAGATGAAGAATGAAGGGCTGTTGGGGTTCAGATTTTGGCCAGAAATGAGTGGGGGAGGAGAGAGAGGGAGGTGGAGAAAAATGGGGAGAAAGTCAAAGTCAATTCAAGGTCAAAAGTCTAACTAATTTATCCATTTTCTTTTCTTTTCTTTCATTTCTTTTCCTTTGAAATTCAAGTGGGGAAAAAATGGGGGCTGCTGAATTTAGCTAAGGGGAGAAGTAAGTGGGGGTGTGTGGGTGTGGACACGGGTGTGGGGTGATGAAAAATGATAAATACAATACCCCAAACATCCATTTACGCTAAAAAAAGCCTTTTTTCTTCAATAATTTCTAAACCGTTTTGGCAAATGATTTCGTTCCAAAAACCACATGATAAATTTTTATTTAAAGTTTTATGATGCACAAAATTTGTTTCAACTCATTCCAATTTGTAATTTTCCCTAATTAAATGTATTAGTGACGGCTTAAAATAATAATAAAATAATATTTTTTTCAGAAAATTTGAAATTTCACCAGCGGCTTAATAAACACCAAATAATAGCAATTACATAGCTAGAATATGTATATTTAATTTTTATAATAAGATATTTGTATTTTGACTTTTTACAGAAAACCCCTTTATTTTACCAATTTTTCGAAATTTCACCGAAACGATTTTCAAAACGCTACAATCTTCCCCCCTTAAAGAAATTCGGTCCCCGAATTTAAATTCAAACTTCCCCAAATACTAAAACATCTAAGAAAAACCATCAAGTCGTCGGGGCTCCGAAACTGTAAATACATAAAACAAATCGTAGCGCAGTGCATGCGCTCGAAAAAAAAAAGAGTATATAACTCAAATCAATACTCCGTCAAGCATCCCGCAATCATCGGAGTCATGGAGAAGACATCAATGCCAAATCCAAATCAAGCAAATATGATATAACTCGAAACTATACATGTAAACTTCGAATCTATATCTGTAAGTATCTGAAGGAAATGCATGCCAAATCTCTTAAGTCGCTGTGCAACGCGTATAACACTGCACAGTGGCGGACGTCTATCATAAGAAAATAGCTATATACATATATACCTTTGTTTGAAATGTACGTTCCGCCGTTTTGGAAACAATTTAGAAGGGTCTCCTTGTTTTAAACATTTCGTGTCATATCAGACACGTAGGTAAATACTGAGGCTATAGCTCGCTTTTTGGAAATCCCTTCAATAACTATCAATGCATGCAAAATATATTCAGGTACTGTCCTCTGACTAGTCCTGCTCAGTACGAAAACATATAGCAATATCATAAAAACGTACTGCTCTATAAGAAATCAATCCCAAAATATGCACATGAATACTACGTGCGTCTGGTGCGTACGGAAATCAAAATCCATGAATGTGCCATACATGCGCACAGAAACAACATCTAAGTGCATCGGGTGTGCACGAAACATCTGTTGTAGGCAACATGTGTGCCTGACAGCAAAATCAGGTGCATCTGACATGCACGAAAAAAAAATCTCGATTTAGTGCATCTGGTGCGCACCAAAATCACCCTTCAAAACATGCGCCCAACATGCGCGAAAATCGAAATCAGGTGCATCCATCGTGCACGAAATCATGAAATCCAATATCAAGCGTCGAACATGCGCAAAATCCAATCAGGTGCACAAGGTGCACAAAACAAATATCGAGTATCACAATCAAAATCGAAGTCCAGTGCATCTAAGTGCACAAAAGGCGTATCACTGCACTGCAAGCATATATAAACTATACCGAGTGCAGGAACGAAATCGTGTGCATGCATACGCACAAAACCAACTCAACTGTTTAAAACCGTAAAATCACAAACATGTGAAACTAAAGAACGAAAACGATATCAAGTGCAACACTGTGCAAAGATCGTAAATCCTCAATCATCAAAATCAAATCATACGAATAAATCACCCAAAACATCGTAATCAATAATGGCGGAACAGTACCGCTCAAGTGCATTCTCTAAGAATCTCGGCCAACTGTCGCGGTCACTAGTGGGACGTCTCGTCGATGATCATGAACTCTGTCCTGCTGGTGTGCGTAACCATGACCACTCCTGGGTCAAGGTCTTCACTGTGAATTACCAATCTTTCGGTCCATCAGCTCATCGGCCCTGTCAGGTGTGCTAACGGGGATGATCCAGTTCTTGCACATCTCTTGTCATCTCCCGGTCAATCATCGCGACCACTCGTAAGACAGCATATCACTGGCGTCGGCCTCTGGCTCTCTGAATGTACGTGACACATCTGATCCTGGTGCAAGTATCATTGCAGCAGTGTCCTGGAAGGAATCCTTCTCACGGTCTACTCCATGCCTCGTCTCTGCCAACTGTCCGGAAGTCATTGTCCTTTCCTATATCTGCATCTTGCTCTGTAACGGCTGCATACCCATCGCGACTCCTTCTGGAAGGTATATCCAGTACTCTGCCTCGGCATGCGCATCGCATCTCTGATGTCGGCGGAGTGGAACGTCATCTCATCTTGATCTGGTGCGAACCTCTTACTCTACTTTTCTCTAATGTCGTCTGCTTTGGACTCGTCTCGTCGCGGCTGCATGGACTGAGCTCCAACGACTATCCTCGTATCTGGAGTCTCCCAAGAATGCATCTCACCACCAAGCATCCGAATTAAGTCGAGTCATCCGATCGAGTCGTCAAAACCTCATAATCCCCCAAGAGCTCAACCTCTTGGGCACAGTTTAATAGTATCGAGTACATACCACAGTATCGGTGGTCCAGCCGTAGAAGGGCAAACCCAAGCCTCACTAATGGCGCCGTAGAACTGCCGTAAACCCGAAGGTTCAAAGGCTTTCACACGGTCATTAAGTCGAGTTAGGGTTTCATTCTTCTAGAGGGACCATAGAATTGCCTGCATGTCTTTCCGACCACTTTAAACTTGGAATAATAGGTTTCCGACATTCGATCGTCTCTGTCGACCCTCACGTCTCTGCGTGAAGTCGTTTCTAGCTGGAATCAATCTATCTGATGACCTCTCATCGGGTAGGCGAACGAACCACATGTCCTAGTCATTCATCCTCGGGTGACTAGCGACCTTCTATCATCTCTTAGTACAATATGTACTGCAATAGCTCCAATATATGGGGCGATATCTCGTCGCTCGCAGCAACAACTGGCTCACTCGTCTGCATGCTGAACGGTGCCTCAATCATCAGGAGTAAGCAACACACCAACGGTCATCAAAATCTGGCTGGCCTATATCATTGGCTCAATCCTCTAGTGTCGATCAGCACCTCCGAGTAACCTCATAAAGGCGATCCGCCAATCGCTCGTGGCGCGGAAACACAGTAAAAAGACACATCTCTGCAATCGTGTATCGCCGGAATTTCGCCCTGGTCAGTCCTCGTTCGTGACGAGCTTGTGCTGACCGCAACTGTAGCCGTAGCTCTCCCTGCCCGTAACCGTAGCAGCAAAACCAAACTGGTACCGATGAGGCTAGATCAGGAAGGAATATAATACTGAACAAGGAAATGTACATCCTAAGGCTTCATAAGTGGAGTAGCATATCGTAAATATGCCGCGGAACATACCAACGGTACGTCACTCTACTTTAGTCACCTATTCCATCAACCAAGGGTCATCCTACGCTCCGAAGGTAAAACCTAACGCTCTGATACCAACTTTGTCACGACCCGAAAGTACGGAACATGACCGGCACTTAAACTACGAACGTCTCGTGGCGTACGTAATCTAAGTAAACCGAAAACCCAGAAATCCAAACCAAGAAAAGTAGTAGAGTGCAGGAAAAACCAACTTAAAGCAAGTAGTTTCAATAGCATAAGCCGAATTATGCGGTTTTTAAAAACATCAAAAATTTTACTGAAAATTTCGGCAGAGTCTCCTTTGTAAATACTGGCCCCCAAACGGGATACAACATGAATAGTATACGAAATCAATAAAAAGGCATCTCCAAGCGGGAGCTAGCTCTTCGTCAATCGACGGTCACAACCACACAAGCAATATAATATACAACGCCAACGGCGAGGATCAAAACTCAAAAGGAAACTCAAAACCACCAGAAATGTAACGAGCGACTCTAAGGTCGAAAGAATAAACAATACTGGTCTCTATCTCTGAAATAATTACATGTTTGATTGATGGAACTTCTAGATACAACAGAATAATGATATACAAGATAATATGATGGGTACGATACAAGAAAAAAACCCACCTACTAGCAAGTCACCCGAATGAAACTGAGCCCGCAAAGCCGTAATGAAACCTGTACGGCAAAACCTGCAAGAAACTGGGGCATAACGGGGGTGAGTTGCCAACTCGTGAATAGAAAAACATCTACGCACAGAAATCGCATAAATAACGCAACCTAGGTCAATGATCATAATATATCCTCAAATATAAGTATAACAGGCAGCCTATAACAATGGCTAGGGTAATATCTAACCCGAGTATAATTTCATGTGCCCGTGTCAGTGCCTCAGGTAGCAATATATCATATGAATGAGGTATGCATGCATCAAACAGAATACATGGAAATGAAGAAACTGTTTTCATAAATTAGTGAGATTTCCTTCGTATTTTTAAACTGAGGTATCATAAATGAAATCAGTATCAACAGTGTCTAGCATCGACACAAAACATAAATCTCACTGTCTCGAAATATCAATGTCTCAATCTCAATATCTAGGGCGCCGTCAGTCCAGACCGGCCCCTACCATCCATCTCAAGACCACGACGGTATCCTCCGGATATCCGACGCGTCGGGTAATATCACCGGTAGGTAGTGCTCCCCAGCCAGGCTCAACGTCAACACCACATTCCTCTTGCCCCGGGGTACCATACCGGGCCCACCATGTACCCGTGACGGTTCCTCCATTCCTCGACACGGATCTCCAAAACCACAGCAAACTCATGGTGTACGACACTTTACATCACTAGAAAACCGCAACATTTTATATTTTAAAAGATCATAAGTTGTAAATTTTGCGGCTTTTCCCGAAATCCAGAAATATCATAAATCTCAAGAAATCATCACAAGTGCATATGTCAATGATAATGAACTAGGCATGAACAACTGAATAACAGTATGCATGAAGTGGTAGGTAATAACTACAATGTCTAATATGACATATAAGGGAAGTACACTAATATCATGTCAACACTACTAGCTAACAATCTAAGTCAAGCAATTATATTCTCTAAAGTGTACGTGACATGGCAATTACCGATGAAGATGTGTGTGAGCCGGCAAGTAGGTGTACGTGGTACATACGCATCATCGGTAATGGTGCTGGTGTCCTAACAACATGATATCAATAATGGAATATGCAGCAAAATAAATATGCGAGGCAGAGCGAACAACAATAATGTGCGGGAGCTGAATACTAGACACAACGATAACTAATCTGCAATAATCTAATATAAGTCCTACAAATGGTGCCTTTTGAAATAACACGAATCATGGGGTTTTGAAAATAGGGGCTACGGTGTTTTTATGAAAAGATACGTTGTTTTTGAAATATCCGTAGATTCCCTTGAGCTGTCTTTAAAAATGCCCACGATTCGTTAGTTTTTGAAATAGGTAAGAAGTCTAATCTAATCTAACAACTACACTAAACTATACGGCTGAACTAACAAGCTGAACTATAGGTAAGGAAACCGCCTATCATCTGAGTCGATACATATACATACCTGTATATGTATAGTCGGTGATCCTGCCTCAATAATATCATATCCGATACCATATCTATAATCAGGCATCCCAAGTCAAGAGTGCGGATCAATCATTAATATAGCTCGTACGTAAATCCGTCGTACGGCATCCCAATCTGGGTACGGTTCAATATCACATTCATCATACTATTCACCTGGTATCCTCTTTATCAAATATCATGATCGGGGTACTGATCTACGTCTAGTACCATACTGATACCGCCTACGTATGCATGGACGTGTGTGAAACACTACGTCAAGGACCCGCTACAACGTCATGTCGTATCTAAGATACGAACCCTGCTATATCACCGATCTCACGGCCTCAAATCAAATCTCATCGACTCAGCTCAATCCCAAGTATCATCCTCAATCCGTATGTGAACACGTAGTCCCATACCCATGTGAACACATAACTATAAAGAATCCCATGAGCACATATCAATAGGAATATATGCAAGTATGTATGTGTGTATGTGTGTGTGTAACACTACCCTAGGGTTCGCAATACTAAAGTAATCCAACACACCAATATCCATCCTAAGCATCGTTATTAATCCCAAATAACATATAATAATTGTTGGTGTGTATACGCATCCGTATACACCACCACGAACTGCGGGGGTGCTATACGCCATCCACCCGACTTCTCCCCGTAGATATAAATCTACTCACCTGGTCCTCGCTAGCCGGTGCCGACGTCGCCACGCGCTTGCTTGTCGTCTCGAAGTCCACATGGGGGTACCTACATATCATAATGCACCATATCTCATTAAAATCCGACTCATGATCAAAACGACGCACGAATCCCACATAGGTCAAAACCTATGGTTGCTTTCACAAATCAACCCAAAAACCCTCGACGTCGGCGTACAAACGCCAAACCATCGAGAAAAACCCAAATACACTCATTTGCACATTCACGAACACTAATTTTAATATTAACTAGGTTGAAACTCACAAAAACGCCAATTTCACTCAAAAAGTCATTTTTCCGAAAATCTAGCGCAGCACAATTCACCGTTTTTGTACAAAACATGTTGTTTAAATGAATGTAGAGGCCAATAAATTTATTTAATATCTTAAATAAGTCATAGAAACAATTTCCGGAATTTAATCTCATTAAATTCCAAAAACCCTAATATTCCAGTTTACAAAATACCCTTTTTAACAATTTCAAAGCAAAAAAATGCACAAACTACAATTTATGTTGGATTTCCATGAACAAAAAGCATTAAACCACTCAATATAATCTTTATAATGACATGAAACCTAAATTTGAATTTTATCTCATAAGAATATAATTATTTAAAAAACCTAGTTTACCAATTATATAATTATCACTTTTAAATTAACAAATATGCAAACTAGCAACTTAAATTGGATTTAGCATAACATTAATATGTCAATTATATCACATAAACTAAATCTCACAACACAAAATACCAATTTAAAATCAAACCCCTCTCTTGAATTTTAAATCATGCACCTAAAACTAATTAAAAACCTAATTAAACAATTAATTAAGCTAACCTAAGCAATTAACAACACATTAAGCAAAAAGGTTAGAATTTATACCCAAATAATTTGAAGAACCCACAAGCACACTTAGCCTCCCAAACGAAATCTAAATCCCTAGATCCCTGCTATGGTAGCCAAGGGAAAATGGGTAGGAGGTGGATTTTGATTTGGATTTTTGCTTGATTTTTTTGTGGATTTTTCAAGCATTTTTGAAGAACTTTTTTAAAGAGAAGGAGATGAAGAATGAAGGGCTGTTGGGGTTCAGATTTTGTCCAGAAAATGAGTGGGGGAGGAGAGAGAGGGAGGTGGAGAAAAATGGGGAGAAAGTCAAAGTCAATTCAAGGTCAAAAGTCTAACTAATTTATCCATTTTCTTTTCTTTTCTTTCATTTCTTTTCCTTTGAAATTCAAGTGGGGAAAAAATGGGGGCTGCTGAATTTAGCTAAGGGGAGAAGTAAGTGGGGGTGTGTGGGTGTGGACACGGGTGTGGGGTGATGAAAAATGATAAATACAATACCCCAAACATCCATTTACGCTAAAAAAAAGCTTTTTTTCTTCAATAATTTCTAAACCGTTTTGGCAAATGATTTCGTTCCAAAAACCACATGATAAATTTTTATTTAAAGTTTTATGATGCACAAAATTTGTTTCAACTCATTCCAATTTGTAATTTTCCCTAATTAAATGTATTAGTGACGGCTTAAAATAATAATAAAATAATATTTTTTTCAGAAAATTTGAAATTTCACCAGCAGCTCAATAAACACCAAATAATAGCAATTACATAGCTAGAATATGTATATTTAATTTTTATAATAAGATATTTGTATTTTGACTTTTTACAGAAAACCCCTTTATTTTACCGATTTTTCGAAATTTCACCGAAACGATTTTCAAAACGCTACACAATCATATTGGGGAAGAGTTTGATGACACTGATAAAGCAATCAATAACACCCCGGCTGACACATTTCCTTACACACACACTTCTACTTCTAATTCTAACCCCAGTTCTTCTACCCCACCACCTTCTTGCGAGCCTATTCTTCGTTTCCCAAAAGGCTCGACACCTCAGCAACCCTCTTCTAGTTCTTCACAGACGATCCCCACTCCTCTTTTGGGATCATGTCTACCCCCACTTCCTTCTCCTATGATGGACCCAACACTTATTGCTAAAGCTCCTTATCCTAATCGGTTAAGGGCAAACACACCGAGTCCACATATGGAGAAGATTATGAACATTTTTAAGCAGGTTAACACCAACATTCCTCTCCTAGATGCCATCTAACAAGTTCCGTCCTATGCGAAAACTCTTAAGAACTTGTGCACTAGGAAGAGGAAGACTCAAGTGCCTAAGAAGATTTTTATGGAAAAAAACAGTAGACATGGCCTTCCCCCAGCAATTACCGAGGAAACGTAAGAATCCTGGATATCCTACGATTTCCATTTCTATCGGGGAAAAACACATTAACCGTGCTCTACTAGACCTTGGCGCTAGTGTTAACTTGCTTCCATACTCAGTCTACGAGCAACTAGGTATCGGAGAGTTGAAGCCAACCCATTGCACTCTCCAGATGGCTGACCGATCAATCACAAACCTAGGGGTGAACTGGAGGATGTGTTAATAAAAATCGGGGAATTCATATTCCCTGTGGACTTTATTGTAATTGATACACAGCCTGTAGCGAATCCACGGAATCAAATTCCGGTGATTTTAGGTCGCCCCTTTTTGGCCACTTCCAATGCTATTATCAACTGTCGTAACGGTTTTATGACCCTATCTTTCGGGAATAGGTCAATAGAACTGGACATTTACAAGTTGGGAAGTGTACCCTCCGAACCTACTGCTCAGGTCTGTTCTGTCGACTTAATGGATGTCGACAGCAGCGAATTTGACGATCCTCATGATACTGATCTTGACTCTTTTCATACGTTGTTGTTTGACCCAACTATGTATCATACACATACGGACTCTTCCATCGAGATGTCCGGGACAACAATTAACACGGATCATGAACTGTTCTTAGAGTCTGAAGATTACCCCGCACTTTGTGATGACATTATTCATCGGGGTATTGATGGAACTTTCGAGGAAATCTTCGCTGATGAACTCGCATTTTTGAATGACACGGGTGTTGAGATGAATCATATCCCACTCAATGAAATTGAACCTCCACCCCTTTTTCTGAACTGTAAAAAGAATGCGAGTAATCCATCACATTCACTGTATCGTCTCTCCAAAATGAGACGCACACACATTCTATTCCACCCCTTACCCTTTCCCCACTTCTTCTTCCACCAACCAGAGCACTGCATTGATAAAATTTTTGAATGGTTGGTGTTAACTTTCGGTCTTTGCAAAACTTGGCATCGACCAATGATTTTTGACCCGCTCATGTGATTTTCAAAGATTAATATTGCTTAACTCAAGTTTGGGGGGGTATATTTTCGGGCTCTTGAAAAGAAAATTTTTACAAAATTTTGAGCCAAAAATAAGTTTGGGGGAGGTTCTTCACTTAAATATTTTGCCCCCACTAATAAATTCCTCCCAAGCTTACAGGTTTTTCGAGATTTAGCAGATGGCAACAGTGAGGACACTGTTGAAAACAAGTTTGGGAGAGGTTTGTGCTTATTTTCGCATCATTTGCATCATACTTTGCATAAGCACAAAACATTTTATTTTTGAAAACCTATAAAAATTTAAAAATTTTCAAAAAAAAAGATAAAAATATTTTTTGTACATAAATAAGATAATAAAAGTTTAGATAGTGAAAAGTTACATCCATGAGATTAGAAAAATTTAAGAAAACCAAGAAAATTAGAAGTTTTCTTATACGAGCTAGTTATAAGTAGTTATGAGCTGTTGTCCCAAGGGTTAATAAGATGAAAGAAGTCACTAATCTGAGGATAAAAATAAGTCTGAAAAATAGTTCCTATTCTGAAAGCCAAACATTTTGAACGTTGCTACCCTGCTATTCGCACTTACACACGTCTTAAAGCCCGGGATAGTAGAAGATACCTTGAAATGCTCTTGTCTTAAAGCCGATGTATGAAGGAAATAAAAAAAAAAGAAAAAAGTGAATAAAAAAATATAAAATGGTGAGAAAAATGGACACTGGTTTTGTTATCACCAAGGGCAATAAAAAAATATATAGCGAGGGTGCCTTTTTACCTAATGCCCTAAGGCCAACTGGTCTGGGAGTCACTGCTATGCCTGAGGTGGTGCAAGACGAGGAAAATACACCAAATAAGCAAGCACATGAGTAATCGGTCGGTTAGTACCTCAAGAAATATTAACGGTCGCATGAAAGCTTGTGAGCAATCTCATCTAAATATTTATTAATCAAAAAAGTACTGAGGCTAATGGGCAAGAGTATGATAGCTTGAACTGAATTCTCCGAGTGTAGGGATGTATTTACACACACGCAGGGTGATATCATCGATGTTTAGAAGAAAGATAGGAATGAAGAATAAGATGATGTTTTATTAAGGGAGGATGTGATTTCTAATATCTTTTCATGACCATTAAGATAGGGCTCATGACAACCGAAAAGCTAGCTTAGTTGGAAACCCTAATTTTCAAAGTCTTTCTTTAACAATTCTTGTCTTTAAATGTAATATTCATGGTCTTACTTTTATTATCGGATTTTGTGGGTGCAATCCGCTGAAAACCCTCAGGAGACAACACTCCTCCTACTAGGGACACCTAGAGGTTTAAAGGCTTGTTGCACATGCTCAGTGCAATCGTGTTGCCTACGAAAGTGTGCTAGTTAGTTTTTCTCTTTCTTTATTTTCTCCTTCTCTTTTTAATAAAACAATTCGCTCGAGACGATCGAAAATAAGTTTGGGGGAATTTGATCAGTCGAAAATAATGTATTTTTAACACGGCAGTTTCCCTATCATTTGCACTCATTTAGAAGTGTGCGGTATTCATATTTCACATATTAGCAAAACAGTCCTGAAATATCAGATTGCATGTGTTAAACTCTAAAACCGACATTTCTGAGGAAATTGTGTGTTTATCATAGAATCGCATCATCCCTATATTGCGCAACACTTGTTTCGAAGTCTGTGAAGGAAAATCCAGAAGAAAAGCCAAAATTGTCATTTTGCTGATCAAACATTACACCAACTCCACGTTTTGAGATCTGGTAGCAATCCAAAGGAAGAAATACAATTCAACATATCATAAAATAGCCCAAGTGTTAGGCCCAACAATCACCAGAAGAACCAAGCCCTGAAGCTTCAAAATCGCCGCGGAACCGCGGCGAGAGCCGGCTTGCGCCACGGTTCCACGGCGGTATTGCCACATCAGCTCCCCATTTTTCAGGCACAATTCTTCTCTCAGTGGCTACAGCTCAGAATGATATGTCAAATTCCAGAATTCTCGCGAAGCTACTTCCAGATCAGCAAAGATGATTAATTAAGCTAATCTTGATTAAGCTCCTGACAAACTATTTCTAGAAGCTCCCTCCTAACTAATCACATCTAGAAGCTTCTCCTCAACAAACTTTTGGAGGGAAATTCAAATCTTGCTAACAAACTTTTGGAGGGAAATTCAAATTTAAATTCCTAGATCTAAGGTTTTGAGATCTATAAATAGGATCCTAGATCTAAGGGTTGAGGAGGTTCAATCTTAGTTCATTAGTTAGTTCCTTAATCTTTACCTCTTTCTTCATCTTCTTCCACAAGTCTAGTGACAAGACTTGTGCGAAACCCTAACCCTAATTCCAATCCAAATTCAAGATCCCGAGTACCAATCAAGCAAGAAGCCTTCAACCTTTTAGGAGCCGAGCCGATCTTCAATCGGGCAAGTGATCCAAACCGATCCGCGACTCACGGAGACGAGCGAAGCCAAATCGACGATCGAGTTCTTCCTCTTGTAGTTCTTGAGAGAATATAACAAAATTGTTGATATAAATAAAAGGTGAAATTCTTTAATCTTACTTTCTTTTCATTCTTGCATCATGATCAGATCTCAATTTATGATTGTGGTTCTTGTTGTGATGTTTGAGTAAAACTCCGCTCGTAAAGGAGTCGAGACGATCAATAGAATGATGATTTAACAAATCTTAATACGATTCTTGAGTCTTACGAGGTTTGTAAACCCTAGCAAGTTCAAGAATCGATGACCTAATTTTGTTGCGATACTTTCTTGATTGTGATCGCTCGAAATTAGGGATCTACGATCGTTTCTTGAATTTACTAGAGGCTAGATTGTGAATGATATCGACGAAAGAACAAGGGATAAGATGAAACCCTAGTTTCATAAGAAATCCCTAATTCTCGATCGATCATCATCGATCTAGTATCAATTCATCGAAGGATAAGAATACGTAATTGTAAGATTACATCACATCTATAGATCCGATCGATTCCTACGAGCCTCATTTAGATTCTTGATATTTGGTTGAAAAAATCATCAAACTATCAATTCTTGATTCTATCTTTTTCTTGTTATTAGATCTAGATTTTCTAATTCTTGAACTTCAAATATAAATCATGAATTGTTTGTTTTCTTTTCTTTAAAGTTTCGACTCATCTAATTCAAAAGACGAACGATTACACTTTCCCTGTGGACGATCCGCACTTATTAACGCGCTACATTCGACACCGTTATTGATTGCGGTCAAAATAATTTTTGGTTGTGATTTCTAAATTCTATTTTTCTAAAAACAAACACACAATCGGAAATCGTATTCAATCAAATGGCGCCGTTGCCGGGGATCATTTGAATTAATACTTTTACATCCAATCAAGAAATTATTACAATCAATGAATAATGATAGAATTCCTTTTGTGATGAATAATGATAGACTTTGGTAAGGTTAGAAATGCAACCATGGTTCAAGTAACCATTGTAGAGAATTAACTAGGGTTAGGGTTTAGGGTTGAGTTAAGAAATATCATGCAAAAATATCTAAACAAATATCTATGCACAAAACAAAAAGAAATCTTCTAGAAACATCTAGAAAGGTTTAACCCTAATCAAACCCTAACCATGTTTAATCTCTACTAAACATGTTGCATTAGTAATCATATCATGTTACAATATTATATATCACATATATAATATTTATCGTAAGAAAATAAAATAATACATTTAACATATATCGCATATATATCATTGTATTACCCGAGTGAGAAAAAGAATCTTTTAGTGAGCTAATATTAGATAATGTAATTTAATATATCATATATATTATTATACATTAAATTATTGAATCAACACTTGATCCGACAATCCAGCTATATCGCATATAACCGACTAATATTTATCCGTACCGATTCATCGAATAAACACTTGATCCGATGACCCGGCTGATATCAAATATCGCGAGAATAGAATACGGTATCTCATATCGCATTATCCTCGGTCCCGCACATATCACATATGTGCCCCTACTCCGTTTTTCCTGAGCCAAGAAAACTCTGTGTAGGACTCTAAAGAACCGTCAATATGCCGGCAGTAGGCGATGATCATATCAAACACCCACAAGCTGCAAGCGGTCAGCTAAACGTAACAGCTACCCAGGTATTGAGCGCTCAGAAGATCAACAAGCAAGCCTGTACATTATCCTGTGAATCCAAACAGTAACACTCCCGTATAGTCCGGTCTCGTCGTCTGATATGTTGCATATCTCGCCTAGGGGTGGTAAACGTCAGACCCTAGTAGCTTGATAAGTCATGTCGATTTGAGGTCTATAACAGTTCGAGAAACTACTGATAACACTTACCAGTAAATCTCAGCAACCCTGGCCAGGGATTTCCGGTTATAGCCAATCGAACACAGCACAACATCAACGCCCTATACCGGGAGAGACGAATCCCCTCCTATTGCTCATTGCCTCCATGTGATTCGGGACTGTACCCAAAAGCCACCTTTTTGCACGCCCTCTTGGACGTGGTATGATGGAAATCAAAGCACAGTGGGAATCACACAAGACTCTATGACGATCTCGGGTCAACAGACTACTCTATACCAGTGTCACCGGAGAACTGCCATCTGATGTGAGGTATAATACCATCTGGGAGTTCTCGGCGAGTCCGTCCAGTGTACCCAGTCTCCACTGAGCACCCGTACACCATCCTTGATGTCACACACCGATGGATATGGGATCATCCATCGCCCATCATATGGGTCAAGATGCGTATACGCTAGTCTACTCTGGTGTATCGATGCCCTGTCTCGATACACCCTCGACTAGGAACAGTTATAGGATGTACTCGTCGACTACCGTGGTCCCACTAGTATGATCTCATCATAGTCCCAGTTGTCGAGTACATATCCTAAGGGCTTTATCAACATGTAATATAGAGACAATCAGAGTACATGTTAAGATAAAGTACAACCAGATAGCATACTATCATGTCGAGCAAGAAAGTCCTCCCTATATATGTCCAAGCATCCATTACAATATACATCGTATGTACAGTAATGGCCTCAAGGGCATACATATAACTAACAATCTCCCACTTACACTAGGGCCATCTATTGTGGTATCACATACCCAACAATTAGCTGCGATTGAAGTATCTCATACTCAACCATCCCATAAAAGTCTCTACTGGGAAAAAGGCCTTCGTGAGTGGATCCGCGCTGTTGTCCTCTGTGTCTACTCTCCTAATCTCGATCTCCCTGGAGATCAACCATCTCCATGATCAGGTGATACCACCTAAGAATTATATCCGGATTTCTGATGGGACGGTAGTTCCTTGGCATAAGCCATAACTCCATTGTCACATAATGGTAGGAACGAAGTTCATCTCATGAACCTATATATATCCAGACTGCCTCTTTGGTAGCATCCTTGGTAACGATGTATCTTGCCTTTAATCGTCTAGTATGTCACGGTATCTAGCTTGGAACTCTTCCAACATACCGTCGCTCCACTGAGGGTAAAGACAATGCCTGCGATTGACATTTAGTCGTTCTTATCACCTTGGAACCTTTCTAGTGATTCTCCCCAGGATCGATTGATACCATCTCACTACAACTAGTAAGAATCCTAACATCCAATTAGATCTATCTCATAGATCCAAAAACTCAGGATTTAGGAGGTATCACTTTGATCCTATATGGAGAATCCTTGTGATAAGCGGAGATTGACCGAGCGTAGCATAGGAAACTCCTTCCCTATCAAGAGCATGTCATCCACGTACTCTACGAGGATCACCACCATACTCCCTACTACCTTTTTGTATATACAAGGTTCATCTACCATTTTGATGAAGTCAAACTCATTGACTACCACATCAAAACAGATGTTCCAACTCCGCGATGCCTGTTTTATCATATAAAACATCTTGCACACGTTTCCGCTGCTCCCACTATGTACGAAGCCCTCTGGCTGTGTACTTACAGACGCTCTCTTCTAAAACATCATTTAGAAAAGCAGTCATGACACCCAACCACCAGATATCGTAGTCATGGAATGTAGCAGTGGCAAGTAGGATCTGGATGGACTTAAGCATAGCTTTGAAAGTCTCAACTTTTCCATGTACACCAAGTAATCTTCTCAAGATATACTTGCTCCTGATGGGGATTTAACCTTTCAGATAAAGCAACCAAAGTCCATACTTTGTTGGTGTATAAGGATTCCATCTCATATCACTAAGCACCCAGTCATTCTTACAGAGTCCCACTCCTGATGGCTAGCTCGAAACTAGTTGGGTCATCATCTCATGTTGCAATCCTCGCTCCCACTGTCATAGAGAAACCAAAGTATCTCTCAGGTGGATGAGAAACCCTACTAGATCGGTGGAGAGGCTGAGGTTCGTTGGAAACTATTGAGTCCTTTGGTTCTACCAAATTATCAGCTGCAGTTTGTATAGCTGGAACAATTCCAGTTCTACATAACAGACCTTGCCTCGAGCTTGTCCGGATTTTGCTTTTAGACATAGGCCGGACAACCCCAAATCTTAACAAGCTTAAGATATGGGCTCTTCCCTTTCCATATCACATATTAAGTGGTAGGCAACTGATTTGATTTGAACCCTATTCAATAGGTATGCAGCTTCTCAAGTGCATAACTCCCAAAAGGAAATAGGAAACTCAGTAGTACTCATCATAGAGCACACCATATCAAATAGGGTGCTATTGCTCTGCCCCGATACACCGACGTGCTATGGTGTATACGGAGGAATAATGCTGAGAGAGAATCTCATTCTCCTTTAGAATAGTCCAGGAATTCCGTGCTCAAGTATTCTCTTCCTTGGTCTCATCAAAGGACATAATACTTTTACCCGTTTTTGGTTCTCTACTTCTAACTTATATTCTGTGAATATCTCAAAAGCCTCGGACTTGTGTTTCAACAGGAACATATGTCTGAATCTTGAGAGATCATCAGAGAATGTAATGAAGTACAAAGAACCGGTCTTGGCATGTGTAGACAGGGGACCTTCATACATCAGCATGTATCAATCCCAAGAGTTCACTAACTCTTTCTCTGTTTCCAATAAACAGAGCTATGGTCATCTTATCTCTGTGACATGACTGGCAAGTTTCACAAGATGTAAATTCAAACTAATTTAAATATGCATCTTTATGTAACTTCAGGTAGTCGGGTCGCATTGATATGACCTAGTCTACAATGCCTCAAGAAGGATTCGTTCATTTCTGAACTCTTCCTCTTGTGTGTGTTCTATATACTAAGAACTGTAGTTTGATTTAGAACGTCAATGCTTTTAGATAACGTGCCTGAACTGATCAACTCTTGATATAGGAAATGTTCAAAACATTATCCAATAATACAAAATTATATCCTTTCTTTACTAATAAAGAGACTGATATGATGTTGTATATCAGGTTCGGTATCTAATAACATTCGTTCAGAATCAATGTATTCTGGTAATACAGGGTGATAGTGACCAACAGACTTGGCTGCAACACTTGCACCGTTTCTATCTCATGAAACTTATCACCCGTTCTCAGTTCTTTACCTATCTGTAGCCCATGTAAAAAATTACATATCGGGATCCTGATCCGGTATCTCATACCCAGGACGTAAAGGATACTGAGAAACAGTTCTCTGTAATGAACACACCCGAAGAAGATGAATCAACATGCACTTTCTTCGTTTGGGCAGCACACGAAATCTGGTATTCCCCAATTTCCTGCTCTGTCTTATAACAATTATAAGATGGAGCGGGACCAACGTTCCCTAGCTCAGTATAAAAAGCGGGTTTGGTCAATACATCCGTATTATTATCTTGATTAAGGCGTGATATGGTCGCTACCTAGAGAGAGAGAGAAGAAAGCACTCAGCGTATGCTCTTGCAAGATTAGATTGGTTATCTAATATATCTAATCAGGATGTCTCCCACTGTTTTAATCAAATCTTCTTTCAAACTCTAAAAGGAAAGACTAGCCGGAATTAATTACATGCTACAAGTTCGCCAATCTTTCAGCCAGGCCAGTGTCGGTCCTTTGAGGGAGGTCCCCTGTGCTTTTGCACGAACCTAATTAAAGTAAATCTCGTTTTCCCAGAGGCGTAACCCCGTTAACACCTTTCTAGACACCTACTTGATCGGCTAATTGTAATGTGTAAAACTCTTCCAGGAGTAACTCTTACTCGCAGCGGGTATCGGGATCCAACTATCTCATATAAGGTATGCAATCTCATTGCAAATTTCAACACTTGAAATTCCCAATAATATTTTGCCCCAAGCGTCCTATGACCTTGACAGAGGTCAACAAACCATAGGCTGCTAGTCAAGTTCAACCCGTCATTTCCTGATTGAAGTAAACCTACCCGCACGACCCTTGACAGAGGTCAACAAGGTCGCACGACTACCCTAAATCAATCACATCATATGCTTATACAGATAAGCACTAATCAGCTGCCGCACACTACGCCTTGACAGAGGTCAACAAACGCAGCACGAATATTAA
Organism: Agapanthus africanus; assembly: GCA_030015575.1. Lineage (NCBI taxonomy): Eukaryota > Viridiplantae > Streptophyta > Magnoliopsida > Asparagales > Amaryllidaceae > Agapanthus > Agapanthus africanus. The sequence goes on along the minus strand of CM057337.1, from coordinate 565,189,858 downwards.
CCAGTACTTATCTGAAATGACGGAGGGCTACGACAAGTTTTTAAGAAAACCTTTTACGTAATGAACTTGATATCGTTGTAGAATCGAGTGATTTTTAAATGGAGTGTTTTTGAGGCTTTTCTAGTTTTGCTAAAGGGGTCACTCCCGGTGAAGGGATCGTCGGCCCTTTCCTCATCGAATAAGGTGCAGGATATTTCACAAATACCACTATGCAATGCAAGAACTATAGAAGCAATCAAAAGACAAACCGAGTGTGTAACATCTGCCAGTTATTGCTAAAGGGATCACTCTCGGTGAAGGGATCTCGGCCCTTTCCTTATCGAATAAGGTGCAGGATGTTCTACAAGGAACACCGCGATGCAAAGTAAGAACTAGAGCTACCAGTTTTTAAACAAGTTTCTACAACATCTTTAGGTTTCTTTTATTTCATTAATATCATTAATGAAGTCCCATTTTATTATGCTTCACAAGCATCACATTTGAAACGAAATCTGCAATATAACATACATCTCATATATATAATATAAACATTCGTCTCAGGCAGTAATATGATCTCATCACAGAACATTGCAGCAGAAGAACATATATGAAATATTGGATATACTAGGACGTCCGTGTTTTAATACGAGCCTGTATAAAATACGGATTCCACGGTCGCGATGAATAGCCAAACCCACATCCCTAGACCCCTATGAGAGCGGCAAGCAACACTGCCAATTCTAGGGTGAGGAGACCCGGTCTCGAATCCTCGAGATGGTCTCCCACTGGACCCTAGAACCCGGTTACTTGTGCTCCCCACCTTGGGTCTACCTAATGCGGAAAAGTAAATAATATACAACGGTGACATCATCCTCAGCCCGGAAGTGCCCCAATAAAAAAATATTACATACAAATGAATTTTACCTGAATGAAAAAGAAAAAACTCTCATCTCACATAAAACCCCCGGCTATTCAAACGTGACGATCCAATACAACATATCACAGCAACGCATAATATCTCATATCATCAACGTAAGCAAGTATGCGTATTCCGATTGTCGTTGATGTATAGCAACGAAGCCGGCGATACACCACATACTGCGCTTACGGTCACAGAAAAGAAAGTGTAAAACTACAACAGTTGGAATCCGCAACCTCTTTAGACATCACATGCCTAACCAAATGAATTCCTTAGACATCGCATGCCTAACAATTATAAACCCTCATTTTAGCCTCATTATTGAAAACTCTTTTCAATATCAAGTCGGGCAATTCAACAAGATTCCCGACATCCTGATCGAATGCTCGTCGCAAACTTTAGTAGACGGCCGCACCCCGGATGCCATCGACAAAGTGTACTAAGGCGGAACACCGCTGCCCAAGCAACCGAACGAATGCTTTTGGCGACGGGGTTCTCCTACAGTCACTTGGTCGGGGCTATGGGGTGTAGCTGTCTATTAAGTTTACCCGGCGAGTATCCGCGTACGCTACGTGATTGCGACAGACTTTTGATCACATCAAAATTTCATGGCAACCGATCATTTGAGACAAAACTGCTAGATTTACAACATTCAAATTAGTTATCTCATAACTATATGTGGATTCCAAATATTGTATCACATTCCAGATAAATAGACAAAGTTAAACCTTCCGTTCGAATAATCAAACACCCAAGATTTCCCCAATATATCTCAACACTTGAAATCAGTTTAAAAACATCCATCACATGCCACAGTACCCATGGTCCAGCCGTAGAAGGGTCAATCCAATGCCTCACATGTGGCACGCCGTACTGCCGCAAACCCTAAGGTTTAGAGGCAGTTCAATACGGTCACATAATCGAGTTAAGGTTTGTTGTCTTCTAGAGGGTCCACCGCGTTACTTGCATGACTTAAAACGTTCTTAAACTCGAGAAAAAATCCAACTTTTGAAAAATTTTCCGACTGGGGAAAAAGTGAGTTATTGATATCCGTTCGAACTTTTTAACAGTTTCTAAAAAATTATCCGGACAAAACTAAACAAAGTTAAATTATCTGATCGAATCAACGATTTCCCAATACAACCCTAGAAAACTCAACACTTGAGTGGAATTAAAATATTCCCAGAAAAAAATAACAAGAAAGGACCTAAGAATAATTAAGTGAAATTCTAGGGACTAAGTCCAAATTTTAGCCGCGGAACCGCCGCAAAACCCTTGGTTTCGCCGCTGTTCCGCGGTCAAAATTTTGAGTTAGAGGTTCGTACTTCACAGTAATTCTTAGTTTTTCCTGCTTAATTTTCTGAGTATTTTTAATTCAGAAAAAACCATATTTTTGAAAAATGTACAGAGAAGGGTTCGTGTCGAGGTTTTCGGGTTCGATCGGACTTTAAACTTCGTCTAGACTTTGCCTAAAGCTCTAGCTAGGCTCTGATACCACTGTAGGGTTGCTAGGCACGCTCACAAGGTTCTATGAGGTATCGACCATGCCCGATTAAAAATTTAGCCGTGCCGAACAACCCGAAGTCGGATCTTTAAACTAGAGTTTAGGCGAAAACAAATATGTTAAACAGTTTAACACTAAGTGAGAGAGATTACTGTAAGTGCACGGCGGCGCCCCGGCCGTCAATCCGACGCCGGAATGCGGAAGCGGTGATAAACTTTAATTTTGCGGACTTTGCAAACCGGCACCACCGCGCACTAAACACCGGATCGTAACCATTAAACTAGTCTAGCTAACTACAAGAATGGGAAAGAGATATACCGACGATCCAAGTCCTCCGGTCTTCATCTCCAATCCGATCTCCTCGCGGGATCTCCGTCCGTCTCATCCTCGTCGCCGGAAGTGCACCACGTTGCCTACATCGTTTACGGGCTCCCACCTCAATGCCGAGGCAACTCGGGCACGAAGCCGGCTACTCGACGTGCCCAAGATTCGTTGTAGAATTCGTAGAGAAGGAGTCTCATTTTTGGGGTTTGGAGTTGTGCCATTTTGTGGAAGAAAAGAGAGGAACTTTTGGAAATGAACTAGAGGGCTTTTCTAGTGAGCAAGAGAAACAAAAATCCACCCATAAAATGAATCCATCCTCTCCATTTGGAATGGCCGGCCCCCCCCCTTTACCAAGTGAGATTGGAGAGAGAAAAGACAAGGGGGTGGGTGGAACAATAATGCAAGGTGGAGTGTCATGGAAAAAAGCAAGTGATGATGAGAGGCAATGATCACTCCCAAAACCAACACTCATCCAACCATCATCACCAAACTCATCATCAACAACCATGATGATCACTAAAAGTCAAGCAATCATGAAGCTAGAAGTCAAGGTCAATGAGAGGCTATCATGATAAAACAAAGATGCAAAGACCCCCTCCACAAATGCCTATTTGCAACAATGCAAATAAGCCTTCCTCCACCAATCTTCGGCCAATGAACGGAACAATGGAAAATTGGCCGAAACAGAAAACAAACTGGCAACTCCAAAAACTGTTCCCGTAATAAATTACAGGAAAACCCCGATACTGTGCATACACACCCGCATCTGTATTTCGACCGAAATACAAATGCAATGAGACAAAATCTACACTGTACTATACTAGGATCCGGTTTATACCAAAACCGGCTAGTAATATCTGTTCGATCCTGATCCGTGCAATACCGCACGTATCTGATCGAACCCTGCCATATAACCATACGGCCTATAGTACAAACTGTCCGATCCTGATCCGTGCAATACCGCACGTATCTGATCGGACCTTGCCATATCTCCATACGGCCTCTACAACCTTTCGCCCGAAAGCTGAGTAACTGAATGTGGGGGACTCTAAAGACTCGTCAACACCTTGGTTGTGGATTTAACCACTAGCACGTCAGAGGTATAAGCCAATACGTGACGGGCTACCAGGTACTGACCAAATGGGACGTCGATGAGGAAGCTCACCCCGACACCCAACTGAGCCTGTCAGTGACAATATCCGTGCAGTCCGGTCCGTTCGTCTATGAGTATCGCATGGCGGGCCTAGGGGGTTGGTAAAAGTCAGACCCCCAAAAGCGGTACAAGTCGTGTCGGAGTGTAGCCCAGAACACCCTGAGATACTACTGGAATACCTACCAGTAAATCTCCTTGCCTTGGCCAAGGACTTTGTGTAATGGCTCTCCTAGACACAGCACGACCTCACCCCCAATACCGGGAGAGACGAACCCCTGAAGATACGCTCACTGCCTCCATGTGGCTCGGGACTGTACCCAACTAAAACCTGTTTGCACGACTCCTTTGAGCCGTGGTAGGGTAGTAATCAAAGTACAGTGGGAACTCACACGAGACAAATGACGATCCCCAGGTCGATGAACTAACCTGCACACATGTCACCAGGGAACTGCCATCTGACGTCTGGTATATGACCAACTAGCATGTTCCCGGCGAGTCCTGTCCGGTGTACTCATAACCCAATGAGCACCTGTATACATCTTAGGTGATCCAACTGACACCAGTGGCTTGTGAGACCGGCCACCGCCCCTCGTCGGGGTCTCGACTGTATACACTAGTCTACTAATGGAGTATCGATGCCCAGTCTCGAAACTCCCACGACTAGGGACCTTTTAAGGATATGCTTATAGACCCCCAGCTCCCACTTATATGATCGCCCTCATACTGCTGGTGGTCAAGCAAGAATCCTAGGGGCTCTATCAACGTGTAATAGCGACGTGTCAGGTCACTTAAAACAGTACACGATGATAAAGGTAAACCAGATAGCAAACTATCATCTCGAGTAAGACTGTCCTACCGGGATAGGTCCTCCCTCAATCATTACAATCACGTACCTGTGACCTAATAATTGACTCTGAGGGCACTATCTCCAACAATCTCCCACTTGCACTCAAGGCTAATTATTGCGATGTCGCATACTCACAGCCCGTGTGATACCGAACACCCAACTCCTCTACTAGTCAGTCTCACAAAGCTCGTTTGCGAAACTATTGCGTTCGAGGAACAGCCTCAGTGAGTGGATCCGCCTTGTTGTCTCTTTCCATGTCTCTCTATATCTCAAGTTCGCGGAGAAACCCATCTCCCGAAATGAGCAATACCTGTCTTAGAATGTGTCTGGATGTCTGATGGGACATAGCTCATAAATGAACTCCAAATCCAAACTTCTTAGACTGTATCGTCAACTGAACTTAATCAGTATCCTGCGCGCCATGCCTCCCTCAGTATTGCCTTGGACCGCCTGTCCACAATACTGCCCCTCATCAGAAGGAAAACTATAACTCTGACAACCTCCTTGTCGTCCATGTCACCTTGGAAGCCTGGAATGATAACTGTTTCCCGAATGAGGCTGTCGTTATCATATCCCTAGAACATCCACTTATGTTCTAAAACTGCTTCCGACCGTTTCTCCAGGATTGGATCAATGTCAACTTATTGCATCTAGTGCAAGAACAACATCTGGTGTGGTACTTGGCATCTCATGATTGACTCAATTGCCTAAGCAAGTGATCTGCCAATCATGCACATCCCTCTCCCCTTCAGTCTGTAAGACACCTTTAGAGAGGGTGACTCCATTACCTGCAGGTACACTACCGTGCCAGGAGTCGTCCATCCCAAATACTCTTAGAATGCTGTCAAGTACCCTGATTGGGAAACCACCCAAATCTAGATCTAAAACCATAGATCTAGTAACCAGTATGTCTGATGTAAAATCCAAGTCCCATGTGGAGAAACCACTGTGTGACGACCAAAGTATAACCGATCGTAGTATAGGAGTTTCCTTTCCTACTTTGTGTATGTCATCCAAATACCAGGATATCACACCCTACTACCTTCTCAACAGATCCATCCCCTATTCTGATGAAGTCAAACCCATGACTGTCACGTCAGAAATAGATGATCTATCTCCGCTACTGGTGCTTCAGTCTGTAAATAGACATAAGCTACCTGTCCACCAATGCTTCCGCTGCTCCCACTGACTACGACAACCCTCTGGCAGAGTCATATAGACGTGCACTTCTAAAACTAGTTTAGAACGACGCTATACTCATCCTCCCGCCGGGTCTCGCACCCTGGAACAACAGCAATGGTAATTGTAGGTAAACAAGAACTTCCCTGTCACCGTCCTTGAGGCTATCGGAGTACCTCTCGGGTGCCTGAAGTTACCCACCTTATCTGCGGAGTGGCCAATGGAATGTCAATCCAGATTGAATCTTTAGGTTCCTTATCAAATCTTCAGTAATCGTTTATGGTTCTGGAATTACTTCCAGTTCTACCATACTCCCACTGCTGTTTTCTGAAAAAATCCATTTTTATTAAAACTGTGGCGAGTCTAGAACAATATCGCTATTGTTCATCCAGATGGTAGAAAGTCAACCCTCGTCATAGCTTGGGTCAACCCACAAACAGCCATTACAGAAACGTGCCTTGAGTTGTCCAGTGTCTGGTTTTAATCATAAACCGGACAACTCCCCGTACCTTAACATCGTTAAGATATGAACTGTTCTATATCCAGTATAGAAACAGAGGCACTGATTTAATTGAACCAGATTCAAATCATGCAGCTGTCCCCAGCGCATGTCAACTAAATGGAAGGAGGCCGATCAGCGTTACTCAACTTAGGAATACTTCCAATTATGAGTAACCTGAAAGAGAAGAAAGATCTCTTTATCATTACTATCAACTGAATACCATACACAAGTATCTACATCTTCGATCACTTTGAAGAATCCCGATACTTGCTACACCTGGTTCTCTACTCTATTCAAATACCTATAACTCCTCAAAACTTAGACCCTGTGTTTCTACGAAACACATGTCTAAGAACTAGAGAAGTTAAAAGTAAACAGAATATAGTATGAGGACCAACCCCTCTGTCCTGATGGACCCTGGACAACATACAATACTTTGTATAAGTCCCTTGAGTCTGATAACTCATTCACTGTGTGTCGTAGGTTGAAAACTGTACTTATGGTTAAGAAGAATTACACCGCTGTTTAATGCTCCTTACCTAACCATCCACTGATATAGGTAAATGTCGTAGACATAATTTCAGAAAGGTATATCTCACTCTATGAAAATAGACGTACAGATATATCAATTTGAAATTGGTGCATAACAGTGGATATTCAAAACCAAATATTTGCCGACCGGCAAACAGCGCAGGTGATTTTCTCAAATATCACCGATTACAACGAATCCCGATATAATGAGGATAATCACCCAATTCCCAATAACTTACTCCCACTCAACATCTGTAAAACCATACAGATGTGAGAATCGTACCTGGTAAATACATACCCTGGAGTAAGTATCTAATCGGGAAATCAGTTTTCCTTTAACATTACACAGTGAAACTGAAACATTGAAATGTTCCGATGGGGTATTCTGGTATTCCTAGTAATGCCTCTTCCAGATTCACGACTGTAACCGTATAGTTCTTTGCCACCTCTCCAAATCCCTTCTTATGTCTTTAGTCTTTACCTTCTGCACACCCTTTTAGGCCAAATGGTTTTCTTCCTTCCCTACCGTTCGGCACCAGCCTATGGTTTGGAAGAAGACTATCCAATAAGCATAATGGGTGTACTGTCCCAATCCTAGGAACACTCGCAATGAGAGAGGGTGAAGATAAAAGACACCTGAATAAATCTTATTCCTATTTCTCCTGGACCAGAATCCATCCCCGAACTGGAACAAGTTCCATTCGAGTTCGTATATAACCATACGATGGAGTATCCATATAAACTGTGGATCTTCGTAGTGATACGGAGTGTCCTGGAGAAATACAAAGGTGATGTGGGAGTGGTAATGAAATATTTGGTTTGGTCGTGAATATCTGTTGCAATTTACTTTGCCCTCTTACTAATCCCTTGCTTTGTCTGAACTTAATACCTTCTGCACACCATCGTTATGCTAATTGGTTTTCTTCATTCCCTACCGGTCGGCACCAGCCTAAGGTTTGGAAGAAGACAATCCAATTTGCGTAATAGGTGTACTACCCCTAAACCAAGGAGTACTCGTAACCTGAGAGAAGGTAAAAGGAAAAGACAACTGAATAATCCTATCCGTTTTCTCCAGAACCGGAAACCATCCTCGAATAAATTCTTTCGAGTTCGTATCTAACCATACGATGGTTTTGTCCAATGGAAGTGGACGTTCGTAGTAAAACGGGGTGTCCTGGAGAAAAGGGTAAAAGTAGGAGTGGCAATGAGGTTTGCAACTCAGACAATCCAAAAGCCGGTGTTTAAGAAGGTTCGGTTAATTTGGTCACTGAGTCATAGTCTTAGGGTCGGGTCAATGGTCGCTGCCAAAGAGAGAGAGAAAAGAAACACTCAGCGTGCACTCTAACCTAGATCAGAATGGTTACCAATTTATCTAATCTGGAATCCTCCCACTGTACCTCAAATTCTCCTCCAAACCTGAAAGAAGAATTAGTCGGGGTTACCCGAGGAGTATACCAACTCATCAGTGGGAATCGGGATCCAACTCTCATCGCATGATAACGTGACGGAATCCGCTCACGTCATCACACTCCAGATGGTATGCGCATATCTGGCAAGTTTCAGTACTTTTGAAACTCCCGATGTGATTTCTGCCCCATGCTCTTATGACCTTGGCGTGAGGTCAAAATATCATAAGTCACATGTCAAGTTCTGCCCATCATTATCCAGGTTAATTTGAATCCACCCGTACATACCCTTGACGTAGGCCAAAATAGTAGTACGACTGTCCCAAACCAACGCATCTATCTATGCAACAGATAAATACCCGGCAGCTACCAAACACTATGCCTTGGCGTGAGGTCAAAATACATAGCTTGAATACTACCGAATATTTAACTGAAATGATGGAGGGCTACGAATGGTTTCTGGCGAAAACCTTTAACGTAATGAACTTGATATCGTTGAAGGAACGGATAGCTTTTTGAAAATATAGTGACGAAAACTGTTGCTAAAGAGGTCACTCCCGGTGAAGGGATCTCGGCTCTTTCCCCGTAGAATGGGGTGCAGGATATTCCAACTGAATACCACGGTGCAAAGCAAAAGTAATCGGCTATAGTGAAGTTAATGCCCTGACGCAAACTTATTGTCCAAGGGGTCACTCCCGGTGAAGGGATCTCGGCCCTTGCCTCGTCGACTGAGGAGCAGGATATTCTAAATGAATACCGCGATGCAAAACAAAAGTGAACGTCCTTGCAATAACAGCTTTTTGAAAAGTGTTCCAACAACATCAGATTAGGTTTGTTTTAACTTGCATTGATTCGAATCAATGCAGTCCCATCAATTGATCACACCACAAAGAACGAAAATATACTGATGTACGTATATGCCATCCGCATTCGCCACTGGGTCCCGTCATTACCCGTTAGGTTAGCTTACTAACGACAGAGCGGGGACTGGACTAGCGCGGATGCAAAACATATACTACATCTACTAATATATATACCAATATATTATATTTCGCTCAAGGCATGAAATAAATGCAACATCACAGAGAATGAACAGCATCACAGAAACAATACAGATATCTGGGATCCCCGGGTTTCACAGAGCCACTGCTGAAACCCGACGTTCCCCTGGTCGTGTGGATAGCCTGTGCAATGAAATCCTAGACCCCTACGGGCGCGGCAAGTCACCCGCCAAAACCTGAAGCGAGGCAGCCCCCTTCAGCGCCGTGAATGGACCACCCAGCACTTCACGGAATCCGGTAACTTGGGCACCCCTCCTGGGTCAAACCTGTACCCCCTACGAGTGCGGCGAATAGCCCGCCAATCCTAGAGTGAAGCCCCTTCCGTCTCAATGCCATGAGATGCGGGCTTGTTGCCCTCCAGAACCCGGCTATCCGCGCACCCCTCCGCGGGGCAATCCTAGTACAGAAAGTAAAATATACATACACCGGGTACATCGACCGCAACCAGGTCGTGCCCCAAAAAAAATAATACAAACAGGCAGTGACGGCAGTCCACATGTCGGACGCTCGCCCCGCAATATCAAATGTACATAATACAACAGCACAGTACTAGCATTGCATCCAGGCTATCCCCATGACCGATCCGCAACATCACAGCAAATACATAGAACATCAACGTGAAAGTCACGTTCGCAAATCCGTCTAACCGGGCTATAGCAGTTAGACCGGATTTACCGATCGAGTGACATTCACGGTCGCAGATATAATGTAAATACTGTGAAAAATGTGTTTAAAAAATTTCCGATTGATCAAACAATTAACAAGTGGGCCCTAAAGAAAACTGTAGCAGTTACAGAAAATATGGGCCCAATTTAAATGTTCCAGAAACCCAAATTTAAGCCCAGAAGCCCACTGTAAAAACCCAACCCACTGATCCCTGTAGACTGCGGCGGAAGCGCGGCCAAACATGGGTTTTGGCCGCCCTTCCGCGGTCACGTGAGAGGAACAGTACGTCGAATTTGAACAGTGTTCTTAGAATTTCTAGCACAGTACTTTTATGCAACCTGAAAAATTTTTGGAGACTGAAAAAATTCAACAGAAACTGTCGTGGGTGTATTTGGGTTTTCGGACATTTCGATCGATCGGAACTGAAAAACACATTACACAAAGCTAGACTAAGTTAATGGGGAGGCTCTGATACCACTGTAAGTGCACGGCGGCGCCCCGGCCGTCAATCCGACGCCGGAATGCGGAAGCGGTGATAAACTTTAATTTTGCGGACTTTGCAAACCGGCACCACCGCGCACTAAACACCGGATCGTAACCATTAAACTAGTCTAGCTAACTACAAGAATGGGAAAGAGATATACCGACGATCCAAGTCCTCCGGTCTTCATCTCCAATCCGATCTCCTCGCGGGATCTCCGTCCGTCTCATCCTCGTCGCCGGAAGTGCACCACGTTGCCTACATCGTTTACGGGCTCCCACCTCAATGCCGAGGCAACTCGGGCACGAAGCCGGCTACTCGACGTGCCCAAGATTCGTTGTAGAATTCGTAGAGAAGGAGTCTCATTTTTGGGGTTTGGAGTTGTGCCATTTTGTGGAAGAAAAGAGAGGAACTTTTGGAAATGAACTAGAGGGCTTTTCTAGTGAGCAAGAGAAACAAAAATCCACCCATAAAATGAATCCATCCTCTCCATTTGGAATGGCCGGCCCCCCCCTTTACCAAGTGAGATTGGAGAGAGAAAAGACAAGGGGGTGGGTGGAACAATAATGCAAGGTGGAGTGTCATGGAAAAAAGCAAGTGATGATGAGAGGCAATGATCACTCCCAAAACCAACACTCATCCAACCATCATCACCAAACTCATCATCAACAACCATGATGATCACTAAAAGTCAAGCAATCATGAAGCTAGAAGTCAAGGTCAATGAGAGGCTATCATGATAAAACAAAGATGCAAAGACCCCCTCCACAAATGCCTATTTGCAACAATGCAAATAAGCCTTCCTCCACCAATCTTCGGCCAATGAACGGAACAATGGAAAATTGGCCGAAACAGAAAACAAACTGGCAACTCCAAAAACTGTTCCCGTAATAAATTACAGGAAAACCCCGATACTGTGCATACACACCCGCATCTGTATTTCGACCGAAATACAAATGCAATGAGACAAAATCTACACTGTACTATACTAGGATCCGGCTTATACCAAAACCGGCTAGTAATATCTGTTCGATCCTGATCCGTGCAATACCGCACGTATCTGATCGAACCCTGCCATATAACCATACGGCCTATAGTACAAACTGTCCGATCCTGATCCGTGCAATACCGCACGTATCTGATCGGACCTTGCCATATCTCCATACGGCCTCTACAACCTTTCGCCCGAAAGCTGAGTAACTGAATGTGGGGGACTCTAAAGACTCGTCAACACCTTGGTTGTGGATTTAACCACTAGCACGTCAGAGGTATAAGCCAATACGTGACGGGCTACCAGGTACTGACCAAATGGGACGTCGATGAGGAAGCTCACCCCGACACCCAACTGAGCCTGTCAGTGACAATATCCGTGCAGTCCGGTCCGTTCGTCTATGAGTATCGCATGGCGGGCCTAGGGGGTTGGTAAAAGTCAGACCCCCAAAAGCGGTACAAGTCATGTCGGAGTGTAGCCCAGAACACCCTGAGATACTACTGGAATACCTACCAGTAAATCTCCTTGCCTTGGCCAAGGACTTTGTGTAATGGCTCTCCTAGACACAGCACGACCTCACCCCCAATACCGGGAGAGACGAACCCCTGAAGATACGCTCACTGCCTCCATGTGGCTCGGGACTGTACCCAACTAAAACCTGTTTGCACGACTCCTTTGAGCCGTGGTAGGGTAGTAATCAAAGTACAGTGGGAACTCACACGAGACAAATGACGATCCCCAGGTCGATGAACTAACCTGCACACATGTCACCAGGGAACTGCCATCTGACGTCTGGTATATGACCAACTAGCATGTTCCCGGCGAGTCCTGTCCGGTGTACTCATAACCCAATGAGCACCTGTATACATCTTAGGTGATCCAACTGACACCAGTGGCTTGTGAGACCGGCCACCGCCCCTCGTCGGGGTCTCGACTGTATACACTAGTCTACTAATGGAGTATCGATGCCCAGTCTCGAAACTCCCACGACTAGGGACCTTTTAAGGATATGCTTATAGACCCCCAGCTCCCACTTATATGATCGCCCTCATACTGCTGGTGGTCAAGCAAGAATCCTAGGGGCTCTATCAACGTGTAATAGCGACGTGTCAGGTCACTTAAAACAGTACACGATGATAAAGGTAAACCAGATAGCAAACTATCATCTCGAGTAAGACTGTCCTACCGGGATAGGTCCTCCCTCAATCATTACAATCACGTACCTGTGACCTAATAATTGACTCTGAGGGCACTATCTCCAACAATTACAACCTTTGTAGATCCGGTCCTTTACTTCATTAGCTCCGTGTTGAAGTCCCTTCGCTGCGATCATCGTGTTCCAGACTCTCGAGAGGTTCAACGAAGAGAAAGATGCAGTCTTGCTTCCGATCTTCGATTCAAAGATGATCTACCTTGAAGTTTCAATAACACAAGCTAATACTTATAAAATGATGTGAACACCCTCATCTAAATGGCAAGGGTAGATGAGGATGATGAAGTAGGATTTTTGCTCTCTTTTATTTTCTCATTCTCACTCATTTTCATCATAAAGCAAAAAGGTAGAAAGCTTTTGCTCAAAAGAAGAAGAAGGAAGAAGATGATGAATAATGATAGAATTCCTTTTGTGATGAATAATGATAGACTTTGATAAGGTTAAAAATGCAACCATGGTTCAAGTAACCATTGTAGAGAATTAACTAGGGTTAGGGTTTAGGGTTGAGTTAAGAAATATCATGCAAAATATCTAAACAAATATCTTTGCACAAAACAAAAAGAAATCTTATAGAAACATCTAGAAAGGTTTAACCCTAATCAAACCCTGACCATGTTTAATCTCTACTAAACCTGTTGCATTAGTAATCATATCATGTTACAATATTATATATCACATATATAATATTTATCGTAACAAAATAAAATAATACATTTAACATATATCGCATATATATCAATGTATTACCCGAGTGAGAAAAATAATCTTTTAGTGAGCTAATATTAGATAATGTAATTTAATATATCATATATATTATTATACATTAAATTATCGAATCAACACTTGATCCGACAATCCGGCTATATCGCATATAACCGACTAATATTTATCCGTACCGATTCATCGAATCAACACTTGATCCGATGACCCGGCTGATATCAAATAACGCGAGAATAGAATACGGTATCTCATATCGCATTATCCTCGGTCCCGTACATATCACATACGTGCCCCTACTCCGTTTTTCCTGAGCCAAGAAACCTCTGTGTAGGACTCTAAAGAATCGTCAATACGCCGGCAGTAGGTGATGATCATATCAAACACCTACAAGCGGCAAGCGGTCAGCTAAACGTAACAGCTACCTAGGTATTGAGCGCTCAAAAGATCAACAAGCAAGCCTGTACATTCTCCTGTGAATCCAAACAGTAACACTCCCGTACAGTCCGGTCTCGTCGTCTGATATGTTGCATATCTCGCCTAGGGATGGTAAACGTCAGACCCCAGTAGCTTGATAAGTCGTGTCGATTTGAGGTCTATAACAGTTCGAGAAACTACTGATAACACTTACCAGTAAATTTCAGCAACCCTGGCCAGGGATTTCCGGTTATATCCAATCGAACACAGCACAACATCAACTCCCTATACCGGAAGAGACGAATCCCCTCCTATCGCTCATTGCCTCCATGTGATTCGGGACTGTACCCAAAAGCCACCATTTTGCACGCCCTCTTGGACGTGGTATGATGGAAATCAAAGCACAGTGGGAATCACACAACACTCTATGACGATCTCGGATCAACAGACTACTCTGTACCAGTGTCACCGGAGAACTGCCATCTGACGTGAGGTATAATACCATCTGGGAGTTCTCGGCGAGTCCGTCCAGTGTACCCTGTCTCTACTGAGCACCCGTACACCATCCTTGATGACAAACACCGATGGATATGGGATCATCCATCGCCCATCATATAGGTCAAGATGCGTATACGCTAGTCTACTCTGGTGTATCGATGCCCTGTCTCGATACACCCTCGACTAGGAACAGTTATAGGATGTACTCGTCGACTACCGTGGCCCCACTAGTACGATCTCATCATAGTCCCAGTAGTCGAGTACATATCCTAAGGGCTTTATCAACATGTAATATAGAGACAATCAGAGTACATGTTAAGATAAAGTACAACCAGATAGCATACTATCATGTCGAGCAAGAAAGTCCTCCCTATATATGTCCAAGCATCCATTACAATATACATCGTATGTACAGTAATGGGCTCTAGGGCATACATATAACTAACACTTTCAAGAACTTCCTCATCCCGACGGCTTCTTTTGCTGCATCAAATGCAGCGATATATTCCGCTTCCATTGTTGAGTCAGCAACAGTTTCCTGTTTGGAACTCTTCCAACACACCGCCCCTCCATTGAGGGTAAAGACAAAACCCGACATGGACTTGGAATCTTCCTTGTCACTCTGGAAGCTGGAGTCAGCAAAGGCCTCAATCTGGAGGTCTTTTCCGCCATACACCAAGAATATGTCCTTAGTCCTTCTCTGGTACTTGAGAATGTTCTTTACTGCTATCCAGTACTTCTCCCCAGGGTTTGACTGATACCGGCTTACCACACTCAGTGCATAAGCAACATCTGGCCTGGTACACAACATCGCATACATTATAGAGCCTACCGCAGAAGCGTAGGGTACAATTGACATGCGATCCCTTTGCAAATCAGTCTTGGGAGACATCTCTTTGGAGAGGGTGATCTCGTGATAAGACGGTAGATTACCGCGCTTGGAATCTTCCATACTGAATCTTTTCAATATGGTGTCGATGTACCTGGACTGCGAAAGTCCTAATATCCTCTTGGATCTTTCACGATGGATCCGGATCCCCAGAATGTAGGAGGCATCACCCAGGTCTTTCATGCAGAACCTGTGTGACAAGAACCCTTTGACAGATTGTAGCATAGGAATGTCATTTCCTATCAAGAGAATGTCATCCACGTATAAAACAAGAAATACGACAGTTCGTGCTCCAAATCTACTATAGATGCATGGTTCATCTGGATTTTTGATAAAGCCAAATTCTTTGACCGTCTCATTAAAATAGATGTTCCAACTCCGCGATGCCTGCTTTAGTCCAAAAATGGACTTAAGCAACTTGCACACCTTTCCGCTGCTCCCACTCTGAATGAAACCTTCTGGCTGGTCCATATAGACACACTCCTCTAAATTTCCATTTAGAAAATCGGTCTTTACGTCCATCTGCCAAATCTCATAATCGTGGAAGGCAGCAATGGCAAGAAGGATCCGAATGGATTTCAGCATAGCCACTGGAGAAAAGGTTTTGTCATAGTCCAAACCAGGTTTTTGACGAAAACCCTTTGCAACAACTCTAGCCTTATAGGTCTCAACCTGTCCATCTACACCAATCTTCCTCTTGAAGATCCATTTGCATCCTACAGGTTTTACCCCATCTGGAGCAACGTCCAAAGTCCATACTTTGTTTGTGTACATGGACTCCATTTCGGTCCGCATTGCATCCAGCCATTTTACCGAGTCAACGCTCTGAATGGCCTGCTGGAAGCTAGTCGGCTCATCATAATCAATGATGCAATCCTCTCTATCCCCGTCTATGAGAAAACCGTAGTATCTTTCGGGCAGATGAGACTGCCTACTACTCCTGTGGAGCGGCGCAGGAATGTCTTGTTCTTTCGAACCCTCTGGTTCTACTAAGCTTTCAATAATAGTCTGTGGTTCTGGAATTTCTTCCAGTTCTATTGCGCTCCCACTTATTTCCTTTTCTAAGAACTGGTGTTCCAGAACGTGGGCATTACGAGAAACAAAGACCTTTTGTTCCTCTGCGTAATAGAAAAGATACCCCTGGAGTTCTTTGGGTATCCCACAAACTTGCACAGTGCTGAGTGTGCCTCGAGTTTGTCCGCATGCTGCTTTTTGACAAAAGCTGGACATCCCCAAATTTTCAGATATTGAAAATAGGGTTTCTTCCCACTCCATATCTCATATGGTGTGGTAGGCACAGTCTTAGTTGGAACTCGGTTCAAAAGTTATGCAGCTGATTCTAGCGCATATCCCCAGAATGATCGCGGTAACTCAACGCTACTCATCATGGAACGTACCATATCGAATAGGGTTCGGTTCCGTCTCTCTGATACACCATTATGTTGCGGAGTGTACGGAGGAGTAAGCTGAGAGAGAATTCCAATCTCTTTTAAGTAATCCAGGAACTCGGCACTTAAGTATTCACCACCTCGATCAGATCTTAGTGTCTTCATACTTTTGCCAGTTTTTTTTTTCTACTTCATTCTTATATTCCTTGAATTTTTCAAAGGCTTCAGATTTATGCTTCATTAAGAAGACATGTCCGAACCTTGAAAAATCATCCGTAAAAGTAATGAAGTAAGAATAACCACTTCGCGCATGTGTAGACATTGGACCGCACACGTCACTGTGTACGAGCCCCAAGAGCTCGCTCGCTCTTACTCCGTGTCCAGTGAACGGAGTCTTTGTCATCTTTCCTTTGAGACAGGATTGAAAAGTTGCATATGAATGATATTCGAACGGATCCAAATATCCTTCTGTATGTAACTTCGTCAACCTTCTCTCATTGATGTGACCCAGTCTACAATGCCATAAGAAAGCGTGATTGATTTCTGGAGACTTTCTTTTGTGTGTATTCTGGACATTGAAAATTTGTGGTTGGTTTAATACGTATATACCATTGTTTAATGTACCCGACCCAATCAAAACTTGATTAAGGTGATTGTTCACAACATTACTTACAAATGCAAATTCATAACCTTCTTTAGATAATAAAGATACAGATATGATATTACAGGTTGCATTGGGTATAAAATAACAATCACACAAAACCAAAACGTGCCCATCTGACAATCCCAGGTGATAGTCCCCCACGGACTCAGCATCCATGCCAGCTCCGTTTGCAACTCTGAGGGTCATATCACCTGCCTTCAAAACCCTACGCCTTCTCAGTGCCTGCAAAGAATTAC
Organism: Agapanthus africanus; assembly: GCA_030015575.1. Classification (NCBI taxonomy): domain Eukaryota; kingdom Viridiplantae; phylum Streptophyta; class Magnoliopsida; order Asparagales; family Amaryllidaceae; genus Agapanthus; species Agapanthus africanus. The sequence continues at coordinate 565,172,293 of CM057337.1, read as the reverse complement.
AAATATGAGATCCTGATCCGTACAAATATGAGATCCTGATCCGGTATCCAATACCCAGGATGTAGAGTTTATTGATAGACAGTTTTCAATAACATACAAACCTGAAGCTGAAGCGCAACTTGCTTCAGATCCTGGTTTCTGGCCTTCCAAGCCCTGCAATCCTTTTTCTAGTGTCCACTCTTGTGACAGTAAAAGCATTCTTCCTTTCCCACAAGCTTTCCCGTTACCTTTATTGCCTTTGTCTTTCCCTTCGTATTCACTTTACTAACACCGCCCCTTGGTTTGGCGGGGGCTTTCTTCTTCTTTCCCTTGGCTTTCGCCTTGGACTTAGAAGAGGAAGATCCTCCTACAAACAAAGTGGATGTTTGCCTACCTTTCTGTAGGGTGTCCTCTGCACTCCATAACATGTTGAGGAGCTCCGGAAGATCAACCTCTTTTCCTTGCAAGTTGAAGTTTAGGATAAACTGGGCGTAAATGGAAGGAAGGGACTGGAGAATCAAGTCCGTATAGAGCTCGTTCACTAACGTGGTCCCAAGGTCCGTGAGCTCTTCAATGAAGCCAATCATCTTAAGTACGTGTTCCGCTACCGATGATCCGACGGCCATCTCGTCGAAAACAACTTTTTCGAGACTTCGTATCTGGCGATACGGGATTGCTCTCCATACAGTTCTTTTGTACGAAGAAATATGGATTCCAGGTCCATATTCTCGTGCCTCCTCTGATGTTCATTGTCCATAGTGGCAAGCACGAGGCACTTGGCCTTCGCGCAGTTGATCTCCCATGTTTTACGGATTTCTATATCCGTGACGCTGGAGGTGGGTCCCGGGACAGGGGGAGCTTTGGTGGTAAGGAGGTACCCCAACTTGTCGTAAGTGATTGCCATTTTGACATTCCTGAGCCAATCTTTGTAGTTTGGCCCTGTCAGTATGTTTTTATCTAGAAGTAACTTATGTCCGGTCATGACGATTGGTCGCTGCAATTACGAGAGAGAGAAGAAACACTCAGCATGATGCTCTTGCAAGTTTAGAGTGGTTTTTAGTTTGTCTAAACAGGATGGCTTCCACTGTCTCTCGAATCCCTCCTCAAATCATAAAGGAAGAATTAGTCGGGATCAATCTCACCGTACAATACTTGCTTAACCGTTCAGACAGGCCAGTGTCGGTACTTCGAGGGAGGTTTTCCAACGCTTTCGCGAAGTTCCTTAATTTAAGAACCTCTTTTCCCTGGGGGCATAGCCCCGCTAACACCTTTCTAGACACCTACTAGGTTTATAGCATTGATCGTTAAGTGAGAAATTTCCCGAGGAGTAGCATATACTCATAGTAGGATCGGGATCCAAATATCATCACGTGATAAAACTGAAGGAATCCTACCAGAACCATCACACTCCAAATGGTATGCAGCGCTAGCAAGTTTCAATTTCTTTTGAAACTCCCGATGTTGATTTTTGCCCCATGCTCTTATGACCTTGGCGTAGGTCAAAATGTCATAAGTCACATGTCAAGTTCTACCCATCATTATCCAGGTTAATTTGAACCCACCCGTACCTACCCTTGACGTAGGCCAAAATGGCAGTACGACTGTCTCAAACCAATGCATTCTATCTATGCAACAGATAAATATCCGGCAGCTACCAATCACTATGCCTTGGCGTAGGTCAAAATACATAGCTTGAATACTACCGAATATTTAACTGAAATGATGGAGAGCTATGAATGGTTTTGGCGAAACCGTGAATGTAGTGAACTTGATATAATCGATGGAACGAGATAGCTTTTAAAAGGAGTGGTTCAAGCTCCGCATTTAAAAGTTGGTTTTTGAAAAGAACCGAGTGGTTTTGAAAGTGTTCCAATGACTTTTACTTGGTTTATTTTCTTACATTAATTTTAATGCGTCCCATCATTTAATCCTACCATTGCAGAAAACAACGAAAATATGACGTACGCTTATGCCATCCGCATTCGCCACGGGGCCCCGTCAATACCCGTTTGGTTACTTAACTAACGACAGAGCGGGGGCTGGACTAGCGCGGATGCAAAACATAAGCAACGCTTAAATAGATATCATATATCGATATATACATTCGTCAGATGCAATGATAGCCATTCCAGATCACAGATGAACACATTGGATATACTAGGAATCCGCATTCCGTACGAGCCTGTAATGAAAAGCAGATTACACGGTCGCGGTGAATAGCCAATACCCTACCCTAGACCCCTATGAGTGCGGCAAACTACCCGCCAAATACCCAAAGTGAAGCAACCTCTCTCAACAACGTGAGTAGGCCACTCGGCACTTCGAGGTACCCGGTAGTTTGTGCACCCCCTATATGGGTCTATTCTAGGAGCAAAAACAGTAAAAGAAATTATACAATGACGACTACAACCTCATCCCGGTTGTACGGCCATATAAATAATATTACATCAATTACAAATTACATGAATTGAAAGATAAAGAAAAACTCTCATCTCACAACCCCCCCGGCTATTCATCCGCGACAATCCAATGAATTCATATACAAATACCATCAACATTACAGATCACAGATATGTATAACCCCCACTAATTGACATATACCGATTACCAGACTTTAAATACATATATCACATCACAGATATATAACCAGTTAGCTTAAGTCCTTAGAAGTTCGATCAAAATACGGATTTTTAAACCCCAAAAACAAATTTTTCTTTCTGGAAAATCTAGGCAGAAAAATCATATTGTTAAAATCCTAAAACATCCTAAGACACACACTGCAGCAAAACAGATCCACGGCCGAGTCAACTCGGCCGCGGATCCGCAGCAAGAAGCTCTTCTTGCCGCGTTTCCGCGGTGGGTTGGTCGGCTCTGTGGATCGTTTTTCTGCAGTGTACACTAAAAAGCCTGAGTCGATTTTTCAGATATGTTAAATCATTTTTAGAGCAGTAAAAAAATCGACAGAAAGTTTCTGTCTTGGGGATGTTTTGTGACTTTTTCTCCGATTGAACTTCTAGTTACTTTGCTAACATGTTAGATAGTGTTTAACTAGGCTCTTATACCACTGTAAGTCCACGTTACCCGTCCCCGGTTCTTTGGGGTTGCAGAAATGGTGAAAAACGATTTTCTACGGTGGGGGTAACATGGACTCAAAAACGGATCTTTGTTAAACTAACTATCTAACAACCTAACTAAGAGTTTTACCTACTCGGTTAGAGGGTTATACCTTAACTTGAACTCCTTCTCTTCGACTCCTTGTGGTGGTCGGATGGTTCTCTCCTCGTCGTCTCCTTGTGCCGAAGATGGATCCACCCGAAAGCTTCAACCTTTCGCTCCAACCTCAATCTAGAGGAAACTAGAACACTTGGCTTGCTAGACCTTGTATACTAGGATCAGTAGAGAAGTGTTTTGGGTTTTTATCTCCAAGGCAAATGGTTCTCAACACATGAGAGGTTTTTTCCTTGAACTAGAGATATAGGGAGAGCAAGAGGAAGAGGAGAGCTTTTGCATGAGAGAGAATGCAAAATGGTAGAATGAGAAAGACTTTTACAACCATCCTCTTCATAATCCAAAATAATCATAACAAATAATAATAATTGAGTATTATGTGATGGTTGTTATCATATCAAATGTTAATATCATTTCATGCATTAAATGCAATGTGTGAACAAACAAGCAAGCAAAAGTCTTTGCCATGAAATGATAGCCATTGTAATAATGATGGTCAACAAGTCCAACCTAGTCAACAAAGTCAACCTTTCAACCCAACCATGGCACAATAATACTTAATTAATATTATCATTAATCATATTTCTTATTCTCATTAGGGTTTAGCAAAAGTCAACAGTCAACAACCCTAATGAGAATCCTCTGCCTTTGTCTCGGTCAACCGTGCATACACACCCGCATCCGCATTCCGGGAAACATGAATACAAACGAGATAAAACCAATCCCAAAACGTATACTAGGATCTGGCTTAACCCAAAGCCCGCTAGTAATAACTGCCCGGACATTAAACGTGCACAAGTGCACGGATGTGACCGAACCCTGTCGCAAAACCATGCGACCTCTACTCTTTTTGCCTAAAGGCGAATAGCTCTCTGTGTGGGACTCTAAAGACTCGACACTACGCTGGCAGTGGGTTTAACCACAGACCGCAAGCGGCACTAGCTTTGCGTAACGGCCCCCCAGGTAGATGCCGATAAGAAGACTGACGAGGTGAACTCATGCAAACTCCTACTGAGCCTGAATGTGACAATCTGCGTACAGTCCGGTCTGTGCGTCTGAGAATATCGCATGGCGGGCCTAGGGGGTGGTAAAAGTCAGTCCCCTAATACCGGTACAAGACGTGTCGGAGTGTAGCCTAGAACACCCTGAGACAACACCGGAAACCTACCAGTGTATCTCGCTTGCCCTGGCCAGGGTCGACTATGTGTAATGGCTCTCCTAGACACAGCGCGATATCAACTTCCAATACCGGGAGAGACGAATTCTATCTAACCGTCACTGCCTCCAACTGCTTCGGGACTGCACCCATCTACTACCTGTTTGCACGACTCCTTTGAGCCGTGGTAGGATACTAATCAAAGTACAGTGGGAACACACTCGAGGCGAAGTGACAGTGTCAAGTCAGCGGACTAAGCTGTACTCATGTCACCTGGGAACTGATAACTGACGATAGTTATAGTACCAACCAACAGTTCCCGACGAGTCCTGTCCAGTGCACTCGTAACCTAACGAGCACCCGCATACTATCTCAAGTACGACGTACTGACGGCTGTGGGACAGACCGTCTCCCCTACTGGGATGAGAAGCGCATACGCTAGTCTACTCCGGAGTATCGATGCCCTGTCTCGATAGTCCTATGACTAGGGACCTGCATAAGGATGTGCTTGTGGATTACCCAGCCCCCATGAGTGTGACTGCCATCACAACGCTGGTAATCAAGCAAAGATCCTAAGGGCTCCACTAATGTGTATAGGCGATATGTTAAAAGAAACACATGTACACACATTGAAGTAGAAACAAACCAAGTAGCATACTACTATTTTGAGCAAGATTGTCTATACAATGGTGAATATCCCAAGCTTCCATTAAGTAATATACAAACTAGTATGATACAGTAATGGCCTCTAGGACATATACACTAACATAGGGTAGCCGCTCGACTGCCTCTTGGTGAGAGCTTTGGTCCCTGGCATTTTGGGGTAGGGAGCTACCAGCTAGGGATAGCTGAGCGGGGTAGCCGCTCGGCTGCCTCTTGGTGAGGGCTTAGATCCCTGGCACTCGGGGTAGGGAACTACCAGCCAGGGATAGCCGAGCAGGGTAGCTGCTCGGTTGCCTCTTGGTGAGGTCTTTGATCCCTGGCGTTGTTGGGTAGGGAACTACCAGCCAGGGATAGCCGAACAGGGTAGCCGCTCTGCTGCCTCTTGTTGAGGGCTTTGATTTCTGGCATTGTGGGGTAGGGAGCTACCAGCCAGGAATAGCCGAGCGGGGTAGCCGCTCGGCTGCCTCTTAGTGAAGTCTTTGATCTCTGGCGTTGTATGGTCGGGAACTACCAGCTAGGGATAGCCAAGCAGGGTAGCCGCTCGGCTGCCTCTTGTTGAGGGCTTTGATCCCTGGCGTTGTAGGATAGGGAGCTACCAGCCAGGGATAGCCGAGCGGGGTAGCCGCTCGGCTGCCTCTTGGTGAGGGCTTTGATCCTTGGCGCTACGTGGTAGGGAACTACCATCGGGGATAGCCGAGCAGGGTAGCCACTCGGCTGCCTCTTAGTGAGGGCTTTGGGAAGAGGGACAGTCGTGGGTGACACGTGCCATGAATGTGTGGAGGAGGTGAAACGCCGGAGCTGCGTCGTTTCAATTTCATCGAGAGAGGCTAGGTGCCTGCCATGTGGCGGCACAGTTGTGGGTGAGCGAATGTTGGACTCCTGGGGGTGGTTCGTTATAAAACGGAGGGAGTGTTGATCACTCCATCCTTTACACCCAAAACGTAAGAATGGAGAACTTCCCTTTTGCCATCCCCGACATTGTGAGCTTCGAGGACGTCTACCTCTACGACCAGTACTGCATCAAGGACATGGTGCTGTTAGTGATTGGCCGCATTGAGGATCACTCCGGCTGACTGCTTCCCCGACGTCCCCCTTGCTACAGCTGCTAATGTACTCTATCTGGAGGGCATCGCCAGGGCTCTACAACCCCTTGTTCGAGAAGTTGAGGGATGAGGCGGTCGGTAAGTTAAGGTCTTCGAGGCGCTTCGGCCTGATCTCCGCGGGTCAGCGGGATCGCTTGGCGGCGCTCATCCTTGAGTGCTACTAATTGAGGCACGAAGCCGACATTCGCGGGCGGCACCGGGGGCAGAGGTCTGAGGCTACGAGGGCTCGGTTGGCGGAGATCTCCTTCTCTCTTCCCTCGCTCTCTTCTTTTGGTCGGTTTGCTATGGCCCGGGGAGGTTGGCGTTCACCTTGGACTCGAGCTGGACCTCGCGCTCGGTCCAGGCCTTTACCTCGGCCATGGTCTTAGGTTGCGCTAATGCAAAGGAGCATAACCACTCCTTATGCCTAAGACCATACCTATGTGTTGTGATGACCGTCTCGTCCCGGTGCTCTTTGATTTCGAGAAGGGCGTTGTAGAAGCGGGTGACGTATGTTTTGAATGTCTCTTTGTCCCCGCTCTTGATCGTGAAGAGATGGTCGACTGTCCGTTTCTGCCACCTGTTCCCGACGAAGTGGCCGAGAAATTGGGTGGCCAGCTCATCGAAAGTTGAGATCGAGAGTGGCGTGAGTCCTCAGAACCAATCTCGTCCGGAGCGGATGAGAGTGGCCGGGAAGGCTCGGCACTGGGTAGCGTCGGAGTTGTCTTGGAAGCTCCTTCCTGCTGTGAATGCGTACAAATGGTCCTTCGGGTCAGATTTACCGTCGAAGAGAGAGACCTTTGGGGGCTTGTTGCGGGAGGAGACATAGACGACGAGCAGCTCCTTAGTGAATGGTTTGGTGAGCGAGTCGGCGGCGTACTTAGCCCCGTTGCTCGAACGATGATCTTCCCGATGCATACCTTCGATCTTCTTCTCGAGGATGTCGAGTCGGCCGTGGTATCCTAATGATTCGGCATAATCTGATCCCCGGCCTCTACTGTTGGAGACCTGCTTCTGGCCGTGGCCCCGGTTCCTTAGATCCCCCGGTGAGGTAGTCTTCGAGCCACCGTGGCGAGTCCCGTCCGCGCGATCCCGTCGAGGGAGGGGGTGTCGGTCATGCCTGGGAATAGGAGAGCCGACCGACATCTCCTCGGGAGGGAAAGGGGCACGAAGAGGCTCGGGGCGAGGCGCTCTGGCGACGGACCTCGGTGTTGAACTGTTGGGCGCCTAGCGGGTCGCAGAATGTATTGGCCCGGGAGATCTACGGCCGTGGGAGGTAGCGAGGCAGTGGTCGGCAGTGCCGACGCGAGCGGAGTCTTCTCTCCCTCTGTAGGGGTCCTGGTCCCGAGGCAGGGGAGCGGCGACCTAGGGATCTTTCCCTGCCGTTTGGACGCGGATAAGCGCCTCCACGACGGACGCGAGTCGGTCTATCCGGCCGGCTAGGGCGTTGATGGCTTTCGGGGGAGGAGGTTCGTCTGTGCCTTCATTGTGGATGAGGCGGCAGCTAGTGCTTGGATCGTCATGATGACTGCTCGCCATTTGGTTGAGATCGGAAGAAGAACTTTTGTTTTAGTGGAATCAATTTTTCCCACAGACGGTGCCATCTGACGTGCTTCGGATCACGTCAAGATGTTACCTTCCGTTGATCTGCTGATGGCGGCGATGGAAGGCTGAGATTGGATTTGGAGGCTGGCTCCTGAGGCGTATGGATCTCAATGGGTTTGAGGTTGTTTGGGCTGAGCTACCTGCAAGGAAGTCCCGGGGTGGTTGTACCACCTAGGACCCTCCGACGATCAAGTTAGAGAGGAAATCCGAGCAGAGTAACGGCTTAGTGAAGTAAAAATGGCTTACTTGAACCGTCTGAATGAGGGGTTTATATAGCGGTGGCAGCAGGTAGGCAGGCGCGAGAATCATGCCGGTCGTTCCGCTCCCGACGTCACGCTCGTATGATGGGCAGGATCCCGCATTAATGGTGAGATATGCTCGTTAATGGGGGATCGTGATGGCGTGGAACGTGGGATGTGGCCGGCGGATATCTCGCGCATGGAGAGATTCGCGGGATGGCGGTTGCGCCTGTGAGCGGTGTCGTTGGTCGGTCGATGAGATGGAGGAAGATGACTTCGGCAAGAGAGCTCGCGGACGAGCGGGAGAGCCGAGGTATCTTGGTTCTGTGGTAGCCCGGAGACGAGCTGGGAGGCCGAGGAGGTCAATTGTGCAGGGGGCTCGGATGTGAGCCAGCGTTTGCTTGTAGGACGGGTATATGAGTGGTCTGGTCGGCCACTGTTGGTCCTTTCTTGTGAGCTTTGGGATACGTCATCTGCCACGTGTCACGATCTGGGAGATCACCGATATCGAGCATCATCACTAAGGAATCATTGATGATCACTTGTTTGTGTTAAAATTTCTACTTCATTACATACAAAACTTCTGTCTCGAGTAACCTCCTATGTTAGGTACATCGATAACAATAATTAATCGATATAAAGAGCAAAATTAAAAAGAAAAGGAGAAGAGTTAGCTAGCTAATCTAGCACATGCACGACCCTTCACAAAATTGATGTTCATTGTTCTTTTTGATGTATAAATTGATAGTTCATGCGGATCTTCTCTAGCTATTTCTTGAGAGAATTACCGGTCAATGATATCGGATAGAACTTTAAATATCAGAATGCACTGTGCACACGGATTAATTCAATATATTTGAGTTTCTGTCAATAAGACTTTAAGAGACTGTTTGGTTGTTTGTAGTTGAAGATGTGATGCATTTTCAACGGTTGTTAGATTTCCATTCCGGTGTTTGGTTGAGTTGCAACTCAAACTCATGTTTTAGAAAACCAAGTTTGGTTTGCTTGTAGTAGAGATGATTAGTGGTAGTAACTATCAAAATTTATATTATGCTAAACTTGATTAGCAATTTACTATTAATCTATACATAAAGAAAATTTTTATTGACCAAAAAATAATTTTAAAAAGTCCCAACATTCAGCATAACAGAAACAAAATTATAATAACAAGATTGCTTGAAATAAATAAAAACTTTTTTAGTTTTATTTAGATGTCATATGATCTCAACATGACCATGTCAGCATTCTTTTCCATGATGTTAGGATTTTTAGGTCCCAACAATTCAAAAAGATCTTTGAAAAGAAAAGAAAAGAAAATATAAAACACAATCAAAGACAGAAAAATAATTATCTTCCAACTTCTTTTCTTTATTCAATTTCAATATGAATTATAAAAGCTCTCTCATTTCAAAACTTCTATTCAACTCTTCTTCGCGCTACATAAAATACTCTAATCAATCTATATTTATAGGCCTAGATAATGATGCTTAGAGATAACATTGATTTAATTAGGATTTATTTTTAAATAACTATCTAAATATTATCTCTAAACAAATCTTCCAATATCTTCATAATTAATCTTATTCAACTAACAATTTAAATTTATATCTATTCTAATTCTAAATCAGTAACTTTCTCTCCTAAAAGATTTGAATGTATAACAAATCTTAACAATTTCCATCTTGGCATGCATTCAACAAGCCGTCTTCTATCTTCTCTTCACAACTTCCGTCCACGTCATCTTCTGAGTTCTGTTCAAATCTCCACCTTGCTCCAAGGTTGTTCTTCTATGCACTGACTTCCCTCCAACTGCACACCTTCATTACTCCATGTTGAGCAATAATTGTGTAAGCTCTTGTATCCAATCTCCCAAACGAAATTAAATTTCTCTTCAGTTTTGGGGCATACATGATATCACCAAGAACTCTTTGTCTCCTATCGAATATCTTTATCTTCACGGTACCCACGCTTTTTACTTCTACTCCAAAATTATCCTTTAATGTCACAGCGTCTCTTTTCCCTCCTTGATTTTATTGAACCACTCCTTATTTGAATATACATGAAAAGTTGCTCTCAAATCCATGTACCACATATCTTCCTTCTTGACTTTATCATCACTAGTCATAAGCAAATCATGCTCCATCTATACATCGTGGGCCATGTTCGCTTGCGCTTTCACTTTACGTTCTTTCAGATCATCTAAGTCCTCCTTCATCTTGAGAAAATCAGACATACAGTGACCCATCTTATTGCAGTAATGACACGTTATATATCTTCGAAATATCTTTTGCAGGCCACGATCTCTGATTTCGTCCATAGTTGCTCTGTTCCTTCATCCACTTCGGACCCTCTCTTATAATAAGTGCAGATGAATCAGATGATCTACTTAATAATTTCCATTTCAATTCTTCATTAAGGAGACATTTTGTTACCGCGCTCATAGAAATAATTCTATCAAGAGACGAAATGCTCAAAAAAAAGACTACCAGAGTTTCCTAACTGCTCAGAAGGGAACTCAATACGATAAGTGTAACATTTCAGGAAAATAAAATATTATTTTCGGAATTTAAATATTAAAATCAAAATTTTTTGGATATTATATAAAGTATAGAAATTGGTTTTAACGAGATAGTATGATTATATACTTATAGTTTGATGAATAATTGGAAAATTTATATGAATTATTGAATTTGAAGGTAATTATGTGATTCGGGCATTCTATAAATTATTATATAATTATTTGTATACTCGTTTAATACTAAACTCGATTAATATTTTACTAATTATGCGTTTATCTTGCTTATGTATATGCATGCAACAAAACATGTTGTTACACTTTATTATGAACCATGGCTCCTTTTCTAAAAAAAGGATTTTTGTTTTAAAAATGAAAAGAGAAAAGATAAAAGAAAAAGAATAAAGAATATGTGGCATGGCATGGAGGTATGGCTTGTGAGAGAGGGGGGGGCTTTCTACACGCTCCTTGGCCATTTCTTTCCTCCTTCATTCCCTCATCTTTTTAATTCTTCTCCACTCCCTCCACCTCCTTTTTACCATCCAAAACATTCCCAAAATCCCACCAAAAATCACCCAAGGCTTCATAAAAATTGTGCACAATCACATCCTATACACAATGGATCAATCAAGTCAAGATTTGGAGCACTTTGGGCAACTCAAGAATATTCTTGAGTTGCCAAATGAGGTATACTTCTACTCCTTTAGTTAAGTAACTAGCTTTCCCACCTTTCTAGTTTAGTATAGAGTTATACCGATGTAGTTTAGTGAGCTTTGAAAATTTCTAGATGAAAGTTAGGAGATAGTAAGATTTGTGAAGGTGTATTTGAGGTGTAGTAAGTATTTTGCATGACCTTAGGGATGTTTTACTAGCCTAGAACAGAGACTAGATACGAATATACGAACATAGAATTTTCCCGTGTCGGTTTTCTTTGATATTTGATGCTCAGATGGAACCTAGAGCAACTTGGGATCTTTATAGGAAAAATAAACAGCTACATTGACCTAATTAGACGACTAAAAGACCACCACAAAAAAATGAGACGAAAATTCCAAGATGGGGCCGGCAACGCCGGGTCCTGTAGCTCCTCTCGCCGGGTCAATTTTGTAGTTTGATGTTGGGTTTTGGCCTGTAGCTCACACTCCTTATAACCTAGCTACTGTATTGTTAGATTTTTCCCTATCTATCTGTGCAAAAATCTGGGAGCATATTGAGTGGGTTTTGACAATATTTTCCAATATTTGAAACTTGGATTTTGGATTTCTTGATGTGACTTGGTCGTTCAACGTTCATATGTCGACGTTAGATGTTATTTTGTTGTTTTAGAATGCGTTGACCATAGGTTCTAACCAAGATACGCTTCACGTGTCGTATCGGTTTTAGATATGTATTTCTATGCAATTCGATTCGGGTTTTCTTATTGGAATTTTGTTTACGATATGACGTGCTTAGAAACTGTAGGTACCTTCGCATGGACTTCGGGACGACAAAGGAGAGCAAGGCGTCATTGACTTCGGCAAGCGGGGATCGAGGGTGAGTAGATGTATATCTACGGGGAAAGTCGGGTGGATGGCGTATAGCATCCCCGCAATTCGTAGATTATGATGCATATATTATTATATATATGTGTTAATGTGAGATACAGATACTTAGCAAATAGGGCTCTAGAAGACTCTAGGTTAGAATATGCATACTTGTAGGAAGGTTTATGCTTAGTCTATTTTCTATAGTCGAGACCCGTTGGTTTATATTGTTGCGCACACACACACACTCACACACAAACACGTGTTGTGATATTGGGTGTATATGTATATATGTGTATATATATAGATGCGTTGATATATATATATATATATATATATATATATATATATAATATACATATACCTATAAGATGAGGATATGAGATGTTGAATGGATATGATTCGATATGATCAGGTATGATACCGTGAGGTTATGATATGTGATTGAGTCGAAATACCGTATATGATATGATATATTAAAGGATCGTTGGGCGATGAATACATAACATGTGATAACATATGACTTGATGAAATGATAGATTGTACAAGACCTTAGATCCGTACCCTTGATCATGATATTGTACGACGAATGATACCGTACGAACTATATGATATTTGACCCGTACCCTCGATTTTGATGATGCCGTACGATGGATATTACCGTACGAGATATATATGATGATTGATCCGCACTCTTGACTCGAGGATGACGTACGATGTATTATACCGTATGTGATGTTATAAGGCTGGATCGCCGACTACTAGATATATCGACTCGGTTCTTTATTTAGTCTTTAGTTGCTTAGGTAGATATTATATTAGAATCGAGTCATACCTATTTTCAAAACTAACGAATCGTAGGTATTTCCAAAAAAGTAATCCGAGGGATACTAAGGATTTTCAAAAGATATCACTTTTCTCATAAACACCATAGCCTCTACTTTTCCAAAACAACGATTCGTGCTATTTCAAATACTATAACTGTATGGCTCGTATACAGATATGTATATTTTATAATGTTGCGTTTACTATCCACTTTTCCACTATATTCATGTTGTTCTTATTGTATTGCATATACACGTGTTTTCTTTAGCTATTATGATCTCGTCTGCTAGGACACCTGCACTATTACCGATGATGCGTATGTTGCACGTACACTTGCTTGCCGGCTCACACACATCATAATCGGTAATTTCCATGCCACGTACACACTAGAGAACCGTTACTTCACTCGTACTATCTAAAAATTTGTAGTTTAATAGTACTGTTTAGCATTCATAATATCACATGCTGGTTGTAGACTTTGCATTCCTTACTTAAGGCCGCATGCATTCATATATACATTCTGTTTATGCACTATTGAGGGGCTTTATGCCGATATTCATTGTTTACTTATTTACTCATGATTATGAGATTTCGGTATTACATGAGATTTCTGGATTTTGGAAACCGCATATGAATTTTATAATCTTATGATCATTTAAAAAAGCAAAAATGCGGTTTCTCTTGATATGATGTATGGCGCTCACCATGAGATTCATCGGTTCTTGAGCCATTGTATACCCGATTCGAGAAGAGAGGAGGCACCGTTTGCGGGTACATGGTGGACCCGGTGCGGTACCCTCGGGCAAGAAGGCCGTATAGAGAGACGTTAAGCCCGGCAGGGGAGCACTTCCGACCGGTGATATTTGGCGGGGCGGATATCCGGAGGATACCTACCGTAGTCGTAAGATCAAATGATATGGGCCGATCCGGACTGACGGAGCCCGAGACATATGAGGATTATATGTCGCTGATAGACACGGTTTTCATGATGCTTTCGAGTGTCGATTCTGGGCACTCAGATTTTCTCATGATTTTGTACGTCCATGCTGGAAACACCTATTTGGTGATGCATTCATACATAACATACATGACATTTAGTAGCTTTGTGACACGGACACGAGTTCTTGACATTTCACATATGCTTATATTATTACTAAAACTGCTACTCAATGTTATCGTGTTATTATTATATATTATTATTGTACTGTATGACCTAGGAGACAGTCATACATTCAGTTTCTACTCGGTGATGTTTTCTACTCACGAGTTGGCAACTCATACTCATTGTGCCACAGTTTCTTGCAGGTTTGATCGCACAGGTTTTTCGTAGCGGCTTTGCTGGCACACTGCTTTTCTTCCGGGTGATTTGTTTTGGTAGGTGGGGTTCACTTGCATCATGACCACCATTGTACTTGTATATTTATTTCGGTTGTATTTAGTTAAAAGCTCCATCAACCAGACTATGTATATTTTTAGACTTAGAAACCACCGTTGTATATTCTTTCGGTCTTAGAGTCACGCTCATGTAATTATTATTGTTTCTGGTTTCTTGATGATGCTTTGGTTTCTTTATTTTCTTTCTGTGTTTTGATCTTCGCCTCAGGGCATCTTATATTTACATCTTGCGTGGTTGTTTCCGCCAATTGGCGAAGAGCTAGCTCCCGCTTAGGGATGCCTATTATTATTACTTGTTTGTATTGTTTTTGGGTTAAAAATTTCTAAGGAGGTGCAGCCGAAATTTTAAACAACGAAAATATTTTCAAGATAGATATAAAACAATGCATTTTTATAGAATATAACTTATATTTTAAAAGAAGAACTTGATTTCGTATGCTGTTGTTTCAAAAACTTCACCTCCACTATTTTCTCTAAAAAGTTTTAGATTTCTGGGCCTTTGTCTTACTTGAATTAGGTGGAGTCCTCTAGATTTCACATGATTCAAGTGCCAGTCACGTGCCTTTTCCGGGTCGTGACAAAGTTGGTATCAGAGCGTTAGGTTTAACCTTGGTTCAATTCTATGTTTGATTATGAGGATTCTAGGGCGCGCGCGCGCGCGCGTGTGTATTCGGAACCTAGGCTTGACCTTACGGAACATAGACTTGGCCGAGGGGATATTAGACCCAAACTTTCGTCGCGTAGGTTGACCTTGGTTGATGGAGCAGGTGACTTAAGTAGAGTGACGTAACATGTGTATGTTCCGCGGCATACTTACGATACGCCGCTTAAGTAGTCTTAGGATGTACATTTCTTATGCACCGTATTTCTATTCGTTCCCATAATCTATCCTCATCGATTTCGGATGGTGGTTTCCGTTACCTTGGCTATACGAGCATAGAGAGCTGCGGCTAGAGTTGCGGTCAGAGCAAGCTCGTCATGGATGAGGACTGACCAGGATGTATTCCGGTGACATACGAACGCATTGATATATTGTTTTACTAGGATTTCCCGTTGACATGAGCGTTCGGGATCTGCACCAGATGATTGGGCCATTGCTAGAGGCCAGCCAGATTGCGAAAACTGTTGACGTGCTGTCTACTCCAGATGATTGAGGCGTTGTCTACCGTGCAGACAGATGAGCCAACTGATGCTGAGTTTGATAAGATATCGCTCCCAGACTTATGAAGCTAATGCAGCATGAGTTTATAGACGGAGATGCGATAGAAAATCGCTACTCACCCTTAGATAAGTGACTAGGACACTTTGTTCGTTTGGATAATCCGATGCGAAGTCATCAAATTGACTGGCTTCAGTTAGAAAAGGGACCTCACACAGACGTGTTGTGAGTCGATCAAGAAAGGATGAGCGAAGCGCATTACTCTGGTGACTTGGACGAGTTTCCGAGGACGAATTCGCCAGATGCCTTCCACAGGATATTAGAGATGCCGAGTTCATAGCTTCGAAAGAGACTCTAGATACGACTACAGCCAATTGGAGCGCAGTCCATACAGCTACGAAGAGATGATTCCGAATTGGTCCATATTGAAGGGAAGCGGAGTAAGAGGTTCGTGCGAGATTTTAACGAGTTGACGTTCCACTCTGTTGATGCCAGAGACTTGATATGCATGCAGAGGCGTTGGATACGAGCATATTTTCTAGAGGAAAGTCATGATGGGAATGCAGCTGTCCCGGAATGAGAAACGGATTAAGTAAAGGGTGATAACTTCTGGGCAGTTCGGCAGAGATGAGATTGGAAGAGACCCTAACTGGATCTTTCTGTAATACTTCATGATAAAGATTTGAACCAGGATCGATTGTATCATGCACAATCAGTAGGCCAGAGATCGCCATCATTGACGTGACACATTACGAGAGACCATGTTAATTGGTCATGAGATCTTCGGAGAAGCGCCAGAACGGGACTGTTCCGTCATTACTCCAAATCGGGTTGTCGAGCCGAGGAGTCATGTAACTGGTAATCTGCAGAGAGAAACAAGGACCTAACAACAGAGGACGCCAGACCGTGGGCAAGAGGCAAGTAGATATTCTTGCTCTGCCATCCTTGGATGAACCGGCACCTTTCAACATTAAAGGAGGGGCACATCGACGAAAGTTATTTATGATTTGCGACTTGGTGATTCGGATATCACATTTCTGTTGTTTTGGATTTCGGTATTTTGATGATTTGTTATATGATCGATATTTTCTATGTGCACCACATTAGCACTTGATTCGTATTTCATGTATCAGTTGTACTGATGTTCGTTTTTGTGCATACCCATTGCACTTGATTTTGATTTTTATGCATTCCAAGTTATTTGATTTTGATTTCAAGCAAATGAGACCGGCTACCGCCCCTCGTCGGGGTCTCGATAAGTATACACTAGTCTACTCCGGAGTATCAATGCCCAGTTTCGATACTCTCTCGACTAGGGATATTTAAGGATGTGCTTATAGACCACCCAGCTCCCACGTATATGATCGCCATCACAATACTGGTAGTCAAGAAAGAATCCTATAGGCTCTATCAACATGTAATAGTGATCTGTAATACCATATAATGCATGTACGTGATGATAAAGGCAAACCAGATAGCATACTTGTTAGTTATATGTATGCCCTAAAGGCCATTACTGTACATAGGATGTATATTGTAGTGGATGCTGGGACATATAGAGGTATGACTTTCTTGCTCGACATGATATTACGCTATCTGGTTGCTCTTTATCTTAACATGTATACTTGCAGTCTCTCTATTACATGTTGATAAAGCCCTTAGGATGTGTGCTCGACTTCCAGGACTATGATGTAGATCATACTAGTGGGGCCTGGGTAGTCCATGAGTACATCCTTCAATGTTCCTAGTCGTGGGAATATCGAGACGGGGCATCGATATTCCAGAGTAGACTAGCGTATATCTTCTCGACCCATGTGATGGGCAATGGATGATCCTATATCCATTGGTGTTTAACATCAGAGATGGTATGCGGGTGCTCAGTGGAGACTGGGTACACTGAATGGACTCGCCGAGAACTCCCAGATGGTATTATACCTCACGTCAGATGGCAGTTCTCTGGTGACACTGGTATACCTTAGTCTGTTGACCCGAGATCATCATAGAGTCTTGTGTGTCTCCCACTGTGCTTTGATTTCCACCCTACCACGGCTCTATTGAGTCGTGCAAACAGGTGGTTTTTGGGTACAGTCCCGATTCACATGGAGGCAATGAGCGATAGGAGGGGATTCGTCTCTCCCGGTATTGGGGGTTGATGTTGCGCTATGCACGACTGGCCATAACTGGAAATCCCTGGCCAGGGTCGCTGTGATATACTGGTAAGAGTTATCAGCAGTTTCACGCTTGTTATGGACCTTATATCGGCATGACTTATCAAGCTACTGGGGTCTGACGTTTACCACCCCTAGGCGAGATATGCGACATATCAGACGAACAGACCGGACTGTACGGTAAGTGTTGCTGGTTGGATTCACAGGAGTGTGAGCGGGCTTGCTCGTCGATCTTTTGATTGCTCAATACCCGGGTGGCCGTTACGTTTAGCAGACTGCTTGCGGCTTGTGGGTGTTTGATATGATCATCACCTGCTGCCGGCGTATTGACGAGTCTTTAGAGTCCTACACAGAGATTTCCTGGCTCAAGCGAAACGAAATAGGAACGCATATGAGATATGTGCGGGACCGAGAATAATACCAGTATGTGATACTGTATTCTATTCTCGCGATATGTATCATTGGACGGTTATATGTCATATAGCCGGGTTACCGAATCAAATATTGATTCAATACATTGATACGCATGATATTAGTCGGTTATATGCAGTATGACCGGATCATTAAATCAAGTGTTGATTTAATGATTTAATGTATAATTATATATTTGATATATTACTTTGCATTAACTAGTATTGGTTCACTTAAGATTGATTTTCTCACTTGAAATGCACAAGTTGTATATGTGATATATTTTTTTGTGCACTTGTTTGTATCATGTTTGATGATACATGCAAACTTGGGTTTGTGTTTACTTTAAACCATGTTTAAGTGAATGGTTAAGGTTTTATTATCTTCTCTTGGTTATTTATTTTATTTATTTATTTATTCTTTTAGCAAGAAAAGAAATGGTTGCTTCTTTTGAATTTACTTTGAAGCTTCATGAAGCTTTGAAAAGTTCAACCATTTTTGTTTCTTTTGCCTAACCTAACCATTCACCTAACTCTAGTTTATTCTCTACACTTAACCATTGTTGCATTATGATAACCATCACTTGTTTTTCTATTATTAATAATTTTCTTTTTCATTCTTCTTCTTCATCTTCTTCATAAGAGAAAAAGAAAACCTTTGCTTGAAATTTCTAAGTGATGATTCCAAATGAGAAATCCAAATCAAAAGTGAACCCACTTCCTATTTCTTCATCCACTACCACTTTCCATATAGTATAGGGTGTTTTCTTCACAAGTTTCATGACTTGGTGAAGTTGGAGCTTGATCTTGTGTTGCCTCGACGTAGATCATCTTCGGCATCGAAGTCGACGACCTAGTCCGATCATTTCTTCGACGAAACCATCGCTAGAGTCCGGGATCCGATGATCGCAGTGGAGGGACATCAACTCGGAGCTATAGAGGTGGAGGACCGGATCTACAAAGGTTGTAGTCACTTTCCCTTTTAGTTAAAGTTGTTAACTTGCTTGCATCGCCTTACCTCTAGTAACGATCTAGTTTAGGGTTTCTCGGCACATAGAAAAATTTTGAATTGGCCATGTTTGATCACTTGTGGAACCTCATGGGTGTGCCTAGGAACCCTACAGTGGTATTAGAGCCTAGCTAGAGCCTTAGGCGATGCGTAGACGGAGTTAGAAACCCGATCGAACCTGAAACCCTAATCTATGACCCCTCTCTGTGCATTTTTGAAAATTGTGGATTTTTCTGAATTAAAAATACCTGAAAAATTCAGCAGGGAAATATAAGAATTGTGGTGAAAAACGACCCCCTAAATCGTACATTCCACCGCAGAACCGCGGCAATAGCCTGCTTGGGTCGCGGTTCCGTGGCCGTACAGAGGAGTTAGGTCATCGTTTTTCCACCATAATTCATATTTCTGTGATTTATATTTTATGGGTATTTTTATTATGACTCAAGAGTTGAGTGTTCTGGGGTTGTATTGGGACTCGAAGATTCGATCGGATTATCAAACTTTGACTATATGTTTTTCCGGATAATTTTAGAATATGTTAAAAAGTTCGACCGGATATAAATACCCACTTTTTCCCCTGCCAAGAAATTTCAAATTGTTGGATTTTTCCGTAGTTTAATGACGTTCTAAGTAGTGCAAGTAACGTGATGGTCTCTCTAGAAGACAACAAACGTTAACTCGATTATGTGACCGTCTTGAACTGCCCTTTGAACCTTAGGGTTTGGGGCAGTACGGTTTGCCACATGTGAGGCGTTGGCTTGACCCTTCTACGGCTGGACCGTTGGTACTGAGGCATGAAGTGAATGTTTTTTAAACTTATTTTCATATGTTGGGCTGTTTCGGGAAAACTTGGCTGTTCGATTGTTCGATCGGAAAGTTTAACATTTTCTATTTATCCGGAATATGATACAACATTTGGAATTCACAAGTAATTATGAGATAACTGAATGAATGTTATAAACATAGCAGTTTGGTCTCACTTGATCGGTTTCCACGGGATTTTGATGCGATCAAAAGTCCGTCGCAATCACGTAGTGTACGCGGATACTCGCCGAGTAAACTTAATAGACAGCTACACCCCATAGCCCCGACCAAGTGACTGTAGGAGAACCCCATCGCCGAAAGCATCCGTTCGGGTGCTCGCAGCAGCGGTGTTCCGCCTTGGTGCACTTCGTCGACGGTATCGGGGGTGCGGCCGTCTACTAAAGTTTGCGATGAGCATTCGATCAGAATGTCAGGAATCCTGTTGAATTGCCCGACTTGATATTGAAAAGAGTTTTCGATAAAGAGAATAAAATGCGGGGTTTATAATTGTTAGGCATGCGATGTCTAAGGAATTCATTAGATTAGGCATGCGATGTCTAAAGAGGTTGCGGATTCCAACTGTTGTAGTTTTACACTTTCTTTTCTGTGACCGTAAGTGTAATATGTGATATCACCGGTTTCGTTGCTATATGTCAACGACAATTGGGATGCGCATATTTACTTACGTTAATGACATGTGATGTTATGTGTTGCTGGATATGTTATATTGGATCGTCGTGTTTGAATAGCCGGGTTTTTTTTTATGTGAGACGAGTGTTTTTCATTTTCGTTTATATAAAAACTTGTATGTAATATTCTTTTATTAGGGCATTTCCAGGTTGCGGAAGATGTCACTGTTGATGTATATTATTTACTTTTCCGCATTAGGATAGACCCAAGGAGAGGAGCACAAATAACCGGGTTCTAGGGTCCAGTGGGAGACCATCTCGAGGAGTCGAGTCCGGGTCTCCTAACCCTAGAATTGGTAGGGTTTCTTGCCGCTCTCGTAGGGGTCTAGGGTTGTGGGATTGGCTATTCATCGCGACCGTGGAATCCGTGTTTTATACTGGCTCGTATTAAAAACAAGGACGTCCTAGTATATCCAATATTTCATATGATATTTTCTGCTGCGTTATCTGTGATGTGATCATGTGATATGTTCAGATAGATATTGTATATAGTATATATGATATATTATATAGACGTTGCTTATATTTTACACCCGCGCTAGCCCTGCCTCGCTCTGGCGTTAGTTACCTAACCTAACGGTGCAGACGGGACATCGAGGCGAATGGGGATGGCATAAGCGTACGTTATATTTATCTGTGATGTTTAGGTGGACTTAAATGATGGGACATTCATTAATGAGATTAATGAAAAAAAATAAACATAAAAGATGTTGTGGAATCGAATTTCAAAATAAAAACAGGTAGCTACAGTTCTTGCTTTGCATCGCGGTGTTCCTTGTAGAATATCCTGCACCTTATTCGATAAGGAAATGACCGAGATCCCTTCACCGGGAGTGGCTCCTTTAGCAATAACTGGAAGATGCTACAACCCTCGGTTTGTCTTTTGATTGCTTCTATAGTTTCTGCTTTGCACAGCGATATATATGATATATCCTGCACCTTATTCGATAAGGAAAGGGCCGACGATCCCTTCACCGGGAGTGACCCCTTTAGCAAAACTAGAAAAGCCTAAAAAACACTCTATTTAAAAACCCTTTAATTCCACAACGAGATCAAGTTCAAAGCGTTAAAGGTTTTATTAAAAACCATTCGCAACCCTCCGTCATTTTAGGAAGTAAAGTACTTAGTATTTGTGCTATGTTTGTTAAC
Source organism: Agapanthus africanus (assembly GCA_030015575.1). NCBI lineage: Eukaryota > Viridiplantae > Streptophyta > Magnoliopsida > Asparagales > Amaryllidaceae > Agapanthus > Agapanthus africanus. The sequence goes on along the minus strand of CM057337.1, from coordinate 565,150,695 downwards.
CATAGTCAAGGCACAGTGTACGGTAGCTAAGTGATGTCTTCCTACACCGCATATGATGCGATTAGTTAGGACAGTCATGTGGCTTTGTTGACCTTAGCCAAGGGTCATGTGGGTGGGTCTAATTAATCACGAAATGACGGGTAGAACTTGACTAGTGCTTATGATTTGTTGACCTTAGCCAAGGTCATAGGTGCTAGGGGTAAAAACCATTATCGGGAGTTTCAAGTATTGAAATTTGCAATGAGATTGCATACCATCTATATAATAGTTGGATCCCGATACCCACTGCGAGTAATTGTTACTACTGGGAGAGTTTTGCACTTTACAATTAGCCGATCAAGTAGGTGTCTAGAAAGATGTCAACGGGGTTACGCCTCTGGGAAAACGAGTTTTACTGTAATTAGGTCCGTGCGAAAGCACGGGGAACTTCCCTCAAAGTACCGACACTGGCCTGGCTGAAATATTGGCGAACTTGTAGAGTGTAATTAATCCCGGCTAGTCTTTCCTTTTAAGGTTTGAAGGAAGATTTGATAAAAACAGTGGGAGCCATCTTGATTAGATAAAATAAATAACCAATCTGATCTTGCAAGAGCGCACGCAGAGTGTTTTCTTCTCTCTCTCTCTCCAGGTAGCGACCATATCACGCCTTAATCAAGATAATAATATGGATGTATTGACCGAACCCGCTTGTTATACTGAGCTGGGGAACGTTGGTCCCGCTCCAACTTATAATTGTTATAAGACAGAGCAGGAAATAGGGGAACACCAGAATTCCTGTGCCGCCCAAACGAAGAAAGTGCATATGATGCATCTTCTTCGGGTGTGTTCGTTACACAGAACTGTTTCTCAGTATCCTCTGCATCTTGGGTATTTGATACCGGATCAGGATCCCAGATATGTAATCTGTTACATAGGGCTACAAAAGGCAGAGAACTGAGAACGGGTGATAAGTTTCATGAGACAGAAAACGGTGCAAGTGTTGCAGCCAAGTCTGTTGGTCACTGTCACCCTGTATTACCAGAACATTGATTCTGAACGAATGTTATTAGATACCGAACCTGATATACAAAATCATATCAGTCTCTTTATTAGTAAAGAAGGATAAAATTTTATGTTGTTGGATATTGTTTTGAACATTTCCTATATCAAAAGTTGATCGGTTCAGGCACGTTATCTAAAAGCATTGATGTTCTAAATCAAACTACAGTTCCTAGTATACAGAACACACACAAGAGGAAGAGTTCAGAAATGAACGAATCCTTCTTGAGGCATTGTAGACTAGGTCATATCAATGCGACCCGACTAGCTGAAGTTACATTTAGATGCATATTTAAATCAGTTTGAATTTACATCTTGTGAAACTTGCCAGTCATGTCACAAAGATAAGATGACCATAGCTCTGTTTATTGGAAACAGAGAAAGAGTTGGTAAACTCTTGGGACTGATACATGATGATATATGTAAGGTCCCCTGTCTACACATGCCAGGACCGGTTCTTTGTACTTCATTACATTCTATGATGATCTCTCAAGATTCATCCATATGATCCTGTTGGAACATAAGTCCGAAGCTTTTGAGATATTCACAGAATATAAGTTAGAAATAGAGAACCAAAAACTGGGTATAAGTATTATGTCCTATGATAAGATCAGGGAGGAGAATACTTGTGCATAGAATTCCTGGATTATTCTAAAGGAGAATGAGATTCTCTCTTGGTGTTACTTCTCTGATTACACCACAGCACAACGGTGTATCGAGGCAGAGCAATCACACCATATTAGATATGGTGTGCTCTATGACGAGTACTACTAAGTTACCTATTTCCTTTTGGGGTTGTGCACTTAAGAAGATGCATACCTATTGAATTAGATTCGAATCAAATCAGTGCCTACCACTCCATATAAGATATGGTATGGGAAGAGCCGATCTCTTAAGTAAGTTAAGATTTGGGATTGTCCGGCCTATTTCAAAAGCAAAATCCGGACAAGAATGTCAGTTCTGTAGAACTTGAAAGGTTCCAGCTATACAAAACTGCAGCTGATGATTTGATAGAACCAAAGGATTCAATAGTCCTTGACGAACCTCAGCCTCTCCGTCGATCTGGTAGGGTTCCTCACCTGCCTGAGAGATACTTCGGTTTCTCGATGACAGTGGGAGCGAGGATTGCATCATGAGATGATGACCCAACTAGATTCGAGCAGGTCATCGAGAGTAGGGACTCTGTAAGAATGGCTGGATGCTTAGCGATCTGAGATGGAATCTATATACTGTAAGTCCACGTTGCCCACCCCGGTGCTTGCGGGGAGGCGGAAAACGGAATAAAATTCGGATTTTTATCGAACTAGGCAACATGGACTAGCTTAAGGAGGATCTTTGCTAAACAAAAACTAACTAAAAGCTAACTAGATTTAACTATATGGAAGAAAGTTTATACCTTGGGCTTTATGTCCTTCTCTCCTTGCTCCTTGGAGTGGAAGAAAGAGATCACCTTGTCGCCTTCTTTAGTCGAAGAAGGATCCACCCGAGAGCCTCAACCTTTGGCTTCAACTTGAAGCTAGAAGTAACTAAGGTACTAGAAGTGCTAATCCTAGAACCTTAGATGAGAGTAGAGATTACTTTGGAGAGGTTTAACTCAAGCTCAAGTGTTTCTCAACACATGAGAGGGGAGAGCTTGAGAGAGAGGAAGAGGAGGAGAGAGAATCAATATCATAAAATGAGAGAATAATAGAACCATTCTCACATATATGTGTGAATTATGTAAAAAGATAATTAGCAAGATAATTGTCATGGCTTAATCAAGACATGACCATTATCATTTCATATTTAATGCAAATTGCAAGGATCAAAGAGCATCTTTTATATGGAATGATGATGGTCAAAGTGTCAACCAAGGTCAACAAGTCAAGATAGTCAAATGGTCAACAACCCTAACCATGCACAATTATATTTAACTAATATCAATTAGTCATAATACACACATAAGCATTAGGGTTAATAAAATGACAATGGTCATTAACCCTAATCAAAGTCCTCTCCCTCCGTCTCAATCAGCTGTGCATAAGCACCCGTATTCGTGATCCGAGGAACACGAATACAATGAGATAAAACCAATCCCAAATCATATACTAGGATCTGGCTTAAACCAAAGACCGCTAGTATAAGCTGTCCGGACAGCAAACGTGCACAAGTGCGCGGATGTGAACGAACCCTGTCGCAACACCATACGACCTCTACTCATTTTGCCTAAAGGCAAATAGCTCTCTGTGTGGGACTCTAAAGACTCGACACTACGCTGGCAGTGGGTTTAACCACAGACCGCAAGCGGCACTAGCTGTACGTAACGGTCCCCAGGTAGATGCCGATAAGAAGACTGACGAGGTGACCCCATCTGAACTCCTACTGAGCCTGTATGTAACAGTCTTCGTACAGTCCGGTCTGTTCGTCTGATACATCGCATGGCGGGCCTAGGGGGCGGTGAACGTCATTCCCCTAATAGCAGTACAAGTCGTGTCGGAGTGTATCCCAGAACACCCTGAGATAACACTGGAAACCTACTAGTATATCTCGCTTGCCCTGGCAAGGGACTAATTGTGTAATGGCTCTCCTGGACACAGCGCGATGTCAACCCCCAATACCGGGAGAGACGAATCCTGTCTAACCGTCACTGCCTCCAAGTGCTTCCGGACTGCACCCAGCTACTACCTGTTTGCACGACTCCTTTGAGCCGTGGTAGAGTAGTAATCAAAGTACAGTGGGAACACACTCGAGGCGAAGTGACAGTGTCAAGTCAGCGGACTAAGCTGTACTCATGTCACCTGGGAACTGATAACTGACGATAGGTATAATACCAACCAACAGTTCCCGATGAGTCCTGTCCAGTGTACTCGTAACCTAACGAGCACCCGCATACTATCTCAAGTACGACGTACTGACGGCTGTGGGACAGACCGTCTCCCACGCTGGGATGAGAAGCGCATACGCTAGTCTACTCTGGAGTATCGATGCCCTGTCTCGATAGTCCAACGACTAGGGACCTGTATAAGGATGTGCTTATGGATTACCCAGCCCCACGAGTGTGAGCGCCATCACAACGCTGGTAATCAAGAAAAGATCCTAAGGGCTCTACTAATATGTATATAAGCGATATGCTAAAAGAAACACATGCACATATTGAAGTAGAGACAAACAAAGTAGCATACTACCTTTTCGAGCAAGATTGTCTATACAACTGTGAATATCCCAAGCTTGCATCAAGTTATATACAAGCTAGTATGATACAGTAATGGCCTCTAGGGCATATACACTAACATATACACCAACAAAATATGGACTTTGGTTGCGATATCTGAAGGGTTAAATCCCCATCAGGAGTAAGTATATCTTGAGAAGATTACTTGGTGTAGATGGAAAAGTTGAGACTTTCAAAGCTAGACTTGTTAAAGGTCTTCGTCATCAACCAAGCGAGGATAATGATGAAACCTTTTCCAGGGACTATGCTTAAGTCCATCCAGATCCTACTTACCATTGCTACATACCATGACTACGATATCTGGTGGTTGGGTGCCATGACTACTTTTCTAAATAATGATTTAGAAGAGAACGTCTATAAGAACACAGCCAGAGGGCTTCGTAAATAGTGGGAGCAGCGGAAACGTGTGCAAGTTGCTTTACAGGATAAAGAAGGCATCGCGGAGATGGAACATCTGTTTTGATGTGGTAGTCAAAGAGTTTGACTTCATCAAAATGGTAGATGAACCTTGTATGTACAAAAGGGTAGTATGGAGTATGGTAATGATCCTCGTAGAGTACGTGGATGACATACTTTTGATAGGAAAGGAGTTTCCTATGCTACGATCGATCGATCTCCTCTTATCACATAGATTCTCCATATAGGATCAAAGTGATACCTCCTAAATCCTGGGTTTTGGATCTATGAGATAGATCTAAATGGATGTTAGGGTTCTCACTAGGTATAGTAAGATGGTATCAGTTGATCCTGGGGAGAATCACTGGAAAGGTTCTAGGGTGATAAGGACGACTGAATGTCAGTCGCAGGCATTGTCTTTACCCTCAGTAGAGGGACGGTATGTTGGAAGAGTTCCATGCTGGATACCTTGGCAAACTAGACGATAAAGGCTGGTAACATCGCTATTAAAGATACTACCAAAGAGGCAGTTTGGGTGTATATTAGTTCATGAGATGAACTAGGTTCCTACCATTGTATAACAATGGAAGTGTGGCTTTGGCCTAGGAACCCCGGTCCCATCAGTGACCCACACATATTCTGAGGCAGCATCACCTGATCATGGAGACAGTTGATCTCCAGGGTGATCGAGGTTAGGAGAGTAAACTCAGAGGACAACACGGCGGATCCACTCACAAAGGCCTTTTCCCATAGAGAGACTTATATGGGATGGTTGAGTATGTGATACTGCAACCACTGCTACAGATGGTCCTAGTGCAAGTGGGAGATTGTTAGTTATGTGTATGCCCTAGAGGCCATTACTGTACAAAGGATGTATATTGTAGTGGATGCTGGGACATATATAGGTATGACTTTCTTGCTCGACATGATAGTACGCTATCCGGTTGCTCTTTATCTTAACATGTATACTTGCAGTCTCTCTATTACATGTTGATAAAGCCCTTAGGATGTGTGCTCGACTTCCAGGACTATGATGTAGATCATACTAATGGGGCCTGGGTAGTCCATGAGTACATCCTTCAATGTTCCTAGTCGTGGGAATATCGACACGGGGCATCGATATTCCAGAGTAGACTAGCGTATATCTTCTCGACCCATGTGATTGGCAATGGATGATCCCATATCCATTGGTGTTTGACATCAGAGATGGTATGCGGGTGCTCAGTGGAGACTGGGTACACTGAACGGACTCGCCGAGAACTCCCATATGGTATTATACCTCACGTCAGATGGCAGTTCTCTAGTGACACTGGTACATCTTAGTCTGTTGACCCGAGATCGTCATAGAGTCTTGTGTGTCTCCCACTATGCTTTGATTTCCACCCTACCACGGCTCTATTGAGTCATGCAAACAGGTGGTTTTTGGGTACAGTCCCGATTCACATGGAGGCAATGAGCGATAGGAGGGGATTCGTCTCTCCCGGTATTGGGGGTTGATGTTGCGCTATGCATGACTGGCCATAACTGGAAATCCCTGGTCAGGGTTGCTGTGATATACTGGTAAGAGTTATCAGTAGTTTCACGCTTGTTATGGAACTTATATCGGCATGACTTATCAAGCTACTGGGGTATGATGTTTACCACCCCTAGACGAGATATACGACATATCAGACGAACAGACCGGACTGTACGGTAAGTGTTGCTGGTTGGATTTACAGGAGTGTGAGCGGGCTTGCTCGTCGATCTTCTGATCGCTCAATACCCGGGTGGCCGTTACGTTTAGCAGACTGCTTGCGGCTTGTGGGTGTTTGATATGATCATCACCTGCTGCCGGCGTATTGACGAGTCTTTAGAGCCCTACACAGAGATTTCCTGGCTCAAGCGAAACGAAATAGGAGCGCATATGAGATATGTGCGGGACCGAGAATAATACCAGTATGTGATACTGTATTCTATTCTCGCGATATGTATCATGGGATAGTTATATGTGATATAGCCGGGTTACCGAATCAAATGTTGATTCGATACATTGATACACATGATATTAGTCGGTTATAAGCAGTATGACCGGATCATTAAATCAAGTGTTGATTCAATGTATAAATATATATTTGATATATTACTTTGCATTAACTAGTATTGGTTCACTCAGGATTGATTTTCTCACTTGAAATGCACAAGTTGTATATATGATATATTTTTTTGTGCACTTGTTTGTATCATGTTTGATGATACATGCAAACTTGGGTTTGTGTTTACTTTAAACCATGTTTAAGTGAATGGTTAGGATTTTATTATCTTCTCTTGATTATTTATTTTATTTATTTATTTATTCTTTTAGCAAGAAAAGAAATGGTTGCTTCTTTTGGATTTACTTTGAAGCTTCATGAAGATTTGAAAAGTTCAACCATTTTTGTTTCTTTTGCCTAACCTAACCATTCACCTAACCCTAGTTTATTCTCTACACTTAACCATGGTTGCATTATGATAACCATCACTTGTTTTTCTATTATTAATAATTTTCTTTTTCATTCTTCTTCTTCATCTTCTTCATGAAGAGAAAAAGAAAACCTTTGCTTGAAATTTCTAAGTGATGATTCCAAGTGAGAAATCCAAATCAAAAGTGAACCCACTTCCTATTTCTTCATCCTCTACCACTTGCCATGTACTATAGGGTGTTTTCTTCACATGTTTCATGACTTGGTGAAGTTGGAGCTTGATCTTGAGTTGCCTCGACGTAGATCATCTTCGGCATCGAAGTCGACGACCTAGTCCGATCATTTCTTCGACAAAACCATCGCTAGAGTCCGGGATCCGATGATCGCAGCGGAGGGACGTCAACGCGGAGCTATGGAGGTGGAGGACCGGATCTACAAAGGTTGTAGTCACTTTCCCTTTTAGTTAAAGTTGTTAACTTGCTTGCATTGCCTTACCTCTAGTAACGATCTAGTTTAGGGTTTCTCGGCACATAGAAAAATTTTGAATTGGCCATGTTTGATCACTTGTGGAACCTCATGGGTGTGCCTAGGAACCCTACAATACCATCATTTTGAGTAAGACTGTTCTATCCGTATAGGTCCTCACTCAATCATCAGAATCACCTGCCTACACTTGCAATAATTGCCTTGAGGGCACTATAACCAATAATCTCCCACTTGCACTTAAAACTAATTATTGCGGTGTCGCATACTCACAGCCCATGTGATACCGAACACCCAACTTCTCTACTAATCAGTCTCACAAAGCTCGTTTGTGAAACTATTGCGTTCGAGAAATAGCCTCAGTGAGTGGATCCGCTCCAATGTTTCTATCTTTATCTCTCTATATCTCAACTTCACAGAGAAAGACTATCCTGAAATGAGCAATACCTACCTTAGAATTTGTCTGGATATCTGATGGGACCCTGTTCACAAATGAACTCCAAATCCATAAAAATTCTTAGACTGTATCATCCACTGAATTTAATCAGTATCATGTGCCATGCCTTCCACAATATTCGCTTGGACCACCTGTCCAACATACTGCCCCTCAAAAGAGGAGAAAACTAAAAACTGACAGCTACTTCATCATCCAGGTCACCTTAGATGCCTGATTGTCGCGTGCTTGCGCGCGTCGTATTTAAGTTCTAAAGTTAACCGCAATCAAGAAGGCGTTGCCTGTAGCTAGCCGCGATGAGTATGGGTTGTCCGCAGGGAGACGGTGCGTTTTGCGTTCTTGTTATGACGAGTTAATGCGAGGGTCGGAAATGTTCGTTTCTAACCTAAGTGTTGTATATGCAAAGTATAAGTTGTTAGGAATAGAGACAGGTTAGTGTAAGTTAGGGAAGTCCGTACTCAATCTTTTGTGCCGAGCTTGACTATTGAAGATAGGGCAATCGTTAACAACGTGGATTAGGGTGCTTAAGTACGGTATTAGTGAAATCCGGTTTATTAACCCTTGTCCGTCCGTTCTTGTCTCTTGACTTTCGACTCCGGCCAAACCGAACGCAACCGGTAACGGTTAGGGATCACCGATACCTTGGTAGGGTAGGGTGCCTAACGGAGCACTTGCATAAGGTTTGGGCGGAGTTCAATTGGAAAATATCGGGCAAAGGAAATGAGCAAAGAAAATCTTAACTTACACAACCACTCTCTTTTCTTAACAAAGCCAATATTCACAAACCATCAAAACAAAAAAAAGAAAGAGCAAATGAAATGATAAAAGAAAAGAATAGAACAACATTGCAAGTAAATGGCAAGAAATAAAATAGCTAGCAAGTGAATGACAATAAATAAATATTATGAACCCAAGTGCAAAATGAAAGCTTTATTAAGTCCAAGTGATGATATAAACCATGAGTTTAATAATCAAAACTTAAACTTGCAAGCTCAATGAAGAGCTTGCAGGATCAGGAGAAGGCAAAGAACTTAAGGTGAACTAGCTATGTATAAGAACAAAATGAAAAGAGAAACAAAAAGTAAACTATAGCTCAAAGTATATCAAGTGTATGAGTCCTCTTTTCTTGCTCACTGATCTGGTATTTATAGGCTCAACTCCTGAATAGATAAACAATATAGCAGGACTGATGTGAGCCTAATAAATGACTAGAAGAAAAATAGGGACGAATACAGCTGAGTGGACCGGTGGCGCCGGTTTTTGGTGGGGTCTTGCCGGGCTAGGTCCGAGCTATTTGGCTCGTGTTGGTATGGTGGTCTAGTGTTCTATTCACAATCCTACTGGTATTGTTTGATTTATCTATATGAACTTGGTTATACTCAGTAGGCTTGGAGGGAAACTTGATACTTTAAATCACATCACAATTTTTAGCATTTATCACACATCATCTCACTTCTGCCCACCATGTGCCATGGGAAACCTCACTAAGGTCCATGCCAAAGAGTTATGTGCACACTTGTATTGTGTTGGACCAAAATTGCGTACACATTTATTTGTTGCAAAAGAACTCTTTGGATATTTGATTGGTTTGCAGTTCCGGTTGTAGTGTCGGCTCACAAATGTTATATCCATGAATTTGAGTGTGTTTCCAGTATTTTATCACGAATACCTATAATCTGTATTTACTGAGCAGACACTGGTTAATAGTACCGACATATAACAAAACAGATAATGAATGAGTGGTATTGAAATGCAGTTTTCTATGATGAACAAAGCCTTAAATGATAATTGCCTCCTGAAGGAGGCTGGCGTTACCATATCCATAAAACATCCACTTATATTCATAAATGCTTCCTGATATTTCTTCAGGATTGGATTAATATATATACGCTTATTGCAGCCAGTGCAAAAGCAATATCTGCTGTTGTACCTGACATCTCATGATTGATTCAATTGCCTATGCAAGTGATATGCCAATCATGCAAATCTCTCTCCTCAACAGTCTGGAAGACATCTCTTTAGAAATGGTGACTCCATCACCTGCTGGTACACCACCACGCCAGGAGTTGTCCATTCTAAAAGATTTTAGAATAGTGTCAAGTATCCTAATTGGGACACAACCTAAATCTAGATCTAAAATCATAGATATAATCACCAGAATTCCTGATATTTTATCTAGATCCTATGTGGAGAAAATCCTTATGACAACCACAGTATAACCGATCGTAGTACAGGAATATCACTTCCTATTAAGAGCATGTCATTCAAATATCAGAACATCACTCCCTACTACCTTCTTACTAGGTCGATCTGTTGTCTTGATGAAGTCAAACTCTATGACCCTCACATCAAAACTAGATGATTTATCTCCGTTCTACCTGCTTTAGTCTATAAATAGACATAAGCAATTTTTCCACTATGCTTCCGCTACTTTCACTGACTAGAATAACTCTATAACAAAGTCATATACACGTACACTTCTAAAGCTAGTTTAGAACGACGTTATACTCATCCTCCTGCCAGATCTCATAGTCTAGAACAGCAGTAGTGTCAAGTTTGGGTAATCAAAAACCTCCCTGTCACCGTCTTTGAGGAGACTGAAGTACCTCTCGGGTGTCTGAGGTTACCCACCAAATCTGCGGAGTTGTTAATGGATTGTTGAAACCATTTGAATCCTCAGGTCCTATTAAATTTTCAGTAATCGTTTGTGGTTTTGGAATCACTTTCAGTTCTACCATATTCCCACTAGTGTTTTTTGAAAAGAATCCATTTTACAAAAAATGTGGCAAGTCAAGAACAATAAAACTATTGATCTTCCTGATGGTAGAAAGTTAACCCTCGTCAAAGCCCGGGATAACCCATAAACTGCCATTACTGAAACGTGCCTAGAGTTGTCCAAATTCTGGTTTTAAGCATCAGCCGGACTACTCCATATACCTTAACATCGTTAAGATATGAATCCATTCTATATACTATATAGAAACAAATGCACTAATTTAATTGGAACCCTCGAACTCATCGTTTTTACCCTCATCGTTAAGATCCGATCGATTTTCCGTTCTGGTTGCAGTGTCGGCTCACAATGTTGTATCCGTGCATTTTTAGTGTATTTTCCGTGTTTTGTCATGAATACCTATACCCTATACTTATTGAGCAGACACGGGTTAATAGTACCGATATATCATAAAATTGATAGCGAATGAGCGGTATTGAAATACGGTTTTACATAATGAATAGCTGCTTTTAACTATATAGACCTTGGATAGACCCATACGCTCGAACTTGCAATCCAGGTTAGTGAAATCACCAAAATTTTGCTTGGAATCAAAATGATCTAAATAATATCAATGTAAACAATTAATTTCAAAATTACCAAAATAATAAAGTAGGCCCACAACTAAATTCGAATTTTCAACCTGATTAAAATTTTAATCAAAATTTGAATTACATTCCAAATCAATTAAATCCTATATCTGCTCCTCCTGGCTTTGGTAATGAAAGTGAAAAACAATTGTTAAATTTAGAAAAAAGTTTAGATCTTTGTATAATGAACTCCAGTCAATAGACTAAAAACATAGAGAAATCTTTGACCACATTCATGTAATCAACTATCCAAGATATTAACTCGAATAATCAATCAATAGCTATGTTAGAATTATAAATGGGTCAAATCGTTTCAACAATGAGTGTGAGAGATAATGGAAAATTTTCTTGTCGACCAATTGCTCATCCTCAAATTCAAAGAGGGAGTTTAAGTCAACCTAACATAGTCCAAGAAAACCATGTAAATAATGTCATCACCGTAACAATGTTAAGAAGTGGTAAACAAGTTGACAACCGAGTAACTATGCCAACTGACTTAAACGACCCACAATCCGTGTAAGTCTACGGTAGCGCCACGGCCGTCATTGTGACGCCAAATGACGAACAAAAACTTTTATAACTGGCGCTATCGCATACTATAACCCGGATCTTACCATTAACGCTAAACTAACAAACTGTAAAGAGGTAGAAAGGCTATACCGATCGATCCGAGTCCTTCGGTCTTTAGCCATCATCCCACGCTCCTCGCGGAAACTCCGATCTCTTGTCTCCTTATCAAGGTGGTACTACGTCAACGGATCTTTAAACGGGCTCCCGCCTCTATACCGAGGCAACTCGGTCATCAAGTCTACTAAAAGAGATGACCAAGATGAAGTAGAGAATGAGTAGAATACTTTGTCTCAAACACCCTAGGATTCTCATCACATGAGAGGGTTAGGGTGGAGGTTGAAGAAGATGCTAAGGATTGGAAATTGTGAACTCAAGAAACTCAAGTGAGCAAAAGAAAACTTAAGCTCATAAACATGAGTTCTATTTTCTATTTTTCTTGTGAATAGATATATGAGGTTATATAATCAAAACCATAAGCAAAATATCTTATGAAAATATTTCCTCAAATATCCAAACCCAAAACAAAACACATTAATTCTATCATGACTCACTTAGTGACTCATTAGCATGAGTCACTAATGAACATGCTAGAAGAAATGTGTCATACATAATGAGTCACACTTTCCAAAATCCATAATCATTTAAACCAAAATGATTAATCCAAAAAGAAATGCATCTTCTAAAATATTTTCTAACGGATTACGAAAATACCCCTCACCTGTATATACATACCTGTATCCGTATTCCGACCGAATACGAATACGAGAGACTAAAATATTCCGACTCAATACAATACATGGATCCGTCTTAAACCGAAGCCCACCAGTATTATCTGTCCGAAATATGACACGTGCACAAGTGCACGTGCATTTTCGAACCCTGCCATAAAACCAAACGGCCTCTACAACGTTTCGCCCGAACTTGGGAAACTGTCTATGGGGGACTCTAAAGACTCGCCAGTACCCTGGCAGTGGGTTTAACCAAAAGCACGTCAGCGGCACTAATTGTGCGTAACGGCTGCCCATGTACTGACCTAAAGGGAAGCCGATGAGCGAACTCATCCTGGAACCCTACTGAGCCTATCAGTGACAATATACATACAGTCCGGTCTGTTCGTCTATGAGCATCGCAAATCGGGCCTAGGGGGCAGGTAACGTCAGACCCCCAAAAGCGGTATAAGTCGTGTCAGAGGGTAGCCCTGAACACTCTGAGATACTACTAGAGTACCTACCAGTAAATCTCCTGCCTCGACCGAGGGCTATGTGTAATGGCTCTCCTAGACACAACGCGATCTCACCCCCAATACCGAGAGAGACGAATCCCCTGCCGATCCGCTCACTCGCCTCCATGTGGCTCGGGACTGTACCCAACTAAAACCTGTTTTCACGACTCCTTTGAGCCGTGGTAGGGTAGTAATCAAAGTACAGTGGGAACTCACACGAGACAAATGACGACCTCACGTCGATGAACTAACCTGTACACATGTCACCAGGGAACTGCTATCTGATGCTAGGTATAATACCAACTAGCAGGTTCCCGGCGAGTACTGTCCAGGGTACTCATAACCCAATGAGGACCTGTATACATCTTAGGTGATCCAACTGACACCAATGGGTTGTGAGACCGGCCACCGCCCCTCGTCGGGGTCTCGACTGTATACAATAGTCTACTCCGGAGTATCGATGCCCTGTCTCGAAAACTCCCATGACTGGGGACCACTTTTAAGGATCTGCTTATAGACTACCCAACTCTCACGTATATGATCGCCATCATACTGTTGGTAGTCAAGCAGGATCCTAAGGGCTCTATCAATGTGTAATAGTGATTATGTCACCTAAAACTGTACATGATGATAAAGGCAAACCAGATAGCATACTATCATCTCGAGTAAGACTGTCCTACCGGTATAGGTCTTCCCTCAATCATTGCAATCACGTACCTGCGATCCAATAATTGACTTTGAGGGCACTATATCCAACAATCCGAAATACCATCTTCTTAGTTGGCTCAACCCCCTGAGTCCGATCAAATAGACGAGTCTAATGAACATAATGGACAAGATTCTTTAAATTCTAATTTAGATAATCATATTAAGAAAAAAGCTCCATTTCCAAATCGACTAAGATCTAACAAACATTCAGTAATATGGAAAAAGTTCTAGAAATTTCCAAGCAAGTCAAGGTCAATATTCCACTTCTTGATGCCATTCAAAAAGTCCCTGCATTTGCGAAATTTCTTAAGGACTTGTGCACTAAGAAGAGACATACATGTACATAAGAAAGTTTTTCTCGCAACAAACATTAGTGAAGTCTTGTCTACCTCTATACTTGTTGGGTTATGGGAATGCCCCGGCCATCCAACCGTGGCCAAATACGGAACAAAAATTTTAAAAAACCCGGCGCTACCATTACCCGATTAACAAGATCGAAACCATAAACCGTAAAACTAGCAATCCAAGAAAAGGAGATAGAATGGTTATACCTAATGAACCAAGTCCTTCGGGTCTTCAACCATTTCCAAGCTCCTAGTGATGCGGATCGATTTTGGTCGCCGGTTTCCTTCATCTCCGATGATCCACCCGAGGGAAACGGCACAAGCTCCAGGTTTGCCAAACGGACCAACCGACCCTCAAAGATCGCTAGTAGTAGAGAGTAGGGGTGTAGGATAGTCTCACCATAATTTTCTCTCAAACTTTGATGCTCATAGAGAAACCATGGAAGATTTTGAGGTAATTGATCAGTCGAAAATACTGCATTTTTAACACGTCAATTTCCCTATCATTTGCACTCATCTAGAAGTGTTCGGTATTCATATTGCACATATTAGCAAAACATCCCTAAAATACCAGATTACATGTATTGTATACTAAAACTGACATTTCTTAGGGAAATTGACTGTGTTTCATGTTATTGCATCATTCTTGTGTAGTGCAACATGTGTTTCGAAGTCTGTGCAGGAAATTCCAGAAGAATAGCCAAATTTGTCAAATTGCTGATAAAAAATACGCCAACTCAATGACTTCAGATCTGGTAGTAATGTAGAAGGAAATTTGAGAATCAACATATCAGATAACTATCCCAAAGGCATACCAAAGCATCTGAAGGAATTTGAAGCAGTGACCCTCTCGCGTGAACGCAGATCCGCGGCATAAGGAGGCACATGCCGTGGATCCGCGGCGGCTATGCCACGTCAGCACTCAATTTTTAGTGCATTATTCTTCTGTCAGTGCTGACACTTCAGAATGATATGTCAGATTCCAGATGACTCTCCAAGCTTCTGCCAGATCAGCAAAGATCATTAAGCAACCTAATCTTGATTAAGCTAATCAACCTCCTAACAACCTAGTTCTAGAAGCTCCCTCTAACTAACTATTTCTAGAAGCCTCTCTAGCTAACAAAATTTTGGAGGGAAATTCAAATTTTGAATCCTAGATCTAGGGTTTTGGATGGTCTATAAAAGAGAGCTTAGATCTAAGGGTTGAGGTTGCTCATCATTAGCCAATCAATCATTAATTAGTGGTTAAGGGTCTTCTTCATTCTCTTCTTCTTCATCTCCCCCATTTCTAATGCAAGTTGAGTGACACGACTTGTGCTTCAAAACCCTAACCCTAATTCCAATCCAAGATCAAGATCTTTGAGTACAAGCAAAGCAAGAAGCCTTCAAAGCCTTTAGTAACGAAGCTGGACTTCATCGGAGCATGTGATCCAAGCCGATCCGCGACTCAAGGAGCCGATGCAACGCTATATTCGACAATCTTGTTCCTTCTCAAATTCTTGTAGTCTCTTGAGCAATGTGTAACAATTTGTTGAATAAATAAAGGTGAGATTCTTATAACCTTCTTATCTTTTAATTCAAGCATTATGATTCAATCTCAATTTGTGATTGCGTTTGTTATGATGATGTTTGAGTAAACTCCGCTCGTAAAGGAGTCGAGACAATCGATAGAATGATGATGATTTAGATCTTTTTACAATTCTTAAATCCTATAACGATTGTAAATTCTTGTAAATCAAGTGATCGATGACCTAGTTTCGAAACCATGCTTTCTTGATTGTGTTCGTTCGAAACTAGAGATCAACGATCGATCATTAGGTTTATTTGAAGCTAGTTTGTGAATAAGATTCATCGAAAGGATAAAGGATAAGACGAGGAAATCCTAATTCTTCGCAAGATCCTTAATCCTCGATGAATTATCAAAGATCTAGTATCATTTAGTTAATGGATAAGAATATGAAATTATTAGATCTCATCACATATATAGATCCGATCTACTCCTACGAGCTACATTTCGAATCTTGATTGTTGGTTGGAAATCATCCCAAATTATCACTTCTTGATTTTAATGCTTTCTTAGAACTAGGTATTTTATCTTTCTTGAAATGCAATTTTATAAATCATGAATTGTTTTCGTTTCTTTTCCTTAAAGTTTCGACTCATCTAATTCGAAACATGAACGATTACACTTTCCCTGTAGATGATCCGCACTTACTAACGCGCTATATTCGACACCGTTAATGATTGCGGTCAAAATATTTTTTGATTATGAATTCTATTCATTTTCTAAACCGACACAACGAGAAATTAAATCAATTAAATGGCGCCATTGCCGGGGATAGTCGGCTAATTGTTCGTATTTTGAAATTTGAGTTGAAAAGTTTATTCCATTACAATTTTTTAGATCAAAATTCACGCAAACACTAATACGTGTTGTTGTGATTTGATTGCGAGGAAATCTGGAATTATTGGAGCTGGAGAAATTTTTTTCTGAATATTCCAGAAAGCTAAAGGGAGCAACAGAAGCATTGTCCTAAAATTCTATCCAGTGATCTCTTTCCCCCACCGCGATTCCGCGGCAAAGACCCACCTCCTACGGCGGTTCCGCGGCTACCCTGCTTCTTCACTGTACTAAATTTGCTCTGTGAGCTTCTAACTTTCTTATCTCTTCCTAAATCTGCTCCAATTAACAATTTGCTGCAGGTTTCTTTGCAAAATTCGCAGCGCCACAAAAGCAAAATAAATTGTGCGTGTTTTGATTTTTGGTTGTTTGCATATTAATACGGAATTTAATGGGCACGACCAAATCCAGATTAGGTGGGGAGTTCATTACCCTTCCTAAGCCCCAAAAATCACAAACTTGCATTCGCATTTACCCTCATTAATTAAAAAAGATCTAGAGATGACTCTAAGGATCGTCGCGCTCACTTAGGATAAGAGAAGGCCGTGGGTAATTCATTGCTTATCCGCGTTTCTTTTGTGGTGTCTAAGGCAAGTGTGTCGAAGGCTAGTGGTTACTTAATTAGGCCCACTACTTACGTAGTGGAGAACCTCCCACTTACCTGGCACTTACCTGGCCACATGAGAGACAAAGAGGCAGTGGAGGATTTATCCTGCGACTTGTCTTTTGGCAGTTAGGAGCGGTCTAGAGCTTTGACCTAGGCGACCATAGAATTAGGGTTTTGCTTGTTGCATTTGTTGTGCTCGCATCATATTTTCAAAAATCCGTATCATTTTTAAAAACAAACACCAATCACATTCATTCTTTTCCCTAATTATAAGTCACGCTGCCACTTGTACTAACCCTTTTTAGTGCAAGATAGGCTGGACACGGGATTCTAGTGCCCGTTTAATCCGCGTCCCCCCGATCGACTCCGAAGTCGGTATTTCTACATTTACCTTTCTTTTACCCACCACCACACCCACATCGATGGATCCGTCTCCATCGAATTTCTTTACCACTACTCTGCCGCCGTCCGTTGGTGCGTAGATTCCACCTCGCATCTCTCTCCAAGAGAGGTGCTATCCTACACAAGGCCCCCTTTCCACCTGTCTTTCCATTCCACCAGCCAACGTGGAAAATTTTCAGATTAAACCCCAATACATCAACCTTCTACCCAAATATCACGGTCTCGAGTCTGAAGACGCATATGTCTTTATCACCAAATTTGAAAATGTATGTGTAATGATGGGTACTTCACAACTTTCTATGGATGCTATGCGTCTACGTCTTCTCCCATTTACTTTGTGCGATATAGCCGAG
The DNA here is from genome assembly GCA_030015575.1 of Agapanthus africanus. Lineage (NCBI taxonomy): Eukaryota > Viridiplantae > Streptophyta > Magnoliopsida > Asparagales > Amaryllidaceae > Agapanthus > Agapanthus africanus. The sequence continues at coordinate 565,132,705 of CM057337.1, read as the reverse complement.
AAGTGGCTGTATAACACTACCGCACATTCCATTTCAAATTGGGAAGAATTCGTCAAAGCATTCCTTAAAAAATTCTACCCACATCATAAGACAGCTCGAGTCCGTAGCGAAATAAATCAATTCACCCAGCTTCCAAATGAACCATTTTCAAAATGTCTTGAATGCTTCAAGGATTTGTTAGTCCAATGTCCACATCACGGAATCCCTAGATGGGATCTGTGCCGAATCATGTATGAGGGCATTAATCCTAACACAAGACAGATCCTTGAATCCATGTGTCAAGGCAATTTCATCACCAAAGATGATGGGGAAGCCTGGAAATTCCTAAAAGATTTTGCTGAAAAATCGTTACAGTGGAAGGGTGTGAGTCAATCGTCTAGGGATGGCAATGATATTTCCATAGGAGTTAAAGCTGAAATTTCAGCTTTACACAAGAAATTTGACGCCATCGAAAACAAATTTTTAGATGCCGCTCTAAATCAAATGTCACTCTCCAAAACTGTATGTTGATGATGTTCTGATTCATCACATCTCACGGAAGAATGTCCATTGAATTCTCCGTTTCAAGGTCACGAGCATACCAATGCTGCTTTCCAACAACGACCTAGAAACGACCCATTTTCTTCCACATATAATCAGGGTTGGAGGAATCACCCTAACTTTGCTTGGAACCAATCACAATCTCAAAACACGGTTCCAACCCCAAACAATTTCCAAAGGGTCCCTCCACCACAACAGCAACCACAATTGAGTCAGCACCCCTTCCAAGCACAAAACTTTCAAAATCCGGTCAACACACCTGCACCGTCTAATCCTTTGCAGTTGACCGGTACTGATGAATCCTCTTAATTCATGAACTTGCTTTTGACAATAAAGACTTCCGTCGATGATATAAAGAAAAACTCTGAGTCCCAAAGCGAGACTATTAAATCGATGGAAGAAGAAATTGCACGATTAAAAGCCGTAATGAGTGCAAGAGAGAAAGGGAAACTTCTAACTCAACCTTTACCCAATTCTGGCTATTCACATCATGTGGATGCAATCACGTTGAGATCTGGAAGAGTGCTTGACAATCACATTGGGGAAGAGATTGATGACACTGAAAAATCTATCGATGATACCCCGGCTGAGACCTTTCCTCTCACTTCTACTTCTAATTCTAACCCCAGTTCTTCTACCCCACCACCTTCTTGCGAGCCTATTCTTCGTTTCCCAAAAGGATCGCCACCTCAGCCCACCTCTTCTACTCCTCCACGGACGATCCCCACTTCTATTCTGGGATCGGGGCCACACACACTTCCTTCTCCTATGATGGACCCAGCGCTCATTGCTAAAGCACCTTATCCTAATCGGTTAAGGGCTAACACATCGAGTTCACATATGGAGAGGATTATGGACATTTTTAAGCAAGTTAACATCAACATCCCTCTCCTAGATGCCATCCAACAAGTTTCGTCCTATGCGAAAACTCTTAAGAACTTGTGCACTAGGAAGAGGAAGACTCAAGTGCCCAAGAAGATATTCATGGCAAAGACTGTAGACACGGTTTTCCCCCAACAATTACCGAGGAAACGTAAGGATCCTGAATATCCTACTATTTCCATTTCTATTGGGGGAAAACACATTAACCGTGCTCTACTAGACATGGGCGCAAGTGTTAACCTGCTTCCTTTCTCAGTCTATGAGCAGTTAGCGATCGGAGAGTTGAAACCATCTCCTTGCACTCTCCAGATGGCTGACCGATCAATCACCAAACCTAGGGGTGAACTGGAGGATGTGTTAATAAAAATCGGGGAATTTATATTCCCTGTGGATTTTATTGTAATTGATACACAGCCTGTAGCGAACCAACGGAATCAAATTCCGGTGATTTTAGGTCACCCCGTTTTGGCCACTTCCAACGCTATCATCAACTGTCGTAATGGTTCTATGACCCTATCCTTCGGGAATAGGTCAATAGAGCTGAACATTTACAAGTTAGGAACTGTACCCTCCGAACCTACTGCTCAGGTCTGTTCTGTCGACTTAATGGATGTTGACAGCAGCGAATTTGATGATCCTCATGATACTGATCTTGACTCTTTTCATACGTTATTTTTTGACCCAACTATGTATCATACACATACGGACTCTTCCACCGAGATGTCCGGGTCAACAATTAACACTGATTATGAACTGTTGTTGGAGTCTGAAGATCACCCCGTACTTTGTGATGACATTATTCATCAAGGTATTGATGGTACTTTTGAGGAGATCTTCGCTGATGAACTCGCATTTTTGAATGACATGGGTGTTGAGATGAATCATGTCCCAATCAATGAAATTGAACCTCCACCCCTTTTTCTGAATTGTAAAAAGAATGCGAGCAATCCATCACAATCACTACATCGTCTCTCCAAAATGAGATGCACACACATCCTATTCCACCACTTACCCTTTCCCCCACTTCTTCTTCCACCAACTAGAGCACTGCATTGATAAAATTTTTGAATGGTTGGTGTTAACCTTCGGTCTGTGCAAAGCTTAGCATCGACCACTGATTTTTGACCCCCTCATGTGATTTTCAAAGCTTAACATTGCTTAACTCAAGTTTGGGGGGTATATTTTCTGGCTCTTGAAAACAAAATTTTTACACAAAATGATGAGCCAAAAATAAGTTTGGGGGAGGATCTTCACTTAAATATTTTGTCCCTATTAATAACTTTCCTCCCAAGCTATCAGGTTTTTCGAGATTTATCAGATGGCAACAGCAAGGACACTGTTGAAAATAAGTTTGGGGGAGGTTTGTGCTTATTTTCGCATCATTTGCATCATACTTTGCATAAGCACAAAACATTTCAAAACCTATAAAAATTTAAAAATTTTCAAAAAAAAATATAAATATTTTTGTACATAAATAAGATAATAAAAGATTAGATAGTGAAAAATTACATCCATGAGATTAGAAAATTTTAAGAAAACTAAGAAAATTAGAAGTTTTCTTATACGAACTAGTAATAAGTAGTTATGAGCCGTTGTCCCAAGGGTTAGTAAGATGAAGGAAGTAACTAATCTGAGGATAAAAATAAGTCTGAAAAATAGTTTCTATTCTGGAAAGCCAAACATTTTGAACGTTGATACCCTGCTATTCGCACTTGCACACGTCTTGAAGCTCGGGATAGTAGAGGATACCATGAAATGCTCTTGTCTAAAAGCCAAAGTATGAAGGAAAAAAATAATAAATAAATAAAATGAATAAAATATAAAATGGTGAAAAAAAATGGACACTGGTTTTGTTATCGCCAACGCAGCAATAAAAAAATATAGCGAGGGTGCCTCTTCACCTAGTGCCCTAAGGCCAACTGGTCTGCGAGTCACTGCTATGCCTTAGGTGGTGCAAGACGAGGAAAATACACCAAATAAGGAAGCACATAAGTAATCGGTCGGTTAGTACCTCAAGAAGTATTAACGGTCGCATGAAAGTGTGTGAGCAAATTCAGCTAAATATTCATTAATTAAAAAGTACTGAGGCTGATGGGCAAGAGCATGATAGCTTGAATTGAATTCTCCGGGTGTAGGGATGTCTTTACACACACGCAGGGTTATATGATCGATGTTTGGAAGAAAGATAGGAATGAAGAATAAGACGATGTTTTATTGAGGGAGGACGTGATTTCTGACAATTTTTCATAACTATTAAGATAGGGCTCATGACAACCGAAAAACTAGCTTAGTTGGAAACCCTAATTTTCAAGGCTTTTCTTTTACAATTCTTATCTTTAAATGTAATATTCATGATCTTCCTTTTATTATTGGATTTTGTGGGTGCAATCCGCTGAAAACCCTCAGGAGACAACACTCCTCCTACTAGGGACACCTAGAGATTTAAAGGCTTGTTGCACGTGCTCAGAGCAATCGTGTTGCCTACGAAAGTGTGCTAGTTAGTTTTTCTCTTTCTTTATTTTCTCCTTCTCTTTTTAAATAAAAAAATTCGCTCGAGACGATCGAAAATAAGTTTGGGGGAATTTGATCAGTCGAAAATACTGTATTTTTAACACGTCAATTTCCCTATCATTTGCACTCATCTAGAAGTGTTCGGTATTCATATTGCACATATTAGCAAAACATCCCTAAAATACCAGATTACATGTATTGTATACTAAAACCGACATTTCTTAGGGAAATTGACTGTGTTTCATCTCATTGCATCATTCTTGTGTAGCGCAACATGTGTTTCGAAGTCTGTGCAGGAAATTCCAGAAGAATGGCCAAATTTGTCAAATTGCTGATAAAATATACGCCAACTCAATGACTTCAGATCTGGTAGTAATGTAGAAGGAAATTTGAGAATCAACATATCAGATAACTATCCCAAAGGCATACCAAAGCATCTGAAGGAATTTGAAGCAGTGACCCTCTCACATGACCGCGGATCCGCGGCATAAGGAGGCACGTGCCGCGGATCCGCGGCGGCTATGCCACGTCAGCACTCAATTTTCCGTGCATTATTCTTCTGTCATTGCCTACACTTCAGAATAATATATCAGATTCCAGATGACTCTCGAAGGTTCTGCCAGATCAGCAAAGATCATTAAGCAACCTAATCTTGATTAAGCTAATCAACCTCCTAACAACTTAGTTCTAGAAGCTCCCTCTAACTAACTATTTCTAGAAGCCTCTCTAGCTAACAAACTTTTGGAGGGAAATACAAATTTTGAATCCTAGATCAAGGGTTTTGGATGGTCTATAAAAGAGAGCTTAGATCTAAGGGTTGAGGTTGTTCATCATTAGCCAATCAATCATTAATTAGTGGTTAAGGGTCTTCTTCATTCTCTTCTTCTTCATCTCCCCCATTTCTAACGCAAGTTGAGTGACACGACTTGTGCTTCAAAACCCTAACCTTAATTCCAATCCAAGATCAAGATCTTTGAGTACAAGCAAAGCAAGAAGCCTTCAAAGCCTTTAGTAGTGAAGCCGGACTTCATCGGAGCATGTGATCCAAGCCGATCCGCGACTCAAGGAGCCGATGCAACGCTAGATTCGACAATCTTGTTCCTTCTCAAATTCTTGTAGTCTCTTGAGCAATGTGTAACAATTTGTTGAATAAATAAAGGTGTGATTCTTATAACTTGCTTATCTTTTAATTCAAGCATTATGATTCAATCTCAATTTGTGATTGCGTTTATTATGATGATGTTTGAGTAAACTCCGCTCGTAAAGGAGTCGAGACGATCGATAGAATGATGATGATTTAGATCTTTTTACAATTCTTAAATCCTATAACGATTGTAAATTCTTGTAAATCAAATGATCGATGACCTAGTTTCGAAACGATGCTTTCTTGATTGTGTTCGTTCGAAACTAGAGATCAACGATCGATCATTAGGTTTATTTGAAGCTAGTTTGTGAATAAGATTCATCGAAAGGATAAAGGATAAGACGAGGAAATCCTAATTCTTCGCAAGATCCTTAATCCTCGATGAATTATCATCGATCTAGTATCAATTAGTTAATGGATAAGAATATGAAATCATTAGATCTCATCACATCTATAGATCCGATCTACTCCTACGAGCTACATTTCGAATCTTGATTGTTGGTTGGAAATCATCCCAAATTATCACTTCTTGATTTTAATGCTTTCTTAGATCTAGATATTTTCTCTTTCTTGAAATGCAATTTTATAAATCATGAATTGTTTTCTTTTCTTTTCCTCAAAGTTTCGACTCATCTAATTCGAAACACGAACGATTACACTTTCCCTGTGGACGATTCGCACTTACTAACGCGCTACATTCGACACCGTTAATGACTGCGGTCAAATAATTTTTGGTTGTGATTTCTATACAATTTTTCTAACTACACAATCGGAAATCGCGCATTATAATCAGTGATCAAGACAAGAATGGCATGAGCTAAATATGCTAAGTGTTTTTGGGTGTATGAATCAATGTGAGCAAGAGAGAGAGAGAGCTTCAAGTGTATATCAAAATGAGCAAGCCTCTCCCCCCACTTCAACTGTATATCAAAATGAGCAAGCCTCTCCCCTCACTAATGTGGCCGGCCCCTCTCTCTTCCCCTCAAAAATAATGCACACCAAAAAACACTTATTTCATTTAACAATAAAGAAATCAACCCATACCAATCACTACATGCTTAAGCCCATACCATACCTTGTCACCATCCCACCTCATTATAAAACAAATGATTTTTCTAAAAAAGAAATCAATAATGAGGTGGCATCTTCTAGAAGCCATTCCGTATAAAATACGGAATGCTTCCTGGTATATGTATCGAAATACACATACGCATATTCATACGAAAAATACGAATAGCCAAAGAGAGAAAATAAATAGTGAGCAATAACAGTAGAATACATATATGTAAATTATTAAATCAAAATTTGATTTAATAATCTGTCTTAATCCTAAGCCGCTAATATTATCAACCGTCTGATTAAAGTCTGCGCAGCCTGTGCACATATTCAATCGGACACTTGTATGTACCAACATACAACAACTACACTATATTGCCTGAACCGTGAAAACCCTCTGTCTGGGACTCTAAAAACTCGTCAATACGCTGGCAGTGGGTTTAACCACAAGCACGTCAGCGGCACTAGCTGTACGTAACGGCTACCTAGGTATTGAGCGAAAGGAAGGCCGGTGAGCAAACTCATCCGAACACCTACAGAGCCAGTCAGTGACAATATCCGTACAGTCCGGTCTGTTCGTCTAAGAGTATCGCATATCGGGTCTAGGGGGTGGATAAACTCAGACCCCTAACAACGCGATAATTCGTGTCGGTATGAAACCCATCACTACCTGAGAAACTATCGATCCTGGATCGGTAATTCTCACATACCCCGGCCGAGGATTTCTAGTGATACCCATCCGTGCACTGCACGACATCAACCCCTAATACCGGGAGAGAAGGATCCCCGATGATCCGCTCATTACCTCCATGTGGCTCGGGAATGTACCCAACTAAAAGCTATTTGCACGACTCCTTTGAGCCGTGGTAGGGTAGTAATCAAAGCACAGTGGGAACTCACACGAGACAAATGACGATATCAGATCGACAGACTAACCTGTACACATGTCACCAGGGAACTGCTATCTGACTATAGGTATAATACCAACTAGCATGTTCCCGACGAGTCCGTCCAGTGTACTCATAACTCAATGAGCATCTGTATACTATCTTAGGTGAACAACTAACACTAGTGGCTTGTTAGACCGGCCACCGCCCCTCGTCAGGGTCTAGATAAGTATACACCAGTCTGTAAGTGCACGGCGGCGCCCCGGCCGTCGATCCGACGCCGGAATGCGGAAGCGATGCTTAACTTTAATTTTTCAAACTGGCACCACCACGCACTATGAAACCCGGATCGTGCCATTAAACTAGTCCTAGCTAACTACAAGATGGGAAGAGAGATATACCGAGTGATCCGAGTCCTCCAGTCTTCTCGTCGTCGTCCCGATCTCCCGCGGAATGTCCGGTCTCCATCTCCTCGCCGGAAGGGCACCATGTCGTCGGCTTCTTTTACGGGCTCCCACCTCTATACCGAGGCAACTCGGGCACGAAGCTGGCGAGTCGACGTGCCCAAGGTTTGCTGTAGAATGTAGTGTAGAACTCATGTCTCGTTTGGGGTTCATGGAGGTTGCCATTTTGGTGGAGGGATGATACATGAACTTTTTTAGAGGAACTTGGGGATTTTTAGAACACAAGAGAACCAAAATCCCACACCACAAAAAATGGGCAGCCCCAAAAATGGCCGGCCTCACTAGATTAAGGAGAGAGAGAGGAGTGAGCCAAGTGAGTGAGAATAATGCAAGGGAATAATGATAATCATGAAGGGAAATGATCACACACTCAAAACCACACTCAACCAACCATCATGTCCCTCCATCATCACTCACAAAAGTCAAGCTATGATGACTAAAGAAAGTCAAGCAGTGATGGTGCAAGTATCATGATACAATAATATGCAAAGACCCCCTTCCAAATTGCTTATTTGCACAAATGAAAATAAGCCCTCCTCCACCAATCTTCGGCCAATGAAAGATACAAATGAAAATGGCCGAAACGGAAAGCAAACTGGCAACTCCAAAGAACTGATCCCGTAATAAATTACAGGAAAACCACGATACTGTGTATACACACCCGCATCTGTATTCCAACCGAATACAAATGCAATGAGACAAAATCTACACTGTACTATACTAGGATCCGGCTTAAACCAAAGCCCGCTAGTATAAACCGTCCGATCAGGATCCGTGCAATACCGCACGTATCTGATCGAACCCTGCCATATCTCCATACGGCCTGTATAGCGTTTCGCCCGAAAACTTGAGCAACTGAATGTGGGGGACTCTAAAGACTCGTCAATACTATGGCTGTGGATTTAACCACAGCACGTCAGAGGTATTAGCCATACATGACGGGCCACCAGCTATTGACCAAAAGGGACGTCGATGAGCGAACTCATCCTGACACCCAACTGAGCCTGTCAGTGACAATATCCGTACAGTCCGGTCCGTTCGTCTATGAGCATCGCATGGCGGGCCTAGGGGGTTGGTAAAAGTCAGACCCCCAAAAGCGGTACAAGTCGTGTCAGAGATCAGCCCAGAACACCCTGAGATACTACTGGAATACCTACCAGTAAATCTCCTGCCTTGGCCAAGGACTTTTCATGTTCTGGCTCTCCTAGACACAGCGCGACCTCACCCCCAATACCGGAAGAGACGAACCCCCAAAGATCTGCTCACTGCCTCCATGTGGCTCGGGACTGTACCCAACTAAAGCCTGTTTGCACGTCTCCTTTGAGCGTGGTAGGGTAGTAATCAAAGTACAGTGGAAACTCACACGAGACAAATGACGATCCCCAGGTCGATGAACTAACCTGTACACATGTCACCAGAGAACTGCTATCTGACGTTTGGTATAAGACCAACTAGTATGTTCCCGGCGAGTCCTGTCCGGTGTACTCATAACCCAATGAGCACCTGTATACATCTTAGGTGAACCAACTGACACCAGTGGCTTGTGAGACCGGCCACCGCCCCTCGTCGGGGTCTCGAATGTGTTGGAGATAGTGCCCTCAGAGTCAATTATTGGATCACAGGCACGTGATTGCAATGATTGAGGGAGGACCTATCCCGGTAGAACAGTCTTACTCGAGATGATAGTATGCTATCAGGTTTACATTTATCATCGTGTACTGCTTTAGGTGACCTGACACGTCGCTATTACACGTTGATAGAGCCCCTAGGATTCTTGCTTGACCACCAGCAGTATGAGGGCGATCATATAAGTGGGAGCTGGGGGTCTATAAGCTTATCCTTAAAAGTCCCTAGTCGTGGGAGTTTCGAGACTGGGCATCGATACTCCATTAGTAGACTAGTGTATACAGTCGAGACCCCGACGAGGGGCAGTGGCCAGTCTCACAAGCCACTGGTGTCAGTTGGATCACCTAAGATGTATACAGGTGCTCATTGGGTTATGAGTACACCGGACAGGACTCGCCGGGAACATGCTAGTTGGTCATATACCAGACGTCAGATGGCAGTTCCCAGGTGACATGTGTACAGGTTAGTTCATCGACCTGGGGATCGTCATTTGTCTCGTGTGAGTTCCCACTGTACTTTGATTACTACCCTACCACGGCTCAAAGGAGTCGTGCAAACAGGTTTTAGTTGGGTACAGTCCCGAGCCACATGGAGGCAGTGAGCGGATCTTCGGGGGTTTCGTCTCTCCCGGTATTGGGGGTGAGGTCGCGCTGTGTCTAGGAGAGCCATTACACGAAGACCTTGGCCAAGGCAGGAGATTTACTGGTAGGTATTCCAGTAGTATCTCAGGGTGTTCTGGGCTACACTCCGACACGACTTGTACCGCTTTTGGGGGTCTGACTTTTACCAACCCCCTAGGCCCGCCATGCGATGCTCATAGACGAACGGACCGGACTGTACGGATATTGTCACTGACAGGCTCAGTAGGGTTGTCAGGCCGAGTTCGCTCACGGACATCCCTTTTGGTCAGTACCTGGTAGCCCGTTACGTATTGGCTTATACCTCTGACGTGCTAGTGGTTAAATCCACAACCAAGGTGTTGACGAGTCTTTAGAGTCCCCCACTTTCAGTTACTCAGCTTTCGGGCGAAACGCTGTAGAGGCCGTATGGAGATATGGCAGGGTTCGATCAGATACGTGCGGTATTGCACGGATCGTGATCGGACGGTTTTTACTAGCCGGCTTTGGCTTAAGCCGGATCTTAGTATTTGATAGTGTAGTTTTGTCTCTTTACATTTGTATTTCGGTCGAAATACAAATGCGGGTGTGTATGCACAGTATCGGGGTTTTCCTGTAATTTATTATGGGACCAGTTTTCTGGGGTTGCCAGTTTGCATTCCGTTCCGGCCGGTTTTCTCTTTTTCCTTCCCGGTCGGACTTTTCGTTGGAGGGTGTTAATTGCAAGTTTGCAATTAACATTTTGTTGAGGGGGTTTCTTGCAAAATGTTTGATTTTGATATCTTCCCTCCATCTCTTGCATTAAATAAGGTAATGTTTGAGTATGGGTTTAGTGGTGGGGCCGGCCACTATTTGTGGTGGTTGTTTGGGCCGGCCACTGTATGAGTATGGAGTGAGGTTTTTGGAGGAATAATCTTCTTCAAATGATTTTTGAGGCTGCTGGCACTTTTTGGGTGATGGATTGATTAATTAATATATATGATTGTTATGTGTGTGCTGGAATGGAACATGGGAAAATGAGGATTAATTTAAGGAGTGGATGAATTAATATATTTATTCATTTTTGGTTGCATTCTCCAGAGACTTGGCTTCATTCATTTTTCCTGAGAGCTCATTCTTGTGTTGGTGGCCGAGCTCAATTTTTGAGAGAGGCTCCATTTTCATTTCCTTTGCATGCTCAATTTCTCCATCATGGCAACTCCTCATAAACCCCAAAGAGACCCTCTTGCTACACTATTCTACAGCAAATCTTGGGCGAGTCGGCTAGCCAACTTCGCGCCCGAGTTGCCTCGGTATAGAGATGGGAGCCCGTAAAAGAATCCGGCTATGTGGTGCCCTTCCGGCGAGGAGGCGACGACCGGAGATCCCGCGAGGAGATCGGAGTGGAGATGAAGACCGGAGGACTCGGATCAGTCGGTATATCTCTAACCCATCTTCTAGTTAGCTTAGACTTGTTAATGGTTACGATCCGGGTGTTTAGTGCGCGGTGGTGCCGGTTTGCAAAGTCCGCAAAATCAAAGTTTATCACAGTTTCCGCATTTGGCCGTCGGATTGACGGCCGGGGCGCCGCCGTGCACTTACAGTGGTATCAGAGCCTCGCCATTAACTTAGTCTAGCTTTGTGTAATGTGTTTTTCAGTTCCGATCGATCAAATGTTCCAAAACCCGTATTTTGATCACATCAGTTTTCTGTTGGAAATTTTTAGTGTTGAAAAATTTTTCAGGTTGTATAAAATTGATGTACTGGAAGATCTAAGAGTTCTGGAAAAAGTCGAGACACTGATCTCCTCAGGGGAGCGCGGAACCGCGGCAAAACCCTACTTGTTGCCGCGGTTCCGCCGCAGTATGGAGGATTCAGTGGGTCGAGTTTTTTCAGTGGGCTTCTGGGGTGGTTTTAGGGGTTTTGGAATGTTAAATTTGGGCCCATTATTTCTGTGAGTGCTACAGTATTGCTTGGGGGCCCACTTGTTAATTTTTGATTGATCGGATATTTTAAACACATTTTTCACAGTATTTACATTATATCTGCGACCGTGAATGTCACTCGATCGGTAAATCCGGTCTGACTGCTATAGCCCGGTTAGACGGATTTGCGAACGTGACCTTCACGTTGATGTTCTATGTTTATGCTGTGATGTTGCGGATCGGTCGCAGGGATAGCCTGTATGCAATGCTAGTACTGTTTTGTTGTATTATGTACATTTGATATTGCGGGGCGAGCGTCCGACTTGTGGACTGCCGTCACTGCCGGATTGTATTATTCTTTTGGGGCACGACCTGGTTGCGGTCGATGTACCCGTTGTATGTATATTTTACTTTCTGTACTAGGGTTACCCCGCGGAGGGGTGCACGGATAGCTGGGTTCTAGAGGGCAACGGGCCCACATCTCAGGGCATTGAGACGGAGGGGCTTCAGTCTGGAATTGGCGGGCTATTCGCCGCACTCGTAGGGGGTATAGGATTTCATTGCACAGGCTATCCACACGACCAGGGGAACGTCGGGTTTCTGTAGTGGCTCTGTGAAACCCGGGGATCCCAGATATCTGTATTGTTCTGTGATGCTGTACATTTCTGTGATGTTGCATTTTATTCACGCCTTGAGCGAAATACTATATATTGGTATATATATTAGTAGATGTTGTATATGCTTTTCATCCGCGCTAGTCCAGTCCCCGCTCTGCCGTTAGTTAGCTAACCTAACGGGTGATGACGGGACCCAGTGGCGAATGCGGATGGCATATACGTACGTCAGTATATTTTCGTTCTTTGTGGTGTGATCAATTGATGGGACTGCATTGATTCGGATCAATGCAAGATAAACAAACCTATTCTGATGTTGTTGGAACACTTTTCAAAAAGTTGTTATTGCAAGGACGTTCACTTTTGTTTTGCATCGTGGTATTCATTTGGAATATCCTGCTCCTCAGTCGACGAGGCAAGGGCCGAGATCCCTTCACCGGGAGTGACCCCTTGGACAGAAGTTTGCGTCAGGGCATTAACTTCACTATAGCCGATTACTTTTGCTTTGCACCGTGGTATTCAGTTGGAATATCCTGCACCTCATTCTACGGGGAAAGAGCCGAGATCCCTTCACCGGGAGTGACCTCTTTAGTAAAGGTTTTCGTCACTATATTTTCTAAAAAGCTATCCGTTCCTTCAACGATATCAAGTTCATTACGTTAAAGGTTTTCGCCAGAAACCATTCGTAGCCCTCCGTCGTTTCATATGGATAGTCAATAGTATTCAAGCTGTGTATGTTGGCCAAAGTCAAGGCACAGTGTTTGGTAGCTGTTGGGTATTCATATGCAGCATAGATAGATGCGTTGGTTTGGGACAGTCGTACTGCCATTTTGGCCAAAGTCAAGGGTATGTACGGGTGGACTCAAATTAACCTGGAGAATGACGGGTTGAACTTGACATGTGACTTATGATATGTTGGCCAAAGTCAAGGTCATAAGAGCATGGGGTAGAAATCACATCGGGAGTTTCAAAAGAACTGAAACTTGCCAGATATGCGCATACCTTCTGGAGTGTGATAGCGTGAGCGGATTCCGTCACGTTATCATGCGATGATAGTTGGATCCCGATTCCCACTGATGAGTTAGTTTACTCCTCGGGTAACCCCGACTAATTCTTCTTTTAGGTTTGGAGGAGAATTTGAGGTACAGTGGGAGGATTCCAGATTAGATAAATTGGTAACCATTCTGATCTAGGTTAGAGTGCACGCTGAGTGTTTCTTTTCTCTCTCTCTTTGGTAGCGACCATTGACCCGACCCTAAGACTTTGACTCAGTGACCAAGTTGACCGAACCTTCTTAAACACCGGCTTTTGGATTGTTAGAGTTGCAAACCTCATTGCCACTCCTACTTTTACCCTTTTCTCCAGGACACCCCGTATTACTACGAACGTCCACTTCCATTGGACAAAACCATCGTATGGTTAGATACGAACTCGAAAGAATTTATTCGAGGATGGTTTCCGGTTCTGGAGAAAACGGATAGGATTATTCAGTTGTCTTTTCCTTTTACCCTCTCTCAGGTTATGAGTACTCCTTGGTTTAGGGGTAGTACACCTGTTACGCAAATTGGATTGTCTTCTTCCAAACCTTAGGCTGGTGCCGACCGGTAGGGAAGGAAGAAAACCAATTAGCATAACGATGGTGTGCAGAAGGTATTAAGTTCAGACAAAGCAAGGGATTTGTAAGAGGGCAGAGTAAATTGCAACAGATATTCACGACCAAACCAAATATTTCGTTACCACTCCCACATCACCTTTGTATTTCTCCAGGACACTCCGTATCACTACGAAGATCCACAGTTTATTTGGATACTCCATCGTATGGTTATATACGAACTCGAAAGGAACTTGTTCCAGTTCGGGGATGGATTCTGGTTCAGGAGAAATAGGAATTAAGTTCATTCGGTTGTCTTTTATCCTCACCTTCTCTCGCATTGCGAGTGTTCCTAGGATTGGGACAGTACACCCATTATGCTTATTGGATAGTCTTCTTCCAAACCATAGGCTGGTGCCGAACGGTAGGGAAGGAAGAAAACCATTTGGCCTAAAAGGGTGTGCAGAAGGTAAAGACTAAAGACATATAAAGGGATTTGGAGAGGTGGCAAAGAATTATACGGTTATAGTTGTGAATCTGGATAATGGAAGAGGCATTACTAGGAATACCAGGATACCCCATCGAAACACTTCAATGTTTCAGTTCACTGTGTACTGTTAAAAGAAAACTGATTTCCCGATTAGATACTTACTCCAGGGTATGTATTTACCAGGTATGATTCTCACATCTGTATAGTTTTACAGATAATGAGTGGGAGTAAGTTATTGGGAATTGTGTGATCGTCCTCATTATATCGGGATTCGTTGTAAATTATGATATTTGAGGAGATCACCTGGGATGTTTGCCGGTCGGCAAATATTTGGTTTTGAATATCCGCTGTTGTGCACCAATTTCAAATTGATATATCTGTACGTCTATTTTCATAGGGTGAGATATACCTTTTGATATTATGTCGATGACATTTACCTATATCAGTGGATGGTTAGGTAAGGAGCATTAAACAGCGGTGTAATTCTTCTTAACCATAAGTACAGTTTTCAACCTACGACACACAGTGAAAGAGTTGTCAGACTCGGCGGACTTATACAGAGTATTGTATGTTGTCCAGTGTCCATTAGAACAGAGGGGTTGGTCCTCATACTATATTCTGTTTACTTTTAACTTCTCTAGTTCTTAGACATGTGTTTCGTAGAAACGCAGGGTCTAAGTTTTGAGAAGTTATAGGTATTTGAATAGAGTAGAGAACCAGGTGTAGCAAGTATCGGGATTCTTCAAAGTGATCGAAGATGTAGATACTTGTGTATGGTATTCAGTTGATAGTAATGATAAAGAGAACTTGTTTCGCTTTCAGGTTACTCATAATTGGAAGCATTCCTAAGTTGAGTAACGCTGATCGGCCTCTCTCCATTTTGTTAACATGCACTGGAGACAGCTGCATGATTTGAATCTGGTTCAATTAAATCAGTGCCTCTGGCTCTATATTAGATATAGTACAGTTCATATCTTAACATTGTTAAGGTACGGGAAGTTGTCCGGCTTATGATTAAAACCAGACTCTGGATAACTCAAGGCACGTTTCTGTAATGGCTGTTTGTGGGTTGACCCAGGCTATGACGAGGGTTGACTTTCTACCATAAGAAAGATCAATAGTGATATTGTTCTTGACTCGCCACAGTTTTAATAAAAATGGATTTTTTCAAAAACAGTAGTGGGAGTATGGTAGAACTGGAAGCGATTCCAGAACCGCAAACGATTACTGAAGATTTGATAAGGAACCTAAAGATTCAATCTGATTTGACATTCCATTGGCCACTCCGCAGATAAGGTGGGTAACTTCAGGCACCCGAGAGGTACTCCGGTAGCCTCAAGGACGGTGACAGGGAAGTTCTTGTTTACCCATACTTGCCATTGCTGTTGTTCCAGGCTGCGAGACCCGGCAGGAGGATGAGTATAGCGTCGTTCTGAACTAGCTTCAGAAGTGTACGTGTATATGACTCTGCCAGAGGGTTGTCGTAGTCAGTGGGAGCAGCGGAAGCATTGGTGGATATCAGGCTTATGTCTATTTATAGACTAAAGCAGATATAGCGGAGATAGATCATCTATTTCTGATGTGACAGTCATAGGTTTGACGTCATCAGAATAGGGGATGGATCTGTTAAGAAGGTAGTAGGGTGTGATATCCTGGTATTTGGATGACATACACAAAGTAGGAAGTGACATTCCTATACTACGATCGGTTATACTTTGGTCGTCACACAGTAGTTTCTCCACAAAGGACTTGGTCATTATATCAGACATACTGGTTACTAGATCTATGGTTTTAGATCTAGATTTGGGTGGTTTCCCAATCAGGGTACTATGACAGCATTCTAAGAGTATTTAGAATGGACGACTCCTGGCACGGTAGTGTACCTGCAGGTAATGGAGTCACCTTCTCCAAAGGTGTCTTACAGACTAAAGGGGAGAGGGACGGGCATGATTGGCAGATCATTTGCTCAGGCAATTGAGTCAATCGTGAGATGTCAAGTACCACACCAGATGTTGTTCTTGCACTGGATGCAATAAGTTGACATTAATCCAATCCTGGAAAAACAGTCAGAAGCAGTTTTAGAACATAAGTGGATGTTCTAGGGAGATGATAACGACAGTCTCATTCAGGAGACAGTTATCATTCCAGGCTTCCAAGGTGACATGGACGACAAGGAGGTTGTCAGAGTTATAGTTTTCCTTCTGATGAGGGGCAGTATTTTGGACAGGTGGTCCAAGGCAATACTGAGGGAGGCATGGCGCGCAGGATACTGATTAAGTTCAGTTGACGATACAGTCTAAGAAGTTTGGATTTGGAGTTCATTTATGAGCTAGGTCTCATCAGACATCCAGACATATTCTGAGACAGGTATTGCTCATTTCGGGAGATGGTTTTCTCCGCGAACTTGAGATATAGAGAGACATAGAAAGAAACAACAAAGCGGATCCACTCACTGAGGCTATTCCTCGAACGCAATAGTCTCGCAAACGAGCTTTGTGAAACTGACTAGTAGAGGATTTGGGTGTTCGGTATCACACGGGCTGTGAGTATGCAACATCGCAATAATTAGCCTTGAGTGCAAGTGGGAGATTGTTGGAGATAGTGCCCTCAGAGTCAATTATTGGATCACAGGCACGTGATTGCAATGATTGAGGGAGGACCTATCCCGGTAGAACAGTCTTACTCGAGATGATAGTATGCTATCAGGTTTACATTTATCATCGTGTACTGCTTTAGGTGACCTGACACGTCGCTATTACACGTTGATAGAGCCCCTAGGATTCTTGCTTGACCACCAGCAGTATGAGGGCGATCATATAAGTGGGAGCTGGGGGTCTATAAGCTTATCCTTAAAAGTCCCTAGTCGTGGGAGTTTCGAGACTGGGCATCGATACTCCATTAGTAGACTAGTGTATACAGTCGAGACCCCGACGAGGGGCAGTGGCCGGTCTCACAAGCCACTGGTGTCAGTTGGATCACCTAAGATGTATACAGGTGCTCATTGGGTTATGAGTACACCGGACAGGACTCGCCGGGAACATGCTAGTTGGTCATATACCAGACGTCAGATGGCAGTTCCCAGGTGACATGTGTACAGGTTAGTTCATTGACCTGGGGATCGTCATTTGTCTCGTGTGAGTTCCCACTGTACTTTGATTACTACCCTACCACGGCTCAAAGGAGTCGTGCAAACAGGTTTTAGTTGGGTACAGTCCCGAGCCACATGGAGGCAGTGAGCGGATCTTCGGGGGTTTCGTCTCTCCCGGTATTGGGGGTGAGGTCGCGCTGTGTCTAGGAGAGCCATTACACGAAGACCTTGGCCAAGGCAGGAGATTTACTGGTAGGTATTCCAGTAGTATCTCAGGGTGTTCTGGGCTACACTCCGACACGACTTGTACCGCTTTTGGGGGTCTGACTTTTACCAACCCCCTAGGCCCGCCATGCGATGCTCATAGACGAACGGACCGGACTGTACGGATATTGTCACTGACAGGCTCAGTAGGGTTGTCAGGCCGAGTTCGCTCACGGACATCCCTTTTGGTCAGTACCTGGTAGCCCGTTACGTATTGGCTTATACCTCTGACGTGCTAGTGGTTAAATCCACAACCAAGGTGTTGACGAGTCTTTAGAGTCCCCCACTTTCAGTTACTCAGCTTTCGGGCGAAACGCTGTAGAGGCCGTATGGAGATATGGCAGGGTTCGATCAGATACGTGCGGTATTGCACGGATCGTGATCGGACGGTTTTTACTAGCCGGCTTTGGCTTAAGCCGGATCTTAGTATTTGATAGTGTAGTTTTGTCTCTTTACATTTGTATTTCGGTCGAAATACAAATGTAAAGAGACAAAACTACACTATCAAATACTAAGATCCGGCTTAAGCCAAAGCCGGCTAGTAAAAACCGTCCGATCACGATCCGTGCAATACCTGCGGGTGTGTATGCACAGTATCGGGGTTTTCCTGTAATTTATTATGGGACCAGTTTTCTGGGGTTGCCAGTTTGCATTCCGTTCCGGCCGGTTTTCTCTTTTTCCTTCCCGGTCGGACTTTTCGTTGGAGGGTGTTAATTGCAAGTTTGCAATTAACATTTTGTTGAGGGGGTTTCTTGCAAAATGTTTGATTTTGATATCTTCCCTCCATCTCTTGCATTAAATAAGGTAATGTTTGAGTATGGGTTTAGTGGTGGGGCCGGCCACTATTTGTGGTGGTTGTTTGGGCCGGCCACTGTATGAGTATGGAGTGAGGTTTTTGGAGGAATAATCTTCTTCAAATGATTTTTGAGGCTGCTGGCACTTTTTGGGTGATGGATTGATTAATTAATATATATGATTGTTATGTGTGTGCTGGAATGGAACATGGGAAAATGAGGATTAATTTAAGGAGTGGATGAATTAATATATTTATTCATTTTTGGTTGCATTCTCCAGAGACTTGGCTTCATTCATTTTTCCTGAGAGCTCATTCTTGTGTTGGTGGCCGAGCTCAATTTTTGAGAGAGGCTCCATTTTCATTTCCTTTGCATGCTCAATTTCTCCATCATGGCAACTCCTCATAAACCCCAAAGAGACCCTCTTGCTACACTATTCTACAGCAAATCTTGGGCGAGTCGGCTAGCCAACTTCGCGCCCGAGTTGCCTCGGTATAGAGGTGGGAGCCCGTAAAAGAATCCGGCTACGTGGTGCCCTTCCGGCGAGGAGGCGACGACCGGAGATCCCGCGAGGAGATCAGAGTGGAGATGAAGACCGGAGGACTCGGATCAGTCGGTATATCTCTAACCCATCTTCTAGTTAGCTTAGACTTGTTAATGGTTACGATCCGGGTGTTTAGTGCGCGGTGGTGCCGGTTTGCAAAGTCCGCAAAATCAAAGTTTATCACAGTTTCCGCATTTGGCCGTCGGATTGACGGCCGGGGCGCCGCCGTGCACTTACAGAATGTATACACTAGTCTATTCTGGAGTATCGATGCCCTGTCTCGAAACTCCCACGACTAGGGACCTTATAAGGATGTGCTTATAGACTACCAGCTCCCACGTATATGATCGCCCTCATACTGCCTGTAGTCAAGCAAGAATCCTAGGGGCTCTATCAACGTGTAATAGCGACCTGTCTGGTCACCTAAAGCAGTACACGATGATAAAGATAAATCAGATAGCAAACTATCATCTTGAGTAAGACTGTCCTCCTGGGATAGGTCCTCCCTCAATCATTGCAATCAAGTGTCTGTGATCCAATAATTGACTCTGAGGGCACTATCTCCAATAATCTCACACTTGCACTCAAGGCTATTTATTGCGATGTCGCATACTCACAGCCCGTGTGATACCGAACACCCAACTCCTCTACTTGTCAGTCTCACAAAGCTCGTTTGTGAAACTATTGCGTTTGAGGAATAGCCTCAGTGAGTGGATCCGCCTTGATGTTTCTTTCTATGTCTCTCTATATCTCAAGTTCGCGGAGAAATCCATCTCCCGAAATGAACAATACCTGTCTTAGAATGTGTTTGGATGTCTGATGGGACCTAGCTCATAAATGAGCTCCAAATCCAAACTTCTTAGACCGTATCATCAACTGAACTTAATCAGTATCCTGCGCCATGCCTCCCTCAGTATTCCCTTGGATCACCCGTCCAAAATACTGCCCCTCGTCAGAGGGAAAACTATAACTCTGACAACCTCCCTGTTGTCCAAGTCACCTTGGAAGCCTGGAATGATAACTGTCTCCCGAAAGAGGCTGTCGTTATCATATCAACATCCACTTATGTTCTAAAACTGCTTCCGAGTGTTTCTCCAGGATAGGATCAATATCAACTTGTTGCATCTAGTGCAAGAACAGCATCTGGTATGGTACTTGACATCTCATGATTGACTCAATTGCCCAAGCAAGTGATCTGCCAATCATGCACATCCCTCTCCTCTTTAGTCTGTAAGACACCTTTAGAGAGGGTGACTCCATCACCTGCAGGTACACTACCGTGCCAGGAGTCGTCCATTCTAAATGCTCTTAGAATGCTGTCTAAGTACCCTTAATTGGGAAACCACCCAAATCTAGATCTAAAACCATAGATCTAGTTACCTGTATGTCTGATATAATGTCTAAGTCCCATGTGGAGAAACCACTGTGTGACGACCAAAGTATAACCGATCGTAGTATAGGAATATCACTTCCTACTTTGTGTATGTCATCCAAATACCATGACATCACACCCTACTACCTTCTCAACAGATCCATCCCCTATTCTGATGAAGTCAAACCTATGACTGTCATATCAGAAATTGATGATCTATCTCCGCTATATCTGCTTTAGTCTATAAATAGACATAAGCTACCTGTCCACCATGCTTCCGCTGCTCCCACTGACTACGACAACCCTCTGGCAGAATCATATAGACGTACACTTCTAAAGCTAGTTTAGAACGACGCTATACTGATCCTCCTGCCGGGTCTCACAGTCTGGAACAACAGCAATGGCAAATCTGGGTAAACAAGAACATCCCTGCCACCGTCCTTGAGCATACCGAAGTACCTCTCGAGTGCCTGAGGTTACCCACCTTATCTGCGGAGTGGCCAATGGAATGTCAAACCAGATTGAATCTTTAGGTTCTTATCAAATCTTCAGTAATCGTTTGTGGTTCTGGAATCACTTCCAGTTCTACCATACTCCCACTACTGTTTTCTGAAAAAAAAATTCCATTTTTATTAAAACTGTGGCGAGTCTAGAACAATATCACTATTGATCTTCCAGATGGTAGAAAGTCAACCCTCGTCATAGCCTGGGTCAACCCACAAACAACCATTACAGAAACGTGCCTTGAGTTATCCAGAGTCTGGTTTTAATCATAAGCCGGATAACTCCCCGTACCTTAACAACGTTAAGATATGAACTGTTCTATATCCAATATAGAACCAGAGGCACTGATTTAATTGAACCAGATTCAAATCATGCAACTGTTTCCAGTGCATGTCAACTAAATGGAAGGAGGCCGATCAGCGTTACTCAACTTAGGAATGCTTCCAATTATGAGTAACCTGAAAGAGAAGCAAGTTCTCTTAATCATTACTATCAACTGAATACCATGCACAAGTATCTACATCTTCGATCACCTTGAAGAATACCGATACTTGCAACACCTGGTTCTCTACTTTATTCATATACCTACAACTTCTCAAAATTCGGACCTTGTGTTTCTACGAAACACTTGTCTAAAAACTAGAGAAGTCATAAGTAAACCGAATATAGTACGAGGACCAACCCCTCTGTTCTAATGGACACTGGACAACATACAATACTCTGTATAAGTCCCTGGAGTCTAATAACTCATTCCCTGTGTGTTGTAGGTTGAAAACTGTACTTATGGTTATGAAGAATTAAACCGCCGTTCAATGCTCCTTACCTAACCATCCACTGATATAGGTAAATGTCATAGACATAATTTCAAAATGGTACATCTCACTCTATAAAAATAGACGTACAGATATATCAATTTGAAATTGGTGCATAACAGCGGATATTCAAAACCAAATATTCGTCGTCCGGCAAACAACCCAGGTGACTTCCTCAAATATCACCGATTACAATGAATCCCGATATAATGAGGATGATCACCCAATTCCCAATAACTTACTCCCACTCAGCATCTGTAAAACCATACAGATGTGAGAGTCAAACTTGGTAAATACATACCCTGGAGCAAGTGTCTAATTGGGAAATCAGTTTTCCTTTAACAGTACACAGTGAAACTGAAACATTGAAATGTTTCGATGGGGTATCCCGGTATTCCTAGTAATGCCTCTTTCATTATCCAGATTCACAACTATAACCGTATATCTCTTTGCCACCTCTCCAAATCCCTTTATATGTCTTTAGTCATTACTTTCTGCACACCCTTTTAGGCCAAATGGTTTTCTTCCTTCCATACCGTTCGGCACCAGCCTATGGTTTGGAAGAAGACTATCCAATAAGCATAATGGTTGTACTGTCCTAATCTAAGGAGCACACGCAATGCGAGAGAAGGTGAAGATAAAAGACAACCGAATAAACCTTATTCCTATTTCTCCTGAACCAAAATCTATCCTCGAACTGGAACAAGTTCCTTTCGAGTTCGTATATAACCATACGATGGAGTATCCAATAAACTGTGGATCTTCGTAGTGATACGGAGTGTCCTGGAGAAATACAAAAGTGAAATGGGAGTGGTAATGAAATACTTGGTTTGGTCGTGAATAGCAGTTGCAATTTACTTTGCCCTCCTTCTAATTCCTTTCTTTGTTTTACATAATACCTTTTGTACACCATCGTTAGGCTAATTGGTTTTCTTCATTCCCTACCGATCGGCACCAGCCTATGGTTTGGAAGAAGATTATCCAATTTGCGTAATAGGTGTACTATCTCCTAAACCAAGGAGTACTCGCAACCTGAGAGAAGGTAAAAGGAAAAGACAACTGAATAATCCTATCCGTTTTCTCCAGAACCGGAAACCAACCTCGAATAAATCCCTTCGAGTTCGTATATAACCATACGATGGTTTTTTCCAATGGAAGTGGACGTTCGTAGTAGTACGGGGTGTCCTGGAGAAAAGGGTAAAAGTAGGAGTGGCAAAGAGGTTTGCAACTCTGATAATTCAAAAGCCAGTGTTTAAGAAGGTTCGTTCAATTTTGGTCTCTGAGTCATAGTCTAGGGTCGGGTCAATGGTCGCTACCAAATAGAGAGAGAAAAGAAACACTCAGCGTGCACTCTAACCTAGATCAGAATGGTTACCAATTTATCTAATCTGGAAACCTCCCACTGTCACCTCAAACTCTCCTCCAAACCTGAAAGAAGAATTAGTCGGGGTCACCCGAGGAGTAAACTAACTCATCAGTGGGAATCGGGATCCAACTATCATCGCATGATAACGTGACGGAATCCACTCACGCTATCACACTCCAGAAGGTATGAGCATATCTGGCAAGTTTCAGTTTCTTTAGAAACTCCCGATGTGATTTTTGCCCCATGCTCTTATGACCTTGACGAAGGACAACAAATCATAAGTCACATGTCAAGTTCTACTCGTCATTGTCCAGGTTAATTTGAACCCACCATTACAAGCCCATGACGAAGGCCAACAAGGCTATACGACTGTCCCAAACCAACACATCTATCTATGCAGCAGAAAGGTAACAAGCAGCTACCATACACTATGCCTTGACGAAGGCCAACAAACATAGCATGAATACTACGTGCTACCCATCTGAAATGACGGAGGGCTACGAATGGTTTCTAGCGAAAACCTTTAACGTAATGAACTTGATATCGTTGAAGGAACCGGATAGCTTTTTTAAAAAAATTATAGTGACGAAAACCTTTGCTAAAGAGGTCACTCCCGGTGAAGGGATCTCGGCTCTTTCCCCATAGAATGAGGTGCAGGATATTCCAACTGAATACCACGATGCAAAGCAAAAGCAATCGGCTATAATGAAGTTATTGCCCTGACGCAAACTTTTGTCCAAGGGGTCACTCCCGGTGAAGGGATCTCGGCCCTTGCCTCGTCGACTGAGGAGCAGGATATTCCAACTGAATACCACGATGCAAAACAAAGAGAACGCCCTTGCAATAACAGCTTTTTGAAAAATGTTCCAACAACATCAGAATAGGTTTGTTTAACTTGCATTGATCCGAATCAACGCAGTCCCATCAATTGATCACGCCATAAAGAACAAAAATATACTGATGTACGTATATGCCATTCGCATTCTGTAGGGTTCCTAGGCACTCTAATGAAGTCTCACAAGTGATCAAACATGCCAATTTATAAAAATTACGGTGCCGAGGAAACCTAGAACGGATCGTTGGCTAGAAGTATAGGCAAAGCAAGCGAACTAGTTAACACTTAACTAAGGGATACGGACATACAACCTTTGTAGATCCATTTGTCCACCTCCACGGCTCCGAGACGAGGTCCTCTCCGCTGTCTAAATCAAATCCGGGCTCTAGCGTCGGCTTCGTCGTAGAATGGGCAAGCTAGGTCGTCGATGTCCATGCCGAAGATGATCTACGTCGAGGCATCGATGAATCAAGCTCCACCTTCACCAAGTCATGAAACTTGTGAAGGAAACACACTCTACTACTTGGCAAGAGGTAGAGGATGAAGAAATAGGAAGTGGGTAGACTTTAGAATTGGATTTCTCACTCATTTGCATCAATCACCATTGATGAGGTTTTCTTTCTTCAAGTGAAGAAGATGAGGAAGAAGAAGATAATGTTATGATATGTTAATCTTTTAAAAGAATAAATAAAATCAACCTTATCATAACATAACTATGGTTATGTGTAGAGAGCAAATCATGGTTTAGTGGATGGTTAGGTTAAGCATGAGACAAAAATGGTTGCAAAGTCAAACATACATGAAGCTTCATGAAAACAACAAATAAAGCCTCCATTTCTTCTCATGCTAAATGTTTTCCAAAAAGAATAAATGTATATATAAATAAATAAGAAAAGAAAAACCCTAATTATCCACTTAACCATTGTTTAATTCTTTACACTTAACCCAAAAATCATGTATCATCAAACATGATACAAAGAAGTGCACAAAATCATATCGCATATGCAATGCGCACACCCGAGTGAGAAAATCCATTTTAAAGTGAACCGATACTAGTTAATGCAAACTAATATATCAAATATATAATAATGCATTAAATCATTAAATCAACACTTGATTCAATGATCCGGTCATGTCGCACACAACCGACTGGTATCATTAGTAACAACTTATCGAATCAACACTTGATCCGATAACCCGGCTATATCGCATATAACCGATCAATGTCACATCGCGAGAATCGAATACAGTATCACATACTGGTATTATTCTCGGTCCCGCACATATCTCATATGCGCTCCTATTTCGTTTCGCTTGAGCCAGGAAACCTCTGTGTAGGACTCTAAAGACTCGTCAATACGCCGGCAGCGGATGATGATCATATCAAACACCCACAAGCCGCAAGCGGTCTGCTAAACGTAACGGCCACCCGGGTATTGAGCGATCAGAAGATCGACGAGGAAGCCCGCTCAGACTCCTGCGAATCCAACCAGTAACACTTCCGTATAGTCCGGTCTGTTCGTCTGATATGTCGCATATCTCGCCTAGGGGTGGTAAACGTCAGACCCCAATAGCTCGATAAGTCATGCCGACGTAGGGTCCATAACATTCATGAAACTACTGATAACTCTTACCAGTATATCACTGCAACCCTGGCCAGGGATTTCCTGTTATGGCCAGTCGAGCATAGCACAACATCAACCCCCAATACCGGGAGAGACGAATCCCCTCCTATCGCTCATTGCCTCCATGTGAATCGGGACTGTACCCAAAAACCACCTGTTTGCACAACTCAGTAGAGCCGTGGTAGGGTGGAAATCAAAGCACAGTGGGAGACACACAAGACTCTATGACGATCTCGGGTCAACAGACTAAGCTGTACCAGTGTCACCAGAGAACTGCCATCTGACGTGAGGTATAATACCATCTGGGAGTTCTCGGCGAGTCCGTTCAGTATACCCAGTCTCCACTGAGCACCCGCATACCATCTTCGATGTCAAACACCAATGGATATGGGATCATCCATCGCCCATCGCATGGGTCGAGAAGATATACGCTAGTCTACTCTGGAATATCGATGCCCCGTCTCGATATTCCCACGACTAGGAACAATTCAAGGATGTACTCTTGGACTACCCAGGCCCCACTAGTATGATCTACATCATAGTCCTGGAAGTCGAGCACACATCCTATGGGCTTTATCAACATGTAATCAGAGAGACAGAAAGTATACATGTTAAGATAAAGTGCAACCAGATAGCGTACTATCATGTCGAGCAAGAAAGTCCTTCCTATATATGTCCCAGCATCCACTACAATATACATCCAATGTACAGTAATGGCCTCTAGGGCATACATATAACTAACAATCTCCCACTTGCACTAGGGCCATCTGTAGCAGTGGTTGCAGTATCATATACTCAACCATCCCCTAAAAGTCTCTCTTTGGGAAAAAGGCCTTCGTGAGTGGATCCGCCGTGTTGTCCTCTGAGTCTACTCTCCTAACCTCGATCAACCTGGAGATCAACTATCTCCATGATCAGGTGATGCTTCCTTAGAATATGTCTGGGTCACTGATGGGACCAGGGTTCCAGGGCCTAAGCCACACTTCCATTGTCATACAATGGCTGGAACCACGTTCATCTTATGAACCAATATACACCCAAACTGCCTCTTTGGTAGTATCTTCAATAGCGATGTTATCAGCCTTTATCTTCTAGTTTGCCACGGTATCTAGCTTGGAACTCTTCCAACATACCGTCCCTTTACTGAGGGTAAAGACAGTGCCTGTGACTGACATTCAGTCGTCTTTATCACCCTGGAACACTTCCAGTGATTCTCCCCAGGATCGATTGATACAATCTCACTATACCTAGTGAGAACTCTAATATCCCTTTAGATCTATCTCATAGGTCCAAATCTCAGGATTTAGTAGGTATCATCTTTATCCTATTTGGAGAATCCTTGTGATAATAGGAGATTGATCGATCGTAGTATAGGAAACTCTTTTCCTATCAAGAGTATGTTGTCTACGTACAATACGAAGATGACCACCTTACTCTCTACTACCCTTTTGTATATACAAGGTTCGTCTACCATTTTGATGAAGTCAAACACTTTGACTATCACACCAAAACAGACGTTCCAACTCCGCGATGCCTGCTTCATTATGTAAAGCAACTTGCACACGTTTCCGCTGCTCCCACTGTTTACGAAGACCCCTGGCTGTGTTCTTATAGACGTTCTCTTCTAAATCAGTATTTAGAAAAGCAGTCATGGCACCCAACTGCCAGATATCGTAGTCATGGTATGTAGCCGTGGTAAGTAGGATCTGGACAGACTTAAGCATAGCTACTGTAAAAAGGTTTCATCATTATCCACGCCTGGTCGATGACGAAAACCTTTAACAAGTCTAGCTTTGAAAGTATCAACTTTTCCATCTACACCAAGTAATCTTCTCAAGATATACTTGCTCCTGATGGGGATTTAACCCTTCAGATATAGCAACCAAAGTCCATACTTTGTTGGTGTATATGGATTCCATCTCAGACCGCTAAGCATCCAGCCATTCTTACAGAGTCCCTACTTTTGATGGCCTGCTCGAATCTAGTTGGGTCATCATCTCATGATGCAATCCTGGCTCCCACTGTCATCGAGAAACCGAGGTATCTCTCAGGCAGGCGAGGAACCCTACCAGATCGGCGGAGAGGCTGAGGTTCGTCGGGGACTATAGAATCCTTTGGTTCTGTCAAATCTTCAGCTGTAGTTTCGTATAGCTGGAACCTTTCCAGTTCTACAGAACTTACCTTGCCTTGATCTTGTCCGGATTTTTCTTTTGACATAGGCCGGACAATCCCAAATCTTAACTTACTTAAGAGATGGGTTCTTCCCATACCATATCTCATATGGAGTGGTAGGCACTGATTTGATTCAAACGTAATTCAATAGGTATGCAACTTCTCAAGTGCATAACCCCATAGAGGAAATAGGCAACTCAGTAGTACTCATCATAGAGCACACCTTATCATATAGGGTGAGATTGCTCCGCCCCGATATACCATCGTGCTATGGTGTATACGGAGGAGTAATGCTGAGAGAGAATCCTATTCTCCTTTAGAATAGTGCAGGAAATCCATGCACAAGTATTCTACTCCTTGATCTCATCATAGGACATAATACTTATACCCGTATTGTGGTTCTCTACTTCTAACTTATATTCTGTGAATACCTCAAAAGGTTCGGACTTATGTTTCAACAGGAACATATGACTGAATCTTGAGAGATTATCAGAGAATACAATGAAGTAAAAGGAACCAGTCCTGGCATGTGTAGACAGGAGACCTTACATATATCATCATGTATCAGTCCCAAGAGTTTACTAACTCTTTCTCTGTTTCGAGTAAACAGAGCTGGTGTCATTATATCTTTGTGACATGACTGGCAAGTTTCACAAGATGTAAATTCAAACTGATTTAAATATGCATCTAAATGTAACTTCAGCCAGTCGGGTCGCATTGATATGACCTAGTCTACAATGCCTCAAGAAGAATTCGTTCATTTCTGAACTCTTCTTCTTGTGTGTGTTCAGTATACGAGGAACTGTAGTTTGATTTAGAACGTCAATGCTTTTAGATAACGTGCCTGAACCGATCAACTTTTGATATAGGAAATGTTCAAAACATTATCCATCAATACAAAATTATATCCTTTCTTTACTAATAAAGAGACTGATATGATTTTGTATATCAGGTTCGGTATCTAATAGCATTTGTTCAGAATCAATGTATTCGTAATACAGGGTGACAGTGACCAACAGACTTGGCTGCAACACTTGCCCCGTTTTCTGTCTCATGAAACTTATCACCCGTTCTCAGCTTTTCTACCTTTTTGTAGCCCTATGTAACAGATTACATATCTGGGATCCTGATCCGGTATCATATACCCAGGATGCAGAGGATACTGAGAAACAGTTCTTTGTAATGAACACACCCGAAGGAGATGCATCATATGCACTTTCTTCGTTTGGGCGGCATAGGAATTCTGGTATTCCCCTATTTCCTGCTCTGTCTTATAACAATTATAAGTAGGAGCGGGACCAACGTTCCCCAGCTCAGTATAACAAGCGAGTTCGGTCAATACATCCGTATTATTATCTTGATTAAAGCGTGATATGGTCGCTACCAGGAGAGAGAGAGAAGAAAACACTCTGCGTGCGCTCTTGCAAGATCAGATTGGTTATATATTTTATCTAATCAGGATGGCTCCCATTGTTTTTATCAAATCTTCCTTCAAACCTCAAAAGGAAAGACTAGCCGGGATTAATTACACTCTACAAGTTCGCCAATCTTTCAGCCAGGCCAGTGTCGGTACTTTGAGGGAGGTTCCCCGTGCTTTCGCACGGACCTAATTACTGTAAACCTCGTTTTCCCAGAGGCGTAACCCCGTTGACACCTTTCTAGACACCTACTTGATCGGCTAATTGCAAAGTGCAAAACTCTCCCAGGAGTAACAATTACTCGCAGTGGGTATCGGGATCCAACTATCACATAGAAGGTATGCAATCTCATTGCAAATTCCAACACTTGAAACTCCCGATAAAGGTTTTTACCCCTAGTACCTATGACCTTAACTATGGTCAACAAATCATAAGTACTAGTCAAGTTCTACCCGTCATTTCGTGATTAATTAGACCCACCCACATGACCCTTAACTAAGGTCAACAAAGTCACGCGACTGTCCTAACTAATCGCATCATATGTGGTGTAGGAAGACATCACTTAGCTACCGTACACTGTGCCTTGACTATGGTCAACAAACACAGCACGAATACTAAGTACTCTACTTCCTAAAATGACGGAGGGTTGCGGCTGGTTTTTGTGAAAACCTTTAACGCTTTGAACTTGATCTCGTTGCGGAATCAAATGGTTTTTTAAATGGAATGTTTTCGAGGCTTTTCTAGTTTTGCTAAAGGGGTCACTCCCGGTGAAGGGATCGTCGGCCCTTTCCTCGTCGAATGAGGTGCGGGATATATCATATATATCGCTGTGCAAAGCAGAAACTATAGAAGCGATCAAAAGACAAACCGAGAGTGTAGCATCTGCCAGTTATTGCTAAAGGAGTCACTCCCGGTGAAGGGATCTCGGTCCTTTCCTCATCGAATAAGGTGCAGGATGTTCTATAATGAACACCGCGATGCAAAGCAAGAACTGTAGCTACCTGTTTTTATTTTGAAATTCGATTCCACAACATCAATTAGGTTTATTTTCTTTCATTAATCTCATTAATGAATATCCCATCATTTAAGTGCACCTAACCATCACAGATAAATATAACGTACGCTTATGCCATCCGCATTCGCCTCGATGTCCCGTCTGCACCGTTAGGTTAGGTAACTAACGCCAGAGCGAGCCAGGGCTAGCGCGGGTGTAAAACATAAGCAACGTCTATATAATATATCATATATACTATATATAATACCTGTCACAGAACATCACATGATCACAGATAAATCACAGTAGAAGAAACATATGAAATATTGGATATACTAGGACGTCCGTGTTTTCAATACGAGCCAGTACAAAACACGGATTCCACGGTCGTGATGAATAGCCAAGCCCACACCCCTAGACCCCTACGAGAGCGGCAAGCAACCCTGCCAATTCTAGGGTTAGGAGACCCGGACTCGACTCCTCGAGTTGGTCTCCCACTGGACCCCAGAACCCGGTTACTTGTGCTCCCCTCCTTGGGTCTATCCTAGTGCAGAAAAGTAAATAATATACAAACGGTGACTACTTCCGCAACCTGGAAGTGCCCCAATAAAAGAATATTACATACAAGTTTTTACATGAATGAAAATGAAAAACACTCATCTCACACAAAAACCCCCGGCTATTCAAACACGACGATCCAATATAACATATCCAGCAACACATAACATCATATGTCATCAACGTAAGTAAATATGCGCATCCCAATTGTCGTTGACATATAGCAACGAAACCGGCGACATCACATATTACACTTACGGTCACAGAAAAGAAAATGTAAAACTACAACAGTTGGAATCCGCAACCTCCTCAGACATCGCATGCCTGACCAAATGAATTACTTAGACATCGCATGCCTAACAATTATAAACCCCGCATTTTAGTCTCATTATCGAAAACTCTTTTCAATATCAAGTCGGGCAATTCAACAGGATTCCCGACATTCTGATCGAATGCTCGTCGCAAACTTTAGTAGGCGGCCGCACCCCCGACGCCGTCGACGAAGTGCACCAAGGCGGAACACCGCTACCGGGAGCACCCGAACGGATGCTTTCGGCGACGGGGTTCTCCTACAGTCACTTGGTCGGGGCTATGGGGTGAGGCTGTCTATTAAGTTTACCCGGCGAGTATCCGCGTACACTACGTGATTGCGACGGACTTTTGATCACATCAAAATTCCGTGGCAACCGATCAAGTGAGACTAAACTGCTACGTTTACAATATTCATTCCGTTATCTCATAACAATTTGTGAATTCCAATTATTGTATCACATTCCGGATAAATAGAAAATGCTAAACTTTTCGATCGAACAATCGAACACCCAAGTTTTCCCGATACAGGTCAACACATGAAATAAGTCTAACAACATTCAGTTCGTGCCTCAGTAGCAACGGTCCAGCCGTAGAAGGGTCAAGCCAACGCCTCACATGTGGCACGCCGTACTGCCCCAAACCCGAAGGTTCAAAGGGCAGTTCAAGACGGTCACATAATCGAGTTAAGGTTTGTTGTCTTCTAGAGGGTCCATCGCGTTACTTGCACTACTTAGAACGTCGTTAAACTACGGAAAGATCCAACACTTGGAAATTTCCCGACAGGGGAAAAGTTGGGTATTTATATCCGGTCGAACTTTTTAACATATTCTAAAAATTATACGGAGAGCCACATAGACAAAATCTAAATAATCCGATCGAACAATCGAATCCCCAAAACAACCCAGAACATTCAACTCTGGAATAAATTTTAAATATTCCAAGAAAATCCAGAATAATTAAATAGGAATTACTGTGCAGAAAATATGTGATGACGTCACCAGGGGACCGCGGAACCGCCGCATAAGCAGGGCTTATGCCGCGGTTCCGCCGCCGTTTAAATGAATCAGTCGCCTGAGTTTGCACAGTAATTCTTATAATTATTTATTGAATTTTTTAGGCATTTTTAATACACAAAAATCCGCATTATCGGAAAAAGTCCAGAGAGCATTTTGTAATAGGGTTTCGGGTTCGTTCGGAATTCAAAATCCGTCTAGACTTCGCCTAAGGCTCTAGCTAGGCTCTGATACCACTGTAGGGTTCCTAGGCACTCTAGTGAAGTCTCACAAGTGATCAAACATGCCAATTTATAAAAATTACGGTGCCGAGGAAACCTAGAACGGATCGTTGGCTAGAAGTATAGGCAAAGCAAGTGAACTAGTTAACACTTAACTAAGGGATACGGACATACAACTTTTATAGATCCATTTGTCCACCTCCACGGCTCCGAGACGAGGTCCTCTCCGCTGTCCAAATCAATTCCGGGCTCTAGCGTCGGCTTCGTCGTAGAATGGACAAGCTAGGTCGTCGATGTCCATGCCGAAGATGATCTACGTCGAGGCATCGATGAATCAAGCTCCACCTTCACCAAGTCATGAAACTTGTGAAGGAAACACACTCTACTACTTGGCAAGAGGTAGAGGATGATGAAATAGGAAGTGGGTAGACTTTAGAATTGGATTTCTCACTCATTTGTATCAATCACCATTGATGAGGTTTTCTTTCTTCAAGTGAAGAAGATGAGGAAGAAGAAGATAATGTTATGATATGTTAATCTTTTAAAAGAATAAATAAAATCAACCTTATCATAACATAACTATAGTTATGTGTAGAGAGCAAATCATGGTTTAGTGGATGGTTAGGTTAAGCATGAGACAAAAATGGTTGCAAAGTCAAACATACATGAAGCTTCATGAAAACAACAAATAAAGCCTCCATTTCTTCTCATGCTAAATGTTTTCCAAAAAGAATAAATGTATATATAAATAAATAAGAAAAGAAAAACCCTAATTATCCACTTAACCATTGTTTAATTCTTTACACTTAACCCAAAAATCATGTATCATCAAACATGATACAAAGAAGTGCACAAAATCATATCGCATATGCAATGCGCACACCCGAGTGAGAAAATCCATTTTAAAGTGAACCGATACTAGTTAATGCAAACTAATATATCAAATATATAATAATGCATTAAATCATTAAATCAACACTTGATTCAATGATCCGGTCATGTCGCACACAACCGACTGGTATCATTAGTAACAACTTATCGAATCAACACTTGATCCGATAACCCGGCTATATCGCATATAACCGATCAATGTCACATCGCGAGAATCGAATACAGTATCACATACTGGTATTATTCTCGGTCCCGCACATATCTCATATGCGCTCCTATTTCGTTTCGCTTGAGCCAGGAAACCTCTGTGTAGGACTCTAAAGACTCGTCAATACGCCGGCAGCGGATGATGATCATATCAAACACCCACAAGCCGCAAGCGGTCTGCTAAACGTAACGGCCACCCGGGTATTGAGCGATCAGAAGATCGACGAGCAAGCCCGCTCACACTCCTGCGAATCCAACCAGTAACACTTCCGTATAGTCCGGTCTGTTCGTCTGATATGTCGCATATCTCGCCTAGGGGTGGTAAACGTCAGACCCCAATAGCTCGATAAGTCATGCCGACGTAGGGTCCATAACATTCATGAAACTACTGATAACTCTTACCAGTATATCACTGCAACCCTGGCCAGGGATTTCCTGTTATGGCCAGTCGAGCATAGCACAACATCAACCCCCAATACCGGGAGAGACGAATCCCCTCCTATCGCTCATTGCCTCCATGTGAATCGGGACTGTACCCAAAAACCACCTGTTTGCACAACTCAGTAGAGCCGTGGTAGGGTGGAAATCAAAGCACAGTGGGAGACACACAAGACTCTATGACGATCTCGGGTCAACAGACTAAGCTGTACCAGTGTCACCAGAGAACTGCCATCTGACGTGAGCTATAATACCATCTGGGAGTTCTCGGCGAGTCCGTTCAGTGTACCCAGTCTCCACTGAGCACCCGCATACCATCTTCGATGTCAAACACCAATGGATATGGGATCATCCATCGCCCATCGCATGGGTCGAGAAGATATACGCTAGTCTACTCTGGAATATCGATGCCCCGTCTCGACATTCCCACGACTAGGAACAATTCAAGGATGTACTCTTGGACTACCCAGGCCCCACTAGTATGATCTACATCATAGTCCTGGAAGTCGAGCACACATCCTATGGGCTTTATCAACATGTAATCAGAGAGACAGAAAGTATACATGTTAAGATAAAGTGCAACCAGATAGCGTACTATCATGTCGAGCAAGAAAGTCCTTCCTATATATGTCCCAGCATCCACTACAATATACATCCAATGTACAGTAATTGCCTCTAGGGCATACATATAACTAACACATTCGCCACTGGGTCCCGTCATTACCCGTTAGGTTAGCTAACTAACGACAGAGCGGGGACTGGACTAGCGCGGATGCAAAACATATACAATATCTACTAGTATATATATAATATATAGTATTTCGCTCAAGGCGTGATAAAAATGCAACATCACAGAAATGTACAGCATCACAGAACAATACAGATATCTAGGATCCCCGGGTTTCACAGAGCCACTACTGAAACCCGACGTTTCCCTGGTCGTGTGGATAGCCTGTGCAATGAAATCCTAGACCCCTATGGGCGCGGCAAGTTACCCGCCAAAACCTAAAGCGAGGCAGCCCCATTCAGCGACGTGAATGGACCACCCAGCACTTTACGGAATCCGGTAACTTGGGCATCCCTCCTGGGTCAACCTGTACCCCCTACGAGTGCGGCGAATAGCCC
Source organism: Agapanthus africanus (assembly GCA_030015575.1). Taxonomy (NCBI): domain Eukaryota; kingdom Viridiplantae; phylum Streptophyta; class Magnoliopsida; order Asparagales; family Amaryllidaceae; genus Agapanthus; species Agapanthus africanus. Next base: position 565,097,826 of record CM057337.1, on the reverse strand, counting down.
GCCAATTCTAGAGTGAAGCCCCGTCCGTCTCAATGCCATGAGATGTGGGCTTGTTGCCCTCTAGAATCCGGCTATCCGTGCACCCCTCCGTGGGGCAATCCTAGTACAGAAAGTAAAATATACATACAACGGGTACATCGACCGCAACCTGGTCGTGCCCCAAAAGAATAATACAAACCGGCAGTGACGGCAGTCCACATGTCGGACGCTCGCCCCACAATATTAAATGTACATAATACAACAAAACTGTAATACCACTGCAACCAGGCTATCCCCACGACCAATCCGCAACATCACAGCAATACACAGAACATCAACGTGAAAGTCACGTTCGCAAATCCGTCTAACCGGGCTATAGCAGTTAGACAGGATTTACCGATCAAGTGACATTCACGGTCGCAGATATAATGTAAATACTGTGAACTAATGTGTTTAAAATATCCGATCGATCAAAATTTACCAAGTGGGCCCCCAAGCATTACTGTAGGACTTAAAGAAATTCTGGGCCCAAAAAGAATATGCCAAAACCCCTATTTTTAAGTCAGGAGCTTTCTGCAAAATTTTGGTGCACTGAACAGTTCAAGTCGCGGCGGAACCGCGGCCCAAGCATGAGTTTGGCCACGGTTCCGCGGTCGTTTAGACTGTTCACGAGCCCAAATTTTCACAGAAATCTTAAAATTCCTTGCACATCATTCTGAAAAATTTTTGGAGCCAAAAAAAATTCGACAGAAAACTGATATGTATAAAAACGCGGTTTTGGAATTTTTGTTCGATTGGTAATGTAAAACACATTAGACAAAGCTAGACTATGTTAATGGCGAGACTCTGATACCACTGTAAGTGCACGGCGGCGCCCCGGCCGTCGATCCGACGCCGGAATGCGGAAGCGATGCTTAACTTTAATTTTTCAAACTGGCACCACCGCGCACTATAAAACCCGGATCGTGCCATTAAACTAGTCCTAGCTAACTATAATATGGGAAGAGAGATATGCCGAGTGATCCGAGTCCTCCGGTCTTCTCGTCGTCGTCCCGATCTCCCGCGGAATGTCCGGTCTCCATCTCCTCGCCGGAAGGGCACCATGTCGCCGGCTTCTTTTACGGGCTCCCACCTCTATACCGAGGCAACTCGGGCACGAAGCTGGCGAGTCGACGTGCCCAAGGTTTGCTGTAGAATGTAGTGTAGAACTCATGTCTCATTTGGGGTTCATGGAGATTGCCATTTTCGTGGAGGGATGATACATGAACTTTTTTAGAGGAACTTGGGGATTTTTAGAACACAAGAGAACCAAAATCCCACACCACAAAAAATGGGCAGCCCCAAAAATGGCCGGCCTCACTAGATTAAGGAGAGAGAGAGGAGTGAGCCAAGTGAGTGAGAATAATGCAAGGGAATAATGATAATCATGAAGGGAAATGATCACACACTCAAAACCACACTCAACCAACCATCATGTCCCTCCATCATCACTCACAAAAGTCAAGCTATGATGACTAAAGAAAGTCAAGCAATGATGGTGCAAGTATCATGATACAATAATATGCAAAGACCCCCTTCCAAATTGCTTATTTGCACAAATGCAAATAAGCCCTCCTCCACCAATCTTCGGCTAATGAAAGATACAAATGAAAATGGCCGAAATGGAAAGCAAACTGGCAACTCCAAAGAACTGATCCCGTAATAAATTACAGGAAAACCCCGATACTGTGTATACACACCCGCATCTGTATTCCAACCGAATACAAATGCAATGAGACAAAATCTACACTGTACTATATTAGGATCCGGCTTAAACCAAAGCCCGCTAGTATAAACCGTCCGATCAGGATCCGTGCAATACCGCACGTATCTGATCGAACCCTGCCATATCTCCATACGGCCTGTACAGCGTTTCGCCCGAAAACTTGAGCAACTGAATGTGGGGGACTCTAAAGACTCGTCAATACTATGGCTGTGGATTTAACCACTAGCACGTCAGAGGTATTAGCCATACGTGACGGGCCACCAGCTATTGACCAAAAGGGATGTCGATGAGCGAACTCATCCTGCCACCCTACTGAGCCTGTCAGTGACAATATCCGTACAGTCCGGTCAGTTCGTCTAGCATCGCATGGCGGGCCTAGGGGGTTGGTAAAAGTCAGACCCCCAAAAGCGGTACAAGTCGTGTCAGAGATCAGCCCAGAACACCCTGAGATACTACTGGAATACCTACCAGTAAATCTCCTGCCTTGGCCAAGGACTTTTCATATTCTGGCTCTCCTAGACACAGCGCGACCTCACCCTCAATACCGGGAGAGACGAACCCCCGAAGATCCGCTCACTGCCTCCATGTGGCTCGGGACTGTACCCAACTAAAACCTGTTTGCACGTCTCCTTTGAGCGTGGTAGGGTAGTAATCAAAATACAGTGGGAACTCACACGAGACAAATGACGATCCCCAGGTCGATGAACTTACCTGTACACATGTCACCAGGGAACTGCTATCTAACATCAGGTATAAGACCAACTAGCATATTCCCGGCGAGTCCTGTCCGGCGTACTCATAACCCAATGAGCACCTATATACATCTTAGGTGAACCAACTGACACCAGTGGCTTGTGAGACCGGCCACCGCCCCTCGTCGGGGTCTCGAATGTATGCACTAGTCTACTCTGGAGTATCGATGCCCTGTCTCGAAACTCCCACGACTAGGGACCTTTTAAGGATGTGCTTATAGACTACCAGCTCCCACGTATATGATCGCCCTCATACTGCCGGTAGTCAAGCAAGAATCCTAGGGGCTCTATCAACGTGTAATAGCGACCTGTCTGGTCACCTAAAGCAGTACACGATGATAAAGATAAACCAGATAGCATACTATCATCTTGAGTAAGACTGTCCTCCTGGGATAGGTCCTCTCTCAATCATTGCAATCACGTGCCTGTGATCCAATAATTGACTCTGAGGGCACTATCTCCAACACAGTCTACACTGGAGTATTGATGCCCGGTCTCAATACTCCCACGACCAGGGACATTTAAGGATGTGCTCATAGACCCCTAGCTCCCACGTATGTGATCACCATCATAATGCTGGTAGTCAAGAAAGAATACTATGGGCTTTATCAATATATACATGATGATAAAGACAAACGAGATAGCATACTATCATCTAGAGTAAGGCTGTTTTATCGGTATAGGTCCTCCCTCAATTATCATAATCACGTGCCTGGGACTACGATAATTGCCTTGAGGGCACTATAGCCAACAATCTCCCACTTGCACTTAGGGCTAATTATTGCGATGCCGCATACTCACATCCCGTGTGATACCGAACACCCAACTCCTCTATTAATCAGTTTCACAAACCTCGTTTGTAAAACTATTGCGTTTGAGGAATAGCCTCAGTGAGTGGATCCGCTCCAGTGTTTCTTTCCGTATCTCTCTATATCTCAACTTCGCGGAGTAAGGTATCTCTCGAAATGAGCAATACCAGTCTTAGAATATGTCTGGATATCTGATGGGACCCAGTTCAAAAATGAACTCCAAATCCAGCAAACTTCTTAGACTGTATCGTCTACTGAACTTAATCAGTATACAGCGCCATACCATCCTCAGTATCCGCTTGGACCATATGTCCAAACTTCTGCCCCTCGTCAGAGGGAAAACTATAACTCTGACAGTCACACTGTCATCCAGGTCACCTTGGAAGCTTGGAATAATAACCGTCTCCCAAAGGAGGCTGCCGTTATCAAATCCCTAGAACATCCACTTATGTTCATAAACTGCTTCCATTCGTTTTTCTCCAGGATTGGATTAATATATCAACTTATTGCATCTAGTGCAAAAACAACATCTGGTGTGGTACTTAACATGTCATGATTGACTCAGTTGTCTAAGCTAGTGATATGCCAATCATGCACATCCCTCTCCCCTTTAGTCTATAAGAAACCTTTAGAGAGGGTGACTCCATCACCTGCAGGTTCACCACTATGCCAGGAGCCGTCCATTATAAAATACTTTTAGAATACTGTCTAAGTACCCAGATTGGGACACTTCCCAAATCTAGATCTAAAACCATAGATCTAGTAACCAGAATGTCTGATATAATACCCATAACCTTTATGGAGAAACCACTGTGTGACAACCATATTATAACCGATCGTAGTATAGGAATTTTACTTCCTACTCTGTGTATATCATCCAAATACTAGGACATCACACCCTACTACCTTCTTAACAGATCCATCCACTATTCTGACTGATGAAGTCAAACTTATGACTGTCACATCAAAAAAAATTGGATGATCTTTCTCCGCTATATCTGCTTTAGTATATAAATAGACACAAGATTCTTGTCTACTACGCTTCCGCTACTCCCACTGACTACGACAACCCTCTGGCAGAGTCATATACACGCGCACTTCTAAAGCTAGTTTAGAATGGCGCTATACTCATCGTCCTGCCGGGTCTCATAGTCAGGAACAACAGTAGTGTCAAGTCTGGGTAAACAAGAACCTCCCTGTCACCCTGCTTGAGGATACTAAAGTACCTCTCGGGCGCCTGAGGTTACCCACCATATCTGCAGAGTGGCTAATGGAACGTCAAACCTGATTGAATCTTTAGGTTCTTATTAAATTTTCAGTAACCGTTTGTGATTCTGGAATCACTTCTAGTTCTACCATACTCCCACTACTGTTTTCTGAAAAAGTTTATTTTACTAAAACTGTGGCAAGTCAAGAATAATATCACTATTGATCTTCCATATGGTAGAAAATTAACCCTCGTCAAAGCCCGGGATAACCTACAAACAGCCATTACTGAAACGTGCCCCAAGTTTATCCGGATTCTGGTTTTAAGCATCAGCCAGACGACTCCCTATACCTTAACATCGTTAAGATATAAATTGATTCTATATATATCTAATATAGAAACAAAAGCACTAATTTAATTGGAACCAGATTCAAATCATGCAGCTGTCTCTAATGCATGTCATCTAAATGGAAGGAGGCTGATCAGTGTTACTCAACTTAGGAGTGCGTCCAATTATGAGTAACCTGAAAGAGAAAAAAGATTCTCAAAACCATTACTATTATCTGAATACCTTATACGAGTATCTACATCTTCGATCATCTTGAAAAATCCCGATACTTGCGTCACCTGTGTTGGAGATAGTGCCCTCAGAGTCAATTATTGGATCACAGGAACGTGATTGCAATGATTGAAGGAGGACATATCCCAGTAGGACAGTCTTACTCGAGATGATAGTATGCTATCTGGTTTATCTTTATCATCGTGTACTGGTTTAGGTGACCAGACAGGTCGCTATTACACGTTGATAAAGCCCCTAGGATTCTTGCTTGACTGCCAGCAGTATGAGGGCGATCATATACGAGGGAGCTGGTAGTCTATAAGCACATCCTTAAAAGGTCCCTAGTCATAGAAGTTTTGAGACAGGGCATCGATACTCCAGAGTAGACTAGTGTATACAGTCGAGACCCCGACGAGGGGCGGTGGCCGGTCTCACAAGCCACTGGTGTCAGTTGGTTCACCTAAGATGTATACAGGTGCTCATTGGGTTATGAGTACACCGGACAGGACTCGCCGGGAACATGTTAGTTGGTCTTATACCCGACGTCAGATAGCAGTTCCCTGGTGACATGTGTACATGTTAGTTCATCGACCTGAGGATCGTCATTTGTCTCGTGTGAGTTCCCACTGTACTTTGATTACTACCCTACCACGCTCAAAGGAGACGTGCAAACAGGTTTTAGTTGGGTACAGTCCCGAACCACATGGAGGCAGTGAGCGGATCTTCGGGGGTTCGTCTCTCCCGGTATTGGGGGTGAGGTCGCGCTGTGTCGAGGAGAGCCAGAACATGAAAAGTCCTTGGCCAAGGCAGGAGATTTACTGCTAGGTATTCCAGTAGTATCTCAGGGTGTTCTGGGCTGATCTCTGACACGACCTGTACCGCTTTTGGGGGTCTGAATTTTACCAACCCCCTAGGCCCGCTATGCGATGCTCATAGATGAACGGACCGGATTGTACGGATATTGTCACTGACAGGCTCAGTAGGGTGTCAGGCTGAGTTCGCTCACAGACGTCCCTTTTGGTCAAAACCTGGTAGCCCGTTACGTATAGGCTAATACCTCTGGCGTGCTAGTGGTTAAATCCACAACCAAAGTATTGACGAGTCTTTAGAGTCCCCCACATTCAGTTGCTCATGTTTTCGGGCGAAACGCTGTAGAGGCCGTATGGAGATATGGCAGGGTTCGATCAGATACGTGCGGTATTGCACGGATCAGGATCGGACGGATAATACTAACCGGCTTTGGTTTAAGCCGGATCCTAGTATAGTACAGTGTAGATTTTGTCTCATTGCATTTGTAATCGGTTGGAATACATATGCGGGTGTGTATACACAGTATCGGGGTTTTCCTGTAATTTATTACGGGATCAGTTTTCTGGAGTTGCCAGTTCGCTTTCCGTTTTGGCCATTTTCATTTGTATCTTTCAATGGCCGAAGATTGGTGGAGGAGGGCTTATTTGCATTTGTGCAAATAAGCATTTGTGGAGGGGGTCTTTGCATATTGTTGGATCATGATGGTTGCACCATCCCTTGACCATTTGGCTTCTTCTTTCATGATGGCTTGACTTTGTGATGAGATGATGGTTGTGGTGGAGTTTTGGTTTTAGTTTGTTATCATGCTTGATTATGATGATGGGGTGCGATGATAGAAGTGATACTTGCCTTTTTCCTTTACACTCTACCTTGCATTATTCTTATCATTGGTATTATTCCCCACTTCACTCTATTCTCTCCTCTCCCACCAAGCCATGGCCGGCCAAAGCTCATGGGGGCTGTCCAAATTTGAGGTGTGGGATTTTGTTCTCTTTTGGCTTTGGAAAAATCCCACAACACCATCTCCAAGAGTTTATATCATTTCCTCCACCATATGGCAACTCCATGAACCCAATGAGACACATAGTTCTCTACACGATTCTATAGCAAACCTTGGGCACGTCGACTCGCCAACTTCGTGCCCGAGTTGGCTCGGTATAGAGGTGGGAGCCCGTAAAAGAAGCAGGCGACGTGGTGCCCTTCCGGCGATTTGGTGGAGACCGGACATTCCGCAGGAGATCGGGACGACGGCGAGAAGACCGGAGGACACGGATCGCTCGGTATATCTCTCTTCCCATCTTGTAGTTAGCTAGGACTAGTTTAATGGCCCGATCCGGGTTTATAGTGCGTGGTGGTGCCAGTTTGAAAAATTAAAGTTAAGCATCGCTTCCGCATTCCGGCATCGGATTGACGGCCGGGGCGCCACCATGCACTTACAGTGGTATCAGAGACTCGCCATTAATATAGTCTAGCTTTGTCTAATGTGTTTACATTTCCGATCGAACAAAAAAAAATTCCAAAATCCGCGTTTTCTTTGCATCAGTTTTCTGTCGATTTTTTTCTGGCTCGAAAATTTTTTCAGGGTGTCACAGATTGATGTGCAGGGAATTTTAAGAGTTCTGTGAAAATTTGGGCTCGTGAACAGTCCAAACCACCGCGGAACCGTGGCTAAACCCATGCTTGGGTCCCGGTTCCGCTGCGACCCAAAATTTTACAGAATGCTCCTGAGTGGAAAATAGGTTTTCTGGAATGTTATTTTTTGGGCCCAGAATTTCTTGATGTGCTACAGTGGTACTTGGGGGCCCACTTGGTAAATTTTGATCGATCGGATATTTTAAACACATTATTTCACAGTATTTACATTATATCTGCGACCGTGAATGTCACTTGATCGGTAAATCTTGTCTAACTACTATAGCCCGGTTAGACGGATTTGCGAACGTGACCTTCACGTTGATGTTCAGTGTATTGCTGTGATGTTGCGGATTGGTCGTGGGGGATAGCCTGGATGCAATGCTAGTACAGTTTTTGTTGTATTATGTACATTTGATATTGCGGGGCGAGCGTCCGACATGTGGACTGCCGTCATGCCTGTTTGTATTATTATTTTGGGGCACGACCAGGTTGCGGTCGATGTACCCGTTGTATGTATATTTTATTTTCTGTACTATGATTACCCCAAGGTGGGGTGCACGGATAGCCGGGTTCTAGAGGGAAACAAGCCCGCATCTCATGGCATTGAGACGGAGGGGGCTTCACTCTAGAATTGGCGGGCTATTCGCCGCACTCGTAGGGGGTACAGGTTGACCCAGGAGGGGTGCCCAAGTTACCGGATTCCGTGAAGTGCTGGGTGGTCCATTCACGTTACTGAAGGGGGCTACCTCGCTTCAGGTTTTGGCGGGTAACTTACCGCGCCCGTAGGGGTCTAGGATTTCATTGCACAGGCTATCCACACGACCAGGGGAACGTCGGGTTTCAGTAGTGGCTCTGTGAAACCCGGGGATCCCAGATATCTGTATTGTTCTGTGATGCTGTATATTTCTGTGATGTTGCATTTTATCACGCCTTGAGCGAAATATTATATATTGATATATATATTAGTAGATGTTGTATATGTTTTGCATCCGCGCTAGTCCAGTCCCCACTCTGTCGTTAGTTAGCTGACCTAACGGGTAATGACGGGACCCAGTGGCGAATGCGGATGGCATATACGTACATCAGTATATTTTCGTTCTTTGTGGTGTGATCAATTGATGGGACTGCATTGATTCGGATCAATGCAAGTTGAAAACAAACCTAATCTGATGTTGTTGGAACATTTTTCAAAAGCTGTTATTGCAAGGACGCTCACTTTTGTTTTGCATCGCGGTATTCAGTTGGAATATCCTGCTCCGCAGTCGACGAGGCAAGGGCCGAGATCCCTTCACCGGGAGTGACCCCTTGGACAAAAGTTTGCGTCAGGGCAATAACTTCACTATAGCCGATTACTTTTGCTTTGCATTGTGGTATTCAGTTGGAATATCCTGCACCTCATTCTACGGGGAAAGAGCCGAGATCCCTTCACCGGGAGTGACCTCTTTAGCAAAGGTTTTCGTCACTATATTTTTATAAAGCTATCCGTTCCTTCAACGATATCAAGTTCATTACGTTAAAGGTTTTCGCCAGAAACCATTCGTAGCCCTCCGTCGTTTCATATGGGTGGTCAATAGTATTCAAGCTGTGTATGTTGACCAAAGTCAAGGCACAGTGATTGGTAGCTATTGGGTATTCATATGCAGCATAGATAGATGCATTGGTTTGGGGCAGTCGTACTACTATTTTGGCCAAAGTCAAGGGTATGTACGGGTGGGCTAAAATTAACCTGGAGAATGACGGGTAGAACTTGACATGTGACTTATGATATGTTGCCCAAAGTCAAGATCATAAGAGCATGGGGTAAAAATCACATCGGGAGTTTCAAAAGAACTGAAACTTGCCAGATATGCGCATACCTTCTGGAGTGTGGTAGCGTGAGCGGATTCCGTCACGTTATCATGCGATGATAGTTGGATCCCGATTCCCACTGATGAGTTAGTTTACTCCTCGGGTGACCCCGACTAATTCTTCTTTCGTGTTTGGAGACGAATTTGAGATTACAGTGGGAGGTTTCCAGATTTGATAAATTGGTAACCATTCTGATGTAAGTTAGAGTGCACGCTGAGTGTTTCTTTTCTCTCTCTCTTCAGCAGCGACCCTTGACCCGACCCTGAGACTATGACTCAGTGACCAAAATTAACCGAACCTTCTTAAACACTGGCTTTTGGATTGTCAGAGTTGCAGACCTCATTGCCACTCCTACTTTTACCCTTTTCTCCAGGACACCCCGTATTACTACGAACGTCCACTTCCATTAGACAAAACCATCGTATGGTTATATACGAACTCGAAGGGATTTATTCGAGGATGGTTTCCGGTTCTGGAGAAAACGGATAGGATTATTCAGTTGTCTTTTCCTTTTACCTTCTCTCAGGTTACGAGTACTCCTTGGTTTAGGAGATAGTACACCTATTACGCAAATTGGAGAGTCTTCTTCCAAACCTTAGGCTGGTGCCGAACGGTGGGGAATGAAGAAAACCAATTAGCATAACGATGGTGTGCAGAAGGTATTAAGTTAAGACAAAGCAATGGATTAGTAAAAGGGCAAAGTAAACTGCAACTGCTATTCACGACCAAACCAAGTATTTCTTCGCCAATCCTAAATCACCTTTGTATTTCTCCTGGACACTCTGTATCTCTATGAAGATCCACAGTTTATTGGATACTCCATCGCATGGTTATATACGAACTCGAAAGGAACTTGTTCCAGTTCGGGGATGGATTCTGGTTCAGGAGAAATAGGAATAAGGTTTATTCGGTTGTCTTTTATCTTCACCTTCTCTCGCATTGCGAGTGCTCCTAGGATTAGGACAGTACACCCATTATGCTTATTGGATAGTCTTCTTCCAAACCATAGGCTGGTGCCGAACGGTAGGGAAGGAAGAAAACCATTTGGCCTAAAAAGGTGTACAGAAGGTAATGACTAAAGACATATAAAGGGATTTGGAGAGGTGGCAAAGAATTACACAGTTACAGTTGTGAATATGGATAATGGAAGAGGCATTACTAGGAATACCAGGATACCCCATCGAAACATTTCAATGTTTCAGTTTCACTGTGTACAGTTAAAGGAAAACTGATTTCCCGATTAGATACTTACTCCAGGGTATGTATTTACCAGGTATGATTCTCACATCTGTATGGTTTTACAGATGATGACTGGGAGTAAGTTATTGGGAATTGGGTGATCATCCTCATTATATCGGGATTCGTTGTAATCGGTGATATTTGAGGAAGTCACCTGGACTGTTTGTCGGTCGGCAAATATTTGGTTTTGAATATCCGCTGTTATGCACCAATTTCAAATTGATATATCTGTACGTCTATTTTCATAGAGTAAGATATACCTTTTTGAAATTATGTCTGTGACATTTACCTATATCAGTGGATAGTTAGGTAAGGAGCATTAAACAGCGGTGTAATTCTTCTTAACCATAAGTACAGTTTTCAACCTACAACACACAGTGAATGAGCTATCAGACTCAAGGGACTTATACAGAGTATTGTATGTTGTCCAGGGTCCATCAGGACAGAGGTGTTGGTCCTCGTACTATATTCGTTTTACTTATGACTTCTCTAATTTTTAGACAGGTGTTTCGTGGAAACACAGGGTCCAAATTTTGAGAAGTTATAGGTATTTGAATAAAGTAGAGAACCAGGTGTTGCAAGTATCGGGATTCTTCAAGTTGATCTAAGATGTAGATACTTGTGTATGGTATTCAGTTGAGAGTATTGACTAAGAGAACTTGCTTCTCTTTCAGGTTACTCATAATTGGAAGCATTCCTAAGTTGAGTAATGCTGATCGGCCTCCTTCCATTTAGTTAACATGCACTGGAGACAGCCGCATGATTTGAATCTGGTTCAATTAAATCAGTGCCTCTGTTTCTATATTGGATATAGAACAGTTCATATCTTCACATTGTTAAGGTACGGGGTGTTGTCCGGATTATGCTTAAAACCAGACACTGGACAACACAAGGCACGTTTCTGTAATGGCTGTTTGTGGGTTGACCCAGGCTATGACCAGGGTTGACTTTCTACCATCTGGAAGATCAATAGTGATATTGTTCTAAACTCGCCACAGTTTTAATAAAAATGGATTTTTTCATAAAACAGTAGTGGGAGTATGGTAGAACTGGAAGTGATTCCAGAACCGCAAACGATTACAGGAGATTTGATAGGAACCTAAAGATTCAATCTGGTTTGACATTCCATTGGCCACTCCGCAGATAAGGTGGGTAACTTCAGGCACCCGAGAGATACTCCGGTAGCCTCAAGGACGGTGACAGAGAAGTTCTTGTTTACCCAGACTTGCCATTGTTGTTGTTCCAGGCTGTGGGACCCGGCGGGAGGATGAGTATAGCGTCGTTCTAAACTGGCTTTAGAAGTGTACGTCTATATGACTCTGCCAGAGGGTTGTCGTAGTCAGTGGGAGCAGCGGAAGCATTGGTGGAAAGGTAGCTTATGTCTATCTATAGACTAAAGCAGATATAGCGGAGATAGATCATCAATTTCTGATGTGACAGTCATAGGTTTGACTTCATCAGAATAGGGGATGGATCTGTTGAGAAGGTAGTAGGGTGTGATGTCATGGTATTTAGATGACATACACAGAGTAGGAAGTGATATTCCTATACTACGATCGGTTATACTTTGGTCGTCACACAGTGGTTTCTCCACATGGGACTTGGACATTATATCAGACATACTGGTTACTAGATCTATGGTTTTAGATCTAGATTTGGGTAGTTTCCCAATCTGGGTACTTAGACAGCATTCTAAGTGTTAGTTATATGTATGCCCTAGAGGCCATTGCTATACATAGGATGTATATTGCAGTGGATGCTGGGACATATATAGGCAGGACTTTCTCGCTCGACATGATAGTATGCTATCTGGTTACTCTTTACCTTAACGTGTATACTGTTTGTCTCTCTGTTACACGTTGGTAATGCCCTTAGGATATGTACTTGACTACCTGGACTATGATGCGGATCATACTAGTGGGGACATGGTAGTCCATAAGTACATCCTTCAAAGTCCCTAGTCATGGGTGTATCGAGACGGGGCATCGATATACCAGGGTAGACTAGCGTATACCTTCTCGACCCATACAGATGGGCGATGGATGATCCCATATCCATTGGTGTTTGACATCAGAGATGATATACGGGTGCTCAGTAGAGACTGGGTACACTGGACGGACTCGCCGAGAACTCCCAGATGGTATTATACCTTACGTCAGATGGCAGTTCTCTGGTGACACTGGTACAGAGTAGTCTGTTGACCCGAGATCGTCATAGAGTCTAGTGTGGTTCCCACTGTGCTTTGATTTCCATCTTACCACGTCCAAGAGGGCGTGCAAAACGGTGGTTTTTGTGTACAGTCCCGAATTACATGGAGGCAATGAGCGATAGGAGGGGATTCATCTCTCCCGGTATAGGGAGTTGATGTTGCGCTATGTTCGATTGGCTATAACCGGAAATCCCTGGCCAGGGTTGCTGAGATTTATTGGTAAGTGTTACCAGTAGTTTCTCGAATTGTTATAGACCTCATATCGATACGACTTATCGAGCTATTGGGGTCTGACGTTTACCACCCCTAGGCGAGATATGCGACATATCAGACGATCAGACCGGACTGTACGGTAAGTGTTACTGGTTGGATTCACAGGAGTGTGAGCGGGCTTGCTCGTCGATCTTCTGATCGCTCAATACCCGGGTGGCCGTTACGTTTAGCAGACCGCTTGCGGCTTGTGGCTGTTTGATATGATCATCACCTGCCGCCGGCGTATTGACGAGTCTTTAGAGTCCTACACAGAGGTTTCCTGGCTCAAGCGAAACAAAATAGGAGCACATATGAGATATGTGTGGGACCGAGAATAATACCAGTATGTGATACTGTATTCGATTCTCGCGATTTGTGACATTGATCGGTTATATGCGATATAGCCGGGATATCGGATCAAGTGTTGATTCGATAAGATGTTACTGTTGATATTAGTCGGTTATATGCGATATGATCGGATCATTAAATCAAGTGTTGATTTAATGATTTAATGCATAATTATATATTTGATATATTACTTTGCATTAACTAGTATTGGTTCACTTTAAATGGATTTTCTCGCTTGCTTTGCACAAGTTGTATATGTGATATACTTTTGTGCACTTGATTGTATCATATTTGATGATACATGTTAACTTGGTTAAGTGTAAAGATTAAACCATGGTTAAGTTAATGATTAGGGTTTTGCTTCTCTTTCTTATTTATTTATTTATTTATTTTGGAAAGAATAAAGAGAAAATGGTGGCTTTCTTTGTTTGTAATTGAATCTTCATGAAGGTTTGACTTTCTAACCATTTTGTCTTCATGCTTAACCCTAACCATTTAAACAAACCATGGTCTATTCTCTACACTTAACTAGGGTTAGGATATGATAAGTATTCATTTTATTTATCCTTTTTCAAGATACTTATCATATTCTTTTCATCATATTCTTTTTCATCATCTTCTTCATCTTCTACTTGAAGAAAAAGCTTGACTTCATCAATGGTGATTGACGAAAAAGAGTGAGAAATCCAAATCTAAAGTGAACCCACCTCCTATTTCTTCATCCTCTACCTCTTGCCAAGTAGTATAGGGTGTTTCCTTCACAAGTTTTCATGGCTTGGTGAAGGTGGAGCTTGATCTAGTGATGCCTCGACGTAGATCATCTTCGGCGTCGTAGTCGATGACCTAGCCCGTCCATTCTCCGATGAAGCCGACACTAGAGCCCGGGATCCGATGATCGCAGCGAGGAGACATCATCACGGAGCTATGGAGGTGGAGCACCGGATCTACAAAGGTTGTATTTCCGTTACACTTTAGTTAAGTTGTTAACTTGTTATCGGTTTCGCCTAAATTTCTAGTTAACGATCCGTATTAGGGTTTCTCGGCACCCGTAAAATTTGAAATTGGCATGGTTGATGCCTTGTGAGACCTCATTATTGTGCCTAGGAACCCTACACTAAGAGTATTTAGAATGGACGACTCCTGGCAAGGTAGTGTACCTGCAGGTAATGGAGTCACCCTCTCTAAAGGTGTCTTACAGACTAAAGGGGAGAGGGATGTGCATGATTGACAGATCACTTGCTCAGGCAATTGAGTCAATCATGAGATGTCAAGTACCACACCAGATGCTGTTCTTGCAGTAGATGCAATAAGTTGATATTAATCCAATCCTGGAGAAACAGTCGGAAGCAGTTTTAGAACATAAGTGAATGTTCTAGGGATATGATAACGACAGCCTCATTCGGGAGACAGTTATCATTCCAGGCTTCCAAGGTGACCTGGACGACAAGGAGGTTGTCAGAGTTATAGTTTTTCCTTCTGACGAGTGGCAGTATTTTGGACAGGTGGTCCAAGGCAATACTGAGGGAGGCATGGCGCAGGATACTGATTATGTTCAGTTGACGATACAGTCTAAGAAGTTTGGATTTGGAGTTCATTTATGAGCTAGGTCCCATCAGACATCCAGACACATTCTAAGACAGGTATTGCTCATTTCGGGAGATGGGTTTCTCCGCGAACTGGAAATATAGAGAGACATAGAAAGAAACATCAAGGCGGATCCACTCACTGAGGCTATTCCTCGAACGCAATAGTTTCGCAAACGGGATTTGTGAGACTGACTAGTAGAGGAGTTGGGTGTTCGGTATCACACGGGCTGTGAGTATGCGACATCGCAATAATTAGCCTTGAGTGCAAGTGGGAGATTGTTGGAGATAGTGCTCTCAGAGTCAATTATTGGATCACAGGCACGTGATTGCAATAATTGAGGAAGGACCTATCCCAGTAGGACAGTCTTACTCGAGATGATAGTATGCTATCTGGTTTATCTTTATCATCGTGTACTGCTTTAGGTGACCAGACAGGTCGCTATTACACGTTGATAGAGCCCCTACGATTCTTGCCTGACTGCCAGCAGTATGAGGGCGATCATATACGTAGGAGCTGGTAGTCTATAAGCACATCCTTAAAAGGTCCCTAGTCATGGGAGTTTCGAGACAGGGCATCGATACTCCAGAGTAGACTAGTGTATACAGTCGAGACCCCGACGAGGGGCGGTGGCCGGTCTCACAAGCCACTGGTGTCAGTTGGTTCACCTAAGATGTATACAGGTGCTCATTGGGTTATGAGTACACCGGACAGGACTCGCCGGGAACATGCTAGTTGGTCTTATACCTGACGTCAGATAGCAGTTCCCTGGTGACATGTGTACAGGTTAGTTCATCGACCTGAGAATCATCATTTGTCTCGTGTGAATTCCCACTGTACTTTGATTACTACCCTACCACGCTCAAAGGAGACGTGCAAACAGGTTTTAGTTGGGTACAGTCCCGAGCTACATGGAGGCA
Organism: Agapanthus africanus; assembly: GCA_030015575.1. Taxonomy (NCBI): domain Eukaryota; kingdom Viridiplantae; phylum Streptophyta; class Magnoliopsida; order Asparagales; family Amaryllidaceae; genus Agapanthus; species Agapanthus africanus. The sequence continues at coordinate 565,081,910 of CM057337.1, read as the reverse complement.
GTGAGCGGATCTTCGGGGGTTCGTCTCTCCCGGTATTGGGGGTGAGGTCGCGCTGTGTCTAGGAGAGCCAGAACATGAAAAGTCCTTGGCCAAGGAAAGAGATTTATTGGTAGGTATTCCAGTAGTATCTCAGGGTGTTCTGGGCTGATCTCTGACACGACCTGTACCGCTTTTGGGGGTCTGACTTTTACCAACCCCCTAGGCCCGCCATGCGATTCTCATAGATGAATGGACCGGACTGTACGGATATTGTCACTGACAGGCTCAGTAGGGTGTCAGGTTGAGTTCGCTCACAGACGTCCCTTTTGGTCAATACCTGGTAGCCCGTTACATATAGGCTAATACCTCTGACGTGCTAGTGGTTAAATCCACAACCAAAGTATTGACGAGTCTTTAGAGTCCCCCACATTCAGTTGCTCAAGTTTTCGGGCGAAACGCTGTAGAGGCCGTATGGGGATATGGCAGGGTTCGATCAGATACGTGCGGTATTGCACGGATCAGGATCGGATGGATAATACTAGCCGGCTTTGGTTTAAACCGGATCCTAGTATAGTACAGTGTAGATTTTGTCTCATTGTATTTGTATTCGGTTGGAATACAGATGCGGGTGTGTATACACAGTATCGGGGTTTCCTGTAATTTATTACGGGATCAGTTTTCTGAAGTTGCCAGTTTGCTTTCCGTTTCGGCCATTTTCATTTGTATCTTTCAATGGCCGAAGATTGGTGGAGGAGGGCTTATTTGCATTTGTGCAAATAAGCATTTGTGGAGGGGGTCTTTGCATATTGTTGGATCATGATGGTTGCACCATCCCTTGACCATTTGACTTCTTCTTTCATGATGGCTTGACTTTGTGATGAGATGATGGTTGTGGTGGAGTGTTGGTTTTAGTTTGTTATCATGCTTGGTTATGATGATGGGGTGTGATGATAGAAGTGAGACTTGCCTTTTTCCTTTACACTCTACCTTGCATTATTCTTATCATTGGTATTATTCCCCACTTCACTCTATTCTCTCCTCTCCCACCAAGCCATGGCCGGCCAAAGCTCATGGGGGCTGTCCAAATTTGAGGTGTGGGATTTTGTTCTCTTTTGGCTTTGGAAAAATCCCACAACACCATCTCCAAGAGTTTATATCATTTCCTCCACCATATGGCAACTCCATGAACCCCATGAGACACATAGTTCTCTACACGATTCTACAGCAAACCTTAGGCACGTCGACTCGCCAACTTCGTGCCCGAGTTGCCTCGGTATAGAGGTGGGAGCCCGTAAAAGAAGCAGGCGACGTGGTGCCCTTCCGGCGACTTGGTGGAGACCGGACATTCCGCGGGAGATCGGGACGACGGCGAGAAGACCGGAGGACACGGATCGCTCGGTATATCTCTCTTCCCATCTTGTAATTAGTTAGGACTAGTTTAATGGCCCGATCCGGGTTTATAGTGCGCGGTGGTGCCAGTTTGAAAAATTAAAGTTAAGCATCGCTTCCGCATTCCGGCGTCGGATTGACGGCCGGGGCGCCGCTGTGCACTTACAATCTGGTTCTCTACTTTATTCTTGTACTTATAACTCCTCAAACTTGGACCTTGTATTTCTACGAAACACTTGTCCAAAACTTGAGAAGTCACAAGTAAACACAATATAGTACGAGGACCAACCCCTTTGTCATAATGGACACTGGACAACATACAATACATTGTATAAGTCCCCTGAGTTTAATAACTCAAACCCTGTGCGTCGTAGGTTGAAAACTGTACTATGGTTATGAAGACTTACACCGCTGTTGAATGCTCCTTACCTAACCATCAGCTGATATAGGTAAATATCATGGATATAATTTAAAAAAGTCATATCTCACTTTATAAAAATAAATGTACACATATATCAGTTTGAAATTGTTGCATAACAACGGATATTCAAAACCAAATACTTGCCGTCCGGCAAACGACCCAGGCGATTTCCTCAAATATCACCAATTACAACGAATTCCGATATAATGAGGATGATCACCTAATTCCCAATAACTTACTCTCACTCATCATCTGTAAAACCATACAGATGTGAGAATCAAACCTGGTAAATACATACCCGGGAGTAAGGACCTAATTGGGAAATCAGTTTTCAATTAACAACGTATAGTGAAACTGAAACATCAAAATGTTTTGTAGGGTATCCTGGTATTCTTAGTAATGCCTCTTCCATTATCAGATTCATGACTGTACCCGTCTATTTCCTTGCCAACTCTCCAAATCCCTTTATTTATCTTTAGTCGTTACCTTCTGTACACCGTCATTAGGCTTAATGGTTTTCTTCCATCCCTACCGTTTGGCACCAGCCTATGGTTTGGAAGAAGACTATGCAATAAGCGTAATAGGTGTAGTCCCCTAATCCTAAGAGTACTCGCAATCTGAGAGAAGGTAAAGATAAAAGACAACTGAATTAACCTTATTCTATTTCTCTTGAACTAGAATCCATCCTCAAAAAAGGTTCCTTCGAGTTCGTATATAACCATACGATGGATTTATCCAATGGAATTTGATGTTCGTAGTGATACGGAGTGTTATGGAGAAATACAAAGGTGAAGTAGGAGTGGCGATGAAAGTCTTGGTTTGGTCGTGAATAACAATCGTAATTTACATTGCCCTCTTTCTAATCCTTTTATTTGTCTTTACTTATTACCTTCTGCACACCACACTTAGGCTGATTGGTTTTCTTCATTCGCTACCTTTCGCCGCCTGTCTATGGTTTGGAAGAAGATGCGTAATAGGTGTAAGGTCTCCTAATCCTAGGAGTCCTCACAACCTGAGAGAAGGTAAAAGGAAAAGACAACTGAATAGTCCTATTCATTTTCTCCAGAACCAGAAACCATCCCCGAAAAAGTTTCTTCGAGTTCGTATATAACCATGCGATGGTTTTATCCAATGGAAGTGGATACACATAGTGATACGGGGTGTTCAGGAGAAAAGAAAAAGGGTAAAAGAAGGAGCGGCAATGATGTATGCAAGTCGGACAATCCAAAAGCCAGTGTTTATAAGAAAGTTCGGTTTAACTTGGTCATTAAGTCATAGTCTATGGTAGGGTCATGGTCGCAGTCAAAGAGAGAGAGAGAGAAAAGAAACACTCAGCGTGCACTCTAACCTAGATCAGAATGGATAATCACTTTATCTAATCTGGATGGCTCCCACCGTTTTATCGAATTCTCCTCCAAACCTAAAAGGAGAATTAGTCGGAATCACCCGAGGAGTAATCCTACTCATCAGTGGGAATCATGATCCAACTATCATCGCATGATAACTTGATGGAAGCCACTCAAGTCACCATACTCCAGAAGGTATGCGCATGCTTGGCAAGTTTCCTGTATGTTTGAAACTCCCGATATTATTTTTACCCCAAGCAGTTTATGACCTTGACAGAGGCCAACAAATCATAAACCACAAGTCAAGTTCAACCCGTCATTATCCTGGATTACTCTAGACCCACCCGCACAAACCTTTGACAAAGGCCAACAAGGTTATACGACTGTCCTAGATAATCGCAACCCAATGCAACAGACAAGTAATACCAAGTTACCGCACACTACGCCTTGACAAAGGCCAACAAATGCAGCACGAATACTATGTACTACCTGAAAGAAATGACGGAGGGCTACGGCTAGTTTTTGGCGAAAAACCTTTAACGTAATGAACTTGATATCGTTGAAGGAATCCAAGTGGTTTTATAAATATATAGTAGTGAAAACTTTTGCTAAAGAGGTCACTCCCGGTGAAGGGATCTCGGCTCTTTCCTCGTCGAATGAGGTGCAGGATATTCCAAACTGAATACCACGATGCAAAGCAAAAAGTAATCGACTATAGTGAAGTTATTACGTTGACGCAAACTTCTACCCAAGGGGTCACTCCCGATGAAGGGATCTCGGCCCTTGCCTCGTCGAATGAGGTGCTGGATATTCATAACCGAATACCACTATGTAAAGAAAAAGCGAACGTCTGTAATGTCAGTTTTTTTTTAAAAACTTGGTTCCAACAACATCATATAAATGGTTTTGTTTTCCTTGCATTGATAGGAATCAACACAGTCCCATCAATTAATCAAACCAGAGAAGAACGAAAATAAAATGTACGTATATGCCATCCGCATTCGCCACTGGGTCCCGTCATCACCCGTTAGGTTGCTTAACTAATGACAGAGCGGGGACTGGGCTAGCGCGGGTGCAAAACATATATAACATCTACTAGTATATATGTATATATATATATATAGCAATCGTCCCAGGCATGATAAAAGCAACATCACAGAAAAGTAATAAGTATCACAGAACAATACAGATAATCTGGAAGCGCCGGGTTTCCATCGAGCCACAACTGAAAACCCGACGTTCCCCTGGTCGTGTGGATAGCCTGTGCAATGAAATCCTAGACCCCTACGAGCGCGGCAAGTTACCCGCCAAAACCAGAAGCGAGGCTGCCCCTTTCAGCAAAGTGAATGGACCACCCAGCACTTCACGGAATCCGGTAACTTGAGCACCTCTCCTTAGGTCAGCCTGTACCCCCTACGAGTGCGGCGAATAGCCCGCCAATTCTAGAGTGAAGCCCCCTCCGTCTCAATGCCATGAGATGCGGGCCCGTTGCCCTCTAGAACCCGGATATCCGTGCACCCCACCGCGGGGTAATCCTAGTACAGAAAAGAAAATATATACAACGGGTGATATCGACCTCAACCCGGTCATGCCCCAAAAGAATAATATACAAACAGGCAGTGACGGCAGTCCACATGTCGGACGCTCGCCCCGCAATATCAAATGTACAAATAAATCCAAACTGCACTACCATTGCACGTAAGCTATCCACCACGACAAATCTGCAACATCACAGCATAACACAGAACATCAACGTGAATGTCACGTTCGCAAACCCGTCTAAAAGGACGATAGCGATTAGATAAGGTTTACCGATCAAATGACATTCACGGTCACAGATAGAAATGTAAAGTACTTCAAATTACATAGTTAAAATTTCGATCGATTAAAATTTCTGTCTAGCCCCAAGTGAAAACCAGTACTCAAGAGAATCTGGACTAAAACTAAACATCACAAAAATCATTTTACCTTGTCAGAGAGTGCCGGAAAAAATTTGGAAGCATTTGGCCACAAAAGCCCGGCGGAACCGCCGCCAAATGGAATGTTTTGCGGTGGTTCTGCGGCTAAAAAATTGATTCAAACTTCCAAATTTCTTTTTGTGCTCTACAATTGCCTGCACGGATTTTTAAGCTACATATAAAGATTTTTCGAGCAAGTTTTAAAATCGACAGAAACTTGGCAAAATGGAAAAATGATTTGGAAATTTTGATCGATCGATGTTCTAACTTCGTGCAACCTAGCAAGTAATGGTTTATGGGTGGCTCTGATATCATGTTGGTTTATGGGAGCGCCCCGGCCATCCAACCGTGGCCAAATGCGGAACAATAATTTCAAAAAACCCGGCGCTACCATTACCCGATTAACAAGATAGAAACCATAAACCGTAAAACTAGCAATCCAAGAAAAAGAGATAGAATGGTTATACCTAATGAACCAATTCCTTCGGGTCTTCAACCATTTCCAAGCTCCTAGTGATGCGGATCGACTTTGGTCGCCGGTCTTCCTTCATCTCCGATGATCCACCCGAGGGAAATGGCACAAGCACCAGGTTCACCAACGGACCAACCGACCCTCCAAGTTCGCTAGTAGTGGAGAGTGGGGGGTGTAGGATAGTCTCACCATAATTTTCTCTCAAACTTTGATGCTCATAGAGCAACCATGGAAGATTTGGAGGTGATCAAGACAAGAATGGCATGAGCTAAATATGCTAAGTGTTTTTGGGTATATGAATCAATGTGAGCAAGAGAGAGAGCTTCAAGTTTATATATCAAAATGAGCAAGCCTCTCCCCCCCCCCCCACTTCAAGTGTATATCAAAATGAGCAAGCCTCTCCCCCCACTAATGTGGCCGGCCCCTCTCTCTTCCCCTTAAAAATAATGCACACCAAAAAACACTTATTTCATTTAACAATAAAGAAATCAACCCATACCAATCACTAAATGCTTAAGCCCATTCCATGCCTTGTCACCTTTCCACCTCATTATAAAACAAATGATTTTTCTAAATAAAATCAATAATGTGGTGGCATCTTCTAGAAGCCATTCCGTATAAAATACGGAATGCTTCCCGGTATATGATCGAAATACACATACGCGTATTCGTACGAAAAATACAAATAGCCAAAGAGAGAAAATAAATAGTGAGCAATAATACTAGAATACATATATATAAATACATATGTAAATTATTAAATCAAAACTTGATTTAACAATCTGGCTTAATCCTAAGCCGTTAGTATTATCAACCGTCCGATTAAAGTCTGCGCCTGTGCACATATTCAATCGGACACCTGTATGTACCAACATACAGCAACTACACCATATCGCCTGAACCGTGAAAACCCTCTATGTGGGACTCTAAAGACTCGTCAATACACTGGCACTGGGTTTAACCACAAGCACGTCAGCGGCACTAGCTGTACGTAACGACTACCCAGGTATTGAGCGAAAAGAAGGCCGACGAGCAAACTCATCCAAACCCTTACTGAGCCTGTCAATGACAATATCCGTACAGTCCGGTCTGTTCGTTTAAGAGTATCGCATATTGGGTCTAGGGGGTGGATAAAGTCAGACCCCTAACAACGCGATAATTCGTGTCGGTATGAAACCCATCACTACCTGAGAAACTATCAATCCTAGATCGGTAATTCTCACATACCCCGGCCGAGGATTTCTAGTGATGGCCACCCATGCACTGCGCGACATCTACCCCTAATACCAGGAGAGACGAATCCCCGACGATCCGCTCACTGCCTCCATGTGGCTCAGGACTGTACCCAACTAAAACCTGTTTGCACGACTCCTTTGAGCCGTGGTAGGGTAGTAATCAAAGCACAGTTGGAACTCACACGAGACAAATGACGATCTCAGGTCGATAGAAAAACCTGTACACATGTCACTAGGGAACTGCTATCTGACTATAGGTATAATACCAACTAGCATGTTCCCGGCGAGTCCGTCCAGTGTACTCATAATCCAATGAGCACCAGTATACTATCTTAGGTGAACAACTAACACCAGTGACTTCTTAGACCGGCCACCGCCCCTCGTCAGGGTCTAGATAAGTATACACGAATCTACACTAGAGTATCGATGCCCAGTCTCAATACTCCCACGACCAGGGACATTTAAGGATGTGCTCATAGACCTCCAGCTCCCACGTATGTGATCGCCATCACAATGCTGGTAGTCAAGCAAGAATCCTATGGGCTTTATCAACATATACATGATGATAAAGACAAACCAGATATCATACTATCATCTCGAGTAAGACTGTTTTATCGGTATAGGTCCTCCCTCAATTATCATAATCGCGTGCCTGCGACTACGATAATTGCCTTGAGGGCACTATAGCCAACAATACTGATCAAATATAAGGATCCTGGTTTTCCAATGATTTTTTGTACTATTAGGGACAAATTAATTAATCGATCTTTATTAGACTTAGGTATGAATGTTAACTTGCTTCCATACTCGGTCTATAAATATTTCAGGTTAAGAGAGCTTAGACCAACGAGATGAACATTACAACTAGCTGATCGTTCTATCAAAACCTTTAATGGAGTGATTGATGACGTTTTGATTAAGGTAGGTGAATTTATATATCTGTCAATTTCATCGTTCTAGAAACCAAACTAGTCTTAAACCCTCGAACTCATCGTTTTTAGCCACATCGAATGCTTTGATCAATTGTCGCAATGGGTCCATAAAGCTATCTTTCAGCAACATGACCGTGGACTTAAATATCTTTAATTTGAGTAATCAACACAGCAAAACCATTGATCAAACCATTTCTATAAATTTGATTGAAGATGTATCAAAATATGACACAATTGATTTTGAAGAATTAAATCTTGAAGAAGTCTTTAACGACGAGCCTGAATTCATGGATGATGGGGACTCACAAAGTGATCAAATCTTATTCACAAGTCGGTCCCATCATAAACCACTTTCAACTGAACCAAGGAGTCAACTTTGTCCTTCGATTGGGGAACTACTGAGGTTAGAGCTTAAAATTCTTCATTTCAATATTGCCAAATTAAGAAGCCAATGTAACCCTTTTGACCATATTTCTAACGTCAACCATTTTAATATTAATTCGAAGAAAGAAACGTTTAACTTTGATGAGTAATCTTTAAAGGAACCTAAATTTATAAATGAGTTATATTACTTTGATTATCATGCTTTAAATATTCCATAGGAACCTAATTTTGAACCCTTGATCCTAATTTTGAGCATTTGATCATACAGGTCAATGAAATTGATGAAGAGTCTACACAAGAAACAATTCTCTTTGATGATTCGTTTGAAGAAATTTATAATGAAAATTTTATGCTAATAGAAAAGTTGGAGGATAAAACATTCGACTTTGATTTAGGAGAATTTTTCAAAAAGAATTTATACTTTTGGAAGAATTACATCAAACCATTTCTACAATTTTACAAAACGAGTTTGAGAATTATTATTTAGAGAAACTTTTTAAAGAGGAATCCATTCTCTTAAATGAACTAGATTATTCAACCTCTATAGCTTCGCAATGAGAATCTCATTTTAAACTCAATATTTAAAAAGATCATGTGATTCCACCATTTATTGATACATTTTCTAATGAGTCACTACACGATTCTTTTTCTCTTGTCGACAACTTCTCATCATTCCAAAATCCGATTGAATCTCTTTATATCACTATTTCTTATTTTCTACAGAATTCATCGAAATTTGATCCTATAAGTTGACATCGAGATGCTCTAGTGCTGAGAAAAGCTGATAAAGCAAATCTTCATCTACATGTTTCTGCACCATATCATCCACAACTTTCAATTTCAGTTTATCACATTAGTTGTGGATATAATCATTCTTACATACACTCAAATAAATTTTTTGAATGGTTAATACTCATAGCAAATATTGATAAATATGACCGGTTAAATTTTTATAATGATGTAATTTTTGCAAGGTTGATTCTGATGTTTGAGCAAGTCTGGTACGATTATGATTCGCTTATGTTTTTTTATAATATAGATCACCCCAATTATTAACCATTATCTCTTATTATGGAAACTTGTGATTTAAAAAACGACATTTTTGAGGAAATTTTTAAAGAAGAATTTATGCTTTCAGAAGAGTTAGATCACCACGGTTCTCAAATTTCACACATTCAAATGGAACATCATATTTCACCTTTCATTACTCAAAGGCAATTACTTTTATATATTGAGAAGCAATTCAGGCCGGTGCTTAAACCAATGATGAAATCATGGAAGGGGAGGTTCTTGAGGAATTTTCAGGATAAGTTTCTCATTTTTATTAATTTATGTTTACCCATCCCTAAATGTGTTCTTATATTAAATAATGAAAATTATTTGATACTGAATTGGAAAAAACGGAAAAATGGTTAGGACACGAAGACATTGGGACAATGTCTAGCTTAGGTGTGGTGGTGGGTCTGTATATTATTTGTTTTTTTCTTTTTAAATGTTATTTTCTTTTTTTTTTTTCCTGCTAAAAAAAGAGAGAGAAAAAGAGATAAAGAAAAGGAAAGATAAACGAAGAAGTTTCTTAATATTAAATTAGTTTGTTTAGAAATGAACAATTTTGAGTCTTGTCTTTAAGTGAAGTTAATATGAAGGGAAAATATTGAAATCTTTAATAGATATTAAGTCTAAAGAATAACACATCTTGAACTTAATTGTATTTAATTCATATCTATCTACATATATACATCTTCAGTTATAAGATGAATAGTATAACTTGAGTAAACTTTCTATGTCAAATGATACATCTAATAATAATAATAGGTATATATTGTATAGAAAAACAACTTTTTCTTCACTAAGTAGCTTGAAATTCACACCTCAAGAAGCATTGAATGCTCACGTCGAAAACTGATTGAAAAGTGAAAGAAAAAAATTATAATTTTTTTTAAAAAAAGGGTTAATATATTTATTTTTCTATGAACTAGTCAAGAGATAAATGTGTGTGTATATGTCTCTTCCAATCACCCCCGCCAAACAATTATTCTCTCCGAATTAAAAGTCCTAGTGGTCTTTTGTGGGAGAATAATCTTGGCCTCCGACTACTATTAATAGTCAGCTAAAGGATTAGTCTTGAGTACTATATCAATATAGAAAAAAAATTTATTATCAGTTGTAAAGTTTGAGCTAGAGAAGTAAGAGTAGATATGATGGTTTGAATATGAATTTTAAGACTATAAGACTATTGCACGAGCACGAATGTGTGTAGGAACTAAAATCGATGAATGGTGGAGTGAAAAATAAGACCCGGTGTTTAATTAATGATGATAGAAATTATAGATTAGAGACTAAATTTTAGGATGAAAACTCAAGAAAGTTTAGGGCTTTTCAAACTTACGACATACTTTTGAAGGTTTTTCCCAATCTTCCATTTTCTTATTCCTTTTCTTCTTTTTATGAATTTTGTGGGTGTAATTCGCTGAAAACTCTCAAGAGACAACACTCCGCTAGAGCCACTTAGGGGTTTAACGGTTTGTTGCACTTACTAAGTGCAATCGCGATACCTGCGAAAGTGAGCTAGGATTTATCTAGGTTTTCTTTTTCTTTTTAGGATTTTTCTCTTCTTAGTTTTACTCGAAGACTAGCAAAAGATAGGTGTGGGGGTATTTGATGAACAAATTTTATTGCATTTATTTTATCACTAAATTATTATCTTTTGTTGGTTATTTTAAATAAAAGTTCTACTAAACACGTGTGTTGAGTGTAAGTGCAGATCACAGGTTTATTTATAACAATTGGGTCAATTCTGGTCTGATTAGGAGTAAAGTTCACTATTATGAAGATTTGCAAATCAAGCTAACCAAATGTTTGAGCCAAATTAGGGAAGTTGTAATCCAAACCACGTTAACTCGCAATCGGGTCAACCAATTGAATAAATGAAGATATCAAAAAATCTCAGAGGAAATGATATGAGATCGCACAAAGAAATTAGGCCCGAGATTCCACAAGATTTCGTCGGAAAGTGGGGCTTTTTCCTCCATTTCCCTTGAAATATTATGGTCGTTAGATCAGATCTTGTGTGGCCGTGATTTTTTTAGGGTTCTTAACACCCTAGCTATCACAACCGCGGCTTATACGGAACGAAAAACAAAAATTCAAGAGGCGCTAGAAACTACAAAACTAAGAATCGAAACCAAACACTTAAACTAGACAACTACATCGAGTTTTAAACTACTATGAAGAGGGTTATACCATATGATCTGTGTTTTTCGGTCATCAACTCTCTTTCTTACCTCCTTGAGGTCTTCTTGATCGAGCTTGACCGCCGGTCTTCCTCCATCGAAGATGATCCACCCAAGAGATGTGGTTAATGGCTCCATTTCCACACTAAAAATCTAGTGAAGCAACTAAAGGCTCTAGACTGCTAATCTAAAGTGTTTAGTGATATATTGGGTTGTTCTAGTGTATTTCTATATCTTTTCCATCCTTGATTCTCAACTCATGAAATAGTAGGGAGGAAGATGAAGAAGAAGCAGGGGGCTCCAGAAAAGCTAGTGAGGAGAGAGAAGCAAATGGTGAGAATGATTTTTCATCAAGTGAGAGAAATAATGAAACATGGTTTTGTATAAATGGTTTTTGCAATAAAAATATAGCAATCATACTTGAATAATTTGCACAAATGAAAATATAATTCATTTGTCAAGACTATTCAAGCATGGTTCTCACCATTCTCATCTCACTACCTTTACACCTTATTTTCTATTTAAATCAATAAATGGATAAACTAAAATGAGGTGTTCACCATCAAGAATGTTTTCCGTATAAATACGGAATACACTCTACGGTATATACATACTCGTATCCGTATCAAAATACGGCTACCCAAAGAGATAGAATAACATAAAGAACACAATACTAGAATATACATATCGAAATATTGCTCATCACAGAAAACTGCATTTTAATACCACTCATTCATTATCTATTTTTTTATTTATCGGTACTATTAACCAGTGTCTGCTCAGTAAATACAGATTACAGGTATTCATGATAAAATACTGGAAACACACTCAAAATCACGGATATAACGTTTGGGAGCCGACACTGCAATCAGAACAGAAAACCAACCGATATTCAAAGAGCTCTTTTGCAAATAATCATGTGTACACCTTTTTGGTCCAACACAACACAAGTGTGCACATAGCTTTTTGGTTCTTAGACCTAGGTGGGGGCTGCCCATGGCACATGTGGGCACAAGTGGGCATGAGTGTTAAATGCTAAAAGTTTTGATGTGATATGTAGTATCATGTTCCCTCCAAAATCCCTGAGTAGTAAACATGAGTTTATACATAAATCAAGCAGGAATCAAGATGATGTTAGAGAGCACTCGATTTCAGCAAGCCAAAACGAGCCACTTTCACCACAAGAAAACCGGCGGGCCCCCAATAAATCCGGCGACGCCAGCCCCCCTAGCACCTTTTCCCCCCACAACAAAAACTTTATAGGCATCACATCATCCATTCTATATTGTTTTTTTATTCTATTTTGATGTCTATAAATACAAGAACAGATTAGAGAGAGGGGATGCACATATTCTATAGTTTTGTTTTAGTTTTTGGTTTAGGCTTGAGAGTTGAGTGGGCTTTAACTTGGTTTCTTCTTCCTCCCTCTTGAAGCTTTCTTTTGAGTGCTTCATTATGGAGGTTGAACAAGCTACCAATATGTTATACCTAAACTTCTTCAAGTGTTAATAATATTGTTATTGTTTTGTTTACTTGTTTCTTTTCTTTACTTGCTTTCCTTTGCTATTATTATGTGTAACTAATCTTCCTTTGGTTGTGGTGATGGTGAGGAAATGGGATGAAAGGCTTTTCCTTCCTCCTCCTCCTATTTATGTTTAATGTGTTTAACATGATTCTAACTTAAAGATTGTTTAATATATTGATGTGATATGGTATGTTGAAACCGTGGTTACTTTGTAACCTCTTCATATACCATACTCACTCTCTTTACCCATTTCACAATGTTTAAATTAAAATCAATTTGGTGTTAAATTTGCTTAGTTTAGATACGGTATTTTGTGACCAAGTGCTTGACAAACTCTCGGTTTTCATATACCCTAAACTATCTCAAACCCTTAGTAAAGTTAACACTAAAACTTATTGCTCTCACTTGCTGATTTGTGCTTTTGATGTTGTCGTATGCTTGCTAACCCTTGTGTTTAGTATTGATACCTCAAGTTTGGACATACAAACGGTAAGTGAACAATAAGGACTCGTTTCGTGTTTTGCGTCAAATATCAGTATTTTGATGATTTGTGCTTCGCAACCGCCTTGACAAGTCATGCTTCGCGCTGGGATTGACACAAGGGTGGACAACTCATGAGCAAGGGAGCAGCGAAGGAATCGTCGCGATTCGACCATCCAAACTAAAGCCACGGCTATTTCTTTCTTAACTCATTTTCTTTGTTTTCGTATTATATATTTTTTGTGACAAACTAACCAATTCATTATTTGTTGAATCTTAAACAACAAAACCTAATACACAATTCCCTGCAGATCGACCCGTACTTGACGGCTCGCTACAACGCGCCGTGCACTTGCGGTTTATAAATTTTAAAATGAGACCGAGCTCGCATGCACATCCATTTCCTTAAAACGATTCCATTTCCAAAACATACGCGTTTGCGTGCGCGGGTAAGGTCCCAATAAGTTTTTGGCACCGTTACCGGGGAGTTGGTAGTCATTAGGTATTGTTATTTCTGGTTCTTTCTAACAAACTAACGACTAACTCAAAATTCTTTCCAACTATCAAAACACGATTTTTTTTTAATTTTGCTCTCTGTTATTGCAACCTTCTATCACTCTGTAATCAAATTAAAAAATCAAAGTATACTAGTAGAATATTAATATAGCCTAGAGAGTACACACAAAATTCGAGCACCCAACTCCTAAAACAGACCGGCGACATCATTGTAAAATCCGGCGCCGCCGGGTCTATTATAGGATTTTTGGTTTTTTCTTTTTATGTGATCTCCAGCGCAGTGTTAGTATTCTATTGGTATTGTTTGATTTTTACAATTTTGTGTATGCAGGAATTGGGGCCTATATATCGCTTTTGGCACTAAATATCGTATTTTCCGACATTTTCAGGTTTCGACGGAATTACGAGGAGCAAGGTTCAAATTCAATTACAAGACGCTAGTGAGGTATAGTGCTAAAGATCCAGGTAGTTTGACCCGCGCAAGCGAACATTCAAATACCCGTAATCACTTCAAAGGGGTTTCTAAACCCAAAATCGCATTGGTACGTAATTTTCTAACACCTTCGCTCAAATCTGACGCATTCCAATACTCTATCTTCTGCAGGATTCTTTGCACAAACTTGCCACCAATTTCACAGAAAACTAACCCGTATTTGTTGTAGCGCTTAAGCCTAACCGGAAAAAGAAATGCTTTATTGATTGAATTCTTGAATTCTTTTATTTATTTGCGCATTTGCATCTTAATACGGATAATAAGGGCACAGCCAAAACAAGATACGGTAAAAGATTTCATCGCCTTTCTCCGTAACAAAACTGCATTCTTGCATACCCACAGTAATTTAAAATCATCTAGAACTTCGACTTTAAGGACTTCACGCTCATTAGGAGAAGTTAACTGTGTTTAGAACACCACTTAATGGTATATCGTTAACGGGGTGTCTAGGCAAGTGTTCATGAGAAAGGATTATTCTAGTTAAGGAACTTCGCAAAAGCATTGGATAACCTCCCCTTATCTCTGCACTTACTTGGCTTCGTGATCTGTATATCTTGAGCGCGCTTCTCGATACAGTTTTACTTCGACAATCAGGTTTTTGAGCAGGTCTAGTTAACTTAGCATAACATAGACTGCTAGGGGTGTGATATTCTTGATTTTTGTGATTTTTATGAATTCTTATTGATATGGGTGATACACGATTCAATTCAATTTTTCACGATTCCTATTCCTTTATTGATACTTAGTCCCAATTCTTTTGTTCAAATTGCCACGATTCTTCCCACATTCATGAAAATTGTCCTTTTCTAGGGGTGACCAACCATCCCGGAGTTTTGATACTGGTCACCTACCTAACACTCTTGTACCCAGTCCTACTTCAATCCTAAATCAAATGATTGAAAATTTAGATAAAGAGGTCGACAGGGTAACAGCTTTAGCATCACCACCGTCACAACCCTCCCATCCAGTAACAATTGAGCCATCATTAGGGAATGATAGTGAGATGGATTCTAGGTTGACCGCTTTAGAGAAGGGTATTGAAGTGATGATTGCGGTCGAAAATAAAACAGCTGCTACGCTAGCCCTGTTTATACAACAGTCTGAGCAATTGTTTCACTCTCAAGTTCAATCTTTGGCTAGAATTGAAGAGCATGTAGCTGTGAGGATTCTAGAGAGTAAACACAGTCAATTAGAACCATATAGTGTCAATATCCATCATCTAGGAAGTCACCCGAGTAAGATAAACGATCAATTGAATTTTGATGATTTCATAGATGATGATGCGAATAAATTGACTAAGTGTTATCAGGACACACAAGAAAACCCTCTGAGTCAGTCTAACACTAGCCTTCAGGTACCTATTGAGCCTCTTGCCACTTATAATCTTGAGGTTGAATTAATGGATATCCTAATTGAAGATGAAATTATTGCATCAACTGATTGTTGCGCTCAAATTTTAGAAGGGGGAGCTTGTGAATTTTTTGAGTATGGTTGTGATAAATTGTTAAAGGAAATCAATGATCAGGAACCCACAATTTTTGTATCACCAGTTCATATTGTTTCGGAAGAAACGTTAGTATGGGAACCTACTTTTTTAGATGGTATATTCCTACCCATTTGTGAATGTGATGAGGGAGAACTCGTATTGGGAATTGTGAGCTATAGCAATGAGAGTAGGATTATGGAAGAGTAT
Source organism: Agapanthus africanus (assembly GCA_030015575.1). Classification (NCBI taxonomy): domain Eukaryota; kingdom Viridiplantae; phylum Streptophyta; class Magnoliopsida; order Asparagales; family Amaryllidaceae; genus Agapanthus; species Agapanthus africanus. The sequence goes on along the minus strand of CM057337.1, from coordinate 565,065,854 downwards.
AGGGAGGAAGATAGCGTGGAGAAACAGTCTTTCATGCTGATTTTTGAGCAAATATTTGCGGATGAACTTGATATTCTTTCTGAGTTTGAGTTAGGATCAATTTGGGAACATCTTGAGAACTTTTTTTGTTGAACTTTTTGAGGATGAACTCCAGTTTTTAAATGAACTTGACATTGAAACTCAACAATTCTTTTGCCTCTTCAAAACTTCATCTTCTCCTTCAACGTTTTCTAATCCCTACTTCTACTGCCCATGCCCTTCACTAACAACTAACATATACATTTTTTTCTTTTTCTTTTTCTTTTTATACGTATTCTTTTACCAGCCTTTGCATTATATCAATAAAATTTTTAAATGGCTGGTATTAATTTCTGGACTAACCTAATTTTTTAACTTGTATATGCTGTAATTAGTTTTAGATTTTTTCTTTTTTCTGTGAATAAAATTCTCACCCTGATGTTTAAGTCTAGCTACCGGAGATGGGGGCAACGATGAGGACATCGTAAAACTCAGGTTTGGGGGTGAGCTCTGCGTTTATTTTGTTGCATCATATGTATATTCTGCATTGCATACATGTTAAAAATCCCATAAAATTGAAAATTTTCTTTAGAAAACATAAAAACTTTTTCATGTTAGCTAGCGGGGAGGGGGGGACTTAGACTCAAAATCTGACGGTTCGGTTGATAAGATAGAAGCAACTAAATCCTTTTCGTGAGCCTGACGACCCGAAAGATAACCCTCCTTTGTGTTTAACCATAGCTGATATACGTCTTTTATAACACTTTACACGTGTCGTATGTTTTTGAGAATTTGATGAAAGCCTGACATGTCTATAAAACATTTAAAAATTTGATAAATATCTTTAGAATCAAACATGTTTGTTTTGAAGTAAGCAATATCAAGAATAGTTCATAAAGCGAAGTGAATAGGAAGAAATTTTATTGAGGTTTTAATAGAAACTAAAAATCTGAAAAATAACCCATCTGGAACTTTTTTGGAGTAATTACACATCTTATCCATATGTAACGTCTTCAGATTTAAAAGAAAAGCTGGCTATATCTCCATTTTCACTGAGTTCAGAATATTTTAAAAGTAATAAAATGAGTCTTTTGTTTTGTGGCCTTGGTAACTTGGGTAAAGAAGTCCTTAGGGTGTCTCCACACCTAATGCCCTAAATGTAGGGTTCCTATGAACGACAACAAAGTTTCGGGAGGTATCGTCTATGCCATTTTCAAAATTTTTCCGTTTTAAAGAACCCTAAACTAGAATCGTTAACTAGGGAATCATACGAAACATAATGTAAACTACTTTACATCTAAGTGAACTAGAAATACAACCTTTGTAGATCGGTCCTTCACTTCATTAGCACCTTGTAATAGTCCCTTCGCTGCGATGAAATGATCTTGCGGACACTTGAAGGGCTCCATGAGAAGAAACTAACGAACTTGCTTGAAATCTTCGAGGCCGAAGATGATCTACGTCGAGGAGACACTAACCCAAGCTACCCTCTTCACTAATGTGGGATTAATGAAGCTAACACCCTATACTAAAGTGCTAATCTAGTAGACAATGATGAAGTAGGATTTTTTCTCACTTTGGATTTAATTTTCTCACTAAAGTTTCTCACTTGATCAAGAGCTAGAGAGCTCTTGAGCTTTCAAGAGGAAGATGAAGAGAGATAATGTTGTGAGAGTGCATGGAAACCATGGATGAGAAAATATCTAATATTACTCATGTAGAGACTTAACCATGAGTTAAGATAATGGTTGGGTTAACAAATATCTAGTGTGAGACAAAACTAGTAGACTAAGGCAATGGGTCTCAAAGCTTCATGAAGCTTCATGCCATGTGACAAATTTCCAACTAATAAATGAATTACAATAAATAAATAAACCCTACCTTATCTTTATCATGGTGTAAGTCTCATACACCTATGTTGCATGTATTATCAACCATGACACATAATTAAAATCATAATTAATATATATCACATATATATATTAAGTGTGCACATGTGAGAAAAATAAATGTTTATGTGAGCTAATATTAGTTAATTTAAATTAATATATCAAATATATAATTATACATTAAATCATTAAATCAACACTTGATTTAATAATCTGGTTATATCTCATATGACTGACTAATATTATTTGTATCGTTATATCGAATCATCACATAATTCGATAACCCGGTTATATCACATATAACCGACCAATACTGTATCAACTTATCGAATCAACATTTGATTCGATAAACCGGTTATATCACATATAACCGATCGATACAATATATCGCGAGAATAGAATACGGTATCTCATACTCATATTAATCTCGGTCCCGCACATATCACATATGTGCTCCTACTTCGTTTTTCCTGAGCCAGTGAAACCTTTGTGTCGAACTCTAAAGAATTGTCAATACGCCGGAAGTAGGTGATGATCATATCAAGCACCCATAAGCTGTCAGCGGTATTAGATGGACGTAACGGCTACCCGTGAATTGAACGATCAGAAGATCAGCAAGCTAGCCCGCTCTAACTTCTGCAAAAGCCTGACAGTAACACTACCGTATAGTCCGGTCTCTTCGCCTGATATGTCGCATATCTAGTATAGAGGTGGTAAACGTCAGACCCCAATAACCAATAAGTCATGCCGATGTGAGGCTCATAACGGGTCGAGAAACTACTGCTAACACTTATCAGTAAATCTCTGTATCAGCCCTGACCAGGGACTTCCTGTTATGGCCAATCGAGCACAGCGCAATATCAACCCCCAATACCGGGAGAGACGAATCCCCTCCTTTCGCTCATTGCTTCCATGTGATTCGGGACTGTACCTAAAAGCCACCGTTTTGCACGTTCTCATGAACGCTGTAAGGTGGAAATCAAAGCACAGTAGGAATCACACAAGACTCTATGGCGATCTCGGGTTTACAGACTAACCTGTAGCAGTGTCACCAGAGAACTGCTATCTGACGATAGGTATAATACAAACTAGGAGTTCTTGGCGAGTCCGTTCATTGTACCCAGTCTCCACTGAGCACCCGCATACCATCTTTGATGTCAAACTCCAATGGATGAGGGATCATCCATCGCCCATCATATGGGTCAAGATACGTATATGCTATTCTACTCCAGAATATTGATGCCCTGTCTCGATACACCCTCGACTAGGAACAATTTTACGGTGTACTTGTGGACTACCCTTGGCTCCCACTAGTATGATCTCCATCATAGTCCTGGTAGTCAAGTACACAACCTAAGGGCTTTATCAACATGTGAGAGCAAGACAACATGACATATACAAGTCAACATGTTAAGATAAAGTGCAACCAGGTAGCATACTATCATGTCGAGTAAGAAAGTCCTCTCTAAATATATCCAAGCATCCACTATAATATACATCACATGTACAAAAATGGCCTCTAGGGCATACATATAACTAGCAATATCCCACTTGCACTAAGGCCAGTTGTTGTAGTATTTCATACCCAACATCCCGAAGAGTCTCTCAAATTTTATCTGGGGAATGGTCTTGGTGAGTGGATCCGCCGTGTTGTCCTTCATGTCAACTCTCCTGACCTCGATCTCCCGGCGATCAACTATCTCCCAGATCAGCTGATACCGCCTCAGAATATGCTTGGATCGCTGATGGGACCTGGGTTCCTTGGTCAAATCCACCGCTCCATTGTTATCACAATACAAAGGTATTGGATACTCAATAAATGGAACCACTCCAAGTTCAGTTATGAACTTCTTCATCCAGACAGGCTCTTTGGCAGCATCGTTGGCAGCGATGTATTCAGCCTCCATCGTCGAGTCTGCCACAGTTTCCTGTTTAGAACTCTTCCAAAAAACCGCCCCTCCATTGAGGGTAAAGATAAATCCCGAGTGTGACTTAGAGTCGTCCTTACCACTTTGGAAGCTCTAATCGGTAAAGGACTCCACTTTGAGTTCTCCATTACCATACACCAAGAACATCTCTTTAGTCCTTCTCAAGTACTTGAGAATGTTTTTCACAACTGTCCAGTGACTCTCTCCTGGATCTGCTTGATACCTACTCACTACACTTAGTGAGTATGCTATATCGGGTCTGATACATAACATTGCATACATGATAGAGCCTACTGTCGATGCATAGGGTATCCCTTGCATGCGAGCTTTCTCCAAATCAGTTTTGGGAGACATCTCTTTGGAGAGAGTGAGTCCTGAGGGTAAAAACCCACGCTTGGATTCTTCCATACTAAACCACTTTAGTATGGTGTCAATGTACCTGGATTGGGACAATCCCAGTATCCGTTTAGATCTATCTCTATAGATCTTAATCCCCAAGATGTAGGAGGCATCCCCCAGATCTTTCATTGAGAATCTATATGATAAGAAGATCTTGACCGAGTGCAGCATAAGAATATCATTTCCTATCAAGAGTATGTCATCCACGTACAATACGGGGAAGACAACTTTACTCTCTGCAACCTTCTTATATATGCAAGGTTCATCTACATTTTTGATGAAGTCAAACTCTTTGACTACAACATCAAAACAGATGTTCCAACTCCGCGATACTTGTTTTAACCCGTAAATGGATTTAAGCAGCTTGCACACCTTTCCGCTGCTCCCACTGTCCACGAAGCCCTCTGGCTAAGTCATATACATGCACTCTTCTAAATCACCATTTATAAAGGCGGTCTTAACATCCATTTGCCAGATTGCGTAGTCATGGTATGCAGCGATGGCAAGCAGGATCCGGATGGACTTAAACATAGCCACTGGAGAAAAGGTTTCTTCATAGTCCATACCTAGTCGTTGACAAAAACCTTTTGCAACAAGTCTAGCTTTGAAAGTCTCAACTTTTCCATCTACACCAAATTTCTTCTTAAAGATCCATTTGCTCCCAATGGGTTTTACCCCTTCATGAGCAACTTCTAAAGTCCATACTTTGTTGGTGTACATGGATTCCATCTAAGATCGCATTGCATCAAGCCATTTCACTGAGTCCCCACTCGTGATGGCCTGCTCGAAGCTAGTTGGGTCATCATCTTCCATGATGCAATCCTCGCTCCCACTATCAATGAGAAAACCGTAGTATCTCTCAGGTGGATGAGGAACCCTACCAGATCGGCGGAAAGGCTGGGGTTTATTGGGAACTATCGAATCCTCCGGTTCTACTAAATTTTCAGTTGCAGTTTGTGCTGCTGGAACTTCTTCCAGCTCTACCTCTTCGCCACTAATTTCTTTTGCAAGAAATTCCTTTTCTAAAAAGGTGGCATATTGAGAAACAAACACCTTTTGTTCCTAAGCGTGGTAGAATATATATCCTTGTGAACTCTTTGGACATCCCACAAACTTGCAAAGGACTGAACGTGCCTCGAGTTTGTCCGGATTTTGCCTTTTGACATAGGCCGGACAACCCCATATCTTAACTCGTTTAAAATATGGTCTTTTCCCACTCCATATCTCATATGGTGTGGTAGGTACAGATTTAGATGGAACTTGATTCAATAGGTATGCTGCTGTCTCCAACGCATAACCCCAAAAGGAAATAGGTAACTCAGCAGTGCTCATCATAGAGCGCGCCATATCTAATAGGGTGTGATTCCTCCACTCCGATACACCGTTGTGCTGTGGTGTATATGGAGGAGTAAGCTGAGAGAGAATCCCATTCCCTTTTAAATAGTCACGGAATTCTGTGCTCAAGTATTCTCCTCCCCGATCAGATCGTAGGATTTGAATACTTTTACCTGTTTGGTTCTCTACTTCGTGCTTATATTCTTTGAAATTCTTAAAAGCTTCAGACTTGTGTTTCAATAGGAACACATGTCCGTATCTTAAGAGATTGTCAGTGAATGTAATGAAGTATGATGAACCATTCCTTGCATGTGTAGACATGGGACCACATACATCACTATGTATCAGTCCTAAGAGTTTCGTAACTCTTTCTCCGTCTCCACTAAACAGAGTTTTGGTCATCTTTCCTTTGAGACAAGACTGACAGGTGTCATAAGATGAAAATTCGAACGGATTCAAATATCCATCCTTATGTAACTTAGCTAGTCGTGTCTCATTGATATGACCCAGTCTATAATGCCACAAAAAGGATTAGTTCATTTCTGAACTCTTTCTCTTGTATGTGTTTTGTACGTTGAGAACTGTGGTTTGATTTAGAATGTATATGCCATTATTTAACGAGCCTGATTTAATCAACTTTTGATCCAGGAAGATTTTCATAACATTATCATGTACTCCAAAATTATATCCTTCTTTACTTAATAAAGAAGCCGATATAAGATTGCATATCAGGGTCGGTATGTAATAGCATTCGTTCAGAATCAATGTATTACCATTTGGTAATACAAGGTGATATTCGCCAACTGCTTTGGCTGCAACATTTGCACCATTCCCTACTCTTACGGAATAATCACCAATTCTCAGTTCTCTACCTTTCTTAAGCCCATGTAACATATTACATATGTTGGATCCCGATCCGATATCTAATACCCAGGACATAGAGTGAACTGAGAAACAGTTCTCGGTAACCAACACACCCGAAGAAGAAGCATCAACAAGCTTATTCTTCATTTGGGTGGTGTGGAAATCCAGATGTATTCCTATTTCCCGCTCGGACTTATAACAATTATAAGTTGGAGTGGAACCAATGTTCCCCTGCTCAGCATAAAAAGCGGGTTCGGTCAATACATCCATATTATTATCTTGATTAAGGCCTGATATGGTCGCTAGCTTGAGAGAGTGAGAGAAGAAAACACTTAGCGTATGCTCTTTCAAATATTAGATTGGTTATTTATCTTATTTAATCGATATCTCCCACTTCTATTCTCAAATTTTCCTTCAAACCTTTAAAAAGAAAATTCAGCCAGGATTAATTGCATTCTATAACTTCGCTAACCGTTCAGCCAGGCCAGTGCCGGTACTTCTGAGTGAGGTTCCCCGTGCTTTCGCACGGACCTAATTAAAATAAACCTCATTTTCCCAGAGGCGTAGCCCCGTTGACACCTTCCTCGTGCAAAACTCTTCCGGGAGCAACTTTTGCTCAAAGTGGGATCGGGATCCTACTATCACATAGAAGGTATGCAATCTCATTGCAAATTTCAACACTTGAAATTCCCGAATATTTTTCCCCTAGAAACTTATGACCTTAATATAGTCAACAAATCATAAGCGCTAGCCAAGTTCAACCCGTCATTCCCTGATTGAATTAAACCCACCAGCACGACCTTTAACATAGTCAACAAAGTCGTACGACTACCCTAATCCAATCGCATCTCATGCTTTAGCAGATAAGCACTAATTAGCTACCGCACATTACGCCTTAACATAGTCAACAAACGTAGCATGAATGCTTAGTAGTACTTATCTGAAATGACGGAGGGCTATGTTTGGTTTTTAAGAAAACCTTTTGCGTAAAGAACTTGATATAGTTGTAGAAACAAGTGATTTTTTAAAAGGAGTGTTTTTGAGGCTTTTTACTAGTTTTGCTAAAGAGGTCACTCTCGGTGATGGGATCTCGGCTCTTTCCTTATCGAATAAGGTGCAGGATATTTCATAAATACCGCTATGCAAAGCAAAAACTAAAAGAAAAAATCAAAACAAAACCGAGTTGGTTGTAGCATTCTGCTAGCCTTTGCTAAAGAGGTCACTCCTAGTGATGGGATCTCGGCTTTTTCCTCATCGAATGAGATGCTGGATATTCTACAAGGAATACCGCTATGCAAAGCAAAAACTAGATCTACCCTTTTTGAAAATTTGATTCTACAATATCTTTTAGGTTTATTTTCTTCATTAATCTCATTAATGAAATCCCCTCATTTATGCTTCCTAAGCATCACAGAAGAAACGAAAATACAACATACGCTTATGCTATCCGCATTCGCCACAGTGTCCCGTTATGCACCGTTAGGTTACTTAACTAACGACATACCGAAACAGGACCAGCGCAGGTGCGAAACATAAGCAACGTCTACTATATATCTCATATATAATATATATCCATTCGTCTCAGAATCCACAGTAATCGCATCATAGAGCAGCTGAAGAAACATATGAAATATTGGATATACTAGGAGGTCCGTGTTTTATTTTGAGCCTGTATAAAACACGTATTCCACGGTCGCGATGAATAGCCAAACCCACATCCCTAGACCCTACGAGAGCGGTAAGCAACCCTACCAATTCTAGAGTTAGGAGACCCGGACTCGAATCCTCGAGTTGGTCTCTCACTGGACTCTAGAATCTGGTTACTTGTGCTCCCCTCCTTGGGTCTATCCTAATGCGGAAAATTAAATAATATACAACAATGGTGACATCATCCTCAACCCGGAAATGCCCCAGTAAAAGAATATTACATACATTGAATTTTACATGAATGAAAATAAAAACTCTCATCTCACATAAAACCACCGGCTATTCATAAAGCGAAGATCCAATATAATATATCACAGCAACACATAACATCACATGTCATCAACGTAAGTAAATATGTGTATCCCAATGGTCGTTGACGTATAAAAACGAAACTGGCGATACACCACATATTACACTTACGGTCCCAGAAAAGAAAATGTCAAACTACAACATTTGGAATCCATAATAACCTTAGATACCATAAACCCAAAATATCACATACTTTGGATTTATGCCTAACTATATGAATTCCACATATTGTATCACATTCCAGAAATTGCTAGAAGATGTTGAACATTCCGATCGAATCAACAAACACCCAAAATTACCCAAAAAGCTCAACACTTGAGTGTAGTTCGAAAGGTCCCAGAACATGCCACAACTTCTATGAACCAGCCGAAGAAGGGTCAACCAGTGCCTCATATGTGACACCGCTGAACTACCAAAAACCCTAGGGTTTAGTAGCGGTTCTGACGGTCACATAATCTAGTTAAGGTTTCGTTCTTCTAGAGGGTCCACAGAATCGCTTGCATGATTTTCTGAAAGTTTTAAACTATGGAAAAATCAAACACTTGAAAAATTTCCGGCAAGGGTTAAAATAGGTATTTGATATCCGTTCGAACTTTTTAACACCGTCTAAAATAACCGAAACAAAATTTAGAATTACGAATACAAAACACTCCGAATTACCTTTGCTAAATGATAACATCACATGTAAAATTAGCAAAAACAAACAACACCTAATGTACCAAAACCCAGAGCCTTAAACACTGTAAAAATTTCAGCCCAGAACTGCCCGATCTGGCCGGTTTTGACACTGATGGGCTTGGCCATTTTTTGAGGGAATGGGGTGAATTTTGTACAGTGTTCATTATGTATCTCATACATCATTCTGCAGCTGTTTAAAAAAAAATTTTGACATTCGGAATTTTTTTTACAGAAACTAGGGTTTGATGTCGGTTGTTGCGGAGTTGTTTCGGATTCGTAATCCTACACTTATCCGTCTAATTCTCTAGCTAGGCTCTGATACCACTGTAGAGTTCCTATGAACAACAACAAGGTTTCAGGAGGTATCGTCCATGCCATTTTCAAAATTTTGCTGTTTTAAAGAACCATTAACTAGAATCGTTAACTAGAGAATCATACGAAACATAATGTAAACTACTTTATATCTAAGTGAACTTGAAATACAACCATTGTAGATCAGTCCTTCACTTCATTAGCTCCTTGTAGTAGTCCCTTCGCTGCGATAAAATGATCTTGCGGACTCTTGAACGGCTCCATGAGAAGAAAGCAACGAACTTGCTTGAAGTCTTCGAGGCCGAAGATGATCTACGTCGAGGAGACACTAACCCAAGCTACCCTCTTCACTTATGTGGGATTAGTGAAGCTAACACCCTATACTAATGTGCTAATCTAGTAGAGGATGAAGTAGGATTTTTGCTCACTTTGGAATTAATTTTCGCACTAAAGTTTCTCACTTGATCAAGAGCTAGAGAGCTCTTGTGCTTTGAAGAGGAAGACGAAGAGAGATAATGTTGTGAGAGTGAATGGCAACCATGGGTGAGAAAATATCTAATATTACTCATGTAGAGACTTAGCCATGAGTTAAGAAAATGGTTGGGTTAACAAATATCTAGTGTGAGACAAAACTAGTGGACTAAATCAATGGGTCTCAAAGCTTCATGAAGTTTCATGCCATGTGACAAATTTCTAACTAATAAATGAATTACAATAAATAAATAAACCCTACATTATCTTTATCATGGAGTAAATCTCATACACCCATGTTGTACGTATCATCAACCATGACACATAATTAAAAACACAATTAATATATATCACATATATATATTAAGTGTGCACATGTGAGAAAAATTAATGTTTAAGTGAGCTAATATTAGTTAATATAAATTAATATATCAAATATATAATTACACATTAAATCATTAAATCAACACTTGATTTAATAATCCGGTTATATCTCATATGACCGACTAATATTATTTGTATCGTTATATCGAATCAACGCTTGATTCGATAGCCCGGCTATATCATATATAACCGACCGATACTGTATCAACTTATCGAATCAACATTTGATTCGATAACCCGGCTATATCACATATAACCGATCGATACAATATATCGTGAGAATAGAATACGGTATCTCGATCTCGTATTAATCTCGGTCCCGCACATATCACATATGTGCTCCTACTTCGTTTTTCCTAAGCCGGTGAAACCTCTGTGTAGGACTCTAAAGACTCGTCAATACGTCGGCAGTAGGTGATGATCACATCAAGCACCTATAAGCCGTCAGCGGCACTAGCTGGATGTAACGGCTACCGGGTATTGAACGATCAAAAGATTAGCAAGCTAGCCCGCCCTAACTCCTGTAAAAGCCTAACAGTAACACTACCGTACAGTCCGGTCTCTTCGTCTGATATGTCACATATCCAGTATAGGGGTGGTAAACGTCATACCCCAATAACCGATAATTCGTGCCGATGTGAGGCTCATAACGGGTCGGGAAACTACTGATAACACTTACCAGTAAATCTTTGTATCAGCCCTAGCAAGGGACTTCCTGTTATGGCCAATCGAGCACATCGCAACATTAACCCCCAATACCGGGAGAGACGAATCCCTTCCTATCGCTCATTGCCTCTATGTGATTTGGGACTGTACCCAAAAGCTACCGTTTTGCACGTTCTCATGAACATGGCGATCTCAGATCTACAGACTAACCTGTACCAGTGTCACCAGAGAACTGCTATCTGACAATAGGTATAATAGCAGCTAGGAGTTCTCGGCGAATTCGTTCAGTGTACCCAGTTTCCACCGAGCACCCGCATACCATCTTTGATATCAAACACCAATGGATGTGGGATCATCCATCGCCCATCATATGGGTCAAGATGCTTATACGCTAGTCTACTCCGGAATATCTATGCCCTGTCTCGATATACTCTCGACTAGGAACAATTTTAGGGTGTACTTATGGACTACCCTTGGCTCCCACTAGTATGATCTCCATCATAGTCCTGGTAGTCAAGTATATAACCTATGGGATTTATCAACATGTGAGAGCAAGAAAGCATCACATATACAAGTCAACATGTTAAGATAAAGAGCAACCACTACCACAAATAAGGGTTGCCCCTACGGATTTATCCGTAGGGGAAAACCACTGCCCCTACGGATACTTCCGTAGGGGCGAAAAAATAACCTGTAGGTGCAAACGATGTAGGTGCAAGTTGAAGCCCTGAACTTGCCCCTACGGGCAAAATCTTGCCCCTACGGAGTTCTGTGTAGGGCCAATTTCACCTACAGAGTAGGCCGTAGGGTAAAAAAAGTTATTTTATTTATGGTTTTTTTAAATATATTAACTGTACCTACGAAGATATCCATAGGGCCAAGTACTATCCCCTACGGATATATGCGTAGGTACTTATCCGTAGGGGGATATTTTGCCCCTACGGATAACTCCGTAGGGGCCTTTGTGTGCCCCTACGGACATATCCGTAGGGGCACTCCCAACCCCTTGGTACTGAGATCAGGGGGAAATATCAGTTACTGCTGATATTTTTCCCCTACGGTTTAATCCGTAGGGGCAATATGATTACCTACGGATTAATCCGTAGGTACATATTATCTGTAATTTTTTTAAAAAAGGGCTGCTTGATTTTTTCCCGCCCTGTGCACAATAATATATATATCAATAAAATATAAATTTAATCATCACACAACATATATCGCAGTATTCATAATCACATCTCACGCATATAATATACAAAAGAATCCCAAAAACTGAATATGATATAAATATAAACCAATATCAAATATCAATATCGTTTCAAAATGTAGTACAATATGTATGATATAAATAAATACATGTTTCAAAAAATACGAATCAAAAAGCTACCCTAGCTCGGTCCAGCTCCACCTCTGTTAAACGATAGAATCAAGCGCGCCTGCTCCTCGGTCAATAAACCATGCAATTCGGCATGTGCGGGAGTCTGAGCGGCCTGTGGAGCTAGCGATGTGGTCTGCGCAGCCGCCGTCGAGGTAGTCGCTTGTGGAGCCGCGACTGCGGGAGTCTGAGTGGGCGGTGGAGCTATAGGAGCTGTCTGTGGAACCGCAGCCGATGTAGTGGCTTGCGGAGCCGCAGCCGAAGGAGATGCATGTGGAGGCTCAGTCGATATACCCTGTCGCGTCTGGACCTAACGTGTGTAAGAAGTGCGTAAGAACTGGTATTATTCGAATTCGTATCATTATCAAGTTATTTCAAACCCAATTTGGATATCTAGTTTGGAAAACCGTTGTTTATTTTAATTACATATGTATGTATGATTAATCAAACCTAAGTCTAAAACCAAATAAGCTCAAGCTACGTACTAATTATGGATATGTTGATATCTATAATATGACATGATATTTTATTATAAAGTAGTATACATACCAGCATCCCCTTCAACTCCTGAACGGTGGCCCTCAAGCTCTCCAGTTCCTGCTGGACACGTCGTTCACTGGAGACGGAGGAAGTAACCGCCGGGGTGGAGTCCAACCTCATATGGACCCAGCTAGGGCTCAGTCCTCGGCCTCTCTCCCAACCTCCGTGGTGCCCTCTGTGTGCGGCGTCCAGAACTGGGGTCAGCAGCCTCGGATCGCTCTGTCCGGTAAAATCGATCCCCGAGGCCTCGGCCTGCTCGACCACCCGCTCCTACACCCACATTAAGCAGTAAAGTATAAGTATAAAATTTAAACTTGAACCTTCCAAAACTAAAATTTCAAATATGGGTAGAATAAATATTAACACTTACGCAATACTCCTGGGTAGCGACGTCGGGCTATCGAAGCTCGCCCGTGGCGGGATCTGTCGAGGTGCCGTAGACGGCAAAATATGCGGACAGCACGCTCGGTGTACCACCTGACGTCACGGTCCGAGCTGTCTGCAATATTATAAAATAACTCTTAATATTAGAAATATTAGAAAATAACTCTTAATATTGCAGAATATCACAAAGGTCGGTCTATTGTAATTTACCGATAACTCCATGGCTCGAGTAATATTCCTCGAGCCACCTGTGTAAGTAGGGCGACCCCTCTTCGCCGACTTCCTGTTCTCTGTATTCTGAGCGGCCTGTTTCTGCACAACGCATTAACATTTAGTTTACTAATTAAGGAACACAAAAAAATAAATTATATCCTAAACAATGAATTACATTTAAAATACATACCTGTTTGCGTTGGGAGTCGAAATATTCGCACAATAGAGGCCATATCTCTACGTCGACTCTCGCAAACGCCGGAGTAGATAGGAGGGCCGCTCTCTTCTCCTCGGGGTTCGCCTTCCATAGGGAGTAGCAGTCGGCCTTCAGCTCATTCCTGTTGTATCGGACCTTGGCCTGTATGTTCTTCATCAGGCCATTGTATAGAGCATGAAGGTCGAGCACCCTCCCCGGGTGATCAGGGTCGGCTACAGGCTGAAAATCGTAATCCAACTGAAAATACAAAAAAAAACATTGTTATTAGATTGCAAGTGTTAATAATTAATATATTGGATAGATCAAATGAAAATATATATTAATACGTACTCGAGCCTGATCAAAGAAGAGGGCGAAGGAGCGCTGGTGCTGCTTGCCCCACTCAACGTGAAGTGGATAGTTCTTCATGAGCCGGCTCTCGTCCCCTATATACCGGCCGAACCTCTCGGCATGAGGACCGGTATAGCGATAGTCAAGGGTAAAAAAGAGGGGGAATGCTGCCTCCCCCCTAGCTCTGTCAGGCCTCAACCTATGGGACTGATTCGGGCCTCGAGTCCTCCTCTGGGGATGGGGAGGCCCTGCGTCTGCACGAAATATTAAGACAATCAATATTAAGACAAAGTTGTATTAAGAAATCAAGGTTAAACGGAAATTGAAGTGTGATATATACCTCCGGTGACTATTGCATGAGCCTGGGCCCGGGCAGCAGCACGAGCGGGGCGATAGTTCCTCCGGGGTCCCGGATGCGGACACATCCCCTCCAACTAGAAAATAAGCATTGACGCTAAATTTCCATGAAGTTCATATTTATTCTATAGAGCATATGTAAAATGAATAAATATTTTAGATTTATTCATACTAAGCTGCAGACGATGCGGAGGGTATGGAAGCGGCAGGAGTGGCCCCTACGGAAGATGTGGACGCACCACCTATAATTAGACAATTAAAAATAGATTATATAAGTAATTGCAAAAAGAATGTGTAGATCAATAATATAACGTTCTCAATCAATATGCATGCACTATAGGATATATAAACATACCCGCAGGTGCAGTGGTGTCACCTCCTACAGCTAGACAATAATAAAAATTGCTAAGTAAGAGCAAAAGGAATGTGTGTATTTATGATATAGCATTCTAAATCAATATACGTGCACTATATGATATATAAACATACCTGGAGGAGCGGGAGTGGCCTCTGTCCCAGATGTGGACGCATCACCAACAACTAGACAATCAAACATTGACAATATAAGTAATTTTGACATAAACAGGCATGAATATCTGTAATATTACATTCAAAATGGATATGCGTGCAGTATACCTGGAGATGTGGCAAAATCCACACGGAAGGAGGCATCTGAAGGGGTCTCTGATCTAGGTGCAAGACCGGCCCTTTGAAGCTCCCTAAAGAGCTCTCCAGGCGGCAGAACTGCTCTACCTCTGCCTCTGCATCTGCCGCGGCTGGAGCTCCTGCCATCCCTTGCTGCTCCTGACATCGTCATCAAATCTAGATAAACGGTTCGTGGACGCATTAGACAATCATTAAAAGTATTGACTATATATGTATAGAGCGTAAAATGTGAAGTAATAATATAACATTACTGATAACCTTTTTTGTTTCGTGGGCGCATTATACATATCTACTTGGATTTCATCGTCGATGTCATTTCTAACCCACGTAACTTCATGATCGGTTGAAGACAACCCGTCCTTTGAAACAGACGGTCGGAGCACTTTAAGCTTTCTCTCTTCTTCGTCCTCATCGCTGTCCTCGAATTCTGGGACATCGTAAACATTTCTGGGTTTCCATCGGCATACAACACTCCATCCCGGATGCTTCAAACACTGTGAGTAGTATACTTGGAATGCTTAGTTCAGAAAGATAAACGGATCTTCCTGACCGTAAAATCGAAGTGTGTTCACACTGGTCAATCCATACTCATCTTTCCAAGTCCCAAGATTACTTCTCCACCTGTCCATATCGGTTCGCGTATCGTACCAAGTACACTGGAATATATAAAAGGGTTCTGATCGTCCGGGATAGTGGATGCCGAGTATACAATTTAAATACCCATAGTAAATCACACCGTCCGATCCTACCGTTGCAATCCCACTTTTAGTTTCATATATGAGTATCGATGAGAATATGAAGGTTTCATATTATCATATATTGCTTTTAACTTGAACATCTTGAATCACTCTCTAATTATACGTTTGTTGTGTATTCTTGTTGTATGTATGTGTTCCGGCTGTCGGGGGTAGGCTACTATCCCATTAAGAATGTATAGAGCGAACACCCATCATTTGTGCTTTCAACCGTTTCGAGTAAATTTCGGCAGCACCTCCCCGCTGTTCTCCGAGTACACTGTAATAGAATAGATAATCATTTCAAAGCTGTGAAACAACGTTGAAATGAACATCTAATCTATCTTTGTACACGGAGAACCAGCGGAAAGGTACCGAAGAAATATCTCGAAACGGATGAAAACACAAGTGAATGAAGGCGTTTGCTTTATACATTCTTAACTTTTCCACACGGGACAAATCTATGGGTTACCATACGATTGAATTTTCTCATCGCGTAGACGATACGACGGTTGTTAGTATCGAGCTATACTGTCCGATATTTAACAATCTTCGTATAGTTCTATGTCATGACGAGCATCGCACGTATGTTAATCGATAGACGGGGACTAAGTGGCGCTTTTAGTTTCATATATGAGTATCGATGAGAATATGAAGGTTTCATATTATCATATATTGGTTTTAACTTGAACATCTCAAATCACTCTCTAATTATGCGTTTGTTGTGTATTCTTGTTGTATGTGTGTGTTTCGGCTGTCGGGGGTAGGCTTCTATCCCATTAAGAATGTATAGAGCGAACACCCATCACTTGTGCTTTCAACCGTTTTGAGTAAATTTCAGCAGCACCTCCCCGCTGTTCTCCGAGTACACTGTAATAGAATAGATAATCATTTCAAAGCTGTGAAACAACGTTGAAATGAACATCTAATTTATCTTTGTACACGGAGAACCAGCGGAAGGTACCGACGAAATATCTCGAATCGGATGAAAACACAAGTGAATGAAGGCGTTTGCTTTATACATTCTTAACTTGTCCACACGGGACAAATCTATCGGTTACCATACGATTGAATTTTCTCGTCGCGTAGACTATACAACGGTTGTTAGTATCGAGCTATACCGTCCGATATTTAATAACCTTCGTGTAGTTCTATGTCACGACGAGCATCGCACATATGTTAACCGATAGACGGGGACTAAGTGGCGCTTTTAGTTTCATATATGAGTATCGATAAGAATATGAAGGTTTCATATTATCATCGGGTATCATATATTGGTTTTAAGTTGAACATCTCGAATCACTCTCTAATGATGCGTTTGTGTGTATTCTTGTTATATGTGTAACAAGATTTTAAACCATTGAGATCAAGATTGATAGAACTGATCATCCAACATTGCAATGGTATTCATCAACCAAAAAATATTATTGCAATGGCATTCATCTTTAACAATCAACAATTAAAACTACAAATGTAAGAAACTGATACCATAAAGCGTTATACGCAACATATGAATTCACATGACTGAAACATGCATCAAAAAAACTTGTTCATCCAAAAGAAAGGCCACTGTCAACAAATATAGACAAATACGTCATAAAAACAGTAACTAATTAACAAGTTGATTAGCATCTAGATCAAGATAATGATAGGAAAAACAATTGACTGTGATCTATAATGACAAGTCTATTACCATGACTCTCGACTAACAAAGGTGGCTTTTCATCCTCGGTAGCTTGATAATTGGGATTTCATAGCGAATAAAAATATGCATATGCCGTTTGACTGGGAACTTCAATAGGAAACTCAATGAGGTCGGGTGTACTGAAGTACGCTTTGTATTTCGCTATATCAGGTGATGAAGCCCAAGCCCTAGCTAGCCCCAGCCTCACCCCAACCGAACCCTATCGAAGGTAAAGAACGTCCTTACACTTTCATATTTCTATTAATGATGCAAGTCTCCACCAAGTCAAATTCTTGCAATATCATTCTTTTTAGAGTATGTCTAATTTAATAGATAGAATTTTCAAAGTTGGGCAACCAAGAAAAAGTAACAAGGGATTTTACATACATGCCAAAGCTTTGATTATTTATTTATTTATTTTTCATTTGGCAAGAAATACAAATTATATTAGAACATTGTACATACCTAATTTCCACTTGAAATCGGTTTTTTCTTTTATCAGTACTCGTTGACATATAGTAACAAACAATGTTTGATTAGAAGGACCCAAGATTTTCTCGATCAACAATAATTTTAGTAATCAAACTAGGCTAAAATTGCTGGAAATTCCTCTCAGATTTGCCAAATTCAGCAAACCCCAAAGCCAACCTAACCCTAACCCCAGACCCAGCCCTAGCCTAGCCCCACCCCAACCCTAACCTAACCCTAGCCCCAGCCCCAGCCCCAGCCCCGCCTCTGCCCCAGCCCACCCTAGCCCCAACCTAACCCTAACCCCAGCCCCAGCCCTAGCTAAACCCCAACCCTAACCCTAACCCCAGCCCCAGCCCCAGCCCCAGCCGAACCCTAACCCTAACCCTAACCCCAACCCTAACCCTAACCCTAACCCCAACCCCAACCCCAACCGCAACCCCTGCCGAACCCCAACTCCAACCACAACCCCAGCCCCAGCCATGAACCCTGGCCCTAAATAACAAAAAATTTGTTTAGTTGAAGATTTACTAACCTGTGCGATGGAGGAGACGATCGATCGGTGGAGACGATGAAACGGAGGCGATGAAGAAAACGGTGACGAGGAAGAACGGTGACGAGAACGGCGGTGGCGACGACGAGAACGGCGGGAATGATTTGGGGATTTTGGTTCATGCACGATCGAGAGAGAGAGAAAGAGATAAGGGGCGTAGGCGATCTGTGCCTTTTAATTAAATCGCTATTTAGTTGCCCCTACGGATTTGTCCGTAGGTCCTTGGTTTGCGGCTCCGTAGGGGCAAACACCAAATTAAGAATTAATATTTTTATTCTTGAACGTCTTGGACCGTAGGGGTAACCTTCTAGCCCTACGGATTAATCCGTAGGGCCAACATAAATCTGCCCCTACGGATCTCAATATCCGTAGGGGCAACCCCCTATTTTAGTTGTGAACCTGATAGCATACTATCACGTCGAGCAAGAAAGTCCTCTCTATATATATCCAAGCATCCACTATAATAGACATCACATGTACAATAATGACCTCTAGGGCATACATATAACTAACACTAAAAGAATCTGGTTTGGGAGTCATTGACCCAAAGCTCGCTAAGTTTCCAATCGCCAAATAATACAAGCTAAGCAAGTGTTCTCTCCGAGTTATAAGTCCTGATGGTTCTTTGTTTGAGAATAATCTTGGCGGAGACGAGTTTTCTATTAAAACAGTTTTTTTCGTGTAGATATGAAGGTTTATATTTATAAAGACATTTTGCACGATAACTTGGGTGTGCATGAACAAAAACAGGTGAAAAGTAGGAGTGGAGAATAAGACTTAGGTTCTCTATTAAAAATGATATATATTCTGACTTGAAACCTAACTGGAGAATGAAACTTGAGAAAAATCTTAACTCCTTTCAAAACTCGTGTGATCCTTTAGAAGTTTATCTCGGTCCTTATTTATGACATAATGACCCTAATCAAGTTCTTAAAAACTTATGGACACTATCTGCACAATCACGTAAAGACGCGTATATGCTTATGTTAAATTGTGACGAGAGAAAAATAGGGTTTAACATTTCTGACTTGGGTGATAGAACTTCTAACTTTGATCTCTAACTTAAGATTAGAATCAACAGTTCTCCACGACGCTAACTTGACTGGATTTTGTGGGTGTAATCCGCTGAAAACCCTCTGGAGACAACACTCCTCCTACTAGGGACACCTAGAGTTTTAACGGCTTGTTGCACGTGCTCAGTGCAATCGCATTCCCTGCGAAAGTGAGACTAGGATTTTTTTTTTGCTCGGGACGAGCAAAAGATAAGTTTGGGGGTATTTTTTCTGTTGGCTATAGTGCCCTCATGTTAATTATTGGATCGCAGACACGTGATTGCAATGATTGAGAGATGACCTATACCGGTAGAACAGTCTTACTCGAGATGATAGTATGCTATCTTGTTTGTCTTTATCATCATGTACATGCTTCAGATGACATTTAAGATCACTATTACATGTTGATAGAGCCCATAGGATTCATGCTTGACTACCAGCAGTATGATGGTGATCATATATATGAGGGTTGGGTGGTCTATAAGAACATCCTTAAAGTGTCTCTAGTCATGAGAGTTTCGAGACTGGGCATCGATACTCCAAAAGTAGACTAGTGTATACGGATCGAGACCCCGACGAGGGGCGGTGGCCGGTCTCACAAGCCATTGGTGTCAGTTGGTTCACATAAGATGTATATAGGTGCTCATTGGGTTATGAGTACATTGGACGGACTCGCCGGGAACATGCTAGTTGGTATTATACCTATTGTCAGATAGCAGTTCTCAGGTGACATGTGTACAGGTTAGTCTATCAACCTGATATCGTCATTTGTCTCGCGTGAGTTCCCATTGTGCTTTTATTACTACCCTACCATGGCTCAAAGGAGTCGTGCAAATAGGTTTTAGTTGGGTAGAGTCCCGAGCCACATGAAGGCAGTGAGAGGATCGTCAGAGGATTTGTCTCTCCCGGTATATTGGGGGTTGATGTCGCGGAGTGCACGGGTGACCATCACCAGAAATCCTCGGCCGGGGTAGACGAGAATTACTGATTCGGATCAGTAGTTTCTTAGTTGGTGATAGGCTTCATACCGACACTAAATGCCGCGTTATTAAGGGTCTGACTTTATCCACCCCCTAGATTCGATATGCGATACTCATAGACAAACGGACCGGACTGTATGGATATTGTCACTGTCAGGCTCAGTAGGGTTTCAGGATGAGTTCGCTCGTCGGCCTTCCTTTCGCTCAATACCTGGGCAGCTGTTACGTACAGCTAGTGCCACTGACGTGCTTGTGATTAAACCCACTGACAGTGTATTGACGAGTCTTTAGAGTCCCACACAGAGGGTTTCCCTGGTTCGGGCGAAACGTTGTAGAGGCTGTATGGGTTTTTGGCAGGGTTCGATCATATTCGTGCATTTGTGCACGGATCATGATCGGACGGATATTACCAGTAGGCTTTGGTTTAAGCCGGATCCTAGTATTATATTGTTGGATTACTTTCGTCTCGTTGTATTCGTATTCAGTCGGAATACGGATGCAGGTATATATATATGGATGAGGGGTATTATTGTAATCCGTTACAAGATTACTTTTAGGGTTGCCATTTCATTTGGATTTAAACATTAAGATTAAATGTTTAATTATGTGGAAATGGTGAGTGCAAGTCTTGGCTTTGGCATTCATTGTGACATGAGTGTTTTTTGTTTTGGTAAGGATATTTTGTGTGAGATATTTTAGTGTGTGGCTGCTCATTTTTGTTAAAGGATTTTCTTTAAGTGCTTTATATATCACACACAAAATATCAAGCCAAATACAACCAACTAAAGAAAAGAGCAGAGACAATTCTTCACTTGCCTTTTCTTGCAAAAGTCTTGAGCTCACACATTTTCCTCACTTGGCTTCTTCTTCACTTCCATCCATACCCTCTCATAAGTTGAGAATCCATGGAAGTTTTGAGACAAAGTATTCACACATAATCTCTACTTCACCTTGTGCATCTAGGCTAGCAAACTGGATGCCCGAGTTGGTTCGGTTTTGAAGCGGGAGCCCGTATTACTAATTCTCGACGTGGATCCTCTTCGACGAGGGAGACCGGAGAGTGAACTTGATTGAGGTAGCCGCAACGAGCTAAGGACAGAGATTGAAGACCAAAGGACACGGATCGATCAGTATAATCTCTTAAACTCCTTTTTTATAGAACTAATATAGGGTTAATGGTACGATCCGTCGATTAGGGTTCCGTTAGCGCCGGTTTTCTAAAGTTTTTGTTCCGCGTTTGGCCACAGATTGATGGCCGGGGCGCTGCCGTAACCCTACATGGTATCAGAGCCAACCCATTAACCGCATACTAGTTGTTTAGACGATGTTAAACTATCAAAACCGAAACAACTCTAAATCAATACCAACGATATTCTAGTTTCTGTCAATTTTTTCTGTGTCTTCTAAAAATTTTTTAGCGACTACAGAAGACTATTTGTATGACCACTAGACTGCACCCCAAATACGAGACACTTTCACCTGTTTTCACCCTAGCACAATGCTCCAAAAACCGAGTTAGCCGGCCATATCATTGAGTTTGGACTTCGTATTTGGGTTGTGGTTTAGACTCTGGAATATTGGTTTATTGGTATTCCTAGTTTAGCCCAACTTGGATATGGTTTTATCTTGTTGTTTGGGGATATTCGGTGTTATTTCAAAGTCGATATTTCTAACATCGTTTAAATTTTTCAGTACATGCATTTCTATCTGCGGCCGTGAATGTCATTAGAGCGGTACAACTTGTCTAATTGCTATAGTTCTTTTAGACGGGTTTGCGAACGTAACATTCACATTGATGTTCTGTGTTATGCTTTGTTTGTTGCGGATTCGTCATGGTGGATAGCTTGGGTGCAATGTTAGTACAGTTTAGTTTCATTTGTACATTTGATATCGTAGGGCGAGCGTCCGACATGTGGACTGCAGTTGCTGTCTGTTTGTATATTATTTCTTTTAGGGCACGACCGGATTGAGGTCGATGTCACCGTTGTACACATTTTCTTTTCTGTACTAGGATTACCCCACGATGGAGTGCACGGATAGCCGGGTTCTGGAGGGCAACGGGTCCGCATCTCATGGCGTTGAGAAGGAGGGGGCCTCACTCTAGAATTGGCGGGTTATTCGCCGCACTCGTAGGGGGTACAGGTTGACCCAAGGAGGGGTGCTCAAGTTACCGGATTCCGTGAAGTATTGGGTGGCCCATTTACTTTGATAAAGGGGGCTGCCTCGCTTCTAGTTTTGGCGGGTAACTTTCCGCGCTCGTAGGGGTCTAGGTTTTCATTGCACAGGCTATCCACACGACCAGGGGAATGTCGGGTTTCATTTATGGCTAAAAAGAAACCCGGGGCTCCCAGATTATCTTTATTGATCTGTGATACTTATTACTTATCTGTGATGTTGCATTTATAACGCCTGGAGCGATTATTATATATTGTTATATATATACTAGTAGATGTTATATATGTTTTACACCCGCGCTAGTCCAGTCCCCGCTCTGTCGTTAGTTAAGTAACCTAACGAGTGATGACGGGACCCAGTGGCGAATGCGGATGTCATATATGTACATCATATTTTCGTTCTTTTCTGGTGTGATTAATTGATGGGACTGCGTTGATTCAGATCAATGCAAGGAAAACAGACCTATTCGATGTTGTTGGAACAATTTTCAAAAGCTATTATTATAAGGACGTTTTCTTATTTTGGCATAGCGGTATTCGGTTATGAATATCCAGCACCTCATTAGACGAGGCAAGGACCGAGATCCCTTCACCGGGAGTGACCCCTTGGGCAGAAATTTGCGTCAGGGTAATAACTTCATTATAGTCGATTACTTTTTGCTTTGCATCGAGTTATTCAGTGGAATATCCTGCACCTCATTCGACGAGAAAAGAGCCGAGATCCCTTCACCGGGAGTGACCTCTTTAGCAAAGGTTTTCGCCACTATATATTTGTAAAAAGCTATCCAGTTCCTTCAACGATATCAAGTTCATTACGTTAAAGGTTTTTCGCCAAAAACCATTCGTATCCCTCCGTCATTTCAGACGGGTAGCACTTAGTATTCATGCTATGTATGCTGGCCTTCGTCAAGGCATAGTGTATGGTAGCTATTTTTACTTTTCTGTTGTATAGATAGATGCGTTAGTTTGGGATAGTCGTACTACTATTTTGGCCTTCGTCAAGGGTATGTACGGGTAGATTCAAATTAACCTAGACAATGACGGGTAGAAGTTGACATGTGACTTAAGATATGTTGGCCTTCGTCAAGGTCATAAGTGTAGGGTTCCTAGGCACGCTAATGAGGTCTCACAAGGCATCAACCATGCCAATTTCAAATTTTTCATGTGCCGAGAAACCCTAATACGGATCGTTAACTAGAATTTTAGGCAAAACATGCAACTAGTTAACAACTTAACTAAGTGAACGGAAATACAACCTTTGTAGATCCGGTCCTCCACCTCCATAGCTCCATGATAAAGTCTCCTTGCTGTCCAAATCGAATCCCGGGCTCTAGCGTCGGCTTCATCGGAGAAATGGGCGGGCTTGGTCGTCGGCTTCGATGCCGAAGATGATCTACGTCGAGGCAACACTAGATCAAGCTCCAACTTCACCAAGCCATGAAACTTGTGAAGAAAACACCCTATACTACTTGGCAAGTGGTAGAGGATGGAGAAATAGGAAGTGGGTTCACTTTAGAATTGGATTTCTCACTCTTTTTCTGAAGTTGCCATTGATGGAGGCAAGCTTTCTTCATGTTGAAGAAGGAGAAGAAGAAGAAGATAATATCATAAGTCTTTTTTCAAAAAGAAAATAATATGAATACTTATCATATACAAACCATGGTTATGTGTAGAGAGTTAACTATGGTTTTGGTGAATGGTTAGGTTAAAGGAAATGAAGACAAAATGGTCACTTGGTCAAAGCTTCATGAAGCTTCAACAAGCTTCATGTTTTAAAGCAACCATTTTGTTTTTCTTTCTTTTATCTTTTAACCAAAAAGAAAAGATAAATAAATAAGTGAAATGAAACCCTAACCATTCACGAAACATGGTTTAAGTCGTTACACAAATCCAATTGGCATATATCATCAAACATGATACAAACAAGTGTACAAAGCTATATCATATATACAATGTGCACATGCGAGTGAGAAAATCCATCTTAATGTGAACTAATACTAGTTAATGCTAAGTAATATATCAAATATATATATAATTAACCATTAAATCATTGAATCAACACTTGATTTAATGATCCGGTCATATCGCATACAACCGACTAGTATTAAGTGTATCAATGTATCGAATCAACACTTGATTTGGTAACCCGGCTATATCACATATAACCTGCTGATGATACAAATCGCGAGAATAGAATCCAGTATCACATACTGGTATTATTCTCGGTCCCGCACATATCTCATATGCGCTCCTATTTCGTTTCGCTTGAGCCAGGAAACCTCTGTGTAGGACTCTAAAGACTCGTCAATATGCCGGCAGCAGATGATGATCATATCAAACACCCACAAGCCGCAAGCGGTCTGCTAAACGTAACGGCCACCCGGGTATTGAGCGATCAGAAGATCGACGAGCAAGCCCGCTCATACTCCTGTGAATCCAACCAGTAACACTTACCGTACAGTCCGGTCTCGTCGTCTGATATGTCGCATATCTCGCCTAGGAGGGGTAAACGTCAGACCCCAATAGCTCGATAAGTCGTGTCAATATGAGGTCTATAATAGTTCGAGAAACTACTGGTAACACTTACCAGTAAATCTCAGCAACCCTGGCCAGGGATTTCCGGTTATAGCCAATCGAACACAGCGCAACATCAACTCCCTATACCGGGAGAGACGAATCCCCTCCTATCGCTCATTGCCTCCATGTGATTCGGGACTGTACCCAAAAACCACCGTTTTGCACGCCCTCTTGGACGTGGTAAGGTGGAAATCAAAGCACGGTGGGAATCACACAAGACTCTATGACGATCTCGGGTCAACAGACTACTCTGTTCTAGTGTCACCAGAGAACTGCCATCTGACGTAAGGTATAATACCAGCTGGGAGTTCTCGGCGAGTCCGTCCAGTGTACCCAGTCTCCACTGAGCACTCGTATATTATCTCTGATGTCAAACACCAATGGATATGGGATCATCCATCGCCCATCTGTATGGGTCGAGAAGGTATACGCTAGTCTACTCTGGTATATCGATGCCCCGTCTCGATATACCCACGACTAGGGACCTTGAAGGATGTACTTATGGACTACCCTGTCCCCACTAGTATGATCCGCATCATAGTCCAAGTAGTCAAGTACACATCCTAAGGGCTTTACCAACATGTAACAGAGAGACAATCAGTGTACACGTTAAGGTAAAGAGCAACCAGATAGCATACTATCATGTCGAGCAAGAAAGTCCTCCCTATATATGTCCAAGCATCCATTACAATATACATCTTATGTATAGTAATGGCCTCTAGGGCATACATATAACTAACAATCTCCCACTTGCACTAGGGCCATCTGATAGCAGTGGTTGCAGTATCTCATACTCAACCATCCCATAAAAGTCTCTCTCTGGGAAAAGGCCTTTGTGAGTGGATCCGCCGTGCTGTCCTCTGAGTCTACTCTCCTAACCTCGATCTCCTTGGAGATCAACCATCTCCATGATCAGGTGATACTGCCTTAGAATATATCTGGATCATTGATGGGACGGACGTTCCTTGGCATATGCCACAACTCCATTGTCACACAATGGGAGGAAGTAAGTTCATCTCATGAACAAATATACATCCAGACTACCTCTTTGGTAGCATCTTAAGTAGCGATGTATCGAGCCTTTATCATCTAGGATGCCACGGTATCTAGCTTGGAACTCTTCCAACATACCGTCCCTTTACTGAGGGTAAAGACAATGCCTGTGACTGATTTTCAGTCGTCCTTATCACCCTGGAACCCTTCCAGTGATTCTCCCCAGGATCGGTTGATACCATCTCACTACAACTAGTGAGAATCCTAACATCCAATTAGATCTATCTCATAGATCTAAAACCCAGGATTTAGGAGGTATCACTTTGATCCTATATGGAGAATCATTGTGATAAGCGGAGATTGACCGAGCGTAGCATAGGAAACTCCTTCCCTATCAAGAGCATGTCATCCACGTACTCTACGAGGATCGTCACTATACTCCCTACTACCTTTTTGTTTATACAAGGTTCATCTACCATTTTGATGATGTCAAACTCTTTGACTAACACATCAAAACAGATGTTCCAACTCCGCGATACCTGCTTTATCCTATAAAGCATCTTGTACACGTTTCCGCTGCTCCCACTGTCTACGAAGCCCTCTGGCTGTGTACTTATAGACGTTCTCTTCTAAAAGAGCATTTAGAAAAGCAGTCATGGCACCCAACCGCTAGATATCGTAGTCATGGTATATAGCCGTGGCAAGTAGGATCTGGATGGACTTAAGCATAGCCACTTGAAAAGGTTTCATCATTATCCACGCCTGGTCGATGACGAAAAGTTTTAACAAGTCTAGTTTTGAAAGTCTCAACTTTTCCATCTACACCAAGTAATCTTCTCAAGATATACTTGCTCCTGATGTGGATTTAACCCTTCAGATATAGCAACCAAAGTCCATACTTTGTTGGTGTACATGGATTCCATCTCAGATCACTAAGCATCCAGCCATTCTTACAGAGTCTTACTCCTGATGGCCAGCTCGAAACTAGTTGGGTCATCATCTCATGATGCAATCCTCGCTCCTACTGTCATAGAGAAACCGAAGTATCTCTCAGGCGGGTGAGGAACCTTACTAGATCAGCGGAGAGGCTGAGGTTCGTTGGTAACTATTGAATCCTTTGGTTCTTTCAAATCATCAGCTGCAGTTTGTATAGCTGGAACATTTCCAGTTCTACATAACAGATCTTGCCTCGAGCTTGTCCGGATTTTGCTTTTCAGACATAGGCTGGACAACCCTAAATCTTAACTAACTTAAGAGATGGGCTCTTCCCTTATCATATCAAATATGAAGTGGTAGGCAACTGATTTGATTTGAACCCTATTCAATAGGTATGCAGCTTCTCAAGTGCATAACTCCCAAAAAGGAAATAGGTAACTCAGTAGTACTCATCATAGAGCACACATTATCATATAGGGTGTGATTGCTCCGCCCCGATATACCATCATGCTATTGTGTATACGGAGGAGTAATGCTGAGAGAGAATCTCATTCTCCTTTAGAAAAGTCCAAGAATTTCGTGCTCAAGTATTCTCCTCCTCGATCTCATCAAAGGATATAATACTTATACCCGTGTTTTGGTTTTCTACTTCTAAATCATATTCTGTGAATATCTCAAAAGTTTCGGACTTGTGTTTCAACAGGAACATATGTCTGAATCTTGAGAGATTATCAGAGAATGTAACGAAGTACAAAGAACCAGTCCTGGCATATGTAGACAGGGGACCTTACATACATCAACATGTATCAACCCAAGAGTTTACTAACTCTTTCTCTGTTTCCAGTAAACAGAGCTATGGTCATCGTATCTTTGTGACATGACTGGCAAGTTTCATAAGATGTAAATTCAAACAGATTTAAATATGCATCTAAATGTAACTTCAGCTAGTCAGGTCGCATTGATATGACCCAGTCTACAACACCTCAAGAAAAATTCGTTCATTTCTGAACTCATCCTCTTGTGTGTGTTCTGTATACTAAGAACTGTAGTTTGATTTAGAACATCAACGCTTTTAGATAACGTGCCTGATCCGATCAACTTTTGATATAGGAAATGTTCAAAACATATCCATCAATACAAAATTTTATCATTTCTTTACTAATAAAGAGACTGATATGATTTTGTATATCAGGTTCGGTATCTAATAGTATTTGTTCAGAATCAATGTATTTGTAATACAAGGTGACAGTGACAAACAGACTTGGCTGCAACACTTGCCCCGTTTTCTGCCTCATAAAACTTATCACCCGTTCTCAGTTCTCTACCTTTCTGTAGCCCTATGTAACAGATTACATATCTGGGATCCTGATCTGGTATCACATACCTAGGACATAAAGGATACTGAGAAACAGTTCTTTGTAATGAACACACCCGAAGATGATGCATCATCATGCACTCTCTTCGTTTGGGAGGCACGGGAATTCTGGTAATCCCCAATTTCCTGCTCTGTCTTATAACAATAATAAGTTAGAGCAGGACCAACGTTCCCCAGCTCAGTATAACAAGCGGGATCGGTCAATAATCCGTATTATTATCTTGATTAAGGCGTGATATGGTCGCTACCTGGAGAGAGAGAGAAGAAAAAACTCTGCGTGCGCGCTTGCAAGAATAGATTGGTTATTATTTTATCTAATCAGGATGGCTCCCACTATTTTTATCAAATCTTCCTTCAAACCCTAAAAGGAAAGACTAGCCGGGATTAATTACACACTACAAGTTCGCCAATCTTTCAGCCAGGCCAGTATCGGTACTTTAAGGGAGGTCCCCCGTGCTTTCGCACGAACCTAATTAATGTAAACCTCATTTTCCCAGAGGCGTAACCCCGTTGACACCTTTCTAGACACCTACTTGATCGGCTAATTGTAATGTGTAAAACTCTCCCAGGAGTAACAATTACTCGCAGTGGGTATCGGGATCCAACTATCTCATAGAAGGTATGCAATCTCATTGCAAATTTCAACACTTGAAATTCCCGATAATTTTGCCCCTAGCGTCCTATGACCTTGACGCAGGCCAACAAACCATAGTGCGCTAGTCAAGTTCAACCCGTCATTTTCTGATTGAATTAAACCCCACCCGCACGACCCTTGACGCAGGCCAACAAAGTCGCACGACTACCCTAATCCAATCTGCATCATATGCACAAGCAGATAAATACTAGTTAGCTACCGCACACTACGCCTTGACGCAGGCCAACAAACGTAGCACGAATACTAACTACCACTTATCTGAAATGACGGAGGGCTACGACAGGTTTTTCTGAAAACCTATTGCGTAATGAACTTGATATCGTTGTAGAATAAAATGATTTTAAAATGGAGTGTTTTTGAGGCTTTTCTAGTTTTGCTAAAGAAGTCACTCTCGGTGAAGGGATCGTCGGTCCTTTCCTCGTCGAATGAGGTGCGGGATATATTATATATATCGCTGTGCAAAGCAGAAACTATAGAAGCAATCAAAAGACAAACCGAGTGTGTAGCATATGCCAGTTATTGCTAAAGGAGTCACTCCCGGCGAAGGGATCTCGGTCCTTTCCTTATCGAATAAGGTGCAGGATATATCATATATACCGCTGTGCAAAGCAAGGACTGTAGCTACCTTTTTTATTTTTGAAATTCGATTCCACAACATCTTAGGTTTTTTTTTTCTTTCATTAATCATATTAATGAAGTCCCATCATTTAAGTACCTAAACATCACAGATAAATACGACGTACACTTATGCCATCCGCATTCGCCTCGATGTCCCCTCGTGCACCGTTAGGTTAGGTAACTAACGGCAGAGCGGGGCAGGGCTAGCGTAGGTGTAAAACATAAGTAACGCCTATATAATATATCATATATACTATATAAAGTATCCATCACAGAACATATCACATGATCACATCACAGATATCGCAGCAGAAGAATCATATGAAATATTGGATATACTAGGACGTCCGTGTTTTCAATACGAGCCAGTATAAAACACGGATTCCACGGTCGTGATGAAAAGCCAAACCCATACCCTTAGACCCCTACGAGAGCGGCAAGCAACCCTACCAATTCTAGAGTTAGGAGACCCGGACTCGACTCCTCGAGTTGGTCTCCCACTGAACTCCAGAACCCGGTTACTTGTGCTCCCCTCCTTGTGTCTATCCTAGTGCGGAAAAGTAAATAATATACAAATGGTGACATCATCCGCAACCTGAAAGTGCCCCAATAAAAGAATATTACATACAAGTTTTTACATGAATGAAAAAGGAAAAACACTCATCTCACATAAAAACCCCCCGGCTATTCAAACACGACGATCCAATATAACATATCCAGCAACACATAACATCACATGTCATCAACGTAAGTAAATATGCGCATCTCAATTGTCGTTGACATATAGTAACGAAACTGGCGATATCACATATTACACTTACGGTCACAGAAAAGAAAGTGTAAAACTACAATAGTTGGAATCCGCAACCTCTTTAGACATCGCATGCCTAATCTAATGAATTCCTTAGACATCGCATGCCTAACAATTATAAACCCCGTATTTTAGTCTTAAAATCGAAAACACTTTTCAATATAAAGTCGGGCAATTCAACAAGATTCCTGACATCCTGATCGAATGCTCGTCGCAAACTTCACTAGGCGGCCGCACCCCCGACGCCGTCGACAAAGTGCACCAAGGCGGAACACCGCTGCCGCGAGCACCCGAACGGATGCTTTCGGCGACGGGGTTCTCCTACAGTCACTTGGTCGGGGCTATGGAGTGAGGCTGTCTATTAAGTTTACCCGGCGAGTATCCGCGTACGCTACGTGATTGCAACGGAGTTTTGATCACATCAAAATTCCGTGGCAACCGATCAAGTGAGACTAAACCGCTAGATTTATAACATTCATTCAGTTATCTCATAACTACTTATGAATTCCAAATGTTGTATCACATTCCAGATAAACAGAAAATGTTAAACTTTCCGATCGAACAGTCGAACACCCAAGTTTTCCCGATACAACACAACATATGAAATAAGTCTAAAAATATTCAGTTCATGCCTCAGTACCAACGGTCCAGCCGTAGAAGGGTCAAGCCAACGCCTCACATGTGGCACACCGTACTGCCCCAAACCCTAAGGTTCAAAGGGCAGTTCAAGACGGTCACATAATCGAGTTAAGGTTTGTTGTCTTCTAGAGGGTCCATCGCGTTACTTGCACTACTTAGAACGTTATTAAACCACGGAAAGATCCAACATTTGGAAATTTCCCGACAGGGGAAAAAGTGGGTATTTATATCCGATCGAACTTTTTAACATATTTGGAAATTATCCGGCAGAAATTATCCGGAAAACACATAGACAAAGTTTGAAATTTTCGATCGAATCAATGAAGCTCCAAAACACCCTAGAATATTCAATTCTTGAATAAATATTAAAAAATCCCAGAAAATCCAGAACCAAAAAATAGGAATCACTGTGCAAAAATTGAAGATTTATCTCATAATGTGGCCGCGGAACCGCCGTAGGATCCAAGCTTCTGCCGCGGTTCCGCCGCACTTTAGAAGCATCTTTTGGAAATTTTTGCACCGTAATTCTTATAATTCCCTGCTGAATTTTTTAAGAATTTTTAATCTGGAAAAAACCCAGTTTTTGAAAAAAGTCCAGAGAGCATTTTGGAATTGGGGTTTCGGTTCGATCGGACTTCAAACTCCGTCTACGCATCGCCTAAGGCTCTAGCTAGGCTCTGATACCACTGTAGGGTTCCTAGGCACGCTAATGAGGTATCACAAGGTATCAACCATGCCAATTTCAAATTTTTCATGTGCCGAGAAACCCTAATACGGATCGTTAACTAGAATTTTAGGCGAAACATGCAACTAGTTAACAACTTAACTGAGTGAACGGAAATACAACCTTTGTAGATCCGGTCCTCCACCTCCATAGCTCCATGATGAAGTCTCCTTGCTGTCCAAATCGAATCCCGGGCTCTAGCGTCGGCTTCATCGGAGAAATGGGCGGGCTTGGTCGTCGGCTTCGATGCCGAAGATGATCTACGTCGAGGCAACACTAGATCAAGCTCCAACTTCACCAAGCCATGAAACTTGTGAAGAAAACACCCTATACTACTTGGCAAGTGGTAGAGGATGGAGAAATAGGAAGTGGGTTCACTTTAGAATTGGATTTCTCACTCTTTTTCTGAAGTTGCCATTGATGGAGGCAAGCTTTCTTCATGTTGAAGAAGGAGAAGAAGAAGAAGATAATATCATAAGTCTTTTTTCAAAAAGAAAATAATATGAATACTTATCATATACAAACCATGGTTATGTGTAGAGAGTTAACTATGGTTTTGGTGAATGGTTAGGTTAAAGGAAATGAAGACAAAATGGTCACTTGGTCAAAGCTTCATGAAGCTTCAACAAGCTTCATGTTTCAAAGCAACCATTTTGTTTTTCTTTCTTTTATCTTTTAGCCAAAAAGAAAAGATAAATAAATAAGTGAAATGAAACCCTAACCATTCACTAAACATGGTTTAAGTCTTTACACAAATCCAATTGGCATATATCATCAAACATGATACAAACAAGTGTACAAAGCTATATCATATATACAATGTGCACATGCGAGTGAGAAAATCAATCTTAATGTGAACTAATACTAGTTAATGCTAACTAATATATCAAATATATATATAATTAAACATTAAATCATTGAATCAACACTTTATTTAATGATCCGGTCATATCGCATACAACCGACTAGTATTAAGTGTATCAATGTATCGAATCAACACTTGATTCGGTAACCTAGTTATATCACATATAACCTGCCGATGATACAAATCGTGAGAATAGAATCCAGTATCACATACTGGTATTATTCTCGGTCCCGCACATATCTCATATACGCTCCTATTTCGTTTCGCTTGAGCCAGGAAACCTCTGTGTAGGACTCTAAAGACTCGTCAATACGCCGGCAGCAGATGATGATCATATCAAACACCCACAAGCCGCAAGCGGTCTGCTAAACGTAACGGCCACCCGGGTATTGAGCGATTAGAAGATCGACGAGCAAGCCCGCTCATACTCCTGTGAATTCAACCAGTAACACTTACCGTACAGTCCGGTCTCGTCGTCTGATATGTCGCATATCTCGCCTAGGGGTGGTAAACGTCATACCCCAATAGATCGATAAGTCATGTCGATATGAGGTCTATAACAGTTCGAGAAACTACTGGTAACACTTACCAGTAAATCTCAGCAACCCTGGCCAGGGATTTCCGGTTATAGCCAATCGAACACAGCGCAACATCAACTCCCTATACCGGGAGAGACGAATCCCCTCCTATCGCTCATTGCCTCCATGTGATTCGGGACTGTACCCAAAAACCACCGTTTTGCACGCCCTCTTGGATGTGGTAAGGTGGAAATCAAAGCACAGTTGGAATCACACAAGACTCTATGACGATCTCGGGTCAACAGACTACTCTGTACCAGTGTCACCAGAGAACTGCCATCTGACGTAAGGTATAATACCAACTGGGAGTTCTCGGCGAGTCCGTCCAGTGTACCCAGTCTCCACTAAGCACCCGTATATCATCTCTGATGTCAAACACCAATGGATATGGGATCATCCATCGCCCATCTGTATGGGTCGAGAAGGTATACGCTAGTCTACTCTGGTATATCGATGCCCCGTCTCGATATACCCACGACTAGGGACCTTGAAGGATGTACTTATGGACTACCCTGTCCCCACTAGTATGATCCGCATCATAGTCCAGGTAGTCAAGTACACATCCTAAGGGCTTTACCAACATGTAACAGAGAGACAATCAGTACACATGTTAAGGTAAAGAGCAACCAGATAGCATACTATCATGTCGAGCAAGAAAGTCCTCCCTATATATGTCCAAGCATCCACTACAATATACATCCTATGTATAGTAATGGCCTTTAGGGCATACATATAACTAACAATAAGAGCATGGGGTAAAAATCACATCGGGAGTTTCAAATATACAGGAAATTTGCCAGGCATGCGCATATCTTCTGGAGTGTGATAACTTGAGTGGATTCCATCAAGTTATCATGCGATGATAGTTGGATCCCGATTCCCACTGATGGGTTGGTTTACTCCTCGGGTGATTTTAAATGATCCCGACTAATTCTTCTTTCAGGTTTGGAGTAGAATTTAAGGAAACAGTGGGAGACATCCTGATTAGATAAAGTGATTGACCATTCTGATCTAGGTTAGAGTACACACTGAGTGTTTCTTTTCTCTCTCTCTTTGGCAGCGACCATGGCCCGACCCTAGACTATAACTCATTAACCATGTTAACCGAACCATCTTAAAACACATTTACTTCTGAATTGTCAGAGTTGCATACGTCATTGCCACTCCTACTTTTACCCTTTGCTTTTCTCCGGAACATTCCGTATCACTACGAAGATCCACAGTTATTAGATATGACCATCATATAGTTACATACGAACTCGAAGAAACTTGTTTCAGATTCAAGGATGGTTTCCAGTTCTGGAGAAAATGAATAGGACTATTCAGCTGTCTTTTCCGTTTACCTTCTCTCAGATTGTGAGGGATCCTAGGATTAGGAGAGGGTACACCTATTGCGCTTATTGGATAGTTTTCTTCCAAACCATAGGCAGGTGCTGAAAGATGGGGAAGGAAGAAAACCAATTAACCTAAGTGTGGTGTACAGAATGTAATAAGTAAAGACAAATAAAGGGATTAGAAAGAGGGCAAAGTAAAATGTGACTTCTATCATTCATGACCAAACCGCGTATATCACAGACACTCCTGCTTCACCTTTCCATTTCTCCGGTTCAGGAGAAATTGAATATGATTATTCAGGTTGTCTTTTATCTTTACCTTCTCTCAGATTGCGAGTGCTCCTAGGATTAGGAGAGTACACCTATTATGCTTATTGGATAGTCTTCTTTCCAAACCATAGGCTGGTGCCGAACGGTAGGGAAGGAAGAAAACCATTTCGCCTAAGGATGGTATACATAAGATAATGAGTAAAGACA
This sequence comes from Agapanthus africanus, assembly GCA_030015575.1. Classification (NCBI taxonomy): domain Eukaryota; kingdom Viridiplantae; phylum Streptophyta; class Magnoliopsida; order Asparagales; family Amaryllidaceae; genus Agapanthus; species Agapanthus africanus. Next base: position 565,030,585 of record CM057337.1, on the reverse strand, counting down.
AATAAAGGGATTTGGAGAGATGGAATGGAAATATACGGTTACAGTCATGAATCTGGATAATGGAAGAGGCATTATCAGGAATACCCGGATACCCCTTCGAAATATTTTTATGTTTCAGTTTCACTATACATTGTTAATTGAAAACTGATTTCCCAATCAGATCCTTACTCCATGGTATGTTTTTACCAGGTTTGATTCTCACATCTGTATGGTTTTACAGATGATGAGTAGGAGTAAGTTATTGAGAATTAGGTGTTTATATCCTCATTATATCGGAATTCGTTGTAATTGGTGATATTTGAGGAAATCACCTGGGGTTTTGCTTGACGACAAATATTTGGTTTTGAATATCCGTTGTTATGCACCAATTTCAAACTGATATATCTGTACGTTTATTTTATAAAGTGAGATATAACTTTTTGAAATTATGTCCATGACATTTACCTATATCAGTTGATGGTTAGGCAAGGAGCATTAAACAACGGTGTAATTCTTCTTAACCATAGTACAGTTTTCAACCTACGACGTACATGGTTTGAGTTATTGAACTCAGGAGACTTATACAAAGTATTGTATGTTGTCCAGTGTCCATTAGGATAGAGGGGTTGGTCCTCGTACTATATTCTGTTTACTTGTGACTTCTCCAGTTTAAGACAAGTGTTTAATAGAAATATAAGGTCCAAGTTTTGAGAAGTAATAGGTATAAGAATAAAGTAGAGAACCATGTGTTGCAAGTGCAGGGTTGCCTAGCATGGCAGCAAGTTTTTAGGAGGCATCGTCCATATCAATTTTAAAAATTTGTCGTTCTAGCTAACCCTAACCCTAGAATCGATACTAGAAAACCCGACGAAATATAATGTAAACACTTTACATCTAAAGTGAACAAGGAATACAACCTTTGTAGACCGGTCCTTCACTTCAATAGCTCCATGCAGTAGTCCCTTCGCTGCGATCAAGAACTCCCGGACTCTAGAGAGGCTCCCATGAAGAAACGAACAAGCTTGCATCGAAGTCTTCAAGGCCGAAGATGATCTACGTCGAGGAGACACTAACCAAGCTATCTCTTCACTAATGGTGAGATTAGTGAAGCAAACACATTAAACTAAATGGCAAGTAGTAGAGGATGATGAAGTAGGAAGTGAGCTCACTTTAGTTTTATTTTTCTCACACTAATTCTTCACTTGGAAAAAACCTAGCAAGATTTTTCTTTTGTTGAATAAGAAGAAGAAATGAAACTCATGAGAGAGTGAGGTTAGAATTGCAACCATGGGTGAGTTAGTGTCATGCCTAACTCATGTAGAGAATAAACCATAGCTATGAGTTAACGGTTGGGTTAAGAAATATCTTAAGCTAGACAAACAAATGGACTAAGTCAATGTTAACTACAAGCTTCTACAAGTTTTGCCATGACTCATTATCCAAATTGTTTGAATTACTCAAAACAAAAAAAACCCTCACTTAACCCTAGCATGGTGTGAGTCTCATACACACATGTTGCAAGTGTAACCTAGCATGACACGTAAATATATATCACATATATATTTTGTGTGCAAATAGAAAACAATACATATATCACATATATGTAAAGTGTATCAAATGTGAGAAAAGAAATCTTAAGTGAGATAATACTAGTTAATGTAATGTAATATATCAAATATATAATTATACATTAAATTATCAAATCAACACTTGATTTAATAATCCGGCTATATCACATATAACCGACTAATATCAAATGTAACATCGTATCGAATCAACACTTGATCCGATAACCCGGCTATATCACATATAACCAATCATGTCACACATCGCGAGAATAGAATGCGGTATCACATACACGCATTAATCTCGGTCCCGTACATATCACATATATGCTCCTACTCCGTTTCGCTTGAGCCAGGAAACCTCTGTGTAGGACTTTAAAGACTCGTCAATACACCGTCAGTAGGTGATGATCATATCAAACACCCATAAGCCGTAAGCGGTCTGCTAAACGTAACGGCCACCCGGGTATTGAGCGATCAGAAGATCAACAAGCAAGCCTGCTTTTACTCCTGCGAATCCAATCAGTAACACTACCGTACAGTCCGGTCACTTCATCTGATATGTCGCATATCATAGCTTGGTGGTGGTTTAACGTCAGACCCCAATAGCCTGATAAGTCATGCTGATACAAGGTCCATAACGGTTTGAGAAACTACCGGTAACATTTACCAGTAAATCTCAGTAACCCTGGCCAGGGATTTCCTGTTATGGCCAATCGAGCATAGCGCAACATCAACTCCCAATATCGGGAACGTCGAAACCCCTCCTATCGCTCATTGCCTCCATGTGTCTCGGGACTGTACCAAATAACCATATTTTTGCATGATCTCTTGACCGTGGTATTGTGGAAATCAAAGCACAGTGGGAATCACACAAAACTCTATGACGATCTTGGGACTACAGACTAACCTGTATCAGTGTCACCAAAGAACTACTATTCGACGATAGCTATAATACCATCTAAGAGTTCTAAACGAGTCTGTCCAGTGTACCCAGTCTCCACTGAGCACCCGTATACCTTCTCTGATGTCAAACACCAATGGATATGGGATCATCCATCGCCCATCATATAGGTCGAGAAGCGCATATGCTAGTCTACTCTGAAGTATCGATGTCCTGTCTCGATACTCCCACGACCAGGAACAATCTAAGGATGTACTTACCGACTACTTCTGCCCCACTAGTATGATCTGCATCATAATCCTTGTAGTCAAGTACTCATCCTAAGTGCTTTATCAACATGTAATAGAGACAGGAGAGTAGACACGAAGAGATGTCTGATCAGACATCTCTCTGATAAAGCCATAACTCCGTTGTTGTCACAATAATATTTATTGGGCGCTCAATGGTAGGAACCACGTTCATCTCATGAACAAGAAATGTCCAGACAGCCACTTTGGCAGTATCAGTGGTAGCAATATATTCAGCCTTTATTGTCTAGTGTGCCACGGTATCTAGCTTGGAACTCTTCCAACATACCCTCCCTGCACTGAGGGTAAAGAAAATGCCTGTGACTGACTCTCAGTCGAACTTATCAATCTGGATGCTGGAACCAAGAACTTTCTTTTAGTGCTTCTCAAGTACTTAAGAATGTCCTCCACAGCTGTCTAGTGATTCTCCCAAGATCTGATTGATTCCTTATCACTACACCTAGTGAGTCATCTACATCTGGTCTGGTATATAACATCGCATACTCTGATAGAGCTTACTTCCGAAGCATAGGGTATCCCTTGCATGCGAGCTCTCTCCAAATCAGTCTCGGAAGACATTTTTTTGGAGAGAGTGATCCATGAGTAGATGGGCGAACCACCACGCTTAGAATCGTCTATACTAAACTCCTTTAGTATGGTGTTAATGTACCTGGATATGGGACACTCCCAACATCCACATAGATCTATCTCATAGATCATAATCCACAAGATGTAGTAGGTATCATCCAGATCATCCTTTGAGAATCCTTGTGATAAAAGTAGCTTGACCGAGTGTAGCATAGGAAACCATTTCCTATGAAGAGTATGTCATCTACGTACAATATGTATAAGACAACCTTACTCTCTACAACTTTCTTTTATATACAAGGTCCATCTACTATTTTGATGAAGTCAAACTCTTTGACTGTCACATCAAAACAGATGTTCCAACTTCGTGATGCTTGCATTGATCCTGATGGACTTAAGCATAACTTTGAAAGTCTCAACTTTTCCATCAACACCAAAAATTTTCTCAAGATACATTTGCTCTCAATGGGTTTTACCCCTTCCGGTGCAACATGCAAAGTCATACTTTGTTGGTGTACATGGATTCCATCTTTGATCGCATAGCATCCAGCCATTTCACCGAGTCCCCACTCGTGATGGCCTGCCTGAACCTAGTTGGGCCATCATCTCATGATGCAATCCTCACTCCCATTGTCACCAGGAAGACCGTAGTATCTCTCAAGTGGATGAGGAACCCTACTAGATTCGCGGAGAGACTGAGGTTCGTTGGAATCTATTGAATCCTTTGGTTTCACCAAGTCATCACCTGTTAGTTTGTCTAGCTGGAACTCCTTCCAGTTCTACCTCATGACCACAAATTTCTTCACAAGAAATTCCCTTTCTCAAAAGGTGGCATGCTGAGAAACAAAACCCCTTTTGCTCCTTAGCTAGGTAGAAGATATTCCCTCACTAATATTTGGGATATCTAACGAACTTATACAGATCTGACTTTGCCTCGAGCTTGTCCGGATTTTTCATTTGAACATAGGCCGGACAACCCCATATCTTAACTCGTTTAAGCCATGGTCTCTTCCCATTCCATATCTCATATGTGGTGGTAGGTCCTGATTTGGATGAAACCCCATTCAATAGGTATGCAGCTTCTCAAGTGCATAACCCCAAAAAGAAACATGTAACTCAGCAGTTCATAGAGCGCACCATATCTCATAGGGTGCGACACCTCCGCCCCGATACACTATTGTGCTGTGGTGTATACGAAGGAGTAAGCTGAGAGAGAATCCCATTCTCTATTTAGAAAAATCAAGGAACTCCATGCCTAAGTATTCTCCTCCTCGATCACATCGAAGGACTTAATACTTTTACCCATCTGGTTCTCAACTTCAAGCTTATATTCCTTGAATTTCTCAAAAGTCTCAGACTTGTGTTTCAACAAGAACACATGTCCGAATCTTGAGAGATAGTCGATGGATGTAATGAAGTACCAAGAACTAACCCTGGCATTTGTAGACATAGGACCGCATACATCATCATGTATCTGTCCAAATAGTTCTCTAACTCTTTCTCTGTTTCCAGTAAACGGAGTATTGGTCATTTTACCTTTGTCACAAGACTGGCAAGTATTATAAGATGAAAATTCGAACAGATTCTCATATTCATCCTTATATAACTTAGCTAGTCGTGTCGCATTGATATGACCTAGTCTACAATGCCACAAGAAAGATTCGTTCATTTCTGAACTACTCCTTTTGCGTGTGTTCTGTATACTTTGAACTGTGGTTTGATTTAGAATGTATATGCCATTTCATAACGTGCCTGATCCAACCAACTCTTGATTCAGGAAAATGTTCACAACATTATCCCCTTATACAGAATTATATCCTTCTTTAACTCATTAAAGAAACCGATGTAATGTTGTATATCATGTTCGGTATGTAATAACATTCGTTCAGAATCAGTGTATTAATACAAGGTGATATCTGCCAACGGACTTGGCTACAACAATTGCACCATTCTCTAACACTAAGAGACATATCACCCTTTCCCAGTTCTCTACCTATCTGTAGCCTATGTAACTCTTATATATGCGGGATCCTTATCCGGTATCTCATACCGAGAACGTGGAGGATACTGAGAAACAGTTCTTGGCAACGAACACACCCCAAGAATATGAATCAACATGCTTTTTCTTCAATTTGGTGGCATGGGAATCCTGATATTCCCCTATTTCCTGCTCGGACTTATAACAATTAAAAAATAGAGCGGAACCAAAATTCCCTAGCTCGGTATAATAAGCAGGTTCGGTCAATGCATCCATATTATTATCTTGATTAAGGCATGACGTGGTCTCTACCAGGAGAGAGAGAGAAGAAAACACTCTGCGTGCGCTCTTGCAAGATCAGATTGGTTATTATTTTATCTAATCAGGATGGCTCCCACTTTTTTTTAGTCAAATCTTTCTTCAAACCCTAAAAGGTAAGACTAGCCAGGATTAATTACACCCTACAAGTTCGCCAATCTTTCGGCCAGGCCAGTGTCGGTACTTTGAGGGAGGTTCCCCGTGCTTTCGCATGGACCTACTTAAAATAAATCTCGTTTTCCCAGAGGCATAACCCCGTTAACACCTTTCTAGACACCTACTTGAGCGACTAATTGTAATGTCTAAAACTCTCCCATGAGTAACTCTTACTCGTAGTGAGTATCAGGATCCAACTATCTTATAGAAGGTATGCAATCTCATTGCAAATTCCAACACTTGAAATTCCCGATAATATTGTCCCTAGCAACTTATGACCTTGGTTAAGGTCAACAAATCATAAGCGCTAGCCAAATTCAACTCGTCATTTCTTGATTGAATTAAACCCACCAGCACGACCCTTGGCTAAGGTCAACAAAGCCGCACGACTATCCTAACTCAATCGCATCATATGTTTGCAGATAAGCACTAATTAGCTACCGCACGCTACGCCTTGGATAAGGTCAACAAACGCATCACGAATACTAAGAATTACTTATCTGAAATGACGGAGGGCGACGGCAGGTTTTTAAGAAAACCCTTTGCGTGATGAACTTGATACCGTTGTAAAATCGATTGATTTTGAAAAGGAGTGTTTTTGAGGCTTTTACTAGTTTTGCTAAAGAGGTCACTCCCGGTGAAGGTATCTCGGCTCTTTCCTTATCGAATAATGTACAGGATATTTCACAAATATCACTATGCAAAGCAAAAACTATAGACGCAATCAAAAGACAAACCGAGTTTGTAGAATCTTCTAGTTTCGCTAAAGAGGTCACTCCCGGTGAAGGGATTGTAGGGTTCCTAGGCACTCTTGTGAAGGTTCAAAAGGCATCAAACATGCCCGGATAAAAATTTAGACGTGCCGAACAACCCAAAGCCGGGATCTTTGCTAGAGCATTAGGCGACACTTACCAGTAAATCTCTATATCAGCCCTGGCCAGGGACTTCCAGTTATAGCCAATCGAACACAGCACAACATCAACTCCCTATACCGGGAGAGACGAATCCCCTCCTATCGCTCATTGCCTCCATGTGATTCGGGACTGTACCCAAAAGCCACCATTTTGCACGCCCTCTTGGACGTGGTAAGGTGGAAATCAAAGCACAGTGGGAATCACACAAGACTCTATGACGATCTCGGGTCTACAGACTACCCTGTACCAGTGTCACCGGAGAACTGCCATCTGACGTGTGGTATATCACCATCTGGGAGTTCTCGGCGAGTCCGTCCAGTGTACCCAGTCTCCACTGAGCACCCGTATACCATCCTTGATGTCTAACACCGATGGATATGGGATCATCCATCGCCCATCATATGGGTCAAGATGCGTATACGCTAGTCTACTCTGGTGTATCGATGCCCTGTCTCGATATACCCTCGACTAGGAACAGTTATAGGATGTACTCATCGACTATCGCGGCCCCACTAGTATGATCTCATCATAGTCCCAGTAGTCGAGTACAGATCCTAAGGGCTTTATCAACATGTGAGAGTAAAACAGTAAACCAATACAAGTCAACATGTTAAGATAAAGTGAAACCAAATAGCATACTATCATGACGAGCAAGAAAGTCATCTCTATATATAACCAAGCATCCATTATAATATACATCATATGTACAACAATGGCCTCTAGGGCATATACATAACTAACAATCTCCCACTTGCACTAAGGCCAGCTGCTGTAGTATCTCATACCTAGCATCCCGAATAATCTCTCAAACTGTATCTGGGGAATAGCCTTCGTGAATGGATCCGCAGTGTTGTCCTTCATATCTACTCTCCTGACCTCGATCTCCCGGCGATCAACTATCTCCCTGATCAGGTGATACCGCCTCAGAATATGTCTGGACTTCTGATGGGACCTGGGTTCCTTGGCTAACGCCACAGCTCCATTGTTATCGCAATACAGAGGTATTGGATGATCAATGGATGGAACCACACCAAGTTCACTAATGAACTTTTTTATCCAAACAGCCTCTTTGGCAGCATCGTTGGCAGCGATGTATTCAGCCTCCATCGTCGAGTCAGCAACGGTATCCTATTTGGAACTCTTCCAACATACCGCCCCTCCATTGAGGGTAAAGGCAAAACCCGAATGCGACTTAGAGTCGTCCTTATCACTTTGGAAGCTGGAATCGGTAAAGGACTCCACCTGGAGTTCTCCGTTACCATACACCAAGAATATCTCCTTAGTCCTTCGCAAGTACTTGAGAATGTTCTTCACAGCTGTCCAGTGACTCTCTCCAGGATCTGCTTGATACCGACTCACTACACTTAGTGAGTATGCTACATCGGGTCTGGTACATAGCATCGCATACATGATAGAGCCTACTGCCGAAGCATAGGGTATCCCTTGCAAGCGAGCTCTCTCCAAATCAGTCTTGGGAGACATCTCTTTGGAGAGAGCGAGTCCAGAGATCGTGGGCTGATTCCCACGCTTGGATTCTTCCATACTAAACCTCTTTAGTATGGTGTCAATGTACCTGGATTGGGACAATCCCAGTATCCGTTTAGATCTATCTCTATAGATCATGATTCCCAATATGCAGGAGGCATCACCTAGATCTTTCATCGAGAATCTCTGTGATAAGAAGAGCTTGACTGATTGCAGCATAGGAATATCATTTCCTATCAAGAGTATGTCATCCACGTACAATACGAGGAAGACAACCTTACCCTCTGCTACCTTCTTATAGATACAAGGTTCATCTATATTTTTGATGAAGTCAAACTCTTTGACTACAACATCAAAACAGATGTTCCAACTCCGCGATGCTTGCTTTAACCCATAAATGGATTTAAGCAGCTTGCACACCTTTCCGCTGCTCCCACTATCTACGAAGCCCTCTGGCTGAGTCATGTACACGCTCTCTTCTAAATCACCGTTTAGAAAGGCGGTCTTAACATCCATTTGCCAGATTTCGTAGTCATGGTATGCAGCAATGGCAAGTAAGATCCGGATGGACTTAAGCATAGCCACTGGAGAAAAGGTTTCGTCATAATCCACACCTGGTCGTTGACGAAAACCCTTTGCTACAAGTCTAGCTTTGAAAGTCTCAACTTTTCCATCTACACCAAATTTCTTTTTAAAGATCCACTTGCTCCCAATGGGTTTTACCCCTTCAGGAGCATTTTCCAAAGTCCATACTTTGTTGGTGTACATGGATTCCATCTCAGATCGCATTGCATCCAGCCATTTCACAGAGTCACCACTCGTGATGGCCTGCTCTAAACTAGTTGGTTCATCATCATCCAGGATGCAGTCCTCGCTTCCACCATCAATGAGAAAACCGTAGTATCTCTCAGGTGGACGAGAAACCCTACTAGATCGACGGAGAGGCTGGGGTTCGTCGGGTACTACTGAATCCTCTGGTTCCAATAAATCATCAGTTGTAGTCTGCGGTGCTGGAACCTCTTCCAGCTCTACCTCTTTGCCACTAATTTCTTTATCAAGAAATTCCTTTTCTAAAAAGGTGGCATGTTGAGCAACAAACACCTTTTGTTGTTCACTGTGGTAAAATAGATATCCATACGAATTGCTTGGATATCCTACAAACTTACAAAGAACTGATCGTGCCTCGAGTTTGTCCGGGTTTTGCTTTTTAACATAGGCCGGACAACCCCATATCTTAACTCTTTTAAGAGATGGTCTCTTCACATTCCATATCTCATATGGAGTGGTAGGCACTGATTTAGTTGGAACTCTATTCAATAGGTATATGGCTGTCTCAATCGCATACCCCCAAAAGGAAATAGGTAACTCAGCTGTACTCATCATCGAGCGCACCATATCTAATAGGGTGCGATTCCTCCGCTCCGAAACACCGTTGTGCTGTGGTGTATAAGGAGGAGTAAGCTGAGAGAGAATCCCATTCTCTTTTAGATAATCTAGGAACTCACCGCTTAAGTATTTACCTCCTCGATCAGATCGAAGAATCTTAATACTTTTGCCCGTTTGGTTCTCTACTTCGTGCTTATATTCTCTGAATTTCTCAAAAGTTTCAGACTTGTGTTTCAACAGGAACACATGTCCGTATCTAGAGAGATCGTCAGTGAATGTAATGAAGTAGGAAGAACCGTTCCTGGCATGCGTAGACATGGGACCGCATACATCACTATGTATCAGTCCTAAGAGTTCAGTAACTCTCTCTCCGTGTCCACTAAACGGAGCTTTGGTCATTTTTCCTTTGAGACATGAATGGCAAGTATCATAAGATGATAATTCGAACGGATTCAAATAACCATCATTATGTAACTTAGCCAATCGTGTCGCATTGATATGACCAAGTCTACAATGCCACAAGTAGGATTCGTTCACATCTGAACTTTTCCTCTTGTGTGTGTTTTGTATATTCAGGACTGTATTCTGATTTAGAATGAATATGCCATTATGTAACGAGCCTGATGCAATCAACTTTTGATCTAGGAATATGTTCATAACATTATCCTGTACTACAAAATTATATCCTTCTTTACTCAATAAAGAAACTGATATAATGTTGCACATCATGTTCGGTATATAATAGTACTCATTTAGAATCAGTGTATTACGACTTGGCAATACAAGGTGATATTCGCCAACTGCTTTGGCTACAATACTTGCACCGTTCCCTACTTGAACGGAATGATCACCTTTTCCCAGTTCTCTACCTTTACGTAGCCCATGTAACAATTTACATATGTGGGATCCTGATCCAGTATCTAATACCCAGGACGTAGGGTGAACTGAGAAACAGTTTTCAATAACTAACACACCCGAAGAAGATGCATCAACATGCATGTTCTTTTGGGCGGCGTGAGAATCTAGATATTCTCCTGTTTCCTGTTCAGTCTTATAACTCTTATAAGAAAGAACGGGTCTAACGTTCCCTTGCTCAGTACAATAATAAGGTTTAGTTAATACATCCATATTATTATCTTGATTATGTTAGTTATATATATGCCCTAGAGGCCATTACTGTACATAGGATGTATATTGTAGTGGATGCTGGGACATATATAGGGAGGACTTTCTTGCTCGACATGATAGTATGCTATCTGGTTACTCTTTACCTTAACGTGTATACTGATTGTCTCTCTGTTACATGTTGGTAAAGCCCTTAGGATGTGTGCTTGACTACCTGGACTATGATGCGGATCATACTAGTGGGAACATGGTAGTCCATAAGTACATCCTTCAAAGTCCCTAGTCGAGGGTGTATCGAGACGGGGCATCGATATACCAGAGTAGACTAGCGTGTACCTTCTCGACCCATACAGATGGGCGATGGATGATCCCACATCCATTGGTGTTTGACATCAGAGATGATATACGGGTGCTCAGTAGAGACTGGGTACACTGGACGGACTCGCCGAGAACTCCCAGATGGTATTATACCTCACGTCTGATGGCAGTTCTCTGGTGACACTGGTACAGAGTAGTCTGTTGACCCGAGATCGTCATAGAGTCTTGTGTGGTTCCCACTGTGCTTTGATTTCCATCTTACCACGTCCAAGAGGGCGTGCAAAACGGTGGTTTTTGGGTACAGTCCCGAGTCACATGGAGGCAATGCGCGATAGGAGGGGATTCGTCTCTCCCGGTATAGGGGGTTGATGTTGCGCTGTGTTCGATTGGCTATAACAGGAAATCCCTGGCCAGGGTTGTTGAGATTTACTGGTAAGTGTTACCAGTAGTATCTTGAATTGTTATAGACCTCATATCGACATGACTTATTGAGCTATTGGGGTCTGACGTTTACCACCCCTAGGCGAGATATGCGACATATCAGACGATCAGACCGGACTGTACGGTAGTGTTACTGGTTGGATTCACTGGAGTGTGAGCGGGCTTGCTCGTCGATCTTCAGATCGCTCAATACCCGGGTGGCCGTTACGTTTAGCAGACCGCTTGCGGCTTGTGGATGTTTGATATGAACATCATCCGCTGCCGGCGTATTGACGAGTCTTTAGAGTCCTACACAGAGGTTTCCTGGCTCAAGCGAAATGAAATATGAGCGCATATGAGATATGTGCGGGACCGAGAATAATGCGTGTATGTGATACCGTATTCCATTCTCGCGATAAATGTGTCGAATCGTTGTATGTGATATAACCTAGTTATCGAATCAAGGATTGATTCGATAAGCCGATACATTGTATACTAGTCGGTTGTGTGCGACATGACCGGATCATTGAATCAATTGTTGATTTAATGATTTAATGCATAATTATATATTTGATATATTACTTTGCATTAACTAGTATTGGTTCACTTAAGATGGATTTTCTCACTCGGATGTGCGCATTGTATATGCGATATACTTTTGTGCACTTGTATGTATCATGTTTGATGATGCATGCTAACTTGTGTTTTGTGTAAAGTTTAAACCATGGTTATGTAATGGTTAGGGTTTTCATTTTCATATCTATTTATTTATTTGTTTATTCATTATTGGAAAATGATAAGCATAATGCAAAATGGTGGCTTTATTTGGAAGCTTGTTGAAGCTTCATGAAGACTTTGACTTTAGCAACCATTTTGTCTCATGCTTAACCCTAACCATCCCATTTAACCATGATTGATTCTCTACACATTACCATGGTTAGTGTTATGATAAGAATGGATTATTCTTTTCTTTTTAATTAACTTATCATAATTCTTTCTTCTTCTTCTTCATCTTCTTCCATGAAGAAACCTCCACTTCATCAATGGTGATTGATGAAGATGAGTGAGAAATCCAATTCTAAAGTGAACCCAACTCCTATTTCTTCATCCTCTACCTCTTGCCAAGTAGTAGAGTGTGTTTACTTCACAAGTTTCTTGACTTGGTGAAGTCGGAGCTTGATTTAGCGATGCCTCGACGTAGATCATCTTCGGCATGGACATCGACGACCTAGCTCGCTTATTCTTCGACGAAGCCGACGATAGAGCCCGGGAGTTCACTTGGACAGCGAAGGCACTTCGTTGCGGAGCAATGGAGGTGGACAAACGGATCTACAAAGGTTGTATTTCCGTATTCCCTTAGTTAATTGTTAACTAGTTTACTTTTCGCCTAGACATCTAGCCATCGATCCGTATATTAGGGTCTCTCGGCACCTAGATTTTTGAAATTGGCATGGTTGATGCCTTGTGAGACCTCACTAGTGTGCCTAGGAACCCTACAGTGGTATCAGAGCCTAGCTAGAGCCTTAGGCGAAGTCCAGACGATGTTTGAAACCCGATCGAACCGAAAACCCAACCCGGAAAATGCTCTCTGTACTTTTTCTAAAAATGTGGATTTTTGCAAATTAAAAATATGCAGAAAAATCAGCAGGTAAATCTAAGAATTACGATGCAAAAATTACCTAATGATCTTTCTAAAGTGCGGCGGAACCGCGGCATTAGCGTGCTAATGCGGCCCTTCCGCGGTCCTTTTGTCTTATCTGCCATTGAATTTTGCACAGTAACTCCTATTTTTCAGTGCTGGTTTTCCTGGGAATTTTTAATCTAAAATCAAGAGTTGAGTATTTTGGGTTGTATTGGGAGTTCATACATTCGATCGGATTGTCAAACTTTGTCAATGTGTCGTTCCGGATAATTTTTTTGAATATGTTAAAAAGTTCGACCGGATATAAATACCCAATTTTTCCCCTGTCGGGAAATTTCCAAGTGTTGGATATTTCTGTAGTTTAATCACGTTCTAAGTAGTGCAAGTAACACGATGGTCCCTCTAGAAGACAACAAACCTTAACTCGATTATGTGACCGTCTTGAACTACCCTTTGAACCTTCGGGTTTGGGGCAGTACGGCGTGCCACATGTGAGGCGTTGGCTTGACCCTTCTACGGCTGGACCGTTGGTACTGAGGCACGAACTGAATGTTGTTAGACTTGTTTCATGTGTTGATCTGTATCGGGAAAACTTGGGTATTCGATTGCTCGATCGGAAAGTTTAACATTTTCTATTTTATCTGGAATGTGATACAATAATTGGAATTCACAAGAAGTTATGAGATAACTGAATGAATATTATAAACGTAGCAGTTTAGTCTCACTTGATCGGTTGCCACGGAATTTTGATGCGATCAAAAGTCCGTCGCAATCACGTAGCGTACGCGGATACTCGCCGGGTAAACTTAATAGACAGCCTCACTCCATAGCCCCGACCAAGTGACTGTAGGAGAACCCCGTCGCCGAAAGCATCCGTTCGGGTGCTCGCGGTGGCGGTGTTCCGCCTTGGTGCACTTCGTCGACGGTATCGGGGGTGCGGCCGCCTACTAAAGTTTGCGACGAGCATTCGATCAGAATGTCGGGAATCTTGTTGAATTGCCCGACTTGACATTGAAAAGAGTTTTCGATTTTGAGACTAAAATGCGGGGTTTATAATTGTTAGGCATGCGATGTCTAAGTAATTCATTTGGTCAGGCATGCGATGTCTGAGGTGGTTGCGGATTCCAACTGTTATAGTTTTACACTTTCTTTTCTGTGACCGTAAGTGTAATATGTGATATCGCCGGTTTCGTTGCTATATGTCAACGACAATTGGGATGCGCATGTTTACTTACGTTGATGACATGTGATGTTATGTGTTGCTGGATATGTTATATTGGATCGTCGTGTTTGAATAGCCGGGGGTTTTTATGTGAGATGAGTGTTTTTCCTTTTCATTCATGTAAAAACTTGTATGTAATATTCTTTTATTGGGGCACTTCCAGGTTGCGGAAGATGTCACCCTTTGTATATTATTTACTTTTCCGCACTAGGATAGACCCAAGGAGGAGGGCACAAGTAACCGGGTTCTGGAGTCCAGTGGGAGACCAACTCGAGGAGTCGAGTCCGGGTCTCCTAACTCTAGAATTGGTAGGGTTGCTTGCCGCTCTCGTAGGGGTCTAGGGGTGTGGGTTTGGCTATTCATCACGACCGTGGAATCCGTGTTTTATACTGGCTCGTATTGAAAACACGGACGTCCTAGTATATCCAATATTTCATATGATTCTTCTGCTGCGATATGTGTGATGTGATCATGTGATGTTCTGTGATAGATACGTATATAGTATATATGATATATTATATAGGCGTTACTTATGTTTTACACCCGCGCTAGCCCTGCCCCGCTCTGCCGTTAGTCACATAACCTAACGGTGCACGAGGGGACATCGAGGCGAATGCGGATGGCATAAGTGTACGTCGTATTTATCTGTGATGTTTAGGTATTTAAATGATGGGACTTCATTAATGTGATTAATGAAATAAAAGAAACCTAAGATGTTGTAGAATCGAATTTCAAAATAAAACAGGTAGCTACAGTTCTTGCTTTGCACAGCGGTATATATGATATATCCTGCACCTTATTCGATGAGGAAGGGACCGAGATCCCTTCACCGGGAGTGACTCCTTTAGCAATAACTGGCAGATGCTACACACTCGGTTTGTCTTTTGATTGCTTTTAAGAGTTTTTGCTTTGCACAGTGATATAAATGATATATCCAGCACCTCATTCGACGAGGAAAGGACCGACGATCCCTTCACCGGGAGTGACTCCTTTAGCAAAACTAGAAAAGCCTCAAAAACACTCCATTTCAAAATTCATTCGATCCTACAACGATATCAAGTTCATTACGCAATAGGTTTTCAGAAAAAACCTGTCGTAGCCCTCCGTCATTTCAGATATGTACTGGTTAGTATTCGTGCTGCGCTTGTTGACCTCTGTCAAGGCGTAGTGTGCGGTAGCTGATTAGTGCTTATCTGCATAAGCATATGATGTGATTGATTTAGGGTAGTCGTGCGACCTTGTTGACCTCTGTCAAGGGTCGTGCGGGTGGGTTTACTTCAATCAGGAAATGACGGGTTGAACTTGACTAGCAGCCTATGGTTTGTTGACCTCTGTCAAGGTCATAGGACGCTAGGGGCAAAATATTATCGGGAATTTCAAGTGTTGAAATTTGCAATGAGATTGCATACCTTCTATGAGATAGTTGGATCCCGATACCCGCTGCGAGTAAGAGTTACTCCTGGGAGAGTTTTATACATTACAATTAGCCGATCAAGTAGGTGTCTAGAAAGGTGTCAACGAGGTTACGCCTCTGGGAAAACGAGGTTTACATTAATTAGGTTCGTGCGAAAGCACGGGGGACCTCCCTCAAAGTACCGACACTGGCCTGGCTGAAAGATTGGCGAACTTGTAGTGTGTAATTAATCCCGGCTAGTCTTTCCTTTTAAGGTTTGAAGGAAGATTTGATAAAAAGCAGTGGGAGCCATCCTGATTAGATAAAATAAAAACCAATCTATTCTTGCAAGAGCGCACGCTGAGTGTTTTCTTCTCTCTCTCTCCAGGTAGCGACCATATCACGCCTTAATCAAGATAATAATACGGATTATTGACCGAACCCGCTTGTTATACTGAGCTGGGGAACGTTGGTCCCGCTCCAACTTATAATTGTTATAAGACAGAGCAGGAAATTGGGGATTACCAGAATTCCCGTGCCGCCCAAACGAAGAGAGTGCATGCTGATGCATCATCTTCGGGTGTGTTCCTTACAGAGAACTGTTTCTCAGTATCCTTTACGTCCTGGGTATGTGATACCAGATCAGGATCCCAGATATGTAATCTGTTACATAGGGCTACAGAAAGGTAGAGAACTGAGAACGGGTGATAAGTTTCATGAGGCAGAAAAAGGGGCAAGTGTTGCAGCCAAGTCTGTTGGTCACTGTCACCCTGTGTTACCAATACATTGATTCTGAACGAATGTTATTAGATACCGAACCTGATATACAAAATCATATCTGTCTCTTTATTAGTAAAGAAATGATAAAATTTTGTATTGTTGGATAATGTTTTGAACATTTCCTATATCAAAAGTTGATCGGTTCAGGCACGTTATCTAAAAGCGTTGATGTTCTAAATCAAACTACAGTTCTTAGTATACGGAACACACACAAGAGGAAGAGTTCAGAAATGAACAAATTCTTCTTGAGGTATTGTAGACTAGGTCATATCAATGCGACCCGACTAGCTGAAGTTACATATAGATGCATATTTAAATCAGTTTGAATCTACATCTTATGAAACATGCCAGTCATGTCACAAAGATAAAATGACCATAGCTCCGTTTACTGGAAACAGAGAAAGAGTTAGTGAACTCTTGGGATGATACATGATGATGTATGTCATGTCCCCTGTCTATACATGCCAGGACTGGTTCTTTATACTTCATTACATTCTCTGATAATCTTTCGAGATTCAGACCTATGTTCCAGTTGAAACACAAGTCTGAACCTTTTGAGATATTCACAGAATATAAGTTAGAAGTAGAGAACCAATGAGGGTACAAGTATTATGTCCTATGATGAGATCAAGGAGGAGAATACTTGAGCACGGAAATACTGGACTATTCTAAAGGAGAATGAGATTCTCTCTCAGCATTACTCCTCTGTATACACCATAGCACGATGGTATATCAGGGCGGAGCAATTACACCCTATGTGATAAGGTGTGCTCTATGATGAGTACTACTGAGTTACCTATTTCCTTTTGGGAGTTATGCACTTGAGAAGCAGCATACCTATTGAATAGGGTTCGAATCAAATCAGATGCCTACCACTTCATATGTGATATGGAAAGGGAAGAGCCTATGTCTTAAGCTAGTTAAGATTTGGGGTTGTCCAGCCTATGTCTAAAAGCAAAATCCGGACAAGCTCAAGGCAAGGTCTGTTATGTAGAACTGGAAATGTTCCAACTATACACTGCAGCTGATGATTTGATAAAACCAAAGGATTCAGTAGATTCCAACGAACCTCAGCCTCTCCGCCGATCTAGTAGGGTTCCTCACCCACCTGAGAGATACTTTGGTTTCTCTGTGACAGTGGGAGCGAGGATTGCATCATGAGATGATGACCCAACTAGTTTCGAGCTGGCCATCAGGAGTAAGACTCTGTAAGAATGGCTGGATGCTTAGTGATATGAGATGGAATCCATATACACCAACAAAGTATGGACTTTGGTTGCTATATCTGAAGGGTTAAATCCCCATCAGGGGCAAGTATATCTTGAGAAGATTACTTGGTGTAGATGGAAAAGTTGAGACTTTCAAAGCTAGACTTGTTAAAGCTTTTCGTCATCGACCAGGCATGGATAATGATGAAACCTTTTCAAGTAGCTATGCTTAAGTCCATCCAGATCCTACTTGCCACGGCTACATACTATGACTACGATATCTGGCGGTTGGGTGCCATGACTGCTTTTCTAAATGATGTTTTAGAAGAGGACGTCTATAAGTACACAGCCAGAGGGCTTCGTAGACAGTGGGAGTAGCGGAAACGTGTACAAGATGTTTTATGTGATAAAACAGGTATCGCGGAGTTGGAACATCTGTTTTGATGTAGTAGTCAAAGAAGTTGACATCATCAAAATGGTAGATGAACCTTGTATAAACAAGAAGGTAGTAGGGAGTATGGTGACGATCCTCATAGAGTACGTGGATGACATACTCTTGATAGGGAAGGAGTTTCCTATGCTACGCTCGATCAATCTCCGCTTATCACAATCATTCTCCATATAGGATCAAAGTGATACCTCCTAAATCCTGGGTTTTTGGATCTATGAGATAAATCTAAATGGATGTTAGGATTCTCACTAGTTGTAGTGAGATGGTATCAATCGATCCTGGGGAGAATCACTGGAATGGTTCCAGGGTGATAATGACGACTGAGTGTCAGTCACAGGCATTGTCTTTACCCTCAGTAAAGGGACGGTATGTTGGAAGAGTTTCAAGCTAGATACCGTGGCATACTAGACGATAAAGGCTGAATACATCGCTACTTAAGATGCTACGAAAGAGGCTGTCTGGGTGTATATTAGTTCATGAGATGAACTTAGTTCCTCCCATTGTGTGACAATAGAGTTGTGGCTTATGCCAAGGAACGCCCATCCCATCAGTGATCCAGACATATTCTAAGGCAGTATTACCTGATCATGGAGATGCTTGATCTCCAGGGAGATCGAGGTTAGGAGAGTAGACTCAGAGGACAACACAGCGGATCCACTCACAAAGGCCTGTTCCCAGAGAGAGATTTTTATGGGATGGTTGAGTATGAGATACTACAACCACTGCTACAGATGGCCCTAGTGCAAGTGGGAGATTGTTAGTTATATATATGCCCTAGAGGCCATTACTGTACATAGGATGTATATTGTAGTGGATGCTGGGACATATATAGGGAGGACTTTCTTGCTCGACATGATAGTATGCTATCTGGTTACTCTTTACCTTAACGTGTATACTGATTGTCTCTCTGTTACATGTTGGTAAAGCCCTTAGGATGTGTGCTTGACTACCTGGACTATGATGCGGATCATACTAGTTGGGACATGGTAGTCCATAAGTACATCCTTCAAAGTCCCTAGTCGAGGGTGTATCGAGACGGGGCATCGATATACCAGAGTAGACTAGCGTGTACCTTCTCGACCCATACAGATGGGCGATGGATGATCCCACATCCATTGGTGTTTGACATCAGAGATGATATACGGGTGCTCAGTAGAGACTGGGTACACTGGACGGACTCGCCGAGAACTCCCAGATGGTATTATACCTCACGTCAGATGGCAGTTCTCTGGTGACACTGGTACAGAGTAGTCTGTTGACCCGAGATCGTCATAGAGTCTTGTGTGGTTCCCACTGTGCTTTGATTTCCATCTTACCACGTCCAAGAGGGCGTGCAAAACGGTGGTTTTTGGGTACAGTCCCGAGTCACATGGAGGCAATGCGCGATAGGAGGGGATTCGTCTCTCCCGGTATAGGGGGTTGATGTTGCGCTGTGTTCGATTGGCTATAACAGGAAATCCCTGGCCAGGGTTGTTGAGATTTACTGGTAAGTGTTACCAGTAGTATCTTGAATTGTTATAGACCTCATATCGACACGACTTATTGAGCTATTGGGGTCTGACGTTTACCACCCCTAGGCGAGATATGCGACATATCAGACGATCAGACCGGACTGTACGGTAGTGTTACTGGTTGGATTCACTGGAGTGTGAGCGGGCTTGCTCGTCGATCTTCAGATCGCTCAATACCCGGGTGGCCGTTACGTTTAGCAGACCGCTTGCGGCTTGTGGATGTTTGATATGATCATCATCCGCTGCCGGCGTATTGACGAGTCTTTAGAGTCCTACACAGAGGTTTCCTGGCTCAAGCGAAACGAAATAGGAGCGCATATGAGATATGTGCGGGACCGAGAATAATGCGTGTATGTGATACCGTATTCCATTCTCGCGATAAATGTGTCGAATCGTTGTATGTGATATAACCTAGTTATCGAATCAAGGATTGATTCGATAAGCCGATACATTGTATACTAGTCGGTTGTGTGCGACATGACCGGATCATTGAATCAAGTGTTGATTTAATGATTTAATGCATAATTATATATTTGATATATTACTTTGCATTAACTAGTATTGGTTCACTTAAGATGGATTTTCTCACTCGGATGTGCGCATTGTATATGCGATATACTTTTGTGCACTTGTATGTATCATGTTTGATGATGCATGCTAACTTGTGTTTTGTGTAAAGTTTAAACCATGGTTATGTAATGGTTAGGGTTTTCATTTTCATATCTATTTATTTATTTGTTTATTCATTATTGGAAAATGATAAGCATAATGCAAAATGGTGGCTTTATTTGGAAGCTTGTTGAAGCTTCATGAAGACTTTGACTTTAGAAACCATTTTGTCTCATGCTTAACCCTAACCATCCCATTTAACCATGATTGATTCTCTACACATTACCATGGTTAGTGTTATGATAAGAATGGATTATTCTTTTCTTTTTAATTAACTTATCATAATTCTTTCTTCTTCTTCTTCATCTTCTTCCATGAAGAAACCTCCACTTCATCAATGGTGATTGATGAAGATGAGTGAGAAATCCAATTCTAAAGTGAACCCAACTCCTATTTCTTCATCCTCTACCTCTTGCCAAGTAGTAGAGTGTGTTTACTTCACAAGTTTCTTGACTTGGTGAAGTCGGAGCTTGATTTAGCGATGCCTCGACGTAGATCATCTTCGGCATGGACATCGACGACCTAGCTCGCTTATTCTTCGACGAAGCCGACGCTAGAGCCCGGGAGTTCACTTGGACAGCGAAGGCACTTCGTTGCGGAGCAATGGAGGTGGACAAACGGATCTACAAAGGTTGTATTTCCGTATTCCCTTAGTTAATTGTTAACTAGTTTACTTTTCGCCTAGACATCTAGCCATCGATCCGTATATTAGGGTCTCTCGGCACCTAGATTTTTGAAATTGGCATGGTTGATGCCTTGTGAGACCTCACTAGTGTGCCTAGGAACCCTACAGATTATGGCCTGAAATGGTCGCTACCTGGAGAGAGAGAGAAGAAAACACTTTAGTGTATGCTCTTGCAAGATTAGATTGGTTATTATCTTATCTAATCAGGATGTCTCCCACTGTTTTTATCAAATCTGCCTTCAAACCCTAAAAGGTAAGATTAGCCGGGATTAATTACATCCTACAATTTCGTCAATCTTTCAGCCAGATCAGTGTCGGTACTTTGAGGGAGGTTCCCCGTGCTCTCGCACGGACCTAATTAAAGTAAACCTCGTTTTCCCAGAGGCGTAACCCCGTTAACACTTTTCTAGACACCTACTTGATCGGCTAATTGTCTTGTGTAAAACTCTCCCAGGAGTAACTCTTACTCGCAGTGGGTATCGGGATCCAACTATCTCATAGGAGGTATGCAATCTCATTGCAAATTTCAACTCTTGAAATTCCCGATAATGCTTTTACCCCTAGCAACTTATGACCTTGGCTAAGGTCAACAAATCATAAGCGCTAGTCAAGTTTTAACCCGTCATTTCTTGATTGAATTAAACCCACCCGTACGACCCTTGGCTAAGGTCAACAAAGTCGCACGACTACCCTAACTCAATCACATCTCATGTTTTAGCAGATAAATACTAATTAGCTACCGTACACCACGCCTTGGCTAAGGTCAACAAACGCAGCACGAATACTAACTAGTGTCTATCTGAAATGACGGAGGGCTACACAGGTTTTTCAGAAAACCCTGAGCGTAATGAACTTGATATCGTTGTAGAATCGAGTGAAGTTTTGAAAAGGAGTGTTTTTGAGGCTTTTCTTAGTTTCGCTAAAGGGGTCACTCCCGGTGAAGGGATCATCGGCCCTTTCCTCATCGAATAAGGTGCAGGATATATCATATATACCGCTGTGCAAAGCAAAACACTAAAAGCAATCAAAAGACAAACCGCGTTTTGTAGCATCTGCCAGTTTTGCTAAAGGAGTCACTCCCGGTGAAGGGATCTCGGTCCTTTCCTCATCGAATAAGGTGCAGGATATATCGTATATATCACTGTGCAAAGCAAAACTGTAGCTACCCCTTTTATAAAGTTTTTGATTCTACAACATCTTTAGGTTTCTTTTCTTTTATTAATCTCATTAATAAAAATCCCATCAGCTTATGCTTCCAAAGCATCACAGAAGAAACGAAAGCATTAATATTTATATATCAGCATATATATATAGTATAAGCATTCGTCTCAGGCAGTAATATGATCTCATCACAGAACATTGCAGCAGAAGAACATACATGAAATATTGGATATACTAGGACGTCCGTGTTTTCAATACGAGCCTGTATAAAACACGGATTCCACGGTCGCGACGAATAGCCAAACCCACATCCCAAGACCCCTACGAGAGCGGCAAGTAACACTGCCAATTCTAGGGTTAGGAGACCCGGTCTCGACTCCTCGAGGTGGCCTCCCACTGGACCCTAGAACCCGGTTACTTGTGCTCCCCTCCTTGGGTCTACCTAATGCGGAAAAGTAAATAATATACACTGGTGACAGCAACCGCAACCTGGAAGTGCCCCAAATAAAAGAATATTACATTACAAATGAATTTTACATGAATGAAAATAAAAACCCTCATCTCACATAAAACCCCCGGCTATTCAGAACGCGACGATCCAATATAACATATCACAGCAACACATAATATCACATATCATCAACGTAAGTAAATATGCGCATCCCAATTGTCGTTGAATCATATAGCAACGAAACCGGCGATATCACATATTACACTTACGGTCACAGAAAAGAAAGTGTAAAACTACAACATTTGGAATCCACAATCACTTTAGACATCGTAAATCCGAAATATCACATACTCCGCATTTCATGCCTAACTCTATGAATTCCACATATTGTATCACATTCCAGATAAATAGACAGTATTAAACTTTCCGAACAGATAATCAAACACCCAAAATTTCCCAAAGTGCTCAACTCTTGAGCGGAATTCAAATAATCCCAGAATATGTCACAGTACCGGTGATCCAGCCGTAGAAGGGTCAAGCCAACGCCTCACATGTGGCACGCCGTACTGCCCCAAACCCGAAGGTTCAAAAGGCAGTTCAAGACGGTCACATAATCGAGTTAAGGTTTGTTGTCTTCTAGAGGGTCCACCGCTTAACTTGTACAATTTTTCCGAAAGATTTAAACCCGAAAAAATTTCAACACTTGAAAGTTTGCCGTACCGGGAAACAGTAAGTTAATGATATCCGTTCAAAAGGTTTAACAGTTTCTAAATATCCGGAAAGAAATACGAACTTAAATATTCCGATCGAATCTACTATTACCAAATAAACCCCAGATTTAAACAATACTGGAATCACTGTTAAAAATATCCAGAAACATCAACAAGTACCTACGGACATTACCATAAAATCCACGTGTCATGATCTCATCAATCCGCCGCGGAACCGCCGCGCAAGCCATGCTTGCGACGCGGTTCCGCCGCCGTTTAGTGGAATTAGGGGCTCGGGTTTTATGGTAATTCTTAGAATTCCCTGCTGATTTTTTTACATATTTTTAATTCAGAAAAATCCCAAAATTTAAAAAATTTCCAGAGAGGGGTCTTTTTGCGTCGTTTCGGGTTCGATCGGAGTTTTAACTTCGTAAACACATCGCCTAATGCTCTAGCTAGGCTCTGATACCACTGTAGGGTTCCTAGGCACTCTTGTGAAGGTTCAAAAGGCATCAAACATGCCCGGATAAAAATTTAGACGTGCCGAACAACCCAAAGCCGGGATCTTTGCTAGATTATTAGGGTTTAACATGCAAGATGATAACTTTTATCTAAGTGTGAGGGATTACAACCTTTGTAGTCCGCTCCTTCGCTTCACAAGCTCCGAGTAGAAGTCCCTTTGCCGCGATCCACGATCTCCCGGACTCATGAGAGGCTCCACGACTCGAACGATCCATGCTAGCTCGAAGTATTCCAAATCTCCGATGATCTACCTTGAAGTTGCTACGACTCAAGCTTTCTCACTCAAAAGAGAAGAACACACTAATCCCATGGGCTAGATGAGATGAGGATGAGGGAGTAGTATTTTTGCTTTCCTTTTATATCATTTTCTCATATTTAATCATCACTTTAGGATTTTCAAGAGAGCTTTTCAAGAAGAAAGAAGATGATAATGGAAAATATAATCCTTAGATTAAAACCTTTTGTGATGAATAGAAAGAATATATGATTGAATTGTAAACCATGGTCAAGGATGAGTGGATGAGAATGAGTAGAGAAACAACTAGGGTTAGGGTTTGGTTAGGTTAAAAGAATGTGTCATTCTAAATATCTTAAGAATGACAAAAGAAGAAAGCTTCTAGAAGGAACTTGAAGCATCCAACCCTAATCAAACCTTAACCTCAATTAATCATCCTTAAACATGTTTAACAATTAATCATATCATGTCACAATAATATATATCGCATATATATTATATATTTGCAACAAAAGAAAATAATAAAATTAACATATATCGCATATATATCAATGTATCATCCAATGAGAAAATGAAATAATAAAGCGAGCCAATATTAGATAATGTAATACAATATATCATATATATTATTATACATTAAATCATCGAATCAACACTTGATCCGACGATCCGGCTATATCGAATATTGCCGACTAATATATCATGTACCGATTCATCGAATCAACACTTGATCCGATGTCCCGATTCATATCTAAATATCGCGAGAATATAATACGGTATCCCATATCGCATTATTCTCGGTCCTGCGCATATCACATATGTGCCACTACTCCATTTCGCCTGAGCCAAGAAACCTCTGTGTAGGACTCTAAAGAATCGTCAATACGCCGGTAGCAGGTGATGATCATATCAAACACCCACAAGCTGCAAGCGGTCAGCTAAACGTAACAGCCACCCAGGTATTGAGCGATCAGAAGATCAACAAGCTAGCCTGTGCGTTCTCCTGTGAATCCAACCAGTAACACTCCCGTACAGTCCGGTCTGTTCGTCTGATATGTCGCATATCAAGTCTAGGGGTGGTATACGTCAGACCCCAGTAACCGATAAGTCGTGTCGATGTGTGGCTCATAACGGGTCGAGAAACTACTAGTAACACTTACCAGTAAATCTCTATATCAGCCCTGGCCAGGGACTTCCAGTTATAGCCAATCGAACATAGCACAACATCAACTCCCTATACCGGGAGAGACGAATCCCCTCCTATCGCTCATTGCCTCCATGTGATTCGGGACTGTACCCAAAAGCCACCGTTTTGCACGCCCTCTTGGACGTGGTAAGGTGGAAATCAAAGCACAGTGGGAATCACACAAGACTCTATGACGATCTCGGGTCTACAGACTACCCTGTACCAGTGTCACCGGAGAACTGCCATCTGACGTGTGGTATATCACCATCTGGGAGTTCTCGGCGAGTCCGTCCAGTGTACCCAGTCTCCACTGAGCACCCGTATACCATCCTTGATGTCTAACACCGATGGATATGGGATCATCCATCGCCCATCATATGGGTCAAGATGCGTATACGCTAGTCTACTCTGGTGTATCGATGCCCTGTCTCGATATACCCTCGACTAGGAACAGTTATAGGATGTACTCATCGACTACCGCGGCCCCACTAGTATGATCTCATCATAGTCCCAGTAGTCGAGTACAGATCCTAAGGGCTTTATCAACATGTGAGAGTAAAACAGTAAACCAATACAAGTCAACATGTTAAGATAAAGTGAAACCAAATAGCATACTATCATGACGAGCAAGAAAGTCATCTCTATATATAACCAAGCATCCATTATAATATACATCATATGTACAACAATGGCCACTAGGGCATATACATAACTAACAGGGATCTCGGCTCTTTCCTTATCGAATAAGGTGCTGGATATTCTACAAGGAATACCGCTATGCAAAGCAAGAATTAGAGCTACCTGTTTTTAAACAAGTTTCTACAACATCTTTAGGTTTCTTTTATTTCTTTCATTAATCTCATTAATAAAGTCCCATCAATTTTATGCTTCCCAAGCATCACATAAGAAACAAAAGGAACAATATTAATTATATCTCATATATATAATATAGGCAATCGTCTCATAACATATCAAGTGATCGCATCACAAAATATCAGCGGCAGAAGAACACATATTAAATATTGGATATACTAGGAATTCCGTGTTTTAATTTAAGCAAGTATAAAACGCGGATTCCACAGTCGCGATGAATAGCCAAACCCACATTCCTAGACCCCTACGACAGCGTCAAGCAACCCAACTAATTCTAGAGTTAGGAGACCCGGTCTCGACTCCTCGAGATGGTCTCCCACTGGACCCTAGAACCCGGTTACTTATGCTCCCCGCCTTGGGTCTATCCTAATGCGGAATAGTAAAAATTTACATCAATGGTGACATCATACTCAACCCGGAAGTGCCGCAATAAAAGAATATTATATACAAGCTTTTACATGAATGAAAATGAAAAACTCTCATCTCACATAAACCCCCCCGGCTATTCAGAACACGACGATCCAATATAACATATCACAGCAACACATAACATCACATGTCATCAACGTAAGTAAATATGCGTATCCCAATTGTCGTTGACGTATAGAAACGAAACCGGCGATACACCACATATTACACTTACGGTTGCAGAAAAAAAGTGAAAAACTACAACAGTTGGAATCCGCAACCACCTTAGACATCATAAACCCAACGCATCACATACATTGGATTTCATACCCAACCAAATGAATTCCTTAGACATCACATGCTTAACAATTATAAATCCCACATTTTAGTCTCGATATAGAAAACACTTTCCAATCACCTGTCGGGTAATTCAACAAGATTCCCGGTAACCTGATCGAATGCTCGTCGGAAAGTTTAGCAGACGGCCGCACCCCCGATGCCGTGGACGAAGTGCACTAAGGCGGAACACCGCGTCCGTGAGCACCCGAACGGATGCTTTTGGCGAAGGGGTTCTCCTACAGTCACCTGGTCGGGGTTATGGAGCGTGGCTATCTAGTAAAGTTACCCGGCGAGTATCCGCGTACACTACATAATTGCGACGGACTTTTGATCAACATCAAAATCCCGTGGCAACCGATCAAATGAGACTAAACTGCTAGATTTATAAAATTCAAACTAGTTATCTCATAACTATTTGTGGATTCCAAATATTGTATCACAATCACAGATACTTAGACGAAGTTAAACTTTTCGATCGAATAATCAAGCACCCAAAATTTCCCTACAAGCTCAACACTTGAGCGGAGTCTAAAATAGCACCAAGAACTTGCCACAACACCTATGAACCAGCCGTAGAAGGGTCAACCAATGCCTCACATGTGGCACCGCTGTGTTGAATATATGTATGCCCTAGAGGCCATTATATGCATAGTGGATGCTTGGACATGTATATATATAGATTCCTTTCTTACTAGACATGATAGTATGCTATCTGGTTTACTTTATCTGACATGTTGATTTGATCATACTTTTATTCATTTACACATGTTGATAAAGTCTTCAGGATATTTTCTTGACTACTGTGACTATGATGCGGATCATACTAGTGGGGCATGTGTGGTTTATAAGCATATCCTTGAACTTTTCCTAGTCGTGGGTATATCGAGACGGGGCATCGATATTTCAGAGTAGACTAGTGTATACCATTCTTGTCCCATTTGATGGACGATGGATGATCCCATATCCATCTGGTGAGGTGACACCAAAGATTGTATGCGGGTGCTCAGTGGAGACAGAGTACACTGAACGGACTCACAGAGAACTCCTATGTGTTATTATATCTATCGTCGGATAGCAGTTCTCTGGTGACACTGGTACAGGTTAGTCTGTAGACACGAGATCGTCATAGAGTCTTGTGTGTCCTCCCACTGTACTTTGATCTCCACCCTACCACGGCTCTACTGAGTCATGCAAACAGGTGGTCTTTGGGTACAGTCCCGAGGCACATGGAGGTGATGAGCGATAGGAGGGGTTTTGTCTCTCCCGGTATTAGGAGTTGATGTTGTGCTATGCTCGATTGTCTATAACAGGAATTCCCTGGTCAGGGCTGCGGAGATTTACTGATAAGTGTTATCAGTAGTTTCTCGATCTGTTATGAGCCATACACCAGCATGAATTATTGAGTTATTGGGGTCGACGATACCATCCCTAGACTTGATATGCAACATATCTGACGAGGAGACCGGACTGTACAGTAAGTGTTGCCAAATGGCTCGATGGGAGTTTTGACAGCTTTGCTGGTTTTCTTCTGATCGCTCAATACCCGGGTGGCCGTTACGTTTAGCTGACCGCTTGCGGCTTATGGGTGTTTGATATGATCATCACCCACTGCCGACATATTGATGAGTCTTAGAGTCCTATACAGAAGTTTCCTAGCCCAGGCGAAAAGATGTGGTGTGCATATGAGATATGCGCGGGGACCCAATTGAATACGACTATGTGATACCGTATGTTAATCGGGCGTTTTTTCTATTGGTCGGGTCGTATGTGATATGACTGGATTGTTAAATCAATTGTTGATTTAACATTTTGACTTTTACTTTCATTCTTTTTCTTTATTCAAACCCTTTTGTATTAAATAGAAAGAGTGCATGCATGTATACATATGTTGATGTGCAATTATGCACATGTTGATGTGCATAGGATACATACATGCAAAGTATCATGGTTGATGATACACCTTTGAAGGAAATATAAGACTCACATGGAACTATAATATATGGATATATATTTGTATTTGTTTTAAAACAAAAGAAAAGAAAATATTAATCCATGGTTATCTTTCTACATTCTTCTTGAAGTTGACCACACTTCACCAACCATTTAACCTTGGATTAGTTTTTCTTTTGGGTTTTAACTCACTTACTAAATATCTAGATATTATTAGAACCATGGTTGGATGAGAGATAAAAAATATATATACTATCTTTTCTATTTTCTCATTAAGCTTTATCATTTCATTTTGACAAAAGCTTTTGCCTTCATCTTCATCTTCCTCTAAGCTCTCTTGATTTTTCCAAAGTGAGAGAGAGTTAAAAAGAAAGGGTTTTGACAAAAGAAAATACACCACTTCATCATTCTACTCAAATCTAGCCAATTAGTTTAAAGTGTTTAGTTTCATCTTCTTCTTGCATCAAGTGGAGCTAGAAGCTTGGACCAAGTGGACTTCGGGTGGATCATCGTGGACAAGGGAGCTCACTAGCAAACCTTTCCAACCTCTCAACGATCCTAGGATTCATAGCAAGAGGACTACAAAGGTTGTATTCCTTTCACTTAGTGATAGAATGGTTTTTGTATGAGATACATGTTTTGTTACCCTAGTATTCTAGTTAAAGATCCTTACATTGTTTGCTTAGCAACTCTAAAATATTAAAGTGGCATGTGTGATGCTTCCATACTCTATAGTAGGTGCTAGGGAACCCTAACAATGGTATCAGAGCTAAGCTAGAATTCTGGACACAGTATTAGAACTAATACGAAACCGAAACCGACTCCGAAAATACGATATTACGGAACCCTAGAATTGCTCTTTCGAAATTTTTAAAAAAGTCGTCTAAAATTTTTTTAACAACTGCAGAGTGATATTTGGGACAATATAAGAACACTGGGGAAATACGGAGGGGAGAGCTCGGATTTTGGCCGAGCCCTAGGCTCCCAAAACTGAGGAGGCCGGCCCCTTAGCTCCCTCCCCCCCGTATTTATCCAGTGATCTTTTGTGTTCATTTTGGGCTTTGTACTATTGTTTGCTTAGCCCAATTTTCATGTCATGATTATTTAGACTTGGGGCTAATTCGTAGTGCTTGGTAGTCGTAAATTCTAGCACTATATTGGTAACCTTGACAATGTTTAGCAGTTCGAACAAACCTCAAAACCCCACATCTTGACCCCGCTGAAATTTCCAAGTATTGTGTTTTTCCTAAGTTACCTTTGTATTCAATAGTAGCGCAAGTATTCCTATGGGCCCTCTAGAAGATCATAATAACCTTAACTCGATTCTATGCCCACGGAACCGTGATCGAACCTTCAGATTTGCCTTAGTTCCATGGTGTCATAGGTGAGATGTTGGTTAACCCCTTCTACGGCTGGACCATAGTCACCATGGCGCGATTTTGGGTATTTATAACTTTGCTCAAGTGTTGAGCTCTTGGGGTAAAATGTGGGTGTATGTTTATTCGATCGAAATGTTAAACATCATTTTGATTTCTGTGATTGCAATTGTTGTTTTTCACATTCTTTTGTACGACCGTAAGCGTAGTATGTGGTGTATCGCCGGCTTCGTTGCTATACATCAACGACAATCGGGATACGCATACTTGCTTACGTTGATGATATGAGATATTATGTGTTGCTGAGATATGATGCATGATTGTCGTGATCGAATAGCCGGGGGTTTTATGTAAGATGAGAGTGTTTATTTTCATTCATGTAAAAGTCATTTGTATGTAATATTCTTTTATTTGGGGCACTTCCAGGTTGAGGATGATGTCACCATTATTGTATATTATTTACTTTTCCGCATTAGGATAGACCCAAGGAGGGGAGCACAAGTGATCGGGTTCTAGGATTTAGTGGGA
The DNA here is from genome assembly GCA_030015575.1 of Agapanthus africanus. Lineage (NCBI taxonomy): Eukaryota > Viridiplantae > Streptophyta > Magnoliopsida > Asparagales > Amaryllidaceae > Agapanthus > Agapanthus africanus. The sequence goes on along the minus strand of CM057337.1, from coordinate 564,999,862 downwards.
GGCCATCTCGAGGAGTCGAGACCGGGTCTCCTAAACTCTAGAATTGGCAGGATCACTTGCCGCTCTCGTAGGGGTCTAGCGTGTGGGCTTGGCTATTCATTGCGACTGTGGAATCCGTATTTTCTATTGCTAGCTGAATACAAAATACAGACCTCCTTAATATCCTTTTTATTTTCATATGTGCTTCTGCTGCTGTTGATATTCTATAATGTGATTACTTAGTATCTGAGAAGAATGGATTATTATTATATATATGATATATAATAAACGTTGCTTATATTTTACACCCGCGCTAGTCCCGCCCCGCTATGCCGTTAGTTAAGTAAACTAACGGTGCATAACGGGACACTGTGGCGAATGCGGGTGGTATAAGTATACGTTCTATTTTCGTTTCTTTTTTGTGATGGCTTAGGAACTTAAATGATAGGACTACATTAATGAGATTAATGTAAAGTAAAAGAAACCAAAGATGTTGTAGAATCGGATTTGAAACCCACTCGGCCTTTTTATGAAAAATGTAAGTTTCAAAAGATGCGGAGCTTAAGCCACTCCTTTTCTAAACTGTTTTGATTCTACAACGAGATCAAGTTTAAAGCGTTAAAGGTTTTCATAAAAACCATCTGCAACCCTCCGTCATTTTAGGAAGCAGAGTACTTAGTATTCGTACTGTGTATTTTGATCATAGTCAAGGCGTAGTGTACGGTAGCTAAGTGATGTCTTCCTATAAATCATATGATGTGATCAGTTAGGACATTCATGTGATTATGTTGATCATAGTCAAGGGTCATATGGGTTGGTCTAGTTAATCTCGAAATGACGGGTAGAACTTGACTAGTGCTTATGATATTTTGACCATAGCCAAGGTCATAATCATCTAGGGGTAAAAACCATATCGGGAGTTTCCAGAGTTGAAATTTGCAATGAGATTGCATACCATCTATATAATAGTTGGATCCTGATCCCACTGTGAGTAAGTGTTACTTCCAGGAGAGTTTTGCACTTTACAATTAGCTAATCCAGTAGGTTTCTAGAAAGGTGTCAACGGGGTTTGACCTCCGGGAAAACGAGGTTTATTTTAATTAGGTTTGTGCGAAAGCACGGGGAACCTCCCTCAAAGTACCGACTCTGGCCTGGCTGACTGGTTAGCGAAAATGTAGAATATAATTAATCCTGGCTAGTTTTCTTTTCAGGTTTTGAAAGAAAATTTGATTAAAGCAGTGGGAGACATCGATTAAATAAGATAATAACTAATCTAATTCTTTGCAAAAGTATTTCGCTAAGTGTATTCTTTTCTCTCTTCTAATGGCAGATACCGATGACGGGTCTTAAGCTTCTACTAGAGAAAAACAAACAGACTAGGCCGAATTATAAAGAATGGTTGAGGAACTTGAACATTGCACTCGCATATGATAAAGTATCATATGTCCTCACTACCAAAGCCCCACCCGTCCCAGGACCTGAATCATCTGCTTCGGATAGGGAGATCCGAAAAACATGGGATATTGATTGCAACACAGCCAGTGCCTCTCGATTGCTTCTATGGACAGCATCCATCAGAAACAGCACGAGAAGATAGATGTGCAATCCATCTTTATTCATATAAAGGAGTTGTATGAAGAGTAATCTCGTACTTTGCGATACGAAGTATCTCGAAAGTTGTTTCAAATGCGGATGGCCCCCGGTGCATCAGTAGGAGACCATGTCCTGAAGATGATTGGTCTTATAGAAGAACTTGAGGAACTGGGATGGACTATGGATAATGAGCAATATACAGATGTTGTTCTGCAGTCTCTCTCCCCCGCCTTTGCTCCGTTCATAGTGAATTTCAATATGAACGATTTGGAGAAATCATTGCCTGAACTTCTCAATATGTTGAGAAGTGTAGAAAGCACGCTGAAAACAGCGAAGACTCCCGCTCTGCTTGCTGGGCCATCTTCCTCTTCCGTCCTAAAAGCCAAGGCCAAGGGAAAGAAGAAGAAGAAGTCCATCAAACCGAAAGGTGGAGTCAAAAAGGAAAAGGGGAAAGACATATCTGGGGCCGCGAGAAGTGGAAAAGGAGAATGTTTTTACTGCCACAAGTCGGGACACTGGAAACACAATTGTGCTGTGTATCTTGCTGATCTCAAGAAGAAGAAGCATGCTGATGCTTCCACTTCAGGTGTGTTTGTAACTGAAAACTGTTTTTCATTAAACTCTGTATCTTGGGTATTAGATACCGGTTCTGGTTCTCACATCTGCAATTGTATGCAGGGATTGAGGAACAGTAGAGTTTTGAAGACTGGAGACCATACTCTGCGGGTTGGAAACGGTTCTAATGTACATGTTGTATCTGTAGGAGAGTATCATCTAGGGTTTCCTTCGGGTTGTATTTTGGTTTTGAACCCTTGTTATTTTGTACCGAGTATGCTATGTAATATAATATCCGTTTCCTTGTTGGACAATGAAGGATATCATTTTGTGTTGCAAAATAATGTTATGAACATTAACTTAAATCAAGAGTTGATTGGGTTTGGTACACTAAATAATGGTTTTTACGTTCTGAACCAACACACAGTTTTCAATATACAACATACAAATAAAAGAAAATTTTCATATAAATGGAGCTTTTCTTTGGCATTGTAGACTTGGTCATATTAATGAAACAAGACTAAATAAGCTACATAAAGATGGATATTTAAATCCGTTTGAATATAAATCTTATGCAACTTGCCAGTCCTGTATCAAAGGTAAAATGACCAAAATTCCGTTTACTAGACACGGAGAAAGAGCTGTGGAACTCTTAAGCCTCATACATAGTGATGTATGCGGACCAATGGCTACACATGCACGAGGTGATTTTTCATACTTCATCATTTTTACTGATGATTTCTCAAGATTCAGACGCGTGTTTTTGATAAAGCACAAATCCGAAGCTTTCGAGAAATTCAAGGAGTACAAACTTGAAGTAGAAAAACAAACAGGCTAGAGCATCAAGAAACATCGATCAGATCGAGGTGAAGAGTACTTAAGTACAGAGTTTTCAGACTTCTTAAAAGAGAATGGGATTCTCTCTCAGATCACTCCTCCTTACACACCACAGCACAACGGTGTGTCAGAACGGAGGAATCGTACCCTATTAGATATGGTACGATCCATGATGTGTGATGCTGAGTTACCGCTTTCCTTTTGGGGGCATGCATTGGAGACAACAATGTATCTGTTAAACAAGGTTCCAACCAAGACCGTGTCTACCACTCCATATGAGATATGGAGTGGAAAGAGACCATCTCTTAAAAGAGTTAGGATTTGGGGTTGTCTGGCTTTTGTTAAAAAGCAGAATCCAGACAAACTCAAGTCACGATCGGTCATGTGTAAATTTGTGGGGTATCCAAAACATTCGTATGGATATCTATTCTACCACAAGGAGGAACAAAAGGTGTTTGTTGCTCAGCATGCCATATTTTTGGAAAATGAAATCTATACAGATAGTACTGATGGCAATGCGGTAGAACTAGAAGCGGTTCTAGAGACACAAATTACTCAGGACGAATTGGTTGAAACTGATATTGCAGTAGAACTTCAAGAACCTCAGCCGCTCCGGAGATCTAGTAGAACTTCTTGCCCACCAAAGAGATACTATGGGTTTCTCATTGATGGTGATAGAGAAGATTGCATCATGGATGATAATGACCCTACTAGTTTTCAGCAAACTATTACGAGTGGTGACTCAGTGAAGTGGCTAGAAGCCATGAGATCCGAAATGGAGTCCATGTACACCAACAAGTATGGACTTTGGCCGTTGTGCCTCCTGGGATAAAACCCGTTGGGTGCAAATGGATGTTTAAGAGAAAGATTGGTGTAGATGGACAGGTAGAGACCTTTAAAGCAAGGCTTGTAGCGAAAGGTTTTCGTCAGAGACCAGAATTGGACTATGATGAAACTTTCTCTCCAGTAGCAATGCTTAAATCCATTAGGATCCTACTTGCTATTGCTGCTCACTATGATTACGAAATCTGGCAGATGGACGTTAAAACTGCATTTCTAAATGGTCATTTAGAAGAATGCGATTTTATGGATCAGCCAGAGGGCTTCATTGACAGCGGGAGCAGCGGGAAAGCATGTAGATTGCTTAAATCCATTTATGGATTAAAGCAGGCCTCACGGAGCTGGAACATCTGGTTTGATGATACAATCAAAGAGTTTGATTTTATCAAAAATATAGATGAACCATACATTTATAAGAAGATTGTAGGGAGTACTGTCACATTCCTCGTATTGTACGTGGATGACATTCTCTTGATAGGAAATGATACTCCTATGCTACAATCTGTCAAACTATTCTTATCACAAAGGTTCTCTATGAAGGACCTGGGTGATACCTCCTACATTTTGGGCATAAGGATCTATAGAGATAGATCCAAGAGGTTATTAGGATTGTCCCAATCAAAATATATTGACACCATCCTAAAAAGGTTTGGTATGGAAGATTCCAAGCGTGGTGCCTTCCCCGCTTGTCATGGAATCATTCTCTCCAAAGACTTCTGTCCAAAGACTGATGAAGAGAGAGCTCGCATGAGCATTATACCCTACGCTTCAGCCGTAGGATCTATAATGTATGCGATGTTATGTACACGCTCTGATGTAGCTTATGCACTAGCTGTAGTAAGCAGGTATCAATCCAACCCAGGGGAGAAACATTGGATAGCAGTGAAGATCATTCTTAAGTACTTGCGAAGGACTAAAGAATTGTTCTTGGTGTATGCTAATGGGGATCTCCAAATGGAGGCCTTTACCGATACCAGCTTCCAAAGTGATAAGGATGACAACAAATCTATCTCAGGGTTTGTATTTACCCTCAATGGAGGGGCGGTGAGTTGGAAGAGTTCCAAATAGGATACCGTTGCAGACTCCACGATGGAAGCTGAGTACTGCAAATGATGCTGCCAAGGAAGCCGTCTGGATGAAGAAGTCCGTCACGGAACTAGGAGTAGTTCCAACCATTATTGATCCAATACCATTGTCTTATGATAATAATGGGTCAATGACATTAGCCAAAGAACCAAGGTCCCATCAGAAGTCCAGACACATCCTAAGGCGATATCATTTGATCCGGGAGATAGTAGATCGCCACGAGATCGAGATTCGGAGAGTAGATACAAAGAATAACACAGCGGATCCACCCACTAAGGCTCTTCCACAGCCGCAGCATGAGCGACTTTTTGAGATGTTGGGTATAAGATACGCCAATAATTAGCCTTAGTACAAGTGGGAGATTGTTCGATATATGTATGCCCTAGAGGCCATTATATGTATAGTGGATGCTTGGACATGTATATATATATATATAGATAGATTACTTTCTTGCTTGACATGATAGTATGCTATCTGGTTTACTTTATCTGACATGTTGATTTGATCATGCGTTTATTCATTTACATATGTTGATAAAGACCTCAGGATATTTGCTTGACTACTGTGACTATGATGCAGATCATACTAGTGGGGCACATGTGGTTTATAAGCATATCCTTAAACTGTTCCTAGTCATGGGTATATCGAGACGGGGCATCGATATTCTAGAGTAGACTAGCGTATACCATTCTTGTCCCATATGATGGGCGATGTATGATCCCATGTCCATCTGGTGAGGTGACAACAAAGATTGTATGCGGGTGCTCAGTGGAGACTGAGTACACTGAACGGACTCACAGAGAACTCCTATGTGGTATTATATCTATCGTCGGATAGCAGTTCTCAGGTGACACTGGTACAGGTTAGTCTGTAGACCCGAGATCGTCATAGAGTCTTGTGTGTCCTCCTACTGTACTTTGATAAGATAGTACCCTCAGAGTCAATTATTGGATCACAGGCACGTGATTGCAATGATTGAGGGAGGACCTATCCCAGTAGGACAGTCTTACTCAAGATGATAGTATGCTATCTGGTTTATCTTTATCATCGTGTACTGCTTTAGGTGACCTTGCAGGTCATTATTGCGCGTTGATAGAGCCCTTAGGATTCTTGCTTGACGGCCAGCAGTATGATGGCGATCATATACGTGGGAGCTGGGGTCTATAAGCACATCCTTAAAAGGTCCCTAGTCGTGGGAGTTTTCGAGACAGGGCATCGATACTCCAGAGTAGACTAGTGTATACAGTTGAGACCCCGACGAGGGGCGGTGGCCGGTCTCACAAGCCACTGGTGTCAGTTGGTTCACCTAAGATGTATACAGGTGCTCATTGGGTTATGGGTACACCGGACAGGACTCGCTGTGAGCATGCTAGTTGGTCTTATACCTGACGTCAGATGGCGGTTCCCTGGTGACATGTGTACAGGTTAGTTCATCGACCTGAGATCATCATTTGTCTCGTGTGAGTTCCCACTGTACTTTGATTACTACCCTACCACGGCTCAAAGGAGTCATGCAAACAGGTTTTAGTTGGGTACAGTCCCGAGCCACATGGAGGCAGTGAGCAGATCTGCAGGGGTTCGTCTATCTCGGTATTGGGGGTGAGGTCGCGCTGTGTCTAGGAGAGCCATTACGCGAAGTCCTTGGACAAGGCAGGAGATTTACTGGTAGGTATTCCAGTATTATCTCGGGGTGTTCTGGGCTACACTCCAACACGACTTGTACCGCTTTTGGGGATCTGACTTTTACCAAGCCCCTAGGCCCGCCATGCGATGCTCACAGACGAACGGACCGGAATGTACGGATATTGTCACTGACAGGCTCAGTAGGGTGTCAGGATGAGTTCGCTCATCAACGTCCCTTTTGGTCAATACCTGGTAGCCCGTTATGTATGGCTAATACCTCTGACGTGCATGTGGTTAAATCCACAGCCAACGTATTGTCGAGTTTTTAGAGTCCCCCACATACAGTTTCTCAAGTTTGGGGCGAAACGTTGTAGAGGCCGTATGGAGATATGGTAGGGTTCAATCATATACGTGCGGTATTGCACGGATCATGATCGGACGGATAATACTAGTGGGCTTTGATTTAAGCCGGATCCTAGTATTGTACAGTGTAGATTTTGTCTCATTGCATTTGTATTCGGTCGGAATACAAATGCGGGTATGTATATACAGTAGAGGGGTTTTCCTGTAATTTATTACGGGATCGTTTTCTGAAATTGCCAGTTTGCTTTCCGTTTCGGCCATTTTCCTTTGTTTCTTTCCTTGGCTGAAAATTGGTGGAGGAGGGCTTATTTGCAATTGTGCAAATTAGCATTGTGGAGGGTGGTCTTTGCATATTGTTGCTTCATGATGGTTGCACCATCATTTGACTTCTTCACTCATCATTGCATGACTTTTGTGGTTTGATGATGGGTTTATGAGTATTGGACTTGGTTTGTGATCATGGTTGATCATGATAACCCTTTCTCTCTCTTGCATTATTTGGCTCACTCATTTTTGATCCACTCACTCCTCCTCTCATTCTCTCCTTGATCATGGCCGGCCACACTTCTTGAGGGATGAGGGAATTTATTTTGTGAGTGATTTGGTTCTCATTTGCTTACTAAAAAATTCCCAAAAGCCACAACAAAAGTTCATAGTTCATTTCCTCCACCAAATGGCAACTTCTTTAAACCCCTTGAGACAAAGAGCACTACACTATTCTACAGCAATTCTTGGGCACGTCGGCTTGCCAACTTTGTGCCCAATTTGTCTCGGTCTAGAGGTGGGAGCCCGTAAAAGAACCCGGCGATGTGGTGCCCTTCCGACGAGGAGATGAAGACCGGAGATTCGTGTTAGTGTATATGCCCTAGAGGCCATTACTGTATCATACTAGTTTGTATATTACTTAATGGAAGCTTGGGATATTCACCTTATATATACAATCTTGCTCAAAATAGTAGTATGCTACTTTGTTTGTTTCTACTTCAATGTGTACATGTGTTTATTTTATTATATCACCTATACGCATTAGTGGAGCCCTTAGGATCTTTGCTTGATTACCAGCGTTGTGATGGCAGTCACACTAGTGGGGGCTGGGTAATCTATAAGCACATCCTTATGCATGTCCCTAGTCGCGGGACTATCGAGACAGGGCATCGATACTCCGGAGTAGACTAGCGCATGTGCTTCTCATCCCAGTGTGGGAGACGGTCTGCCCCACAGCCGTCAGTACGTCGTACTGGAGATAGTATGCGGGTGCTCGTTGGGTTACGAGTACACTGGACATGACTCGTCGGAAACTGATCGGTTGGTATTATACCTATCGTCAGTTATCAGTTCCCAGGTGACATGAGTACAGCTTAGTCCGCTGACTTGACACTATCACATCGCCTCGAGTGTATTCCCACTGTACTTTAATTACTACCCTACCACGGCTCAAAGGAGTCGTGCAAACAGGTAGTAGTTGGGTGCAGTCCCGAAGCACTTGGAGGCAGTGAAGGTTAGACAGGATTCGTCTCTCCCGGTATTGGGGGTTGACATCACGCTGTGTCTAGGAGAGCCATTACACGAGAAGTCCCTGGCCAGGGCAAGCAGGATATACTGGTAGGCTTCCAGTGTTATCTCAGGGTGTATTGGGCTTCACTCCGACATGACTTGTACCGCTATTAGGGGACTGACGTTTTACCTCCCCTAGGCCCGCTATGCGATGTATCAGACGAACAGACCGGACTGTACGGAGATTGTCACATTCAGGCTCAGTAGGAGTTCAGATGGGTTTCACCTCGTCAGTCTTCTTGTCGGCATCTACCTGGGGACCGTTACGCACAGCTAGTGCCGCTTGCGGTCTGTGGTTAAACCCACTGCCAGCGTAGTGTCGAGTCTTTAGGGTCCCATACAGAAAGCTATTCGCCTTTAGGTAAAAGAGTAGAGGTCGCATGGTTTTGCGACAGGTCGCATGGTTTTGCGACAGGGTTCGATCACATCCGTGAACTTGTGCACGTACAGTGTCCGGACAGTTTACACTAGCGGGCTTTGGTTTAAGCCAGATCCTAGTGTACCTTTTTGGATTGGTTTTATCCATTCGTGTTCCTCGGAACGCGGATGCGGGTGTGTATGCACAGTTGACGGAAAGACAGAGGCAGAGGATTCTCATTAGGGTTGTTGACCATTGACCGTTGACTGTTGACTTTTTGCTCAGCCCTAATGAGAATATGATATGTAATTAACAATTATATTAATTAAGTATTATAGTGACATGGTTGTTGAGGGATTGACTTTGTTGACTTGTTGACTTTGTTGACTTGTTGACTTTTTTGACCGGTTGACTAGGCTTGACTAGTTGACCATCATGATAACAATAGCTATCATTTCATGGCAAAGACTTTTGCTTGCTTGCTCTCTTGTGCAAAATGAGTGCATGAAATGATATGCCTATTGTTGCTTAAACCATCACATAATACTTGATTGCTATGATGTGTTATGATGGTTATGGATTATGAGAGCCAAATGAGAAAAGTCTTCTCTCCTTCTATCATTCTCATTCTCTCTCTTGTTCTTGAGCTCTCATCTTCCTCCTCTTGCTCTCCCTCTCTTGAGTCTATGGTTCACTTGTCTCATGAGTTGAGAACCAAGAACCATAGATAAAATCCCATATAAACTCTTCTCTACTCACTCTAGTTCACAAGGTTTAGCAAACCGAGTGAACTAGTTTCTTCAAAGATCGAAGAAGGAGCCAAAGGTTGAAGCTTTCAGGTGGATCTATCTTTGGCGTAAGGAGACGACAGGAAGAAGCCGATCCAGACCACCATGAGGTTTGAAGACGAAGGAGTTAAAGACAAGAAAGGTATAAACCCCCTAACCGAGTAGTTAACGACTCCTAGTTAGGTTGTTAGTTAGATGTTTAACAAAGATCCGGGCTTTAAGTCCATGTTACCACCTCTAGAAAATTGTTTTTCACCAAATTCCGCATGCCCAAAAGTACCGGGAGAGGTAGCATGGACTTACAGTGGTATCAGAGCCTAGTTAAACTCTATCTAACATGTTAGCAAAGTAGCTAGAAGATCGATCAAAGAAAAAGTCCCGAAATGAACCCCCATATCATGCTTGCTGTCGAATTTTTCCTCTGTTCCAAAAATGATAAATCATACTTTAAAATTCGGCTCAGGGTTTTTATAACAAACTGACAAAATTTCGTCCACTGAACCGATCAAAGCGCCGCGGAAACGCGGCGGGAGAGTGCTCCCGCCGCGGTTCCGCGGCCGAGTTGACTCGGTAGTGGGAAATTTTGGTTCCAGTTTGTTCAGTGGGGTATTTTAGGATTTTTGGAATATGTATTTTCTGCCCAGATTTTCCAGAACGAAAATTTTGTGTTTGGGGCCTGAAAATCCGTATTTTAGATCGAACTTCTAAAAGACTTAAGCTGACGGGTTTTTCTGTGATGTGATATTTTTATTAAACGTCTGCTAATCGCTATATGTGGATTAGTGGGGGTTATACAAATCTGTGATCTGTAATGTTATTGGAATGTGTATATGAATTCATTGGATTGTCGCGGTTGAATAGCCGGGGGTTGTGAGACGAGAGTTTTCTTTTCTTTCAATTCATGTAAATTTGTAAATTGATGTAATAATTATTTGTATGGCCGCACAACCGGGTCGGGGTTGTAGCCGTCATTGTATAATTTCTTTTTACTGTTTTTGCTCCTAGGATAGACCCATGGAGGGGGTGTACAAACTACCGGGTATCTTGAAGTGCCGAGTGGCCTACTCACGTCGTTGAGGGAGGTTGCTCCGCTTCGGATATTTGGCGGGTAGTTTGCCACACCCGTATGGGTCTTGGGTGGGGTATTGGCTATTCACCGCGACCGTGTAATCTGCTTTTCGTTACAGGCTCGTACGAATTGCGGATTCCTAGTATATCCAATGTGTTCATCTGTGATCTGAAATGGCTATCATTGCAGTATATCTATATATGATATTATTTAGGCGTTGCTTATGTTTTACAGCCGCGCTAGCCCAGCCCCCGCTCTGTCGTTAGTTAAGTAACCTAACGGGTAATGACGGGGCCCCGTGGCGAATGCGAATGGCATAAGAGTACGTCATATTTTGGTTGTTTTCTGCAATGGTAGGATTAAATGATGGGATGCATTAAAAGAACTAATGCAAGAATATCACGCATTAAAAGAACTAATGCAAGAAAATAAACCAAGTAAAAGTCGTTGGAACACTTTCGAAAAACCACTCGGTTCTTTTCAAAACCAACTTTTAAATGCGGAGCTTGAGCCACTCCTTTTAAAAGCTATCTCGTTCCATCGATTATATCAAGTTCACTACGTTCACGGTTTAGCCAAAACCATTCGTAGCCCTCCATCATTTCAGTTAAATATTCGGTAGTATTCAAGCTATGTATTTTGACCTCACGCCAAGGCACAGTGATTGGTAGCTGCCGGATATTTATCTGTTGCATAGATAGAATGCGTTGGTTTGGGACAGCCGTACTGCCATTTTGGCCTACGTCAAGGGTAGGTACGGGTGTGTTCAAATTAACCTGGATAATGATGGGAAGAACTTGACATGTGACTTATGACATTTTGACCTCACGCCAAGGTCATAAGAGCATGGGGCAAAAATCCACATCGGGAGTTTCAAAAGAACTAAAACTTGCTAGTGTTGCATACCATTTGGAGTGTGATGATTCTGGTAGGATTCCTTCAGTTTCGTCACGCGATGATATTTGGATCCCGATCCTACTGTGAGTATATGCTACTCCTCGGGAAATTTCTCACTAAACGATCAATGCTATAAACCTAGTAGGTGTCTAGAAAGGTGTTAGCGGGGCTACGCCCCTAGGGAAAAGAGGTTATTTAATTAAGGAACTTCGCGAAAGCGTTGGAAAACCTCCCTCGAAGTACCAACATTGGTCTGGCTGAACGGTTAAGCAAGTATTGTACGGTGAGATTGACCTGACTAATTCTTCCTTTTTGGTTTGAGGAGGGATTCGAGAAACAGTGGGAGCCATCCTGTTTAGACAAACTAAAAACCATTCTAAACTTGCAAGAGCATCATGCTGAGTGTTTCTTCTCTCTCCTAATTGCAGCGACCAATCGACATGACTGGACTTAAGTTACTCCTAGATAAAAACATACTGACAGGGCCAAACTACAAAGATTGGCTCAGGAATGTCAAGATGGCAATCACTTACGACAAGCTGGGGTATCTTCTTACCACCAAAGCTCCCCCTGTCCCAGGTCCCAAAACCAGCGTCGCGGATAAGGAAATCCGTAAGACCTGGGAACTAGACTGCGCGAAGGCCAAGTGCCTCGTGCTTGCCTCTATGGACAATGAACATCAGAGGAGGCACGAGAATATGGACCTGGAATCCATATTTCTTCATACTAAAGAACTGTATGGAGAGCAATCTCGTATCGCAAGATACGAAGTGTCGAAGAATTTATTTTCGGCAAGATTGGCCGTCGGATCATCGGTAGCGGAACACGTGCTTAAGATGATTGGCTACATTAAGGAGCTCGCGGACCTTGGGACCACGTTGGAGAATGAGCTCTATACGGACTTGATTCTCCAGTCCCTTCCTTCCACTTATGCCCAGTTCATACTGAACTTCAACTTACAAGAAAAGGAAGTTGAACTTTCAGAACTCCTCAACATGCTGAGGAGTGCAGAGGGCACCCTACAGAAAGGTAGGGAAACATCCACTTTGTTTGTAGGAGGATCTTCTTCTTCTAGGTCCAAGGCGAAAGCCAAGGGAAAGAAGAAGAAAGCCCCCGCCAAACCAAGAGGCGGTGTTAGTAAAGTGGATATGAAGGGAAAGACAAAAGCAACAAAGAAAGTGGGAAAGCTTGTGGATAAGGAAGAATGCCTCTATTGTCATAAGAAGGGACACTGGAAGAATGATTGCAGGACACAGGAATTGAAGCAGGTTGCAGCATCAGCTTCAGGTGTGTATGTTATTGAAAACTGTCTTTCAATAAACTCTACTTCCTGGGTATTGGATACCGGATCAGGATCTCATATCTGTAATTCTTTGCAGGCGTTGAGAAACCGTAGGGTTTTGAAGGCAGGTGACATGACCCTCAAAGTTGCAAACGGAGCTAGCATGGATGCTAAAGCCGTGGGGGACTATCACCTGGGAATGTCAGATGGACATGTTTTGGTTTTGCGTAATTGCTTTTTTGTACCCAACGCAACTTGTAATATCATTTCTGTATCTTTGGTTTCTAAAGAAGGTTATGAATTTGCGTTTGTAAGTAATGTTGTAAACATTCACCTTAATCAAGTTCTGATTGGGTCAGGTACATTGAGCAATGGTATATACGTATTAAACCAACCACAGATTTTCAATGTCCAGAATACACACAAAAGAAAGTCTCCGGAAATAAATCAGACTTTCTTGTGGCATTGTAGACTGGGTCACATCAATGAGAGAAGGTTGACGAAGTTACATACAGAAGGATATTTGAATCCGTTCGAATATCAATCATATGCCACTTGTCAATCCTGTCTCAAAGGAAAGATGACAAAGACTCCGTTTACTGGACACGGAGTAAGGGCGAGCGAGCTCTTGGGACTCGTACACAGCGACGTGTGCGGTCCAATGTCTACACATGCGCGAAGCGGTTATTCTTACTTCATTACTTTTACGGATGACTTTTCAAGGTACGATTATGTCTTCTTAATGAAACATAAGTCCGAAGCCTTTGGAAAATTCCAGGAATATAAGAATGAAGTAGAAAAACAAACTGGAAAAAGTATCAAGATCCTAAGATCGGATCGAGGTGGTGAATACTTTAGTGCCGAATTCCTAGACTATTTAAAAGAGAACGGAATTCTCTCTCAGCTTACTCCTCCATACACTCCGCAACATAACGGTGTATCGGAGAGACGGAACCGAACCCTATTGGATATGGTACGGTCCATGATGAGTAACGCTGAGTTACCGCGATCATTCTTGGGGTATGCGCTAGAATCAGCCGCATACCTTTTGAACCGAGTTCCCACTAAGACTGTGCCTACCACACCATATGAGTTATGGAGTGGGAAGAAAACCTATCTTCAATATCTGAAGATCTAGGGATGTCCAGCTTTTGTCAAAAAGCAGCATGCGGACAAACTCGAGGCACGCTCAGTACTGTGCAAGTTTGTGGGATACCCAAAGAACATCAGGGGGTATCTTTTCTACCACGCAGAGGAACAAAAAGTCCTTGTTTCTCGTAATGCCCACTTTCTAGAACACCAGTTCTTAGAAAAGGAAATTAGTGGGAGCGCAGTAGAACTGGAAGAAATTCCAGAACCACGAGCTATTACTGAAAGCTTAGTGGAACCAGAGGGTTCAAAAGAACAGGACATTCCTGCGCCGCTCCGCAGGAGTAGTAGGTAGTCTCATCCGCCCGAGAGATACTGCGGTTTTCTCATAGACGGGGATAGAGAGGATTGCATCATAGATTATGATGAGCCTACTAGCTTCCAGCAGGCCGTTCAGAGCGTTGACTCAGTAAAATGGCTGGATGCAATGCGGACCGAAATGAAGTCCATGTACACCAACAAGTATGGACGTTGGACATTGCTCCAGACGGGGTAAAACCCGTAGGATGAAAGTAGATCTTCAAAAGGAAGATTGGTGTAGATGGACAGGTTGAGACCTATAAAGCTAGACTTGTTGCAAAGGGTTTCCGTCAAAGGCCTGGCTTGGACTATGACGAAACCTTTTCTCCAGTGGCTATGCTGAAATCCATTCGGATCCTTCTTGCCATTGCTGCCTTCCACGATTATGAGATCTGGCAAATGGACGTAAAGACCGCTTTTGTAAATGGAAATTTAAAGGAGTGTGTCTATATGGACCAACCAGAGGGTTTCATTCAGAGTGGGAGCAGCGGAAATGTGTGCAAGTTGCTTAAGTCTATCTATGGACTAAAGCAGGCATCGCGGAGTTGGAACATCTGTTTTGATGAGACGGTCAAGGAATTTGGCTTTATCAAAAATCCAGATGAACCATGCATCTACAGTAGATTTGTAGCGAGAACTGTAGTATTCCTCGTTTTATACGTGGATGACATTCTCTTAATAGGAAATGACATTCCTATGCTACAATCTGTCAAGGGGTTCTTGTCACACAGGTTCTCCATGAAAGACCTGGGTGATGCCTCATACATCCTGGGGATCCGGATCCATCGTGATAGATCCAAGAGGATATTAGGACTTTCACAGTACAGGTACATCGACACCATACTGAAGAGATTCAGTATGGAAGATTCCAAGCGCGGTAACCTACCGGCTTGTCACGGGATCACCCTCTCTAAAGAGATGTCTCCCAAGACTGATTTGGAGAGGGATCGCATGTCTATTATACCCTACACTTCTGCGGTAGGCTCTATAATGTATGCGATGTTGTGTACCAGACCGGATGTAGCTTATGCACTTAGTGTAGTAAGCCGGTATCAGTCAAACCCCGGGGAGAAACACTGGATAGCGGTAAAGAACATTCTCAAGTACCTGAGAAGGACTAAGGAGATGTTCTTGGTGTATGGCGGAAAAGACCTCCAGATCGAGGCCTTTGCTGACTCCAGCTTCCAGAGTGACAAGGATGATTCCAAGTCCATGTCGGGTTTTGTCTTTACCCTCAATGGAGGGGCGGTGTGTTGGAAGAGTTCCAAACAGGAAACCGTTGCAGACTCGATGATGGAAGCGGAATACATCGCTGCATCTGATGCCGCAAAGGAAGCTGTCTGGATGAGGAAGTTCTTGAAAGAACTTCAGGTGGTTCTGTCCATTGTTGATCCAATACCTCTGTATTGTGACAACAACGGGGCTATAGCTTTAGCGAAGGAACCCAGGTCCCATCAGAGATCCAGACACATCTTGAGGCGGTATCACCTGATCAGGGAGATCGTGGATCGCCAGGAGATCGAGGTTCGGAGGGTTGCTTCAGAAGATAACACTGCAGATCCATTCACCAAGGCCTTGCCCCAGACTCAGTTCGAGCTGCTGATCGAGATGATAGGTCTTCGATACGCCGTACATGGCCTTAGTGCAAGTGGGAGATTGTTAGTGTATATGCCCTAGAGGCCATTACTGTATCATACTAGTTTGTATATTACTTAATGGAAGCTTGGGATATTCACCTTGTATATACAATCTTGCTCAAAATAGTAGTATGCTACTTGGTTTGTTTCTACTTCAATGTGTACATGTGTTTATTTTATTATATCACCTATACGCATTAGTGGAGCCCTTAGGATCTTTGCTTGATTACCAGCGTTGTGATGGCAGTCACACTAGTGGAGGCTGGGTAATCTATAAGCACATCCTTATGCAGGTCCCTAGTCGCAGGACTATCGAGACAGGGCATCGATACTCCGGAGTAGACTAGCGCATGCGCTTCTCATCCCAGTGTGGGAGACGGTCTGCCCCACAGCCGTCAGTACGTCGTACTGGAGATAGTATGCGGGTGCTCGTTAGGTTACGAGTACACTGGACAGGACTCGTCGAGAACTGATCGGTTGGTATTATACCTATCGTCAGTTATCAGTTCCCAGGTGACATGAGTACAGCTTAGTCCGCTGACTTGACACTATCACTTCGCCTCGAGTGTGTTCCCACTGTACTTTGATTACTACCCTACCACGGCTCAAAGGAGTCGTGCAAACAGGTAGTAGTTGGGTGCAGTCCCGAAGCACTTGGAGGCAGTGACGGTTAGACAGGATTCGTCTCTCCCGGTATTGGGGGTTGACATCGCGCTGTGTCTAGGAGAGCCATTACACGAGTAGTCCCTGGCCAGGGCAAGCGGGATATACTGGTATGCTTCCAGTGTTATCTCAGGGTGTATTGGGCTTCACTCCGACACGACTTGTACCGCTATTAGGGGACAGACGTTTTATCGCCCCCTAGGCCCGCCATGCGATGTATCAGACGAACAGACCGGACTGTACAGAGATTGTCACATTCAGGCTCAGTAGGAGTTCAGATGGGTTTCACCTCGTGAGTCTTCTTGTCGGCATCTACCTGGGGACCGTTACGCACAGCTAGTGCCGCTTGCGGTCTGTGGTTAAACCCACTGCCAGCGTAGTGTCGAGTCTTTAGAGTCCACACAGAAAGCTATTCTCCTTTAGGCAAAAGAGTAGAGGTCGCATGGTTTTGCGACAGGTCGCATGGTTTTGGGACAGGGTTCGGTCACATCCGTGCACTTGTGCACGTACAGTGTCCGGACAGTTTACACTAGCGGGCTTTGGTTTAAGCCAGATCCTAGTGTACCTTTTGGGATTGGTTTTATCCATTTTGCATTCGTGTTCCTCGGAACGCGGATGCGGGTGTGTATGCACAGTTGACGGAGAGACAGAGGCAGAGGATTCTCATTAGGGTTGTTGACCATTGACCGTTGACTGTTGACTTTTTGCTGAACCCTAATGAGAATATGATATGTAATTAACAATTATATTAATTAAGTATTATGGTGACATGGTTGTTGAGGGATTGACTTTGTTGACTTGTTGACTTGTTGACTTTGTTGACTTGTTGACTTTGTTGACCGGTTGACTAGGCTTGACTAGTTGACCATCATGATAACAATAGCTATCATTTCATGGCAAAGACTTTTGCTTGCTTGCTCTCTTGTGCAAAATGAGTGCATGAAATGATATGGCTATTGTTGCTTAAACCATCACATAATACTTGATTGCTATGATGGTTATGGATTATGAGAGCCAAACGAGAAAAGTCTTCTCTCATTCTATCATTCTCATTCTCTCTCTTGTTCTTGAGCTCTCATCTTCCTCCTCTTGCTCTCCCTCTCTTGAGTCTATGGTTCACTTGTCGCATGAGTTGAGAACCAAGAACCATAGATAAAATCCCATATAAACTCTTCTCTACTCACTCTAGTTCACAAGGTTTAGCAAACCGAGTGAACTAGTTTCTTCAAAGATCGAAGAAGGAGCCAAAGGTTGAAGCTTTCAGGTGGATCTATCTTCGGCGTAAGGAGACGACGGGAAGAAGCCGATCCGGACCACCATCGAGGTTTGAAGACGAAGGAGTTCAAGACAAGAAAGGTATAAACCCCCTAACCGAGTAGTTAACGACTCCTAGTTAGGTTGTTAGTTAGATATTTAACAAAGATCCGGGCTTTAAGTCCATGTTACTGTAGGGTTCCTAGGCACTCTAATGGAATCTCACAAGGCATCAAACATGGCCAATTAAAATTTTACAAGTGCCTACAAACCCTAATACGGATCGTTAACTAGATAATGAGGCGATGCAAGCATGTAAACGAATTAAATGCTAAAGGAAAGTGGCTACAACCTTTGTAGATCCGGTTCTCCACCTCCATGGCTCCGCGATGAAGTCTCCTCGCTGTACAAATCGGATCTTGGGCTCTAGCGTCGGCTTCATCGGAGAAAAAGCGGGCTAGGTCATCGGCGACGATGCCGAAGATGATCTACGTCGAGGCATCGCTAGATCAAGCTCCAACTTCACCAAGTCAAGAAAACTTGTGAAGGAAACACCCTATACTACTTGGCAAGAGGTAGAGGATGAAGAAATAGGAAGTGGGTAGACTTTAGATTTGGATTTCTCACACTTTTTCATCAATCACCATTGATGTAGCAAGCTTCTTTTCATGGAAGAAGAAGATGAAAAAGAAGAAGAAGATATGATAAGTTGTTTTTAAAAGGAAAATAAACGAATACTTATCATTCCTTCAACCATGGTTTAGTGTAGAGATTTAACTAAGGTTAGATGAGTGGTTAGGGTTAGGCATGAGACAAGAATGGTGACTAAGTCAATGCTTCATGAATCTTCAACTAAAAACAAACATAGCCACCATTCAATTATCTTTATCATTTTCTTTTGCCAAAATAAACAAAAAGAATAAATAAATGAATAAGTAAATAAAATGAAACCCTAACCATTCATATAACCATGGTCAATTCTTTACACAAACCCAAGCTAGAATGTATCATCAAACATGATACAATCATGTGCACAAAATATATCACATATACAATGTGCACAAACCAAGTGAGTAAATCCATTTAAAGTGAACCAATACTAGTTAATGCAAAGTGATATATCAAATATATAATTATACATTAAATCATTAAATCAACACTTGATTCAATGATCCGGTCATGTCGCATATAACCGGCTAGTATCCAATGTATCGGCTTATCGAATCAATCCTTGATTCGATAACTAGGTTATATCGCATACAACCATTCGACACATATTTTGCGAGAATGAAATACGGTATCACATACACGCATTATTCTCGGTCCCGCACATATCTCATATGCGCTCCTATTTCGTTTCCCTTGAGCCAGGAAACCTCTGTGTAGGACTCTAAAGACTCGTCAATACGCCGGCAGCAGATGATGATCATATCAAACACCCACAAGCCGCAAGCGGTCTGCTAAACGTAACGGCCACCCGGGTATTGAGCGATCAGAAGATCGACGAGCAAGCCCGCTCACACTCCTGTGAATCCAACCAGTAACACTTGCCGTACAGTCCGGTCTGTTCGTCTGATATGTCGCATATCTCGCCTAGGGGTGGTAAACGTCAGACCCCAGTAGCTCGATAAGTCATGCCGACGTGAAGTCCATGACATGTGTGAAACTACTGATAACACTTACCAGTAGGTCACTGCAACCCTGGCCAGGGATTTCCTTTTATGGCCAGTCGAGCATAGCACAACATCAACCCCCAATACCGGGAGAGACGAATCCCCTCCTATCGCTCATTGCCTCCATGTGAATCGGGACTGTACCCAAAAACCACCTGTTTGCATGACTCAGTAGAGCCGTGGTAGGGTGAAAATCAAAGCACAGTGGGAGACACACAAGACTCTATGACGATCTCGGGTCAACAGACTAAGCTGTACCAGTGTCACCAGAGAACTGCCATCTGACGTGAGGTATAATACCATCTGGGAGTTCTCGGCGAGTCCGTTCAGTGTACCCAGTCTCCACTGAGCACCCGCATACCATCTCTGATGTCAAACACCAATGGATATGGGATCATTCATCGCCCATCACATGGGTCGAGAAGATATACGCTAGTCTACTCTGAAATATCGATGCCCCGTCTCGATATTCCCACGACTAGGAACAATGAAGGATGTACTCATTGACTACCCAGGCCCCACTAGTATGATCTTCATCATAGTCCTGGAAGTCGAGTACACATCCTAAGGGCTTTATCAACATGTAATCAGAGAGACATAAAGTATACATGTTAAGATAAAGAGCAACCAGATAGAGTACTATCATGTCAAGCAAGAAAGTCCTACCTATATATGTCCCAGCATCCACTACAATATACATCCAATGTACAGTAATGGCCTCTAGGGCATACATATAACTAACAATCTCCCACTTGCACTAGGGCCATCTGTAGCAGTGGTTGTAGTATCTAATTCTCAACCATCCCCTTAAAAGTCTCTCTTTGGGAAAATTCCTTCGTGAGTGGATCCGCCGCGTTGTCCTCTGAGTCTACTCTCCTAACCTCGATCATCCTGGAGATCAACTATCTCCATGATCAGGTGATGCTGCCTCAGAATATGTCTGGGTCACTGATGGGACCAGGGTTCCAGGGCCAAAACCACACTTCCATTGTCATACAATGGCAGGAACCTAGTTCATCTTATGAACCAATATACACCCAAACTGCCTCTTTGGTAGTATCTTTAATAGCGATGTTACCAGCCTTTATCGTCTAGTTTGTCATGGTATCTAGCTTGGAAATCTTCCAACATACCATCCCTTTACTGAAGGTAAAGACAATGCCTGTGACTGACATTCAGTCGTCTTTATCACTCTGGAACCCTTCCAGTGATTCTCCCCAGGATCGATTGATACCATCTCACTACAACTAGTGAGTATCCTAACATCTAATTAGATCTATCTCATAGATCCAAAGCTTAGGATTTAGTATGTATCACTTTGATCCTATATGGAAAATCATTGTGATAAGCGGAGATTGATCGAGCGTAGCATAGGAAACTCCTTCCCTAACAAGAGTATGTCATCCACGTACTCTACGAGGATCGTCACCATATTCCCTACTACCTTTTTGTTTATACAAGGTTCATCTACCATTTTGATGATGTCAACTTCTTTGACTAATCCATCAAAACAGATGTTCCAACTCCGCGATGCCTGCTTTATCCTATAAAGCATCTTGCACACGTTTCCGCTGCTCCCACTGTCTACGAGGCCCTCTGGTTGTGTACTTATAGACGCACTCTTCTAAAACATCATTTAGAAAAGTAGTCATGGCACCCAACCACCAGATATTGTAGTCATGGTATGTAGCCGTGGAAAGTAGGATCTGGATGGACTCAAGCATAGTCCCTAGAAAAAGGTTTCAACATTATCCACACCTGTTGATGACTAAAACCTTTAACAAATCTAGCTTTGAAAGTCTCAACTTATCCATCTACACCAAGTAATCTTCTCAAGATATACTTGCTCCTGATGGGGATTTAACCCTTCAGATATAGCAACCAAAGTCCATACTTTGTTGGTGTATATGGATTCCATCTCAGACCGCTAAGCATCCAGCCATTCTTACAGAGTCCCTACTCTTGATGGCCTGCTCGAATCTAGTTGGGTCATCATCTCATGATGCATTCCATGCTCCCACTGTCATCGAGAAACCAAGGTATCTCTCAGGTGGGTGAGGAACCCTACTAGATCGGCGGAGAGGCTGAGGTTCGTTGGAATCTACTGAATCCTTTGGTTCTACCAAATTATCTGATGTAGTTTGTATAGCTGGAACCTTTCTAGTTCTACATTACAGACCTTGCCTCGAGCCTGTCCGGATTTTTCTTTTAGACATAGGCCGGACAATCCCAAATCTTAACTAACTTAAGATATGGGCTCTTCCCTTTCCATATCACATATGAAGTGGTAGGCAGTGATTTGATTCGAACCTAATTCAATAGGTATGCAGCTTCTCAAGCGCATAACATCCAAAAAGAAATAGGTAACTCAGTAATACTCATCATAGAGCACACGATATCTAATATTGTGTGATTGCTCCGCCCCGATACACCGTTGTGCTGTGGTGTATTCAGAGGAGTAATACTGAGAGAGAATCTCATTTTCCTTTAGAATGGTCCAGGAATGCCATGCACAAGTATTCTCCTCCCTGATCTTATCATAGGACATAATACTTATACCCGTATTTTGGTTCTCTACTTCTTACTTATATTCTGTGAATACCTCAAAAGGTTCGGACTTATATTTCAACAGGAATATATGACTGAATCTTGAGAGATTATCAGAGAATATAATGAAGTATAAAGAACCAGTCCTGACATGTGTAGACAGGAGACCTTACATACATCATTATGTATCAGTCCCAAGAGTTCATTAACTCTTTCTCTACTTCCAGTAAACAGAGCTGGTGTCATTATATCTTTGTGACATGACTGGCAAGTTTCACAAGATGTAAATTCAATCTGATTTAAATATGCATCTAAATGTAACTTCAGCTAGTCGGGTCGCATTGATATGACCTAGTCTACAATACCTCAAGAAGAATTTGTTCATTTCTGAACTCTTCCTCTTGTGTGTGTTCAGTATGCAAAGAACTGTAGTTTGATTTAGAACGTCAATGCTTTTAGATAACGTGCCTGAACCGATCAACTTTTGATATAGGAAATGTTCAAAACATTATCCAACAATACAAAATTATATCATTTCTTTACTAATAAAGAGACTGATATGATTTTGTATATCAGGTTCGGTATCTAATAGCATTTGTTCAGAATCAATGTATTGGTAATACAGGGTGACAGTGACCAACAGACTTGGCTGCAACATTTGCCCCGTTTTCTGCCTCATGAAACTTGTCACCCGTTCTCAGTTTTTCTACCTTTTTGTAGCCCTATGTAACAGATTACATATCTGGGATCCTGATCCGGTATCAGATACCCAGGATGCAGAGGATACTGAGAAACAGTTCTGTATAATGAACACACCCGAAGGAGATGCATCATATGCAATTTCTTCGTTTGGGCGGCATAGGAATTCTGGTATTCCCCTATTTCCTGCTCTGTCTTATAACAATTATAAGTTGGAGCGGGACCAACGTTCCCCAGCTCAGTATAACAAGCGGGTTCGGTCAATACATCCGTATTATTATCTTGATTAAGGCGTGATATGGTCGTTACCTGGAGAGAGAGAGAAGAAAACACTCTGCGTGCGCTCTTGCAAGATCAGATTGGTTATATATTTTATCTAATCAGGATGGCTCCCACTGTTTTTATCAAATCTTCCTCAAAACCCTAAAAGGAAAGACTAGCCGGGATTAATTACACTATACAAGTTCGCCAATCTTTCAGCCAGGCCAGTGTCGGTACTTTGAGGGAGGTTCCCCGTGCTTTCGCACGGACCTAATTACAGTAAACCTCGTTTTCCCAGAGGCGTAACCCCGTTGACACCTTTCTAGACACCTACTTGATCGGCTAATTGCAAAGTGCAAAACTCTCCCAGGAGTAACAATTACTCGCAGTGGGTATCGGGATCCAACTATCATATAGAAGGTATGCAATCTCATTGCAAATTTCAACACTTGAAACTCCCGATAAAGATTTTTACCCCTAGCACCTATGACCTTAACTATGGTCAACAAATCATAAGTACTAGTCAAGTTCTACCCGTCATTTCGTGATTAATTAGACCCACCCACATGACCCTTAACTAAGGTTAACAAAGTCACGCGACTGTCCTAACTAATCGCATCATATGCGGTGTAGGAAGACATCACTTAGCTACCGTACACTGTGCCTTGACTATGGTCAACAAACACAGCACGAATACTAAGTACTCTACTTCCTAAAATGATGGAGGGTTGCGAATGGTTTTTATGAAAACCTTTAACGCTTTGAACTTGATCTCGTTGTGGAATCAAATGGTTTTTAAATGGAATGTTTTTTAGGCTTTTCTAGTTTTGCTAAAGGGGTCACTCCCGGTGAAGGGATGGTCGGCCCTTTCCTCGTCGAATGAGGTGCGGGATATATCATATATATCACTGTGCGAAGCAGAAACTATAGAAGCAATCAAAAGACAAACCGAGTGTGTAGCATCTGCCAGTTATTGCTAAAGGAGTCACTCCCGGTAAAGGGATCTCGGTCCTTTCCCCATCGAATAAGGTGCAGGATGTTCTACAATGAACACCGCGATGCAAAGCAAGAACTGTAGCTACCTGTTTTATTTAGAAATTGGATTCCACAACATCAATTAGGTTTATTTTCTTTCATTAATCTCATTAATGAATATCCCATCATTTAAATCCACCTAAACATCACAGATAAATATAACGTACGCTTATGCCATCCGCATTCGCCTCGATGTCTCGTCTGCACCGTTAGGTTAGGTAACTAACGCCAGAGCGAGGCAGGGCTAGCGCGGGTGTAAAACATAAGCAACGTCTATATAATATATCATATATACTATATACAATATCTGTCACAGAACATCACATGATCACAGATAAATCACAGCAGAAGATACATTTGAAATATTGGATATACTAGGACGTCCGTGTTTTCAATACGAGCCGGTATAAAACACGGATTCCACGGTCGTGATGAATAGCCAATCCCATACCCCTAGACCCCTACGAGAGCGGCAAGCAACCCTACCAATTCTAGGGTTAGGAGACCCGGACTCGACTCCTCGAGTTGGTCTCCCACTGGACCCCAGAACCCGGTTACTTGTGCTCCCCTCCTTGGGTCTATCCTAGTGCAGAAAAGTAAATAATATACAAATGGTGACAACATCCGCAACCTGGAAGTGCCCCAATAAAAGAATATTACATACAAGTTTTTACATGAATGAAAAGGAAAAACACTCATCTCACATAAAAACCCCCCGGCTATTCAAACACGACGATCCAATATAACATATCCAGCAACACATAACATCACATGTCATCAACGTAAGTAAATATGCGCATCCCAATTGTCGTTGACATATAGCAACGAAACCGGCGATATCACATATTACACTTACGGTCACAGAAAAGAAAGTGTAAAACTACAACAGTTGGAATCCGCAATCTCATTAGACATCGCATGCCTAATCAAATGAATTCCTTAGACATCGCATGCCTAACAATTATAAACCCCGCATTTTAGTCTCATTATCGAAAACTCTTTCCAATATCAAGTCGGGCAATTCAACAAGATTCCCGAAAAACTGATCGAATGCTCGTCGCAAACTTTAGTAGGCGGCCGCACCCCCGACGCCGTCGACGAAGTGCACCAAGGCGGAACACCGCTACCGCGAGCACCCAAACGGATGCTTTCGGCGACGGGGTTCTCCTACAGTCACTTGGTCGGGGCTATGGGGTGAGGCTGTCTATTAAGTTTACCCGGCGAGTATCCGCGTACACTACGTGATTGCGACGGACTTTTGATCACATCAAAATTCCGTGGCAACCGATCAAGTGAGACTAAACTGCTATGTTTATAACATTCATCCAGTTATCTCATAACTATTTGCGAATTCCAAGTATTGTATCACATTCCGGATAAATAGAAAATGTTAAACTTTCCGATCGAACAATCGAACACCCAAGTTTTCCCGATACAGCTCAACACATGAAATAAGTCTAACAGCATTCAGTTCGTGCCTCGGTACCAACGGTCCAGCCGTAGAAGGGTCAAGCCAACGCCTCACATGTGGCACGCCGTACTGCCCCAAACCCGAAGGTTCAAAGGGCAGTTCAAGACGGTCACATAATCGAGTTAAGGTTTGTTGTCTTCTAGAGGGACCATCGCGTTACTTGCACTACTTAGAACGTCGTTAAACTACGGAAAAATCCAACAATTGGAAATTTCCCGGCAGGGGAAAAAATGGGTATTTATATCCGGTCGAATTTTTTTAACATATTCTAAGATTATCCGGAAAAGCACACAGACAGAATTAGACAATCCGATCGATACACCGAGTCCCCAATACAACCCAGAAAATGCAACTCTGAAAAAAAAATATTAAAAATTCCCAGGAAAACCAGCACAGAAAACTAAGAATTACTGTGAAAAATTAGATGCACAAAACGACAAAATGGCCGCGGAACCGCCGCATGAGCAAGCTCATGCCGCGGATCCGCGGCGCTTTTATGGAATCGGGCCATCGAATTTTACAGTAACCATTAAAATCCCCTGCTGATTTTTCTGCATATTTTTAATTTACAAAAATCCACATTTTACAAAAATGTCCAGAGAGCATTTAAAAGTCGGGGTTTCAGGTCGATCGGACTTCTAACTCCGTCTACGCATCGCCTAAGGCTCTAGCTAGGCTCTGATACCACTGTAGGGTTCCTAGGCACTCTAATGGAGTCTCACAAGGCATCAAACATGGCCAATTAAAATTTTACAAGTGCCTACAAACCCTAATACGGATCGTTAACTAGATAATGAGGCGATGCAAGCATATAAACGAATTAAATGCTAAAGGAAAGTGGCTACAACCTTTGTAGATCCGGTTCTCTACCTCCATGGCTCCGCGATGAAGTCTCCTCACTGTACAAATCGGATCTTGGGCTCTAGCGTCGGCTTCATCGGAGAAAAAGCGGGCTAGGTCATCGGCGATGATGCCGAAGATGATCTACGTCGAGGCATCGCTAGATCAAGCTCCAACTTCACCAAGTCAAGAAAACTTGTGAAGGAAACACCCTATACTACTTGGCAAGAGGTAGAGGATGAAGAAATAGGAAGTGGGTAGACTTTAGATTTGGATTTCTCACACTTTTTCATCAATCACCATTGATGTAGCAAGCTTCTTTTCATGGAAGAAGAAGATGAAGAAGAAGAAGAAGATATGATAAGTTATTTTTAAAAGGAAAATAAATGAATACTTATCATTCCTTCAACCATGGTTTAGTGTAGAGATTTAACTAAGGTTAGATGAGTGGTTAGGGTTAGGCATGAGACAAGAATGGTGACTAAGTCAATGCTTCATGAATCTTCAACTAAAAACAAACATAGCCACCATTCAATTATCTTTATCATTTTCTTTTGCCAAAATAAACAAAAAGAATAAATAAATGAATAAGTAAATAAAATGAAACCCTAACCATTCATATAACCATGGTCAATTCTTTACACAAACCCAAGCTAGAATGTATCATCAAACATGATACAATCATGTGCACAAAATATATCACATATACAATGTGCACAAACCAAGTGAGTAAATCCATTTAAAGTGAACCAATACTGGTTAATGCAAAGTAATATATCAAATATATAATTATACATTAAATCATTAAATCAACACTTGATTCAATGATCCGGTCATGTCGCATATAACCGGCTAGTATCCAATGTATCGGCTTATCGAATCAATCCTTGATTCGATAACTATGTTATATCGCATACAACCATTCGACACATATTTCGCGACAATGAAATACGGTATCACATACACGCATTATTCTCGGTCCCGCACATATCTCATATGCGCTCCTATTTCGTTTCGCTTGAGCCAGGAAACCTCTGTGTAGGACTCTAAAGACTCGTCAATACGCCGGCAGCAGATGATGATCATATCAAACACCCACAAGCCGCAAGCGGTCTGCTAAACATAACGGCCACCCGGGTATTGAGTGATCAGAAGATCGACGAGCAAGCCCGCTCACACTCCTGTGAATCCAACCAGTAACACTTACCGTACAGTCCGGTCTGTTCGTCTGATATGTCGCATATCTCGCCTAGGGGTGGTAAACGTCAGACCCCAGTAGCTCGATAAGTCATGCCGACGTGAAGTCCATGACATGTGTGAAACTACTGATAACACTTACCAGTAGGTCACTGCAACCCTGGCCAGGGATTTCCTGTTATGGCCAGTCGAGCATAGCGCAACATCAACCCCCAATACCGGGAGAGACGAATCCCCTCCTATCGCTCATTGCCTCCATGTGAATCGGGACTGTACCCAAAAACCACCTGTTTGCACGACTCAGTAGTGCCGTGGTAGGGTGGAAATCAAAGCACAGTGGGAGACACACAAGACTCTATGACGATCTCGGGTCAACAGACTAAGCTGTACCAGTGTCACCAGAGAACTGCCATCTGACGTGAGGTATAATACCATCTGGAAGTTCTCGGCGAGTCCGTTCAGTGTACCCAGTCTCCACTGATCACCCGCATACCATCTCCGATGTCAAACACCAATGGATATGGGATCATCCATCGCCTATCACATGGATCGAGAAGATATACGCTAGTCTACTCTGGAATATCGATGCCCCGTCTCGATATTCCCACGACTAGGAACAATGAAGGATGTACTCATTGACTACCCAGGCCCCACTAGTATGATCTTCATCATAGTCCTGAAAGTCGAGTACACATCCTAAGGGCTTTATCAACATGTAATCAGAGAGACATAAAGTATACATGTTAAGATAAAGAGCAACCAGATAGCGTACTATCATGTCGAGCAAGAAAGTCCTACCTATATATGTCCCAGCATCCACTACAATATACATCCAATATACAGTAATGGCCTCTAGGGCATACATATAACTAACAGTTACCACCTCTAGAAAATTGTTTTTCACCAAATTCCGCATGCCCGAAAGTACCGGGAGAGGTAGCATGGACTTACAATTCGGCGGGGAGATCGGAACGACGACGAGAAGACCGAAGGACATGGATCGCTCGGTATATCTCTCTACCCCTTCTTTAGTTAGCTAGGATTAGATTAATGGCCCGATCCAGGATTTTAGTGCGCGGTGGTGCCGGTTTACAAGTTCTGTAAAAGTATCGTTTCCGCATTTTGGCCTCGGATTGACGGTCGGGACGCCGCCGTGCACTTACACTGGTATCGAAGCCACGCCATTAACCTAGTCTAGCTTGCTCTAACATGTTTACAAGTTCGATCGATCGGATTTTCCAAAAATCGCGTTTTTCATGCATCGGTTTTCTGTCGAATTGTTTTTGGCTCGAAAATTTTTTCAGTACATTGCAGAACTACGTGCAGGGAATTCTAAGCATTCTGTGAAAATTTGGTCGCATGAACTCACTATTCCACCGCGGAACCGCGGCCAAACCCATGCTTGGGCCGCGATTCCGCCGCCATCTTTATTGTTCAATGCATCAAATTTTTACAGAGGGATTCTGAGTTGAAAATGGGGTTTTTGGAATGTTCTTTTTGGTCCCAGAATTTCTTTGAGTGCTACAGTAGTGCTTGGGGCCCACTTAGGAAAATTTAGTCGATCGAAAATTTAAAACATGTTAGTTCACAGTATTTATATTATATCTGCAACCGTTAATGTCATTTGATCGGTAAATCCTGTCTAACTACTATAGCCCTTTTAGACGGATTTGGGAACGTGACATTCACGTTGATGTTCTGTGTTGTGCTGTGATGTTGCGGATTGTCGTGGTGGATAGCTTGGATGCAATGATAGTACAGTTTTGGTATTATTATGTACATTTGATATTGCGGGGTGAGCATCCGACGTGTGGACTGCCGTCACTGCCTGTTTGTATATTATTCTTTTGGGGCACGACCGGGCTGAGGTCGATGTACCCGTTGTATGTATATTTTACTTTCTGTACTAGGATTACCCCAAGGTGGGGTGCACGGATAGCCGGGTTCTAGAGGGAAACGGGCCCGCATCTCATGGCATTGAGACGGAGGGGGCTTCACTCTAGAATTGGCGGGCTATTCGCCGCACTCGTAGGGGGGTATAGGTTGACCCAGGAGGGGTACTCAAGTTACCGGATTTCGTGAAGTGCTGGGTGGTCCTTTCACGTTGCTGAAGGGGGCTGCCTCGCTTCAGGTTTTGGCGGGTAACTTGCCGCGCCCGTAGGGGTCTAGGATTTCATTGCACAAGCTATCCACACGATCAGGGGAACGTCGGGTTTCAGTAGCGGCTCAATAAAACCCGGGGATCCCAGATATCTGTATTGTTCTGTGATGCTTATTACATTTCTGTGATATTCCATTTTATCACGCCTTGAGCGAATATTATATATTGATATATATACTAGTAGATGTTGTATATGTTTTGCATCCGCGCTAGTCCAGTCCCCGCTCTGTCGTTAGTTAAGTAACCTAACGGGTAATGACGGGACCCAGTGGCGAATGCGGATGGCATATACGTACATCATTATTTTCGTTCTTTTGTATTGTGATCAATTGATGGGACTGCATAGATTCGGATCAATGCAAGCTAAACAAACCTATTCTGATGTTGTTGGAACACTTTTCAAAGAGCTGTTATTGCAAGGACGTTCACTTTTGTTTTGCACAGTGGTATTCGGTTATGAATATCCAGCACCTCAGTCGACGAGGCAAGGGCTGAGATCCCTTCACCGGGAATGACCCCTTGGACAGAAATTTGCGTCAGGGCAATAACTTCACTATAGTCGATTACTTTTGCTTTGTATCGTGGTATTCAGTTGGAATATCCTGCACCTCATTCTACAGGGAAAGAGCCGAGATCCCTTCACCGGGAGTGACCTCTTTAGCAAAGATTTTCGCCACTATATTTTTATAAAGCTATCTAGTTCCTTCAACGATATCAAGTTCATTATGTTAAAGGTTTTCGCAAGAAACCATTCATAGCCCTCCATTATTTCAGTTAAATATTCAGTAGTATTCAAGCTATGTATTTTGACCTCACGCCAAGGCATAGTGATTGGTAGCTGCCGGATATTTATCTGTTGCATAGATAAAATGCGTTGGTTTGAGACAGTCGTACTGCCATTTTGGCCTACGTCAAGGGTAGGTACGGGTAGGTTCAAATTAACCCGGATAATGATGGGTAGAACTTGACATGTGGCTCATGACATTTTGACCTCACGCCAAGGTCATAAGAGCATGGGGCAAAAATCACATCGGGAGTTTCTAAAGAAACTGAAACTTGCCAGATATGCGCATACCTTCTGGAGTGTGATAACGTGAGCGGATTCCGTCACGTTATCATACGATGATAGTTGGATCCCGATTCCCACTGATGAGTTGGTTTACTCCTCGGGTAATCCCGACTAATTCTTCTTTCAGGTTTGGAGGAGAATTTGACGGTACAGTGGGAGGTTTCCTGATTAGATAAATTGGTAACCATTCTTATCTAGGTTAGAGTGCAATCTGAGTGTTTCTTTTCTCTCTCTCTTTGGCAGCGACCATGACCCGACCCTTGACTATGACTCATTGACCAAAATTAACCGAACCTTCTTAAACACTGGCTTTTGGATTGTCAGAGTTGCAAACCTCATTGCCACTCCTACTTTTACCCTTTTCTCCAGGACACCCCGTATTACTACGAACGTCCACTTCCATTGGATAATACCATCGTATGGTTATATACAAACTCGAAGGAATTTATTCGAGGATGGTTTCCGGTTCTGGAGAAAACGAATAGGACTTTTCAGTTGTCTTTTCTTTTTACCCTTTCTCAGGTTACGAGTACTCCTTGGTTTAGGAGATAGTACACCTATTACAAAAATTGGATAGTCTTCTTCCAAACCTTAGGCTGGTGCCGAACGGTGGGGAATGAAGAAAACCAATTAGCATAACGATGGTGTACAGAAGGTATTCAGTAAAGACATATCAAGGGATTAGTAAGAGGGCTAGGTAAATTGCGACTGCTATCACGACCAAACCAAGTATTTCTTCGCCAATCCTAAATCACCTTTGTATTTTTCCAGAACACTCCGTATCACTATGAAGAACCACAGTTTATTTGGATACTCCATCGTATGGTTATATACGAACTCGAAAGGAACTTGTTCCAGTTCGGGGATGGATTCTGGTTCAGGAGAAATAGGAATAAGGTTTATTCGGTTGTCTTTTATCTTCACCTTCTCTCGCATTGCGAGTGCTCCTAGGATTAGAATAGTACACCCATTATGCTTATTGGATAGTCTTCTTCCAAACCATAGGCTGGTGCCGAACGGTAGGGAAGGAAGAAAACCATTTGGCCTAAAGGGGTGTGCAGAAGGTAATGACTAAAGACATATGAAGGGATGTTGAGAGATGGCAAAGAAATATACGGTTACAGTTGTGAATCTGGATAATGGAAGAGGCATTACTAGGAATACCAGGATACCCCTACGAAATATTTCAATGTTTCAGTTTCACTGTGTACTGTTAAAAGAAAACTGATTTCCTAATTAGACACTTGCTCCAGGGTATGTATTTACCAGGTTTGATTCTCACATCTGTATGGTTTTACAGATGATGAGTGGGAGTAAGTTATTGGGAATTAGGTGATTGTCCTCATTATATCGGAATTCATTATAATTGGTGATATTTGAGGAAACCACTGGGGTTGTTTGCCAGACAACAAATATTTGGTTTTGAATATCCGCTGTTATGCACCAATTTCAAATTGATATATCTGTACGTCTATTTTTATAGAGTGAGATATACCTTTTTGAAATTATGTCCATGACATTTACCTATATCAGTGGATGGTTAGGTAAGGAGCATTAAACAGCGGTGTAATTCTTTTTAACCATAAGTACAGTTTTCAACCTACGACACACAGGGAATGAGTTATTAGACTCAAGGGATTTGTACAAAGTATTGTATATTGTCCAGTGTCCACTAGGACAGAGGGGTTCGTCCTGGTACTATATTCGGTTTACTTATGACTTCTCTGGTTCTTAGACAAGTGCTTCGTAGAAACACAAGGTCC
This sequence comes from Agapanthus africanus, assembly GCA_030015575.1. NCBI lineage: Eukaryota > Viridiplantae > Streptophyta > Magnoliopsida > Asparagales > Amaryllidaceae > Agapanthus > Agapanthus africanus. The sequence continues at coordinate 564,967,319 of CM057337.1, read as the reverse complement.
AAGTTTTGAGAAATTATAGGTATATGAATAAAGTAGAGAACCAGGTGTTGCAAGTATCGGGATTCTTCAAGGTGATCGAAGATGTAGATACTTGTGTGTGGTATTCATTTAATAGTAATGATTAAGAGAACTTGCTTCTCTTTCAGGTTACTCATAATTGGAAGTGTTCCTAAGTTGAGTAATACTGATCGGCCTTTTTCCATTTAGTTGACATGCACTGGAGACAGCTGCATAATTTGAATCTGGTTCCAATTAAATCAGTGCCTCTGTTTCTGTATTGGATATAAAACAGTTCATGATGTTAAGGTACGGGGAGTTGTCCAGCTTATGCTTAAAACCGGACTCTGGATAACTCAAGGCACGTTTCTGCAATGGCTGTTTGTGGGTTGACCCAGGCTATAACGAGGGTTAACTTCCTACCATCTGGAAGATCAATAGTGATATTGTTCTAGACTCACCACAGTTTTAAGTAAAATGGATTTTTTTCAGAAAACAGTAGTGGGAGTATGGTAGAACTGGAAGTGATTCCAGAACCGCAAACGATTACTGAAAATTTGATAAGAACTTAAAGATTCAATCTGGTTTGACTTTCCATTGGCCACTCCGCAGATATGGTGGGTAACCTCAGGCACCCGAGAGGTACTCCGGTAGCCTCAAGGATGGTGACAGGGAGGTTCTTGTTTACCCAGACTTGCCATTGCTGTTATTCCAGACTGTGAGACCCGGCAGGAGGATGAGTATAGTATCGTTCTAAACTGGCTTTAGAAGTGTACGTCTATATGACTCTGCCAGAGGGTTGTCGTAGTTAGTGGGAGTAGCGGAAGCATTGGTGGACAAGTGGCTTATGTCTATTTATGGACTAAAGCAGATATAGCGGAGATAGATCATCTATTTCTGATGTGATAGTCATAGGTTTGACTTCATCAGAATAGGGGATAGATCTGTTTAGAAGGTAGTAGGGTGTGATGTCCTGGTATTTGGATGACATACATAAAGTAGGAAGTGATATTCCTATACTACGATCGGTTATACTTTGGTTGTCACACAGTGGATTCTCCACATGGGACTTGGATATAATATCAGACATTCTGGTTACTAGATCTATGGTCTTAGATCTAGATTTGGGAAGTATCCTAATCAGGGTACTTAGACAGCATTCTAAAGATATTTAGAATAGACGGCTCCTGGCACGGCAGTGTACCTGCAGGTGATGGAGTCACCGACTCTAAAGGTGTCTTACAGACTAAAGGGAAGTGGGATATGCATGATTGGCAGATCACTTGCTTAGGCAATTGAGTCAATCATGAGATGTCAAGTACCATACCAGATGTTGTTTGTGCAGTAGATGCAATAAGTTGATATTGATCCAATCCTGGAGAAACATTCGGAAGCAGTTTTAGAACATAAGTGGATGTTCTTGTTAGTGTATATGCCCTAGAGGCCATTACTGTATCATACTAGTATGTATATTACTTAATGGAAGCTTGGGATATTCACCTTGTATTGACAATCTTGCTCAAAATAGTAGTATGCTACTTGGTTTGTTTCTACTTCAATGTGTACATGTGTTTATTTTAGTATATCGCCTATACACATTAGTAGAGCCCTTAGGATCTTTGCTTGATTACCAGCGATGTGATGGCCGTCACACTAGTGGGGCTGGGTAATCTATAAACACATCCTTATGCAGGTCCCTGGTCGCAGGACTATCGAGACAGGGCATCGATACTCCGGAGTAGACCAGCGCATGCGCTTCTCATCCCAGTGTGGGAGACGGTCTGTCCCACAGCCGTCAGTACGTCGTACTTGAGATAGTATGCGGGTGCTCGTTAGGTTACGGGTACACTGGACAGGACTCGTCGGGAACTGACTAGTTGGTATTATACCTATCGTCAGTTATCAGTTCCCAGGTGACATGAGTACAGCTTAGTCCGCTGACTTGACACTGTCACTCCGCCTCGAGTGTGTTCCCACTGTACTTTGATCACTACCCTACCACGGCTCAAAGGAGTCGTGCAAACAGGTAGTGGTTGGGTGCAGTCCCGAAGCACTTGGAGGCAGTGACGGTTAGACAGGATTCGTCTCTCCCGGTATTGGGGGTTGACATCGCGCTGTGTCTAGGAGAGCCATTACACGAGTAGTCCCTGGCCAGGGCAAACGAGATATACTGGTAGGTTTCCAGTGTTATCTCAGGGTGTTTTGGGCTTCGCTCCGGCACGACTTGTACCGCTATTGGGGGACTGACGTTTACTGCCCCCTAGGCCCGCCATGCGATGTATCAGACGAACAGACCGGACTGTACGGAGAATGTCACACTCAGGCTCAGTAGGAGTTCGGATGGGTTTCGCCTCGTCGGTCTTCTTGTCGGCATTACCTGGGGACCGTTACGCACAGCTAGTGCCGCTTGCGGTCTGTGGTTAAACCCACTGCCAGCGTAGTGTCGAGTCTTTAGAGTCCCACACAGAAAGCTTTTCGCCTTTAGGCAAAAGAGTAGAGGTCGCATGGTATTGCGACAGGTCGCATGGTTTTGCGACAGGGTTCGGTCACATCCGTGCACTTGTGCGCGTACAGTGTCCGGACAGTTTACACTAGCGGGCTTTGGTTTAAGCCAGATCCTAGTGTACCTTATGGGATTGGATTTATCCAGTTTGCATTCGTGTTCCTCGGAACGCGGATGCGGGTGTGTATGCACAGTTGACAGGGAGGCAGAGGCAGCGGATTCTCATTAGGGTTGTTGACAGTTGACCGTTGACTATTTGACTTTATGCTCAACCCTAATGAGAATATGATATGTGATTAACTATTATATTAATTAAGTATTATGGTGATATGGTTGTTGACTTGTTGACTTTTGTTGACTTGTTGACTTTGTTGACTTGTTGACTTTTGTTGACTTGTTGACCGGTTGACTAGGCTTGACTAGTTGACCATCATGATAACCATAGCCATCATTTCATGGCAAAGACTTTTGTTTACTTGCTCATTTGTGTAAAATGAGTGCATGAAATGATATGGTTGTGGTTGCTTCTAACCATCACATAAGACTTTTGTTAATATGATGAGTTATCATTGCTTTGGATTATGAGAGGGTGAGAGACAAAATACTTGCTCATTCTTTCTTGCTCATTCTCTCTCTTGTTCTTGAGCTCTCCTCTTGCTCTCACCCTCAACCTCTTGCTCCCTCTCTTGATCTATGGTTCTCTTGTCTCATGAGTTGAGAATCAAGAACCATAGATAAAATCCCATTCTATTTCTTCTCTACTCATTCTAGTTCACTAGGTTTAGCAAACCAAGTGAACTAGTTTCTTCAAAGAACGAAGAAGGAGCTAAAGGTTGGAGCTTTCAGGTGGAACTATCTTCGGCGTACGGAGACGACGAGAAGAAGCCATCGGACCACCATCGGAGCTTTGAAGACGAAGGAGTTCAAGACAAGCAAGGTATAACCCCCTAACTGAGTAGCTAAAACTCATAGTTAGGATGTTAGATAGATGTTTAACCAAGATCCGGGTTTTAGGTCCATGTTACCATCTTTAAGAAAATCGTTTTTTACCAAATTCCGCATTCCCGAAAGTACCGGGAGAGGTAGCATGGACTTACAGTGGTATCAGAGACTAGTTAAACTCTATCTAACATGTTAGCAAGTAACTAGAAGATCGATCAACGAAAAAGTCCCGAAACGAACCCCGGAATTTTAAACTTTCTGTCGATTTTAAAAGTGCTGGAAAACCTTTTTAAAATACACGTAAAATCGGCTCAGGCTTTTCTATAAACACAGAAGAAATTTCGTCCCATGATTCGTTTAAACGGCCGCGGAAGGGCGGCGGGAGCATGCTCCCGCCGCGGTTCCGCGGCGGCGTTGACTCTGTATGGGACAATTTTTCTTCAGAGTGTTTACTGGGTTGTTTTGGGATTTTTCATATATATTTTTTCTGCCAAGATTTTCCAGAACGAAAATTTTATTTTGGGGTCCCGAAAATCCGTATTTTTGATCGAACTTCTAAAAGACTTGAGCTAACGGGTTTTTCTGTAATGTGATATTTGTATTGAACGTCTACTAATCGCTATATGTCGATTAGTGGGGGTTATACAAATCTGTGATCTGTAATGTGCTGGAATGTGTATATAAATATGTTGGATTGTCGCGGGTGAATAGCCGGGGTTTGTGAGACGAGAGTTTTCTTTTCTTGCAATTCATGTAAATTTATAAATTGATGTAATAATTATTTGTATGGCCGCACAACCGGGTCGGGGTTGTAGCCGTCATTGTATAATTTCTTTTTACTGTTTTTGCTCCTAGGATAGACCCATGGAGGGGTGCACAAACTACCGGGTATGCCGAAGTGTCGAGTGGCCTACTCATGGAGATGAGGGAGGTTGCTACGCTTCGGGTACTTGGCGGGTAGTTTGCCGCACCCGTAGGGGTCTTGGGTGGGGTATTTGGCTATTCACCACGACCGTGTAATCTGTCTTTCGTTACAGGCTCGTACGAATTACAGATTCCTAGTATATCCAATGTATTTATCTGTGATCTGAAATGTTTATCATTGCAGTATATCTATATATGATATTATTTAGGCGTTGCTTATGTTTTACAGACGCGCTAGCCCAGCCCCCGCTCTGTCGTTAGTTAAGTAACCTAACGGGTAATGACGAGGCCCCGTGGCGAATGCGAATGGCATAAGCGTACGTCATATTTTGGTTGTTTTCTGCAATGGTAGGATTAAATGATGGGACGCATTAAAAGAACTAATGCAAGCAAAACATGCATTAAAAGAACTAATGCAAGAAAATAAACCAAGTACAAGTCGTTGGAACACTTTCGAAAAACCACTCGGTTCTTTTCAAAAACAAACTTTTAAAAATGCGGAGTTTGAGCCACTCCATTTAAAAGCTATCTCGTTCCATCGACTAAATCAAGTTCACTACGTTCACGGTTTCGCCAAAACCATTCGTAGCCCTCCGTCGTTTCATATGAATATTCAACGGTATTCAAGCTGTGTTTGTTGGCCTTAGTCAAGGCACAGTGATTGGTAGCTGGTGGACATTCATATGTTGCATAGATAGATGCGTTGGTTTGGGACAGTCGTATTACTTTGTTGGCCTTAGTCAAGGGTATATACGGATGGATTCAAATTAACCTGGACAACGACGGGTAGAACTTGACATGTGACTTATGATTTGTTGGCCTTAGTCAAGGTCATAAGAGCATGGGACAAAAATCCACATCGGGAGTTTCAAAAGTACTGAAACTTGCTAGATTTGCATACCATTTGGAGTGTGATGATTCTGGTAGGATTCCTTCAGTTTCGTCGCGCGATGATATTTGGATCCCGATCCTACTGTGAGTATATGCTACTCCTCGGGAAATTTCTCACTTAACGATCAATGCTATAAACCTAGTAGGTGCCTAGAAAGGTGTTAGCGGGGCTACGCCCCCAGGGAAAAGAGGTTCTTTAATTAAGGAACTTCGCGAAAGCGTTGGAAAACCTCCCTCGAAGTACCGACACCGGCCTGGCTGAACGGTTAAGCAAGTATTGTGCGGTGGGATTGATCCCGACTAATTCTTCCTTTATGGTTTGAGGAGGGATTCGAGAAACAGTGGGAGCCATCCTGTTTAGACAAACTAAAAACCACTCTAAACTTGCAAGAGCATCATGCTGAGTGTTTCTTCTTCTCTCTCTTAAATGCAGCGACCCTGTGACCGCACCTAGGTTACATCTAGATAAAAATATGACTGAACCTGACTGTTATGACTGGCAAAGGTCTGTCCAGATGTCCATTGCCCACGACAAGCTGGAACACCTCTTAACTAATCAAAACCCTGCTGTCTCAGGTCCAGTTTCCCCTGTCACGGATGTTCACATCCGCAGGACATCGGAAAAAGATTGTGCGAAAGCCAAGTGCCTCGTGTTAGCCTCAGTTGATGGTGCAAACCAGAGGCAGCACGAAAAGATGGACTCAGTTTCTGTCTTCCTCCATAACAAAGTTTTATATGGAGAGCAATCTCGTATCGCAAGATATGAGACCTCGAACGAATTGCTTCAAGCGAGGTTGGCTGTCGGGTCATCTGTAAGGGGCAACGTCCTTACAGAGACCAGCTATACTGAGCTCACGGACCTGGAGACCACGTTGGAGAATGGGTCAAGTACTGACCTAATTCTACAGTCCCTGCCCTCTGCTTATACCCTGAAAGAAACCAGGGAAGAAAAAGGAAAAACAAGGGCAAAAGTTTCAGGACTGGATATAGTAAAAGAGGGATGTTCCTATTGTAACGGGAATGAACTATGGCAGAAAGATTGCAGGGCTTGTAAAGCCTGTAGCCAGAATTCGAAGCATGTTGTGGCTTCGGCTTCGAGTGTGTTTGTAATTGAGAACTGTTTGTCAGTTAACCCTACTTCCTGGGTATTGGATACCGGATCAGGATCTCATATCTGTAATTCGTTACAGGGTCTGAGAAACCGTGGGGTTATCAGGAAAGGTGATATGACTCTCAGGGTTGCTAACGGAATGAGCATGGATGCTGTATCCGTAGGGGAATATCACCTAGGACTGACAACTGGGCAGATATTGATTCTGCGTGACTGTTTGTATGTACCAGGTGCGACTTGTAACATCATATCTGTATCCTTACTTTCTAAGGAAGGATATGATTTTGCTTTTGTAAGCGATGTAGTAAACATCCACCTAAATCAAGCACTGATTGGGTCAGGTACATTAAATAATGGTATATACGTATTGAATCAAGCTCAGATATTCAGTGTCCAGAACACACTTAAAAGAAAGTCTCCAGAATTAAATCAGGCTTTCTTATGGCATTGTAGACTGGGTCACATCAATGAGACACGGTTGACTAAGTTGCATAAAGAAGGATACTTGGATCCGTTCGAGTACCAGTCTTATGCCACTTGTGAATCTTGTCTCATGGGAAAGATGACAAAGACTCCGTTCACTGGACACGGAGTAAGAGCGAGCGAGCTCTTGGGACTTATACACAGTGACGTGTGTGGTCCAATGTCTACACATGCGCGAAGCGGTTATTCATACTTCATTACTTTCACAGATGATTTCTCTAGGTTTGGACATGTCTTCTTAATGAAGCACAAATCCGAAGCCTTTGAGAAATTTCGAGAATATAAGAATGAAGTAGAAAAACAAACAGGCAAAAGTATCAAGATCCTAAGATCGGATCGAGGTGGTGAATACTTGAGTGCCGAGTTTCTGGACTACTTAAAAGAGAATGGAATTCTCTCTCAGCGTACTCCTCCATACACACCACAACACAACGGTGTATCGGAAAGAAGGAATCGAACCCTATTAGATATGGTTCGTTCCATGATGAGTAAGGCTGAGTTACCACGATCTTTCTGGGGATATGCACTGGAAACAGCTGCACATCTCTTGAACCAAGTTCCTACTAAGACAGTGCCTACCACACCATATCAGATGTGGAGTGGGAAGAAACCCTGTCTTAAATCCTTTAAGACATGGGGATGTCCGGCTTTTGTAAAAAAGCAGCATGCGGACAAGCTCGAGGCACGCTCAGTACAGTGCAAGTTTGTGGGATACCCAAAGAACTCCAAGGGGTATCTTTTCTATTACGCAGAGGAGCAAAAAGTCCTTGTTTCTCGTCATGCCCGCTTCATGGAAACTGAGTTTTTAGAAAATCAGATAAGTGGGAGCGCAATAGAACTGGAAGAAATTCCAGAACCACAAGCTATTACTGAAACCTTAGTAGAACCAGAAGGTTCAGGGGAACCGGACATTCCTACGCCGCTCCGCAGGAGTAGTAGGCAGTCTCATCCGCCCGAGAGATACTACGGTTTTCTCATAGACGGGGATAGAGAGGATTGCATCATAGATTATGATGAGCCTACTAGCTTCCAGCAAGCCATTCAGAGCGGTGACTCGGTAAAATGGCTGGATGCAATGCGGACCGAGATGGAGTCCATGTACACCAACAAAGTTTGGACTTTGGACTTTGCTCCAGAAGGGGTAAAACCCGTAGGCTGCAAATGGATCTTCAGAAAGAAGATTGGTGTAGATGGGCAGGTTGAAACCTATAAAGCTAGGCTCGTTGCAAAGGGTTTTCGTCAAAGACCTGGTTTGGACTATGACGAGACTTTTTCTCCGGTAGCCATGCTTAAATCCATTCGGATCCTTCTTGCCATTGCTGCCTTCCACGATTATGAGATCTGGCAGATGGACGTTAAGACGGCTTTCCTAAATGGAAATTTAGAAGAGTGCGTCTATATGGATCAGCCAGAGGGATTCAATCAGAGTGGGAGCAGCGGTAAAGTGTGCAAGTTGCTCAAGTCCATCTATGGACTTAAGCAGGCATCGCGGAGTTGGAACATCTGCTTTGATGATACTGTCAAAGAATTCGACTTTGTCAAAAACCCAGATGAACCATGCATTTACAGTAAGATTGTAGGGAGAAATGTGGTATTCCTCGTCTTGTACGTCGATGACATTCTCCTAATAGGAAATGATATTCCTATGCTACAGTCAGTCAAAGGATTCTTGTCACAGAGGTTCTCCATGAAGGACCTGGGCGATGCCAACTACATTCTGGGGATCCAGATCTATCGTGATAGATCTAAAAGGATGTTGGGACTTTCACATTCAAGGTACATTGACACCATACTGAAACGATTCAGTATGGAAGATTCCAAGCGCGGTAATCTACCGGCTTGTCACGGAATCACCCTCTCCAAAGAGATGTCTCCCAAGACTGATTTGGAAAGGGCTCGCATGTCATCAATACCCTACGCATCTGCGGTAGGCTCTATTATGTATGCGATGTTATGTACCAGACCAGATGTAGCATACGCATTGAGCGTTGTAAGCCGGTATCAGTCGGACCCAGGGGAGAAACACTGGATAGCAGTAAAGAACATTCTCAAGTACCTGAGAAGGACTAAGGAGATGTTCTTGGTGTATGGCGGAAAAGACCTCCAGATTGAGGCCTTTGCTGACTCCAGCTTCCAGAGTGACAAGGATGACTCCAAGTCCATGTCGGGTTATGTCTTTACCCTCAATGGAGGGGCGGTTTGCTGGAAGAGTTCCAAGCAGGAAACCGTTGCTGACTCAACCATGGAAGCGGAGTACATAGCTGCTTGCGATGCCGCAAAGGAAGCTGTCTGGATGAAGAAGTTCCTCACGGAACTTCAGGTGGTTCCTACCAGTGTTGATCCAATACAGCTGTATTGTGACAACAACGGCGCTATAGCTTTAGCGAAGGAACCAAGGTCCCATCAGAAGTCCAGGCACATTTTGAGGCGGTTCCACCTGATCAGGGAGATCATTGATCGCCAGGAGATCGAGGTAAAGAGAGTAAAATCAGAAGATAACACTGCAGATCCATTCACCAAGGCCTTGCCCCAGACTCAGTTCGAGCGGCTGATCGAGATGATAGGTCTTCGATACGCCAGTACATGGCCTTAGTGCAAGTGGGAGATTGTTAGTGTATATGCCCTAGAGGCCATTACTGTATCATACTAGTATGTATATTACTTAATGGAAGCTTGGGATATTCACCTTGTATTGACAATCTTGCTCAAAATAGTAGTATGCTACTTGGTTTGTTTCTACTTCAATGTGTACATGTGTTTATTTTAGTATATCGCCTATACACATTAGTAGAGCCCTTAGGATCTTTGCTTGATTACCAGCGATGTGATGGCCGTCACACAAGTGGGGCTGGGTAATCTATAAGCACATCCTTATGCAGGTCCCTGGTCGCAGGACTATCGAGACAGGGCATCGATACTCCGGAGTAGACCAGCGCATGCGCTTCTCATCCCAGTGTGGGAGACGGTCTGTCCCACAGCCGTCAGTACGTCGTACTTGAGATAGTATGCGGGTGCTCGTTAGGTTACGGGTACACTGGACAGGACTCGTCGGGAACTGACTAGTTGGTATTATACCTATCGTCAGTTATCAGTTCCCAGGTGACATGAGTACAGCTTAGTCCGCTGACTTGACACTGTCACTCCGCCTCGAGTGTGTTCCCACTGTACTTTGATCACTACCCTACCACGGCTCAAAGGAGTCGTGCAAACAGGTAGTGGTTGGGTGCAGTCCCGAAGCACTTGGAGGCAGTGACGGTTAGACAGGATTCGTCTCTCCCGGTATTGGGGGTTGACATCGCGCTGTGTCTAGGAGAGCCATTACACGAGTAGTCCCTGGCCAGGGCAAACGAGATATACTGGTAGGTTTCCAGTGTTATCTCAGGGTGTTTTGGGCTTCGCTCCGGCACGACTTGTACCGCTATTGGGGGACTGACGTTTACCGCCCCCTAGGCCCGCCATGCGATGTATCAGACGAACAGACCGGACTGTACGGAGAATGTCACACTCAGGCTCAGTAGGAGTTCGGATGGGTTTCGCCTCGTCGGTCTTCTTGTCGGCATTACCTGGGGACCGTTACGCACAGCTAGTGCCGCTTGCGGTCTGTGGTTAAACCCACTGCCAGCGTAGTGTCGAGTCTTTAGAGTCCCACACAGAAAGCTTTTCGCCTTTAGGCAAAAGAGTAGAGGTCGCATGGTATTGCGACAGGTCGCATGGTTTTGCGACAGGGTTCGGTCACATCCGTGCACTTGTGCGCGTACAGTGTCCGGACAGTTTACACTAGCGGGCTTTGGTTTAAGCCAGATCCTAGTGTACCTTATGGGATTGGATTTATCCAGTTTGCATTCGTGTTCCTCGGAACGCGGATGCGGGTGTGTATGCACAGTTGACAGGGAGGCAGAGGCAGCGGATTCTCATTAGGGTTGTTGACAGTTGACCGTTGACTATTTGACTTTATGCTCAACCCTAATGAGAATATGATATGTGATTAACTATTATATTAATTAAGTATTATGGTGATATGGTTGTTGACTTGTTGACTTTTGTTGACTTGTTGACTTTGTTGACTTGTTGACTTTTGTTGACTTGTTGACCGGTTGACTAGGCTTGACTAGTTGACCATCATGATAACCATAGCCATCATTTCATGGCAAAGACTTTTGTTTACTTGCTCATTTGTGTAAAATGAGTGCATGAAATGATATGGTTGTGGTTGCTTCTAACCATCACATAAGACTTTTGTTAATATGATGAGTTATCATTGCTTTGGATTATGAGAGGGTGAGAGACAAAATACTTGCTCATTCTTTCTTGCTCATTCTCTCTCTTGTTCTTGAGCTCTCTTCTTGCTCTCACCCTCAACCTCTTGCTCCCTCTCTTGATCTATGGTTCTCTTGTCTCATGAGTTGAGAATCAAGAACCATAGATAAAATCCCATTCTATTTCTTCTCTACTCATTCTAGTTCACTAGGTTTAGCAAACCAAGTGAACTAGTTTTTTCAAAGAACGAAGAAGGAGCTAAAGGTTGGAGCTTTCAGGTGGATCTATCTTCGGCGTACGGAGACGACGAGAAGAAGCCATCGGACCACCATCGGAGCTTTGAAGACGAAGGAGTTCAAGACAAGCAAGGTATAACCCCCTAACTGAGTAGCTAAAACTCATAGTTAGGATGTTAGATAGATGTTTAACCAAGATCCGGGTTTTAGGCCGATGTTACCATCTTTAAGAAAATCGTTTTTTACCAAATTCCGCATTCCCGAAAGTACCGGGAGAGGTAGCATGGACTTACAGTTCTAGGGATATGATAACGACAGCTTCATTTGGGAGACGGTTATCATTCCAGGCTTCCAAGATGACATGGATGACAGAGTGACTGTTAGAGTTATAGTTTTCCCTCTGACGAGGGGCAGTATTTTGGACAGGTGGTCCAAGAGGATACTGAAGGAGGCATGGCGCAGGATACTGATTAAGTTCAGTTGACGATACGGTCTGAGAAGTTTGGATTTGGAGTTCATTTATGAACTAGGTCCCATCAGATATCCAGACATACTCTAAGACAGGTATTGCTCATTTCGGGAGATAGGTTTCTCTGTGAACTTGAGATTAAGAGAGACATAGAAAGAAACATCAGGACGGATCCACTCACTGAGGCTATTCCTCGAACGTATTAGTTTCGCAAACAGGTTTTGTGAGACTGATTAGTAGAGGAGTTGGGTGTTCGGTATCACACTGGCTGTGAGTATATGCGACATCGCAATAATTAGCCTTGAGTGCAAGTGGGAGATTGTTGGAGATAGTGCCCTCAGAGTCAATTATTGGATCACAGGCACGTGATTGCAATGATTGAGGGAGGACCTATCCCAGTAGGACAGTCTTACTCAAGATGATAGTATGCTATCCGGTTTATCTTTATCATCGTGTACTGCTTTAGGTAACCTTACAGGTCACTATTGCGCGTTGATAGAGCCCTTAGGATTCTTGCTTGATGGCCAGCAGTATGATGGCAATCATATACGTGGCAGCTGGGGTCTATAAGCACATCCTTAAAATGTCCCTAGTCGTGGGAGTTTTCGAGACAGGGCATCGATACTCCAAAGTAGACTAGTGTATATAGTCGAGATCCCGACGAGGGGTGGTGTCCGGTCTCACAAGCCACTGGTGTCAATTGGTTCACCTAAGATGTATACAGGTGCTTATTGGGTTATGGGTACACCGGGCAAGACTCGCCGGGAACATGCTAGTTGGTCTTATACCTGACGTCAGATGGCAGTTCCCTGGTGACATGTGTATAGGTTAGTTCATCGACCTGAGATCGCCATTTGTCTCGTGTGAGTTCCCACTGTACTTTGATTACTACCCTACCATAGCTCAAAGGAGTCGTGCAAACAGGTTTTAGTTGGGTACAGTCCCGAGCCACATGGAGGCAGTGAGCGGATATGCAGGGGTTCATCTCTTCCGGTATTGGGGGTGAGGTCCCGCTGTGTCTAGGAGAGCCATTACACGAATTCCTTGGCCAAGGCAGGAGATTTACTGGTAGGTATTCCAGTATTATCTCGGGGTGTTCTGGGCTACACTCCGACACGACTTGTACCGCTTTTGGGGGTCTGACTTTTACCAACCCCCTAGGCCCGCCATGTGATGCTCATAGACGAACGGACCGGACTGTACGGATATTATCACTGACAGGCTCAGTAGGGTGTCAGGATGAGTTCGCTCATCGACGTCCCTTTTGGTCAATACCTGGTAGCCCGTTACGTATGGCTAATACCTCTGACATGCTAGTGGTTAAATCCACAGCCAAAGTATTGACGAGTCTTTAGAGTCCCCCACAGACAGTTTCTTAAGTTTCGGGCGAAACGCTGTAGAGGCCGTATGGAGATATGGCAGGGTTCAATCATATACGTGTGGTATTGTACGGATCATGATCGGACGGATAATGCTAGCGGGCTTTGGTTTAAGCCGGATCCTAGTATTGTACAGTGTAGATTTTGTCTCATTGCATTTGTAATCGGTCGGAATACAAATACGGGTACGTATATACAGTAGTGGGGTTTTCCTGTAATTTATTACGGGATCGTTTTTCTGAAATTGCCAGTTTGCTTTCCGTTTCGGCCATTTTCCTTTGTTTCTTTCCTTGGCTGAAAATTGGTGGAGGAGGGCTTATTTGCAATTGTGCAAATTAGCATTGTGGAGGGTGGTCTTTGCATATTGTTGCTTAACTTCTTCACTCATCATTGCATGACTTTTGTGGTTTGATGATGGGTTTATGAGTGTTGGACTTGGTTTGTAATCATGGTTGATCATGATAACCCTTTCTCTCTCTTGCATTATTTGGCTCACTCATTTTTGATCCACTCACTCCTCCTCTCATTCTCTCCTTGATCATGGCCGGCCACACTTCTTGAGGGGTGTGGGAATTTATTTTGTGAGTGATTTGGTTCTCATTTGCTTACTACAAAATTCCCAAAAGCCACCACAAAAGTTCATAGTTCATTTCCTCCACCAAATGGCAACTTCTTTAAACCCCTTGAGACAAAGAGCACTACACTATTCTACAGCAATTCTTGGGCACGTCGGCTAGCCAACTTCGTGCCCGAGTTGCCTCGGTCCAGAGGTGGGAGCCCGTAAAAGAACCCGGCGATGTGGTGCCCTTCCGACGAGGAGATGGAGACCGGAGATTCCGCGAGAAGATCGGGACGACGACGAGAAGACCGAAGGACACGGATCGCTCGGTATATCTCTCTACCCCTTCTCTAGTTTGCTAGGATTAGATTAATGGCCCGATCCGGGATTTTAGTGCGCGGTGGTGCCGGTTTATAAGTTTCTGTAAAAGTATCATTTCCGCATTTTAGCCTTGGATTGACGGCCGGGGCGCCGCCGTGCACTTACGTGATCTCCAGCCTACCACGGCTCTACTGAGTCGTGCAAACAGGTGGTCTTTAGGTACAGTCCCGAGGCATATGGAGGTGATGAGCGATAGGAGGGGTTTCGTCTCTCCCGGTATACGGAGTTGATGTTGTGCTATGCTCGATTGGCTATAACAGGTGTTAGTTATATGTATGCCCTAGAGGCCATTGCTATACATAGGATGTATATTGCAGTGGATGCTGGGACATATATAGGGAAGACTTTCTTGCTCGACATGATAGTATGCTATCTGGTTACTCTTTACCTTAACGTGTACACTAATTGTCTCTCTGTTACATGTTGGTAAAGCCCTTAGGATGTGTACTTGACTACCTGGACTATGATGCGGATCATACTAGTGGGGACAAGGTAGTCCATAAGTACATCCTTCAAGGTCCCTAGTCGTGGGTATATCGAGACAGGGCATCGATATACCAGAGTAGAGTAGCGTATACCTTCTCGACCCATACAGATGGGCGATGGATGATCCCATATCCATTGGTGTTTGACATCAGAGATGATATACGGGTGCTCAGTGGAGACTGGGTATACTGGACGGACTCGCGAGAACTCCCAGATGGTATTATACCTTATGTAAGATGGCAGTTCTCTGGTGACACTGGTACAGAGTAGTCTGTTGACCCGAGATCGTCATAGAGTCTTGTGTGGTTCCCACTGTGCTTTGATTTCCATCTTACCACGTCCAAGAGGGCGTGCAAAACGGTGGTTTTTGGGTACAGTCCCAAATCACATGGAGGCAATGAGCGATAGGAGGGGATTCGTCTCTCCCGGTATAGGGAGTTGATGTTGCGCTGTGTTCGATTGGCTATAACCGGAAATCCCTGGCCAGGGTTGCTGAGATTTACTGGTAAGTGTTACCAGTAGTTTCTCGAATTGTTATAGACCTCATATCGACACGACCTATCGAGCTATTGGGGTCTGACGTTTACCACCCCTAGGCGAGATATGCGACATATCAGACGATCAGACCGGACTGTACGGTAAGTGTTACTGGTTGGATTCACAGGAGTGTGAGCGGGCTTGCTCGTCGATCTTCTGATCGCTCAATACCCGGGTGGCCGTTACGTTTAGCAGACCGCTTGCGGCTTGTGGGTGTTTGATATGATCATCACCTGCTGCCGGCGTATTAACGAGTCTTTAGAGTCCTACACAGAGGTTTCCTGGCTCAAGCGAAACGAAATAGGAGCGTATATGAGATATGTGCGGGACCGAGAATAATGCGTGTATGTGATACCGTATTCCATTCTCGCGATGAATGTATCGACTGGTTGTATGCGATATAACCTAGTTATCGAATCAAGGATTGATTCGATAAGCCGATACATTAGATACTAGTCGGTTATATGCGATATGACCGGATCGTTAAATCAAGTGTTGATTTAATGATTTAATGCATAATTATATATTTGATATATTACTTTGTGTTAACTAGTATTGGTTCACTTTAAATGGTTTTTCTCACTCGGTTTGTGCACATTGTATATGTGATATACTTTTGTACACATGATTGTATCATGTTTGATGATACATGTTTACTTGGTTAAGTGTAAAGAATTAAACCATGGTTAAACATATAATTAGGGTTTTATTTTCCATTACTTATTTATTCATTTATTTACTTGTTTATACATTTTGGAAAATAAATGGAAAAGAGAAAAGAATGGTGGCTTTATTTGTTGTTTAGTTGAAGCTTCATGAAGCTTTGACCTAGTCCACCATTCTTATCTCATCCTTAACCTTAACCATTCATTTAACCTTGGTCAATTCTCTACACATAACCATAGTTAGATTTATGATAAGTATTGATTTTCTTTTCAATTTTAATTAACTTATCATAACACTTTTCATCTTCTTCTTCTTCTTCCTCACAAGAAGAAAGCTTTCTTCATCAATGGTGATTGATGTATTTGAGTGAGAAATCCAATTCTAAAGTGAACCCAACTCCTATTTCTTCATCCTCTACCTCTTTCCAAGTAGTATAGGGTGTTTCCTTCACAAGTTTTCATGGCTTGGTGAAGGTGGAGCTTGATCTAGCGATGCCTCGACGTAGATCATCTTCGGCATGGACATCGACGACCTAGCTCGCCTATTCTCCGATGAAGCCGACGCTAGAGCCCGGGAATTCACTAGGACAGCGAGGGGACTTCGTTGCGGAGCTATGGAGGTGGAGCACTGGATCTACAAAGGTTGTATTTCCGTTTCCTTTTTGTTAAGTTGTTAACTAGATTTCATTTTCGCCTAGATTTCTAGCCAACGATCCGTAGTCGGTTTTCTCGGCACCTAGATTTTTTGAAATTGGCATGGTTGATGCCTTGTGAGACCTCTTGAGAGTGCCTAGGAACCCTACAGTGGTATCGGAGCCTAGCTAGAGCCTTAGGCGAAGTCTAGACGGAGTTTGAAGTCCGATCGACCCGAAACCCCAACTCAAAAAATGCTCTCCGTCCTTTTTCTGAAATCTGGGATTTTTCGAAAATTAAAATATGCAGAAAAATCAGCAGGGAATCCTAAGAATAACTGTGCAACACGTGTCCATGATTCCACTGTAGCGCGGCGGAACCACGGCACAAGCTGGCTTGTGCGGCGGTTCCGAGGCTATGTTGTCGTTTTGTGCGTCTAATTCTGCACAGTAATTCTTAGTTTTATGTGCTGGTTTTCCTGGGAATTTTTAATATTTTTTCCAGAGTTGAATTTTCTGGGTTGTTTTGGGGATTCGTATGTTCGATCGGATTATCAGATTTTGTCTATGTGGCTTTCCGGATAAATTTTAGAATATGTTAAAAAGTTCGACCGGATATAAATACCCAATTTTTCCCCTGTCGGGAAATTTCCAAGTGTTGGATTTTTCCGTAGTTTAACGACGTTCTAAGTAGTGCAAGTAACGCGATGGTCCTTCTAGAAGACAACAAACCTTAACTCGATTATGTGACCGTC
Source organism: Agapanthus africanus (assembly GCA_030015575.1). Lineage (NCBI taxonomy): Eukaryota > Viridiplantae > Streptophyta > Magnoliopsida > Asparagales > Amaryllidaceae > Agapanthus > Agapanthus africanus. Next base: position 564,950,112 of record CM057337.1, on the reverse strand, counting down.
TTGAACTGCCCTTTGAACCTTCGGGTTTGGGGGAGTACGGCGTGCCACATGTGAGGCGTTGGCTTAACCCTTCTACGGCTGGACCGTTGGTACTGAGGCACGAACTGAATGTTTTTAGACTTGCTTCATGTGTTGATCTGTTTCGGGAAAACTTGGGTGTTCGATTGTTCGATCGAAAAGTTTAACATTTTCTATCTTATTCGGAATGTGATACAATAATTGGAATTCACAAGAAGTTATGAGATAACTGAATGAATGTTATAAATCTAGCAATTTAGTCTCACTTGATCGGTTGCCACGGAATTTTGATGTGATCAAAAGTCCGTCGCAATCACGTAGCGTACGCGGATACTCGCCGGGTAAACTTAATAGACAGCCTCACTCCATAGCCCCGACCAAGTGACTGTAGGAGAACCCCGTCGCCGAAAGCATCCGTCCGGGTGCTCGCGGTAGCGGTGTTCCGCCTTGGTGCACTTCGTCGACGGTATCGGGGGTGCAGCCGTCTACTGAAGTTTGCGACGAGCATTCGATCAGGATGTCGGGAATCTTGTTGAATTACCCGACTTGATATTGAAAAGTGTTTTCGATAATGAGACTAAAATGCGGGGTTTATAATTGTCAGGCATGCGATGTCTGAGGTGGTTGCGGATTCCAACTGTTGTAGTTTTACACTTTCTTTTCTGTGACCGTAAGTGTAATATATGATATCGCCGGTTTCGTTGCTATATGTCAACGACAATTGGGATGCGCATATTTACTTACGTTGATGACATGTGATGTTATGTGTTGCTGGATATGTTATATTGGATCGTCGTGTTTGAATAGCCGGGGTTTTTTATGTGAGATGAGTGTTTTCATTATCATTCATGTAAAAACTTATATGTAATATTCTTTTATTGGGGCACTTCCAGGTTGCGGAAGATGTCACCGTTTGTATATTATTTACTTTTCCGCACTAGGATAGACCCAAGGAGGGGAGCACAAGTAACCGGGTTCTGGAGTCCAGTGGGAGACCAACTCGAGGAGTCGAGTCTGGGTCTCCTAACTCTAGAATTGGTAGGGTTGCTTGCCGCTCTCGTAGGGGTCTAGGGGTGTGGGTTTGGCTATTCATCGCGACCGTGGAATCCGTGTTTTATACTGGCTCATATTGAAAACACGGACGTCCTAGTATATCCAATATTTCATATGATTCTTCTGCTGCGATATCTGTGATGTGATCATGTGATGTTCTGTGATAGATACAGTATATAGTATATATGATATATTATATAGATGTTACTTATGTTTTACACCCGCGCTAGCTCTGCCCTGCTCTGCCGTTAGTTACCTAACTTAACGGTGCATGAGGGGACATCGAGGCGAATGCGGATGGCATAAGTGTACGTCGTATTTATCTGTGATGTTTAGGTATTTAAATGATGGGACTTCATTAATGTGATTAATGAAATAAAAGAAACCTAAGATGTTGTAGAATCGAATTTCAAAATAAAAACAGGTAGCTACAGTTCTTGCTTTGCACAGCGGTATATATGATATATCCTGCACCTTATTCGATGAGGAAAGGACCGAGATCCCTTCACCGGGAGTGACTCCTTTAGCAATAACTGGCAGATGCTACACACTCGGTTTGTCTTTTGATTGCTTTTAAGAGTTTTTGCTTTGCATAGTGATATATATGATATATCCCGCACCTCATTCGACGAGGAAAGGACCGACGATCCCTTCACCGGGAGTGACTCCTTTAGCAAAACTAGAAAAGCCGCAAAGACACTCCATTTCAAAATCATTTGATTCTACAACGATATCAAGTTCATTACGCAATAGGTTTTCAGAAAAACCTGTCGTAGCCCTCCGTCATTTCAGATAAGTACTAGTTAGTATTCGTGCTACGTTTGTTGACTATGTTAAGGCGTAGTGTGCGATAGCTAATTAGTGCTTATCTGTATAAGCATATGATGCGATTGGATTAGGGTAATCGTGCGACTTTGTTGACTATGTTAAGGGTCGTGCGGGTGGGTTTAATTCAATCGAGAAATGACGGGTTGAACTTGACTAGCACTTATGATTTGTTGACTATGTTAAGGTCATATAGTTGCTAGGGGCAAAATATATCGGGAATTTCAAGTGTTGAAATTTGCAATGAGATTGCATACCTTCTATGAGATAGTTGGATCCCGATACCCACTGCGAGTAATTGTTACTCCTGGGAGAGTTTTACACATTACAATTAGCCGATCAAGTAGGTGTCTAGAAAGGTGTTAACGAGGTTACGCCTCTGGGAAAACGAGGTTTACATTAATTAGGTTCGTGCGAAAGCACGGGGGACCTCCCTCAAAGTACCGACACTGGCCTGGCTGAAAGATTGGCGAACTTGTAGTGTGTAATTAATCCCGGCTGGTCTTTCCTTTTAGGGTTTGAAGGAAGATTTGATAAAAAGCAGTGGGAGCCATCCTGATTAGATAAAATAATAACCAATCTATTCTTGCAAGAGCTCACGCTGAGTGTTTTCTTCTCTCTCTCTCCAGGTAGCGACCATATCACGCCTTAATCAAGATAATAATACGGATTATTGACCGAACCCGCTTGTTATACTAAGCTGGGAAACGTTGGTCCCGCTCCAACTTATAATTGTTATAAGACAGAGTAGGAAATTGGGGATTACCGGAATTCCCGTGCCGCCCAAATAAAGAGAGTGCATGCTGATGCATCATCTTCGGGTGTGTTCATTACAAAGAACTGTTTCTCAGTATCCTCTACGTCCTGGGTATGTGATACCAGATCAGGATCCCAGATATGTAATCTGTTACATAGGGCTACAGAAAGGTAGAGAACTGAGAACGGGTGATAAGTTTCATGAGACAGAAAACGGGGCAAGTGTTGCAGCCAAGTCTGTTGGTCACTGTCACCCTGTATTCCAAATACATTAATTCTGAACGAATGTTATTAGATACCGAACCTGATATACAAAATCATATCAGTCTCTTTATTAGTAAAGAAATGATAAAATTTTGTATTGTTGGATAATGTTTTGAACATTTCCTATATCAAAAGTTGATCGGTTCAGGCACGTTATCTAAAAGCATTAATGTTCTAAATCAAACTACAGTTCTTTAGTATACGGAACACACATAAGAGGATGAGTTCAGAAATGAACAAATCCTTCTTGAGGCATTGTAGACTAGGTCATATCAATGTGACCCGACTAGCTGAAGTTACACATAGATGCATATTTAAATCAGTTTAAATCTACATCTTGTGAAACTTGCCAGTCAAGTCACAGAGATAAGATGACCATAGCTCTGTTTATTGGAAACAGAGAAAGAGTTAGTGAACTCTTCGGATGATACATGTTGATGTATGTAGGTCCCATGTCTACACTTGCCAAGACCGGTTCTTTATACTTCATTGCATTCTTTGATGATCTTTCGAAATTCAGACCTATGTTCCTGTTGAAACACAAGTCCGAACCTTTTGAGATATTCACAGAATATAAATTAGAAGTAGAGAACCAAAATACGGGTATAAGTATTATGTCCTTTGATGTGATCAAGGAGGAGAATACTTGAGCACGGAATTCCTGGACCTTTCTAAAGGAGAATGAGATTCTCTCTCAGCATTACTCCTCCGTATACACCATAGCACGATGGTATATCGGGGCAGAGCAATCACACCCTATATGATAAGGTGTGCTCTATGATGAGTGCTACTGAGTTACCTATTTCCTTTTGGGGAGTTATGCGCTTGAGAAGCTGCATACCTATTGAATACGGTTCAAATCAAATCAGTTGCCTACCACTTCATATGTGATATGGAAAGGGTAGAGCCCATGTCTTAAGCTAGTTAAAATTTGGGGTTGTCCGGCCTATGTCTAAAAGCAAAATCCGGACAAGCTCGAGGCAAAGTCTGTAATGTAGAACTGGAAAGGTTCCAGCTATACAAACTGCAGCTGATGATTTGATAGAACCAAAGGATTCAGTAGATTCCAACGAACCTCAGCCTCTCCGTCGATCTAGTAGGGTTCCTCACCCACCTGAGAGATACTTCTGTTTCTCTATGACAGTGGGAGCGAGAATTGCATCATGAGATGATGACCCAACTAGTTTCGAGCTGGCCATCAGGAGTAAGACTCTGTAAGAATGGCTGGATGCTTAGTGATCTGAGATGGAATCCTTATACACCAACAAAGTATGGACTTTGGTTGCTATATCTGAAGGGTTAAATCCCCATCAGGAGCAAGTATATCTTGAGAAGATTACTCGGTGTAGATGGAAAAGTTGAGACTTTCAAAGCTAGACTTGTGAAAGGTTTTTCGTCATCGACCAGGCGTGGATAATGATGAAACCTTTTCCAGTGTCTATGCTTAAGTCCATCCAGATCCTACTTGCCACGGCTACATACCATGACTACGATATCTGATGGTTGGGTGTCATGACATCTTTTCTAAATGATGTTTTAGAAGAGAGCGTCTATAAGTACACAGCCAGAGGGCCTCGTAGACAGTGGGAGCAGCGGATACGTGTGCAAGATGCTTTATAGGATAAAGCAGGCATCGCGGAGTTGGAACATTTGTTTTGATGGATTAGTCAAAGAAGTTGACATCATCAAAATGGTAGATGAACCTTGTATAAACAAAAAGGGTAGTAGGGAGTATGGTGACGATCCTCGTAGAGTACGTGGATGACATACTCTTGATAGGGAAGGAGTTTCCTATGCTACGCTCGGTCAATCTCCGATTATCACAAGGATTCTCCATATAGGATCAAAGTGATACCCCCTAAATCCTAGATTTTGGATCTATGAGATAGATCTAATTGGATGTTAGGATTCTCACTAGTTGTAGTGAGATGGTATCAATCGATCCTGGGGAGAATCACTGGAAGGGTTCCAGCGTGATAAACACGACTGAATGTCAGTCGCAGGCATTGTCTTTACCCTCAGTAAAGGGACGATATGTTGGAAAAGTTCCAAGCTAGATACCGTGGCATACTAGACGATAAAGGCTAGATACATCGCAACTTAAGATGCTACCAAAGAAGCAGTCTGGGTGTATATTGGTTCATGAGATGAACTACGTTCCAACCATTGTGAGACAATGGAGTTGTGGCATATGCCAAGGAACTTCCGTCCCATCAGTGATCCAGACATATTCTAAGGCAGTATCACCTGATCATGGAGATGCTTGATCTCCAAGGGATCGAGGTTAGGAGAGTAGACTCAGAGGACAAACACAGCGGATCCACTCACAAAGGCCTGTTCCCAGAGAGAGATTTTTATGGGATGGTTGAGTATGAGATACTACAACCACTGCTATCAGATGGCCCTAGTGCAAGTGGGAGATTGTTAGTTATATGTATGCCCTAGAGGCCATTGCTATACATAGGATGTATATTGCAGTGGATGCTGGGACATATATAGGGAGGACTTTCTTGCTCGACATGATAGTATGCTATCTGGTTACTCTTTACCTTAACGTGTATACTAATTGTCTCTCTGTTACATGTTGGTAAAGCCCTTAGGATGTGTACTTGACTACCTGGACTATGATGCGGATCATACTAGTGGGGACAAGGTAGTCCATAAGTACATCCTTCAAGGTCCCTAGTCGTGGGTATATCGAGACAGGGCATCGATATACCAGAGTAGACTAGCGTATACCTTCTCGACCCATACAGATGGGCGATGGATGATCCCATATCCATTGGTGTTTGACATCAGAGATGATATATGGGTGCTCAGTGGAGACTGGGTACACTGGACGGACTCGCCGAGAACTCCCAGATGGTATTATACCTTACGTCAGATGGCAGTTCTCTGGTGACACTGGTACAGAGTAGTCTGTTGACCCGAGATCGTCATAGAGTCTTGTGTGGTTCCCACTGTGCTTTGATTTCCATCTTACTACGTCCAAGAGGGCGTGCAAAACGGTGGTTTTTGGGTACAGTCCCGAATCACATGGAGGCAATGAGCGATAGGAGGGGATTCGTCTCTCCCGGTATAGGGAGTTGATGTTGCGCTGTGTTCGATTGGCTATAACCGGAAATCCCTGGCCAGGGTTGCTGAGATTTACTGGTAAGTGTTACCAGTAGTTTCTCGAATTGTTATAGACCTCATATCGACATGACCTATCGAGCTATTGGGGTCTGACATTTACCACCCCTAGGCGAGATATGCGACATATCAGACGATCAGACCGGACTGTACGGTAAGTGTTACTGGTTGGATTCACAGGAGTGTGAGCGGGCTTGCTCGTCGATCTTCTGATCGCTCAATACCCGGGTGGCCGTTACGTTTAGCAGACCGCTTGCGGCTTGTGGGTGTTTGATATGATCATCACCTACTGCCGGCGTATTGACGAGTCTTTAGAGTCCTACACAGAGGTTTCCTGGCTCAAGCGAAACGAAATAGGAGCGCATATGAGATATGTGCGGGACCGAGAATAATGCATGTATGTTATACCGTATTCCATTCTCGCGATGAATGTATCGACTGGTTGTATGCGATATAACCTAGTTATCGAATCAAGGATTGATTCGATAAGCCGATACATTAGATACTAGTCGGTTATATGCGATATGACCGGATCGTTAAATCAAGTGTTGATTTATTGATTTAATGCATAATTATATATTTGATATATTACTTTGCGTTAACTAGTATTGGTTCACTTTAAATGGTTTTTCTCACTCGGTTTGTGCACATTGTATATGTGATATACTTTTGTACACATGATTGTATCATGTTTGATGATACATGTTTACTTGGTTAAGTGTAAAGAATTAAACCATGGTTAAACATATAATTAGGGTTTTATTTTCCATTACTTATTTATTCATTTATTTATTTGTTTATACATTTTGGAAAATAAATGGAAAAGAGAAAAGAATGGTGGCTTTATTTGTTGTTTAGTTGAAGCTTCATGAAGTTTTGACCTAGTCCACCATTCTTATCTCATCCTTAACCCTAACCATTCCTTTAACCTTGGTCAATTCTCTACACATAACCATAGTTAGATTTATGATAAGTATTGATTTTCTTTTCAATATTAATTAACTTATCATAACACTTTTCATCTTCTTCTTCTTCTTCCTCACAAGAAGAAAGCTTTCTTCATCAATGGTGATTGATGTATTTGAGTGAGAAATCCAATTCTAAAGTGAACCCAACTCCTATTTCTTCATCCTCTACCTCTTGCCAAGTAGTATAGGGTGTTTCCTTCATAAGTTTTCATGGCTTGGTGAAGGTGGAGCTTGATCTAGCGATGCCTCGACGTAGATCATCTTCGGCGTGGACATCGACGACCTAGCTCGACTATTCTCCGATGAAGCCGACGCTAGAGCCCGGGAATTCACTAGGACAGCGAGGGGACTTCGTTGCGGAGCTATGGAGGTGGAGCACCGGATCTACAAAGGTTGTATTTCCGTTTCCTTTTTGTTAAGTTGTTAACTAGATTTCATTTTCGCCTAGATTTCTAGCCAACGATCCGTAGTCGGGTTTCTCGGCACCTAGATTTTTTGAAATTGGCATGGTTGATGCCTTATGAGACCTCTTGAGAGTGCCTAGGAACCCTACAACAGGAAGTCCCTGGCCTGGCTGCTGAGATTTACTGATAAGTGTTATCAGTAGTTTCTCGATCTGTTATGAGCCATACACCAGCATGACTTATTGAGTTATTGGGGTCGAGATACCATCCCTAGACTCGATATGCAACATATCTTAAGAGGAGACCGGACTGTACGGTAAGTGTTGCCAGAAGGCTCGACGGGAGTTTTGATAGCTTTGCTGGTTTTCTTCTGATCGCTCAATACCCGGATGGCCGTTACGTTTAGCTGACCGCTTGCTGCTTGTGGGTGTTTGATATGATCATCACCCACTGCCGGCGTATTGACGAGTCTTAGAGTTCCACACAGAAGTTTCCTAGCTCAGGCGAAAAGATGTGGTGTGCATATGAGATATGCGTGAGGACCCGATTGAATACGACTATGTGATACCGTATGTTAATCGGGCATTTTTTCTATTAGTCGGGTCGTATGTGATATGACCAGATTGTTAAATCAATTGTTGATTTAACATTTTGACTTTTAGTTTTATTCTTATTCTTTATTCAAACCCTTTTTTTATTAAAGAGGAAGAATGCATGCATGTATGCATATGTTGATGTGCAAGTATGCACATGTTGATGTGCATAGGATACATACATGCAAAGTATCATGGTTGATGATACACCTTTGAAGGCAATATAAGACTCACATGGAACTATAATATATGGATATATATTTGTATTTGTTTTAAAACAAAAGAAAAGAAAATATTAATCCATGGTTACCTTTCTACACTGTTCTTGAAGTTGACCACACTTCACCAACCATTTAACCTTGGATTAGTTTTTCTTTTGGGTTTTAACTCACTTACTAAATATCTAGATATTATTAGAACCATGGTTGGATGAGAGATAGAAAATATATATACTATCTTTTCTATTTTCTCATTAAGCTTTATCATTTCATTTTGACAAAAGCTTTTGCCTTCATCTTCTTCTTCCTCTAAGCTCTCTTGATTTTTCCAAAGTGAGAGAGAGTTAAAAAGAAAGGGTTTTGATAAAAGAAAACACACCACTTCATCATTCTACTCTAATCTAGCCAATTAGTTTATAGTGTTTAGCTTCATCTTCTTCTAGTATCAAGTGGAGCTAGAAGCTTAGACCAAGTGGACTTCGGATGGATCATCGTGGACAAGGGAGCTCACTAGCAAGCCTTTCCAACCTCTCAATGATCCTAGGAGTCATAGCAAGAGGACTACAAAGGTTGTATTCCTTTCACTTAGTGATAGAATAGTTTTTGTATGAGATACATGTGTTGTTACTCTAGTATTCTAGTTAAAGATCCTTGCTTTGTTTGCTTAGCACCTCTAAAATATTAAAGTGGTATATGTGATGCTTCAATACTCTATAATAGGTGCTAGGAAAACCTAACACGCTGAACTACCATAAACCCTAGGGTTTAATAGCGGTTTTGATGGTCACTTAATCGAGTTAGGGTTTCGTTCTTCTAGAGGGTCCACAGAATCGCTTCCAAGTTTTTCTGAAAATTTTAAACTCGGAAAAAATCCAACTCTCGGAAAAATTTTCAGCGGGGGAAAATTGGGTTATTGATATCCGTTCAAACTTTTTAAGATCGTCTAAATAACCTGAATACATGTTAGAATTACGATTACGAAACACTCCGAATTGCTTTTGCGGAAAGTTAACATCATATGAAAATTTAGCATAAACAAACAACACCTGAAACACCAAAACCCAGAGACTGGAACACAGTGCAAATTTGAAGCCCAGACTCCATTAAAAAACCGAGCACTCCGTTTTTTAGGGCTATGTGGCCGGCCATGTTGAGATAGAATTGCCTCAAATTTTCACAGTGTTCATGTTATAACCCATACAACATTTTGCAGTTATTTAAAAAAAAATTTGAAGACTTTTCAAATTCGACAGAAACTAAGTTTTCGTATCGGGTGTTTCGGAGTAGTTTCGGTTTCGTAATCCTAGCAAACATTGTCAAATTTTCTAGCATGGCTCTAATACCACTGCAGGGTTTCCTAGCACGACAGCAAGTTTTCGGGAGGCATTGTCCATGCCAATTTTAAAAATTTGCCGTTCTAGCTAACCCTAACCCTAGAATCGATACTAGAAAACCCAACGAAACATAATGTAAACAATTTACATCTAATGTGAACAAGAAATACAACCTTTGTAGACCGGTCCTTCACTTCAATTGCACCATGTAGTACTCCCTTTGCTCCGATCATGAACTCCCGGACTATAGAGAGGCTCCCATGAAGAAACGAACAAGCTTGCATCGAAGTCTTTGATGCCGAAAATGATCTTTGTCGAGGAGACACTAACCCAAGCTACCTCTTCACTAATGGTGAGATTAGTGAAGTAAACACCCTAAATTAAATGGCAAGTAGTAGAGGATGATGAAGTAGGACGTGGGCTCACTTTATTTTTATTTTTCTCACACTAATTCTTCACTTGGAAAAAACCTAGCAAGCTTTTTCTTTTGTTGAATAAGAAGAAGAAATGAAACTCATGAGAGAGTGAGGTTAGAATTTCAACCATGGGTGAGTTAGTGTCATGCCTAACTCATGTAGAGAATAAACCATAGCTATGAGTTAAGGGTTGGGTTAAGAAATATCTTAAGCTAGATAAACAAGTGGACTAAGTCAATGTTAACTACAAGCTTCTACAAGCTTTGCCATGACTCATTATCCAAATTATTTGAATTACTCAAAACAAATAAAACCCTAACTTAACCCTAGCATGGTGTGAGTCTCATATACACATGTTGCAAGTGTAATCTAGCATGGCACATAAATATATATCACATATATATTTTGTGTGCAAATAGAAAACAATACATATATCACATATATGTAAAGTATATCAAATATGAGAAAAGAAATCTTAAGTGAGCTAATACTAGTTAATGTAATGTGATATATCAAATATATAATTATACATTAAATTTTCAAATTAACACTTGATTTAATAATCCGGCTATATCACATATAACCGACTAATATCAAATGTAACATCTTATCGAATGAACACTTGATCCGATAACCCGACTATATCACATATAACCAATCATGTCACACACCGTGAGAATAGAATGAGGTATCACATACACCCATTAATCTTGGTCCCGCAAATATCACATATGTGCTCCTACTCCGTTTCACTTGAGCCAGGAAACCTCTGTGTAGGACTCTAAAGACTCGTCAATACGCCGCAGTAGGTGATGATCATATCAAACACCCACAAGCCGCAAGCGGTCTGCTAATAGTAACGGCCTTCCGGGTATTGAGCGATCAGAAGATCAACAAGCACGCCTGCTCATACTCCTGCGAATCCAATCAGTAACACTACCATACAGTCCGGTCTTTTCGTCTGATATGTCGCATATCACAACCTGGGGGTGGTTTAACGTCAGACTCTAATAGCCTGATAAGTCATGCCGATGTAAGGTCCATAACGGTTTGAGAAACTACTGGTAACACTTACCAGTAAATCAGCAATTCTGGCCAGGGATTTCCTGTTATGGCCAATCGAGCATAGCGCAACATCAACTCCCAATACCGGGAGAGACGAAACCCCTCCTATCGCTCATTGCCTCCATGTGACTCGGGACTGTACCCAAAAACCACCGTTTTGCACGATCTCTTGACCGTGGTATGGTGGAAATCAAAGCACAGTGGGAATCACACAAGACTCTATAATGATCTTGGGTCTACAGACTAATCTGTACCAATGTCACCAAAGAACTGTTATCCGGCGATATGTATAATACCATCTAGGAGTTCTTGGCTGTAACACCTTAGGATGTGATTAGTGGCTAATTATACTCTAAATTATGGTTTATAATAAAAAGTTTACCAAATCAATTTTCAAATACTATATCCTATCTAATGAATATTTTATTAGATTTTTCCTAGGCTTGCACACACTTGTGTATGAAAAATAGGGCTTAATTGGGGTTAAACCATGATTAGCAAGCATGGTGGGTTAACCCATTTAAATTAAGTTATTTGGTTTTGGGTTTTAATATAATATGGTGGTTTTTTTTTAAATGGAAAAAGGGATTTGAATTTTCTTGTGTTGACTTGGAGAGAGAAAGAGTATGGCAACATGGCTTGAGCCATGCTCATTTAATGAGAGAGAGGGGGGTTTGACTTGTGTGCTCACTTCTCTCATTCTCACTCTCAGTTCTCTCATTCTCTCTCTCACACACACACTCACAACTACAAGCAGCTCCAGCAGCAGCACCCAGCAGCATTAGCAGCTGAAGCAACAGCAACAACATCAGCTCCAGCTCAATCAGCAACAGCTCCAGCAGCATCAGCAGCAGCAACAGCAGCACCAAGTCCTCTTCTTCTACTCCTTCTCCTGCTTCCTAGGGTCCATTAGGGTATATTTCTTAAACCCAATTCCTAGCTTGCTAAACTGTGTGTTATTTAGCTTCGATTAGTGTTAAAAGTGAGTTTTTGTGCTAAATATGGTGATTAGCGTGGACTTTTGGTTAAGAGGTGTTTTTGATGGTTTGCCTAACTTGGTTAAGTGTTATTAGAACCACTTAAACCTAGTTAAACCCCAGATTTCACTAAAATACCATAGGGTTTCATTTTGTGCAAAATATAACGTTTTAAAGCAAAACATAGCCTTTCTGTGATCTGCTGTTGACCCGTCTCCTTCAGAGAAAACTGGAGCATATATACTAGGTCTAGACTACACACACCATGCACGAACTCCTAACCCCACACCCAGGCCGTCGATTTATTCTTTCTGGCCGCAATTTGCGGCCAGATGAGGGAGCTTTTGGGTTGGGTTTGAAAGGGTAGGAGTCTGTTGTATTTTTAGGGCCAGTGGTATGTGCAATTTTGTAAGATTTCACCTGTAACAAAATATGGGACGATATATCGTTTTTCTAGTACGTTTTGTTTGCGTGATACGCGCGATACGTGAGTGGGTTCTGTGATCCAGCATGTCGCGGCGTGTCGGGGTAGTTTTAGACGCGTATACACACGTTTCAGCGTATCGGACACACGCGCGTTTCGTTCGCGATGCGAGTTTCTCGTTTGATTTCGATATCGCTTTTTGCGAGATATTTTCTTATGTGGATTTTCCTTGTGTGAATTTTAGGTTCGCAGGCGGGTACGTCGGACGCCGCAAAGAAGGGGAAGCAGGTGGTCGGCTACGTGTAGCACGCAACCAGGTGAGTAGATTTAACATCTACGGGGAAATCGCCCGTATGGCGTTAAGTGTCAGGGCGTAATAGGATATTTTAGTTGTATGTGTTCATATATATATATATATATATATATATATATATATATATACACACACACACTATAGTAGCATACCATCTCCTGTTGCATATAGAATGGTAGATATAGAACACTGCACTGTCACTAACGGTTCAAGCTGCACGAGCACTATTTGTATGTTACACTCACACCGTTAGTGATTGCCATGACACTTGCACTATAGGATTGCTACGAATTATACATCGTCTTGATTGCTGCATCATTGATGATTGTCATGACTTGTCACATTAGTGCATACCTTCAATTATATATCACTACTTGCGCACATGTACACTTTATATTCACATTAGAGCATACCTTCATTGATATATCACTACTTGCGCACATGTACACTTTATATTCACATTAGTGCATACCTTCATTGATATATCACTACTTGCGCATATGTACACTTTATATTCACATTAGTGCATACCTTCAATGATATATCACTACTTGCACACATGTACATTGCTACACTCACATTGCATATATATTCTTTTGCACATCCATACATATATATATATACATATGTTACATACATGGATGATATTGTCATGATTTAAATACTAAGGGACCTTATGAGATATTTTCAAGCTGGATCTTTTTAAAAGAGCGGTTTTCCCTTTCTTTAATGTCATATGACATATTGCATGGATTTACGCATCTACTTTGGATTTATGTGATTTCTGGATTTGAGAACCGTGGTATTATTTTAAGAAAATACGTATTGTTTTGAAAACCCGGTTTCTCTTGATATGATATTTCAGTGCGTCCACCACGCGTTTTCTCGGTTCTGAGACGTGTGCTTGAAACCCGATTCGAGGAGTTGGATGATCCGTTTACGGGTTCGTGGTGGACCCGGTATGGTTCCCCGGGGCGAGAAATGTTTTTCATGAAGTAGAGGATGAGCCTGGCAGGGTTGCTAGTACCTAACGGTGATTGGTTAGATCTTGCGGTTATCCAGAGGATACTGACCAGAGTTGAGAGATGGATACGGGACGACACGTACTGCCGGGGCCGAGGGCCGATTCCGCGGACGGAGCCCGATACTTGAGGATTTGCGTGTCGATGCTTGGCACGATGATTTGTGATATTTTCGAGTGCCGATGCTAGGCATTCATGATTCCATGAGCTGTACAGGATTTGAGGGCCGATCCGAGTGACGGCGCCTGAGTTTTATTAGGTTTTGGGTGCATTGATAAACATCGGTTATTCTTCCAGGTTGACATTCCGTGTAGATGATATTTATTCCCATGCTAGCATTCATTATTTTGCATCTCATCCTGTAGCTATAGTACCTGATAGAGTACTTTTGCATGATTATTGCATACCCTGCTCATCATATTTAGATGCTATTAGATTTCACCTGCTATGTATAATTATTGCATACCCTGCTTATCATATAGAGATGTTATTAGATCGTACTTATTGCATGATTATTGCTCATATAGCTCATCATATAGATGTTATCTGTTGGCATAGGTTAGAGTATCGCAGCACGTGCATACTCGCGATTACCTTTATATGTTATCTTCTACTCACGAGTTGGAAACTCACCCCCGTTGTGCCACAGTATTTACAGGTTTCCCCTCTGAGTAGTCGCGGCAGACTGCTTTCTTGCATCTTTTGATACAGATACCACTGCAGTTGGCGTGTTAGCCCTTTTGCTGATAGATGGGTTTTTGTGCGGTATCTGTTTATTTTCCAGTTGTCTATATTATTGTATCTAGTACTCTCCATCTAATTTCATGTATTGACTTAGAGAACAGTTGTGAGGACAATGTATATTATTTTGTACTATGCTGTCGAGCTCGTTGTGAGCCGATTTTATTTATGCAGTTTTATATTTCATGTCGTTTTCACTTATATTGCTCATTTCTTCGCTACGGCGTCGTATATTTTTATTGTGGTGATTGTTCCGCCGTTGGGCGTGATTGCTCCCGTTTGGGATGCTTTATTTTTATTGTATATCATTTTATTCAAATATTGTCTTGTACCCGATTTCGGGGCTAGTTTTTACAAAGGAAATGCTGCCAAAATTTTTAAGATAATAAGTTGAACTTTAAAGAATTTTTCTAAATTACTTAAGGTTTTATAACGTTTTAACAAATGTTTCTATTAAATATTTAAAACACTCAATATTTTTATTGGTTTTGATTTCTGGGTTTCGGCTTACTTAGTCGCGTTACGCCTGTAGACGATACGTGGTTAAGTGCCGGTCACGGGCCAAATTTTGGGTCGTGATAAAGTTGGTATCAGAGCGTAGGTCTTACTTTCGGAGTGTAAGATGACCCTGGTTTGATGGAATCGGTAGCTGAAGCAGAGTGGCGTAGCATATGTATGTTCTGCGGCATACTCACGACACGGTACTCCACCTAAGTGACCTTAGGACTTATTGATTGAAATTCCTTCATGATTGTATACATCCTTGTGATTCGATTTTCGTATTCTCATCGAATACTACTTCTTTTCAGCTATTATGCCGCCATGGACTACGAGGGTGCAGAGAGCCGCCGCGAGAGCCGAGATTCTAGTTGACTCGTCCGAGACGAGAACTGATCTGGATAGTACACCTGTTGTACCAGTGCAGTCTGTTCCACCTCCGACATACCAGATCGCTAGACTAGTGGCAGAGATGCAGGACTTACGCAAGACGATGAGCTCATTGGTTGAGACCGTTCGAGTGCAGCGACCGGAGGTTTTCACCTCTGTTATCCAGTTGTTCCTTTTGATCAGCATACAACATTCCGTCACATACATAGCACCAGTAGATGCGGCCCCAGTTTACGAGACACGTCTTCCAGAGACTTTGAGAGTTCCGGAACAGTGGAGGAATCGTACTGGTGTACCAACCCAGAGACAGAGGCTTAGTCTTCGAGACAGATTTCGTGACCATTGCGGGAGTAGCAGAGGCTTAGGATGAGGGCAGTCGTTCGGCTCTCTTCCCCAGGAGGGTCAGCAGTCAGCGCGTGGATGTTTTCGATGCGGAAGCCTTCAACACTTCGTCAGACATTGTTCCTTAGCACCACGTCAGGGTCATATTCTGAGACGTCATGGACGCGGAGGGTTCGATCAGAGGGGTTAGTCTAGCAGCGGAGGAGTTCGGCCTGTTGCGGGTAGAGGGCAGATACGAGAGTTTGCTTCTACTCATCGGGGCGCGAGGGCGTCCAATGCAGAGTTTTCAGGTATCCTTAATTTGTATGTTCTTTTGATGTATTTGTTTGTTTTTCACACTTGTGCCGTGGTTGGGACGAGAGTCGTGTTAGGTGGATCAGTCGTTTGTTGTGTTAAGTTCTGTCAGCGATTCTTTTATTGCGCGACACGTAATTCGGTCGTGTGCCAATCGGATAGGAGATAGAGATTCATCTGTCTTTTTGCTCCTTCTAGAGATGTTGGATTTGGCGTTCTCCTGGGCATGGACTGGTTAGCTACGTGCTAGGCGTTTGTGGACTACCGTGAGGAAACAGTCAGGTTTTGTTTTCCCCGGCGAGTCAGTTCTTGTTGTGCAGGTGGATAGTTGTGCCGCCTCTCGGAGTGTAGGATGTCCCTGGTATAATGAAGTAGGTAGCTGAAGCAGAGTGGCGTAGCGTGTGTATGTTCCGCGACATACTCACGACACGGTACTCTGCCTAAGCGACCTTAGGACTTATTGATTGAAATTCCTTCATGATTGTATACATCCTTGTGATTCGATTTTCATATCCTCATCGAATACTTCTTCTTTTCAGCCATTATGCCGCCATGGACTACGAGGGCTCAGAGAGCCACTACGAGAGCCGAGATTCGAGTTGACTCGTCCGAGACGAGGACTGATCCGGGTAGTACATCCGTTGTACCAGTGCAGTCTGTTCCACCTCCGACAGACCAGATCCGGGTAGTACACCCGTATGTTACACTCACACCGCTAGTCTACTATGGAGTATCGATGCCTTGTTTGATACTCCCACGACTAGGAACAATCTAAGGATGTACTTACTGACTACCTCTTCCCCACTAGTATGATCTGCATCATAATCCTGGTAGTCAAGTACTCATCTTATGGGCTTTATCAACATGTAATAGAGAGAAAATAAGTGTACATGTTAAGATAAAGATCAACCAGATAGCATACTATCATGTCGAGCAAGAAAGTCATTCCTATATGTGTCCAAGTATCCACTACAATATACATCGCATGTATATAACTAACAGCAAGTATCAGGATTATTCAAGGTGATCGAAGATGTAGATACTTGTGTTTCGTATTCAGTTGATAATAATGGTTTTGAGAACTTGCTTCTCATTCAGGTTACTCATATCAGGATGCAGTCCTAAGTTGAGTAATGCTGATCGGCCTCTCTCCATTTAGTTGATATGCACTGGAGACAGCTGCATGATTTGAATCTGGTTCCAATTAAATCAGTGCCTCTTTTTCTATATTGTATATAGAACGGTTCATATCTTAAAGATGTTAAGGTATAAGGAGTTGTCCGGCTTATGCTTAAAACCAGACACTGGATAACTCAAGGCATGTTTCAGTAATGGCAGTTTGTGGGTTATCCTGGGCTATGACGAGGGGTAACTTTCTACCATCTGGAAGATCAATAATGATATTGTTCTTGACTCACCACGGTTTTAGCAAAATAGATTTTTTCAGAAAATAATAGTGGGAGTATGGTAGAACTGGAAGTGATTCCAGAACCACAAACGATTACTGAAAATTTATAGAATTAAAGATTCAATCGCATTTGATATTCCATTGGCCACTCCGTAGATATGGTGGGTAACCTCAGGCGCCCGAGAGGTATTTCGGTGTCCTCAAAGACGGTGACAGGGAGGTTCTTGTTTACCCAGATTTGCCATTACTGCTGTTCTAGACTATGAGACCCAGCATGAGGATGAAGCGTCATTCTAAACTAGCTTTAGAAGTACACGTGTATATGACTCTGCCCGAGGGTTGTTGTAGTCAGTGGGAGCAACGGAAGCATAGAGGACAAGTAGCATGCGTCTATTTATAGACTAAAGCGGATATAGCGGAGATAGATCATCTATTTTTGATCTGACAGTCATAGGCTTTGACTTCATCAAAATAAGAGATGGATCTTTTAAGAAGGTAGTAGGGTGTGTTGTCCTGATATTTGGATGACATACACTTTGTAGGAAGTGAAATTCCTACACTACGTTCGGTTATACTGTGGTTGTCATACAGTAGTTTCTCCACATAGGATTTAGATATTATATCTGGCATTCTGGTTACTAGATGTTTGGTTTTAGATCTAGATTTGGGTAGTTTCCGAACTGGGTACTTAGACAGTATTCTAAAGGTGTTTTAGAATAGACGACTCCTCGCATGGTAGTGTACCTGCAGGTAATGGAGTCACCCTCTCTAAAGGTGTCTTACAAACTAAAGGGGAGAGGGATGTGCATGATTGGAATATTACTTGCTTAGGCAATTGAGTCAATCATGAGATATCAAGTACCACACTAGATGCTGTTTTTGCACTAGATGCAATAAGTTGATATATTAATCCAGTTCTGGAAACTTTCGGAAGCAGTTTTTGAACATAAGTGGATATTCTAGGGATTTGGTAACGGCAGCCTCCTTCGGGAGACGGTTATCATTCCAGACTTCCAAGGTGACCTGGATGACAGTGTGACTGTCAGAGTTATAGTTTTCCCTCTTAACGAGGGGAAGTTGTTAGCGGATACTGAGGGAGGTATGGTGCAGGATACTGATTAAATTCAGTTGACAATACAGTCGAAGAAGTTTACTGGATTTGGAGTTCATTTGGGAACTGGGTCCCATCAGATATCCAGAAATATTATAAGACAGGTATTACTCATTTCGGGATATGGCTTGCTCCGCGAACTTGAGATAAAGAGAGATATAGAAAGAAACATTGAAGCGGATCCACTCACTGAAGCTATTTCTTGAAAGAAAATGTTTTACAAACGAGCTTTGTGAAACTGATTAGTAGAGAAATTGGGTGTTCGGTATCACACGGGTTGTGAGTATGCGACACCGCAATAATTAGCCTTAAGTGCAAGTGGGAGATTGTTGGCTATAGTGCCCTCAAGTTAATTATTGGATCGCATGCACGTGATTGCAATGATTGAGGGAGGACCTATACCGGTAGAACAATCTTACTCGAGATGATAGTATGCTATCTTGCCTGTCTTTATCATCGTGTACATGCTTCAGGTCACATTAAAGATCACTATTACATGTTGATAGAACCCATAGGATTCATGCTTGACTACCAGCAGTATGATGGCGATCATATACGTGAGAGTTGAGTGGTCTATAAGCACATCCTTAAAGTGTCCCTAGTCATGGGAGTTTCGAGATTGAGCATCGATACTCCAAAAGTAGACTAGTGTATACGGATCGAGACCCCGACGAGGGGCGGTGGCCGGTCTCACAGGTCATTGGTATCAGTTGATTCACCTAAGATGTATACAGGTGCTCATTGGGTTATGAGTACACTGGACGGACTCACCGGGAACATGCTAGTTGGTATTATACCTATTGTTAGATAGCAGTTCCCAGGTGACATGTGTAAAGGTTAGTCTATCGACCTGAGATCGTCATTTGACTCATGTGAGTTCCCACTGTGCTTTGATCACTACCCTACCACGGCTCAAAGGAGTCGTGCAAACAGGTTTTAGTTGGGTACAGTCCCGAGCTACATGGAGGCAGTGAGCGAATCGTTAGAGGATTTGTCTCTCCTAGTATATTGGGGGTTGATGTCGCGGAGTGCACGGGTGGCCATCGCAAGAAATCCTCGGCCGGGGTAGACGAGAATTACTGATTCGGATCAGTAGTTTCTCAGTTGGTGATAGGTTTCAAACCGACACTAAATATCGTGTTATTAGGGGTCTGACTTTATCCATACCCTAGACTCGATATGCGATACTCATAGACGAACGGACCGGACAGTACGGATATTGTCACTGTCAGGCTCAGTAGGGCTTCAGGATGAGTTCGCTCGTCGGCCTCCCTTTCGCTCAATACCTGGGCAGCCATTACGTACAGCTAGTGCCACTGAAGTACTTATGGTTAAACCCACTGCCAGCATATTGACGAGTCTTTAGAGTCCCAAATAGAGGGTTTCCCTCGTTCGGGCGAAACGTTGTAGAGACCAAATGGTTTTATGGCAGGGTTCAATCATATTCGTTCACTTGTGCACGGATCATGATCGGACGGATATTACTAGTGGGCTTTGGTTTAAGCCGGATCCTAGTATTATATTGTTGGATTACTTTCGTCTCGTTGTATTCGTATTCAGTCAGAATACGGATGCAGGTATGTATATACGGATGAGGGGTATTCTTGTAATCCGTTACAAGATTACTTTTAAGGTTGCCATTTCATTTGGATTTAAACATTTAGATTAAATGTTTAATTATGTGGAAATGGTGAGTGCAAGTCTTGGCTTTGGCATTCATTGTGACATGAGTGTTTTTTGTTTTGGTAAGGATATTTGGTGTGAGATATTTTAGTGTGTGGCTGCTCATTTTTGCTAAGGGATTTTCTTTAAGTGCTTTATATATCACACACAAAATATCAAGCTAAATACAACCAACTAAAGAAAAGAGCAGAGACAATTCTTCACTTGCCTTTTCTTGCAAAAGTCTTGAGCTCACACATTTTCCTCACTTGGCTTCTTCTTCACTTCCATCCATACCTTCTCATGAGTTGAGAATCCATGGATGTTTTAAGACAAAATATTCACACATAATCTCTACTTCATCTTGTGCATCTAGGCTAGCAAACTGAATGCCCGAGTTGCTTCGGTTTTGAAGCGGGAGCTCGTATTACTAATTCTCGACGTGGATCCTCTTCGACGAGTGTTCATATCAGATTTTTGCATTTTCATTCCGCCCAATTTTTATCACATTGCATATCGGTAGATACTCTTGAGCCGTGTTTACTAGTCAATTGCAGGATACAGATTCTCGGTTCTAAAACGGTGAAATTCATGGAAAACAGGAAAAAATCCGGGTTCCTGCCAACCACTGAGAAAACACGGTCTCCGCTCTTCATCCGTATGTTGCCAGATACCAGTTTAGGAAGACAAAATGTCAAATCAATGTCATTCTCATGCACAAGGCTCAATGGTAGCACAAGATCCAAGAGATCTACGCGGAGCTCGAGGCAATCATAACAAAAACATCCACAAAAAGTCCACCTTTCCTCAACAGAAATTCTGGAAGAAATGTGAAAGTATTTTCAGAAAATACATATACCAGACAAGAGGGGACAGAAGAACAGGGAAGAACCCCAAAGCCCACACCCTAACCCTACTAAAGTGCGGCGGATCCGCGGCCAATAGGGGGTATAGGCCGCGGATCCGCGGCCGTTCTGGCGCCAAAGAAGATGGGCTTTGGGGGGTATTTGGGTCTTTTCAGAGGTGTTCTGGTGGTTATCCTAGGTTTTCATTTTTTGGCCTATAAATAGCCCAGAACTTTGTGAAGGAAAGGGTCCATTCTTGTATTTTCATTTTGCTAAGTTTAGTTGTGTTTCTTCTTCCTCTTCTCACCTCTTCTCCATTAAACTTGTAGTGAGCTTGTGAGTGAAGAGTGATGAATAAAGAAGAACCATTTATTATCATGCTTGTCTCTTTATTTTGTTAAATGTTGTAACTTTAATTCGTTATGTAGTTGTTGTTATTTCCTTGTTGTTTCTTTCTTCTCTCTTTTTCTTTATCCTTACATACGACAATGATGCTTACGCTCGATCCTCGCCAAGGTGAGGTCGCAAATAGCTAGTCGTATTCTTCTAATCTCCTTCTTTCTATCTTCCTCTTTTGTTTTGTTTTATTTTTCCGTATTATGATGTGTGAGTAGTTCATTCTTGTTAGGGTAGGATAAGGGAAGTTTGAGAGAAGGAAATCTCTCTCATTCTTTCCTTGCCCAACAGCTTAAATCAACTCCCGTTAATTGAACCACAATCCGCTCCTTACGGCACCCTATCCTACATGATAGCGGTGATTCCGTAGTGAGACCGGTTGTGGTTGAATTAACCGGAGGTTATGGCTAAGAGCCAAGAACGGACGGACAAGCACCAAAAGGAAGGACTTATGCGTTGGAAAGCCTAGCTTATACTCGCAAGTTCCTTCCTAGTCGTGCTAATCCCCGTTGTTGCCGATTACCGTAACACCGATATTAAGAGGGGCAACGAAAGATGTGGAGACTCCTAACTCAAACTAACCTAATCCTAACCCTAACAAGCTCGCTTTAAATATCAACTCAACACTTAGATAATCACAAACAAAAATCTGAACAACCGGACTTAACTCGTTAAAACACATTGAAAAAGACTCCCATCTCCTGCGGACGACCCGTACTCAACCGGCTAGCTACAAGCGAAACCGTCTTGATTGCGGTATTTAAAACTAGAACTTGAACACGCACATACTCTATCAATCAAATGGCGCCGTTGCCGGGGAGACGGTAGTTTATTTCCTTGTGTAATTTCGGGTTAATTTGTGAATATAAAAACAACCGAAAAACAACAAAAAAAATACGCTTTGTAAAAAAAAAATCATCTTGTTATTTTTGATTAGCTTTTGTGCAAGTGTGCAGGAAAATACAAGGTTCGAGTTCAGTGGCCAAGACGTTGAAAATACGGAGTTCAAGTACAGTGCCAAAGACGTGGGAAGATAGACCCACATTTCGCGGTTACACCGCGACGGACAAAACAAAGTTAACGGTCTACTGTCAAGATCTGGAGCAGTTACAGTAAGCAAATAAGGATTCAGGACATCCAGAAAACCAGAGGAGACACAGACCAGCACCTACAAAAATTTTCAAGACCCAAGCCCATCACATTGCCGCGGATCCGCGGCATAACCTAGCTTAGGCCGCGGAACCGCGGCCGTTTGGTGGCCTCAGGGTGCCATTTTTTCTGTAAGTCCTCCTCTCCTCCTTCCCACTCCTCTGGACTCCACTGAATTGTGTTTTCTGCAGCCTTCTTTACGCAAATTCTTCTCCCCCTTCCAATAAACTGTTCTTGTGCAGGATTCTTTGCACCGCAAATAAAAAAATTGTTTGCAGTTGATTTGTTACTGCTTTGCATTTCTTTAATACGGACTTAAGGGGCTTGAAACCAATCCAGATTGGGTGGGGATTTCATCACCCTTCCCAGGACCCCAAAAATCACTAAAGCATATGCATTGTCCATTGTAAATTAAAAAATACTAGACTTCAGCCCTAAGGACTTCGCGCTCATTAGGAGAAGATAAACCGTGTTTAGAACCTCGCTTAACGGTATATTGTTTACGGGGTGTCTAGGAAAGTGTTAAAGGCACAACCGCCGAAAGAGAAAGGGTTATTTAATTAAGGAACTTCGCGAAAGCGTTGGACAACCTCCCCTTATCTCTGCACTTACCTGGCCTCGTGATCAGTGTATTTTTAAGCCCGTTTCTCAACACTGTTTAACTTCGACAATCAAGTTCAGGAGCAGGTCTAGTAGACCTAGGTTACCCAAGATCTAGGTGTGATTGTGCATATCTTGTTTGTGATTGCTTAAGCCGTATTTCCGTACATATTTCTGTAAAAATCTTTCTAAAAGAAAAAGAAAAAAATCAAAAACTTTTATAAAAACTAGCCTTTTGTCGCCAAAGCCATTTTCACCCACCACCCATCGCCTTTCTCCATTGACGTTTTCTTACCCTCACCTTCTTCGCTTTGACTATACTAAACTCGTTTAGTGTATGTCCGCTTGGACTCGGGACACTAGCACCCGTCTAGTCCGCGTTACGTTAGTCGCGACCGACTAGGCGATCGACTCCGAAGTCGATACTCCGTCCACTCCTCTTTCACCCCTTCCTTTGCCGGCCAACTCCGACGTTGACCGGAATTCTGTTCATACATCTTCACCTTCACCTTCACCTTCACCAACCTCTTCTTCCGCGATGTCAGGATTTAATCCGAACATCTCTTTGACCACCGCTGGATTGGCTCCACCTCCTACGGAGACCAATCTCCCACCACCTCCGCCTGTTGTAGCGCCGCAGCGAATCGCGCTCCAGGATCGTTTCTACCCCACCCGTTCTGCACTTCCCACCTGCCTTTCTCTTCCTCCGGCCAATGGGGACAACTTTGAAATTAAGCCCCATTTCATCAACATGCTTCCACGTTTTCATGGGCTTGAATCTGAAGATGCCTATATCTTCATCAACAAATTTCAAAATGTCTGTGCCATGATGAAAACCACCCAGCTGTCGGACGATGCTATACGTCTACGGGTCATTCCGTTCACTTTATGCGACCTCGCTGAAAAATGGCTGTATAGCACCGCTTCCCACTCAATCACCAGCTGGGACGAGTTTGTTAAAGCGTTTCTGAAAAAAATTTATCCGAATCATAAAACCGCAAGGATTCGAAATGAAATCAACCAATTCTCCCATCTTCCTTCTGAACCCTTCTGGAAGTGCTTTGACCGGTACAAAGACCTTCTTGTTCAGTGTCCTCACCACGGTATAGAGAAATGGCAACTCTGCCAAACCTTATACGAGGGACTAAACCCAGCAACGAAGCAGTTGCTGGAAACCATCTGTCAGGGCCACTTCCTATCAAAATCTGACGAGGAAGCGTGGCAGTTCTTTGACGATCTTGCGGAGCAAACGCTATAGTGGGAGAGCACTAGACCGACTTCTTCTTCTTCTACCTCCACTTCTACCGGTCAGTCTAGGGTAGGAATCCACCAACTCGATGTCTCTATTGCGATGAAAGCTGAAATGGCTGCAATAAAAAGGAAGCTTGAAGCGATAGAGAGCAAATTCTCAGCTCCTGCCCCTGTTCTCCCCCTTCGTACCATCTGCGCTTGTTGTTCCGATCCTTCCCACTTGACCGAAGAGTGTCCTTACAATCCACCCTCGCAAGGACAGGATCAGGTTAATGCTGCCTTCCAGCAAAGACCGAGGAATGATCCATACTCTTCCACCTATAATCCCGGTTGGAGGAACCACCCCAATTTCGCCTGGAATCAGAATCAGAATCAATTCCAGGGCAACAATTTCCAAAGGGCCCTCCGCCGCAACAACAAGCGCAGCAACAAACTCAACACCAATATCAACAGCCCTTCCAACCCCAACCTTTCCAAAATCAGACGAACAACTTTGCACCCAACAATTCTTTTCCACCAAACAACTTTGTTCCGTCAAACAACGATAAGGTTTCCTCGCTCGAACGAAGTCTGGAGGCGTTTGTTAAACAATCGACTCAATCCACCACCAACATCCAGTCTTCCATTCAATCTTTAGTGCAACACACTGCCGCACACGGGCAAAGCATCAAGACCATCGAGGCCCAGATTGCACAGCTGAACGCGGCCTTAAGCGAGCGAGAGAAGGGGAAGCTCCCGTCCCAGCCACTTCCAAATCCCGGTCACCCACATAATGCACATGTTGCTCTTGAACAACAAAACCATAATGTGAGTGCCTTGACCACACTGAGATCGGGAAGGATGCTGCAAAACAACACCGGCACACGAATCAACAATGACACCCCGGCCGCCGCTTCTTCTTCTTCTTCTTCTTCTTCTTCTTCGTCTTCTGAGCCTATTCTCCGTTCTTCACAAGGCTCCCCTTCCTCTTCTTCTGCTCTAAACGGACCCACTTCTCACTCCACGAAAACACCTATTCTGGGATCCGTTCCAACTCCACAATCTCCTCCTCCAGCATTAGACTCAACCAATTTTCAAAATGTTCCATTTCCAAACCGGTTGAGGTCTAATAAACAAAATCCTCAAATGGAGAAGATTCTGGAGTTATTCAAGCAGGTTAACATTAACATTCCTCTTTTAGATGCTGTCCAACAAGTCCCGTCCTACGCGAAAATCTTAAAGGACTTGTGCACGAAAAAGAGGAAGTCTCAGGTACCCAAGAAAGTTTTCTTGGCTAGTGCTGTGAGTGATGCCCTTATCCAATCTTTACCACAAAAACGGAAGGACCCTGGCTGTCCTACGATTTCAATTACTCTTGGGGATAACCGCACACTATTAGATCTTGGTGCCAGTGTTAACTTGCTTCCGTATTCAGTATACGAGCAATTAGGCGTCGGAGAGTTGAAACCCACACACTGCACTCTCCAAATGGCCGACCGATCGATCACCCATCCTAGGGGTGAGCTAGAGGATGTGTTGATAAGAGTCGGGGACTTCATATTCCCTGTTGACTTCATTGTATTAGATACACAGCCTGTAGCTAACCCCCGGAATCAAATTCCGGTGATACTCGGTCGACCATTTCTCGCAACCTCAAATGCTGTGATCAATTGTCGCAACGGTTCAATGAACCTCTCTTTTGGAAATATGACGATTGAACTCAACATTTTTAGGTTGGGGAATCAGCCCGCCGAACCTAATGCTCATATACTGGACGTCTGCTCGATCCAGGAGATCACCCCCGAAGAGTGTGAATTCGAGGAGTTTCTGTTTGAACACGATAATCTTGACGCCACTAGTGCGTTTCTCTTCGAACCTGCTGCTGTTTCTGCGCCCGACAATGACTACGAGTGTTTCACGTTTTCAAACGACCTTAGCCGCGCACAACCCGAGTTTGAATCCTTCGACTTTCCGGATGAGTTACCTGAACCATCCAACTCGGTTGCTTACACTCGCTTTGACCTTTGCTGGAGTCCTTTGAGTTCGAGACCTTTGCACCAGTCTTGCCTTCCATCGTTTCACCTCCAACGCTCGAACTCAAGCCGTTGCCGTCTCACCTTAAGTATGCTTACTTAGGTGAGAACGAGACCCTCCCTGTCATCATCTCGGCTTCTCTAGCTCCCGAGCAAGAGGAAGCCCTTCTCGCGGTCTTGCACAGCAACAGGCAAGCTTTTGGTTGGTCCATGGCGGACATCAAGGGGATTAGTCCCCTGATCGTTGAGCATCACATTCATCTGATGGATGATGCCAAACCAGCCCGGGATCCACAAAGACATCTTAATCCAGTCATGAAGGAGGCTGTGAAGAAGGAGATCATCAAATGTCTAGATAGTGGTATCATTTACCCTATCTCTGATAGCCAGTGGGTTAGCCCCATTCATGTTGTCCCCAAGAAGTCGGGCATCACGGTCATAACCAACGAGGCAAACGAGTTAATCCCTACTCGCACCCAAACTGGGTGGCGAGTTTGCATTGATTACAGAAAACTCAACGCCGCAACGCGGAAAGACCACTTTCCGCTACCTTTCATTGACCAGATGCTTGAACGATTGGCTGGACACGAGTACTACTGCTTTCTTGATGGCTACTCCGGCTATAATCAAATTCCCATCGCCGAAAAAGACCAGGACAAGACCACTTTCACTTGTCCTTTCGGCACGTTTGCTTATCGACGCATGCCCTTTGGGTTATGCAATGCGCCCGCTACCTTCCAGCGGTGTATGATAGGAATTTTCTCAGACATGGCGGAAAAATTTCTGGAGATTTTCATGGATGACTTCTCCATCTTCGGCGATTCCTTCAGCGAGTGTTTGCTGCATCTTGACGCTGTCCTTACCCGATGTAAGGACAAGAATCTCACTTTGAACTGGGAGAAATGCCACTTCATGGTGCGCGAAGGTATTGTCTTAGGACATATCATCTCGCAAAATGGCATAGAGGTTGACAAAGCAAAGATTGAGGTCATTTCCAATCTGCCTCCTCCCCGATGCGTCAGAGATATCCGAGCCTTCCTTGGCCATGCCGGTTTCTATAGACGGTTTATCAAGGACTTTAGCAAGATTGCTAGGCCCTTGACTCTTTTGCTGGCCAAGGACACACCATTCGACTTCAACTGGAGCTGTGTGACTGCCTTCGAGTCACTGAAACGCTCACTCACTTCTGCTCCCGTTCTCTCTTCACCTGACTGGACGCACCCATTTGAGATTATGTGCGATGCATCCGACTTTGCCATTGGTGCTGTCCTTGGACAACACATCAACAAGATGCCGCACGTAATCTATTACACGAGCCGAACCCTGAACGACGCCCAACTCAACTATACAACAACTGAGAAGGAATTCTTAGCTGTTGTATTTACTTTAGAAAAGTTCAGGCCCTACCTCATCGGCTCTCCAGTCATTGTCTGCACTGACCATTCTGCTCTGCGCCATCTTTTTGCGAAGAAAGATGCGAAATCTCGGTTAATCCGTTGGATCCCCTTGCTTCAAGAGTTTGACCTTGTCATTAAGGACAAACGAGGATGTGAAAACGTGGTTGCCGACCATCTCTCACGACTTCCTTCTTCGCCTTCGCTTCCAATTACGATCAACGACGTTTTCCCGGATGAACAGCTCTTGACAGTATCATGCGAACCCTGGTTCGCAGATATTGTGAACTATTTGGCCACAGGATTACTCCCGACTGAATGGTCAAGTCAGGACAGACTTCGCTTCTTATCCCAAGTAAAACACTTTTACTGGGACGAACCCTACTTGTTCAAGTACTGTCCCGACCAGATTATTCGTCGGTGTGTCCCTGACGAGGAATTCAAGAGTGTGCTGTCATTTTGCCACGATCAAGCGTGTGGCGGGCATTTTGGGCCCAGAAAGACAGCTGAGAAGATCTTGCAATGTGGTTTCTACTGGCCACAACTCTTCAAAGACGCTCATGACTATTGCAAGACTTGCTCCCGGTGCCAACACATGGGCCGGATATCCCGGAGGAACGAGATGCCGCTCCAACCGATCTTGGTTGTGGAGATTTTCGATGTTTGGGGGATAGATTTCATGGGGCCGTTTCCCAGCTCTTTTGGGAACTTGTACATCCTTCTAGCTGTTGATTACGTTTCTAAATGGGTCGAGGCTGTGCCCAGCCGAACTAACGACAACAAGGTTGTCGTTAGGTTCCTTAAAGAAAACATTTTCTCTCGTTTTGGGCACCCCCGAGCGATCATTAGCGACAATGGAAGTCATTTCTGCAATAGGACTTTCGAGGCCTTGATGCGGAAATATTCCATTAATCATAAGCTTTCTACGCCCTACCACCCCCAAACCTGCGGGCAGGCCGAAGTTTCAAATCGGCAAATCAAGCAGATATTGGAGAAGACGGTTTCCAAAAACCGTAAGGATTGGTCGCTGAAACTCACTGATGCCCTTTGGGCATTTCGAACCGCTTATAAGACCGACCTTGGCATGTCTCCCTATCGGCTTGTGTACGGAAAAGCCTGCCACCTTCCTGTCGAAATCGAGCATCGCGCATTTTGGGCGATAAAGGAGCTGAATCTGTCTCTTGAGGATGCGGGCAGCCATCGGAAGCTGTAGTTGAACGAACTGAACGAGCTTAGGGATGAGGCTTACGATAACGCGGTTGTTGTTAAGAACCGAACGAAGGTGTTTCACGATAAACACCTTTTGCGCAAAACCTTCGTACCTGGTCAGCAGGTACTGCTTTACGACACCCGACTTCACTTCCATCCAGGAAAGCTCAGATCTCGCTGGAAAGGGCCGTATTTTGTGCGGAATGTGTATCCGCAGGGCGCTGTGGATTTGGAAAATCCAAAGGACGGTTCACTTTTCAAAGTAAATGGACACCGATGCAAACCGTACCTTAGCGCCGAACCAACAGAGGAGCTCCTGTTCTTACAGGAGCCGGTTTACCCTGAATGATCTTCCTCTGCCTACCTCCAAACTTCGGTTATCCAGCCAAGAACAGTGGACACTGTTCCAAATAAGTTTGGGGGTATGTACAAACCATTTTGTATATATTTGTGTATATTCTTATTCTTTTTTCTTTTCTTTAAAAACAAAAACAAATAAAAATTTGTGTATCGCTAACCGACAATTTTGACCCTTCAAATGATCTCTTCATGCAACGACAGTGAGGACACTGTCCCGTTTAAGTTTGGGGGTACGCTCGGTACGCATTTCTTACCTTCGCATTCATATGTATATTTTGCATCTGCATATTAATATCCATAAAATCCATAAAAATTTGAAAATTTTCTAAAAAATATAAAAACTTTTTTGTCAAGTTAGCTTGTGGAAGAACTCTGATTCAACATTCGACGGTTTTTGTTTGAAAAAAATAGGAATAACTAAATCTTATGTTTGGATTTTGAAAACCTGAAAGATAACTCTCCTTTGAAGTTAACTATAGCTGATATACGTCTTTACATCACACTACACGTGTCGTAAGATTTTGGGAATTAGATGACAAGTCTTTCATGTTTAAACTTTTAAACAGATAAATGATTTTCTGAGGATCAAATAGGTTTGTTCTGAAATAAGTAATGTCAAGAATAGTTTATGAAGTAAAGCGAATATGAAGGAATGTTATTGATGCCGTAATTGGAGCTAAGTCTGAAAAATAACCCATCTGAAACTTGATTGGAATGAGTACACACCAAACCCACTAAACACGTCTTTTATCCAAAAAAATAATTGAACTGCCGGTTATATCTCCGTTAGTATTAAATCATCTGATTTTCACGCCAAACTGTCTTTTGTTTTTGGACCTAGGTAACTTGAGTAATTAAGTCCGCTGGGGTGTTTCTACACCTAATGCCCTAAAACCAACTGGTTTGGGTGCATTGGCCCAAAGCTCGCTAAGAAGCCTAGAAAGTCCAAGTTAAAACAAAGTCAAGCAAGTGTTCTCTCCGAGTTAAAATTCCTAACGGTTCTTTGTGTGAGAATAATCTTGATAAAATACAGGCTTTTATAAAAAAATTTAGCGGAGATATGAAGGTTTTATTCTATGATAAAGACTATTGCACGTTCACAGAGGTGTGTATGAAATGAAAACAAGAAAAAGATGGAGTGAAAAATACGACTTAGTTTCCTGTTAAGGAAGATAGAAATTCTGAAGTTGAAATCTTACTGGAAAACGAAACTTGAAAAATGCTTAACTCTCTATAAAACTTATGTGATCCTTTTAAAATTGTTATCTGGGCTTTATTGTGCGACATGATGACTTTAATCGATCTTTCTGGAACTTAACGACACTATTTGCACTGCACGTAAAGACATATAAAATCTGTAGTTAAATAAGAAGCGAGGTGTGAAAAATAAAGGTTCGATGGTCTAGATTTAGGATTATAGAATTGTTATTTTCTAAAACAAAACTTTAGGATTTGAATCTTAGTTATTTTACAAAACCAACTTGACCGGATTTTGTGGGTAGTATCCGCTGAAAACCCTCAGGAGACAACACTCCTCCTACTAGGGACACCTAGAGGTTTAACGGCTTGTTGCACATGCTCAGTGCAATCGCGTTCCCTGCGAAAGTGAGGTTAGGAATTTTTTTGTGAATAAATGGGCTTTGCTCGAGACGAGCAAATGATAAGTTTGGGGGTATTTGTTCATATCAGTTTTTTGCATTTTCATACCGCCCAATTTTTATCACATTGCATATCGGTAGATACTCTTGAGCCGTGTTTGCTAGTCAATTGCAGGATACAGGTTCTCGGTTCTAAAACGGTGAAATTCATGGAAAACACGAAAAAATCCGGGTTCCTGCCAACCACTGAGAAAACACGGTCTCCGCTCTTCATCCGTATGTTGCCAGATACCAGTTTAGGAAGACAAAATGTCAAATCAATATCATTCTCATGCACAAGGCTCAATGGTAGCACAAGATCCAAGAGATCTACGCGGAGCTCGAGGCAATCATGACAAAAACATCCACAAAAAGTCCACCTTTCCTCAACAGAAATTCTGGAAGAAATGTGAAAGTATTTTCAGAAAATACATATACCAGACAAGAGGGGACAGAAGAACAGGGAAGAACCCCAAAGCCCACACCCTAACCCTACTAAAGTGCGGTGGATCCGCGGCCAATAGAGGGTATAGGCCGCGGATCCGCGGCCGTTCTGGCACCAAAGAAGATGGGCTTTGGGGGGTATTTGGGTCTTTTCAGAGGTGTTCTGGTGGTTGCCCTAGGTTTTCATTTTTTGGCCTATAAATAGCCCAGAACTTTGTGAAGGAAAGGATCCATTCTTGTATTTTCATTTTGCTAAGTTTAGTTGTGTTTCTTCTTCCTCTTCTCACCTCTTCTCCATTAAACTTGTAGTGAGCTTGTGAGTGAAGAGTGATGAATAAAGAAGAACCATTTATTATCATGCTTGTCTCTTTATTTTGTTAAATGTTGTAACTTTAATTCGTTAAGTAGTTGTTGTTATTTCCTTGTTGTTTCTTTCTTCTCTCTTTTTCTTTATCCTTACATACGACAATGATGCTTACGCTCGATCCTCGCCAAGGTGAGGTCGCAAATAGCTAGTCGTATTCTTCTAATCTCCTTCTTTCTATCTTCCTCTTTTGTTTTGTTTTATTTTTCCGTATTATGATGTGTGAGTAGTTCATTCTTGTTAGGGTAGGATAAGAGAAGTTTGAGAGAAGGAAATCTCTCTCACTCTTTCCTTGCCCAACAGCTTAAATCAACTCCCGTTAATTGAACCACAATCCGCTCCTTACGGCACCCTATCCTACATGATAGCGGTGATTCCGTAGTGAGACCGGTTGTGGTTGAATTAACCGGAGGTTATGGCTACGAGCCAAGAACGGACGGACAAGCACCAAAAGGAAGGACTTATGCGTTGGAAAGCCTAGCTTATACTCGCAAGTTCCTTCCTAGTCGTGCTAATCCCCGTTGTTGCCGATTACCGTAACACCGATATTAAGAGGGGCAACGAAAGATGTGGAGACTCCTAACTCAAACTAACCTAATCCTAACCCTAACAAGCTCGCTTTAAATATCAACTCAACACTTAGATAATCACAAACAAAAATCTGAACAACCGGACTTAACTCGTTAAAACACATTGAAAAAGACTCCCATCTCCCTGCGGACGACCCGTACTCAACCGGCTAGCTACAAGCGAAACCGTCTTGATTGCGTCATTTAAAACTAGAACTTGAACACGCACATACTCTAACAATCAACGAGGGAGACAGGAGAGCAAACTTGATCGAGACAGCCGCAACGAGCTAAGGACAGAGATTGAAGACCGAAAGACACGGATCGATCGGTATAATCTCTTAAACTCCTTTTTCATAGAAGTAGTATAGTGTTAATGGTACGATCCGTCGATTAGGGTTCCGTTAGAGCCGGTTTTCTAAAGTTTTTGTTCCGCGTTTGGCCACGGATTAATGGCTGGGGCGCTTCCGTAACCCTACATGTTCATCACATAAAACTGCATTTTAATACCACTCATTCATTATCTATTTTGTAATTTATCGGTACTATCAACCAGTGTCTGCTCAGTAAATACAGATTATAGGTATTCGTGATAAAATACTGGAAACACACTCAAAATCACGGATATAACGTTTAGGAGACGACACTGCAATCAGAACAGAAAACCAACCGATATTCAAAGAGCTCTTTTGCAAATAATCATGTGTACACCTTTTTGGTCCAACACAACACAAGTGTGCACATAGCTCTTTGGTTCTTGGACCTAGGAGGGGGCTGCCCATGGCACATTTGGGCATGAGTGTTAAATGCTAAAAGTTTTGATGTGATATGTAGCATCATGTTCCCTCCAAAATCCCTGAGTAGTAAACATGAGTTTATACATAAATCAAGCAACACCAGGATGATGTTAGAGAGCACTCGAGTTCACCATGCCAAAATGAGCCACTTTCACCGCAACAAAACCGGCGGGCCCCCCAATAAATCCGGTGACGCCGGCCTCCTGCTCCTTTTTCCCCAATTTTTCTTCTGGCACTTTATAGGCATCACATCATCCATTCTATATTGTTTGTTTATTCTATGTTGATGCCTATAAATACCTGAACATATTAGAGAGAGGGGATGCACATATTCTATAGTTTTGTTTTAGTTTTTTGTTTAGGCTTGAGAGTTGAGTGGGTTTTAACTTGGTTTCTTCGAAAGCTTCTTCCCTCTTGAAACTTTCTTTTGAGAGCTTCATTATGGAGGTTGAACAAGCTACCAATATCTTGTACCTAAACTTCTTCAAGTGTTAATAATATTGTTATTGTTTTGTTTACTTGTTTCTTTTCTTTACTTGCTTTCCTTTGCTATTATTATGTGTAACTAATTTTTCTTTGGTTGTGGTGATGGTGAGAAAATGAGATAAAAGGGTTTGCCTTCCTCCTCCTCTTATTTATATTTAATATGCTTAACATGATTCTAACTTAAAGATTGTTTAATATATTGATGTGATATGGTATGTTGAAACCATGTTTACTTTGTAACCTCTTTATATACCATACTCACTCCCTTTCCCCATTTCACAATGTTTAAGTTAAAATCAATTTGGTGTTAAATTTGCTATGTTTAGATACAGTATTTTGTGACCAAGTTCTTGACAAACCCTCGGTTTTCATATACCCTATACTATCGCAAACCCTTAGCAAAGTCAACTCTAAAACTAATTGCTCTCACTCGCTACTTTGTGTTTTTGATGTTGTCGTATGCTTGTAAACCCTTGTATTTAGTGTTGATACCTCAACCTTGGACATACAAACGCTAAGTGAACAATACGGACTCGTTTCGTGTTTTGCGTCAAATATCGGTATTTTGATGATTTGTGCTTCGCAACCGCTTTGACAAGTCATGCTTCATGCCGGGATCGATACAAGGATGGAAAACTCATGAGCAAGTGAGCGACGAAGGAATCGTCGCGATTCGACCATCCGAACCAAAGCCACGGCCATTTCTTTCTTAACTCGTTTTCTTTGTTTTCGTATTTTATATTTTTTGTGACAAACCAACTAATTCATTATTTGTTGAACCTTAAACAACAAAACCTAATACATAATTCCCTGCGGATCGACCCGTACTAGCCGGCTCGCTACAACACGTCGTGCATTTGCGGTTTATAAATTTTAAAACGAGACCGAGCTCGCGTGCGCATCCATTTTCTTAAAACGATTCCATTTCCAAAACATACGCGTTTGCGTGCGCGGGTGAGGTCCCAATAAATATATATACGTAAATTATTAAATCAATTCCTGATTTAATAATCCGGCTCAATCCTAAGCCGGTTAGTATTACCAATTGTCCGATCGAAAGTTCGGGTAGCTAGTACAATCATTCGATCGGAACCCTACACGTATCAAAATACAGTTACCACATCATTTCACCTGAGCCAGAGAAACTCTCTGTGTAGGACTCTAAAGACTCGACAGTACGCCAGCAGTAATATACTTGATAAATTCATAACCATAAGCTCGTCAGCAGCACTATTTGTACGTAACGGCTACCCGGGTACCTATCGTAAAGGAAGGCCGATGAGCAAACTCATCTGAACCCCTACTGTGTCTATCTGTGACAATCTCCATACAGTCCGGTCTCTTTATCTAAGAGTATCACATACCAGGTCTAAAGGGTGGTAAACGTCAGACTCTAATAACCCGATAATTCGTGCTGATGTGGCTCATGACCATACCGGAAACTACTGATCTAACTATCAGTAAATCTCAACTGCCTTAGCCAAGATCTTATGGTGCTGACCAACCGAACACAGTGTGATATCGACTCGCTATACCGGGAGAGACGAATCCCTAACAATCGCTCACCGCCTCCATGTGGCTCGGGACAGTACCTAACTGAAACCTGTTTGCTCGACTCAATAGAGCTATGGTAGGGTAGTAATCTAAGTATAGTGGGAACTCTTACAAAATAAATGACGATCTTAGGTCTGAAGACTAATCTTTACTCATCTCACCTGAGAACTGCTATCTGACGATATGTATAATACCAACTAGAAGTTCTCGGCTAGCACGTCCAGTATACTCACCCCCCTCCCCCCACAGTGATCACCTATATATGATCGTAGGTGCGAAAGACTAATGGCTGTGGGACCAACCATCGCCCCTCGTCAGGGTTTAGAAACGTATACACCAGTCTACTCCGGAATATCGATGTCTAGTCACGATACTCCCACGACTAGAGACATTTAAGGATATGCTTATGGACTACCCAGCCCCACATGTATGATCGCCATTATAACGCTGGTAGTCAAGCAATGATCCTACGAGCTGTATCAACATGTATTACTAATACGTAATAACAAGTAAAACATATACACATATTAAAATAAAGACAAACCAAATTGCATACTATCATGTCGAGCAAGATTGCCCTGTACATACAAATGTTCGAGCATCCTCTATATATTTGATCAGTCAAAAATAATGTATTTTTACCACGGCAATTTCCCTATCTTTTGCACTCATTTAGAAGTGTACGGTATTCATATTTCATATATTAGCAAATCAATCGTAAAATATCAGATATCATGTATTAGGCTTTTAAACCGGCACTTTAAGGGAAATTGACCGCATTTCATGGAATCGTATCATTTCTGTATTTGCGCAACACTTGTTTCGAGATTTGTGCAGGAAAATTCAGGAGACATGCCAAAATTGTTATTTAGCTGATCAAACATTACGCCAACTCAATGATTTCAGATCTGGTAGCAATCTAAAGGGAGAAACAAAATTCAATATATCAAACAAAGGCCCATATGTCAGCCCAAATTCAACACAGAAGACTCAAGCCCCAATGCCTCAAAACCGCCGCGGAACCGCGGCGGGAGCCAGCTTGTGCCGCGGTTCCGTGGCGCTTCTGCCACGTCAGCGCTTCATTTTTAGTGGAGAATTCTTATCTCTGGGCCCACATTCCTTTCTGATACTTCAAATTCTAGAAGGACCTCGAAGCTACTGCCAGATCAGCAAAGATCATTAAGCAAGGCTAATCCTAATTAAGCTCCTAACTAATCTTTTCTAGAAGCTCCCTCCTAACTAATCACATCTAGAAGCTTCTCCTCTAACTAACTTTTGGAGGGAAATTCAAATTTCCTCAACAAACTTTTGGAGGGAAATATAGAATTTGAAATCCTAGATCTAGGGTTTGGATATATATAAATAGGAACCTAGATCTAAGGGTTGGAGGATCTTTGTTCAATCTTAGTTAGTTCTTCATTATTCTTTCCCTCTTACATCATCATCTTCCACAAGTCTAGTGACAAAGCTTGTGCGAAACCCTAACCCTAATTCCACTCCAAATCCAAGATCTTGAGTACCAAACCAGTAAGAAGCCTTCAACCTTTTAGGAGCCGAGCCGATCTTCAATCGGGCAAGTGATCCAAGCCGATCCGCGACCTACGAAGACGAGCGAAGCCAAATCGACGATCGAGTTCTTCCTCTTGTAGTTCTAGAGCGAATGTAATGAAATTGTTGATATAAATAAAAGGTGAAATTCTTTTATCTTGCTTTCTTTTAATTCTTGCATCATGATTCGATCTCAATTTGTAATTGTAGTTCTTGTTGTGATGTTTGAGTAAAACTCCGCTCGTTAAGGAGTCGAGACGATCAATAGAAAGATGATGTAACAAATCTTAATACGATTTTTAAGTCCTACGAGTTTTGTAAACCCTAGCAAGTTCAAGAATCGATGACCTAGTGTCGTTGCGATACTTTCTTGATTGT
This sequence comes from Agapanthus africanus, assembly GCA_030015575.1. Classification (NCBI taxonomy): domain Eukaryota; kingdom Viridiplantae; phylum Streptophyta; class Magnoliopsida; order Asparagales; family Amaryllidaceae; genus Agapanthus; species Agapanthus africanus. Next base: position 564,912,891 of record CM057337.1, on the reverse strand, counting down.
TATCACTCGAAATTAGGGATCTACGATCGTTTCTTGAATTTACTAGAGGCTAGAATGTGAATGATATCGACGAAAGAACAAGGGATAAGATGAAACCCTAGTTTCACAAGAAATCTCTAATTCTCGTCGATCATCATCGATCTAGTATCAATTCATCGAAGGATAAGAATACGTAATTGTAAGATTACATCACATCTATAGATCCGATCGATTCCTACGAGCCTCATTTCGATTCTTGATATTTGGTTTGGAAAAATCAACAAACTATCAATTCTTGATTCTATCTTTTTCTTGTTATTAGATTTAGATTTTTCTAATTCTTAAACTTCAATTCTTGAAATCATGAATTGTTTTGTTTTGTTTTCTTTAAAGTTTCGACTCATCTAATTCAAAAGACGAACGATTACACTATCCCTGTGGACGATCCGCACTCACTTACAATCTATATCCGACACCGTAGTTGATTGCGGTCAAATAATTTTTGGTTGTGATTTCTTTACAATTTTCTACATACACAACGGAAAATCGTTTCAATCAAATGGCGCCGTTGCCGGGGATAGTGCGCTAATTGTTCGTATTTTGAAATTTGAGTTGAAAATTTTATTCCATCTAAATTTTGAGATCAAAATTCGTGCAAACACTAATACGTGTGTTGTGATTTAATTGCGAGGAAATCTGGAATCATTGGAGGTTGGATAAAAATTTTCTGAGCTTTCCAGAGAGCTAAGGGGAGTAACAGAAGCATTGTCATAAAAAAAGTTTGCAGAGATCTCCTCACTCGACCGCGTTTCCGCGGCCAATACCTAATTATTGCGGCGGTTCCGCGGACCCCTTGCTAAGTCACTGCACCAAATTCTCAGGTAATCTCAATCTTTCTTATCTCCTTCCTAAAATCTGCTCCAATTAACATTTTTCTGCAAGTTTCTTTGCAAATAATCGCAGCGCCGCAAAAGCAAAATTAAATTTGTGCGTGTTTTGATTCTTGGTTGTTTGCATAATTAATACGGAAAATTAAGGGGCACGACCAAATCCAGATTAGGTAGGGAGTTCATTACCCTTCCTAAGCCCCGAAAATCGCAAAACTTGCATCCATATTTACCCTCATTAATTAAAAGAAATCTAGAGATGACTCTAAGGACTGTCGCGCTCAATTAGGACAAGAGAAGGCCGTGGGTAATTCATTGCTTATCCGCGTTTTCTTGTGGTGTCTAAGGCGAGTGTGTCTAAGGCTAGTGGTTTTTAATTAGGCCCACTAATTACGTAGTGGAGTACCTTCCCACTTACCTGGCACTTATCCGGCCACAGGGGGACAAAGAGGCAGTGGAGGATTCTATCCTGCGACTTGTCTTTTGGCAGTTAGGAGCGGTCTAGAGCCGGACCTAGGTGACCACTAGATTCTAGGGTTTTTGTGTGTTGCATTTGTTGTGTTGCATCATATTTTTCAAAATCCGTATCAATTTTCAAAACAAACACCACATTCATATCATTTCCCCTAATTATAAATTCACGCTGCCACTTGTACTAACCCTTTTTAGTGCAAGATAGGCTGGACAACGGGATTCTAGTGCCTGTTAGTCCGTGTCCTTCCGATCGACCCTAAACTCGGTATTTCTACATTTACCCTTTCTTTTACCCACCACCACACCCACTCCGATGGATCCACCTCCATCGAACTTCTTTTCCACTACCCTGCCGCCGTCCGTTGGTGCGCAGAATCCACCTCGCATCTCTCTCCAAGAGAGATGCTATCCTACACGAGACCCACTTTCCACCTGTCTTTCCATTCCACCAGCCAATGGGGAAAATTTTCAAGTAAAACCCCAATACATCAACCTTCTACCAAAATTTCACGGTCTCGAGTCTGAAGACGCATACGTGTTTATCACAAAATTCGAAAATGTATGCGCAATGATGGGTACCTCATAGCTTTCTGTGGATGCTTTCCGTCTATGTCTTCTCCCATTCACTTTGTGCGATTTAGCCGAGAAATGGCTATATAACACTACCGCACATTCCATTTCAAATTGGGAAGAATTCGTCAAAGCATTCCTTAAGAAATTCTACCCACATCATAAGACAGCTCGAGTCCGTAGCGAAATCTATCAATTCACCCAGCTTCCAAATGAAACATTTTCAAAATGTCTTGAACGCTTCAAGGATCTGTTAGTCCAATGTCCACATCACGGCATCCCAAGATGGGAATTGTGCCGAATCATTTATGAGGGCATTACTCCTTACACAAGACAGACCCTTGAATCCATGTGTCAAGGCAACTTCATGACTAAAGATGATGGGGAAGCCTAGAATTTTCTAGAAGATTTCGCTGAAAAATCTTTACAGTGGGAGGGTGTGAGTCAATCGTCTAGGGAAGGCAATGATATTTCCATAGGAGTTAGAGCTGACATTTCAGCTATGCAAAAGAAACTTGAGACTATGGAAAACAAATTTTTAGCCGCCCTAAGTCAAATATCACTCTCCAAAACTGTATGTGGCTGTTGTTCTGATCCGTCTCACTTGACGGAAGAATGTCCGTTTCAAGGTCATGAGCTTATCAATTCTGCTTACCAACAAGGACCTAGAAATGATCCATCTTCCTCCACATATGATCAGGGTTGGAGGAATCACCCTAACTTTGCTTGGAACCAATCACAATCTCAAAACACGGTTCCAACCCAACACAATTTCCAAAGGGTCCCTCCACCACAACAGCAGCTACCACTTCAATTGAGTCAGCACCCCTTCCAATCACAAAACTTTCAAAATCCGGCCAACACTTTTGCACCGTCTAGTCCTTTGCAATTGACCGGTACAGATAATATCTCTGCACTAGCACAAACCTTGGATACTTTCATGAAACAATCCATCCAAGGGACGGCAAGTTTGCAATCTTCCATCGAGAATGTGATGAAGATCATTATCTCTCAAAATGAGAATATCAAATCGATGGAAGAACAAATTGCACAACTAAAAGCCGAAATAAGTGCAAGAGAGAAAGGGAAACTTCCAGCTCAACCTTTTCCTGGCTATTCACATCTTGTGGATGCAATCACGTTGAGATCTGGAAGAGTGCTTGACAATCATGTTGGGGAAGAGTTTGATGATACTAATAAATCAATCAATAACACCCCGGCTGAGACCATTCCTCACACACACCCTTCTTGTTCTGATCCTTGTTCTTCTACCGTACCACCTTCTTCCGAGCCTATTCTTCATTTCCTAAAAGGCTCGCCACTTCAGCCCACCTCTTTTACTCCTCCACGGACGATCCCCACTTCTATTCTGGGATCGGTTCCACAAACACTTCTTTCTCCTATGATGGACCCAGTGCTTATTGCTAAAGCACCTTATCCTAATCAGTTAAGGGCTAACACACCAAGTCCACATATGGCGAAGATTATGAACATGTTTAAGGAAGTTAATATCAACATCCCTCTCCTAGATGCTATCCATTAAGTTCCGTCCTATGCAAAAACCCTTAAAAACTTGTGCACTAGGAAGAGGAAGACTCAAGTGCCTAAAAAAATCTTCATGTCAAGTACTGTAGACACGGCTTTTCCCCAACAATTACCACGGAAACGTAAAGACCCTGGTTGTCCTACTATTTCCATTTCTATTGGGGAGAAACACATCAACCGTGCGTTACTTGACCTTGGCTCTAGTGTTAACTTACTTCCTTACTCGGTATACGAGCAACTAGGTATCGGAGTGTTAAAGCCTTCGAGCATAACTCTCCAGATGGCTGACCGATCAATCACCAAACCTAGGGGTGAACTGGAGGATGTGTTAATAAAAATCGGGGAATTCATATTCCCTATGGATTTTATTGTAATTGATACACAGCCTGTAGCGAACCCACGAAATCAAATTCCGGTGATTTTAGGTCGCCCCTTTTTGGCCACTTCCAATGCTATTATCAACTGTCGTAACGGTTCTATGACCCAATCTTTCGGGAATAGGTCAATAGAGCTGAACATTTACAAGTTGGGAAGTGTACCCTCCGAACCTACTGCTCAGGTCTGTTCTGTCGACTTAATGGAGGTCGACAGCAGCGAATTTGATGATCCTCCTGTTATCGATCTTGACTCTTTCCATACGTTATTGTTTGACCCAACTATGTATCATACACATACGGACTCTTCCACCGAGTTGTCCGGGTCAACAACTAACATTGACTATGAACTTCTTTTAGAGTCTGAAGATCATCCCGCACGTTGTGATGACATTATTCATCGAGGTATTGATGGAACTTTCGAGGAGATCTTCGCTGATGAACTCGCATTTTTGAATGACACGGGTGTTGAGATGAATCATCTCCCAATCAATGAAATTGAACCTCCACCCCTTCTTCTGAATTGTAAAAAGAATGCGAGTAATCCATTACATTCACTGCATCGTCTCTCCAAAATGAGACGTACACACATTCTATTCCACCACTTAACCTTTCCCCACTTCTTCTTCCACCAACCAGAGCACTGCATTGATAAAATTTTTGAATGGTTGGTGTTGACATTCGGTCTTTACAAAGCTTGGCATCGACCAATGATTCTTGACCCCCTCATGTGATTTTCAAAGCTTAGCATTGCATAACTCAAGTTTGGGGGGAGGACATTTTTTTTCTGGCTCTTGAAAAGAAAAATTTTACAAAATTTTGAGCCAAAAATAAGTTTGGGGGGGGTTCTTCACTTAAATATTTTGCCCCCACTAATAAATTCCTCCTAAGCTTACAAGTTTTTTCGAGATTTAGCAGAAGGCAACAGTGAGGATACTGTTGAAAACAAGTTTGGGGGAGGTTTGTGCTTATTTTCGCATCATTTGCATAAGCACAAAACATTTTTAAAAAACTATAAAAATTTAAAAATTTTCAAAAAGATAAAAATATTTTTGTACATAAATAAGATAATAAAAGTTTAGATAGTGAAAAATTACATCCATGAGATTAGAAAAATTTAAGAAAACCAAGAAAATTAGAAGTTTTCTTATACGAACTAGTAATAAGTAGTTATGAGCCGTTGTCCCAAGGGTTAGTAAGATGAAAGACGTCACTAATCTGAGGATAAAAATAAGTCTGAAAAATAGTTTCTATTCTGGAAAGCCAAACATTTTGAACGTTGATACCCTGATATTCGCACTTACACACGTCTTAAAGCCTGGGATAGTAGAGGATACCTTGAAATGCTCTTGTCTTAAAGCCAAAAGTACAAAGGAAATAAAAAGAAAAAGTGAATAAAAAAATATAAAGTGGTGAGAAAAATGGACACTGGTTTTGTTATCACCGAGGGCAATAAAAAATATATAGTGAGGGTGCCTCTTCACCTAGTGCCCTAAGGCCAACTGGTCTGGGAGTCACTGCTAAGCCTTAGGTGGTGCAAGACGAGGAAAATACACCAAATAAGCAAGCACATGAGTAATCGGTCGGTTAGTACCTCAAGAAGTATTAACGGTCGCATGAAAGTGTGTGAGCAATCTCATCTAAATATTCATTAATTAAAAAGTACTGAGGCTGATGGGCAAGAGTATGATAGCTTGAATTGAATTCTCCGGATGTAGGGATGTCTTTACACACACGCAGGGTTATATGATCGATGTTTGGAAGAAAGATAGGAATGAAGAATAAGACGATGTTTTATTGAGGGAGGACGTGATTTCTAACATCTTTTCATGACCATTAAGATAGGGCTCATGACAACCGAAAAGCTAGCTTAGTTGGAAATCCTAATTTTCAAAGTCTTTCTTTTACAATTCTTTTCTTTAAATGTAATATTCATGATCTTCCTTTTATTATTGGATTTTGTGGGTGCAATCCGCTGAAAACCCTCAGGAGACAACACTCCTCCTACTAGGGACACCTAGAGGTTTAAAGGCTTGTTGCACGTGCTCAGTGCAATCGTGTTGCCTACGAAAGTGTGCTAGTTCGTGTTTCTCTTTCTTTATTTTTCTCCTTCTCTTTTTAATAAAATATTCGCTCGAGACGATCGAAATTAAGTTTGGGGGTATTTGATCAGTCGAAAATAATGTATTTTTACCACGGCAATTTCCCTATCTTTTGCACTCATTTAGATGTGTACGGTATTCATATTTCACATATTAGCAAATCAGTCGTAAAATATCAGATATCATGTATTAGACTTTTAAACCGGCACTTTAAGGGAAATTGACCGCATTTCATGGAATCGTATCATTTCTGTATTTGCGCAACACTTGTTTCGAGATTTGTGCAGGAAAATTCAGGAGACAGGCCAAAATTGTTATTTAGCTGATCAAACATTACGCCAACTCAATGATTTCAGATCTGGTAGCAATCTAAAGGGAGAAACAAAATTCAATATATCAAACAAAGGCCCATATGTCAGCCCAAATTCAACACAGAAGACTCAAGCCCCAATGCCTCAAAACCGCCGCGAAACCGCGGCAGGAGCCAGCTTGTGCCGCGGTTCCGCGGCGCTTCTGCCACGTCAGCGCTTCATTTTTAGTGGAGAATTCTCATCTCTGGGCCCACATTCCTTTCTGATACTTCAAATTCTAGAAGGACCTCGAAGCTACTGCCAGATCAGCAAAGATCATTAAGCAAGGCTAATCCTAATTAAGCTCCTAACTAATCTTTTCTAGAAGCTCCCTCCTAACTAATCACATCTAGAAGCTTCTCCTCTAACTAACTTTTGGAGGGAAATTCAAATTTCCTCAACAAACTTTTGGAGGGAAACTTAGAATTTGAAATCCTAGATCTATGGTTTGGATATCTATAAATAGGAACCTAGATCTAAGAGTTGGAGGATCTTTGTTCAATCTTAGTTAGTTCTTCATTATTCTTTCCCTCTTACATCATCCTCTTCCACAAGTCTAGTGACAAGGCTTGTGCGAAACCCTAACCCTAATTCCACTCCAAATCCAAGATCTTGAGTACCAACCCAGCAAGAAGCCTTCAACCTTTTAGGAGCCGAGCCGATCTTCAATCGGGCAAGTGATCCAAGCCGATCCGCGACCCACGGAGACGAGCGAAGCCAAATCGAGGATCGAGTTCTTCCTCTTGTAGTTCTTGAGCGAATGTAATGAAATTGTTGATATAAATAAAAGGTGAAATTCTTTTATCTTGCTTTCTTTTAATTCTTGTATCATGATTCGATCTCAATTTGTAATTGTAGTTCTTGTTGTGATGTTTGAGTAAAACTCCGCTCGTTAAGGAGTCGAGACGATCAATAGAAAGATGATGTAACAAATCTTAATACGATTTTTAAGTCCTACGAGTTTTGTAAACCCTAGCAAGTTCAAGAATCGATGACCTAGTTTCGTTGCGATACTTTCTTGATTGTTATCGCTCGAAATTAGGGATCTACGATCGTTTCTTGAATTTACTATATGCTAGAATGTGAATGATATCGACGAAAGAACAAGGAATAAGATGAAACCTTAGTTTCACAAGAAATCTCTAATTCTCATCGATCATCATCGATCTAGTATCAATTCATCGAAAGATAAGAATACGTAATTGTAAGATTACATCACATCTATAGATCCGATCGATTCCTACGAGGCTCATTTCGATTCTTGATATTTGGTTTGGAAAAATCAACAAACTATCAATTCTTGATTCTATCTTTTTCTTGTTATTAGATTTAGATTTTTCTAATTCTTAAACTTCAATTCTTGAAATCATGAATTATTTTGTTTTCTTTTCTTTAAAGTTTCGACTCATCTAATTCAACAGACGAACGATTACACTGTCCCTGTGGACGATCCACACTCACTTACAATCTACATCCGACACCGTAGTTGATTGCGGTCAAATAATTTTTGGTTGTGATTTCTTTACAATTTTCTACATACACAACGGAAAATCGTTTCAATCAATATACATATACAATAATGGCTTCTAGGCCATACATATTCAACAGATTTAATTAGGGTGAAGGTTTTGATTTTATGGTTAGATTACATATATCGTTTTTCATGAGCCCTAAAACCACTCGCCACTTTTATTCTTTATTAAAAAACCATAGTTTTTATTTTGGATTCTGGATGGAGTGCAACCTTTCAATTTGGATCTGTTAGTTGTAAGTTTTGCAGTTTTGTTTAATTTAATTATCTTTTGATTTAATTATTATTTCTACTTCTTTTATGAGTTTATTTTATGTTGCTTTTATTATCACGAGTAGCTAAATTTATAGGTTGTGTTGAGGGAGATGAACTTAGGTTAATCTTGTGCATGTGAAAACTATGAATTTCTTTATATGCTTAATTATGTAGATCTTTTATTTGTTTTTCTGAACTTCTTTAGGATTTGATAGGTTATAGAATTTATCTTCATAATGTATACGTGTTTGATATAAAATTGTGATCAATAGGATAGGATTTATAATTCAAAATTTAGAATTTTAATAATTATGAAGAAGACGATTGGATAGGTTAATAATATGACGGATTAATCTATTCTTATTAAAAATCTTGTCATCATTATTTATCAGCTGTGAAAAAAAAGAAATAATTTATAGATTCAATTGCACATTTTGATCTAGGGGATTCAACTTAAACATAACACTTTTCTTATAATGGTTTTTCAAAAATTTAAATAAAAATTAGATCTTTAATTTAGGTTTTCAATTGTTAGTCTTAAAGTAAAAATCTCTCTCATAACTTAATTGAATAGTGAAGAAAATTAGGAATCACACGTTATCTCTGTGAATCGACCCATAACGCATACTATAACTAATGTGCGCTTGTAGTATTATTTTATGCACTTTAATTTTTGCATTAGATCCATCACTTTATCGTCGCCTTATGGGCCGCTTAATATACCTCACCATTACTCGCCCCGACATCGTTCACACAATCAACATCCTAAGTCAATTTATGCATCAACCCGTAAGCCCCATATGGATGCTGAAGAACGTCTCCTATGCTACATCGAAGGCTCTCCGGTCCAAGGCATTTTGCTCTCCTCCAATTCACCCTTGTCGCTATCGGCCTATTGTAACTCTGATTGGGCTAGTTGCCCTGATAACCGCCGGTCTACTTCGGGATATATCATCTTTCTAGGCACTAGTCCTATCTCTTGAAAGACCAAGAAACAAATAGTCGTCTCTCGTTCATCCGTCGATGCTGAATATCGTATCATGGCCATGGCCACTTGCGAGATCACTTGGTTATCCTATCTATTTCGTGATCTTGGCATTTCTCTCCCTCCATTCACGTCTCTATATTGCGACAAACAGGATGCACTACACATTGCGGCAAATCTGGTCTTCCATGAAAGAACGAAACACATTGAGGTTGACTGTCATGTGGTTCGAGAGAAGATCTTATAAGGACTTATTACTTATTACAAGATTGCCACTACTCCTCAACTTGTCAATATCTTCTCCAAATTTCTGGTTCCTCACCAATTTCAATTTCTGAAGTCCAACTGGGCATTATTGATCTACAAGCTCCAACTTGAGGGGGTGTATTAACTGTGTATATTATCCAAGGGATTGTTTCCTATAACTAGGGATTCCATCCTAATTATTGTAAGCAAATCATGACCATAATTGATTCCTTATTGTTAATATTGTTGAGGATTCAAATTTATTTGTTTCCATTTTCGGTTACACCAATATTGTGTATGTTTACAATCAAATGAATGAAAATCTCTTAATAGATTTTCTTCTCCAACATTATTCTCTCTTCTTCCATCTAATACAATTTTAACATTAATTCTTCTTCTCCTTTCTTCAAAAAAAAATAATAATAATAAGAAAGAAAGAAAGAAAATAAAGAAAAACACCACATATATTTAGGAATTAATTTGCATGAGCCAAAAGGAAATAATTCATTAAATTATGCCATGTTTTCGTCCTCTTCTTGCATATGCACACATGTGTCATGAGAAAATAAAAAGAATTAAAAAGGTTAATGATTGTTACAAATGCATCTATTTCACACCAACCATCATTGAAATAAATGTATACGTGGAGACATTAACGCCACTTTCTCATTCTTTTTGTTGCATTCTTTTTATCTTCTGCTCAATAATTTAATGGAGGACAGAAAGTTTTGTCATCAGATATTTGACTTGAGTTTGCTATAGAAACATATATATCAATGGACGGTCATATCAAGTCTCAAGCAATTAAATAAGCTTTACGCACATGGTATTTGAAAACATATTCAACTTTCCTTCGTTTCTCCCTTGGTCATATCTACTTAATATTGAGCTGTCATGTGACTCATGTTCGATCCCAAATATAAATTTGAATTCTTTTAGAAGTACAAATTTGAATTTAAAATATTGTGGCATTTGGCTTGCACATTAGCACTGTCAAGTTGATACGGCTAAGATCAATTCAGGGTCTTAAATTTCATGACTTTTTTCATTACGAGATCATGGCATTTCATCTATCATAGTTCCCAATTGACCAAGAAACGCAGAAAGTTTTTTTGTTTCGTTTGGAATTGAATGGTGCATGGTAAAGAAAATTTTAAATTAAAAAACTATATATTAATTCTTTAGCACACCGTAGCTACATCGGATTTCCAAGAGGAAAAAACTTTTTTACAAGTCTCTTGTAAGTCCTTGGATGGGGTTTGAGATACATACAAATTTTTTTTGCACACTCTCTCTTCCGTTAAGTGAATCTCGAAGCTCATCCGATGACTTGTTAGGGTCATGCAGAGAAATTTCTTTACAAGCTCTTATAAAGAACATTTTTCCGTTTTAAGGCAAATATAGCCTGAGGCTCCAAAGTATGTCCAAAAAACCTAACTTTTAATCTCTTTACTAGACTTTGACCCCAAGCCTAACTTGTTGGGTAAAAATGATTCGAGATATTTTTGAAAAAATTGATAAAGCAAATAGAAAATCAATACACGTTCATTTTGTCTAGAAGAAGTTACTAATATAGAAAATTAATATTAATTCCAGTTTAATAAATCCATATATTATGATTAATTTATTTTTAGAAGTACTCTACAAATATTTAAACATTGGTAACTTTTTTTAAGTAACACCGATAATTATTGACATGCGTAACGCTTGGTATCAAACCCACCGTTGCCGGTCCCAAGTCCGGATGAGAAAGGGTGAGGGTTGTGGTAGGCTTGTGACAGCCAACGTAAAACTTTGTCACATTCTATGACATGAACCATAATAAGAATATCGTTGGGGCGTCCCCTACTCAGCGACGCGCTACATCGGATCCCGGGTGTAGTGTTAAATATGCAAGGGCTTGGTCGTCGTCCAGATGCGGCGCGCTACATCGGACCCCGGGTGTAGTGACAAATAAGCAAGGGTCGTCGTCCAGAGACGGCGCGCTACATCGGACCCCGGGTGTAGTGACAAATAAGCAAGGGTCGTCGTCTACAGACGGCGCGCTACATCGGACCCCGGGTGTAGTGACAAATAAGCAAGAGTCGTCGTCCAGAGACGGCGCGCTACATCGGACCCCGGGTGTAGTGACAAATAAGCAAGGGTTTCATAGGATCCGTCTAGCTTCCTGGAACATAGGTTCCCTTACGGGTAGACTAATAGAATTAGTGGAGGTGATGATTAGGAGGAGAGTTGGTATTATGTGTTTGCAAGAAACTAAGTGGGTAGGTGAAAAGAGTAGAGTCATAGAGCCTTGGGGTTATAAGCTTTGGTATACGGGTAGAGATAAAAATCGTAATGGGGTAGGTATAATCATAGATAGACGGTTGCTTGAGGATGTAGTTGAGATTAGGAGAAAAGGTGATAGAATTTTACTGGTTAAGCTTATTCTAGATGGAGAGATCTTTAATGTTACTAGTGCTTATGCACCACAGATAGGTCTTGATGACGCTAGTAAGCGTCTATTCTGGGAGGATTTAGACGAGGTGGTGCAAAGTATACCTAGTGGAGAGAAGTTATTTATTGGTGGTGGTCTTAATGGACATGTAGGTACTAGTCGTAGTGGGTTTGATACTATCCATGAAGGTTTTGGTTTCGGACAAAGGAATGAAGTAGGTGACTCGATTCTAGATTTTGCTTTATCTTATGACTTGATCTTAGCAAACACCTGGTTTAGGAAAAGAGAGTCCCACCTTATCACTTTTAGGAGCGGATCAAATGCTAGTCAAATAGACTTTTTTCTGACGAGAAAAATAGATAGAGGTTGTTGTATCGACTGTAAGGTAGTGCCAGGTGAGAGTGTAACTACTCAACATAGACTTTTAGTTCTAGATTTTCGATTTAGAAGAGAACCTAGGAAGATTAGACGTAAGGTAGAGCCTAAAATTAAATGGTGGCGATTGAAAGAAGGTAATCAAAAGGCTTTTATAGATCGTGTAGTACAACAAGCGGATTGGCAGTCGGAAGATGATCCAGACAAAACATGGAACAAAATGGCTAGTTGTATCAAGAAAGTAGCTAGAGATCTACTTGGTGAGTCGAGAGGTGGTGCTCCACCATCTAAGGACATATCATGGTGGAATGAAGATGTAAAGGCTGCTATTAAAATTAAAAGAGATTCTTATAAAGATTTGAAAAAAAGTAGAGATGTGGAGAGATTTGAGAAGTACAAAATGGCTAAAAAGGAAGTTAAGAAAGCTGTTCGGGAAGCTAAATCTAAGGTCTACAAGGAGGTGTACGAGAAATTAGACACTAAAGAGGCTGCAAATGATATATACCGGATTGCTCGAATGCGGGAAAGGAAGACTAGAGACTTATGTGCGGTGAAGTGTGTCAAAAATGAAAATCAGAAGGTTTTAGTTCGAGATGAGGATATCAAGGAAAGATGGAGAGATTATTTTGACAAATTGTTCAATGAGAGCTTTACTAAGAATTTGGATGGACTTGTCATTCAATCTCAAGATATAAATCGTGATTTCATGCGTAAAATAAGACTTACTGAGGTTAAAGAAGCTTTGAACAGATAGGTTTAAGAAAAGCGGTTGGTCCTGACGGGATTCCTATCGAGATTTGGAGATGCTTAGGAGAAATAGGCGTTAAATGGCTGACAGATCTGTTTAATAAGATTTGGCAGACAAAAAAGATGCCAAATGAATGGAGAAAAAGTATCCTTGTACCTATCTACAAGAATAAGGGTGACATTCAAAGTTGCTCAAACTACCATGGAATAAAACTAATGTGTCACACCATGAAACTTTGGGAGAGAGTGATTGAACACAGGCTAAGGAAGGATATTAAGATAACAGAGAACCAATTTGGGTTCATGCCTGGACGATCGACGACAGAGGCGATTCATTTGCTTCGTCAACTTGTCGAGCGCTTTCGAGAGAGGAGAAGAGATTTGCATATGATATTTATTGATTTAGAAAAAGCGTACGACAAGGTACCTAGAGAGGTATTATGGGGGACAATGATGAAAAAGGGGGTCCCCCTCAAGTATATTGACATAATCAAGGATATGTACGACGGAGTAGTGGCAAATGTCAGAACTTGCGGTGACTTAACAAGTGATTTTCCGATTACTATTGGTTTACATCAAGGATCTGCATTAAGTCCTTTCTTGTTTACCATCGTGATGGATGAGCTTACTAGAACTATCCAAGATGAGGTCCCTTGGTGTATGCTATTCGCTGATGATATTGTTCTAGTAAATGAGACGAAAGCAGGGGTTAATGCCAAATTGGAATTATGGAGACAAACATTGGAATCTCGGGGATTCAGATTGAGCAGGTCCAAGACAGCATTTATGCACTGCAAATTTAGTAGCCAGAGAAGTCAAAACCATATTGGTATAACATTGGAAGGGCAAGAGATATCACCGAGCGACCAGTTTAGATATCTAGGTTCCATCATTCAAAGGAATGGGGAGATCGATAGTGATGTTAATCAAAGGATCCAAGCTGGTTGGTTGAAATGGAGGAGTGCAACAGGGATTTTGTGTGATCGTAACTTTCCGTTAAAATTGAAAGGGAAGTTTTATCGGAGCGCTATTCGGCCTGCCTTATTATATGGTACAGAATGCTGGGCTCCTAAGAAGCATCATACACAGAAGATGCACGTAGCGGAGATGCGCATGCTTCGTTGGATGTGCGGTAACACTAGAAAAGACAAGGTGCGAAATGAGGATATTCGTGCAAAAGTTGGTGTAGCACCCATGGAGGAGAAGATGCGGGAAAACCGGCTTAGATGGTTTGGTCATGTGCGACGCAGACCTATGGAAGCACCGGTTCGACGAATAGATACTCTCGATATGGGTAATGGCAAAAGGGCAAAAGGGAGACCGAAGAAAACATGGATGGAGGTGATACGAAACGATATGGTTGCCAAAGGACTCAATGAAAGTATATTGTTCGATAGAAGTGAGTGGAGACAGAGGATTCATGTGCTGGACCCGGCATGATTCTCATGTTGGTTCATGTAGCCTACCCCATATGCTTGGGATAAAAGGCTCAGTTGTTGTTGTTGTTGTTGTAACGCTTGGTATCTAAGTGATTTAAGATATTTCTGAAAAACTTGAAAAAGAAAATAGAAAGTCAATATACATTCATTTTGTCAAGAAAAAATTAGTACCTAACTTAAAAACATAGAAAATTCCCATTAGTTCCATTTTAAGAAATCAATATTATGATTAATTTTTTTTTGAAAGTATACCACTGTAAACATTGATAAATTTTTTCTTTTGAAAGAACATTGATAATTATTTAAATAATAAGACCTGAGCACCATGTTTAAAGCAACTATAATTTTTATAAGCAAATGTAAAAAATGGATTATCTAATAAACATATTTTATACTACTATGTTTTATTTTTAAAAAAAAATATGTATGAAGATAAAAAATAGTAACAGTATTCTTGAAAATATTAAAACACCAAAATTTCTTTCTAAATCAACACCAATTCATTGGTTGACATAGAATTTAAGGATAAATTAAGAAAAGAAAAAAGAAAAAAGAAATAAAAATTGAAACCAAATAATTAAAAAAATTCCACTCATATTTTTTACGTTTTGGGTCTCTGTCTCTCTCACATACACACACATATATGTTTGGCTGACATGGACCATTTGAAAATGTCTAGGAAAAAGAAAAACATAAAATAAAAAGGTAAGGGCAAAAAGAAAAAGGGGGGAAATAGTGTTTTGAGAAAAAAAATTCTTTTTGCAAAAGAATCGCTTAAGTGACCCAACTTTATAGTAGTTATATAGATAGATAGATATGGATAAGTTTAATTAAATAGTGATTGAAAAATTTATGGCTCATATTTTGGTCCACAAAAATGGATGCTCAATCTGTAAAAACATGTAAAGTATATAATTATTATTAATGACAAGTGTCCAAGACAGAAGCAGACGTCTAAAGAAGGCGTTGTAGACGTTTATCAGATGTCTGCTAAAATAACAGAGCGGAGGCAGATATTTGACCAAGACGTGGAAGACGTATGTACAAGTCTTCCCAAACACAAGAGCAGAGCCAGACGTCTAATGAAAAAGATCCAGACGTATGGTCATTAGTCTTCAGCAAAAACAGAGAGCAGGCAGACGTATGAAGAATACTTGTCAGACATCTGCCCATCACGAGTGTAGCTGTTACAGATCTAAATCAAGCAAATCAAACCTTACCAAATTGGTTATAGAAAGATTCTGTTTTGATTTTATTTTTCATCATGTAATTGTATACAAATACAATTCGATATGTATGCCCTAGAGGCCATTATTGTATATGTATACAAGTGGATGCTCGGACATATGTATGTACAGGACAATCTTGCTCGATATGATAATATACTATCTGGTTTTTCTTTATCTTAACATGTGCATATGTTTTACTTATTATTGCGTATCATTTATACATGTTGATAAAGCCCGTAGGATCATTGCTTGACTACCTGCGTTGTGATGGCGATCATACTTGTAAGAGTTGGGTAGTCGATAAGCACATCCTTAAAGTGTCCCTAGTCATGGGAGTATCGAGATTGGGCATCGATATTCCGGAGTAGACTAGTGTATACGTTTCTAGACCCCAACGAGAGGCGATAGTTGGTCCCACAGCCATTGGTCTTTCACACCTAAAATCGTATACAAGTGCTCACTAGGATGAGTACACTGAACGTACTCGCTGAGAACTTCTAGATGGTACTATACCTATCATCAGATAGTAGTTCTCAGGTGACATGAGTATAGATTAGTCTTCAGACCTGAGATCGTCATTTGTCTCGTGTGAGTTCCCACTGTACTTTGATTACTACCCTACCACGGCTCTACTGAGTCGTGCAAACAACTTTTAGTTGGGTACAGTCCCGAGCCACATGGAGGCAGTGAGCGATTGTTGGGGATTCGTCACTCCCGGTATAGGGAGTCGATATCTCATTGTTTTCGATTGGCCAGTACCATGTAAGTCGATGCCATGCACCCCACATGTTCACGGGGAGGCGGAGTTTGCAAAAAACGATTTATAGAAGCTTCGTAATATCGACTAAACTCCAGGATCGATACTAAACCCTAACTAACAATCTAACTTAGAGGTTTAACTACTATGTTAGAATGTTATACCTCAAGTTCTCGCTGTCCTTCACCTCCTCGCTGTCCTTTTCTAAGTCGTGAGCTCCCCGGAGTGAGAACGGATTGCGCCTCCTCGTTGGCTTCTCTAAATAGTAGAAGATCCACCCGAGAGTTCCGAATTTGAGCTTAATCTCTAACTAGAGGCAACTAGGTCACTTAGTGTGCTAAACTAAGTAGCCTAGGATGTGTAGAGAGTGATGAGAGATCAAGTTGTCTCACTAAACCCTAGAATTCTCAACTCATGAGATGGTTAGGGACTGAGAGGAGTTGGAGAAATCTTGAAAAAAAGAGAGAGGAAAAAGTATATGTAGTTTTCTTTCGTGAAAAAGATTAAGTGAAAAAGGCTAGAGTTTTGGCTTTTAAAACATAGGAAAATATCTCATAAATATCTAACAAATATATAAGTCAACAAATGCTAAATAAGTCCAAGAAAGTCAAAGTGAAACCCTAATCCATTTCACTAAAATACCACAAAGTTTCCTCTGTCATTTTCTCCACCTCACAAAAGAATTAATCAGAAAAGAAAAACCCTAATTGAGGTGTGTCACTCCAAGTTGTAATCTTGATCATATTACAAGAATACCCCTCTCATCCGTATATACATACCCGCATCCGTATCCCGAGAAACACGAATACAATGAGACGAAACTAATCCAATTATCAAATACCAGGATCCAGCTTAAACCAAAAGCCCACTGGTATTATCCGCCCAAACATCATATGCGCACAAGTAAACGTATGTGATCGAATCCTGTCATAAAACCATACGACCTCTACATGTTTTGCCCGAAGCAGGGAAACTCTCTGTGTGGGACATTAAAGACTCGACAGTACGCTGGCAGTGGGTTTAACCACAACCGCGTCAACGGTACTAGCTGCACGTAACGGCTACCCAGGTATCTGTCGATAAGAAGATCGACGAGCAAACTCATCCGTACCCCTACTGAGCCTGTCTGTGGCAATCTCCGTACTGTCCGATTTGTTCGTCTAAGAGTGTCGCATATCGGTCCTAGGAGGCGGCAAGCGTCAGACCCCTAATAGTACAATAAGTCATGTCGGAGTGCGGCCAAGAACACCCTGAGAAACTACTGGAATCCCTACCAACAAATCTCGCTTGCCCTGGCCAGGGACTTCGTGCAATGGCTTTCCGAACACAGCGCGACATCAACCCCCAATACCGGGAGAGACGAATCCTATCTAACAGCCACTGCCACCAAGTTCTTCGGGATTGCACCCAACTACTACCTGTTTGCACGAATCAGCAGAGCCGTGGTAGGGTAGTAATCTAAGAACAGTGGGAACACACTTAAGGCGAAGTAGCAGTGTCAAGTCAACGGACTAAGCTGTACTCATGTCACCTGGGAGCTGCTACCTGACGGTAGATATATTACCAACCAGCAGTTCCCCACGAGTCCGTCCAGTGTAACTCATAATCCAATGAGCACCTACATACTATCTCCAGTACGGCGTTCTGATGGTTGTGGGATAGACCATCTCCCCTCCTGGGATGAGAAGCATAAACACTAGTCTACTCTGGAGTATTGATGCCTGTCACGATAATTCTGCGACTAAGGACCTGTGTAAGGATGTGCTTGCAGACTACCCAGCTCCCACTAGTGTGACTGCAATCACAACGCTGGTAGTCAAGCAAAGATCCTAAGGGCTCTATCAATATGTATTAACGATACGTTAAAAGAAACATACACACATAATATGATAGATACAAAACAAGTAGCAAACTATTATATCGAGCAAGACTGTCATAAATCCGTGTATATATCCCAAGCTTCCAAAATGTAATATACAAACTAGTACTATACAATAATGGCCTCTAGGGCATATTACACTAACAATCTCCCACTTGCACTAAGGCCATGTGCTGGCATATCGCAGACCTATCATCTCGAATAGCCTCTCGAACTGCATCTGAGAGATAGCCTTTGTGAATGGATCTGCAGTGTTGTCCTCAGCAGCAACTCTCCGTACCTCGTTCTCTCGGCGATCCACGATCTCCCTGATCCGGTGATACCGCCTCAAGATGTGTCTGGGCTTCTGATGAGACCTAGGTTCCTTTGCTAAAGTTATAGCCCCGTTGTTGTCACAATACAGAGGTATTGGATCAACAATGGATGGAGCCACCTGATGTTCTGTTAAGAACTTTCTCATCGAGACTGCTTCTTTTGCGGCATCAGAAGTTGCGATATACTCCGTTTCCATCGTCGAGTCAGCAACGGTTTCTTGCTTGGAACTCTTCCATCAGACCGCCCCTCCATTGAGGGTAAAGACATAACCCGACATGGACTTGGAGTCATTCTTGTCACTCTGGAAGCTGGAGTCAGCAAAGGCCTCGATCTGGACTTCTTTTCCGCCGTAAACCAAAAACATTTCTTTACTCCTTCTTACGTACTTGAGAATGTTCTTTACTGCTATCTAGTGCTTCTCCCCAGGGTTTGACTGATACTGGCTTACTACGCTCAGTGCATAAGCTACATCTGGTCTGGTAACAACATCGCATACGTTATATAGCCTACTGCAGAAGCGTAGGGTATAATAGACATGCGATCCTTTTTCAAATCAGTTTTAGAAGACATCTCTTTGGAGAGGGTGATTCCGTGACAAGCCGGTAAATTATTGTGCTTTGAATCTTCCATACTGAATCTCTTCAGTATGGTGTCGATGTACCTGAACTGTGAAAGTCCCAACATCCTCTTAGATCTATCACGATAGATCTGGATCCCCAGAATGTAAGAGGCATCACCCATGTCTTTCATGGAGAACGCTTGACAAGAACCCTTTGATAGATTGTAGCAAATGAATGTCATTTCCTATCAAGAGAATGTCATCCACGTACAAGACGAGGATTACAACAGTTCGTGCTATAATCTTACTATAAATGCATGGCTCATCTGGATTTTTGATAAAGTCAAATTCTTTGACCGTCTCATCAAAACAGTTGCTCCAACTCCGCGATGCCTGCTTTAGTCCATAGATGGACTTAAGCAACTTGCACACTTTCCCGCTGCTCCCACTCTGAATGAAACCCTCTTGCTGGTCCATATAAACGCACTCTTCCAAATTTTCATTTAGAAAAGCAGTCTTTACGTCTATCTGCCAAATCTCATAAATGTGGAAGGAAGCAATGGCAAGAAAGATCCGAATGGATATGAGCATAGCCATTGGAGAAAAGGTTTCATCATAGTCGAAACCAGGTCTTTGACGAAATCCTTTTGCAACAAGTCTAGCCTTATAGGTTTCAACCTGTCCATCTACACCAATCTTCTTTCTGAAGATCCATTTGCAGCTTATGGGTTTTACCCTTTCTGGAGCAATGTCGAAAGTCCATACTTTGTTAGTGTACATGGACTCCATCTCGGTCCGCATTTCATCCAGCCATTTTACCGAGTCCTGGCTCTGAATGGCTTGGTGGAATTTAGTTGGCTCATCATTATCAATGATGCAATCTTCTCTATCCCCATCTACGAGAAAACCGTAGTATCTCTCGGGCGAATGAGACAGCCTACTATTCCTACGGAGTGGCGTGGCAATGTCCTTCCAGTTCCATTGCGCTCCCATTAGTTTCTTTTTCTAAAATTGATGTTCTAAAAAGTGGCCATGACGAGAAACAAAAACCTTTTGTTCCTCTGCGTAATAGAAAAGATACCCCCTGGAATTCTTTGGGTATCCTACAAACTTACACAGTACTGAGCGTTCCTCGAGTTTGTCCGTATACTGCTTTTTAACAAAAGCTGGACATCCCCATATTTTCAGATACAGAAGATAGGGTTTTTTCTACTCCACATCTGATATGGTGTGGTAGGCACAGTCTTGGTAAGAACCTTGTTCAGAAGATATGCAGCTGATTCAAGTGCATAGCCCCAGAATGATCGCAGTAACTCGGCGTTACTCATCACGGAACGTACCATATCCAATAGGGTTCGATTCCGTCTCTCCGATACACCGTTGTGTTGTGGTGTGTATGGAGGAGTAAGCTGAGAGAGAATTCCATTCCCTTTTAGGTAATCCAGCAACTCAGCACTCAAGTATTCACCATATCGATCAAATCTCAGTGTCTTGATACTTTTGCCGGTTTGTTTTTCCACTTCTTTCATATATTTTTGAAATTTTTGAAAGGCCTCGGATTTGTGTTTCATCAAGAAGACATGTCCATACCTAGAGAAATCATCCGTAAAAGTAATGAAATAGGAATAACCACTTCTTGCATGTGTAGAAATCGTACCACACACGTCGCTGTGTATTAGTCCCAAGAGCTCGCTCGCTCTTACTCCGCGTCCAGTGAACGGAGTCTTTGTTTTCTTTCCTTTGAGACATGATTGACAAGTTGCATAAGATTAATATTCGAACGGCTCCGAATATCCTTCTTTAAGTAACTTGGTCAACCTTGTTTCGTTGATGTGAACCAGTCTACAATGCCATAAAAAAGCATGATTTATTTCTGGAATCTTTCTTTTATGTGTGTTCTGGACATTGAAAATTTGTGGTTGGTTTAATACGTATATACCGTTGTTTAGAGTACCTGACCCAATCAGACCATGATTAAGGTGGATGTTTACGACATCACTTACAAATGTAAAATCATAACTTTCTTTAGATAACAAAGATACAGAAATGATATTACAAGTCAAACTAGGTACACAAAAACAGTTGTGCAAAACCAAAATACGTCCACTTGTCAATCCAAGGTGATATTCCCCTACGGACACAGCATCCACGCTCGCTCCGTTAGCAACCGTGAGGGTCATATCACCGGTCTTCCGAACCATACGGCCTCAGAGTGCCTGCAAAGAATTACAGATATGAGATCCTGATCCGGT
Organism: Agapanthus africanus; assembly: GCA_030015575.1. Lineage (NCBI taxonomy): Eukaryota > Viridiplantae > Streptophyta > Magnoliopsida > Asparagales > Amaryllidaceae > Agapanthus > Agapanthus africanus. The sequence continues at coordinate 564,891,604 of CM057337.1, read as the reverse complement.
ATCCAATACTCAGGAAGTAGAGTTGATTGACAGATAGTTTTCAATTACAAACACACCTGAAACCGAAGCCACAACTTACTTCGGGTCTTAGTTCTTGGCCTTCCAAGCCCTGCAATGTTTCTTCCAATGGCCCTTCTTATGATACTAGAAGCATTCTTTCTTTCCTACTGTCGGCCCCGCTACCCTTGCCTTGCCCTTTGCTTCTACCTTCCTAACACCGCCTCTCGGCTTGGTGGGGGCCTTCTTCTTCTTTCCTTTGGCTTTCTCTTTGGATTTAGAAGATGAAGCTCCACCAACAAGTAGAGCGGGTGTTTCCCTGACCTTTTGCAGGGTGCCCTCAGCACTCTTCAACATGTTGAGGAGTTTCGGAAGTTCAATTAGTTTACCTTGAATATTAAAATTCAAGATAAACTGGGCGTAAGTGGGAGGGTGGGACTGCAGAATTAAGTCTGTATACAGCTCATTCTCTAACGTGGTCCCGAGTTCCGCGAGCTCCTTAATGTAGCCAATAATCTTAAGGATGTGTTCCCCTACAGATGATCCGACGGCCAATCTCGCTTGAAATAGCTTCTTCGAGGTCTCGTATCTTGCGATACGAGATTCCTTTCCATATAATTTTTTGGTATGAAGGAATATGGATTCTAGATCCATATTCTCATGCCTCCTCTGATGTTCATTGTCCAATGTGGCCAGCACGAGGCACTTGGCCTTTGCGCAGTCAATCTCCCAGGTCTTACGGATTTCCCTATCCGCGACGCTGGATTCTGGACCTGGGACGGCGGGGGCTTTAGTAGTGAGGATATACCCCAATTTGTTATACGTGATTGCTATCTTGACATTCCTGAACCAATCCTTATAGTTTGGCCATGTCAATATATTTTTATCTAATAGTAACTTAAGGCCCATCATCTTTGGTTGCTGCAATTAGGAGAGAGAGAAGAAATACTTTAGCATGATGCTCTTATAAGTTTAGATTGGTTTTTAGTTTATCTAAACAGGATGGCTCCCACTGTTTCTCGAATCCTTCCTTAAACAATAAAAGAAGAATTAGTCAGGATTAATCTCACCGTACAATACTTGCTTAACCTTTAGCCAGGCTAGTGTCGGTACTTCGAGGGAGGTTTTACGACGCTTTCGCGAAGTTCCTTAATTAAATAACATCTTTTCCCTGGAGGCGTAGCCCCGCTAACACTGTTCTAGATATCAACTTGGTTTATAGCATTGATCGTTAAGTGAAAAAATCTCCCGAGGAGTAGCATATACTCACAGTAGGATCGGAATCCAAATATCATCGTGTGATAAAGTTGAAAGAATCCTACCAAAATTATCACACTCCAAATGGTATGCAACACTAGCACATTTCGGTTTCTTTAGAAACTCCCGATGTGGATTTTTGCCCCATGCTCTTATGACCTTGACGAAGGCCAATATGTCATAAGTCACATGTCAAGTTCTACGCATCATTATCCAGGTTAATTTGAACCCACCCGCACATACCCTTGACGAAGGCCAAAATTGCAGTACGAATGTCCCAAACCAACCATCTATCTATGCTACAGATGAATATTCAGCAGCAACCAATCACTATGCCTTGACGAAGGTCAAAATACATAGCTTGAATAGTATTGAATGTCCAAATGAAATGACGGAGGGCTACGAATGGTTTTGGCGAAACCGTGAACGTAGTGAACTTGATATAATCGAAGGAACCTGATAGCTTTTAAAAGGAGTGGTTTAAGCTCCGTATTTTAAAAGTTTTACTGTTCTGAAAAAACCGAGTGGTTTTAAAATTGTTCCAACGATTCAGCTTTGGTTTGTTTACTTTGCATTAATGTAATGCAGTCCCATCAATTAACCCACCATTGCAGAAAAAGAAATACAACGTACGCTTATGTCATCCGCATTCGCCACGGGGCCCCGTCTTACACCGTTAGGTTAGATAACTAACGCAAGAGCTGGGGATTGGACTAGCGTGGATGCAAAACATAAGCAACGTCTATTATATAATATATATATATATATATATATATATATATATATATATATATAATCCATTCATCAGACGCAATAACAGGCATTCCAGATCACAGATGAACACATTGGACATACTAAGAATTCCGCGTTTCGTTTAAGCCTGTAACGAAAGACGGATTCCACGGTGGTGATGAATAACCAAACCCCACTCCAGACCCCTACGGGTGCGGCAAACTACCCGCCAAATACCCGAAGTGAAGCAACCTCCCTCATCAACGTGAGTAGGACACTCGACACTTCAAAGTACCCGGTAGTTTGTGCACCCCACCTTGGGTCTATCCTAGGAGCAATAAACAATAAATGAAATAATACAACGGTGTCTACAAGCTCAACCCGGATATGCCCTGCGAAAAAATATTATAACAAATTACAATTTACAATTGAATGAAAGAAACTCTCGTCTCACATCCCCGGCTATTCATTCACGACGATCCAATAAGTCTATATACACAAACCAAACATCACAGAAATGTGCAACCTCCAACTAACCGACATAAAGAAATTAGCGGATGTTTACAAACACATATATCACAACTTGAAATATTAAACGACGTTAAACTGCGACTTTGAAACACCCCGTATTGCCACAGTGAAGAATTAACAACATATTCAAAATCGGCAAAAAAACAACAACTCCTGAAACCGTAGATCCAAGTAACAAAACCACAGACCAAAACACGAAGCAATCCCTCTCAAACAAACCGGTGATGCCGGATTTTTTCTCATTGTGGCCGGCCAAAATCCGAGGGGATTGTCTCGTTTTTGGTGTGTGTTCATTTACAGCTGAAGGTGTACTCTGCAGTTGCTAAAATAATTTTCAGAGCCTTGTAAAAATTCAACAGAAACTAGGATCTACGTTACAATGTTTTGGGGTTATTTCGGTTTTGTAGTTTTAGTTGTCATCTAATCTGGTAGTTATGGTTTAGTCGGCTCGATACCATTGTAAGTCGATGCTACACACCCTACGTGTTCGCGGGGAGGCGGAGTTTGCAAAAAACGATTTTTATAAGCTTCATAACATCGACTAAACTCCAGGATCGATACTAAACCCTAACTAACTGTTGGAGATAGTGCCCTCATAGTCAATTATTGGATCGCAGGTATGTGATTGCAATGATTGCGGAGGACCTATACCGGTAGGACAGTCTTACTCGAGATGATAGTATGCTATCTGGTTTGCCTTTATCAGTCGTGTACATGTTCAGGTGACTGATTACATGTTACACTTTGATAGAGCCCTTAGGATCTTGCTTTACTACCAACTGTATGATGGCGATCATATACGTGAGAGTTGGGTAGTTTATATGCATATCCTTAATTGTGGTCCCTAGTCGTGGGAGTTTCGAGACAGGGCATCGATACTCCGGAGTAGACTAGTGTATACAGTCGAGACCCCGACGAGGGGCGGTGGCCGGTCTCACAAGCCACCGGTATCAGTTTGATCACCTAAGATGTATACAGGTGCTCATTGGGTTATGAGCACACCGGAAACCTGCTAGTTGGTATTATACATATCGTCAGATAGCAGTTCCCTGGTGACATGTGTACATGTTAGTTCATTGACCTGAGGTCGTCATTTGTCTCGTGTGAGTTCCCACTGTGCTTTGATTTCTACCCTACCACGGCTCAAAGGAGTCGTGCAAACAGGTAGTTTTTGGGTATAGTCCCGAGCCATATGGAGGCACGTGAGCGGATCGGCAGGGGATTCGTCTCTCCCGGTATTGGGGGCGAGATCGTGCTATGTCTAGAAGAGCCATTACACAAAGCCCACGGCCGTGGCAGGAGATTTACTGGTAGGTACTCCAGTAGTATCTCAGGGTGTTATTGGGCTACACTCCGACACGACTTATACTGCTATTGGGGGTCTGACGTTACTAGCCCCCTAGGCAGATATGCGATACTCATAGACGAACGGACCGGACTGTATATACATTGTCACTGTTAGGCTCAGTAGGGTTTCCGGATGAGTTCGCTCATCGGCATCCCTTGAGGTCAGTCCATGGGCAGCCGTTACGCATTGCTAGTGCCGCTGACGGTTTGTGGTTAAACCCACTGCCAGGGTACTGACGAGTCATTAGAGTTCCCCACAGACAGTTTCCCAAGTTCAGGCGAAACGTTGTAGAGGCCGTATGGTTTTATGGCAGGGTTCTGAAAATGCACGTGCGTTTACGCACGTGTCAGTTTTCGGGCAGATGATACCGGTCGGCTTTGGTTTAAGCCGGATCCGAGTATTATATTGAGTAGATATAATATCTTTGTCTCAGTTACATTTGTATTCGGTCGTAATACAAATGCGGGTATATTTATACAGTTACGGGGTTATCCTGAAATTCGTTTCGGGATCACTTTTGGAAGTTGCCAGTTTCCAGTTTTCTATCAGCCGTCTTTTAACATTCGTTAAAGACGGATTTATCTTTTCTTGAGATGAGTGTGGAAGTTTCTAGAAGCATCTAGATGAGGTGACTAGGTTAAATTGTGTTGTATTTTCATTGGTTGCTTTTGGTGTGTTCACACTTTGTGTTCACACTTTGTGTTCACACTTGAGATATTTGTTTGTGTTCACACTTGAGATATTTGTTTGTGTTCACACATGATATTTTCTTGTGGTCACCCCCTCTCTCCTACACTCACCCGCCTCCTCCCTATATATGGCCGGCCCTCTCCTCTCTCACTCTCACTTGAGTTTTCATCTGGTAAAAAGATTATGATAGATTTTGGGGTGTATGGAATTTCACAGCTCATTTCATTCCATCACCCGATTCCCATGGCAACTTCATTAACCGTTCGTCCATAGCTTTGGACGGAACAAGACAAAGTCTTCCACTCATTCTCTACATCAATCTTGGTCGTCTCTTTTAGCAAACTTGACGACCGAGTTGCCTCGAGTCAGAGGCGGGAGCCCGTTTAAAGAATCGTCGACGTGGTGCCACCTGGACGAGCATATCAGAGATCGAAGAGATCGAAGCAGCCGCAATGGAGCGTGGGATGATGGTTAAAGAACGAAGGACTCGGATCGTTCGGTATAACCTTTCTACACTCTTTACAGTTTGTTAGTTTAGCAATAATGGCAGATCCGGGTTAAAGTATACGATAGCGCCAGTTAAAAAGTTTTTGTTCCGCATTTGGCGTCTGTAGACGGCCGGGGCGCTACCGTAGACTTACAGTGGTATCAGAGCCTCACCATTTTGCTATACTAACTTGTGCTAACGCGTTTAAAATATCGATCGGACCGGATATCGAAAAACACAATTTTCAAGCTTCACAGTTTCTGTCGATTTTAAATGATGTCCTAAAATTATTCTACATATCTCAGAAAACTGTGTAGGGTTTTATAAGAACACCGTACAAATTTGGGCTCATGAATCGACAAGACTGCCGCGGAATCGCGGCCAAACCCATGGTTTGGCCACGCATCCGCGGCCGTTCTGAGTGATCATGCCCCCAAACTTGCACAGTGTATTCTTCTATGGAAATTGGGGGTTTTGGTACATATCTTTTGGGCCCAGATTTTGTTACTGTTCACCAGTTGTTCGTGGGGCCCACTTTGTGATATTTTGTCGATCGAAATTTAAACATGTTAGTTTACAGTGCTTACATTATATCTCCGACCGGGAATGTCATTTGATCGGTAAACCGCGTCTGATTGCAATAGTTCTTTTAGACGGGTTTGCGAACGTGACATTCGCGTTGATGTTCTGTGTTGTGCTGTGATGTTGCGGATTTGTCGTGGTGGATAGCAGTGTGCAATGGTAGTGCAGTTTGGATTTATTTGTACATTTGATATTGCGGGGCGAGCGTCCAACATGTGAACTGTCGTCACTGCCTGTTGTATAATATTCTTTTGGGGCACGACCAGGTTGCTGTCGATGTACCTGTTGTACTATTATTTATTACTGTACTAGGTTTTGCCCCGTGACGGAGTGCACGGATAGCCGGATTCTGGGGGGCAACGGGTCCGCATCTTATGTTTTGAGAGGCAGAGGGGCCTCACTCTAGAATTGGCAGACTATTTGCCGCACTCGTAAGGGGTACAGGTTGACCCAAGGAGGGATGCCCAAGATTACCGGATTCCGTGAAGTGCTGGGTGGTCCATTCACTTTGCTGTAGGGGGCTGCCTCGTTTCAGGTTTTGGCGGGTAACTTGCCGCACCCGTAGGGGTCTAGGTTTCATTGCACAGGCTATCCACACGACAGGGGAACGTCGGGTTTCAGCAGCGGCTCTGTGAAATCCGGGGATCCCAGATTATCTGTATTGTTCTGTGATGCTTATTACTTTTCTGTAATGTTGCATATTATCACGCCTGGAGCGATTATTGTATATTGGTATATATACTATTAGATGTTGTATATGTTTTACACCCGCGCTAGTCCAGTCCCCGCTCTGTCATTAGTTAAGTAACCTAACGGGTGATGATGGGACCCAGTGACGAATGCGGATGGCATATGCGTACATTTTATTTTTGTTCTTTTCTGGTGTGATTGAATGATGGGACTGCGTTGATTCTGATCAATGCAAAGTGAAAAAAACCTATTTGGCAGTTGTTGGAACAATTTAAAAAGTGTTATTACAAAGATATTTCCTTTTGTTATGCATAGCGGTATTCAGTGGAATATCCTGCACCTCATTCGACAGGGCAAGGGCCGATATCCCTTCACCGGGACTGACCCCTTGGGCAAAAGTTTGCGTCAGGGTAATAACTTCACTATAGTCGATTACATGTTGCTTTGCATAGCGATATTCAGTGGAATATCCTGCACCTCATTCCACGAGGAAAGAGCCGAGATCCCTTCACCGGGAGTGACCTCTTTAGCAAAAGGTTTTCGCCACTATATTTTAAAAAGCTATCAGGTTCCTTCAGCGATATCAAGTTCACTACGTTAAAGGTTTTTCGCCAAAAACCAGCCGTAGCCCTCCGTCACTTCTTTTGGGTATTCAGTAGTGTTCAAGATATGTATTTTGACCTAACGCTAAGGCATAGTGTTTGGTAGCTGCTGGGTATTCAATTGTTGCATAGATAGATGAGTTGGTTTGGGACAGCCGTTCTGCCATTTTGACCTAACGCCAAGGGCATGTGCGGGTGGGTTCAAATTAACAAGATAGTAACGGGTAGAACTTGGCATGTGACTTATGACATTTTGACCTAACGCCAAGGTTATAAGAGCATGGGGCAAAAATCTTATCGAGAGTTTCTAAAGAAACTGAAACTTGCCAAGTATGCGCATACCTTCTGGAGTATGAGTAACGTGGATGCATTCCATCACGTTATCATGCGATGAGAGTTGGATCCCGATTCCCACTGATGAGTTGGTTTACTCTTCGGGTGATCCCGATTAATTCTTCTTTCAGGTTTGGAGGAGAATTTGACAGGACAGTGGGAGGTTTCCGGATTAGATAAAGTGATAACCATTCTGATCTAGGTTAGAGTGCACGCAGAGTGTTTCTTTTCTTTCTCTCTTTGGCAGCGACCTTTGACCGACCCTAGACTATGACTCAGTGACCAAGTTGACCGAACCTTCTTAAAATACTGGCTTTTGGATTGTCTGAGTTGCATAAGTCATTGCCACTCCTTCTTTTACCCTTTGTATTTCTCAGAACACCCGTATTACTACGGACATCCACTTCCATTGGATAGATCCATCGTATGGTTATATACGAACTCGAAGGGACTTCTTCGAGGATGGATCAAGGTTCAGGAGAAATAGAATTGGTTTATTCAGTTCTCTTTTATTATCGCCTTCTCTCAAGTTGCGAGGGCTGCTTGGTTTAGGAGAGTACACCTATTACGCTTATTGGATAGTCTTATTCCAAACCATAGGCAGGTGCCGGAAGGTAGGGAATGAAGAAAACCAATTAGCCTAAGTAGGGTGTGCAGAAGGTAATATGTAAAGACAAAATAAAGGGATTAGAAAGAGGGCAAAGTAAATTGCGACTGTTATCATTCACGACCAAAACCGCGTACTTCATCGCCACTCCTATTTCACCTTTGAAAGAATAAGGTATTATTCAGTTGTCGTTTATCATCACCTTCTCTCAAGATGTGAGTACTCCTTGGTTTAGGAGGGTACACCTATTATGCTTACTGGATAGTCTTCTTCCAAACCATAGGCTGGTGCCGAACGGTAGGGAAGGAAGAAAACCATTTAGCCTAACGAAGGTGTACAGAAGGTAACGACTAAAGACAAATAAAGGGATTTGGAGAGAAGGCAAAGAAATATACGGTTAAAGTCATGAATTGGATTATGGAAGAGGTATTACTAGGAATACCAGGATACCCCCACGAAACATTTTCATGTTTCAGTGCATTGTTAAAAGAAAACTGTTTTCCCGATTAGATACTTACTCCAAGAGTATGTATTTACCGGGTTTCATTCTCATATCCGTATGGTTTTACAGATGATGAGTGGGAGTAAGTTATTGGGAATTAGGTGTTTATCCTCATTATATCGGAATTCGTTGTAATTGGTGATATTTGAGGAAATCGCCAGGGTACAGTTTTCCACCTACGACGCACAGGTTTTGAGTTATTCAACTCAGTGGACTTATACAGAGTATTGTATGTTGTCCAATGTCTATCAGGACAAAGGGGTAGGTCCTCGTACTTTGTTCTGTTTACTTATAACTTCTCTAGTTTTTAGACAAGTGTTTCGTAGAAATACAAGGTCTAAGTTTTGAGAAGTTGTGGGTATAAGAATAAATTAGAGAACCAGGTGTCACAAGTATCGGGATTCTTCAAAGAGATCGAAGATGTAGATTCTTGTGATTGGTATTCAGATGATAGTAATGGCTTTGAGAAACTTGTTTCTCTTCCAGGTTACTCATAATTGGATGGATTCCTAAGTTGAGTAATGTTGATTAGTCTCTTTCCATTAAGTTGATATGCACTGGAGACAGCTGCATGATTCGAATCTGGTTCCAATTAAATAAGTGCCAAAGTTTCTATATTGGATATAGAATAGTTCGTACCTTAAAAGATGTTAAGGTACGGGGAGTTGTCCAGCTTATACTTAAAACCAGACTTTGGATAACTCAGGGCACGTTTCTGTAATGGCTGTTTGTGGGTTGACCCTGGCTATGACGAGGGTTGATATTCTACCATTTGGAAGATCAATAGTGATATTGTTCTTGACTCGCCACAGTTTTAATAAAATGGATCTTTTTCAGAAAACAGTAGTGGGAGTATGGTAGAACTGGAAGTGATTCCAGAACCGCCAACGATTACGGAAAATTTAATAGGACCTATATATTCAAACAGGTTTGACATTCCAATAGCGACTTGATTGAAACGATTTTCCGTTGTGTTTGTAGAAAATTGTAAAGAAATCACAACCAAAAATTATTTGACCGCAATCAACTACGGTGTCGGATGTAGTTTGTATGTGAGTGCGGATCGTCCACAGGGAAAGTGTAATCGTTCGTCTTTCGATTTAGGTGAGTTGAAACTTTAAGGAAAAGAAAACAAACAATTCATGATTTAAATTTTGTATTTCAAGAAAAAGAAAATATCTAGATCTAAGAAAAGTAAAAGATAGAATCAAGAATTGATCGTTTGATGATTTTTCCAAACCAAATTTCAAGAATCGAAATGAGGCTCGTAGGAATCGATCGGATCTATAGATGTGATGTAATCTTACAATTACGTATTCTTATCCTTCGATGAATTGATACTAGATCGATGATGATCGATCGAGAATTAGGGATTTCTTATGAAACTAGGGTTTCATCTTATCCCTTGTTCTTTCGTCGATATCATTCATATTCTAGCCTCTAGTAAATTCAAGAAACGATCGTAGATCCCTAATTTCGAGCGATCACAATCAAGAAAGCATCGCAACGAAACTAGGTCATCGATTCTTGAACTTGCTAGGGTTTACAAAACTCGTAGGACTTAAAAATAGTATTAAGATTTGTTACATCATCATTCTACAATCGTCTCGACTCCTTTACGAGCGGAGTTTTACTCACACATCACAACAAGAACAACAATTACAAATTGAGATCTAATTATGATGCAAGAATTAAAAGAAAGCAATATTAAAGAATTTCACCTTTTATTTATATCAACAATTTCATTACATTCGCTCAAGAACTACAAGAGGAAGAATTCGATCGTCGACTTGGCTTCGCTCGTCTCCGTGGATCGCGGATCGGCTTGGATCACTTGCCCGATTGAAGATCGGCTCGGCTCCTAAAAGGTTGAAGGCTTCTCGCTTGATTTGGTACTCAAGATCTTGGATTTGGAGTGGAATTAGGGTTAGGGTTTCGCACAAGCCTTGTCACGAGACTTGTGGAAGAAGATGATGAAAGAGGGATTATTTAACTAATGAAGATTAACCTCAACCCTTAGATCTAGGCTCCTATTTATAGATAACTAACCCTAGATCTAGGATTTCAAATTCTAAGTTTCCCTCCTAAAGTTTGTTGAAGAAATTCAAATTTCCCTCCAAAAGTTAGTTAGGGGAGAAGCTTCTAGATGTAATTAGTTAGGAGGAGCTTCTAGAAGAGGATTAATTAGGAGCTTAATTAGGATTAGCCTTCCTTAATTTTCTTTGCTGATCTGGTAGTAGTATCTGGAGTCTTCTGGAAACTGGGATGTCTTTCTGAGCAGTGGGCCCTAGTACAGGAGTTGTGCACTAAAAATTAGGAGGTGATGTCATCAATGAGCCGCGCTTCCGCGGCATAAGAAGGCTATGGCCGCGGATCCGCGGCTCCTTGATGGGCTTGGGCCTTGGTATTTCAGGTTCTGTCTTGTACTGCTATTTGGGCTTTTCTCTGATGTTTTGATTTGTATTTTTCCATCTGAATTGCTACCAGATCTGAAGTGATTTAGTTGGCGTATTTTTGATCAGCTCTTTTGCTTTTCTTCCGTATTTCCTGCACAGACTCAAGACAAGTGTTGCGCAAATACAGAAATGATGCGATGCCATGAAATGCGGTTAATTTCCCTTAAAGTGTCGGTTTAAAAGTCTAATACATGCAATCTGGTATTTTACGACTGATTTGCTAATATGTGAAATATGAATACCGAACATTTCTAAATGTATGCAAAAGATGGGGAAATTGCCGGCTAAAATATACAATATTTTCAACTGATCACCACTCCGCAGATATGGTGGGTAACCTCAGACACCCGAGAGGTACTTCGGTAGCCTCAAGGACGGTGACAGGGAGGTTCTTATCTACCCAGACTTGACACTACTGTTGTTCCAGACTATGAGACCAGGCAGGAGGATAAGTATAGCGTCGTTCTAAACTAGTTTTAGAAGTGCACCTGTATATTATTCTGCCAGAGGGTTGTCGTAGTCAGTGGGAGCAACGGAAGCATAGTGGGCAAGTAGCTTATGTCTATTTATATACTAGAGCAGTTATAGCGGAGATAGATCATCTAATTTTGATGCGACAGTCATGGGTTTGACTTCATCAGAATAGGGGATGGATCTATTAAGAAGGTAGTAGGGTGTGATGTCATGGTATCTGGATGACATACACAGAGTAGGAAGTAAAATTCCTATACTACGATCGGTTGTACTGTGGTCGTCACACAGTTGTTTCTCCAGACAGGATATGGATATAATATTTGACATTCTGGTTTCTGGATCTATGGTTTTAGATCTAGATTTGGGTAGTTTCCCAATGTGGGTACTTTGACAGATATTCTAATGGTTTTTAGAATAGTTGACTCCTAGCATGGTGGTGTACCTGCAGGTGATGGAGTCACCCTCTATAAAGATGTCTTACAGATAGAAGAGGAGAGGGATGTGCATGATTGGCAGATCACTTGTTTAGGCAATTGAGTCAATCATGAGATGTCAAGTATCACACCAAATGTTGTTTTTGCACTAGATGCAATAAGTTTGTATTAATCAAATCCTGGAGAGACATAAGGAAGCAGTTTTAGAACATAAGTGGATGTTCTACGGATTTGACGACGGCAGCCTCCTTCGGGAGACGATTATCATTCCAGGCTTCAAAGGTGACATGGATGACAGAGTGATTGTTAGAGTTTTAGTTTTCCCTCTGACGAGGGACAGTATTATGGACAGGTGGTCCAACAGGATACTGTGGGTGGCATGGTGCCGGATACTGATTAGGTTCAGTGATCGATACAGTCTAAGAAGTTTGGATTTGGAGTTCATTTATGAACCAGGTCCCATCAGATATCCAGACATATTCTAAGACAGGTATTACTCGATTCGGGAGATGGCTTTCTCCGCGAACTTGAGATTAAGAAAGATATAGAAAGAAACGTCTAGGCGGATCCACTCACTGAGGCTATTTCTCGAACACAATAGTTTTACAAACGGGCTTTGTGTAACTGATTAGTAGAGGAGTTGGATGTTCGGTTTCACACGGGCTGTGAGTAGTCGACATCGCAATAATTAGCCTTGAGTGCAAGTGGGAGATTGTTGGAGATAGTGCCCTCATAGTCAATTATTGGATCGTAGGTACGTGATTGCAATGATTGCGGAGGACCTATACCGGTAGGACAGTCTTACTCGAGATGATAGTATGCTATCTGGTTTGCCTTTATCAGTCGTGTACATGTTCAGGTGACTGATTACATGTTACACTTTGATAGAGCCCTTAGGATCTTGCTTTACTACCAACTGTATGATGGCGATCATATACGTGAGAGTTGGGTAGTTTATATGCATATCCTTAATTGTGGTCCCTAGTCGTGGGAGTTTCGAGACAGGGCATCGATACTCCAGAGTAGACTAGTGTATACAGTCGAGACCCCGACGTGGGGCGGTGGCCGGTCTCACAAGCCACTGGTATCAGTTTGATCACCTAAGATGTATACAGGTGCTCATTGGGTTATGAGTACACCGGACAGGACTCGCCGGGAACCTGCTAGTTGGTATTATACATATCGTCAGATAGCAGTTCCCTGGTGACATGTGTACAGGTTAGTTCATCGACCCGAGGTCGTCATTTGTCTCGTGTGAGTTCCCACTGTGCTTTGATTTCTACCCTACCACGGCTCAAAGGATTCGTGCAAACAGGCAGTTTTTGGGTACAGTCCCGAGCCATATGGAGGCACGTGAGCGGATCGGCAGGGGATTCGTCTCTCTCGGTATTGGGGGAGAGATCGTGCTGTGTCTAGGAGAGCCAATACACAAAGCCCATGGCCGTGGCAGGAGATTTACTGATAGGTACTCCAGTAGTATCTCAGGGTGTTATTGGGCTACACTCCGACACGACTTATACTGCTATTGGGGGTCTGACGTTACTAGCCCCCTAGGCAGATATGCGATACTCATAGACGAACGGACCGGACTGTATATACATTATCACTGTTAGGCTCAGTAGGGTTTCCGGATGAGTTCGCTCATCGGCATCCCTTGAGGTCAGTCCATGGGCAGCCGTTACGCATTGCTAGTGCCGCTGACGGTTTGTGGTTAAACCCACTGCCAGGGTACTGACGAGTCATTAGAGTTCCCCACAGACAGTTTCCTAAGTTCGGGCGAAACGTTGTAGAGGCCGTATGGTTTTATGGCAGGGTTCGGAAAATGCACGTGCGTTTACGCACGTGTCAGTTTTCGGGCAGATGATACTGGTCGGCTTTGGTTTAAGCCGGATCCGAGTATTATATTGAGTAGATATAATATATTTGTCTCAGTTGCATTTGTATTCGGTCGTAATACAAATGCGGGTATATTTATACAGTTACGGGGTTATCCTGAAATTCGTTTCGGGATCACTTTTGGAAGTTTCCAGTTTCCAGTTTTCTATCAGCCGTCTTTTAACATTCGGTTAAAGACGGATTTATCTTTTCTTGAGATGAGTGTGGAAGTTTCTAGAAGCATCTAGATGAGGTGACTAGGTTAAATGGTGTTGTATTTTCATTGGTTGCTTTTGGTGTGTTCACACTTTGTGTTCACACTTGAGATATTTGTTTGTGTTCACACTTGAGATTATTGTTTGTGTTCACACATGATATTTTCTTGTGGTCACCCCCCTCTCCTACACTCACCCTCTTCCTCCCTATATATGGCCGGTCCTCTCCTCTCTCACTCTCACTTGAGTTTTCATCTGGTAAAAAGATTATGATAGATTTTGGGGTGTATGGAATTTCACAGCTCATTTCATTCCATCACCCGATTCCCATGGCATCTTCATTAACCGTTCGTCCATAGCTTTGGACGGAACGAGACAAAGTCTTCCACTCATTCTCTACATCAATCTTGGTCGTCTCTTTTAGCAAACTTGACGACCGAGTTGCCTCGAGTCAGAGACGGGAGCCCGTTTAAAGAATCGTCGACGTGGTGCCACCTGGACGAGCAGATCAGAGATCGAAGAGATCGAAGCAGCCGCAACGGAGCGTGGGATGATGGTTAAAGAACGAAGGACTCGGATCGTTCGGTATAACCTTTCTACACTTTTTACAGTTTGTTAGTTTAGCAATAATGGCAGATCCGGGTTAAAGTAAACGATAGCGCCAGTTAAAAAGTTTTTGTTCCGCATTTGGCGTCTGTAGACGGCCGGGGCGCTACCGTAGACTTACACTAACAATCTAACTTAGAGGTTTAACTACTATGTTACAATGTTATACCTCAAGTTCTTGCCGTCCTTCACCTCCTTGTTATCCTTCTCCAAGTCGTGAGCTCCTCGAAGTGAGAACGGATTGCACCTCCTCATCGGCTTCTCCAAATCGTAGAAGATCCACCCAAGAGTTCCGAATTCGAGATTAACCTCTAACTTGAGGCAACTAGGTCACTTGGTGTGCTAAACTAAGTAGCCTAGGATGTGTAGAGTGTGATAAGGGTTCAAGTTGTCTCACTAAACCCTAGGATTCTCAACTCATGAAATGGTTAGTGTTTGAGAGGAGTTGGATAAAGCTTGAAGAAAAGAGAGAGGAAAAAGTTGTTAGTTATATGTACTAGAGGCCATTACTGTACATACGTTGTATATTGTAATGGATGCTTGGACATATATAGGGAGGACTTTCTTGCTCGACATGATAGTATGCTATCTGGTTGTACTTTATCTTAACATGTACTCTGATTATCTCTATGTTACATGTTGATAAAGCCCTTAGGATATGTACTCGACTACTGGGACTATGATGAGATCATACTAGTGGGGCCACGGTAGTCGACGAGTACATCCTATAATTGTTCCTAGTCGAGGGTGTGTCGAGACAGGGCATCGATGCACCAGAGTAGACTAGCGTATACACATCTTGACCCATATGATGGGCGATGGATGCTCCTATATCCATCGGTGTTTGACATCAAGGATGGTGTATGAGTGCTCAGTAGAGACTAGGTACACTGGACGGACTCGCCGAGAACTCCCTGATGGTATTATACCTTATGTCAGATGGCAGTTCTCCAGTGACACTAGTACAGAGTAGTCTGTTGACCCGAGATCGTCATAGAGTCTTGTGTGATTCCCACTGTGCTTTGATTTCCATCATACCACATCCAAGAGGGCGTGCAAAAAGGTGGCTTTTGGGTACAGTCCCGAATCACATGGAGGCAATGAGCGATAGGTGGGGATTCGTCTCTCCCGGTATAGGGAGTTGATGTTGTGCTGTGTTCGATTGGCTATAACCAGAAATCCCTGGCCAGGGTTACTGAGATCTACTGGTAAGTGTTATCAGTAGTTTCTCAAACTGTTATAGACCTCATATCGACACGACTTATCGAGCTACTGGGGTCTGACGTTTACCACCCCTAGGCAAGATATGCGACATATCAGACGACGAGACCGGACTGTACGGGAGTGTTATTGATTGGATTCACAGGAGAATGTACAGGCTTGCTTGTTGATCTTCTGAGCACTCAATACCTGGGTGGCTGTTACGTTTAGCTGACCGCTTGCAGCTTGTGGGTGTTTGATATGATCATCACCTACTGCCGGCGTATTGACGATTCTTTAGAGTCCTACATAGAGGTTTCTTGGCTCAGACAAAATGGAGTAGGGGCACATATGTGATATGTGCGGGACCGAGGATAATACGATATGAGATACCGTATTCTATTCTCGCGATATTTGATATCAGCCGGGTCATCGGATCAAGTGTTGATTCGATGAATCGGTACAGATAAATATTAGTCGGTTATATGCGATATAGCTGGATTGTCGGATCAAGTGTTGATTCGATAATTTAATGTATAATAATATATATGATATATTAAATTACATTAACTAATATTTGCTCACTAAAAGATTCTTTTTCTCACTCGGGTAATACATTGATATATATGCGATATATGTTAAATGTATTATTTTATTTTGTTACGATAAATATTATATATGTGATATATAATATTGTAATATGATATGATAACTAATGCAACATGTTTAGTGGAGTTTAAACATGATTAGGCTTTGGATTAGGGTTAAGACTTCTAGTTTATTCTAGAAGCTTTTCTTTTGTCATGATAAAGATATTTGTGTTGATTTTTATCTATGACTCATACTTAACCCTAGCCCTTGGTTAATTCTCTACAATGGTTTGGTCAACCATGGTTGCATTATTCATCATATTAATCCATTCATTATTCATCACAAAAGGATGCCCATCTTCTTCTTCCTTGAGCTTCCTTTTGAAAAAGCTTTCTTTTGTGATGAAAATGAGTGAGAAAAAGATTATAAATGAAAATCCTACTTCATCATCCTCATCTATCCTTGCCATTTAGATGAGGGTGTTCATTTCATATTATGAGTATTAGCATGTGTTAACGAAACTTCAAGATAGATCATCTTTGTATCGAAGATCGGAAGCAAAGGTTGCATCATTCTCTTCGTGAACCCTCTCGAGAGTCCGGAACAAGATGATCGCAGCGAAGGGACCTCAACATGGAGCTTAAGAAGTGAATGACCGGATCTACAAAGGTTGTAATCTCTCTCACTTAGTGTTAAAGTGTTTAACATGTTCGTTTTCGCCTAAACCCTAGTTTAAAGATCCGGCTTCGGGTTGTTCGGCACGGCTAAAATTTTAATCGGGCATGGTTGATTCCTCGTAGACCCTTGTGCGCGTGCCTAGCAACCCTACAAAAGTATCTGTAGTTTTTTTGTGAAAAAGATTAAGTGAAAAAGGCTAGATTTTTGGCTTTTAAACCATAAGAAAATATCTCATAAATATCTGAAAATATCTCATAAATATCTAATAAATATCTAAGTCAACAAATGCCAAATGAGTCCAAGAAAGTCAAAGTGAAACCCTAATCCATTTCACTAAAATACCACAAAGTTTCCTCTCTCATTTCCTCCACCTCACAAAAGAATTAATCATAAAAGAAAAACCTTAATTGAGGTGTCTCACTCCAAGTTGTAATCTTGATCAAATTACAAGAATACCCCTCTCATCCGTATATACATACCCGCATCCGTATCCCGAGAAACATGAATACAATGAGACGAAACTAATCCAATAATCAAATACCAGGATGCGGCTTAAACCAAAAGTCTACTGGTATTGTCCGCCCGAACATCATATGCGCACAAGTACACGTATGTTATCGAACCCTGTCGTAAAACCATACGACCTCTAAACGTTTTGCCCGAAGCCGGGAAACCCTCTGTGTGGGACTCTAAAGACTCGACAGTACGCTGGCAGTGGGTTTAACCACAAGCGCGTCAGCGGTACTAGCTGTACGTAACGGCTACCCAGGTATCTGTCGATAAGAAGTTCGACGAGCAAACTCATCCGTACCCCTACTGAGCCTGTCTGTGGCAATCTCCGTACAGTCCGGTCTGTTCGTCTAAGAGTGTCGAATATCGGTCCTAGGGGGCGGCAAGCGTCAGACCCCTAATAGTGCAATAAGTCATGTCGGAGTGCGGCCAAAAACACCCTAAGAAACTACTAGAATCCCTACGAGAAAATCTCACTTTCCCTGGCCAGGGACTTTGTATAATGGCTTTCCGAATACAGCGTGACATCAACCCTCAATACCGGGAGAGACGGATCCTATCTAACCGCCACTGCCTCCATGTGTTTCAGGACTGCAACCAACTACTACCTGTTTGCATGACTCAGCAGAGCCGTGGTAGGGTAGTAAACTAAGAACAACGGGAACACACTTGAGGCAAAATAACAGTGTCAAGTCGACGAACTAAGCTGTACTCATGTCTTCTGGGAACTGCTACCTAACGATAGATATATTACCAACCAGTAGTTCCCCACTAGTCCGTCCTGTGTAACTCATAACCCAATGAGCACATGCATACTATCTCCAGTACGACGTACTGATGGCTGTTGGATAGACATCTCCCTTCCTAGGATGAGAAGCGTATACATTAGTCTACTCTGGAGTATCGATACCCTGTCTTGATAATCCTGCGACTAGAGACCTGTGTAAGGATGTGCTTGAAAACTACCCAGCCCCAACCAGTGTGACTGCCATCACAACGCTGGTAGTCAAGCAAAGATCCTAAGGGCTCTATCAATATATATTAGCGATACGTTAAAAGAAACATAGACACATATTAAGATAGATACAAACCAAGTAGCATACTACTATATCGAGCAAGACAGTCATAAATCCGTGTATATATTCCAAGCTTCCAAAATGTAATATACAAACTAGTACTATACAATAATGGCCTCTAGGGCATATTACACTAACACAACATAAGACCTTGGCCAAGATAGTTGGGATTTAATGATAGGTAGATCAGTAATTTCCCGGATTGGCCTGAACCACATCAACAAGAATTATCGGGTTATTAGGGTCTGACGTTTACTATTCCCTAGACCCGGTATGCGATACTCTTAGACGAAGAGACCAGACTGTACGGATATTGTCACAGATAGGCTTAGTAGGGATCCGGATGAATTTTCTCATTGGCCTTCCTTTTCTACAGGTACCCGGGTAGCCGTTACGTACAGCTTGTTAGTGTATATGCCCTAGAGGCCATTACTGTATCATACTAGTTTGTATATTACTTAATGGATGCTTGGGATATTCACCTTGTATATACAATCTTGCTCAAAATAGTAGTATGCTACTTGGTTTGTTTCTACTTCAATGTGTACTTGTGTTTATTTCAGTATATCACTTATACGCATTAGTGGAGCCCTTAGGATCTTTGCTTGATTACCAGCGTTGTGATGGCAGTCACACTAGTGGGGGCTGGGTAATCTATAAGCACATCCTTATACAGGTCCCTAGTCGCAGGACTATCGAGACAGGGCATCGATACTCCGGAGTAGACTAGCGTATGCGCTTCTCATCCCAGTGTGGGAGATGGTCTGTCCCACAGCCATCAGTACGTCGTACTGGAGATAGTATACGGGTGCTCGTTGGGTTACGAGTACACTGGACAGGACTCGTCGGGAACTGATAGGTTGGTATTATACCTATCGTCAGTCATCAGTTCCCAGGTGACATGAGTACAGCTTAGTCCGCTGACTTGACACTGGCACTTCGCCTCAAGTGTGTTCCCACTGCACTTTGATCACTACCCTACCACGGCTCAAAGGAGTCGTGCAAACAGGTAGTGGTTGGGTGCAGTCCCGAAGCACTTGGAGGCAGTGACGGTTAGACAGGATTCGTCTCTCCCGGTATTGGGGGTTGACATCGCGCTGTGTCTAGGAGAGCCATTACACGAGTAGTCCCTGGCCAGGGCAAACGAGATATACTGGTAGGTTTCCAGTGTTATCTCAGGGTGTTTTGGGCTTCGCTCCGGCACGACTTGTACCGCTATTGGGGGACTGACGTTTACCGCCCCCTAGGCCCGCCATGCGATGTATCAGACGAACAGACCGGACTGTACGGAGACTGTCACATTCAGACTCAGTAGGAGTACCGATGGGGTTTCACCTCGTCAGCCTTCTTGTCGACATCTACCTGGGGACCGTTACGCACAGCTAGTGCCGCTTGCGGTCTGTGGTTAAACCCACTGCCAGCGTAGTGTCGAGTCTTTAGAGTCCCACACAGAGGGTATTCGCCTCTGGGCAAAACAGAGTAGAGGTCGCATGGTTTTGCGACAGGGTTCGTTCTCATCCGCGCACTTGTGCACGTTTGGAGTCCGGACGGGTATTACCAGTGGGCTCTGGTTTGAGCCGGATACTGGTATAGTATTTGGGGTTGCTTTTGTCTCTTTGTATTCGTGTTCGTCGGAACAAGAATACAGGTGTGTATGCACAGTTCTTTTTGAGGAGGAGGAAGATGATTTTTCATTAGGGTTTCGGAACGGGTGCGTACGCACAGTTGACAGTTGTATTTTTCCAAACCCTAATGGATCTGTGTTATATCATTTAATAATATATAATAAAATGAAATTGTGTCATGGTTAGTTTTTGTTGACTTGTTGACCATGGTTGACTTGTTGACCATGGTTGAACATTTGACTACCATCATTACAAATGCAAGATGCTTTTTCATTCTTGCTTTTTCATTTAATGTTTGTAATGATATTAGTCATTCCTAAACTTTCCATCAAACCTTTTTCATTTTGATTATTGTTATTATTTGATTATTCTTTTTCTTTTGTTATGGTTGCAAAAAGGAAAAGAGAAGCTTATTCTATCATTCTCACTCTCTCTCTTCACTTCATCTTCTTCTTCCTCTAGTCAAGAGAAACCTTCTCATGAGTTGAGAATCCTTCTCTTGAAAAACAAAAGCAAACCCTAGACACTCTCTACTCACTCTAGGATCAAGGGTCTAGCAAGCCGGCGATTCTAGTTCACTCCAAGTACGAGAAAGAGCCCAAAGGTCGAGCCTTCGAGGTGGATCCATCTTCGACGGAAGAAGGCGACAAAGGAGAACCATCAACCTCTACAAAGTTTGAAGACGAAGGAGTTCAAGTCTAGGTATAACCATCTCCATCCGAGTAGCTAACTCTCTTTAGCTAAGTTTGCTAGTTTTAGTTTAGGTAACGATCCCGACCATAGTTTAGTCCATGTTGCCTCTTGCGTTAAAATTTTGATTTTATACCGTTTCCGTCTCCCCGTAAGAACCGGGGGTCGCAACGTGGACTTACAGTGGTATCAGAGCCTAACTAAACTTAAACTAGCTAGGTAGTAAAGTGTAACGAAGTTCGGAACCGAAAAAAAATCACAAAACCGGAAAACTACAAAAACTGAGTTTCTGTTGAAATTTTTTCTGGTCAAAATGAAAAACTTTACACTCCTGAATTCGTCTCAGGGTTTTGTTAGAACACCCATGAAAAACGATTCACCAATTCGTCTAAACCGCCGCGCTTCCGCCGCGTGACCCTTCTTGGTCGCCGCGGAAGCGCCGCGGTTTGTTGTCTTTAGTGCGTCGTTTTTCGTGCAGTGTGTGTCTGTGTTGGTTTTGGGATTTTTGAGATATATTATATGTGCCCAGATTTTACAGAAAAGAAATTTCCTTTTGGGGTCCTATAATTCCGTATTTTTTCCGAACTTCATTGCACTTTGACTATGATGGTTATATCTGTGATGTTTGCATGTATTGAACGTTGGCTAATCGCTATAAGTCGATTAGTCGGGGTTATACATGATCTGTAATGTGCTGGAATGTGTATATAAATATGTTGGATTGTCGCGGGTGAATAGCCGGGGGTTGTGAGACGAGAGTTTACTTTTCTTGCAATTCATGTAAATTTGTAAATTGATGTAATAATTATTTGTTTGGCCGCACAACCGGGTCGGGGTTGTAGCCGTCATTGTATAATTTCTTTTTACTGTTTTTGCTCCTAGGATAGACCCGTGGAGGGGTGCACAAACTACCGGGTATGCCGAAGTGTCGAGTGGCCTACTCATGGAGATGAGGGAGGTTGCTACGCTTCGGGTACTTGGCGGGTAGTTTGCCGTACCCGTAGGGGTCTTGGGTGGGGTATTGGCTATTCACCGCGACCGTGTTATCTGTTTTTGTTACAGGCTCGTACAAATTACAGATTACTAGTATATCCAATGTATTTATCTGTGATCTGAAATGTTTATCATTGCAGTATATCTATATAAGATATTATTTAGGCGTTGCTTATGTTTTACAGACGCGCTAGCCCAGCCCCCGCTCTGTCGTTAGTTAAGTAACCTAACGGGTAATGACGGGGCCCAGTGGCGAATGCGAATGGCATAAGCGTACGTCATATTTTGGTTGTTTTCTGCAATGGTAGGATTAAATGATGGGACGCATTAAAAGTACTAATGCAAGAATATCACGCATTAAAAGAACTAATGCAAGATAATAAACCAAGTTAAAGTCGTTGGAACACTTTCGAAAAACCACTCGGTTCTTTTCAAAAATAACTTTTAAATGCGGAGCTTGAGCCACTCCTTCTAAAAGCTATCTCGTTCCATCGATTAAATCAAGTTCACTACGTTCACGGTTTCGCCAAAACCATTCGTAGCCCTCCGTCGTTTCGTATGAATATTCAATAAGTATTCAAGCTGTGTTTGTTGACCTTCGTCAAAGCATAGTGATTGGTAGCTATTGGGTATTCGTATGTAGCATAGATAGATGCGTTGGTTTGGGACATTCGCATTACCTTGTTGACCTTCGTCAAGGGTACATACGGGTGGATTCAAATTAACCTGGATAATGACGGGCAGAACTTGACATGTGACTTATGATTTGTTGACCTTCGTCAAGGTCATAAGAGCATGGGGCAAAAATCCACATCGGGAGTTTCATAAGTACTGAAACTTGCTAGATTTGCATACCATTTGGAGTGTGATGATTCTGGTAGGATTCCTTCAGTTTCGTCACGCGATGATATTTGGATCCCGATCCTACTGTGAGTATATGCTACTCCTCGGGAAATTTCTCACTAAACGATCAATGCTATAAACCTAGTAGGTGCCTAGAAAGGTGTTAGCGGGGTTACGCCCCCAGGGAAAAGAGGTTATTTAATTAAGGAACTTCGCGAAAGCGTTGGAAAACCTCCCTCGAAGTACCGACACTGGCCTGGCTGAACGGTTAAGCAAGTATTGTACGGTGGGATTGATCCCGACTAATTCTTCCTTTATGGTTTGAGGAGGGATTCGAGAAACAGTGGGAGCCATCCTGTTTAGACAAACTAAAAACCACTCTAAACTTGCAAGAGCATCATGCTGAGTGTTTCTTCTTCTCTCTCCTAATTGCAGCGACCAATCAACATGACTGGACTTAAGTTACTCCTAGATAAAAACAAACTGACAGGGCCAAACTACAAAGATTGGCTCAGGAATGTCACGATAGCAATCACTTATGACAAGCTGGGGTATCTTCTTACCACCAAAGCTCCCCCTGTCCCTGGTCCAACTTCCAGTGTCGCGGATAAGGAAATCCGCAAGACTTGGGAGATTGATAGCGCGAAGGCCAAGTGCCTCCTGCTTGCCTCGATGGACAACGAACATCAGAGGAGGCATGAGAATATGGACATGGAGTCCATATTGCTCCATACAAAAGAACTGTATGGAGAGCAATCACGTATCGCAAGATACGAAGCGTCGAAAAAGTTATTTTCGACAAGAATGGCCGTCGGATCATCAGTAGCCGAGCATGTTCTAAAGATGATCGGCTTCATTGAGGAGCTCGCTGACCTAGGGATCACATTGGAGAGTGAGCTATATACGGATATAGTTCTCCAGTCCCTTCCTTCCACTTACGCCCAGTTTATACTGAACTTCAACCTACAAGAAAAAGAGGTTGAACTATCAGAGCTCCTCAACATGCTGAGGAGCGCAGAGGGCACCCTACAGAAAAGTAGGGAAACATCCACTTTGTTTGTAGGAGGATCATCTTCTTCTAGGTCCAAGGCGAAAGCCAAGGGAAAGAAGAAGAAGGCCCCCGCCAAACCAAGGGGCGGTGTTGGTAAAGTGGATACGAAGGGAAAAGGCAAAGCAACAAAGATAGCGGGGAAGCTTGTGGATAAGGAAGAATGCTTCTATTGTCACAAGAAAGGACACTGGAAGAATGATTGCAGGGCCTGGAAGGCCAGAACACAGGAATTGAAGCAGGTTGCAGCTTCAGCTTCAGGTGTGTATGTTATTGAAAACTGTCTTTCAATAAACTCTACTTCCTGGGTATTGGATACCGGATCAGGATCTCATATCTGTAATTCTTTGCAGGCGTTGAGAAACCGTAGTGTTTTGAAGGCAGGTGACATGACCCTCAGAGTTGCAAACGGAGCTAGCATGGATGCTAAAGCCGTGGGGGACTATCACCTGGGAATGTCAGATGGACATGTTTTGGTTTTGCGTAATTGCTTTTTTGTACCCAACGCAACTTGTAATATCATTTCTGTATCTTTAGTTTCTAAAGAAGGTTATGAATTTGCGTTTGTAAGTAATGTTGTAAACATTCACCTTAATCAAGTTTTGATTGGGTCAGGTACATTGAGTAATGGTATATACGTGTTAAACCAACCACAGATTTTCAACGTCCAGAATACACACAAAAGAAAGTCTCTGGAAATAAATCAGACTTTCTTATGGCATTGTAGATTGGGTCGCATCAATGAGAGAAGGTTGACTAAGTTACATACAGAAGGATATTTGAATGCGTTCGAATATCAATCGTATGCCACTTGTCAATCTTGTCTCAAAGGAAAGATGACAAAGACTCCGTTTACTGGATAAGGAGTAAGAGCGAGCGAGCTCTTAGGACTCGTACACAGTGACGTGTGCGGTCCAATGTCTACACATGCCCGAAGCGGACATTCTTACTTCATTACTTTTACGGATGACTTCTCAAGGTACGGTTATGTCTTCTTAATGAAACATAAGTCCGAGGCCTTTGGAAAATTCCAGGAGTATAAGAATGAAGTAGAGAAACAGACCGGCAAAAGTATTAAGATTCTAAGATCGGATCGAGGTGGAGAATACTTAAGTGCCGAATTCCTGAATTACTTAAAAGAGAATGGTATTCTCTCTCAGCTTACTCCTCCATACACTCCGCAACATAACGGTGTATCGGAGAGACGGAACCGAACCCTATTGGATATGGTTCGGTCCATGATGAGTAACGCTGAGTTACCGCGATCATTCTGGGGATATGCACTAGAAGCAGCTGCGTATCTCTTGAACAAGGCTCCTACCAAGACTGTGCCCACCACCCCATATGAGATGTGGACTGGGAAGAAACCCTGTCTTAATTATCTTAAGGTATGGGGATGTCCAGCTTTTGTAAAAAAGCAGCATGCGGACAAGCTTGAGGCACGTTCAGTACAGTGTAAGTTTGTGGGATACCCAAGGAACTCCAGGGGGTATCTTTTCTATTCCGCTGAGGAACAAAAGGTTTTTGTTTCTCAGCATGCCCGCTTCTTGGAAACTGAGTTTTTGGAAACCCAGATAAGTGGGAACACAATAGAACTGGAAGAAATTCCAGAACCACAGACTGTTACTGAAAGCTTAGTGGAACCAGAGGGTTCAACAGAACAGGACATTCCTACGCCGCTCCGCAGGAGTAGTAGGCAGTCTCATCCGCCCGAGAGATACTGCGGTTTTCTCATAGACGGGGATAGAGAGGATTGCATCATAGATTATGATGAGCCTACTAGCTTCCAGCAGGCCGTTCAGAGCGTTGACTCAGTGAAATGGCTGGATGCAATGCGGACCGAAATGGAGTCCATGTACACCAACAAGGTATGGACGTTGGACATTGCTCCAGACGGGGTAAAACCCGTAGGATGCAAGTGGATCTTCAAAAGGAAGATTGGTGTAGATGGACAGGTTGAGACCTATAAAGCTAGGCTGGTAGCAAAGGGTTTTCGTCAAAGACCTGGCTTGGACTACGACGAAACCTTTTCTCCAGTAGCCATGCTGAAATCCATTCGGATCCTTCTTGCCATTGCTGCCTTCCACGATTATGAGATCTGGCAAATGGACGTAAAGACAGCTTTTCTAAATGGAAATTTAGAGGAGTGTGTCTATATGGACCAGCCAGAGGGTTTCATTCAGAGTGGGAGCAGCGGAAAGGTGTGCAAGTTGCTTAAGTCCATCTATGGACTAAAGCAGGCATCGCGGAGTTGGAACATCTGCTTTGATGAGACGGTCAAAGAATTTGGCTTTATCAAAAATCCAGATGAACCATGCATCTATAGTAGATTTGTAGCGAGAACTGTAGTATTCCTCGTTTTATACGTGGATGACATTCTCTTAATAGGAAATGATATTCCTATGCTACAATCTGTCAAGGGGTTCTTGTCACAAAGGTTCTCCATGAAAGACCTGGGTGATGCCTCATACATCCTGGGGATCCGGATCCATCGTGATAGATCCAAGAGGATATTGGGACTTTCTCAGTCCAGGTACATCGACACCGTACTGAAAAGATTCAGTATGGAAGATTCCAAGCGCGGTAACCTACCGGCTTGTCACGGGATCACCCTCTCTAAAGAGATGTCTCCCAAGACTGATTTGGAGAGGGATCGCATGTCTATTATACCCTACGCTTCTGCGGTAGGCTCTATAATGTATGCGATGTTGTGTACCAGACCGGATGTAGCTTATGCACTGAGTGTAGTAAGCCGGTATCAGTCAAACCCTGGGGAGAAACATTGGATAGCGGTAAAGAACATTCTCAAGTACCTGAGGAGGACTAAGGAGATGTTTTTGGTGTATGGCGGAAAAGACCTCCAGATTGAGGCCTTTGCTGACTCCAGCTTCCAGAGTGACAAGGATGATTCCAAGTCCATGTCGGGTTTTGTCTTTACCCTCAATGGAGGGGCGGTGTGTTGGAAGAGTTCCAAACAAGAAACCGTTGCAGACTCGACGATGGAAGCGGAATACATCGCTGCATCTGATGCCGCAAAAGAAGCTGTCTGGATGAGGAAGTTCTTGAAAGAACTTCAGGTGGTTCCGTCCATTGTTGATCCAATACCTCTGTATTGCGACAACAACGGGGCTATAGCTTTAGCGAAGGAACCCAGGTCCCATCAGAAATCCAGGCACATCTTAAGGCGGTATCACCTGATCAGGGAGATCGTAGATCGCCAGGAGATCGAGGTTCGGAGAGTCGCTTCAGAAGATAACACTGCTGATCCATTCACCAAGGCCCTGCCCCAGACTCAGTTCGAGCGGCTGATCGAGATGATAGGTCTTCGATACGCCAGTACATGGCCTTAGTGCAAGTGGGAGATTGTTAGTGTATATGCCCTAGAGGCCATTACTGTATCATACTAGTTTGTATATTACTTAATGGATGCTTGGGATATTCACCTTGTATATACAATCTTGCTCAAAATAGTAGTATGCTACTTGGTTTGTTTCTACTTCAATGTGTACTTGTGTTTATTTCAGTATATCACTTATACGCATTAGTGGAGCCCTTAGGATCTTTGCTTGATTACCAGCGTTGTGATGGCAGTCACACTAGTGGGGGCTGGGTAATCTATAAGCACATCCTTATACAGGTCCCTAGTCGCAGGACTATCGAGACAGGGCATCGATACTCCGGAGTAGACTAGCGTATGCGCTTCTCATCCCAGTGTGGGAGATGGTCTGTCCCACAGCCATCAGTACGTCGTACTGGAGATAGTATACGGGTGCTCGTTGGGTTACGAGTACACTGGACAGGACTCGTCGGGAACTGATAGGTTGGTATTATACCTATCGTCAGTCATCAGTTCCCAGGTGACATGAGTACAGCTTAGTCCGCTGACTTGACACTGGCACTTCGCCTCAAGTGTGTTCCCACTGCACTTTGATCACTACCCTACCACGGCTCAAAGGAGTCGTGCAAACAGGTAGTGGTTGGGTGCAGTCCCGAAGCACTTGGAGGCAGTGACGGTTAGACAGGATTCGTCTCTCCCGGTATTGGGGGTTGACATCGCGCTGTGTCTAGGAGAGCCATTACACGAGTAGTCCCTGGCCAGGGCAAACGAGATATACTGGTAGGTTTCCAGTGTTATCTCAGGGTGTTTTGGGCTTCGCTCCGGCACGACTTGTACCGCTATTGGGGGACTGACGTTTACCGTCCCCTAGGCCCGCCATGCGATGTATCAGACGAACAGACCGGACTGTACGGAGACTGTCACATTCAGACTCAGTAGGAGTACCGATGGGGTTTCACCTCGTCAGCCTTCTTGTCGACATCTACCTGGGGACCGTTACGCACAGCTAGTGCCGCTTGCGGTCTGTGGTTAAACCCACTGCCAGCGTAGTGTCGAGTCTTTAGAGTCCCACACAGAGGGTATTCGCCTCTGGGCAAAACAGAGTAGAGGTCGCATGGTTTTGCGACAGGGTTCGTTCTCATCCGCGCACTTGTGCACGTTTGGAGTCCGGACGGGTATTACCAGTGGGCTCTGGTTTGAGCCGGATACTGGTATAGTATTTGGGGTTGCTTTTGTCTCTTTGTATTCGTGTTCGTCGGAACAAGAATACAGGTGTGTATGCACAGTTCTTTTTGAGGAGGAGGAAGATGATTTTTCATTAGGGTTTCGGAACGGGTGCGTACGCACAGTTGACAGTTGTATTTTTCCAAACCCTAATGGATCTGTGTTATATCATTTAATAATATATAATAAAATGAAATTGTGTCATGGTTAGTTTTTGTTGACTTGTTGACCATGGTTGACTTGTTGACCATGGTTGAACATTTGACTACATCATTACAAATGCAAGATGCTTTTTCATTCTTGCTTTTTCATTTAATGTTTGTAATGATATTAGTCATTCCTAAACTTTCCATCAAACCTTTTTCATTTTGATTATTGTTATTATTTGATTATTCTTTTTCTTTTGTTATGGTTGCAAAAAGGAAAAGAGAAGCTTATTCTATCATTCTCACTCTCTCTCTTCACTTCATCTTCTTCTTCCTCTAGTCAAGAGAAACCTTCTCATGAGTTGAGAATCCTTCTCTTGAAAAACAAAAGCAAACCCTAGACACTCTCTACTCACTCTAGGATCAAGGGTCTAGCAAGCCGGCGATTCTAGTTCACTCCAAGTACGAGAAAGAGCCCAAAGGTCGAGCCTTCGAGGTGGATCCATCTTCGACGGAAGAAGGCGACAAAGGAGAACCATCAACCTCTACAAAGTTTGAAGACGAAGGAGTTCAAGTCTAGGTATAACCATCTCCATCCGAGTAGCTAACTCTCTTTAGCTAAGTTTGCTAGTTTTAGTTTAGGTAACGATCCCGACCATAGTTTAGTCCATGTTGCCTCTTGCGTTAAAATTTTGATTTTATACCGTTTCCGTCTCCCCGTAAGAACCGGGGGTCGCAACGTGGACTTACACAGCTAGTGCCGCTGACTTGCTTGTGGTTTTGGATATATCTAGTAACCCTCTGCCGGTGTACTGTCGAGTCTTTATATTCCTATGTAGAGGCTTTCACTGGTTTAGGCGAAATGATGTAGTAGCCGTATTGGATACATGTAGGGTTCCGATCGAATGATTGTACTAGTTACCCGGACTTTCGATCGGACAGCTGATAATACTAGCCGGCTCGGGATTGAGCAGGTTTATTAAATCAGGTTTCGATTTAATAATTTACGTATATGTATTCCGATATGTATATTCTAGTATTATGTTCTTTGTGTTATTCTATCTCTTTTGGTATTCGTATTTTGATATGAATACAGGTATGTATACACAGTAGAGTGTAATCCATATTTATACGGAAAACATTCTAGAAGGTGGACACCTCATTTTAGATTTATCCATTTATTTATAAATGGAAAATGAGGTGTAAAGGTGGTGAGAGGAGTATGGTGAGAACCATGGTTCAATAGAGTTGACAAATGAATTTTCAATTCATTAGTGAAAAATATTCAAGCATGGTTGGGTTTTAATATTGGAAAAATTATTTTACAAAACCCTGGTTAATCATTTTCACTCTCATGGATTTCATTCTCATCATATTTTCTTTGCTTCACTTTCCTCATTACTTTTCTTAAGCTCCTCCATCTTCATCTTCAATCTTCTCTCTACAATTTCATGTGTTGAGAATCAAGAAAGGAAGTGAGATAGATACACATATAGAACCATTCACTATATCCTAGACACTTTATATTAGCAATCTAAAGTATCTAGTTGCTCCACTTGACTCTTAGTGTGGAGCTAAAGACATGGACTACATCCCTCGGGTGAATCATCTTCGACGGAGGATGACCGGCAATCAAACTCGATCCAGGAGGTCTCAAGGAGGAAGGATAGGTGATCAACCTCTTTCAAGGAGATCCCTAGAAGCAAACGAAGAGGATAGAAAAACGAAGGACATTGATCTTTTGGTGAGACACTTCTATCACAGTAGTTAAATCTCCTCTTTGATAGCTAGTTTAGGTTTATGTTTGTTGGATATAGTGCCCTCAAAGTCAATTATTGGATCGCAGGCATGTGATTGCAATGATTGAGGAGGACCTATGCCGGTAGGACAGTCTTACTCGAGATGATAGTATGCTATCTGGTTTGCCTTTATCAGTCGTGTATAGGTTCAGGTGACTGATCACGATTACACTTTGATAGAGCCCTTAGGATCTTGCTTGACTATCAACAGTATGAGGGCGATCATATAGGTGAGAGTTGGGTGGTCTATAAGCATATCCTTAATAGTGGTCCCTAGTCGTGGGAATTTCGAGACAGGGCATCGATACTCCGGAGTAGACTAGTTTATACAGTCGAGACCCCGACGAGGGGCGGTGGCCGGTCTCATAAGCCACATGTGTCAGTTGGTTCACCTAAGATGTATACAGGTGCTCATTGGGTTATGAGTACACCGGACAGGACTCGTCGGGAACCTGCTAGTTGGTATTATACATATCGTCAGATAGCAGTTCCCTGGTGACATGTGTACAGGTTAGTTCATCTACCTGAGGTCGTCATTTGTCTCGTATGAGTTCCCACTGTGCTTTCATTTCTACCCTACAACGGCTTAAAGGAGTCGTGCAAACAGGTAGTTTTTGGGTACAGCCCCGAGCCACATGGAGGTACGTGAGCGGATCGGCAGGGGATTCGTCTCTCCCGGTATTGGGGGTGGAGGTCGCGCTGTGTCTAGGAAAGCCATTACACCAAGTCCTTGGCCAAGGCAGGTGAGATTTACTGGTAGGTACTCCAGTAGTATCTCAGAGTGTTCAGGGCTTGTCTCCAATACGACTTATACAGCTATTGGGGGTCTGACGTTACTAGCCCCCTAGGCCGGATATGCGATACTCATAGACGAACGGACCGGACTGTATATATATAGTCACTGTTAGGCTCAGTAGGCTTTCTGGATGAGTTCGCTCATCAGCCTCCCTTGAGGTCAGTCCATGGGCAGCCGTTATGCACAGAAGGCCGCGGAACCGCCAGAAGCACACTGTAGAAAAGAAACACCAGAGAGGCGGCAAGGAGGCCGCGGAACCGCGGCAATAGCAAGCTATTGCCGCGTTTCCGCGGTCGTTTAGGGCAATCACTTGGTGATTTTTCTACAGTAGCAATAAAAAACCATGAGCCGATTTTAGGTGTGAAAATAATCAACTTTTGAACAGTAAAAAAATCGACAGAAAGTTCGAATTTCGGGGTTCGTTTTCGGGACTTTTTCTTTGATCGATCTTCTAGTTACATGCTAACATGTTAGATAGAGTTTAACTAGGCTCTGATACCACTGTAAGTCCATGCTACCTCTCCCGGTACTTTCGGGAATGCGGAATTTGGTAAAAAACGATTTTTACGGAGGTGGTAACATGGACCTATAACCCGGATCTTGGTAAAACATCTATCTAGCAACCTAACTACGAGTTTCTAGCTACTCGGTTAGGGGGTTATACCTTGCTTGTCTTGAACTCCTTCGTCTTCAAACTCCGATGGTAGTCCGGATTGGCTTCTTCTCGTCGTCTCCGTACGCCGAAGATAGATCCACCTGAAAGCTCCAACCTTTGGCTCGTTCTTCGTTCTTTGAAGAAACTAGTTCACTCGGTTTGCTAAACCTTGTGAACTAGAATGGGTAGAGAATAGTTTGTGTGGGATTTTATCTATGATTCTTGATTCTCAACTCATGAGACAAGAGAACCATAGATTAAAGAGAGTGAGGAAGAGGTTGAGGGTGAGAGCAAAAGCAAGAGAGCTCAAGAACAAGAGAGAGAGTGAGCAAGAAAGAATGAGGCTCTTTTTTGTCTTTCACCCTCTCATAATCCAAAGCAATCATAACTCATCATACTAAAAAAAGTCTTATTTGATGGTTGAAGCAACCATAACCATATCATTTCATGCACACATTTTACACAAATGAGCAAGCAAGTAAAAGTCTTTGCCATGAAATGATGGCTATGGTTATCATGATGGTCAACTAGTCAAGCCTAGTCAACCGGTCAACAAAGTCAACAAGTCAACAAAAGTCAACAAGTCAACAAAGTCAACAAAAGTCAACAACCATGTCACCATAATACTTAATTAATATAATAGTTAATCACATATCATATTCTCATTAGGGTTGAGCAAAAAGTCAAATAGTCAACGGTCAACTGTCAACAACCCTAATGAGAATCCGCTGCTTTTGCCTCCCTGTCAACTGTGCATACACACCCGCATCCGCGTTCCGAGGAACACGAATGCACACTGGATAAATCCAATCCCAAAAGGTACACTAGGATCTGGCTTAAACCAAAGCCCGCTAGTGTAAACTGTCCGGACACTGTACGTGCACAAGTGCACGGATGTGACCGAACCCTGTCGCAAAACCATGCGACCTGTCGCAATACCATGCGACCTCTACTCTTTTGCCTAAAGGCGAAAAGCTTTCTGTGTGGGACTCTAAAGACTCGACACTACGCTGGCAGTGGGTTTAACCACAGACCGCAAGCGGCACTTGCTGTGCGTAACGGTCCCCAGGTAGTGCCGACAAGAAGACCGACGAGGCGAAACCCCTCTGAACTCCTACTGAGCCTGAATGTGACATTCTCCGTACAGTCCGGTCTGTTCGTCTGATACATCGCATGGCGGGCCTAGGGGGCGGTAAACGTCAGTCCCCCAATAGCGGTACAAGTCATGCCGGAGCGAAGCCCAAAACACCCTGAGATAACACTGGAAACCTACCAGTATATCTCGTTTGCCCTGGCCAGGGACTACTCGTGTAATGGCTCTCCTAGACACAGCGCGATGTCAACCCCCAATACCGGGAGAGACGAATCCTGTCTAACCGTCACTGCCTCCAAGTGCTTCGGGACTGCACCCAACCACTACCTGTTTGCACGACTCCTTTGAGCCGTGGTAGGGTAGTGATCAAAGTACAGCGGGAACACACTCGAGGCGAAGTGACAGTGTCAAGTCAGCGGACTAAGCTGTACTCATGTCACCTGGGAACTGATAACTGACGATAGGCATAATACCAACTAGTCAGTTCCCGACGAGTCCTGTCCAGTGTACCCGTAACCTAACGAGCACCCGCATACTATCTCAAGTACGACGTACTGACGGCTGTGGGACAGACCGTCTTCCACACTGGGATGAGAAGCGCATGCGCTGGTCTACTCCGGAGTATCGATGCCCTGTCTCGATAGTCCTGCGACCAGGGACCTGCATAAGGATGTGCTTATAGATTACCCAGCCCCACTAGTGTGACGGCCATCACATCGCTGGTAATCAAGCAAAGATCCTAAGGGCTCCACTAATGTGTATAGGCGATATACAAAAATAAACACATGTACACATTGAAGTAGAAACAAACCAAGTAGCATACTACTATTTTGAGCAAGATTGTATATACAAGGTGAATATCCCAAGCATCCATTAAGTAATATACAAACTAGTATGATACAGTAATGGCCTCTAGGGCATATACACTAACAATCTCCCACTTGCACTAAGGCCATGTACTGGCGTATCGAAGACCTATCATCTCGATCAGCCGCTCGAACTGAGTCTGGGGCAGGGCCTTGGTGAATGGATCTGCAGTGTTATCTTCTGAAGCGACTCTCCGAACCTCGATCTCCTGGCGATCTACGATCTCCCTGATCAGGTGATACCGCCTTAAGATGTGCCTGGATCTCTGATGGGACCTGGGTTCCTTCGCTAAAGCTATAGCCCCGTTGTTGTCGCAATACAGAGGTATTGGATCAACAATGGACGGAACCACCTGAAGTTCTTTCAAGAACTTCCTCATCCAGACAGCTTCTTTTGCGGCATCAGATGCAGCGATGTATTCCGCTTCCATCGTCGAGTCTGCAACGGTTTCTTGTTTGGAACTCTTCCAACACACCGCCCCTCCATTAAGGGTAAAGACAAAACCCGACATGGACTTAGAATCATCCTTGTCACTCTGGAAGCTGGAGTCAGCAAAGGCCTCGATCTGGAGGTCTTTTCCGCCATACACCAAGAACATCTCCTTAGTCCTTCTCAGGTACTTGAGAATGTTCTTTACCGCTATCCAGTGTTTCTCCCCAGGGTTTGACTGATACCGGCTTACCACACTTAGTGCATAAGCTACATCCGGTCTGGTACACAACATCGCATACATTATAGAGCCTACCGCAGAAGCGTAGGGTATAATAGACATGCGATCCCTCTCCAAATCAGTCTTGGGAGACATCTCTTTAGAGAGGGTGATCCCGTGACAAGCCGGTAGGTTACCGCGCTTGGAATCTTCCATACTGAATCTTTTCAGTATGGTGTCGATGTACCTGGACTGAGAAAGTCCTAATATCCTCTTGGATCTGTCACGGTAGATCCGGATACCCAGAATGTATGAGGCATCACCCAGGTCTTTCATGGAGAACCTGTGTGACAAGAACCCCTTGACAGATTGTAGCATAGGAATGTCATTTCCTATTAAGAGAATGTCATCCACGTATAAAACGAGGAATACTACAGTTCTCGCTACAAATCTACTATAGATGCATGGTTCATCTGGATTTTTGATAAAGCCAAATTCTTTGACCGTCTCATCAAAGCAGATGTTCCAACTCCGCGATGCCTGCTTTAGTCCATAGATGGACTTAAGCAACTTGCACACCTTTCCGCTGCTCCCACTCTGAATGAAGCCCTCTGGCTGGTCCATATAGACACACTCCTCTAAATTTCCATTTAGAAAAGCTGTCTTTACGTCCATTTGCCAGATCTCATAATCGTGGAAGGCAGCAATGGCAAGAAGGATCCGAATGGATTTCAGCATGGCTACTGGAGAAAAGGTTTCGTCATAGTCTAAGCCAGGTCTTTGACGGAAACCCTTTGCTACCAGCCTAGCTTTATAGGTCTCAACCTGTCCATCTACACCAATCTTCCTTTTGAAGATCCACTTGCATCCTACGGGTTTTACCCCGTCTGGAGCAATGTCCAACGTCCATACCTTGTTGGTGTACATGGACTCCATTTCGGTCCGCATTGCATCCAGCCATTTCACTGAGTCAACGCTCTGAACGGCCTGCTGGAAGCTAGTAGGCTCATCATAATCTATGATGCAATCCTCTCTATCCCCGTCTATGAGAAAACCGCAGTATCTCTCGGGCGGATGAGACTGCCTACTACTCCTGCGGAGCGGCGTAGGAATGTCCTGTTCTGTTGAACCCTCTGGTTCCACTAAACTTTCAGTAATAGTCCGTGGTTCTGGAATTTCTTCCAGTTCTACTGTGCTCCCACTTATCTGGGTTTCCAAAAACTCAGTTTCCAAGAAGTAGGCATGACGAGAAACAAGAACTTTTTGTTCCTCTTCACAGTAGAAGAAATATCCTTTGGAGTTCTTCGGATACCCCACAAACTTGCACTGTACCGAGCGTGCCTCGAGCTTGTCCGCATGCTGCTTTTTGACAAAAGCTGGACATCCCCATGTCTTAATGTGCTTAAGATAGGGTCTCTTCCCACACCACATCTTATATGGTGTAGTAGGCACGGTCTTAGTAGGAACTCGGTTCAAAAGATATGCGGCTGATTCTAGCGCATATCCCCAGAATGATCGCGGTAACTCAACGTTACTCATCATGGACCGCACCATATCCAATAGGGTGCGGTTCCGTCTCTCCGATACACCGTTATGTTGCGGGGTGTATGGAGGAGTAAGCTGAGAGAGAATTCCGTTCTCTTTTAAATAGTCCAGGAACTCGGCACTTAAGTATTCTCCACCTCGATCCGATCTTAGAATCTTAATACTTTTGCCGGTCTGTTTCTCTACTTCACTTTTATATTCCTGGAACTTTCCAAAGGCTTCGGACTTATGTTTCATTAAGAAGACATAACCGTACCTTGAGAAGTCATCCGTAAAAGTGATGAAGTAAGAATAACCGCTTCGCGCATGTGTAGACATTGGACCGCACACGTCACTGTGTACGAGTCCCAAGAGCTCGCTCGCTCTTACCCCATGTCTAGTAAACGGAGTCTTTGTCATCTTTCCTTTGAGACAGGATTGACAAGTGGCATACGATTGATATTCGAACGCATTCAAATATCCTTCTGTATGTAACTTAGTCAACCTTCTCTCATTGATGTGACCCAGTCTACAATGCCACAAGAAAGTCTGATTTATATCTGGAGACTTTCTTTTGTGTGTATTCTGGACATTGAAAATCTGTGGTTGGTTTAATACGTATATACCATTACTCAATGCACCTGACCCAATCAAAACTTGATTAAGGTGAATGTTTACAACATTACTTACAAACGCAAATTCATAACCTTCTTTAGAAACTAAAGATACAGAAATGATATTACAAGTTGCGTTGGGTACAAAAAAGCAATTACGCAAAACCAAAACATGTCCATCTGACATTCCTAGGTGATAGTCCCCCACGGCTTTAGCATCCATGCTAGCTCCGTTCGCAACTCTGAGGGTCATGTCACCTGCCTTCAAAACCCTACGGTTTCTCAACGCCTGCAAAGAATTACAGATATGAGATCCTGATCCGGTATCCAATACCCAGGAAGTAGAGTTTATTGAAAGACAGTTTTCAATAACATACACACCTGAAGCTGAAGCTGCAACCTGCTTCAATTCCTGTGTTCTGGCCTTCCAGGCCCTGCAATCATTCTTCCAGTGTCCTTTCTTATGACAATAGAAGCATTCTTCCTTATCCACAAGCTTCCCCGCTATCTTTGTTGCTTTACCTTTTCCCTTCGTATCCACTTTACTAACACCGCCCCTTAGTTTGGCGGGGGCTTTCTTCTTCTTTCCCTTGGCTTTCGCCTTGGACCTAGAAGAAGATGATCCTCCTACAAACAAAGTGGATGTTTCCCTACCTTTCTGTAGGGTGCCCTCTGCGCTCCTCAGCATGTTGAGGAGCTCTGAAAGTTCAACCTCTTTTTCTTGTAAGTTGAAGTTCAGTATAAACTGGGCGTAAGTGGAAGGAAGGGACTGGAGAACTATATCCGTATATAGCTCACTTTCCAATGTGATCCCTAGGTCCGCGAGCTCCTCAATGTAGCCGATCATCTTTAGCACGTGCTCGGCTACTGATGATCCGACGGCCATTCTTGTCGAAAATAACTTTTTCGACGCTTCGTATCTTGCGATACGAGATTGCTCTCCATACAGTTCTTTTGTATGAAGCAATATGGATTCCAAGTCCATATTCTCGTGCCTCCTCTGATGTTCATTGTCCATAGAGGCAAGTACGAGGCATTTGGCCATCGCGCTATCAATCTCCCAAGTCTTACGGATTTCCTTATCCGCGACGCTGGAAGTGGGACCAGGGACAGGGGGAGCTTTGGTGGTAAGAAGATACCCCAGCTTGTCGTAAGTGATTGCTATCTTGACATTCCTGAGCCAATCTTTGTAGTTTGGCCCTGTCAGTTTGTTTTTATCTAGGAGTAACTTAAGTCCAGTCATGTCGATTAGGTCGCTGCAATTAGGAGAGAGAAGAAACACTCAGCATGATGCTCTTGCAAGTTTAGAGTGGTTTTTAGTTTGTCTAAACAGGATGGCTCCCACTGTTTCTCGAATCCCTTCTCAAACCATAAAGGAAGAATTAGTCGGGATCAATCCCACCGCACAATACTTGCTTAACCGTTCAGCCAGGCTGGTGTCGGTACTTCGAGGGAGGTTTTCCAACGCTTTCGCGAAGTTCCTTAATTAGAGAACCTCTTTTCCCTGGGGGCGTAGCCCCGCTAACACCTTTCTAGGCATCTACTAGGTTTATAGCATTGATCGTTTAGTGAGAAATTTCCCGAGGAGTAGCATATACTCACAGTAGGATCGGGATCCAAATATCATTGCGTGACGAAACTGAAGGAATCCTACCAGAATCATCACACTCCAAATGGTATGCAAATCTAGCAAGTTTCAGTACTTATGAAACTCCCGATGTGGATTTTTGCCCCATGCTCTTATGACCTTGACTTTGGCCAACAAATCATAAGTCACATGTCAAGTTCTGCCCGTCGTTCTCCAGGTTAATTTGAATCCACCCGCACCTACCCTTGACTTTGGCCAACAAGGCAGTACGACTGTTCCAAACCAACGCATCTATCTATGCTGCATATGAATACCCAATAGCTACCAATCACTGTGCCTTGACTTTGGCCAACAAACACAGCTTGAATACTATTGACTATTCATGTGAAACGACGGAGGGCTACGGATGGTTTTGGCAAAACCGTGAACGTAGTGAACTTGATTTGGTCGATGGAACGAGATAGCTTTTAAAAGGAGTGGCTCAAGCTCCGCATTTAAAAGTTGTTTTGAAAAGAACCGAGTGGTTTTTCGAAAGTGTTCCAACGACTTTAACTTGGTTTATTATCTTGCATTAGTTCTTTTAATGCGTGATATTCTTGCATTAGTTCTTTTAATGCGTCCCATCATTTAATCCTACCATTGCAGAAAACAACCAAAATATGACGTACGCTTATGCCATTCGCATTCGCCACGGGGCCCCGTCATTACCCGTTAGGTTACTTAACTAACGACAGAGCGGGGGCTGGGCTAGCGCGTCTGTAAAACATAAGCAACGCCTAAATAATATCATATATAGATATACTGCAATGATAAACATTTCAGATCACAGATGAATACACTGGATATACTAGGAATCTGTAATTCGCACGAGCCTGTAACGACAAACAGATTACACGGTCGCGGTGAATAGCCAAATACCCTACCCAAGACCCCTACGGGTGCGGCAAACTACCCGCCAAGTACCCGAAGCGTAGTAACCTCCCTCATCTCCATGAGTAGGCCACTCGACACTTCGGCATACCCGGTAGTTTGTGCACTCCCTCCATGGGTCTATCCTAGGAGCAAAAACAATAAAAAGAAATTATACAATGACGGCTACAACCCCGACCCGGTTGTGCGGCCATACAAATAATTATTACATCAATTTATAAATTTACATGAATTGAAAGAAAAGAAAACTCTCGTCTCACAACCCCCGGCTATTCACCCGCGACAATCCAACATATTCATATCCACATTCCAGCAACATTACAGATCATAGATTTGTATAACCCCCACTAATCGACATATAGCGATTAGTAGACGTTCAATACAAATATCACAATACAGAAAAACCCGTTAGCTTAAGTCTTTTAGAAGTTCGATCAAAAATACGGATTTTCAGGACCCCAAAGTAAATTTTTCGTTCTGGAAAATCTGGGTTGAAAATATATATTCCAAAATTCCCAAAATACCCCCAGAAGCACACTGTAGAAAAGAAACACCAGAGAGGCGGCAAGGAGGCCGCGGAACCGCGGCAATAGCAAGCTATTGCCGCGTTTCCGCGGTCGTTTAGGGGAATCACTTGGTGATTTTTCTACAGTAGCAATAAAAAACCCTGAGCCGATTTTAGGTGTGAAAATAATCAACTTTTGAACAGTAAAAAAATCGACAGAAAGTTCGAATTTCGGGGTTCGTTTTCGGGACTTTTTCTTTGATCGATCTTCTAGTTACATGCTAACATGTTAGATAGAGTTTAACTAGGCTCTGATACCACTGTAAGTCCATGCTACCTCTCCCGGTACTTTCGGGAATGTGGAATTTGGTAAAAAACGATTTTTACGGAGGTGGTAACATGGACCTATAACCCGGATCTTGGTAAAACATCTATCTAGCAACCTAACTGCGAGTTTCTAGCTACTCGGTTAGAGGGTTATACCTTGCTTGTCTTGAACTCCTTCGTCTTCAAACTCCGATGGTGGTCCGGATTGGCTTCTTCTCGTCGTCTCCGTACGCCGAAGATAGATCCACCTGAAAGCTCCAACCTTTGGCTCGTTCTTCGTTCTTTGAAGAAACTAGTTCACTCGGTTTGCTAAACCTTATGAACTAGAATGGGTAGAGAATAGTTTGTGTGGGATTTTATCTATGATTCTTGATTCTCAACTCATGAGACAAGAGAACCATAGATTAAAGAGAGGGAGGAAGAGGTTGAGGGTGAGAGCAAAAGCAAGAGAGCTCAAGAACAAGAGAGAGAGTGAGCAAGAAAGAATGAGGCTCTCTTTTGTCTTTCACCCTCTCATAATCCAAAGCAATCATAACTCATCATACTAAAAAAAGTCTTATGTGATGGTTGAAGCAACCATAACCATATCATTTCATGCACTCATTTTACACAAATGAGCAAGCAAGTAAAAGTCTTTGCCATGAAATGATGGCTATGGTTATCATGATGGTCAACTAGTCAAGCCTAGTCAACCGGTCAACAAAGTCAACAAGTCAACAAAAGTCAACAAGTCAACAAAGTCAACAAAAGTCAACAACCATGTCACCATAATACTTAATTAATATAATAGTTAATCACATATCATATTCTCATTAGGGTTGAGCAAAAAGTCAAATAGTCAACGGTCAACTGTCAACAACCCTAATAAGAATCCGCTGTCTCTGCCTCCCTGTCAACTGTGGATACACACCCGCATCCGCGTTCCGAGGAACACGAATGCACACTGGATAAATCCAATCCCAAAAGGTACACTAGGATCTGGCTTAAACCAAAGCCCGCTAGTGTAAACTGTCCGGACACTGTACGTGCACAAGTGCACGGATGTGACCGAACCCTGTCGCAAAACCAGGCGACCTGTCGC
This sequence comes from Agapanthus africanus, assembly GCA_030015575.1. NCBI lineage: Eukaryota > Viridiplantae > Streptophyta > Magnoliopsida > Asparagales > Amaryllidaceae > Agapanthus > Agapanthus africanus. The sequence goes on along the minus strand of CM057337.1, from coordinate 564,850,797 downwards.
AATACCATGCGACCTCTACTCTTTTGCCTGAAGGAGAAAAGCTTTCTATGTGGGACTCTAAAGACTCGACACTACGCTGGCAGTGGGTTTAACCACAGACCGCAAGCGGCACTAGCTGTGCGTAACGGTCCCCAGGTAGTGCCGACAAGAAGACCGACGAGGCGAAACCCATCTGAACTCCTTTTGAGCCTGAATGTGACATTCTCCGTACAGTCCGGTCTGTTCGTCTGATACATCGCATGGCGGGCCTAGGGGGCGGTAAACGTCATTCCCCCAATAGCGGTACAAGTCGTGCCGGAGCGAAGCCCAAAACACCCTGAGATAACACTGGAAACCTACCAGTATATCTCGTTTGCCCTGGCCAGGGACTACTCGTGTAATGGCTCTCCTAGATACAGCGCGATGTCAACCCCCAATACCGGGAGAGACGAATCCTGTCTAACCGTCACTGCCTCCAAGTGCTTCGGGACTGCACCCAACCACTACCTGTTTGCACGACTCCTTTGAGCCGTAGTAGGGTAGTGATCAAAGTACAGTGGGAACACACTCGAGGCGAAGTGACAGTGTCAAGTCAGCAGACTAAGCTGTACTCATGTCACCTGGGAACTGATAACTGACAATAGGCATAATACCAACTAGTCAGTTCCCGACGAGTCCTGTCCAGTGTACCCGTAACCTAACGAGCACCCGCATACTATCTCAAGTACGACGTACTGACGGCTGTGGGACAGACCGTCTCCCACACTGGGATGAGAAGCGCCTGCGCTGGTCTACTACGGAGTATCGATCCCCTGTCTCGATAGTCCTGTGACCAGGGACCTGCATAAGGATGTGCTTATAGATTACCCAGCCCCACTAGTGTGACGGCCATCACATCGCTGGTAATCAAGCAAAGATCCTAAGGGCTCTACTAATGTGTATAGGCGATATACAAAAATAAACACATGTACACATTGAAGTAGAAACAAACCAAGTAGCATACTACTATTTTGAGGAAGATTGTATATACAAGGTGAATATCCCAAGCATCCATTAAGTAATATACAAACTAGTATGATACAGTAATGGCCTCTAGGGCATATACACTAACATGTGGAAGCTTCTAGAAGGTTCTAGAAGTGGTGAGGTGTTTAGTGAGTCATGGTTGCATTTAATGATTCCATTAATGCATGATGACTAGGTTAATGATTCATCATTTTATTAATTGTGTTCACACTTTGTGTTCACACTTGATATTTTCTTATTGTCACCTCCCCTTCTCCTACACTCACCCCCCACCTCCATATATGTGGCCGGCCCTCCTCCCCTCTCATTCACTCATTTGATTTGATTCATTTGGAAAAAAGATGATAGGTTTCGGTGTATGGAATTTCACAGCTCATTTCATTCCATCACCCGATTCCCATAGCAACTTCATTAACCGTTCGTCCATGGCTTTGGACGAAGCGAGACAAAGTATTCCACTCATTCTCTACATCAATCTTGGTCGTCTCTTTTAGCAAACTTGACGACCGAGTTGCCTCGAGTCAGAGGCGGGAGCCCGTTTAAAGATCCGATAACGTGGTGCCACCTGGACGAGGAGATCGGAGATGGACGAGATCGGAGCAGTCGCAACGGAGCGTGGGATGATGGTTAAAGAACGAAGGACTCGGATTGTTCGGTATAACCTTTCTTCCCTCTTTGTAGATTGTTAGTTTAGCGTTAATGGCAGATACGGGTTATAGTTTGTGATAGCGCCAGTTATAAAAGTTTTTTGTTCCGCATTTTGGCGTCTGAAAGACGGCCGGGGCGCTACCGTAGACTTACATGGTATCAGAGCTACGCCATTAACCTTTACTAACTTGTGCTAACGCGTTTAAAAGATCGATCGAACGGATTTTCGAAAATTGCAAATTTTCAAGTTTAAAGTTTCCGTTGAATTTAAATCTGGTCTAAAGTTTTTTTTGAGCATCTCAGAAATTCAAGCAGGCTTTTTAAAGAACACAGAAAAAATTCGACCCACTGATCCGACCGTACGGCCGCGGAACTGCCGCCAAAGCCATGCTTTGGCAGCGGAACCGCGGCCGTTTAGGTGAATCAGTAGACCATCTTTCTTCTGTGGATTCTACTTGGGAAATTGTGGTTTCTGGAACTGTTCATTTAAAACGTGTCAGTTTACAGTACTTACATTATATCTCCGACCGGGAATGTCATTTGATTGGTAAACCGCATCTGATTTCTATAGTTCTTTTAGACGGGTTTGCGAACGTAACATTCGCGTTGATGTTCTGTGTTGTGCTGTGATGTTGCGGATTTGTCGTGGTGGATAGCAGTGTGCAATGGTAGTGCAGTTTGAGTTTATTTGTACATTTGATATTGCGGGGCGAGCGTCCAACATGTGGACTGCCGTCACTGCCTGTTGTATAATATTCTTTTGGGACACGACCAGGTTGAGGTCGATGTAACCGTTGTACATATTTTTCATTTCTGTACTAGGTTTTGCCCCACGACGGAGTGCACGGATAGCCGGGTTTTGGGGGGCAACGAGTCCGCATCTCATGGCTTTGAGAGGCAGAGGGGCCTCACTCTAGAATTGGCAGACTATTCGCCGCACTCGTAAGGGGTACAGGTTGACCCAAGGAGGGGTGCTCAAGATTACCGGATTCCGTGAAGTGCCGGGTGGTCCATTCACTATGCTGTAGGGGGCTGCCTCGCTTCAGGTTTTGGCGGGTAACTTGCCGCACCCATAGGGGTCTAGGTTTCATTGCACAGGCTATCCACACGATAGGGGAACGTCGGGTTTCAGCAGCGGCTCTGTGAAACTCGAGGATCCCAGATTATCTGTATTGTTCTGTGATGCTTATTACTTTTCTGTAATGTTGCATATTATCATGCCTGGAGCGATTATTGTATATTGGTTTATATACTATTAGATGTTGTATATGTTTTACACCCATGCTAGTTCAGTCCCCGCTCTGTCGTTAGTTAAGTAACCTAACGGGTGATGACGGGACCCAGTGACGAATGCGGATGGCATATACGTACATTTTATTTTCGTTCTTTTCTGGTATGATTATTTGATGGGACTGCGTTGATTCTGATCAATGCAAAGTAAAACAAACCTGTTTGGATGTTGTTGGAACAATTTAAAAAGTGTTATTACAAAGATGTTTCCTTTTGTTTTGCAAAGTGGTATTCGGTTGGAATATCCTGCACCTCATTCGACGGGGCAAGGGCCGATATCCCTTCACCGGGACTGACCCCTTGGGCAGAAGTTTGCGCCAGGGTAATAACTTCACTATAGTCGATTACTTGTTGCTTTGCATCGCGGTATTCAATGGAATATCCTGCACCTCATTCCACGAGGAAAGTGCCGAGATCCCTTCACCGGGAGTGACCTCTTTAGCAAAGGTTTTCGCCACTATATTTTTATAAAAAGCTATCAGGTTCCTTCAACGAGATCAAGTTCATTACGTTAAAGGTTTTTCGCCAAAAACCAGCCGTAGCCCTCCGTCATTTCATACGAATAGTCAGTAGTATTCAAGCTATGTTGGTCTGGCCCTTAGCTAGGACATAGTGATTGGTAGCTGCTGGGGTGTTCATATGTTGCATAGATAGATGCGTTGGTTTGGGACAGTCGTACAACCTTGTTGGCCCTTAGTCAAGGGCGAGTACGGGTGGGTTCAAATTAACAAGATAATGATGGGAAGAACTTGACATGTGACTTATGATGGGTTGGCCCTTAGTCACGATCATAAGAGCATGGGGTAAAAATAATATCGGGAGTTTCTAAAGAAACTGAAACTTGCCAGGCATGCGCAAACCTTCTGGAGTGTGATAACGTCAGTGGATTCCATTACGTTATCATGCGATGAGAGTTGGATCCCGATTCCTACTGATGAGTTGGTTTACTCTTCGGGTGATCCCGATTGATTCTTGTTTTTGGTTTGGAAGAGAATTTGACAGTACAGTGGGAGGTTTCTGAATTAGATAAAGTGATAACCATTCTGATCTAGGTTAGAGTGCACGCAGAGTGTTTATTTTCTCTCTCTCTTTGGCAGCGACCTTTGGCCGATCCTAGACTATGACTCAGTGACCAAGTTGACCGAACCTCCTTAAAATACTGGCTTTTTGGATTGTCTGAGTTGCATAAGTCATTGCCACTCCTTCTTTTACCCTTTGCATTTCTCAGAACACCCCGTATTACTATGGACATCCACTTCCATTGGATAGATCCATCGTATGGTTATATACGAACTCGAAGGGACTTCTTCGAGGATGGATCAAGGTTCAGGAGAAATAGAATTGGTTTATTCAGTTGTCTTTTATTATCACCTTCTCTTAGGTTGCGAGGGCTCCTTGGTTTAGGAGAGTACACCTATTACGCTTATTGGATAGTCTTATTCCAAACCATAGGCAGGTGCCGAAAGATAGGGAATGAAGAAAACCAATTAGCCTAAGTAGGGTGTGCAGAAGGTAATATGTAAAGACAAAATAAAGGGATTAGAAAGTTGGCAAAGTAAGTTGCGTCTGTTATCATTCACGACCAAACCGCGTACTTCAACACCACTCCTATTTCACCTTTAAAGGAATAAGGTATTATTCAGTTGTCTTTTATCATCACCTTCTCTCTGTTGCGAGTACTCCTTGGTTTAGGAGGGTACACCTATTATGCTTACTGGATAGTCTTCTTCCAAACCATAGGCTGGTGCCGAACGGTAGGGAAGGAAGAAAACCATTTAGCCTAACAATGGTGTACAGAAGGTAACGACTAAAGACAAATAAAAGGTATTTGGAGAGATGGCAAAGAAATATACGGTTAGAGTCATGAATTGGATTATGGAGGAGGCATTACTATGAATACCAGGATATCCCTACGAAACATTTTCATGTTTCAGTGCATTGTTAATGGAAAATTGTTTTCCCGATTAGATACTTACTCCAGGGTGTGTATTCACCTGGTTTCATTCTCATATCTGTATGGTTTTACAGATGATGAGTGGGAGGAAGTTATTGGGAATTAGGTGATCATCCTCATTATATCGGAATTCGTTGTAATTGGTGATATTTGAGGAAATCTCCTGGGTACAGTTTTCATCCTACGACGCACAGGTTTTGAGTTATTCAACTCAGCGGACTTATACAGAGTATTGTATGTTGTCCAGTGTCCATCAGGACAAAGGGATAGGTCCTCGTACTATGTTCTGTTTACTTATGACTTCTCTAGTTTTTAGACAAGTGTTTCGTAGAAATACAAGATCTAACTTTTGAGAAGTTATGGGTATAAGAATAAAGTAGAGAACCAGGTATCGCAAGTATCGGGATTCTTCAAAGAGATCGAAGATGTAGATACATGTGATTGGTATTCAGATGATAGTAAAAGTTTTGAGAAACTTGTTTCTCTTTCGGGTTACTCATAATTGGATGGATTCCTAAGTTGATTAATGCTGATTAGCCTCTCTCCATTAAGTTGATATGCACTGGAGACAGCTGCATGATTAGAATCTGGTTCCAATTAAATAAGTGCCAAAGTTTGTATATTGGATATAGAATGGTTCATATCTTAATGATGTTAAGGTACGGGGAGTTGTCTGGCTTATGCTTAAAACCAGACTCTGGATAACTCAGGGCACGTTTCTGTAATGGCTATTTGTGGGTTGGCCCAGGCTATGACGAGGGTTGACTTTCTACCATCTGGGAGATCAATAGTGATATTGTTCTTAACTCCCCACAGTTTTAGTAAAATGGATTATTTTTCAGAAAAACAGTAGTGGGAGTATGGTAGAACTGGAAGTGAATCCAGAACCACAAACGATTACGGAAAATTTAATAGGACCTACAGATTCAATCAGGTTTGACATTCCATTAGCCACTTCGCAGATATGGTGGGTAACCTCAGACACCCGAGAGGTACTCCGGTAGCCTCAAGGACGGTGACAGGGAGGTTCTTATCTACCCAGACTTGACACTACTGTTGTTCCAGGCTATGAGACCCGGTAGGAGGGTTGTTGTGGTCAGTGGGAGCAGCGGAAGCATAGTGGGCAAGTAGCTTATGTCTATTTATAGACTAGAGCAGTTATAGCGGAGATTGATCATCTAATTTTGATGTGACAGTCATGGGTTTGACTTCATCAGAATAGGGGATGGATCTGTTAAGAAGGTAGTAGGGTGTGATGTCTTAGTTTTTGGATGACATACACATAGTAGGAAGTAAAATTCCTATACTACGATCGGTTGTACTTTGGTCGTCACACAGTTGTTTCTCCAGACAGGATATGGATATAATATCTGACATTCTGGTTTCTAGATCAATGGTTTTAGATCTAGAGTTGGGTAGTTTACCAATGTGGGTACTTTGACAGTATTCTAATGGTTTTTAGAATAGATGACTCCTGGCATGGTGGTGTACCTGCAGGTGATGGAGTCACCCTCTCTAAAGGTGTCTTACAGACTAAAGGGGAGAGTGATATGCATGATTGGCATATCACTTGCTTAGGCAATTGAGTCAATCGTGAGATGTCAAGTACCACACCAAATGTTGTTTTTGCACTAGATGCAATAAGTTTGTATTAATCCAATCGTGGAGAAAAATAAGGAAGCTGTTTTAGAACATAAGTAAATGTTCTACGGAATTGATGACGGCAGCCTCCTTCGGAGACGGTTATCATTCCAGGCTTCAAGGGTGACATGGATGACAGAGTGATTGTCAGAGTTATAGTTTTCCCTCTGACGAAGAGGGACAATATTATGGACAGGTGATCCAAGAGGATACTGTGGGAGGTATGGTGCAGGATACTGATTAGGTTCGGTTATCGATACAGTCTAAGAAGTTTGGATTTGGAGTTCATTTATGTACTAGGTCCCATCAGATTTCCAGACATATTCTAACACAGGTATTAGTTAATTCGGGAGATGGCTCTCTCCGCGAACTTGAGATTAAGAGAGACATAGAAAGAAACATCCGGACGGATCCACTCACTGAGGCTATTTCTCGAACACAATTGTTTTACAAACGGGCTTTGTGAAACTGATTAGTAGAGGAGTTGGGTGTTGGTTTCACACGGGTTGTGAGTACGCGACATCGCAATAATTAGCCTTAAGTGCAAGTGGGAGATTGTTGGATATAGCGCCCTCAAAGTCAATTATTGGATCGCAGCCACGTGATTGCAATAATTGAGGAGGACCTATGCCGGTAGGACAGTCTTACTCGAGATGATAGTATGCTATCTGGTTTGCCTTTATCAGTCGTGTATAGGTTCAGGTGACTGATCACGATTACACTTTGATAGAGCCCTTAGGATCTTGCTTGACTACCAACAGTATGAGGGCGGTCATATAAGTGAGAGTTGGGTGGTCTATAAGCATATCCTTAATAGTGGTCCCTAGTCGTGGGAGTTTCGAGACAGGGCATCGATACTCCGGAGTAGACTAGTGTATACAGTCGAGACCCGGACGAGGGGCGGTGGCCGGTCTCACAAGTCACTGGTGTCAGTTGGTTCACCTAAGATGTATACATGTGCTCATTGGGTTATGAGTACACCGGACAGGACTCGCCGGGAACCTGCTAGTTGGTATTATACATATCGTCAGATAGCAGTTCCCTGGTGACATGTGTACAGGTTAGTTCATCGACCTGAGGTCGTCATTTGTCTCGTGTGAGTTCCCACTGTGCTTTGATTTCTACCTTACCACGGCTCAAAGAAGTCGTGCAAACAGGTAGTTTTTGGGTACAGTCCCGAGCCACATGGAGGCACGTGAGCGGATCGGCAGGGGATTCGTCTCTCCCGGTATTGGGGGTGGAGGTCGCGCTGTGTCTAGGAAAGCCATTACACCAAGTCCTTGGCCAAGGCAGGTGAGATTTACTGGTAGGTACTCCAGTAGTATCTCAGGGTGTTCAGGGCTTGTCTCCGACACGACTTATACAGCTATTGGGGGTCTGACGTTACTAGCCCCCTAGGCCGGATATGCGATACTCATAGACGAACGGACCGGACTGTATATACATAGTCACTGTTAGGCTCAGTAGGGTTTCTGGATGAGTTCGCTCATCAGCCTCCCTTGAGGTCAGTCCATGGGGAGCCGTTATGCACAGCTAGTGCCGCTGACGACTTGTGGTTAAACCCACTGCCAGGGTACTGACGAGTCATTAGAGTCCCCCACAGACAGTTTTCTAAGTTCGGGCGAAACGTTGTAGAGGCCGTATGGTTTTATGGCAGGGTTCGAAAAATGCACGTGCGTTTACGCACGTGTCATATTTCGGGCAGATAATACTGGTGGGCTTTGGTTTAAACCGGATCCATGCATTATACAGAGTAGATATAATATATTTTTCTCAGTTGCATTTGTATTCGGTCGTAATACAAATGCTAGTATATTTATACAGTTACGGGGTTATCCTGAAATTCGTTTCGGGATCACTTTTGGAAGTTGCCAGTTTCCAGTTTTCTATCAGTCGTATTTAACATTTGGTTAAATATGGATTTATCTTTTCTTGAGATGAGTGTGGAAGCTTCTAGAATGTTCTAAAAGTGGCGAGGTGTTTAGTGAGCCATGGTTGCATTTAATGATTCCATTAATGCATGATGACTAGGTTAAGGATTCATCATTTTATTAATTGTGTTCACAATTTGTGTTCACACTTGATATTTTCTTATTGTCACCTCCCCCTTTCCTACACTCATCCCCCACCTCCATATATGTGGCCGGCCCTCCTCCCCTCTCATTCACTCCCTTGATTTGATTCATTTGGAAAAAAGATGATAGGTTTCGGTGTATGGAATTTCACAGCTCATTTCATTCCATCACCCGATTCCCATGGCAACTTCATTAACCGTTCGTCCATGGCTTTGGAAGAAGCGAGGCAAAGTATTCCACTCATTCTCTACATCAATCTTGGTCGTCTCTTTTAGCAAACTTGACGACCGAGTTGCCTCGACTGAGAGGCGGGAACCCGTTTAAAGAACCGATGACGTGGTGCCACCTGGACGAAGAGATCGGAGATCGACGAGATCGGAGCAGCCGCAACGGAGCGTGGGATGATGGTTAAAGAGCGAAGGACTCGGATCGTTCGGTATAACCTTTCTTCCCTCTTTGTAGATTGTTAGTTTAGCGTTAATGGCAGATCCGGGTTATAGTTTGCGATAGCGCCAGTTATAAAAGTTTTTGTTCCGCATTTTGGCGTCTGAAAGACGTCCGGGGCGCTACCGTAGACTTACAATGTTAAATTCTAAAATGGTTTTTTCTAGCGCCAGTTTTTAAACCCCAAAAAAATTTGTTCCACAACGACCACGGTAGATGGTCAGGACGCTAGAAAATCCCAACATAGTATCCGAGCCACCACATAAACTCTTACTAACTAGTTTATACATGTTTAAAATCTCGATCGACGTAATTTTTCAAAATCGCAATTCCAATTTTGTGCTTGTTGTCGATTTTAAAAATTGTTCAAATTTTTTTCCAGAGTATCTTAAAAATACGTGCAGGCGCTTTTAGAAGGACTGAAGGGATTTAGGCACATAGGCCTATCATACGGCCGTGGAACCGCTGCATAACATGCTATTTGGCGGCGGTTTCGCGATCGAAATGAGGCCGTTGTGCACCAAATTTCTTCCGGCACTTTATTGAATGGAAATGTGATTTTTTGGATGTATGATTTTGGCCTAGATTTGTTTGAGTACTGGTTAGCACTTAGGGCCAATACGGAAAAGTTTTAGTTGATTCGAATTTTAAATAAGTGTTTATCAGTGCATGTGATATTATCTACGACCGTGAATATCATTGAACGGTATTATCCGACTAATTGCTATATGTTCTATTAGACGGGTATACGAACATGATATTCACGTTGATGTTCTGTATTGTGCTAATATTGTGGTTGGATTGTCGTGGTGGATAACCTATGGTGTAATGGTAGTAGTATAGTTCAGATTTTTTTGTGTATTCATTATTGCGGGGCGAGCGTCTGACCTGTAGACAAACGTTTCTGCCGAGTTGTATATTATTTTATTAGGGCACGACCGGGTTGAGGTCGATGTCACCATTGTACATATATTTTTCTTTTCTGTACTGGGATTACCCTGCGATGGAGTGCTCGAATAGCCGGGTTCTAGAGGGCAACGTGCCCGCATCTCATGGCATTGAGATAGAGGGGGCCTTACTCTAGAATTGGCGGGCTATTTGCCGCACTCGTAGGGGGTATATGATGACCTATGGAGGGGCGCTCAAGTTACCAGATTCCGTGAAGTGCTGGATGGCCTATTCACTTTGTTGATTGGGGTTGCCTCACTTCTGGGATTGGCGGATAACTTGCTAAGCTCGTAGGGCTCTAGGTTTTTCATGGCACGAACTATCCACATGACCGGAAACGTCGGGTCTCATTTGCAGCTCAAATGAAACCCGAGGCTCCAAGATTATCCGACATTCCGTATTGCTTATCGCTGTTCTTTTCTCTTTCTTTGGCAGCGACCATGGCCCGACCCTAGGCTAGAACTCATGAACCAAGATAACCGAACCTTCTTAAAACACTTTGGCTTAAGGATTGTCATAGTCGCATAACTCATTGCCACTCCTACTTTCCCTATATATTTCTCTAGAACATTCCGTATCACTACGAAGATCCACAATTATTAGATATGCCATCGTATAGTTACATACGAACTCGATGAAACTTGTTTCATCTCGAGGATGGTTTCCAGTTCGGGAGAAATAGAATAGGAATATTCAGTTGTCTTTTCCCTTTACTTTCTCTCAGGTTACGAGAGCTCCTGGAATTAGGAGAGTACACCCACTGCGCTCATTGGATAGTCTTGTTCCAAACCATAGGCACCTGCCAAAAGGTTGGGAATGAAGAAAATCAAATAGCTTAAGTATGGTGTACAGAAGGTAATAAGTAAAGACATATAAAGAGATTAGAAAGAGGGCAAAGAAAATTGCAACTGCTATCATTCACGATGAAATCACGTATATTATCGCCACTCCTACTGTACCCTTTTCTTTTCTCTGGAACATTCCGTATCACTACGAAGATCCACATTTATTAGATATGACATCGTATAGTTACATACGAACTCGAAGGAACTTGTTCCAATTCAAGGATGGTTTTCGGTTCAGGTGAAATAGAATATGATTATTCGGTTGCCTTTTATCTTTATCTTCTCTTAAGTTGTGAGGGCTTCTCGGATTAGGAGTGTACACCTATTATGCTTATTGGATAGTCTTCTTCCAAACCTTAGGCAGGTGCCGAAAGGTAGGGAAGGAAGAAAAACAATTAGCTTAAGTGTGGTGTACAGAAGGTAAGAAGAAAAGAAAAATAAAGGGATTGGAGAGATGGAAAGGAAATATACGGTTACGATCATGAATCAGGATAGTGGAAGATGCATTACGAGGAATACCTGGATACCCCTTTGAAACATTTTCATGTTTCAGTTTCACTGTGCGGTGTTAATCGAAAACTGTTTTCCCAATTAGATTCTAACTCCAGGGTATGTATTTACCAGATTTTATTCTCACATTTGTATGGCGTTACAGATACCGAGTGGGAGTAGAATATTGGGAATTGGATGATTATATCCTCCACATATCAGAATTCTTTATAATTGGTGATATTTGAGAAAATCACCTGGGTTGTGCTTGACGACAAATATTTGTTTTCGAATATCCGTTGTTATGCACCATTTTCAAACTGATATATCTGTACGTTTATTTTATAAAGTAAGATATAACTTTTTGAATGACATTTACCTATATCAGTTGATGATTGGGTAAGGAGTATTCAATAACGGTGTAATTCTTCTTAACCATAGTACAGTTTTCAACCACGACGCATAAGGTTTGAGTTATTAACCTCAGAGGACTTATACAAAATATTGTATGTTGTCTAGTGTCCACTAGGACAAAGGGGTTGGTACTCGTACTATATTCTATTTACTTATGACTTCTCTAGTTTTTAGATATGTGTTTCACTGAAATACAAGGTCCAAATTTTGAGAAGTTATAGGTATATTAATAAAGTAGAGAACCACATGTTGCAAGTATCAGGATTCTTCAAGGTGATCGAAGATGTAGATACTTGTGCTAGGTATTCCGTTGATAGTAATGATTTTGAGAACTTACTTATCTTTCAGGTTACTCATATGCGGATGCAATTGTAGATGAGTAATATTGCTTGGCCTCATTCCACTTAGTTGACATGCACTCGAGACAACTGCATGATTTGAATCTGGTTCCAATTAAATGAGTGCCTCTGTTTCTATATTATATATAGAATGGTTCATATCTTAACGATGTTAAGGTATATGGATTTGTCCGGCTTATGCTTAAAACCAGACTCTGGACAAACATAAGGCGCGTTTCAGTAATGGCAGTTTGGTATTATACATATTGTCAGATAGCAATTCCCAGGTGACATGAGTACAGGTTAGTTTGTCGACCTGAGATCGTCATTTATCTCATGTGAGTTCCCACTGTGCTTTGATTACTACCCTACCACGGCTCAAAGGATTCGTGCAAACAGGTTTTAGTTGGGTAAAGTCCCAAGCCACATGGAGGCAGTGAAAGGATCGTCGTGGATTCGTCTCTCCCGGTATTTGGGGTTGATGTCGTGCTGTGCACAGGTGTCCATCACCAGAAGTCCTCGGCCGAGGTGGATGAGAATTACTGATTTGGATTAGTAGTTTCTCATTGGGTGATGGGCTTCATACCGACACGAATTATCGCGTTATTAAGGGTCTGACTTTATCCACCCCCTAGACTCGATATGCGATATTCTTAGACGAATAGACCGGACTGTATGGAGATTTTCACGGACAGGCTCAGTGGGGCTTTGGATGAGTGAGTTTGCTCGTCGGCCTTCCTTTTGCTTAATACCTGGGTAGCCGTTACGTATAGTTAGTGCCGCTGACGTGCTTGTGGTTAAACCCACTGCCAGCATATTGACGAGTTTTTAGAGTCCCACACAGAGCGTTTCCCTGGTTTTGGCGAAATGATGTAGTAGCCGTATTGGATACGTGCTGGGTTCCAATCTATCGATTATACTATGTACCCGGACTTTCGATCGGATAGTTAATAATACTAGCCGGCTCGGTTTTGAGCCGGATTATTAAATCAGGTGTTGATTTAATAATTTACATCTATATATTTCAATATGTATATTCTAGTATTATGTTTTTTGTGTTATTCTATCTCTTTGGGTATTCGTATTTCGGCACAAATAAAGGTATGTATATGTAGGGCTACGCCAACGCCCCGGCAATCAATCCGTGGCCAAATGCGGAACAAAAACTTTTAAAACCCGGCGCTAATGTAACCCGATTCCCGGATCGAACCATTAACCCTATACTAGTTAACTGTAAAAGGAGTTTAAGAGATTATACCGATCGATCCGTGTCCTTCGGTCTTCAACCTCTTCCCAAGCTCCTTGCGGATGCCTTGAACAAGTTTGCTCTCCATTCTCCCTCGTCGAAGACGATCCACGTCGAGAATTCTTAATACGGGCTCCTGCTTCTAAACCGAAGCAACTCGGGCATCCAGTTTGCTAACCTAGATGCACAAGATGAAGTAGAGAGAGTGTGTGAACATTTTGTCTCAATACATCCATGGATTCTCAACACATGAGAGGGTATGGATGGAGGTTGAAGAAGAAGCTATTGGAGTGTGAAGTGTGAGCTCTCAAGACTTGGCTTGTAAAAGAAAATGCATCACCTCAAAAGGAATGAGATGGCTGCCCTCTCATGAGTGTTGTGTGATATTTGAGTGTTTACACCATTAAAGAAAATCCATACCCAGAAAAAAAATCTTATGCCATGACAAATATCTCACAACAATCATAAACAATAAAGCATGGTCCATGCCTCATTAATGCCACAAGCCAAAACTTGCCCTCACACTTTACACATAATCAATATTAAACATTTAAACATAAAACCTTAAATGTTTAATACAATAAAAGGAAGTGGCATCTTCAAAAGTAATCTTGTAACGGATTACAAGAATACCCCTCATCTGTATATACATACCTGCATCCGTATTCCGACAGAATACGAATACAACGAGATGAAAATAATCCAACAATCTAATACTAGGATCTAGTTTAAACCAAAGCCCACTAGTATGATCCATCCGATCATGATCCATGCACAAGTGCACGTATATGATCGAACCCTGCCATAAAACCATACGACCTCTACAACGTTTCGCCCGAACTAGGGAAACCCTTTGTGTGGGACTCTAAAGACTCGTCAATACTGGCAGTGGGTTTAACCGCAAGCACGTCAGTGGCACTAGCTGTACGTAACGGCTGCCCAGGTATTGAGCGAAAGGGAAGCCGACGAGCGAACTCATCCCGAAACCCTACTGAGCCTATCTGTGGCAATCTCCGTACAGTCCGGTCTGTTCGTCTAAGAGTATCGCATATCGGGCCTAAGGGGATGGTAAACGTCAGACCCCTAATAGCGGTATAAGTCGTGTCGGAGTGTAGCCCAGAACACCCTGAGAAACTATTGGTATACCTACCAGTAAATCTCACTTGCCCTGGCCAGGGACTTTGTGTAACGGCTCTCCAAACACAGCGCGATATCAATCCCCAATACTGGGAGAGACGAATCCTATTTAACCGACACTGCCTCCAAGTGCTTCAACACTGACTCAACTACTACCTATTTTCACGACTCAATAGAGCCGTGGTAGGGTAGCAATCTAAGAACAGTAGGAACACACTTGAGGCGAAGTAGAAGTGTCAAGTAAACGGACTGTACTCATGTCACCTAGGAACTGCTACCTGACGAAAGGTATAGTACCAACCAGCAGTACCCTACGAGTCCATCCGGTGTACTCATAACCCAATGAGCACCTGTATACATCTTAGGTGAACCAACTGACACCAATGGCTTGTAAGACTGGCCACCGCCCCTCATCGGGGTTTCGATCCGTATACACTAGTCTAGTATGGGAGTATCGATGCCCAGTCTCGAAACTCCCATGACTAGGGAAACTTTAAGGATGTGCTCATAGACCACCCAACTCTCACATATATGATCGCCATCATACTGCAGGTAGTCAAGCATGAATCCTATAGGCTTTATCAACATGTAATAGTGATCTGTAATGTCACCTGAAGCATGTACATGATGATAAAGACAAACCAGATAGCATACTATCATCTCGAGTAAGACTTTTCTACCGGCATAGGTCCTCCCTCAATCATTGCAATCACATGCCATGATCCAATAATCAACTTGAGGGCACTATAGCCAACAATCTCCTACTTGCACTTAAGGCTAATTATTGCGGTGTCGCATACTCATAGCTCGTGTGATACCGAACACCCAAAATCTCTACTAATCAGTTTCACAAAGCTCGTTTGTAAAACTATTGCGTTCGAGAAATAGCCTCAGTGAGTGGATCCGCTCCAATGTTTCTTTCTATGTCTCTTCTTTTCTTAAGTTCACGGAGAAAGCCATCTCCCGAAATGAGCAATACATGTCTTAGAATATGCCTGGATATCTGATGGGACCTAGTTCACAAATAAACTCCAAATCCAGTAAACTTCTTGGACTGTATCGTCAACTGAATTTAATCAATATTCTGAGCAATGCTTCCCTCAGTATCCGCTTGGATCACCTGTCCAAACTACTGTCCCTCGTTAATAGGGAAAACTATAACTCTGACAGTCACTCTGTCATATAGGTCACCTTGGAAGCCTGGAATGATAACCGTCTCTCGAAGGAGGATGCCGTTATCATATTCTCTAGAACATTCATTTATGTTCAAAAACTGTTTCCGAATGTTTCTTCAGGATTGGATTAATATACCAACTTATTGCATCTAGTGCAAAAACAACATCTGGTGAGGTACTTGACATTTCATGATTGACTCAATTTCCTAAGCAAGTGATATGCCAATCATGCACATCCCTCTCCCCTTTAGTCTGTAAGACACCTTTAGAGAGGGTGACTCCATCACCTGCAGGTACACTACCATGCCAGGAGTCGACTATTCTAAAACACCTTTAGAATACTGTCTAAGTACTCGATTGGGAAACTACCCAAATCTAGATCTATAACCATAGATCTAGTAACCAGAATGCCAGATATAATATCCAAATCCTATGTGGAGAAACCACTGTGTGACAACCACAGTATAACCGATCGTAGTATAGGAATTTCACTTCCTACAATGTGTATGTCATCCAAATACCAGGACATACCACCCTACTACCTTCTTAACAGATCCATCTCCTATTCTGATGAAATCAAAACCTATGACTCTCATATCAAAAATAGATGATCTATCTCTCCTATATTTGCTTTAGTTTATAAATAGACATAAGCAACTTGTCCATTATGCTTCCGCTGCTCCCACTGACTACAACAACCCTCTGGCAGAGTCATATACACGTGCACTTCTAAAGCTGGTTTAGAACGACTCTATACTCATCCTCATGCCGGGTCTCATGGTCTAGAACAGCAATAATGGCAAGTCTGGGTAAACAAGAACCTCCCTGTCACCGTCTTTGGGTATGCCGAAGTACCTCTCGGACGCCGGAGGTTACCCACCATATTTGCGGAGTGGCTAATGGAATGTCAAACCTTGATTGAATCTTTAGGTTCTATTAAATTTTCAGTAATCGTTTGTGGTTCTAGAATCACTTCCTGTTCTACCATACTCCCACTACTGTTTTCTGAAAAAAATCCATTTTCCTAAAACTGTGGCGAGTCAAGAACAATATCACTATTGATCTTCCAGATGGTAGAAAGTTACCCCTCATCATAGCCTGGGATAACCCACAAACTGCCATTACAAAAACATGCCTTGAGTTATCCAGAGTCTGGTTTTAAGCATAAGCCGGAAAACTCTATATACCTTAACATCGTTCAGATATGAACCATTCTATATACATTATAGAAACAGAGACACTGATTTAATTGGAACCAGATTCAAATCATGCGGCTGTCTTCAGTGCATGTCAACTCAATGGAAGAGAGGCCGATCAGTATTACTCAACTTAGGAGTGCATCCAGATATGAGTAACCCGAAAGAGAAGCAAGTTCTCAAAACCATTACTATCAACTGAATACTAAACACAAGTATCTACATCTTCTATCATCTTGAGGAATCCAGATACTTGCAACACATGGTTCTTTACTTTATTCTTGTACCTATAACTTCTTGAAACTTGGACCTTGTATTTCTACGAAATACTTGTCTAAATAGGAGAAGTCACAAGTAAAATGAATATAGTACGAAGACTAAACCCTCTGTCCTAATGGACACTGGACAACATGCAATACTTTGTATAAGTCCCCTGAGTTAAATGGCTCAAATCCTGTGCGTCGTAGGTTGAAAACTATACTATGGTTAAGAAGAATTACACCGCTGTTTAATACTCCTTACCTAACCATCAACTGATATAGGTAAATATCATTGACATAATTTCAAAAAGTTATATCTCACTTTATAAAATAAACGTACAGATATATCAGTTTGAAATTGGTGCATAACAATAGATATTCAAAACCAAATATTTGCCATCAGGCAAAACCCAGGCGATTTCCTCAAATATCACCAATTACAACGAATTCCTATATAATGAGGATATAATCACCTAATTCCCAATAATTTACTCCCACTCATCATCTGTAAAACCATACAGATATGAGAATCAGACCTGGTAAATACATACCCTGGAGTAAGGATCTAATTTGAAATAAGTTTTCAATTAACAATGCACAGTGAAACTGAAACATGAAAAATGTTTCGAAGGGATATCCGTCTATTTCTAGTAATGCCTCTTCCAGTCAAATTCATGACTATAACCATATGTTTCTTTTCCGTCTCTCCAAATCACTTTATTTGTCTTTACTTATCACCTTCTGTACACCATCCTTAGGCTAAATGGTTTTCTTCCTTCCCTACCGTTCGGCATCAGCCTATGGTTTGGAAGAAGACTATCCGATAAGCTTAATAGGTGTACTCTCTTAATCCTAGAAGTACTCGTAACTAGAGAGAAGGTAAAGATAAAAGACAACTGAATAAACCTTATTCCATTTCTCTTGAACCAGAATCCATCCTCGAACAGGAACATGTTCCTTCGAGTTCGTATATAACCATACGATGGATTATCCAATAAATGCGGATCTTCGTAGTGATACGGGGTGTTCTGGAGAAATACAAAGGTGAAGTAGGAGTGGCGATGATATACGCGATTTAGTCGTGAATTATAGCAGTCGCATTTTACTTTGCCCTCTTTCTAATCTCTTTATTTGTCTTTACTTATTACCTTTTGTACATCTCACTTAGGCTAATTGATTTTCTTCCTTCCCCACCTTTCGACACTTGCCTATGGTTTGAAAGAAGACTATCCAATAAGCGCAATAGGTGTACCCTCTCCTAATCCAAGGAGCCCTCACAACCTGAGAGAAGCTAAAAGGAAAAGACAACTGAATAGTCCTATTCAATTTCTCCAGAACCGGAAACCATCCTCGAATCTGAAACAAGTTTCTTCGAATTCGTAAGTAACTATACGATGGTCATATCCAATAAATGTGGATCTTCGTAGTGATACGGAATGTTCCGGAGAAAAGCAAAGGGTAAAATTAGGAGTAGCAATGAGGTATGCAACTCAGACAATCCAAAAGTCAATATATTTTAAGAAGGTCCGGTTATATTGGTTATTGAGTTATAGTCAAGGGTCGGGTAATGGTCGCTGCCAAAGAGAGGGAGAAAAGAAACACTCAGCGTGCACTCTAACCTAGATCAGAATGGTCAATCATTTTATCTAATCAGGATGTCTCCTACTGTATCCTCAAATTCTCCTCCAAATCTGAAAGAAGAATTAGTCGGGATCACCCGAAGAGTAAACCAACCCATCAGTGGGTATCTGGATCCAACTATCATCGCATGATAACCTGATGGAATCCATTCAAGTTATCACACTCCAGATAATATGCGCGTGCCCGGCAAGTTTCCTGTATGTTTGAAACTCCTGATGTGATTTTTACCCCTAGGACCCAAGTGACCTTGACGAGTAATCAACAAATCAAAAGGTCCTAGTCAAGTTCAACCTGTCATTATTTTGATTGCGTTAAACCCACTCAAACGACCCTTGACGAATAATCAAAAAAGTCGTACGACCGTCCTAACCAATCCACATGTCCATACGATAGAAAAGCATTACAGAGCTACCACACACTACGCCTCGGCGAATAGCAACGACAAACGTTGCGCGAATACTAAGCAATGCTAATCTGAAATGACGGAGGGCTACGGCTGGTTTTTGGCGAAAAACCTTTAACGTAATGAACTTGATATCATTGAAGGAACCAGATAACCTTTTATAAATATATAGCGGTGAAAACCTTTGCTAAAGAGGTCACTCCCGGTGAAGGGATCTCGGCTATTTCTTCATAGAATGAGCTGCTGGATATTCATAACAGAATAATACTGTGCAAAGCAAATAGTAATCGACAATAGTGAAATTATTACCCTGACACAAATCTCTGCCCAAGGGGTCACTCCCGATGAAGGGATCTCGGCCCTTGCTTCGTCGAATGAGGTGCTGGATATTCATAACTGAATACCGCTGTGCAAAACAAAAGAGAACATCCTTATAATAACAACTTTTTGAAAAATGTTCCAACAACATCGAATAGGTTTGTTTTCCTTGTATTGATCTGAATTAACGCAGTCCCATCAATTAATCACACCACAAAAGAACAAAAATGTGATGTACGTATATGCCATCCGCATTCGCCACTGGGGCCGTCATCAAAAGTTAGGTTACTTAACTAACGACAGAGCAGGGATTGGACTAGCGCGGGTGTAAAACATATACAACATCTAGTACTATATATATGACAATATATAATAATCGCGCCAGACGTGATAAATGCAACATCACAGATAAGTAATAACCATCACATAACAATACAGATAATCTGTGAGCCCCGGGTTTCCTTTGAGCCGCAAGTGAAACCCGACGTTCCCCTGGCCGTGTGGATAACCTGTGCAATGAAAATCAAGACCCCTACGAGCGCGGCATGTTACCTGCCAAAACCAGAAGCGAGGCAGCCCTCTTCATCAAAGTGAATGGGCAACCTAGCACTTCATGGAATCCGGTAACTTAGGCACCCTACTTTGGGTCAACCTGTGCACCCTACGAGTGCGGTGAATATCCCGCCAATTCTGGAGTGAGGCCTCCTCCTTCTAAACACCATGAGATGCGGACCCGTTGCCCTCTAGAACCCGGCTATCCGTGCACTCTATCGCGGGATAATCGTAGTACAGAAAATAAAATATGTACAACGGTGACAACAACCTCAACTTGGTCGTGCCCCAAAACAAATAATATATAAACAAGCAGTGACAGCAGTCAACATGTCGGACGCTCGCCCTGCAATATCAAATGTACAAATAAAACTAAACAGCACTATCATTGCAACCAAGCTATCCACCACGACGAATCTGTAACAACACAGCACAACACAGAACATCAACGTGAATGTCACGTTCGCAAACCCGTCTAAAAGAACTATAGCAATTAGACAAGTTGTACCGATCAAATGACATTCACGGTCGCAGATAGAAATGTATGTACTGTAAACTTTAAACATATCCAAACTGGGCTAAACTAGCAATACCACTGAACCAACATTCCAGAGACAAGACCACACACGAAATACGAAGTCCGGATTCCTTTGTTTGGCCAGCCTGCTCGGATTATATGCTAATGTGGCCAGTTCTAATGTGGTGGATTTGGCTCGTATTTGGTGTGTGCTCTAGTGGTCATGTCAGTGGTCTTCTGAAGTTACTAAAATAATTTTTGAAGACACTTTGAAATTCGACAGAAACTGGAATGTTCGGGGCAGTGTATTGGGGTTGTTTCGGTTTCGTTAGTTTAACATTGTCTAAACCAACTAGTATGCGGTTAATGGGTTGGATTTGATACCATGTAGGGCTACGCCAGCGTCCCGGCCATCAATCCATGGCCAAATGCGGAACAAAAACTTTTAAAACTTAGCGCTAACGTAACCCGATTCCCATATCGAACCATTAACCCTATACTAGTTAACTGTAAAAGTAGTTTAAGAGATTATGCCAATCGATCCGTGTCCTTCGGTCTTCAACCTCTTTCCAAGATCCTCGTGGCTGCCCTGAAAAAGTTCGCTCTCCGGTCTCCCTCGTCGAAGACGATCCACTTCGAGGATTCTTAATATGGGCTTCCGCTTCTAAACCGAAGCAACTAGGGCATCCAGTTTGCTAACCTAGATGCACAAGATGAAGTAGAGAGAGTGTGTTATAATTTTGCCTCAATACTGTTAGTTGTATGTATGCTCTAGAGGCCATTATTGTACATATGATGTATATTATAGTGGATGCTTGGACATATATAGAGAGGACTTTCTTGCTCGACATGATAGTATTCTATCTGGTTGCTCATTATCTTAACATGTATACTTGTCTCTTGATATTGTCTCATAGTTACATGTTGGTAAAACGCTTAGGATGTATACTTGACTAC
Organism: Agapanthus africanus; assembly: GCA_030015575.1. Lineage (NCBI taxonomy): Eukaryota > Viridiplantae > Streptophyta > Magnoliopsida > Asparagales > Amaryllidaceae > Agapanthus > Agapanthus africanus. Next base: position 564,829,304 of record CM057337.1, on the reverse strand, counting down.
CAGGATTATGATGCAGATCATACTAGTGGGGCCATGGTAGTCCATAAGTTCATTCTTTAATGTTCCTAGTCGTGGGTGTATCGAGACAGGGCATCGATATGCCAGAGTAGACCAGCTTATACGCTTCTCGACCGATGAGATGGGCGATGGATGACCCCATATCCATTCGTGTTTGACATCAGAGATGGTATACGGGTGCTCAGTGGAGACTGGGTACACTGGATGGACTCGCTAAGAACTCCTAGATGGTATTATACCTGACGTCAGATAGCAGTTCTCTGGTGACACCGGTACAGGTTAGTCTGTAGACCCGAGATCGTCATAGAGACTTGTCCGATTTCCACTGTGCTTTAATTTCCACCTTACCACGTTCAAGAGGACGTGCAAACCGGTGGTTTTTGGGTACAGTCCCAAGTCACATGGAGGCAATGAGCGTTAGGAGAGGATTTCATCTCTCCCGGTATTGGGGGTAGATGTCGTGCTGTGCTCGATTGGCTATAACTGGAAGTCCCTGACCAGGGCTGATTTGGAGATTTACTGTTAAGTGTTATCACTAGTTTCTCGACCCGCTATGTGCCTTGTATCGGCATGACTTATAGAGTTATTGGGGTCTGACATTTACCACCCCTAGACTTGATATGCAACATTTTAGACGAAGAGACCGGACTGTACGGTAGTGTTACAGACAGTCTTTACAGGAGTTAGAGCGGGTTTGCTTGCCGATCTTCTGATCGCTCAATACCTGGGTAGCTGTTATGTCCAGCTAGTACCGCTGACGGCTTGTGGGTGCTTGATGTGATCATCAACTACTGTCGGCGTATTGACGAGTCTTTAGAGTCCTACACAGAGGTTTCACTGGATCAGGCAAAACATAGTAGGAGCACATATGTGATATGTGCGGGACCGAGAATAATACGAGTATGTGATACCATATTCTATTCTCGCAATTTATTCGTATCGGTCGGTTATATGTGATATAGCCGAGTTATCGAATCAAGTGTTGATTCGATAAGTTGATACAAATTATATTAGTCGGTTGTATGTGATATAGCCGGATTATTAAATCAAGTGTTGATTTGATAATTTAATGTATAATTGTATATGTGATATACTAGATTACATTAACTAATATTAGCTCACTTAAACATTTCTTTTTCTCACAAGTGTGCATATAATATATATGTGATATATATTAATGTACATTTTTTGTGTCATGCTTGATGATACACACTATATGGGTCTATGAGACTTACACCATACTTATGATAATTGTGAGGATTATTTGTTTTAAGTAAATCCAAAATTAGTTAGAAATTAGTCAAGTGCATGAAGCTTGTGTAAGCTTGTGGATGCATTGACTTAGTCCACTAATTTTGTTTTACTTAAGATATTTATTAACCTAACCATTATCACTTAGCCATGGTTATGTCTCTACATGAGTTAGTATATGATCCAAACTCACCCATGGTTGCCATTCACTCTCTCATCCATTATTTCTTCATCTTGTTCATGTAGGGTTCCTAGGCACACACTAGAGGTCTCACAAGGCATCAACCATGCCAATTTCAAAAATCTAGGTGCCGAGAAACCCGACTACGGATCGTTGGCTAGAAATCTAGGCGAAAAAGCAACTAGTTAACACTTAACTACAAGAATACGGAAATACAACCTTTGTAGATCCGGTGCTCCACCTCCATAGCTCCGCAACGAAGTCCCCTTGCCGTCCAAATGAATTCCCGGGCTCTAGCGTCGGCTTCGTCGGAGAAATGGCGAGCTAGGTCGTCGATGTCCATGCCGAAGATGATCTACGTCGAGGCATCGCTAGATCAAGCTCCACCTTCACCAAGCCATTAAAACTTGTGAAGGAAACACCCTATACTACTTGGCAAGAGGTAGAGGATGAAGAAATAGGAGTTGGGTTCACTTTAGAATTGGATTTCTCACTCAAATACATCAATCACCATTGATGAAGAAAGCTTTCTTCTTGTGAGGAAGAAGAAGAAGAAGATAAGTGTTATGATAAGAATTAATTAAAAATAGAAAAGAAAATCCATTCTTATCATAACTCTTACCATGGTTAAGTGTAGAGAGAGAACTATAGTTAAGTGGAGTGGTTAGGTTTGAACATGAGACAAAAATGGTGACTTCATGAAAGCTTCATGTACATACAAAGAAAAGCCACCATTTTCTCACTCATTTTCTTTTTCCAAATGAATAACTAAATTAAAATAAATGAATAAGAAAATAATAAACCCTAACCATGGTTCAATCTTTACACAAACCCAAGTTTGCGTGCATCATCAAACATGATACAAGCAAATGCACAAAATCATATCGCATATGCAATGCGCACATCCGAGCGCGAAAATCCATTTAAAGTGAACCGATACTAGTTAATGCAAAGTAATATATCAAATATATAATTATACATTAAATCATTAAATCAACACTTGATTTAACGATCCGGTCATATCGCATATAACCGGCTAGTATCCAATGTATCGGCTTATCGAATCAATCCTTGATTCGATAACTAGGTTATATCGCATAAAACCATTCGACACATTCATCGCGAGAATGAAATACGGTATCACATACACGCATTATTCTCGGTCCCGCACATATCTCATATGCGCTCCTATTTCGTTTCGCTTGAGCCAGGAAACCTCTGTGTAGGACTCTAAAGACTCGTCAATACGCCGGCAGCAGGTGATGATCATATCAAACACCCACAAGCCGCAAGCGGTCTGCTAAACGTAACGGCCACCCGGGTATTGAGAATTCAGAAGATCGACGAGCAAGCCCGCTCACACTCCTGTGAATCCAACCAGTAACACTTACCGTACAGTCCGGTCTGATCGTCTGATATGTCGCATATCTTGCCTAGGGGTGGTAAACGTCAGACCCCAATAGCTCGATAAGTCGTGTCGATATGAGGTCTATAACATTTCGAGAAACTACTGGTAACACTTACCAGTAAATCTCAGCAACCCTGGCCAGGGATTTCCTGTTATAGCCAATCGAACACGGCGCAACATCAACTCCCTATACCGGGAGAGACGAATCCCCTCCTATCGCTCATTGCCTCCATGTGATTCGGGACTGTACCCAAAAACCACCGTTTTGCACGCCCTCTTAGACGTGGTAAGATGGAAATCAAAGCACAGTGGGAACCACACAAGACTCTATGACGATCTCGGGTCAACAGACTACTCTGTACCAGTGTCACCAGAGAACTGCCATCTGACGTGAGGTATAATACCATCTGGGAGTTCTCGGCGAGTCCGTCCAGTATACCCAGTCTCCACTGAGCACCCGTATATCATCTCTGATGTCAAACACCGATGGATATGGGATCATCCATCGCCCATCTGTATGGGTTGAGAAGGTATACGCTAGTCTACTCTGGTATATCGATGCACCGTCTCGATACACCCATGACTAGGGACTTTGAAGGATGTACTTATGGACTACCATGTCCCCACTAGTATGATCCGCATCATAGTCCAGGTAGTCAAGTACACATCCTAAGGGCTTTACCAACATGTAACGGAGAGACAATCAGTGTACACGTTAAGGTAAAGATCAACCAGATAGCATACTATCATGTCGAGCAAGAAAGTCTTCCCTATATATGTCCCAGCATCCACTACAATATACATCCTATGTACAGTAATGGCCTCTAGGGCATACATATAACTAACAATTCAAGCTCAAGAATAGCTCTCTTGGTTTTGAGAGTAGAAGAAAAAGAGTGAGAAAATTAATTCTAAAATTAGCAAAAATCCTACTTCATCATCCTTTACTAGATTAACCATTTAGTTTGGGGTGTTAGCTTCACTAATCCCACATTAGTGAAGAGGTAGCTTGGGTTAGTGTCTCCTCAACGTAGATCATCTTCGGCCTCGAAGACTTCGTGCAAGCTCGTTCCTTACTTCTTGTGAAGCCATTGTTCATACCAGAATATTGCATTTTATACCACCCATTCTTACGCTCGTGTGTTTATAGGTAGGTGCTTTTAATCCGTGTTTGTTACATATTTACAGAATACAGGTTTCCAGTACAAATATTGCAAATTAAGACAGAATCTCCACAGTTACACCAAATACAGAACATCTGTTGACAGCAGATAAAAGCCGGGTTCCGGTCATCCATATCCGTCCAGTGCCGAGTACCAGTTCCAGAGACAAGACATATGACAGTGGTCATTCGTGTCTGGGACAAGCACAGAGCACGAGGGGGGCTGCACAAGAATCAATGGGTGCGCGGAGCTCGAGGGAGATAAAGTCAAAAGTAAAGAAAAGAGTGCAATCTTGGACAAAGAAATCTGAAGATATTCTGGAAGATTTTGTGCAGTATGAAGTTTTTAAACACGAGGAAAAAGTAAACCAGGGAACACGACAAAACGCCACGACCTAACTCCTCCACATGGCCGCGGATCCGCGGCCAACATGGGGTATAGGCCGCGGATCCGCGGCCGTACTGGCTCTTCTCAATGTCGTTTTCTGGGGGCTTTTTTGTAACTTCCCATAGGTCCAGATTATTGCCCTAGAGTTCCCATTCCTATCCTATAAATACTCCAGAACTGAGCTAAGCCAAGGGTCCAATTCTTAGTTCATTCTCATGCCCTCTTTTTGTTAGTTTTAGTTTTCTTCTTCTTCTTCTTCTTCATTCTTCCTCCATGGAAATGTAGTGAGAGCATTGAGTGGATGTGAATAAAGATGAGGGTTTTTGTATCATTCTTATTTGTTTAGCTTCCCCTTGAGATTTTTGCTTCCTCTTGATCTTTCAACCTCTTCATTGAGCTTGAAAAGTTAAGGGTTAGTTATTGATCTCAAGGGTTGTATTTCCTTATGGAATTAGTGCTTCATTTCACATGCGTTCTTTACCCTTCTCTTGATCTTGCAACCTCTTGATTGAGCTTGCAAGTTTAAGGGTTGGCTATTGATCCCATGCTTGTCTTGAGTTCTAGTTTCTAGTTTTCTTTCTCGCTTTTTATTACTTGCTTTTTATTATCTTGTCTTTAATTACTTGCAATTTATTACCATGCACTTTAATTACTTGATTGTAATCTTTTCTTTTCTTTGTTCTTTTCTTTTGCTCTTTTTGGTTGTTTTTGTGAATGGTTGTAATTATTATTGTTAAGAAGAAATACGATATTATAAGTTAATGTTTCTTTGCCCATTTCCTTTTCCCATATTTTCCATTGAACGATACGCAAGCGCTCCGTTAGGCACCCCACCCTAACAAGGTAACGGTGATTCCTAACCGGGACCGGTTGTGTTCGGTTTGGCCGGAGGCGAAAGCAAGAGACAAGAACGGAAGGACAAGGGTAAATAAGCCGTATTCCACGAATACCACGCTTAAATCCCCTAATCCACGTTGTTGCCGATTGCTCTAGCTTCAATTGGTCAAGGCTCGGCTCAAAGGTTTTGAGTATGGATTTCTTTAGCTTACACTTTCGTATATTTTCTTAACAACTTTATACTTGCAAATAATACACATAGGTTAGATTGAACAAACATATACTCATTCTTTATTGACTCGTCTAAAACAAGAAAGGACATACAATCATCTCCCTGTGGATCGACCCGTGCTCAACCGGCTAGCTGCATAGCGACACCCTCTTGATTGCGGTTAACTTTAATTCTTTCAATCAAATGGCGCCGTTGCCGGGGAGACGGTAGCATATTTTCTTTCTTGTTATTCGGGTTAATATTCTTTTTGTATATATTTATAAATAAAAAAAAATTCTTTTTTTTTTTTTTGATCATTTTTGTGGGCAAGAGTGCAGATTTTTGCAGATTTGCAAACTGCGATTGTGGGGAGCAAAGTGTACGTTCAAGGCTAAGGTGATTGCAAAGTACAGTGCCAAAGATCCGGGTAGTTTGACCCGCGCAAGCGAACTTTTCAAGCTTACCGGATTTGATTCAACGGGGGTTTCCTAACCTAAAAACTTAACGGTACGTACTTTACTAACACCTTCTTCTCAAATCCGACGCATCCAATATACTATTCTTTGAAGGATTCTTTGCAAGTTCGCTAGCAAACGCTAAAAATTGACTAACCCGTATTTGTTGCAGTGCCGCGCTTAAACTAAAAAACGATTTTTTGATTCTTTATAGAATTTTTATTGAATTGCGCATTGCATCAATTAATACGGACTTAAGGGCAAGCGAACCCCACAATATACGGTAAAGGATTTCATCACCTTTTCCGTGGACCACAAATCACGAACTTGAGCGTAACGTTTACCCGCACAAAATTTAAAAGAAACTAGACTTTAAGCCTTAAGGACTTCGCGCTCACTAGAAGAAGTTAACTGTGTTTAGAACCTCGCTTAACGGTATATTGCTTACGGGGTGTCTAGGAAAGTGTTAACGGCGAAACCGCCAAAAGAGAAAGGGTTATTTAATTAAGGAACTTCGCGAAAGCGTTGGAAAACCTCCCCTTATCTCTGCACTTACCTGGCCTCGTGATCAGTGTATCTTGAGCCTGTTTCTCGACACAGTTTTACTTCGACAATCAAGTTCTGGAGCAGGTCTAGTTGACCTAGGTGAACCCTAGAACGATTAGGTGTGTGGTATTTTTGTGTCGTGATTGTTTTTGTCCATATTCTTTTTTTGTGTGCATATTTCATTCTTTTGTTAAACAAAAAAAATTCACATTCTTTTTCCCCTCCTTTTCTCTGCCTTTCTTTCTCCTTCTCTTCATATCATGGGTACCCCACCTCGCAAAACACTTGCCGAACTTTGGTACCCACAACCAGACATTACTTCTTACAGTTCTTGCTTTGGCCGAACGTCGAACGATCCCTCCATGCCCAAAATCTCTTTGAAAGATCGGATAGACGCGTCTAGGACAAACACTTGCCCTCCGCAATCCACTTTGTATCAACCTTTTCAACCTCCCCCACCCTCTTATGTTGATACCCCTTTTGCAAGTCGTCCTTTGTCCATCGCTGAACGTATTGAACAATCTCGTAGCCGATCTTTCACTCCTTTCACCACTTCAAATTCTTGGGATCAACAATTTCATTCACCTTCTTATCCAAATGTTGATCCTACCCCTATCCAACCATTCAATTCCTACCAATCCTACCCTACCTTTGCACCTTCCCTAGACATTGCTTCAGAACCGCCATTTGGGAGTTTTCAGTATCCAAATAACTTTGAATCTTTTACTGAAACCCCTTCACAACCTATGTCTAGTCTGGAACAGTCGTTGGAAGACTTTAGGGTAGCATCCAGCCAACAGATGATGGATTTGAATGCGTCCATAGCCGCTCTCATACAACCTACTGACCCGGTAGCTAGTTTCCAGCTAGCTCCAAATTTTCCAATGTATGAAGAGGCGGTAGGACAGGCTGAGAATTTGAGTGGAGAGAGTGAGCTATATACCCTTCCAAATCAAACCTACCCGTTTCAAATTGAATCCCACAACTCCTGTGTTGAAAGTCTATCAAGTGTTCCAAATGAATTATCAGTTGAAGATAGAATGTTTAATGAGTTGTGCGACTTTGTAGTGCTTGATTTGCCAGATTGTGAAGGGACCTTGCAAAGTGAAACCACACCCAATCCTTTTGACCTCGACACCTCCATCTTAGAACCTGAATTGATTGAAATCCATGCTTTTGATAAGGTGTCTGAGAAAATTGACTTTCACTTGATTAAGGATATTGACGCCGGGAATATTTTGGATAATGAACCTGTAGATTTGGCAGAGTTTTTCTCTCCAATTCATCATCCCGGGTCATTAACTGTTTTTCCCGAACCCCTGATGCGTCTAGCTTTTGAGGAAATTTGCATGGATAAGATAAATTTTGAAAAGAATATTGAGGATAGTTTTGAGGATGAACCAGTTTTAATTGATGAGTCGGATTTTTCAATTCATCCTGTCCCTATCATTGACTGTGTACACCCTTCTGAACCATTAACCGATACCCCTCCTCGATCACTTCCCTCCATCCTTTCCATCGTTCCGACCTTGCAAGAACCCGTCTCACTTTCATTTCATATGTCTGGTTTACCAAGTTCGGCGTACCCATGGTTTCTCACGAATCTTGAGGGATTTGACCCCATTTCTCGACGGGTAAATATATTAGCACAATCGCTTTTGACACATCGGTCATCATAAATTGTGCTAATATATTTACTCCGTTTGCACCCTCAAGTTCGTATTCCACTTCTTTTTCCCTTCCGCCATTCTTCTTCCTCTCATATACCGAGACCGTATACCACTTCTATCTCCATACGGTCTCGCGTATTCTCCATCTCTTTTCTTTACGCCTTCTTTCACCAACCAGCACATTATAGAGATAAAATCTTTGAATGGTTGGTGCTCTCTTTTGGCCTGTGTAAGGCCTTGTATAGTTTGAAACTGTTCTCTTTCCCCCCTATTCCTGAACTTCAACGCTTAACAGTGGAAACACTGTTTTACTTAAGTTTGGGGGGGACTCTTTTTTTTGTATATATTTTTTTTGTTTGTTTTCCTTTTTTGTTTGTATATAATTTGTTTCTAGGGAGCGCCGACAATTTTGACCCTCTTGGTGTAGCCTGACAGTGAGGGCACTGTCAAATTTAAGTTTGGGGGTGTGCTCGGTAAGCTTTCTTCCTTCGCATTCATTTGTATATTTTGCATTTGCATACCTTATTAAAAATCCACAAAAATTGAAAATTTTCCAAAAAATATAAAAACTTTGTCGTCAAGTTAGCTAATAGGGTAACTTAGATCTTTATTCCGAAAGTTTAGTTGATATGATAGAAATAACTAAATTCTAGTCTTGGGGATTGAAAACCCTAAAAATAACCCTCATTCTGTCTAACTTTGGTAAGTATACGTCCTTACAGTTTTTTTGAGAAATAGGTAATCTTGAGTTCAGTTCTTGAGTTAAGTCAAAATGAAGGGAAAGTATTGATGCTTTACTGGAGGATAAGTCTGAAAAATAGTTCCTTTTCTTGAGTTCAAATTTAGAAAGTATATACCCTACAAACTGCACTTACACGCACCTTGAAACTGGGGATAGTAGAGGATACCTAGAAATACTCTTGCCTGAAAGCCTAGTATGAAAGAAAAAACGGTATTTAAAGCTAAACACCAAAAGAGCATGTTGAAAAAAAATATCCGGTCTTGAAAAAGAAAAAGAAAAAGAAAAATAAAAAGAAAAATAGAATAAAGTCAAGACCTGGAAACTGCTATTTACGCTTTAAGCTCACACATTCAGTAATCGGCCGTTAGTGCCTCAAGAAGCATTAATAGTCGCATGAAAAGTGTGTGAGCAAATCCGTCCATCCTTAATGAAAAGAAGTAGTATTAGGTATTAGGGCAAGGGTATTATAGCTTGAATTGAATTCTTGAGTGTAGGGGTGCAAATATACACACACGTAGGGGTATACAATCGATGTTTGGATAAAAGATGGAAATAAAGAATAAGACTTGTGTTTTCTGTAAAGTTGATAAAAATCCCTGATTTGAGGCTGCGCTTTAGAAGGAAAACTCAGGAGATACCAATATCTTTCTAAACTTTTTTTGGAACATATATGATCTAAGGTTAAATAGATAGGAGGTGTGAAAAATAAGGGTTGGATATTTCTAATTTAGGATGATAGAATTTCTAACGTAAATACTAAACTGTAGGAGTAGAATCTGTAAGTCGATGTACTACACCCCAGAACTTGTGGGGAGGCGGAATTTTCAAAAACGAACTTGTTTAGTGAACGAACATCGACTAACCGCTTGAATCGAAGCTAAACGATAACTAACCAAACATATAGTTGTTCTAAACTACTATGCTTAGGGATTATACCTATCGAAACTAGTCCTTCGTCTTTACGATCTCCTTGTTCTCCTCGGCCTTCTCTAGGTAGTAGACGATCCACCCGAGAGCAAAACTCCAAGCTAAACCTCTAAACTTAAGGCAACTAATCTTCTTGGATTGCTAATCAAAGAAGATAGAATGAAATAGAGTGATGGTTATGGATTGTTTAGTCTAACTAATCCTAGATCTCAACACATGAGGGTGAGGATTAGTCTTTTGAAGAGAGAGAGCTTGAGGAGAGAGAATGTGAATAATATTATGATGAATAAGTTATGAGTATCATAACATATATGAAGCATTTTCTAATAAGAAGAAAAGAATAAAGAGTGATGAATAATCATGCTTCATAAAATATCTAGTGGTGATTCATTAGCATGAGTCATTAAGCAATAAATATGCATTAATGAGATGAATGAATCACCACCATGACTCATATAACTCATTCAATGAATATGACACATAACCCTCCTTAGTCACCATCTTCTAGAAGCTTCTCGTACAATTACGAGAACGCCCCTCCGATCCGCAAAAATACGGAAAAACTTTAGACTGTAAAAATCCAATAACCGGATACCAGTAACTGGCTTAAACCAAAGCCGACTGGTAAAAACTGTCCGAAAGTCGTACGCGCGTAAACGCACGTATGCGTCCGAACCCTTTGTCGCAAAACCATGCAACCTCTATATCGTTTCGCCTGGAGTAGGAAACTCTCTGTGTGGGACTCTAGAGACTCGACTACTACGCTGGCAGTGGGTTTAACCACAGACCGCAAGCGGCACTAGCTGTACGTAACGGTCCCCAGGTAGTTGTCGATAAGAAGGCCGATGAGGAAACCCATCCGAACTCCTACTGAGTCTGATGTGACAATCTCCATACAGTCCGGTCCGTTCGTCCAAGACTATCGCATATCGGGCCTAGGGGGGCGGCAAGCGTCAGTCCCCTAATAGCGGTATAAGTCGTGTCGGAGGGAAGCCCATTACACCCTGAGAAACTACTGGAACCTACCAGCAAATCTCGCTTGCCCTGGCCAGGGACTTTGCATAATGGCTCTCTGACACAGCACGATATCTACTCCCAATACCGGGAGGGACGAATCCTGTCTAACCGCTACTGCCTCCAAGTGCTCGGGACTGCACCCAACTGCTACCTGTTTGCACGACTCCTTTGAGCCGTGGTAGGGTAGCAATCTAAGAACAGTGGGACACACTCGAGGCGAAGTAGCAGTGTCAAGTCTGCGGACTATGCTGTACTCATGTCACCTGGGAACTGCTCACTGACGACTGGTATCAAACCAACCAACAGTTCCCCGTGAGTCCTGTCCGGTGTACCCGTAACCTAACGAGCACCTGCATACTATCTCCAGTACGACGTACTGACGGCTGTGGGACAGACCATCTCCCCAACTGGGATGAGAAGCGTACACACCAGTCTACTCCGGAGTATCGATGCTCTGTCTCGTTAATCCAACGACCAGGGACCTGAATAAGGATGTGCTTGTAGACTACCCAGCCCCCACTAGTGTGACTGCCATCACAACGCTGGTAGACAAGCAAGATCTTAAGAGCTCTATCAATACGTACACTCACATATTAAGATAGAAAAACCAAGTAGCATACTACCATGTTTAGCAAGACTGTTATATACATGTGAATATCCCTAGCTTCCATTAAGTAATATACAAGCTAGTATGATACAGTAATGGCCTTCTAGGGCATAAACACTAACAATCTCCCACTTGCACTAGGGCCATGTACTGGCATATCGTAGACCGATGATCTCGAGTAGCCTCTCGAACTGAATCTGAGGTAGGGCCTTCGTGAATGGATCAGCAATGTTCTCTTTAGTAGCAACTCTCCGAACCTCGATCTCCTGACGATCAATGATCTCCCTGATCAGGTGATACCTCCTCAAGATGTGTCTGGACTTCTGATGGGACCGTGGTTCCTTCGCTAAAGCTATAGCTCCGTTGTTGTCGCAATACAGAGGTATTGGATCAACTATGGTAGGAACCACCTGAAGTTCTGTTAGGAACTTCTTCATCCAGACTGCTTCTTTTGCGGCATCGCAAGCAGCTATATACTCCGCTTCCATCGTCGAGTCAGCAACGGTGTCCTGCTTGGAGCTCTTCCAGCACACCGCCCCTCTATTGAGGGTAAAGACATAACCCGACATGGACTTGGAATCGTCCTTATCACTCTGGAAGCCGGAATCAGCAAAGGCCTCCAACCTGAGGTCTTTTCCGCCGTAAACCAAGAACATCTCCTTAGTCCTCCTCAGGTACTTGAGAATGTTCTTTACTGCTATCCAGTGTTTCTCCCCTGGGTCTGATTGATACCGGCTTACCACGCTCAGTGCGTAAGCTACATCTGGTCTGGTACACAACATCGCATACATTATAGAGCCTACCGCAGAAGCGTAGGGTATAATAGACATGCGTTCCCTTTCCAAATCAGTCTTGGGAGACATCTCTTTGGAGAGGGTGATTCCGTGACAAGCCGGTAAATTACCGCGCTTAGAATCTTCCATACTGAATCTTTTCAGTACAGTGTCGATATACCTGGACTGCGAAAGTCCCAACATCCTCTTGGATCTATCACGATAGATCCGGATCCCCAGAATGTACGAGGCATCACCCAGGTCTTTCATGGAGAACCTGTGTGACAAGAATCTTTTGACAGATTGTAGCATAGGAATGTCATTTCCTATCAATAGAATGTCATCCACGTACAAGACGAGGAATACGACACTTCTGGCCACAACTTTACTATATATGCACGGTTCATCTGGATTTTTGATAAAGTCATATTCTTTGACTGTCTCATCAAAACAGATGTTCCAACTCCGCGATGCCTGCTTTAGTCCATAAATGGACTTAAGCAGCTTGCATACTTTCCCGCTGCTCCCACTCTGATTGAAACCCTCTGGCTGATCCATATAGACGCTCTCTTCTAAATTTCCATTCAGAAAAGCTGTCTTTACGTCCATCTGCCAGATTTCATAATCATGGAAGGCAGCAATAGCAAGAAGGACCCGAATGGATTTGAGCATAGCCACTGGAGAAAAAGTTTCCTCATAGTCCAAACCAGGTCTTTGACGAAAACCCTTTGCAACAAGTCTAGCCTTATAGGTTTCCACCTGTCTATCTACACCGATCTTTTTCTTGAAGATCCATTTGCATCCTATGGGTTTTACCCCATCTGGAGCAAAGTCCAAAGTCCATACTTTGTTGGTGTACATGGACTCCATCTCGGTCCGCATTGCATCTAGCCATCGTACCGAGTCGCCGCTCTGGATGGCCTGCTGGAAGTCAGTAGGTTCATCATCATCTATGATGCAATCCTCTCTATCCCCGTCTATGAGAAAACCGTAGTATCTCTCAGGCGGATGAGATGGCCTACTACTCCTGCGGAGGGGTGCGGGAATGTTCTGTTCTCCTTGAACCTCTGGTTCTACCAAACTTTCAGTAGCAGTTTGTGGTTCTGGAATTTCTTCCAGTTCTACTACGCTCCCACTCTTCTGATTTTCCAAAAATTCAGTTTCTAAGAAGCGGGCATGACGAGAAACAAAAACCTTTTGTTCCTCTGTGTAATAGAAATAATATCCCATAGAGTTCTTTGGATATCCCACAAACTTACACTCTACTGAGCGTGCCTCGAGCTTGTCCGAATGCTGCTTTTTTACAAAAACTGGACATCCCCATGTCTTCAGGTACTGAAGACAGGGTTTCTTCCCACTCCATATCTGATATGGTGTGGTAGGCACAGTTTTGGTTGGAACTTTGTTCAAAAGATATGCCGCCGATTCTAGCGCATAACCCCAGAAAGATCGCGGTAACTCAGCATTACTCATCATGGATCGTACCATATCCAAGAGGGTTCGATTCCGTCTCTCCGATACACCGTTATGCTGTGGAGTGTATGGAGGAGTAAGCTGAGAGAGAATTCCTTTCTCTTTTAGGTAACCTAGGAACTCGGCACTTAAGTATTCTCCACCTCGATCAGATCTTAGTGTCTTAATACTTTTGCCTGTTTGGTTTTCCGCTTCACTCTTGTATTCCTTGAATTTCTCAAAGGCCTCGGATTTATGCTTCATTAAGAAAACATGTCCATACCTAGAGAAATCATCTGTAAAAGTAATGAAGTAGGAATAACCACCTCTCGCATGTGTAGACATTGGACCACATACATCGCTGTGTATGAGTCCTAAGAGCTAGCTCGCTCTTACTCCTTGTCCAGTAAATGGAGTCTTTGTCATCTTTCCTTTGAGACAGGATTGACAAGTGTCATAAGTTTGATATTCGAACGTGTCCAAATATCCTTCTCTATGCAACTTAGTCAACCTTCTCTCATTGATGTGAATCAGTCTACAATGCCATAAGAAAGCTTTATTTAAATCTGGAGACTTTCTTTTTAGTGTGTTCTGGACATTGAAAATTTGGAGTTGGTTTAAAACATATATGCCGTTATTTAGAGTACCGGACCCAATCAAACCATGATTAAGGTGGATGTTAACAACATCTCTTATAAACGTGAAATCATAACCTTTATTTGATAACAAGGAAACTGATATGATATTACACGTTAAGCTTGGTACAAAATAACAGTTATGCAAAACCAAAATATATCCACTCGTCAATCCTAGGTGATAATCCCCGACGGACGCAGCTCCCACGCTAGCTCCGTTAGCAACCCTGAGGATCATATCACCTTCCTTCAGCACTCTACGGTTTCTCAGTGCCTGCAATGAATTGCAAATATGAGATCCTGATCCGATATCCAATACCCAGGAAGTAGAGTTGATCGACAGACAATTCTCAATTGCAAACACACCTGAAGTCGAAGCCACAGCTTGCTTCGGTTCCTGGTTCTTGGCGATCCACGCCTTGCAATCCTTCTTCCAGTGCCCTTTCCTGTGACAATGGAAGCACTCATCCGGGCCAACTATCGGTACTGCTATCTTTTTCTTTCCCTTCTTTTCCACCTTACTAACACCTCCTCTAGGTTTGGGTGCGGCCTTCTTCTTCCTTCCTTTGGCCCTAGCCTTGGACCCGGAAGAAGATGCACCGCCAACAAACATAGCGGGTGTTTCCCTTGCCTTCTGCAAGGTGCCCTCTGCACTCCTTAACATGTTCAGGAGTTCCGCAAGTTCAACTTCTTTTCCTTGAAGATTGAAGTTGAGGATAAACTGGGCGTAGGTGGGTGGAAGGGACTGGAGAATAAGGTCTGTATAGAGCTCATTATCCAAAGTCGTCCCAAGGTCTGCGAGCTCTTCAATATAGCCGATCATCTTTAGGACATGTTCATCTACCGATGATCCGACAGCCAACCTCGCTCGAAACAAGTTCTTAGAGGTCTCGTATCTTGCTATACGAGATTGCTCTCCATAAAGTTCCTTTGTATGGAGAAATATGCCATCCAGGGACATATCCTCGTGCCTCCTCTGATGTTCATTGTTCATTGAGGCAAGCACGATGCACTTGGCTCTCGCGCAATCTAAATCCCAGGATTTGCGGATTTCCTTATCCGCATTGCTGGATTTAGGACCAGGGACAGCAGGTGCCGTAGCGGTGAGGACGTACCCCAGTTTGTCATAGGTCAAAACCATTTTGACATTCCGCAGCCAATCTTTATAGTTTGGCCCTGTCAGTATATTTTTCTCTAAAAGTAACTTAAGTCCAGTCATTTTCAGGGTCGCTGCAATTAGGAGAGAGAGAAGAAAACTCTTTAGCATGATGCTCTTGCAAGTTTAGAGTGGTTTTTAGTTTATCTAAACTGGATGGCTCCCACTGTTTCTTGAATCCTTCCTCAAACCAGAAAAGAAGAATTAGCCAGGACTATTTTCACCGTACAATACTTGCTTAACCGTTCAGCCAGGCCAGTGTCGATACTTCGAGGGAGGTTTTCCAATGCTTTCGCGAAGTTCCTTAATTAAATAACCTCTTTTCTCTGGGGGCGTAACCCCGCTGACACTTTTCTGGACACCTACTTGGTTTATAGCATTGATCGTTAAGTGACGAATATCCTGATAAGTAGCATATACTCACAGTAGGATCGGGATCCAAATATCATCGTATGATAATGTTGAAGGAATCCTACCAACATTCATCAAACTCCAAATGGTATGCATCTCTTTGCAAATTTCAGTTTCTTTAGAAATTCCCGATATAAGTTTTTGCCCCATGCTCTTATGACCTTGACGAAAGCCAACAAATCATAAGTCACATGTCAAGTTCTGCCCATCATTATCTTGTCAATTTGAACCCACCCGTATATACCCTTGACGAAAGCCAACAAGGTAATGCGACTGTCCCAAACCAACACATCTATCTATGTAACAAATGAATACCCAGCAGCTACCAAACACTATGTCTTGACGAAAGCCAACAAACACAGCTTGAATACTACTGACTATCCATAAGAAATGACGGAGGGCTACGACTGGTTTTGGCGAAACCGTGAACGTAGTGAACTTGATATAATCGAAGGAACCTGATAGCTTTTAAAAGGAGTGGTTAAGTCTCCGCATTTAAAAATATCTGTTTTTAAAATTAACCGAGTGGTTTCTTTTAAACTGTTCCAACGATTTAAACTTTGGTTTATTTTTCTTTGCATTATAGATAATGCGTCCCATCATTAACCTATCATTGCAGAAAACAACGAAAATACAACGTCCTCTTATGCCATCCGCATTCGCCAGGGGGTCCCGTCATCACCCGTTAGGTTACTTAACTAACGACAGAGCGGGGGCTGGGCTAGCGCGGGTGTAAAACATAAGTGACGTCTAAATAGCTATCATATATATAGATATTTTACATTCGTCTGACGCAATGATATACATTCCAGAACACAGATAAACAATATTGGATTTGCAAGCAATCTGTATTTCTTTTGAGCCTGCAAGAAAAGACAGATTACACAGTTGTGATGAATAGCCGTTACCCCACCCTCGACCCCTACGGGTACGGCAAACTACCCGCCCGGCAGTTTGTGTACCCCACCTTGGGTCAGTCCTAGGAGCAAAAACAGTAAAATGAAATAATACAACGGTGGCTACAATCGCAACCTGGATGTGCCCCGCAAAAATAATATTACAACAAATTACATTTACAACAAATGAATTAAACAATAACCCATTGCAAACCCCGGCTATACACCACAACAGTCCAATACAGTTTATATGCACAAACAGATATAACCATTACAGAAATGTGCAACCCCCTGCCAACCGACATACTAGCAGTTAGGGGAGGTTTACGAACACATTTATCAATCACAGATATAATCCAACATGCAAATACTGTACAATTTCGATCGTTTAAACATCTTTAATATTGCTCCAAAAACTGCTCTGTAAACTGGAAACCTGAGCAAAATTAAAATATTCCAGAAAACCCCAAATACCAGAGAGGACCCACACATGAAAGATGAGTCCATGACTCGGCAACTCGGCCGCGGAACCGCGGCGGATCCGTGGGATCCGCCGCGCTTCCGCGGCGCTTTAGCCGAATCATGGGCTCAAATTTCATGGGTGTTCTTCTGGACCCTTTTCAAGCTTTCTGAACTCACCTGAAAAATTTTTGGACTTCATTTAAATTTCGACAGAAACTTGTATTTTTTAGGGTTTTCCGGCTTCGTTTTTCCGTTCGAAATTCGTACAAATTTGCAATTAAGTTATTTATTGTTTAGCGAGGCTCTGATACCACTGTAAGTCGATGTACTACACCCCAGAACTTGTGGGGAGGCGGAATTTTCAAAAACGAACTTGTTTAGTGAACGAACATCGACTAACCGCTTGAATCGAAGCTAAACGATAACTAACCAAACATATAGTTGTTCTAAACTACTATGCTTAGGGATTATACCTATCGAAACTAGTCCTTCGTCTTTACGATCTCCTTGTTCTCCTCGGCCTTCTCTAGGTAGTAGACGATCCACCCGAGAGCAAAACTCCAAGCTAAACCTCTAAGCTTGAGGCAACTAATCTTCTTGGATTGCTAATCAAAGAAGATAGAATGAAATAGAGTGATGGTTATGGATTGTTTAGTCTAACTAATCCTAGATCTCAACACATGAGGGTGAGGATTAGTCTTTTGAAGAGAGAGAGCTTGAGGAGAGAGAATGTGAATAATATTATGATGAATAAGTTATGAGCATCATAACATATATGAAGCATTTTCTAATAAGAAGAAAAGAATAAAGAGTGATGAATAATCATGCTTCATAAAATATCTAGTGGTGATTCATTAGCATGAGTCATTAAGCAATAAATATGCATTAATGAGATGAATGAATCACCACCATGACTCATATAACTCATTCAATGAATATGACACATAACCCTCCTTAGTTACCATCTTCTAGAAGCTTCTCGTACAATTACGAGAACGCCCCTCCGATCCGCAAAAATACGGAAAAACTTTAGACTGTAAAAATCCAATAACTGGATACCAGTAACTGGCTTAAACCAAAGCCGACTGGTAAAAACTGTCCGAAAGTCGTACGCGCGTAAACGCATGTATGCGTCCGAACCCTTTGTCGCAAAACCATGCAACCTCTATATCGTTTCGCCTGGAGTAGGAAACTCTCTGTGTGGGACTCTAGAGACTCGACTACTACGCTGGCAGTGAGTTTAACCACAGACCGCAAGCGGCCCTAGCTGTACGTAACGGTCCCCAGGTAGTTGTCGATAAGAAGGCCGATGAGGAAACCCATCCGAACTCCTACCGAGTCTGATGTGACAATCTCCATACAGTCCGGTCCGTTCGTCCAAGACTATCGCATATCGGGCCTAGGGGGGTGGCAAGCGTCAGTCCCCTAATAGCGGTATAAGTCGTGTCGGAGGGAAGCCCATTACACCCTGAGAAACTACTGGAACCTACCAGCAAATCTCGCTTGCCCTGGCCAGGGACTTTGCTTAATGGCTCTCTGACACAGCACGATATCTACTCCCAATACCGGGAGGGACGAATCCTGTCTAACCGCTACTGCCTCCAAGTGCTCGGGACTGCACCCAACTGCTACCTGTTTGCACGACTCCTTTGAGCCGTGGTAGGGTAGCAATCTAAGAACAGTGGGACACACTCGAGGCGAAGTAGCAGTGCCAAGTCTGCGGACTATGCTGTACTCATGTCACCTGAGAACTGCTCACTGACGACTGGTATCAAACCAACCAACAGTTCCCCGTGAGTCCTGTCCGGTGTACCCGTAACCTAACGAGCACCTGCATACTATCTCCAGTACGACGTACTGACGGCTGTGGGACAGACCATCTCCCCAACTGGGATGAGAAGCGTACACACCAGTCTACTCCGGAGTATCGATGCTCTATCTCGATAATCCAATGACCAGGGACCTGAATAAGGATGTGCTTGTAGACTACCCAGCCCCCACTAGTGTGACTGCCATCACAACGCTGGTAGACAAGCAAGATCCTAAGAGCTCTATCAATACGTACACTCACATATTAAGATAGAAAAACCAAGTAGCATACTACCATGTTTAGCAAGACTGTTATATACATGTGAATATCCCAAGCTTCCATTAAGTAATATACAAGCTAGTATGATACAGTAATGGCCTTCTAGGGCATAAACACTAAAAGAATCGATGTTAACTTATGACACTAGCTTGACGGGATTTTATCGGTGTAATCCGCTGAAAACCCTCAGGAGACAACACTCCTCCTACTAGGGACACCTAGAGGTTTAACGGCTTGTTGCACGTGCTCAGTGCAATCGCGTTCCTTGCGAAAGTACGGTTAGGATTTTTGTGAATAAATTGGTTTTGCTCGGGACGAGCAAATGTTAAGTTTGGGGGTATTTGTTCATACCAGAATATTGCATTTTATACCACCCATTCTTACGCTCGTGTGTTTATAGGTAGGTGCTTTTAATCCGTGTTTGTTACATATTTACAGAATACAGGTTTCCAGTACAAATATTGCAAATCAAGACAGAATCTCCACAGTTACACCAAATACAGAACATCTGTTGACAGCAGATAAAAGCCGGGTTCCGGTCATCCATATCCGTCCAGTGCCGAGTACCAGTTCCAGAGACAAGACATATGACAGTGGTCATTCGTGTCTGGGACAAGCACAGAGCACGAGGGGGGCTGCACAAGAATCAATGGGTGCGCGGAGCTCGAGGGAGATAAAGTCAAAAGTAAAGAAAAGAGTGCAATCTTGGACAAAGAAATCTGAAGATATTCTGGAAGATTTTTTGCAGTATG
Organism: Agapanthus africanus; assembly: GCA_030015575.1. NCBI lineage: Eukaryota > Viridiplantae > Streptophyta > Magnoliopsida > Asparagales > Amaryllidaceae > Agapanthus > Agapanthus africanus. The sequence continues at coordinate 564,809,258 of CM057337.1, read as the reverse complement.
AAGTTTTCAAACACGAGGAAAAAGTAAACCAGGGAACACGACAAAACGCCACGACCTAACTCCTCCACATGGCCGCGGATCCGCAGCCAACATGGGGTATAGGCCGCGGATCCGCGGCCGTACTGGCTCTTCTCAATGTCGTTTTCTGGGGGCTTTTTTGTAACTTCCCATAGGTCCAGATTATTGCCCTAGAGTTCCCATTCCTATCCTATAAATACTCCAGAACTGAGCTAAGCCAAGGGTCCAATTCTTAGTTCATTCTCATGCCCTCTTTTTGTTAGTTTTAGTTTTCTTCTTCTTCTTCTTCTTCATTCTTCCTCCATGGAAATGTAGTGAGTGCATTGAGTGGATGTGAATAAAGATGAGGGTTTTTGTATCATTCATATTTGTTTAGCTTCCCCTTGAGATTTTTGCTTCCTCTTGATCTTTCAACCTCTTCATTGAGCTTGAAAGGTTAAGGGTTAGTTATTGATCTCAAGGGTTGTATTTCCTTATGGAATTAGTGCTTCATTTCACATGCGTTCTTTACCCTTCTCTTGATCTTGCAACCTCTTGATTGAGCTTGCAAGTTTAAGGGTTGGCTATTGATCCCATGCTTGTCTTGAGTTCTAGTTTCTAGTTTTCTTTCTCGCTTTTTATTACTTGCTTTTTATTATCTTGTCTTTAATTACTTGCAATTTATTACCATGCACTTTAATTACTTGATTGTAATCTTTTCTTTTCTTTGTTCTTTTCTTTTGCTCTTTTTGGTTGTTTTTGTGAATGGTTGTAATTATTATTGTTAAGAAGAAATACGATATTATAAGTTAATGTTTCTTTGCCCATTTCCTTTTCCCGTATTTTCCATTGAACTCCGCCCAAACGATACGCAAGCGCTCCGTTAGGCACCCTACCCTAACAAGGTAACGGTGATTTCTAACCGCGACCGGTTGCGTTCGGTTTGGCCGGAGGTGAAAGCAAGAGACAAGAACGGAAGGACAAGGGTAAATAAGCCGTATTCCACGAATACCGCGCTTAAATCCCCTAATCCACGTTGTTGCCGATTGCTCTAGCTTCAATTGGTCAAGACTCGGCTCAAAGGTTTTGAGTATGGATTTCTTTAGCTTACACTTTCGTATATTTTCTTAACAACTTTATACTTGCAAATAATACACATAGGTTAGATTGAACAAACATATACTCATTCTTTATTGACTCGTCTAAAGCAAGAAAGGACATACAATCATCTCCCTGTGGATCGACCCGTGCTCAACCGGCTAGCTGCATAGCGACACCGTCTTGATTGCGGTTAACTTTAATTCTTTCAATCAGCCATGCTAGAGTCCGGAAGAACACTACTTGGAGCGAAGGGACTACTACACGGAGCTATTGAAGTGAAGGACCGGTCTACAATGGTTGTATTCCTAGTTCACTTAGTTGTAAAGTAGTTTACAATATGTTTCGTATGATTCTCTAGTTAAACATCCTAGGTTAGAGTTCTTTAGCATGACAAAAATCTGAAAATGGCATGGACGATACCTCCTGAAACCTTAATATCGTGCATAGGAACCCTACAGTAGTATCAGAGCCTAGCTAGAGAATTAGACGGATTGTGTAGGATTACGAAACCGAAACAATTTCGAAACACCCGAATACGAACCCTAGTTTCTGTTGAATTTTTTAAAGAGTCAAAATTTTTTTTTAAACAACTGCACAATGTTGTATGAGATGCAACATGAACACTGTATAAAATTCAGCCCCCTCACCTGTTTTTTGGCCTGCCACATATGTATAAAAACCGGCCTTCTCGGCCATGCTGTGGAGTTTAGGGTTCAATTTTTCACAGTGTTCCAGTCTCTAGGTTTTTGTATTTCACGTGTTGCTAGTTTTTGCTAAATTTGCATATGATGTTATCTTTATGCATTGGCTATTCGGAGTGTTTCGTATTCGTAATTCTTGTTTTGTTTCGGGTTATTTAGACCGTGTTAAAAAGTTCGAACGGATATCAAATACCCACTTTAACCCTTGCCAGAAAATTTTCCAAGAGTTGGATTTTTTTCCAACTTAAAGAACATTCAAATATCGTGCAAGTGATTCGATAGACCCTTTAGAAGAACAAAACCCTAACTCTATTCTATGACCGTAAGAACCGCCGCCAAACGCTAGGGTTTGCGGTTGTTCCGCGGGGCCATAGGTGAGGCAAGGGTTGACCTTTCTACGGTTGGTCGATTGGTACTATGGCATGTGCTAAATATTTTTAAACTGCGCTCAAGTGTTGAGCTTTTTGGGTAATTTTGGGTGTTTGTTGATTCAATTGGAATATTTAATATCGTCTAGCTATTTGTGGAATGTGATACAATATGTGGAATTCATATAGTTAAACACGAAATCCGAAATATGTGATATTTAGGGTTTATGATGTCTAAGATGATTGTGGATTCCAAATGTTGTAGTTTGACATTTTCTTTTCTGCGACCGTAAGTGTAATATATTGTGTATCGCCGATTTCGTTGCTATATGTCAACGACGATTGGGATACACATATTTACTTACGTTGATGACATGTGATGTTATGTGTTGCTGTGATATGTTATATTGGATCGTAGTATTTTGAATAGCAGGGGGTTTTATGTGAGATGGGAGTTTTTATTTTCATTCTTGTAAAATTCTTTGTATGTAATATTCTTTTATTGGGGCACTTCCGGGTTGAGGATGATATCACCATTGTTGTATATTATTTACTTTTCCGCATTAGGATAGACCCAAGGAGGGGAGCATAAGTAACCGGGTTCTAGAATCCAGTGGGAGACCATCTCGAGGAGTCGAGTCCGGGTCTCCTAACTCCAGAATTGGTAGGGTTACTTGCCGCTCTCGTAGGGGTCTAGGGATGTAGGTTTGGCTATTCATCGCTACCGTGGAATCCATGTTTTATACAGGCTTAAAATAAAACACGGACCTCCTAGTATATCCAATATTTCATATGTTATCTTCTACTGCTGATATTCTGTGATGTGATCACTTTATATGATTGAGACAATTGCTTTATTATTATATATATGATATATAAAAAATGTTGCTTATGTTTTGCACCCGCGCTAGTCCCGCCACGCATTGCCGTTAGTTAAGTAACCTAACGGTGCACAACGGGACACTGTGGCGAATGCGGATGGCATAAGCATACGTTGTATTTTGGTTTCTTCTGTGATGCTTAGGAAGTATAAATGATGGGATTCATTAATGAGATTAATGAAAGAAAAGAAACCTAAAATATGTTGTAGAATCAAATTTTCAAAAAGGGTAGTTCTAGTTTTTGCTTTGCATAGCGGTATTCTTTGTAGAATATCCAGCACCTTATTCGATAAGGAAAGAGCCGAGATCCCTTCACCGAGAGTGACCTCTTTAGCGAAGCTAGCAGATGCTACAACTCACTCAGTTTTGTTTTTGATTGCTTCTGTTAGTTCTTGCTTTGCATAGCGGTATTTGTGAAATATCCTGCACCTTATTCGATAAGGAAAGAGCCGAGATCCCTTCATCGGGAGTGGCCTCTTTAGCAAAACTAGTAAAAAGCCTAAAAAACACTCCTTTTTAAAAATCACTTGTTTCTACAACGATATCAAGTTCATTACGCAAAAGATTTTCTTAAAAACCTGCCGTAGCCCTCCGTCATTTCAGATAAGGACTATTTAGTATTCGTGCTGCGTTTGTTGGTCTTTGTCAAGGCGTAGTGTGCGGTAGCTGAATGGTGCTCATCTGCTTAAGCATGTGATGCGATTCGATTAGGGTAGTCGTACGACCTTGTTGGCCTTTGTCAAAGGTCGTACGGGTGGGTTTGATTCAATCAGGAAATGACGGGTTGAACTTGACTAGCGTCCAATGGTTTATTAGACTTTGTCAAGGTCATAGGGGGTTATGGGCAAAATATTATCGGGAATTTCAAGTGTTGAAATTTGCAATGAGATTGCAAACCTTCTATGAGATAGTTGGATCCCGATACCCACTGCGAGTAAGAGTTACTCCAGGAAGAGTTTTACACATCACAATTGGCCAATCAAATAGGTGTCTAGAAAGGAGTTAACGGGGTTATGCCTATGGGAAAATGAGGTTTATTTTAATTAGGTCTGTGCGAAAGCATGGGGAACCTCCTTCAAAGTACAAACACTGGCCTGGCTAAAAGATTGGCAAACTTGTAAGGTGTAATTAATCCCGGCTAGCCTTACCTTTTAGGGTTTGAAGGAAGATTTGATAAAAACGGTGGGAGCCATCCAGATTAGATAAGATAATAACCAATCTAATCTTGTAAGAGCATACGCTAAAGTGTTTTCTTCTCTCTCTCTCCAGTTAGAGACCATATCAGGCCTTAATCAAGATAATAATATAGAAGTATTGACTGAGCCCACTTATTATATTAAGCAGGGAAACGTTGGTCCCGCTCCAACTTATAATTGTTATAAGTCCGAGCAGGTAATAGGGACATATCCGGATTCTCACGCCGCCTAAATAAAGAATGAGCATGTTGATGTATCTTCTTCGGGTGTGTTAGTTATTAAGAACTGTTTCTCAGTTCACTCTACGTCCTGGGTATTAGATACCGGATCAGGATCCTACATATGTAATATGTTACATGGGCCAAGGAAAGGTGGGGAACTGTGAATGGGTGATCATTTCGTAAGAGTAGGGAATGGTGCAAATGTTGCAGCCAAAGCAGTTGGCGAATATCACCTTGTGTTACCAAATGGTAATACATTGATTCTGAACGAATGCTATTACATACCGACCCTAATATACAATCTTATATCAGTTTCTTTATTAAGTAAAGAAGGATATAGTTTTATAGTACAAGATAATGTTATGAACATCTTACTGAATCAAAAGTTGATTGGATCAAGCTCGTTAAATAATGGCATATACATTCTAGATCAAACCACAGTTCTCAATATACAAAACACACACAAGAGGAAGAGTTCAGAAATGAACGAATTCTTCTTGTGGAATTGTAGATTAGGTCATATCAATGCGACATGACTAACTAAGTTACATAAGGATGGATATTTGAATTCATTCGAATTTTCTTCTTATGACACTTGCCAGTCATGTCTTAAAGGCAAAATGACCAAAACTCCGTTTACTGGACACAGAGAAAGAATTACGGAACTCTTGGGACAGATACATAGTGATGTATGCGGTCACATGTCTATACATGGCAGGGATGGTTTCTCGTACTTCATTATATTCACTGACGATCTCTCAAGATACGGATATGTGTTCCTGTTGAAACACTAGAGTGAAGCTTTTGAGAAATTCAAAGAATATAAGCACGAAATTGAAAACCAAATAGGTAAAAGTATTAAAATCCTTCGATTTGATCGAGGAGGAGAATACTTGAGCACGGAGTTCCTAGACTTTCTAAAAGAGAATGGGATTCTCTCTCAGCTTACTCCTCCATGTACACCACAGCATAATGGTGTATCAGAATGGAGGAATCACACCCTATTAGATATGGTGCGCTCTATGATGAGCACCGCTGAGTTGCCTATTTCCTTTTGGGGTTATGCGCTTGAGACAGCAGCATACTTATTGAATCAAGGTCCATTTAAATCTGTACCTACCACACCATATGAGATATGAAGTGGGAAAAGACCATATCTTAAACGAGTTAAGATATGGGGTTGTCCGGCCTATGTCAAAATGCAAAATCCGGAGAAACTCGAGGCACGGTCAGTTCATTGCAAGTTTGTGGGATATCCCAGACATTCACATGGATATCTTTTCTACCATGGTGAGGAACAAAAGGTGTTTGTTTCTCGACATACCACCTTTTTAGAAAAGGAATTTCTTGCAAAGGAAATTAATGGAAATGAGGTAGAACTGGAAGAAATTCTGGCTGTACAAACTGCAACTGAAGATTTAGTGGAACCAGAGGATTCGATATCTCCCAATGAACCTAAGCCTCTCCGCTGATCTAGTAGGGTTCCTCTTCCACCAGAGAGATATTACGATTTTCTCATTGATGGTGGGAGCGAGGATTGCATCATAGAAGATGATGACCCAGCTAGCTTCGAGCAGGCCATAACGAGTGGGGACTCTGTGAAGTGGCTAGATGCAATGCAATCTGAGATGGAATCCATGTACACCAACAAAGTATGGACTTTGGAAGTTGCTCCTGAAGGGGTAAAACCCATTGGGAGCAAATGGATCTTTAAAAAGAAACTTGGTGTAGATGGAAAAGTTGAGACTTTCAAAGCTAGACTTGTTGTAAAAAGTTTTCTTCAACGACCAGGTGTGGATTATGATGAAACCTTTTCTCCAGTGGCTATGCTTAAGTCCATCCGGATCCTACTTGCCATTGCTGCATAACTTGACTACGAAATCTGGCAAATGGATGTTATGGCCGCTTTTATAAATGGTGATTTGGAAGAGTGCGTGTACATGACTCAGCCAGAGGGCTTCATAGACAGTGGGAGCAGCGGAAAGGTGTGCAAGCAGCTTAAATCCATTTACGGGTTAAAGCAAGCATCGCGGAGTTGGAACATTTGTTTTGATGTCGTTGTCAAAGAGTTTGACTTCGTCAAAAACGTAGATGAACCTTGTATATACAAGAAGGTGGCAGAGAGTAAGGTTATCTTCCTAGTATTGTACGTGGATGGCATACTCTTGATACGAAATGATATTTCTATGCTGCACTTGGTCAAGCTCTTCTTATCATAAAGATTCATAATGAAAGATCTAAGTGATGCCTTATACATCTTGGGGATTAAGATCTATCGAGATAGATCTAAACGGATACTGGGATTGTCCCAATCCAGGTACATTGACACCATACTAAAGAGGTTTAGTATGGAAGAATCCAAGCGTGGCAATTTGCCTATGATCTCAGGACTCACTATCTCCAAAGAGATGTCTCCCAAGACTGATTTGGAGAGAGCTCGCATGCAAGGGATACCCTATGCCTCGGCAGTAGGATCTATCATGTACGCGATGTTATGTACAAGATCCGATGTAGTGTACTCACTAAGTGTAGTGAGTAGGTATCAAACAGATCCAGGAGTGAGTCACTGGACAGCTGTGAAGAGCATTCTCAAGTACTTGAGAAAGACTAAAGAGATGCTCTTGGTGTATGGTAACAGAGAACTCCAAGTGGAGTCCTTTACCGATTCGAGCTTCCAGAGTGATAAGGACGACTCTATGTCGGTCATAAGATTTTCCTTTACCCTCAATAGAGGGACGGTATGTTGGCAGAGTTCCAAGCAGGAAAACGTGGCAGACTCGACAAAGGAGGCTGAATACATCGCTACCAACAATGCTGCCAAAGAGGCTGTCTTGATGAAGATGTTCATAACTGAATTTGGTGTGGTTCCATCCATTGAGTATCCAATACCTTTGTATTGTGATAACAATGGAGCGGTGGCTTTAGCCAAGGAACCCAGGTCCCATCAGCGATCCAGACATATTCTAAGGCGGTATCACCTGATCCGGGAGATAGTTGATCGCCGGAAGATCAAGGTTAGGAGAGTTGACACGAAGAACAACACAGCGGATCTACTCACGAAGGCCATTCCCCAGATACAGTTCGAGAGACTCTTCGGGATGTTGGGTATGCGATATTACAACAGCTGGCCCTAGTGCAAGTAGGAGATTGTTAGTTGTATGTATGCCTTAGAGGCCATTATTGTACATATGATGTATATTATAGTGGATTCTTGGACATATATAGAGAGGACTTTTTTGCTCGACATGATAGTATGCTATCTGGTTGCTCTTTATCTTAACATGTATACTTGTCTCTTGATATTATCTCATAGTTACATGTTGGTAATGTAAGTCTACGGTAGCGCCCCGGCCGTCTGTCCGAGGACAAAATGCGGAAACCAAAACTTTTTCTTAACTTGAAACCGGCGCTATCGTATACTATAAAACCGGATCGAACCATTAACCTACAACTAGCTATCTAGAGAAGGGATAGAAGGGCTATACTGATTGATCTATGTCCTTCGGTCTTTGGCCACCATCCCAAGCTCGTCGCGGAAACTCCGGTCTTGATCTCCTCGTCGGAAAGAGCACCACATCATCGATTCTTTTTACGGGCTCCCACCTCTGAACCGAGGCAACGCGGATACAAAGTTTTCAAGCCGACGTGTCCAAGATTGCTGTAGACTAAGTGATGAATGCTTTGCCTCAAGGGTTAATCGAAGTTGTCACAATGGAGGGAAGATCAAATGAGCATTGAAATTGAGCTAAGGTTTTTGTTGAAAGAATGAGATGAGTCAATTTCCTTACTCACACAAAAATGAAAGAGTGGCTGTCCAAAATATGGCTCGGCCATATTTGAGAGAGGGAGGTAGTGAAGGGAGGTGAGTGTAAGAAAAAGCAAGAGGTGAAGATAAGCAAAAATGTCACACTAAAGTCTTTCTCAAATCCAATCTCATTAATGTAAGCAATGAGCACAAAATCAATCAAGAATGCACATGGAGCTTGCTGGAAATTCTGGAGCCCCAGTGACCATACAAAACCACCTCACTCTATAAATTCAAATTTGCAAAAAGAACCCCCTTCCATGAAAAGAATTTCAGCCAAGAAGGAATAAAGAAAAAATGGCCGAAACGGAATGCAAACTGGTAACTTCAAAAAGCTATCCCATAATAAATTACAGGATAACCCCGCGAGTGTATATACATACCCGCATTTGTATTCCGACCGAATAAAAATGCAATGAGACAAAATTTACGTAGTATAATACTAGGATCCGGCTTAAACCAAAGCCCGCTAGTATTATTCGTTCGAACCATGACACATGCACAAGTGCACGCGTATGTTCGAACCCTGCCATAAATCTATACGGCCTCTACAACGTTTCGCCCGAAACTTGAGAAACTGTCTGTGGGGGACTCTAAAGACTCGTCAATACTTTGGCTGTGGATTTAACCACTAGCTCGTCAGAGGTACTAGCCGTACGTAATGGGCTACCAGGTATTGACCAAAAGAGAGGTCGATGAGCGAACTCATCCTGACACCCTACTGAGCCTATCAGCGACAATATCCGTACAGTCCGGTCCGTTCGTCGATGAGCATCGCATGGCGGGCCTAGGGGGTTGGTAAAAGTCAGACCCCCAAAAACGGTACAAGTCGTGTCGGAGTGTAGCCCAGAACACCCTAAGATACTACTGAAATACCTACCGGTAAATCTCCTACCTTGGCCAAGGACTTTGTGTAATGGCTCTCCTAGACACAGCGCGATCTCACCCCTAATACTGGGAGAGAAGAAAACCCTGCCGATCCGCTCACTGCCTCCATGTAGCTCGGGACTATACCCAACTAAAACCTGTTTGCACGACTCCTTTGAGCTGTGGTAGGGTAGTAATCAAAGTACAGTGGGAACTCACACGAGGCAAATGACGATCTCAGGTCAATGAACTAACCTGTACACATGTCACCAGGGAACTGCTATCTGACGTCAGGTATAATACCAACTAGCATGTTCCCGGCGAGTCCTGTCCGGTGTACTTATAACCCAATGAGCACCTGTATACATCTTAGGTGAACCAACTGACACCAATGGCTTGTGTGACCGGCCACCGCCCCTCGTCGGGGTTTCGACTGTATACACTAGTCTACTACGGTGTATTGATTCTCTGTCTCAAAAACTCCCACGACAAGGGACCTTTTTAAGGATGTGCTTATAGACCCGAGCTCCCACGTATATGATCGCCATCATACCGCTGGCCATCAAGCAAGAATCCTAAGGGCTCTATCAACATTTAATAGCGACTTGTAAGGTCACCTAAAGCAGTACGCGATGATAAAGATAATCCAGATAGCATACTATCACCTTGAGTAAGACTGTCCTACCGGTATAGGTCCTCCCTCAATCATTGCAATCTCGTGCCCGTGATCCAATAATTGACTCTGAGGGCACTATATCCAACAATCTCCCACCTGCACTCAAGGCTAATTATTGCGACGTCGCATACTCACAGCCCGTGTGATACCGAACACCCAACTCATCTACTAATCAGTCTCACAAAGCCCATTTGCGAAACTATTGCGTTCGAGGAATAGCCTCAGTAAGTGGAACAGCCCTGATGTTTCTTTCTATGTCTCTCCTTTTTTCTCAAGTTCGCGGAGAAACCCATCTCCCGAAATGAGCAATACCTGTCTTAGAATATGTCTGGATATCTGATGGGACCTTATTCATAAATGAACTCCAAATCCAAACTTCTTAGACTGTATCGTCAACTGAACTTAATCAGTATCCTACGCCATGCCTCCCTCTGTATCCTCTTCGACCACCTGTCCAAAATACTGCCCCTCGTCAGAGGGAAAACTATAACTCTGACAGTCACTCTGTTATCCAGGTCACCTTGGAAGCCTGGAATGATAACCGTCCCCCGAAAGAGGCTTTCGTTATCATCTCCCTAGAACATCCACTTATGTTCTAAAACTGCTTCCGAATGTCTCTCCAGGATAGGATTAATATCAACTTATTGCATTTAGTGCAAAAACAATATCTGGTGTGGTACTTGACATATCATGATTGACTCAATTGCCTAAGCAAGTGATCTGCCAATCATGCACATCCCTCTCCCCTTTAGTCTGTAAGACACCTTTCGAGAGGGTGACTCCATCTTTAGAATGCTGTCGAAGTACCCTGATTGGAAAAATACCCAAATCTAGATCTAAAACCATAGATCTGGTACCCAGAATTTCTGATATAATATCCAAGTCCTATGTGGAGAAACCACTGTGTGACAACCAAAGTATAACCGATCATAGTATAGGAATTTAACTTCCTACTCTGTGTATGTCATCCAAGTACCAAGACATCACACCCTTCTACCTTCTTAACAGATCCATTCCCTATTCTAATGAAGTCAAACCTATGACTGTCACATCAGAAATAGATGACCTATCTCCGCTATATCTGCTTTGGTCCATAAATAGACATAAGCTACTTGTCCACTATGCTTCTGCTGCTCCCACTGACTACGACAACCCTCTGGCAGAGTCATATAAACGTACACTTCTAAAGCTAGTTTAGAACGACGCTATACTCATCCTCCTGCCAGGTCTCACAGTTTGGATCAACAGTAGTGTCAAGTTTGGGTAAAAAGGAACCTCTCTGTCACCGTCTTTGAGCATACCGAAGTACCTCTCGAGCGCTTGAGGTTGTAAGTCCATGTCACGCACCCCACAAACTTGCGGGCAGGCGGAATATATGAAAAACGATTATCAAAGATTCGTAACACGGACTTGAGCGCATGAATCGTGTCTAAACCGTTACTAGCAAACTACGAGAGGTTTAACTACTCGGATTCGAAGTTATACCTCACGTTACTTTTCCTTCGGGTCTTCATCGCTGTCCTCCACTCCTCGTAGGCTCCTTGGAACATCGGCACCTCAACGGCCTCCTCGAGTCAAAGACGATCCACCCGAAAGCTCCTTCTCCAAGCTTGATCTCTAACTTGAGATAACTAGGTTGCTCAAAGTGCTAATCTAAGCTACCTAGGGGATATAGAGTGAGGTTATGAATGTATTAGTCTAGCTAACCCTTGATCTCAACACATGAGAGGTTAGGGTTAGGGTTTCAAGAATGAGAGAGCTTGAGGAGAGAGAAGGTGATGATAAGAATGAATATGAATAATGAGATCATTTGAATTTAACAACCATAATATTTTATCAAATAAATAATTTAAATGATTAATCATCATAGTTTATGCATTCACCTTGTGTGATTCATCTCATGAGTTACTAGCTCAATAAATGAAGCATTAACTTTAAGGATGAATCACACAAATGAGTCATTAAGCAATAAATGCTTATGCCACCTTAACCCCTAAGTCACTATGCTTCTAGAAGCTTCCCGGAAAATTACGAGAACACCCCTCCAATCCGTGAAAACACGGAAAAACTTTAGACTGTATAAATCCAATAACCCGATAGTAGAATCTGGCTTAAACCAAAGACGGCTAGTAAAAACTGTCCGAACGTCGTACGTGCGTTTAAACACGTATGCGTCTGAACCCTTGTCGTAAAACTATACGACCTCTATATTGTTTCGCCTGGAGCAGGGAAACTCTCTGTGTGGGACTCTAAAGACTCGACACTACGCTGGCAGTGGGTTTAACCACAGGCCGCAAGCGGCACTAGCTGTACGTAATGGTCCCCAGGTAGATGTCGATAAGAAGGCCGATGAGGAAACCCATCCGAACTCCTATTGAGCCTGATGTGACAATCTCCGTACAGTTCGGTCTGTTCGTCTAAGACTATCGCATATCGAGCCTAGGGGGCGGCAAACGTCAGTCCCCTATTAGCAGTATAAGTCGTGTCGGAGCGTAGCCCATTACACCTTGAGAAACTACTGGAGCCTACCAGTAAATCTCGCTTGCCCTGCCAGGGACTTTGCGTAATGGCTCTCTGACACAGCGCGATATCAACTCCCAATACCGGGAGAGACGAATCCTGTCTAACCGCTACTGCCTACAAGTGCTCAGGACTGCACCCAACTGCTACCTGTTTGCACGACTCCTTTGAGCCGTGATAGGGTAGCAATCTAAGAACAGTGGGACATACTCGAGGTGAAGTAGCAGTGTCAAGTCTGCGGACTATGCTGTACTCATGTCACCTGGGAACTGTTAACTGACGACGGGTATAATACCAACCAACAGTTCCCCTGCGAGTCCTGTCCGGTGTACCCGTAACCTAACGAGCACCTGTATACTATCTCCAGTACGACGTACTGATGGCTGTAGGATAGACCATCTCCCCAACAGGGATGAGAAGCGTACACACTAGTCTACTCTGGAGTATCGATGCCCTGTCTCGATAATCCTACGACTAGGGACTATTATAGGATGTTGCTTATAGACAACCCAGCCCCCACTAGTGTGACTGCCATCACAACGCTGGTAATCAAGCAAAGATCGTATAGGCTCTACTAATATGTATAAGTGATACGTTACATGAAACATATGTACATATTAAAGTAGACAAAACCAAGTAGCATACTACCATGTTTAGCAAGACTGTCAATACAACTGTGAATATCCCAAGCTTCCATTAAGTAATATACATGCTAGTATGATACAATAATCGCCCCTAGGGCATATACACTAACAATCTCCCACTTGCACTAGGGCCATGAGCTGGCATATCATAGACCTATTATCTCGAATAGCCTCTCGAACTGCGTCTGAAGAATAGCCTTTATGAATGGATCAGCAATGTTATTCTCCGTCTCTACACTTTTCACCTCGATCTCCCGGCTATCAACGATCTTCCTGATCAGGTGATACTGCCTTAGGATGTGTCTGGACTTCTGATGGGACCTGGGTTCCTTCGCTAAAGCTATAGCGCTGTTGTTGTTACAATACAGAGGTATTGGATCAACACTGGTAGGAACCACCTGAAGTTCTGTGAGGAACTTCTTCATCCAGACAGCTTCTTTTGCGGCATCGCAAGCAGCTATGTACTCCGCTTCCATTGGTGAGTCAGCAACGGTCTCCTGCTTGAAACTCTTCCAACAGACCGCCCCTCCATTGAGGGTAAAGACATAACCCGACATGGATTTGGAGTCATCTTTGTCACTCTGGAAGCCGGAGTTGGCAAAGGCCTCAATCTGGAGGTCTTTTCCGCCATACACAAAGAACATATCCTTAGTCTTTCTCAGGTACTTGAGAATGTTCTTTACTGCTATCCAGTGCTTCTCCCCTGGGTTTGCTTGATACCGGCTCACTACGCTCAATGCGTATGCTACATCTGGTCTGGTACATAACATCGCATATATTATAGAGCCTACAGCAGAAGCGTAGGGTATAAAGGACATGCTATCCCTTTCCAAATCAGTCTTGGAAGACATATCTTTAGAGAGGGTGATTCCTTGACAAGCCGGTAGGTTACCGCGCTTAGAATCTTCCATACCGAATCTTTTCAATATGGTGTCTATGTACCTGGACTGCGAAAGTCCCAACATCCTTTTAGATCTATCACGATAGATCTGGATCCCCAGAATGTAGGTGGCATCTCCTAGGTCTTTCATGGAGAACTTTAGTGACAAGAATCTTTTGACTGACTGTAACATAGGAATATCATTTCCTATTAGGAGAATGTCATCCACATACAAGACGAGAAATACTATAGCTCTCCCTACAATCTTTCTGTATATGCATGGTTCATTTGGATTTTTGATAAAGTCAAATTCTTTGACAGCATCATCAAAACAGATGTTCCAACTCCGAGATGCTTGCTTTAGTCCATAAATGGACTTAAGCAACTTGCATATTTTACCGCTGCTCCCACTCTGAATGAATCCCTCTGGCTGATCCATATAGATGCTCTCTTCCAAATTTCCATTTAGAAAGGCCGTCTTTACGTCCATCTGCCAGATCTCATAATCGTGGAAGGCAGCAATAGCAAGAAGGACCCGAATGGATTTGAGCATAGCCACTGGAGAAAAGGTTTCGTCATAGTCCAAACCGGGTCATTGACGGAAACCCTTTGCAACAAGTCTAGCTTTATAGGTTTCAACCTGTCCATCTACACCAATCTTCTTTCTGAAGATCCATTTGCATCCTATGGGTTTTATCCCATCTAGAGCAATGTCCAAAGTCCATACTTTGTTAGTGTACATGGACTCCATTTCGGTACGCATTGCATCCAGCCATTTTACAGAGTCACCGCTCTGAATGGCTTGTTTGAAGCTAGTAGACTCATCATAGTCAATAGTGCAATCCTCTCTATCCCCGTCTATGAGAAAACCGTAGTATCTCTCGGGCGGATGAGACTGCCTACTACTCCTGCGGAGTGGCGTCGGGATGTCCCTTTCTTCTGAAACCTCTGGTTCTACCATACTTTCAGTATCAGCTTGTGGTTCTGGAATTTCTTCCAGTTATACTGCGCTCCCACTCTTCTGATTTTCTAAAAATTCAGCTTCTAAGAAGTGGGCATGACGAGAAACAAAAACCATTTGTTCCTCTGCATAATAGAAACAATATCCCATGGAATTCTTTGGATATCCCACAAACTTACATTGTACTGAGCGTGCCTCGAGGTTGTCCGCATGCTGCCTTTTTACAAAAGCTGGACATCCCCATGCCTTCTGATACTGAAGACAGGGTTTCTTCCCACTCGACATCTGATATGGTGTGGTAGGCACTGTTTTGGTTGGAACCTTGTTCAAAAGATATGCAGCTGATTCTAGCGCATAACCCCAGAAAGATCGCGGTAACTCAGCCTTACTCATCATGGAACGAACCATATCCAATAGGGTTCGATTCCTCCTTTCTGATACACCGTTGTGTTGTGGTGTGTATAGAGGAGTAAGCTGAGAGAGAATTCCATTCTCTTTTAAGTAACCCAGGAACTCGGCACTTAAGTATTCACCACCTCGATCAGATCTCAGTGTCTTTATACTCTTGCCTGTTTGTTTTTCCACTTCATTTTTTTATTCTTGGAATTTCTCAAAGGCCTCGGATTTATGCTTCATCAAGAAGACATGTCCATACCTAGAGAAATCATCCGTAAAAGTAATGAAGTAGGAATAACCTCCTCTCGCATGTGTAGACATTGGACTGTACACGTCACTGTGTCCGAGTCCTAAGAGCTCACTTGCTCTTACTCCGTGTCCAGTGAACGGAGTTTTTGTCATCTTTCCTATGAGACAAGATTCACAAGTAGCATAAGATTGATATTCGAACGGATTCAAATGTCCTTCTCTATGTAACTTAGTCAACCTTCTCTCATTGATGTGACCTAGTCTACAATACCATAAAAAAAGTATGATTTAATTCCGGAGACTTTCTTTTAAGTGTGTTCTGGATATTGAAAACCTGAGCTTGACTCAATACGTATATGCCATTATCTAATGTACCGGACCCAATCAGAACTTGATTTAGGTGGATGTGAACTATATCGCTTACGAATGTAAAATCATATCTCTTTCTCGAAAGTGAGGACACTGATATGATATTACAAGTCATACTAGGTACATACAGACAGTTACATAGAATCAATATCTGCCCACTTGTCAAACCTAGGCGATATTCCCCCACGGATTCAGCGTCCACGCTCATTCCGTTTGCAACTCTGAGAGACCAATAACCTACCTTTATAACTCTACGGTTTCTCAAAGCATGTAATGAATTACAGATGTAAGATCCTGCTCCGGTATCTAGTACCCAGGAAGTAGAGTTAATTGACAAACAGTTCTCAATTATTAACACACTTGAGGCTGAAGCCACAACATGCTTCGTATCTTGGCTACTGGCTTCCAAAGCCCTGTAATCTTTCTGCCTATGCCCAATCCCATAACAATAGGAACGTCCCTCAATAGGGTGGTCCAGCTTGTCATAGGCAATGGACATCTGGACAGACCTATGCCAGTCATATAAGTTAGATTCAGTCAATTTGTTATCTAGATGTAACCTAGTCGTGGTCACAAGGTCGCTGCAAATAAGAGAGAGAGAAGAAAACACTTTAGCATGATGCTCTTACAAGTTTAGAGTGGTTTTTAATTTATCTAAACAGGATGGCTCCCACTGTTTCTCGAATCCTTCCTCAAACCATAAAAGAAGAATTAGCCAGGACTATTCTCACCGTACAATACTTGCTTAACCGTTCAGCCAGGCTAGTGTCGATACTTCGAGAGAGGTTTTCCAACTATTTCATGAAGTTCCTTAATTAAAGAACCTCTTTTCTCTGGGGGCGTAGCCCCGCTGACACCTTTCTAGGCACCTACTTGGGTTATAGCATTGATCGTTAAGTGACGAATCTCCTGATAAGTAGTATATACTCATAGTAGGATCGGGATCCAAATATCATCATATGATAATGTTGAAGGAATCCTACCAACATTCATCAAACTCCAAATTGTATGCAACACTAGCAAGTTTCAGTTTTTTAGAAACTCCCGATGTGGATTTTTGCCCCATGCTCTTATGACCTTGACGAAAGCCAACAAATCATAAGTCACATGTCAAGTTCTGCCCATCATTGTCTTGTTAATTTGAACCCACCCGTACATACCCTTGACGAAAGCCAACAAGGTAATACGACTGTCCCAAACCAACCCATCTATCTATGCAACAAATGAATACCCCAGTAGCTACCAAGCACTATGCCTTGACGAAAGCCAACAAACATAGCTTGAATACTACTGACAATCCATAAGAAATGACGGAGGGCTACGACTGGTTTGGCGAAACCGTGAACGTAGTGAACTTGATATAATCGAAGGAACCTGATAGCTTTTTAAAAGGAGTGGTTAAAGCTCCGCAATTAAAAATTCTGCTCTTTTAAAATTACCGAGTGGTTTCTTTTAAATTTGTTCCAACGATTTAACTTTGGTTTATTTTCTTTGCATTGTAATAATGCGTCCCATCATTTATCCTATCATTGCAGAAAACAACGAAAATACCATGTCCTCTTATGCTATGCGCATTTGCCACAGGGTCCCGTCATCACCCGCTAGGTTACTTAACTAACGACAGAGCGGGGCTGGGCTAGTGCGGGTGTAAAACATAAGTGACGTCTAATAGCTATCATATATAGATATTGTATATTCGTCAGACGCAATAATAGGCATTCCAGATTACAGATGAACTTTATTGGATATATTAGCAATCCGCGTTTGCTTTGAGCCTGCAAGAAAAGACGGATTACACAGTTGTGATGAATAGCCATTACCCCAACCTAGAGCCCTACGGGTACGGCAAACTACCCGCCAAGTACCCGAAGTGAAGCGGTCTCCTCAACAACGTGAGTAGGCCACTAAACACTTCAACATACCCGGTAGTTTGTGTACCCCACCTTGGGTCTATCTTAGGAGCAAAAACAGTAAAAAGAAATAATACAACGATGGCTACAGCCGCAACCTGGATGTGCCCCGCAAAAGAATATTACATCATATTACAATCATATCGAATGAATGAATATAAAACACATCTCAAACCTCGGCTAATCATCACAACATTCCAATCAAGTCCATATACACAAACAGTAAACATTACAGAAATGTGGAACCCGCTGCCAACCGACATACTAGCAGTTAGGAGAGGTTTACGAACACATTAAACATTACAGATAATAACCCGATTAGCAATTAATTTAGAACATCGATCGACTACCTTTATCCATGTCTACCCCAAAAGCAAACCTGTATTAAAGTAACCTGGGTAGAAACAGAATATACAGGAAAACAAAAAACAAAAAAATATGAATTTCTGTGAAAATCCGAGTCAACTCGGAGTTGACTTCACCGCGGATCCGCGGCCATCTTGCCGAGTTAAGAGCTAGTATTTTCCTAGTTTTCTTATATTTCCCTGCTGTGAATTTTAAGGCATATCAAATATTTTTTTCGACACGTTTAAAATTTACAGAAACTGGTTGGGTATCGGGGGTTTCATTTTCGCGTTTTCCGTCGATCGAACTTCTAATTAGTTACTAACAAGCTAGTAATGGTTTAGTTGGCTCTGATACCACTGTAAGTCTATGTCACGCACCCCACGAACTTGCGGGGAGGCAGAATATATGAAAAACGATTATCAAAGCTTTGTAACACGGACTTGAGCGCATGAATCGTGTCTAAACAGTTACTAGCAAACTACGAGAGGTTTAACTACTCGGATTCGAAGTTATACCTCACGTTACTTGTCCTTCGGGTCTTCATCGCTGTCTTCCACTCCTCGTTGGCTCCTTGAAACATCGGCATCTCAACGGCCTCCTCGAGTCAAAGACGATCCACCCGAAAGCTCCTTCTCCAAGCTTGATCTCTAACTTGAGATAACTAGGTTGCTCAAACTGCTAATCTAAGCTACCTAGGGGATATAGAGTGAGGTTATGGATGTATTAGTCTAGCTAACCCTTGATCTCAACACATGAGAGGTTAGGATTAGGGTTTCAAGAATGAGAGAGCTTGCGGAGAGAGAAGGTGATGATAAGAATGAATATGAATAATGAGCTCGTTTGAATATATCAACCATAACATTTTATCAAATAAATAATTTAAATGATTAATCATCATGTTTGATGCATTCACCTTGTGTGATTCATCTCATGAGTCACTAGCTCAATAAATGAAGCATTAACTATAAGGATGATTCACACAAATGAGTCATTAAGCAATAAATGCTTATGCCACCATAACCCTCAAGTCACCATGCTTGTAGAAACTTCCCGGAAAATTACGAGAACGCCCCTCCAATCCGTGAAAACACGGAAAAACTTTAGACTGTATAAATCCAATAACCCGATACTAGAATCTGGCTTAAACCAAAGCCGGCTAGTAAAAACTGTCCAAACGTCATACGTGCGTTTAAACACGTATGCGTCCGAACCCTTGTCGTAAAACCATACGACCACTATATCATTTCGCCTGGAGCAGGGAATCTCTCTGTGTGGGTCTCTAAAGACTCGACACCACGCTGGCAGTGGGTTTAACCACAGACAGTAAGCGGCACTAGCTGTACGTAACGGTCCCCAGGTAGATGTCGATAAGAAGGCCGATGAGGAAACCCATCCGAACTCCTACTGAGCCTGGTGTGACAATCTCCGTACAGTCCGGTCTGCTCGTCTAAGACTATCGCATATCGAGCCTAGTGTTAGTGTTTATGCCCTAGAAGGCCATTACTGTATCATACTAGCTTGTATATTACTTAATGGAAGCTTGGGATATTCACATGTATATAACAGTCTTGCTAAACATGGTAGTATGCTACTTGGTTTTTCTATCTTAATATGTGAGTGTACGTATTGATAGAGCTCTTAGGATCTTGCTTGTCTACCAGCGTTGTGATGGCAGTCACACTTGTGGGGGCTGGGTAGTCTACAAGCACATCCTTATTCAGGTCCCTGGTCGTTGGATTATCGAGACAGAGCATCGATACTCCGGAGTAGACTAGTGTGTACGCTTCTCATCCCAGTTGGGGAGATGGTCTGTCCCACAGCCGTCAGTACGTCGTACTGGAGATAGTATGCAGGTGCTCGTTAGGTTACGGGTACACCGGACAGGACTCGCGGGGAACTGTTGGTTGGTTTGATACCAGTCGTCAGTGAGCAGTTCCCAGGTGACATGAGTACAGCATAGTCCGCAGACTTGACACTGCTACTTCGCCTCGAGTGTGTCCCACTGTTCTTAGATTGCTACCCTACCACGGCTCAAAGGAGTCGTGCAAACAGGTAGCAGTTGGGTGCAGTCCCGAGCACTTGGAGGCAGTGGCGGTTAGACAGGATTCGTCCCTCCCGGTATTGGGAGTAGATATCGTGCTGTGTCAGAGAGCCATTACGCAAAGTCCCTGGCCAGGGCAAGCGAGATTTGCTGGTAGGTTCCAGTAGTTTCTCAGGGTGTAATGGGCTTCCCTCCGACACGACTTATACCGCTATTAGGGGACTGACGCTTGCCGCCCCCCTAGGCCCGATATGCGATAGTCTTGGACGAACGGACCGGACTGTATGGAGATTGTCACATCAGACTCAGTAGGAGTTCGGATGGGTTTTCTCATCGGCCTTCTTATCGACAACTACCTGGGGACCGTTACGTACAGCTAGTGCCGCTTGCGGTCTGTGGTTAAACCCACTGCCAGCGTAGTAGTCGAGTCTCTAGAGTCCCACACAGAGAGTTTCCTACTCCAGGAGAAACGATATAGAGGTTGCATGGTTTTGCGACAAAGGGTTCGGACGCATACGTGCGTTTACACACGTACGACTTTCGGACAGTTTTTACCAGTCGGCTTTGGTTTAAGCCAGTTACTGGTATCCGGTTATTGGATTTTTACAGTCTAAAGTTTTTCCGTATTTTTGCGGATTGGAGGGGCGTTCTCGTAATTGTACGAGAAGCTTCTAGAAGATGTGACTAAGGAGGTTAAGGTGACATAAGCTTTGGATAAGATTAGTGAGTCATGAGGGTGATTCATCATGGTCATTAATGCACCATAAATGCTTAATGACTCATGTTAATGAATCACCTCTTTTCATTTATGAAGCATGCTTATTCATTTCTATTATTCATTATTCTAAAATAAGAATGCTTCATAATATATTATGATACACTCAATCTCATCTCATTCACTCATCTCACATTCTCTCTCCTCAAGCTCTCATCTTCAAGAGACTAATCCTTAATTCTCATGTGTTGAGATCAAAGGATTAGTTAGACTTAAACATCCATTACCTTCACTCTATATCATCCTTTCTTCTTTGATTAGCAATCAAAGTAGATTAGTTACCTCAAGTTAGAGGTGTAGCTTGGTGTTTTGCTCTCGGGTGGATCGTCTACTACCTAGAGAAGGTCGGCGAGAACAAAGGAGGACACAAAGACGAAGGACAGGTTTCATTAGGTATAAGCCCTAAACACAATAGATAAGAAACTCTTTGTGTACGGTTATTTATAGTTTAGCTTCGATTCAAGCGGTTAGTCGATGTTCGTTCTTTAAACATGATCGTTTTTGAAAATTCCGCCTCCCCACAAGTACTGGGGTGTAGTACATCGACTTACAGTGGTATCAGAGCCTCGCTAAACAATAAATAACTTGATTGCAAATTTGTACGAATTTCGAACGGAAAAACGAAGCCGGAAAACCCTAATAAATATCAGTTTCTGTCGAATCCAAAATGATGTCCAAAAATTTTTCAGGGATGTTCAGAAAGCTTGAAAAGCATCCAGGAGAACACCCAAGAAAATTGGGCCCATGACTCGGCTAAAGCGCCGCGGAAGCGCGGCGGATCCCACCGATCCGCCGCGGTTCCGCCGCCGAGTTGCCGAGTCATGATCCCAAATTTCTTGTGTGGGTCCCCTGTGATATTTAGTGTTTTCTGGAATATTTAATATTTGCTCAGGTTTCAGTTTAACAGAGCAGTTTTTGGAGCAATATTAATGTTGTTTAATCGATCGAAATTGTACAGTATTTGCATGTTGGATTATATCTGTGATTGATAAATGTGTTCGTAAACCTCCCCTAACTGCTAGTATGTCGGTTGGCAGGGGGTTGCACATTTCTGTAATGGTTATATCTGTTTGTGCATATAAACTGTATTGGACTGTTGTGGTGTATAGCCGGGGTTTGCAATGGGTTATTGTTTAATTCATTTGTTGTAAATGTAATTTGTTGTAATATTATTTTTGCGGGGCACATCCAGGTTGCGGTTGTAGCCACCGTTGAATTATTTCATTTTACTGTTTTTGCTCCTAGGACTGACCCAAGGTGGGGTACACAAACTGCCGGGTGGGTAGTTTGCCGTGCCCGTAGGGGTCGAGGGTGGGGTAACGGCTATTCATCACAACTGTGTAATCTGTCTTTTCTTGCAGGCTCAAAAGAAATACAGATTGCTTGCAAATCCAATATTGTTTATCTGTGTTCTGGAATGAATATCATTGCGTCAGACGAATGTAAAATATCTATATATATTGTAGCTATTTAGACGTCATTTATGTTTTACACCCGCGCTAGCCCAGCCCCCGCTCTGTCGTTAGTTAAGTAACCTAACGGGTGATGACGGGACCCAGTGGCGAATGCGGATGGCATAAAAGGACGTTGTATTTTCGTTGTTTTCTGCAATGATAGGTTAATGATGGGACGCATTATCTGTAATGCAAAGAAAACAAACCAAAGTTTAAATCGTTGGAACAATTTAAAAGAAACCACTCGGTTATTTTTAAAACAGATATTTTTAAATGCGGAGCTTTAACCACTCCTTTTAAAAGCTATCAGGTTCCTTCGGTTATATCAAGTTCACTACGTTCACGGTTTCGCCAAAACCATTCGTAGCCCTCCGTCATTTCATTTGGGCATTCAGTAGTATTCAAGCTATGCATTTTGGCCAAAGTCAAGGCATAGTGTTTGGTAGCTGCTGGGTTTTCATTTGTTGCATAAAATAGATGAGTTGGTTTGGGACAGTCGTATTACCATTTGACCAAAGTCAGGGGTATATACGGATGGGTTCAAATTGACAAGATAATGACGGGTAGAACTTGACATGTGACTTATGACATTTTGACCAAAGACAAGGTCATAAGAGCATGGGGCAAAAACTTATATCGGGAATTTCTAAAGAAACTGAAATTTGCAAAGAGATGCATACCATTTGGAGTTTGATGAATGTTGGTAGGATTCCTTCAATATCATACGATGATATTTGGATCCCGATCCTACTGAGAGTATATGCTACTTATCAGGATATTCGTCACTTAACGATCAATGCTATAAACCTAGTAGGTGTCCAGAAAGGTGTCAGCGGGGTTACGCCCCCAGAGAAAAGAGGTTATTTAATTAAGGAACTTCGCGAAAGCGTTGGAAAACCTCCCTCGAAGTATCGACACTGGCCTGGCTGAACGGTTAACAAAGTATTGTACGGTGACAATAGTCCTGGCTAATTCTTCTTTTATGGTTTGAGGAAGGATTCGAGAAACAGTGGGAGCCATCCAGTTTAGATAAACTAAAAACCACTCTAAACTTGCAAGAGCATCATGCTAAAGAGTTTTCTTCTCTCTCTCCTAATTGCAACGACCCTGAAAATGACTGGACTTAAGTTACTTTTAGAAAAAAATATACTGACGGGGCCTAACTATAAAGATTGGCTGCGGAATGTCAAAATGGCCTTGACCTATGACAAATTAGGGTACGTCCTCACCGCTACGGCACCTGCTGTCCCTGGTCCCAAATCCAGCAATGCGGATAAGGAAATCCGCAAAACCTGGGATTTAGATTGCGCGAGAGCCAAGTGCGTCGTGCTTGCCTCTATGGACAATGAACATCAGAGGAGGCACGAGGATATGTCCCTAGATGGCATATTTCTCCATACAAAGGAACTTTATGGAGACCAATCTCGTATAGCAAGATACGAGACCTCTAAGAACTTGTTTCGAGCGAGGTTGGCTGTCGGGTCATCGGTAGGTGAACATGTCCTACAGATGATCGGCTATATTGAAGAGCTCGCAGACCTTGGGACGACTTTGGATAATGAGCTGTATACAGACCTTATTCTCCAGTCCCTTCCTCCCACCTACGCCCAGTTTATCCTCAACTTCAATCTTCAAGGAAAAGAAGTTGAACTTGCGGAACTCCTGAACATGTTAAGGAGTGCAGAGGGCACCTTAAAGAAAGCAAGGGAAACACCCGCTATGTTTGTTGGCGGTGCATCTTCTTCCGGGTCCAAGGCTAGGGCCAAAGGAAGGAAGAAGAAGGCCGCACCCAAACCTAGAGGAGGTGTTAGTAAGGTGGGAAAGAAGGGAAAGAAAAAGTTTGCAGCACCGGTAGTTGTCCTGGATGAGTGCTTCCATTGTCACAGGAAAGGGCACTGGAAGAAGGATTGCAAGGCGTGGAACGCCAAGAACCAGGAACCGAAGCGAGCTGTGGCTTCGACTTCAGGTGTGTTTGTAATTGAGAATTGTCTGTCGATCAACTCTACTTCCTGGGTATTGGATACCGGATCAGGATCTCATATTTGCAATTCATTGCAGGCACTGAGAAACCGTAGAGTGCTGAAGGAAGGTGATATGATCCTCAGGGTTGCTAACGGAGCTAGCGTGGGAGCTGCGTCCGTCGGGGATTATCACCTAGGATTGACAAGTGGACACATTTTGGTTTTACATAACTGTTATTTTGTACCAAGCTTAACGTGTAATATCATATCAGTTTCCTTGTTATCAAATAAAGGTTATGATTTCACGTTTGTAAGAGATGTTGTTAACATCCACCTTAATCATGGTTTGATTGGGTCCGGTACTCTAAATAACGGCATATATGTGTTAAACCAACTCCAAATTTTCAATGTCCAGAACACACTAAAAAGAAAGTTTCCAGATTTAAATAAAGCTTTCTTATGGCATTGTAGACTGGGTCACATCAATGAGAGAAGGTTGACTAAGTTGCATAGAGAAGGATATTTGGACACGTTCGAATATCAATCTTATGACACTTGTCAATCCTGTCTCAAAGGAAAGATGACAAAGACTCCATTTACTGGACAAGGAGTAAGAGCGAGCGAGCTCTTAGGACTCATACACAGTGATGTATGCGGTCCAATGTCTACACATGCGAGAGGTGGTTTTTCCTATTTCATTACTTTCACGGATGATTACTCAAGATACGGATTCATTTATCTGATGCAACATAAATCCGAGGCTTTTGAGAAATTCCAAGAGTATAAGAATGAAGAAGAAAACCAAACCGGCAAAAGTATTAAGACACTAAGATCTGATCGAGGTGGAGAATATTTAAGTGCCGAGTTCCTAGGTTACCTAAAAGAGAAAGGAATTCTCTCTCAGCTTACTCCTCCATACACTCCACAGCATAACGGTGTATCGGAGAGACGGAATCGAACCCTATTGGATATGGTACGATCTATGATGAGTAATGCTGAGTTACCGCGATCTTTCTGGGGTTATGCGCTAGAATCAGCGGCATATCTTCTGAACAGGGCTCCTACCAAGACTGTGCCTACCACTCCATATCAGATGTGGACTGGGAAGAAACCCCATCTTCAGCATATGAAGATTTGGGGATGTCCAGCTTTTGTTAAAAAGCAGCATGTGGACAAGCTCGAGGCACGATCAGTAAAATGTATGTTTGTGGGATATCCAAAGAACTCCAAGGGATATTATTTCTATTACGCAGAGGAACAAAATGTTTTTGTTTCTCGTAATGCCCATTTTCTGGAAAATCAGTTTTTAGAAAAGGAAATAAGTGGGAGCGAAATAGAACTGGAAGAAATTCCAGAACCACAAACTGCTACTGAAAGTTTGGTAGAACCAGGAGTTCAAGAAGAACAGAACATTCCCGCACCCCTCCGCAGGAGTAGTAGGCCGTCTCATCCGCCTGAAAGATACTACGGTTTTCTCATAGATGGGGATAGAGAGGATTGCATCATAGATGATGATGAACCTACTGACTTCCAGCAGGCCATCCAGAGCGGCGACTCGGTACGATGGCTAGATGCAATGCGGACCGAGATGGAGTCCATGTACACCAACAAAGTATGGACTTTGGACTTTGCTCCAGATGGGGTAAAACCCATAGGATGCAAATGGATCTTCAAGAAAAAGATTGGTGTAGATGGACAGGTGGAAACCTATAAGGCTAGACTTGTTGCAAAGGGTTTTCGTCAAAGACCTGGTTTGGACTATGACGAAACTTTTTCTCCAGTGGCTATGCTCAAATCCATTCAGGTCCTTCTTGCTATTGCTGCCTTCCATGATTATGAAATCTGGCAGATGGACGTAAAGACGGCTTTTCTGAATGGAAATTTAGAAGAGAGCGTCTATATGGATCAGCCAGAGGGTTTCAATCAGAGTGGGAGCAGCGGGAAAGTATGCAAGCTACTTAAGTCCATTTATGGACTAAAGCAGGCATCGCGGAGTTGGAACATCTGTTTTGATGAGACAGTCAAAGAATATGACTTTATCAAAAATCCAGATGAACCGTGCATATATAGTAAAGTTGTGGCCAGAAGTGTCGTATTCCTCGTCTTGTACGTGGATGACATTCTATTGATAGGAAATGACATTCCTATGCTACAATCTGTCAAAGGATTCTTGTCACACAGGTTCTCCATGAAAGACCTGGGTGATGCCTGTTACATTCTGGGGATCCGGATCTATCGTGATAGATCCAAGAGGATGTTGGGACTTTCGCAGTCCAGGTATATCGACACTGTACTGAAAAGATTCAGTATGGAAGATTCTAAGCACGGTAATCTACCGGCTTGTCACGGAATCACCCTCTCCAAAGAGATGTCTCCCAAGACTGATTTGGAAAGGGAACGCATGTCCATTATACCCTACGCTTCTGCGGTGGGCTCTATAATGTATGCGATGTTGTGTACCAGACCAGATGTAGCTTACGCACTGAGCGTGGTAAGCCGGTATCAGTCAAACCCAGGGGAGAAACACTGGATAGCAGTAAAGAACATTCTCAAGTACCTGAGGAGGACTAAGGAGATGTTCTTGGTTTACGGCGGAAAAGACCTCAGGTTGGAGGCCTTTGCTGATTCCGGCTTCCAGAGTGATAAGGACGATTCCAAGTCCATGTCGGGTTATGTCTTTACCCTCAATGGAGGGGCGGTGTGCTAGAAGAGCTCCAAGCAGGACACCGTTGCTGACTCGACGATGGAAGCGGAGTGTATAGCTGCTTGCGATGCCGCAAAAGAAGCAGTCTGGATGAAGAAGTTCCTAACAGAACTTCAAGTGGTTCCTACCATAGTTGATCCAATACCTCTGTATTGCGACAACAACGGAGCTATAGCTTTAGCGAAGGAACCAAGGTCCCATCAGAAGTCCAGACACATCTTGAGGCGGTATCACCTGATCAGGGAGATCATTGATCGTCAGGAGATCGAGGTTCGGAGAGTTGCTTCAGAAGAGAACATTGCTGTTCCATTCACGAAGGCCCTTCCTCAGATTCAGTTCGAGAGGCTACTCGAGATCATTGGTCTACGATATGCCAGTACATGGCCCTAGTGCAAGTGGGAGATTGTTAGTGTTTATGCCCTAGAAGGCCATTACTGTATCATACTAGCTTGTATATTACTTAATGGAAGCTTGGGATATTCACATGTATATAACAGTCTTGCTAAACATGGTAGTATGCTACTTGGTTTTTCTATCTTAATATGTGAGTGTACGTATTGATAGAGCTCTTAGGATCTTGCTTGTCTACCAGCGTTGTGATGGCAGTCACACTTGTGGGGGCTGGGTAGTCTACAAGCACATCCTTATTCAGGTCCCTGGTCGTTGGATTATCGAGACAGAGCATCGATACTCCGGAGTAGACTAGTGTGTACGCTTCTCATCCCTGTTGGGGAGATGGTCTGTCCCACAGCCGTCAGTACGTCGTACTGGAGATAGTATGCAGGTGCTCGTTAGGTTACGGGTACACCGGACAGGACTCGCGGGGAACTGTTGGTTGGTTTGATACCAGTCGTCAGTGAGCAGTTCCCAGGTGACATGAGTACAGCATAGTCCGCAGACTTGACACTGCTACTTCGCCTCGAGTGTGTCCCACTGTTCTTAGATTGCTACCCTACCACGGCTCAAAGGAGTCGTGCAAACAGGTAGCAGTTGGGTGCAGTCCCGAGCACTTGGAGGCAGTGGCGGTTAGACAGGATTCGTCCCTCCCGGTATTGGGAGTAGATATCGTGCTGTGTCAGAGAGCCATTACGCAAAGTCCCTGGCCAGGGCAAGCGAGATTTGCTGGTAGGTTCCAGTAGTTTCTCAGGGTGTAATGGGCTTCCATCCGACACGACTTATACCGCTATTAGGGGACTGACGCTTGCCGCCCCCTAGGCCCGATATGCGATAGTCTTGGACAAACGGACCGGACTGTATGGAGATTGTCACATCAGACTCAGTAGGAGTTCGGATGGGTTTTCTCATCGGCCTTCTTATCGACAACTACCTGGGGATCGTTACGTACAGCTAGTGCCGCTTGCGGTCTGTGGTTAAACCCACTACCAGCGTAGTAGTGGAGTCTCCAGAGTCCCACACAGAGAGTTTCCTACTCCAGGCGAAACGATATAGAGGTTGCATGGTTTTTCGACAAAGGGTTCGGACGCATACGTGCGTTTACACACGTACAACTTTCGGACAGTTTATACCAGTCGGCTTTGGTTTAAGCCAGTTACTGATATCCGGTTATTGGATTTTTACAGTCTAAAGTTTTTCCGTATTTTTACGGATTGGAGGGGCGTTCTCGTAATTGTACGAGAAGCTTCTAGAAGATGTGACTAAGGAGGTTAAGGTGACATAAGCTTTGGATAAGATTAGTGAGTCATGAGGGTGATTCATCATGGTCATTAATGCACCATAAATGCTTAATGACTCATGTTAATGAATCACCTCTTTTCATTTATGAAGCATGCTTATTCATTTCTATTATTCATTATTCTAAAATAAGAATGCTTCATAATATATTATGATACACTCAATCTCATCTCATTCACTCATCTCACATTCTCTCTCCTTAAGCTCTCATCTTCAAGAGACTAATCCTTAATCCTCATGTGTTGAGATCAAAGGATTAGTTAGACTTAAACATCCATTACCTTCACTCTATATCATCCTTTCTTCTTTGATTAGCAATCAAAGTAGATTAGTTACCTCAAGTTAGAGGTGTAGCTTGGTGTTTTGCTCTCGGGTGGATCGTCTACTACCTAGAGAAGGTCGAGGAGAACAAAGGAGGACACAAAGACGAAGGACAGGTTTCATTAGGTATAATCCCTAAACACAATAGATAAGAAACTCTTTGTGTACGGTTATTTATAGTTTAGCTTCGATTCAAGCGGTTAGTCGATGTTCGTTCTTTAAACATGATCGTTTTTGAAAATTCCGCCTCCCCACAAGTACTGGGGTGTAGTACATCGACTTACACCTAGGGGGCGGCAAGCGTCAGTCCCCTATTAGCGGCATAAGTCGTGTCGGAGCGTAGCCCATTACACCTTGAGAAACTACTGGAGCCTACCAGTAAATCTCGCTTGCCCTGTCCAGGGACTTTGCGTAATGGCTCTCTGACACAGCGCGATATCAACTCCCAATACCGAGAGGGACGAATCCTATCTGACCGCCACTGCCTCCAAGTGCTTGGGACTGCACCCAACTGCTACCTGTTTGCACGACTCCTTTGAGCCGTGGTAGGGTAGCAATCTAAGAACAGTGGGACACACTCGAGGCGAAGTAGCAGTGTTAAGTCTGCGGACTATGCTGTACTCATGTCACCTGGAAACTGTTAACTGACGACGGGTATAATACCAACCAACAGTTCCCCTGCGAGTCCTGT
Source organism: Agapanthus africanus (assembly GCA_030015575.1). Taxonomy (NCBI): domain Eukaryota; kingdom Viridiplantae; phylum Streptophyta; class Magnoliopsida; order Asparagales; family Amaryllidaceae; genus Agapanthus; species Agapanthus africanus. Next base: position 564,779,529 of record CM057337.1, on the reverse strand, counting down.
CCGGTGTACCCGTAACCTAACGAGCTCCTGTATACTATCTCCAGTACGACGCACTGATGGCTGTAGGACAGACCATCACCCCAACTGGGATGAGAAGCGTACACACTGGTCTACTCTGGAGTATCGATGCCCTGTCTCGAAAATCCTACGACTAGGGACTATTATAGGATGTTGCTTATAGACTACCCAGCCCCCACTAGTGTGACTGCCATCACAACGCTGGTAATCAAGCAAAGATCCTATGGGCTCTACTAATATGTATAAGTGATACGTTACATGAAACATATGCACCTATTAAAGTAGACAAAACCAAGTAGCATACTGCCATGTTTAGCAAGATTGTCAATACAACTGTGAATATCCCAAGCTTCCATTAAGTAATATACATGCTAGTATGATACAATAATTTCCCCTAGGGCATATACACCAACAGAGGTTACCCACCATATATGCGGAGTGGCTAATGGAATGTTAATCCAGATTGAATCTTTAGGTTCTTATCAAATTTTCAGTAATCGTTTGCGGTTCTGGAATCATTTCCAGTTCTACGATACTCCCACTACTGTTTTCTGAAAAAATCCATTTTACTAAAACTGTTGCGAGTCAAGAACAATATCGCTATTGATCTTCCAGATGGTAGAAAGTCAACCCTCGTCATAGCCCGGGTCAACCCACAAACAGCCATTACAGAAACGTGCCTTGAGTTATCCAGAATCTGGTTTTAAGCATAAACCGGAAAACTCCCCGTACCTTAACATCGTTAAGATATGAACCGTTTTATATCCAATACAGAAATAGAGGCACTGATTTAATTGGAACCAGATTCAAATCATGCAGCTGTCTCCAGTGCATGTCAACTAAATGGAGAGAGGCCGATCAACATTATTTAACTTAGGAATACATCCAGATATGAGTAACCTGAAACAGAAACAAGTTCTCATAATCATTAGTATTAACTGAATATCATACATAAGTATCTACATCTTCGATCACCTTGAAGAATCCTGATACTTGCAACGCCTGGTTCTCTACTTTATTCTTATACCTATAACTTCTCAAAACTTAGACCTTGCATTTCTACGAAACACATGTCTAAGAACTAGAGAAGTCACAAGTAAACAGAATATAGTACGAGTACCAACTCCTCTGTCCTCATGGACACTGGACAACATACAATACTCTGTATAAGTCCTTTGAGTCTAATAACTCATTCCATGTATGTCGTAGGTTGAAAACTGTACTTATGGTTAAGAAGAATTACACCACTGTTTAATGCTACTTACCTAACCATCCACTGATATAGATAAATGTCATAGACATAATTTCAAAAAGTTATATCTCACTTTATAAAAATAAACGTACAGATATATCAATTTGAAATTGGTGCTTTACAACGGATATTCAAAACCAAATATTTGCCGTCCGGCAAACAACCCAGGCGGTTTCCTCAAATATCACCAATTACAATGAATCCCGATATAATGAGGATGATCGCCTAATTCCCAATAACTTACTCCCACTCATCATCTGTAAAACTATACAGATATGAGAATCAAACCTGGTAAATACATATCCTGGAGCAAGGGCTAATTGGGAAATCGGTTTTCTTTTAACAATACACAGTGAAACTGAAACATGTAAATGTTTTGAAGGGGTATCCGGGTATTCTTAGTAATGCCACATCCGTTATCAGATTCACAACTGTAACCATATATTTCTTTTCCATCTCTCCAAATCATTTTATATGTCTTTAGTCATTACCTTCTGTACACCCCTTTAGGCTAAATGGTTTTCTTCCTTCCCTACCGTTCGGCACCAGCCTATAGTTTGGAAGAAGACTATCCAATAAGCATAATGGGTGTACTGTCCTAGTCCTAGGAGCACTCGCAATCCGAGAGAAGGTAAAGATAAAAGGCAACTGAATAAAACCTTATTCCTATTTCTCCTGAACCAGAATCCATCCCCGAAGTGGAACAAGTTCCTTCGAGTTCGTATATGACCATACGATGGAGCATCCAAATAGCCGTGGATTTTCATAGTGATACGGAGTGTTCTGGAGAAATATAAAGGTGATGTAGGATTGGCAAAGAAATACTTGGTTTGGTCGTGAATAGCAGTCGCAATTTACTTTGCTCTCTTACTAATCCCTTATTTGTCTTAACTTATTACCATCTGTACACCATCGTTAGGATAATCGGTTTCCTTCATTCCCTACCATTCGGCACCTGCCTATGGTTTGGAAGAAGACTATCTAATTTGCATAATAGGTGTACCGTCCTAATCCAAGGAGCACTCGCAACCTGAGAGAAGGTAAAAGGAAAAGACAACTGAATAGTCCTATTCATTTTCTCCAGAACCGAAAACCATCCTCGAATCTGGAACTAGTTCCTTCGAGTTCGTATATAACCATACGATGGTTCATCCAATGGAAGTAGATGTTTGTAGTAATACGGGGTGTTCGGGAGAAAAGGGTAAAAGTAGGAGTGGCAATGAGGTATGCAACTCTGACAATCCAAAAGCCAGTGTTTTAAGAAAGTTCGGTTAACTTGGTCACTGAGTCATAGTCAAGGGTCGGGTCATGGTCGCTGCCAAAGAGAGAGAGAAAAGAAACACTCAGCGTGCACTCTAACTTAGATCAGAATGGTTATCACTTTATCTAATCAGGAAACCTCCCACTGTATCGTCAAATTCTCCTCCAAACCTGAAAGAAGAATTAGTCGGGATCACCCGAGGAGTAAACCAACTCATCAGTGGGAATCGGGATCCAACTATCATCGCATGATAACGTGATGGAATCCACTCACGTTATCACACTCCAGAAGGTATGCGCATGGCTGACAAGTTTCAGTTTCTTCAGAAACTCCCGATGTGTGTTTTTACCCCATGCTCTTATGACCTTGATGAAGGCCAACATATAATAAGTCACATGTCAAGTTCTACCCATCGTTATCCAGGTTAATTTGAACCCACCCGTACATACCCTTGACGAAGGCCAAAATAGTAGTACGACTGTCCCAAACTAACACATCTAACTATGCAGCAGAAAAGTAACAAATAGCTACCATAAACTATGCCTTGACGAAGGCCAACATACATAACATGAATACTAAGTGCTACTCTTATGAAATGACGGAGGGCTACGAATGGTTTTTGGTGAAAAACCATTAACGTAATGAACTTGATATCGTTGAAGGAACCGGATAGCTTTTTATAAATATAGTGGCGAAAACCTTTGCTAAAGAGGTCACTCATGGTAAAGGGATCTCGGCTCTTTTCCCGTAGAATGAGGTGCAGGATATTCCAACTGAATACCACGATGCAAAGCAAAAAGTAATCGAGTATAGTGAAGTTATTACCCTGACGCAAACTTCTGTCCAAGGGGTCACTCCCGGTGAAGGGATCTCGGCCCTTGCCTCGTCGACTTAGGTGCTGGATATTCATAACCGAATACCACTGTGCAAAACAAAAGAGAACGTCCTTGCAATAACAGCTTTTTGAAAAATGTTCCAACAACATCAAAAAGGTTTGTTTAGCTTGCATTGATCCAAATCAATGCAGTCCCATTAATTGATCACACCACAAAAGAACGAAAATATGATCTTCGTATATGCCATCCGTATTCGCCACTGGGTCCCGTCATCACCTGTTAGGTTACTTAACTAACAACAGAGCGGGGACTGGACTTGCGCGGGTGTAAAACATATACCACATCTACTAGTATATATATCAATATATAATATTCGCTCATGGCATGGTAAAATGCAACATCACAGAAATGTAATAAGCATCACAGAACAATACAGATAATCTGGGATCCCCAGGTTTCATAGAGTCGCTACTGAAACCCGACGTTCCCCTGGTCGTGTGGATAGCCTGTGCAATGAAATCCTAGACCCCTATGGGTGTGGCAAGTTACCCGCCAAAACCTGAAGCGTGGCAGCCCCCTTCAACAAAGTGAATGGACCACCCAGCACTTCACGGAATCCGGTAACTTGAGCTCCCCTCCTTGGGTCAACCTATACCCCCTACGAGTGCGGCGAATAGCCCGCCAATTCTAGAGTAAAGCCCCCTCCGTCTCAAAGCCATGAGATGCGGGCTCATTGCCCTCTAGAACCCGGCTATCCGTGCACCCCACCGCGGGGTAATCCTAGTACAGAAAGGAAAAATATATACAACGGGTACATCGACCTCAGCCCGGTCATGCCCCAAAAGAATAATATACAAACAAGCAGTGACGGCAGTCCACATGTCGGATGCTCGCCCCGCAATATCAAATGTAGAAATGCAACCAAACTGTACTACCATTGCATCCTGGCTATCCACCACGACAAATCCGCAACATCACAGCACAACACAGAACATCAACGTGAATGTCACGTTCGCAAATCCCTCTAAAAGGGCTATAGCAATGAGACAAGATTTACCGATCAAATGAAATTCACGGTCACAGATATAATGTAAATACTGTGAACTAACATATTTAAAATTTTCGATCGACAAAATTTCCCGAAGTGGGCCCCAAGCACAACTGCTGCACTCAAAATAATCTGGGCCAAAAATAAACATTCCAGAAACCCCATTTCCAAGTCAGAAGACACTGTGGAAATTTTGGTGCTTTGTTGCTATGGTGCGGCGGCGGAAACTCGGCCAAAATGTGGGTACAGCCGCGGTTCCGCAGCGCTACAGTGAGATCATGCAACCAAATTTCTGCAGTGTTCTTAAAAAAGCCTGCTTGATTTTCTGCAATACTCAAAATAATTTTTCGATGACAATAAAAATTCGACAGAAAGTCAGAAATTGGAAATGCAGTTTTTGGAAATTTCATCCGATTGAAGTTCTAAACACGTTAGAGCAAGCTAGTAAAGGTTAATGGCGTGTCTTTGATAGCATGTAAGTCTACGGTAGCGCCCCGGCCGTCTGTCCGAGGCCAAAATGCGGAAATGAAAACTTTTTCTTATCTTGAAACCGGCGCTATCGTATACTATAAAACTGGATCGAACCATTAACCTACAATTAGCTATCTAGAGATGGGATAGAAGGGCTATACCGATCGATCCGTGTCCTTCGGTCTTTGGCCACCATCCCAAGCTCCTCGCGGCAACTCCGGTCTCGATCTCCTCGTCGGAAAGGGCACCACATCATTGATTCTTTTTACGGGCTCCCACTTCTGAACCGAGGCAACTCGGACACGAAGTTTTCTAGCCTACGTGTCCAAGATTGCTGTAGACTAAGTGTAGAACGCTTTGCCTTAAGGGTTAATCGAAGTTGCCACAATGGAGGGAAGATCAAATGAGCTTTGAAATTGAGCTAAGGTTTTTGTTGAAAGAATGAGATGAATCAATTCCTTACTCACACAAAAATGAAAGAGTGGCTGTCCAAAATATGGCTCAGCCATATTTGTGAGAGGGAGGTAGTGAAGGGAGGTGAGTGTAGGAAAAAGCAAGAGGTGAAGATAAGCAAAAATGTCACACCAAAGTCTTTCTCAAATCCAATCTCATTAATGCAAGCAATGAGCACAAAATCAATCAAGAAAGCACATAGAGCTTGCTGGAAATTCTGGAGCCCCCGTCACCACACAAAACACCCTCACTTTATAAATTCACATTTTCAATAAGAACCCCCTTCCATCAAAGGAATTTCAGCCAAGAAGGAATAAAGAAAAAATGGTCGAAACGGAATGCAAACTGGCAACTTCAAAAAGCGATCCCGTAATAAATTACAGAATAACCCCGCGAGTGTATATACATACCCGCATTTGTATTCCGACCGAATACAAATGCAATGAGATAAAATCTACACAGTATAATACTAGGATCCGGCTTAAACCAAAGCCTGCTAGTATTATCCGTCCGAACCATGACACATGCATAAGTGCACGCGTATGTTCGAACCTTGCCATAAATCCATACGGCCTCTACAACGTTTCGCCCGAAACTTGAGAAACTGTCTGTGGGGGACTCTAAAGACTCGTCAATAATTTGGCTGTGGATTTAACCACTAGCTCGTCAGAGGTACTAGTCGTACGTAACGGGCTACCAGGTATTGACCAAAAGGGAGGTCGATGAGCGAACTCATCCTGACACCCTACTGAGCCTGTCAGCGACAATATCCGTACAGTCCGGTCCGTTCGTCTATGAGCATCGCATGGCGGGCCTAGGGGGTTGGTAAAAGTCAGACCCCCAAAAGCGGTACAAGTCGTGTCGGAGTGTAGCCCAGAACACCCTGAGATACTACTGGAATACCTACCAGTAAATTTCCTGCCTTAGCCAAGGACATCGTGTAATGCCTCTCCTAGACACAGCGCGATCTCACCCCCAATACCGGGAGAGACGAAACCCCTGCCGATCCGCTCACTGCCTCCATGTGGCTCGAGACTGTACCCAACTAAAACCTGTTTGCACGACTCCTTTATGCCGTGGTAGGGTAGTAATCAAAGTACAGTGGGAACTCACACGAGACAAATGATGATCTCAGGTCGATGAACTAACCTGTACACATGTCACCAGGGAACTGCTATCTGACGTCAGGTATAATACCAACTAGCATGTTCCCGGCGAGTCCTGTCCGGTGTACTCATAACCCAATGAGCACCTGTATACATCTTAGGTGAACCAATTGACACCAATGGATTGTGAGACCGGCCACCGTCCTTTGTCGGGGTCTTGACTGTATACACTAGTCTACTCCAGAGTATCGATGCCCTGTCTCGAAAACTCCCACGACTAGGGACCTTTTTAACGATGTGCTTATAGACCCCAGCTCCCACCTATATGATTGCCATCATACTGCTGGCCATTAAGAAAAAACCCTAAGGGCTCTATCAACGTGTAATAGCGACCTGTAAGGTCACTTAAAGCAGTACACGATGATAAAGATAAACCAGGTAGCATACTATCATCTTGAGTAAGACTGTCCTACCGGTATAGGTCCTCCCTCAATCATTGCAATCACGTGCCTGTGATCCAATAATTGACTCTGTGGGCACTATATCCAACAGGTAAAGCCCTTAGGATGTATACTTGACTACTGGGATTATCATGCAAATCATACTAGTGGGGCCATGGTAGTCCATAAGTTCATCCTTTAATGTTCCTAGTCGTGGGTGTATCAAGACAGGGCATCGATATGCCTGGGTAGACTAGCGTATATGCTTCTCGACCCATGAGATAGGCGATGGATGATCCCATATCCATTGGTGTTTCACATCAGAGATGGTATACGGGTGCTCAGTGGAGACTGGGTACACGGGACGGACTCGCCGAGAACTCCTAGATGGTATTATATCTGACGTCAGATAGCAGTTCTCTGGTGACACTAGTACAGATTAGTCTGTAGACCCGAGATCGTCATAGAGTCTTGTGTGATTCTCACCGTGCTTTGATTTCCACCTTACCACGTTCAAGCGGACGTGCAAAACGGTAGTTTTTGGGTACAGTCCCGAGTCACATGGAGGCAATGAGAGATAGGAGGGGATTTCGTCTTTCTTGGTATTGGGGGTAGATGTCGTGCTGTGCTGGATTGGCTATAACTGGAAGTCCCTAGCCAGGGCTGATTTGGAGATTTACTGGTAAGTGTTATCAGTATTTTCTAGACCCGTTATGAGCCTCGTATCGGCATGACTTATCGAGTTATTGGGGTCTGACGTTTACCACCCCTAGACATGATATGCGACATTTTAGACAAAGAGACCGGACTGTACGGTGGTGTTACTGACATGCTTTATAGGAGTTAGAGTGGGCTTGCTTGCTGATCTTCTGATCGCTCAGTACCAAGGTAGCCGTTACGTCCAGCTAGTACCGCTGATGGCTTGTGGGTGCTTTATGTGATCATCACCTACTGCCGGCGTATTGACAAGTCTTTAAAGTCCTACAAAGAGGTTTCACTGGATCAGAAAATACATAGTACGAGCATATATGTGATATGTGCGGGACCGAGAATAATACGAGTATGTGATACCGTATTCTATTCTCGCGATTTATTCGTATCGGTCGGCTATATGCGATATAGCCGGGTTATCGAATCAAGTGTTGATTCGATAAGTTGATACAAATTATATTAGTCGGTTGTATGTGATATAGCCGGATTATTAAATCAAGTATTGATTTGATAATTTAATGTATAATTGTATATATGATATACTAGATTACATTAACTAATATTAGCTCACTTAAACATTTCTTTTTCTCACAAGTGTGCATATAATATATATGTGATATATATTAATGTACATTTTTTGTGTCATGCTTGATGATACACAATACATGGGTGTATGAAACTTACACCATGCTTATGATAATTGTTAGGATTATTTGTTTTAAGTAAGTCCAAAATTTGTTGGAAATTAGTCAAGTGCATCAAGCTTGTTGAAGCTTGTAAATGCATTGACTTAGTCCACTAATTTTGTTTTATTTAAGATATTTATTAACCTAACTATTATCACTTAGCCATGGTTATGTCTCTACATGAGTTAGTATATGATACAAACTCACCCATGGTTGCCATTCACTCTCTCATCCATTATTTCTTCATCTTCTTCAAGCTCAACAATAGCTCTCTAGATTTTTGAGAGAAGAAGAAAAAGAGTGAGAAAATTAATTCTAAAGTGAGCAAAAATCCTACTTTATCATCCTCTACTAGATTAGCCATTTAGTTTGGGGTGTTAGCTTCACTAATCCCACATAAGTGAAGAGGTAGCTTGGGTTAGTGTCTCCTCGACGTAGATCATCTTCGGCCTCGAAGACTTCGTGCAATCTCGTTCCTTAATTCTTATGAAGCCATGCTAGAGTCCGAAAGATCATTACTTGGAGCGAAGGGACTACTACACGGAGCTATTGAAGTGAACGACCGGTCTACAAAGGTTGTATTCCTAATTCACTTAGTTGTAAAGTAGTTTATAATATGTTTCGTATGATTCTCTAGTTAAACATCCTAGGTTAGAGTTCTTTAGCATGACAAAAGTTTGAAAATGGCATGGACGATGCCTCCTGAAACCTTGCCATCGTGCATAGGAACAAATACATCCATGGATTCTCAACACATTAGAGGGTATGGATGGAGGTTGAAGAAAAAACCATTGGAGTGTGAAGTGTGAGCTTTCAAGACTTGGCTTGTAAAAGAAAATGCAACACCTCAAAAGGAATGAGATGGCTGCCCTCTCATGAGTGTTGTGTGATATTTGAGTGTTTACACCATTAAAGAAAATCCACACCCACAAAAAAAATCTCATGCCATCACAAATATCTCATAACAATCATAAATAATAAAGCATGGTCCATGCCTCATTAATGCTAGAAGCCAAAACTTGCCTTCAACTTTACACATAATTGATATTAAACATTTAAACAAAAAACCCCTAAATGTTTAATACAATAAAAAGAAATGGTATCTTCAAAAGTAATCTTGTAATGAATTACGAGAATACCCCTCATCTGTATATACATACCTACATCCGTATTCCGACAGAATACGAATACAACGAGACAAAAATAATCCAAGAATGTAATACTAGGATCCGACTTAAACAAAAGCCCACTAGTATGATCCGTCCGATCATGATCCGTGCACAAGTGCACGTATATGATCGGACCCTGCCATAAAACCATACGGCCTATACAACGTTTCGCCCGAAGTAGGGAAACCCTCTGTGTGGGACTCTAAAGACTCGTCAATACGTTGGCAGTGGGTTTAACCACAAGCACGTCAGTGCCACTAGCTGTACGTAACGGCTTCCCAGGTATTGATCGAAAGGGAGGCCGACGAGCGAACTCATCCCAAAACCCTACTGAGCCTATCTGTGGCAATCTCCGTACAGTCCGGTCTGTTCGTCAAAGAGTATCGCATATCGGTCCTTGGGGGATGGTAAAAGTCAGACCCCTAATAGCGGTATAATTCGTGTCGGAGTGAAACCTAGAACACCCTGAGAAACTACTGGAATACCTACCACTAAATCTCAGTTGCCCTGGCTAGGGACTTTGTGTAATGGCTCTCCAAACACAGCGCGATATCAACCCCCAATACCGGGAGAGACGAATCCTATCTAACCGCCACTGCCTCTAAGTGCTTCGGGACTGCACTCAACTACTACCTGTTTGCACGACTTAATAGAGCCATGGTAGGGTAGCAATCTAAGAACAGTAGGAACACACTTGAGGCGAAGTAGCAGTGCCAAGTCAATGGACTAAGCTGTACTCATGTCACCCGGGAACTGCTACCTGATGATAGGTATGGTACCAACCAGCAGTACCCTACGAGTCCGTCTGGTGCACTCATAACCCAATGAGCAACTGTATACATCTTAGGTGAACCAACTGACACCAATGGCTTGTGAGAACGGCCACCGCCCCTCGTCGGGGTCTCGATTCGTATACACTAGTGTACTATTGGAGTATCGATGCCCAGTCTCGAAACTCCCACGACTAGGGACACTTTAAGGATGTTCTTATAGACCAACCAACTCTCACGTATATGATCGCTATCATACCGCTGGCAGTCAAGAATGAATCCTATGGGCTTTATCAACATGTAATAGTGATCTGTAATGTCACCTGAAGCATGTACACGATAATAAAGACAAACCATATAGCATACTATCATCTCGGGTAAGACTGTTCTACCGGTATAGGTCCTCCCTCAATCATTGCAATCACGTGCCTGTGACCCAATAATTGACTTGAGGGCACTACAGCCAACAGTATATACAGTAGAATGTAATCCGTATTTTTTACAGATAACATTCTAGAAGGTGGACACCTCATTTTGGATTTACCATTAGTTTAATTTGATAATGAGGTGGCAATGATTTGAGGGGAGTATGGTGAGAGCCTTACTTGCATAATGTGCACAAATGAATTGTTAATGCATACTATTCAAGTATGGTGCCATTTTAAAATTGAAAAGAATGGTTTTACAAAACAAAGCATTGGATTTTCAATTTCCAAGGATGGTTCATTATTTTCTTCACTTGAGTTTTTAGCACTCCTCACCATTTGTGCTTCACCCCCCTCTTGATTTTCATGGTTTCCTCCACCTTCATCTATCACCAACTCTCAACCCTCTCATGTGTTGAGAATAATGAGAGGTGGTGAGATGAGATAGCCAAACACTTTAGAACACTCACTACATCCTAGGGTTTCTAGATTAGCAACCTAGAAACCTTAGTTGATTCACTTGTATCTATGATATGAAGCTAGAGCCATTACTATATCCCTCGGGTGGATCGTCTTCGACGAAGGGAGACCGGCGGCCAAGTTCGTTCGAGCATGATTCAAGGAGCTAAGGAGGAAGATGGAAGATCGAAGGACTTGGTTCTTTTTGTATAATCTTTCTAACCTTTAGTTTAGCTCATATGAATGTTTTGTTATCTAGGGCTTATGGATCGATCCGGGCATCGGGTTATGGTAGCACCGTTTTTTGTATATTTTTGTTCCGCATTTGGCCACGGATTGATGGCCAGGGCGCTTGCATAACCCAACACCGGTATTAATCTAACCCAGGTGAGAACCACTGGACAGCTGTTAAGAACATTCTGAAGTACATGAGAAGGACTAAAGAACTGTTCATGGTATTCGGTAATGGGGACCTCCAGGTGGAGTCTTTTACCAATTCAAGCTTCCAGAGTGACAAGGATGACAGCAAGTCTATCTCGGGTTTTGTGTTTTCCCTCAACGAAAGGGCGGTCTGTTAGAAGAGTTCCAAACAGGACACCGTCCCAAACTCGACGATGGAGGCTGAATACATTGCTATCAACGATGCCGCAAAAGAAGCCGTCTGGATTAAGAAGTTCATTACTGAACTTCAGGTGGTTCCATCCATTGTTAACCCAATACCTGTGTATTGCGACAACAATGGAGATATGGGTTTAGCAAGGGGACCACGGTCCTATCAGAAATCCAGGCACATCTTGAGGCGGTATCACCTGATCAGGGAGATCATTGATCGCTGGGAGATCGAGGTACGGAGAGTGGAAACAAAAGACAACACTTCGGATCCATTCACCAAGGCCCTTCCTCAAGCACATTTCGAGAGACTTTTTGAGATGTTGGGTATTCGATACGCCAACAACTGGCCCTAGAGCAGATGTTGGGTACTCGATATGCCGATATTTATGGCCTTAGTGGAAGTGGGAGATTATTGGATATGTATGCCTTAGAGGCCATTATTGTATATGTATACATTTGGATGCTTGGACATATATATGTACATGACAGTCTTGCTCGATATGATAGTATGCTATCTGGTTTGTCTTTATCTTAACATGTGTATATTTTACTTGCTATTACATATCTTTTGTACAAGTTGATAAAGCCTGTGGGATCATTGCTAGACTACCCGCGTTGTGATGGCGATCATACTTGTGGGAGCTTGGTAGTCGGTACGCACATCCTTAAATGGTCCCTAGTCGTAGGAGTATTGAGACCGGGCTTCGATATTCCGGAGTAGACTAGTGTATATGTTTCCAGACCCCGACGAGGGGTGATGGAATGGTCTCGCAAGCATTGGTCTTTCACACCTAAGATCGTATACAGGTGCTCACTGGGGGTGAGTACACCGAACGGACTGGCCGAGAACTTCCATATGGTACTATACCTATCGTCAGGTGGAAGTTCTCTGGTGACATGAGTACAGGTTAGTCTTTAGACCTGAGATCAGCATTTGTCTCGTGTGAGTTCCCACTGTGCTTTGATCACTACCCTACCACGGCTCTACTGAGTCGTGTAAACAGGTTTTGGTTGGGTAGAGTCCCGAGCTAAATGGAGGCAGTGAGCGATGTCGGAGATTCGTCTCTCCCAGTATAGGGAGTCGATATCGCACTGTGTTCGATTGGTCAGGACCATAATACCTTGGCCAAGGTAGTTGGGATTTATTAATAGGCTGATCAGTAGTTTCCCAGATTGGTCCTAGCCGCATCAGCACGAATTACCGGGTTATTAAGGTCTGACGTTTACTACCCCTAGAACCGGTATGCGATACTCTCAGACGAAGAGAACGGATTGTATGGAGATTGTCATAGATAGGCTCAGTAGGGATCCAGATGAGTTTGCTCGTCGGCCTTCCTTTTTGACAGGTATCCGGGTAGCCGTTACGTACAGCTAGTGCCGCTGACATGATTGTGGTTTTGGATTTCTTCAGTAACTCACTGTCGGCGTATTGTCGAGTCTTTAGAGTTCCACACAGCGGGTTTTCCTGGTTCAGGAGAAATGATGTAGTAGCCGTATTGGATACGTGCAGGGTTCCGATCGATTGATATACTTTGTAACCGGACTTTCGATTAGACAATTTGTAATACTAGCCGGTCGGGTTTTGAGCCGTATTATTAAATCAGGTATTGATTTGGTAATTTACATATATGTATTTCGATATGTATATTCTAGTATTACGTTCTTCGTGTTATTCTATCTCTTTGGGCATTCGTGTTTTTGTTCGAATGCAGATATGTATACACAGCAGACTGTAATCCGTATTTTATTACAGATTACCTTCTAGAAGGTGGGCACCTCATCATGGACTTTTCCATTTATTGATAAATGGAAATGAGGTGGAAATTAAGGAGAATGGGGAATGGTGAGAGGCATGGCTTCAATAGTTGACAAATAAATTCTTTATTTATTTGTGGCAACTATTGAAGCATGGTTACACTTGTTTATTGAAAGAAATTCATACACAAAACCATGGTGTTGGAATTTCTCCAACTTAGATGATTCATTATTCTTAAGTTCCCATTTTTTGCTTCACCCTCCTCACTCTTCTTGAGTTTCCTCCATCTTTATCATCTTCCTCTTCACTACCCTCTTATGAGTTGAGAAACAAATGAAGAGGCAAGATAGAGATAGTAGAACACATAGAACTCCACACTATATCCTCGACAACTTGGATTAGCAACCCAAGTTCTCTAGTTGCTCTTATTGACACTTAGTTATGAGCTAGAGCCATGGATCACATCCCTTGGGTGAATCAAATACGACAAAGGAGGACCGGAGAACAAGCTCTATCCTGGAGAACCGACGGAGTGAGAAAATAAGATCAAGCATTTTCAAGGTGGTCACTTGGAGATAACGACGAAGAAAAGAAGACCGAAAGACTTGGATCATTCGGTGAGACTTCCTTCATAGTAGTTAGCTCTTTTAGTTTTGCTAGATATATTTATGGAAAGATTCGGGTTTTCATTGGGTTAACTTAGCATCGTTTTAAACTCGTACGAAAATTTTTGTTCCGCAAACCGCCACGTTCGATGGCTAGGGCGTTAAGGTAACCCAACAGGTCTAGCCCCCGCTCTGCCGTTAGTTAAGTAACCTAACGGTGCATGACGGGGCCCCGTGGCGAATACGGATGGCATATACGTGCATTGTATTTTCGTTCTTTTCTGGTGTGATAGGGATTAATTGATGGGACTGCATTAATTTTGTTTAATACAATAAAAGAAACCTAAAATATGTTGGAACAAATTTCGAAAAACTATTGTCATATTCTTTCGTTTTGCATAGTGGTATTCGGTCACGAATGTCCAACACCTCATTCGAGGAGGCAAGAGCCTAGATCTCTTCGCGGGGAGTGACCTCATAAGCAAAAGTTTATACTGCAGATTACTCGGTTTTCTTCAAAACTACTAGTTTTCAAAAGCGGAGCCTAAACCACTTCTTTTTGAAGCTATTTGGTTCCTTTAACAATATCAAGTTCAATACTTTCACGGATTTTCGCCTAAAACCATCAGTAGCCCTCCGTCATTTCGAATAATAAGCACATAGTATTCGTGCAGTGTTTGTTGTCCAAAGTCAGGGCATTGTGAATGGTAGCTATATGTTACTTTGTAACGTTTTAAAAATAATTAAAAAAAATTAGATAAATAAAACCCTTTAAGTGAATTTTCTGATTTTCGGTAAAATAAAATGTATTTTTCGTAAAATTTAACAATAATTATTTTTCATTATAAATTTAAAAAGACCTATTTTAAACATGTAATTACTAGTAAATGATGTTTATTTAGTCACTTATAAATTTTTAGTTTAATGAAATATTTTTCCTAAATTAATTATTTTAAATATAAACATAAGCTTATAAATTTACATTAAATTAGTGTAAATTACAATTTGCAATGGGTTTATTTTTCAAAAGTGAACCATGACATATCAGAATTTGGTTTTTAGCATGCTAATCTCTTCTTAAATTGTCTTTAAAATTCTAGAGTTTTCTATGATGAATTGAATTAAGAAAATTAATAAAATAAAGAAATTATGAAAAGACATAAAAGATGTATTTCTCTGGAGAATATTCTACACTATTCTTCATTCCTTCTTCCTTTCTTTTCCTCACCTCATGGCCGGCCTCACCTCCATGGGCAGCCCCAAAATTTTCCCCCCATCATTTTTGCATTAAAAATCATCAAAATTCATCAAAAATTCCAAAAATAAACCTCAAAAATCAATATTCAACCTCTACCATTTTCCTTTGACCTATTTAGCATGGAATTTGGAGTTGGAAACCATTATTTTGGAAGCATATTTTCATGTTTCGATCTCATGCTTTGAAGGTATAATTTTTATTCTCATGATTAATTGTTGTTAAATGCTTTTATTTAGCATATTTAGATTTTCTTAATTAATTCTATTTGCAAGTTTAAAATTCAAGATAGGGTTTCTAAAATCAAGTTAGGGTTTTTATTAATTAAGTGGGGTTATAATAAGTAGCTTAACTTTTTTAGAAGGGAAAAATCTAGCATGGTTGATATATTATAATTTGTGCATTCAAAATTGTTTAAATTAAGCAATTTTGCTAACTAGATTTTTATAAATTATATATATTGGTGTGTTAAAATTCTAATTAAGATTTTTATCATTATATTGTGGTTTTAATGAGAATATTAATATGTTAAATGAATGAAAGACCTAATCTAACTATTAGTTTCAAATTGTTAGTTAATATAATGTGATAAATATGCTATTTCGGTAAACTATGTTTTAGAAATTAATTTAAAATGTAGTATTAAAAATCTAATTAGGGATTTAGCTCATTCTTAATGTTTCATGAAGTGATTTAACACTTTAATATATGCAAAATCAAGTTTAGTAGTGGAATTGTGAATTTTTGCTTAACAAGTGTTAATTTTGGCTAATTTGCAAACTAGAAATTGTAAATTAAGACAAAATGGTGTGAGAAAAATATGGTAATGGTTTCTATAATCTAGTTATGTTATTTAATGAATATTATGACCATTAGTTTCTTTTAAACATCAAGTTTTGAAGTAAAACGGTAAATTGACATTTTCAAGGTTTTTCGGAATTGGACGATTTGATCGATTTTAGGTTTTCGATGAACTAAATCGTGTTTTATATTATAAGTAATGAGTTTTAAAACTACGAGTTGTTTTTTGGTGTTTTATCTCGATCAATCGGCGTTTGTATGCCGATATCGAGCGATATTTGGTTCTTTTGAATGAGCGGGTCATAGGTTTTAACCTATGTGCGTTTCGTGCGTCGTTTTGGTTTTGTCCGTGATTCAGTTTACGATATTATATATGTTTGCGTATAGGTACCCCTCGTGTGGACTTCGGACGAGGAAGAAGAGGAGGGCGACATCGTCTTCGGCAGACAAGGACCAGGTGAGTAGATGTATATTTACGGGGGAAGTCGGGTGGATGGCGTTTAGCACCCCCGCAAACGTAGAATAGGGATAT
This sequence comes from Agapanthus africanus, assembly GCA_030015575.1. Classification (NCBI taxonomy): domain Eukaryota; kingdom Viridiplantae; phylum Streptophyta; class Magnoliopsida; order Asparagales; family Amaryllidaceae; genus Agapanthus; species Agapanthus africanus. The sequence continues at coordinate 564,762,863 of CM057337.1, read as the reverse complement.
TGCTTATTGTCATTAAGAAGTCGGACGTGACCTTAGATTCTTGGCGAGTAGGACCCTATTAAAGACCTTAGGTTGGACTAGACTGATTTAGATAGACTTTACAAGAGGAGGAATGTCTTGGAGGAAATTTGTAGGTTTCAGGTAGACACACACACGCACACACAGAAACTTGGCTTGGTGTATATGTGTATGTGTATATATAAATATGAATATGTGTAGGTGTATATATACACAACATTTATATGTGATATAAGGTTGTTATATGATATGTGGGAATGAGACGATATAGCTGGGCTTGATGCCGTGATCTCTTGGCTATACAGTCATATTATGATCTTAGCGGATTGTCGGAAAATGAGAGAATGGATATATATACATAAACGATAATAGTTGATGATGACATTGAGATATACGAGACTCTAGAATAGAACCCGGACCGTAACCTGTGACTTGATTACGATATGATATATGTGTGACTTGGTTATGATATGATATATCTGTGACCTGATTACGATATGATATATGTGTGACCTGATTACGATATGATATATATGACATGATATTTCTGAGGAACAATTAACGACGTATATGTTCGCAGACAATGATATATGATTGATGATATTGGGATGCATGCGATTACAGTATAGTACCTTTGATCATGACATTATTTGATGATGATATTATACGAATGATGATGTACATAGGTGATACTTGACCCGTACTCCGACATTGGGATGCTGTACGATGGATCTTACCGTACGAGGCATAGATGTGATGACTGATCTGCGCTCTTGATTCGAGGAAGCCGTACTACGTACGTGACGCTATTGAGGCTGAATCGCCGACTATTACAGATATGGATTCAGACCTTAGGTGGATTCTTCTTTCCGATCGACTAGTTCCTTTAGTTTAGTTGCTTAGGGGGTTAGATAGATACTAGTTGAGGCTCGAGTCATATAGTTATAGTTAGATATGTATATTCCAAATGAGTGTTTAGTACACATTTTACCTTTACATTCAGATTGAAATCATCAAGTTGCATGTTCATACATATGTTTCTTTAGTCAGTATGAAACTCTGCCTGTTAGGTGTAGGGTTCCTAGGCACACTAATGAGGTCTCACAAGTCATCAACCATGCCAATTTCAAATTTTTTCATGTGCCTACAAACCCTAATACGGATCGTTAACTAGATGATAAGCGATACAAGCAAGCAAGTAAACAATTTTACTGCTGAGTGAAAGAGGCTACAACCTTTGTAGATCCGGTCCTCCACCTCCATAACTCCGTGATGATGTCCCTCCTCTGCGATCATCGGTTCCTGGACTCTCGCGGTGGTTTCGTCGAAGAAATGATCGGGCTAGGTCGTCGACTTCGATGCCGAAGATGATCTACGTCGAGGAAACACAAGATCAAGCTCCAACTTCACCAAGTCATGAAACTTATGAAGAAAACACCCTATACTACATGGCAAGTGGTAGAGGATGAAGAAATAGGAAGTGGGTTCACTTTAGAATTGGATTTCTCACTCTTTTTCTCAAGTTACCATTGAAGCTGGGAAGCTTCTTTCTTCTTGAAGAAGAAGAAGAAGAATATGATAAGAATAATAGATAATAGAAAATAAAATGATTCTTATCATATTAGCAACCATGGTTAAGTGTAGAGAATGAACTAGGGTTTAGTTAAAGGGTTAGGGTTTAGGAAAGAAACAAAATGGTTTGACTTTCAAAGCTTCATGAAGCTTCAAGTGAAATCCAAATAAAGTCACCATTTTATTTCTTACCAAAATAAATAAATAAATGAATAAGTAAATAAAGCAAATGATATGAAACCCTAACCATTTACTAAACATGGTTCAATTCAAACATACACCCAAGTTTGCATGTATCATCAAACATGATACATACAAGTGCACAAAACTATATCACATATACAATGTGCACATCATGTGAGAAAATCCATCTTTAAGTGCACAAATACTAGTTAATGTAAAGTAATATATCTAATATATAATTGTACATTAAATTATTAAATCAACACTTGATTTAACGATCCGATCATATCGCATATGACCGACTAATATCCAATGCATCGACTTATCGAATCAATCCTACATTCGATAACTAGGTTATATCGCATACAACCAATCGATACATTCATTGCGAGAATAGAATACGGTATCACATACACGCATTATTCTCGGTCCCACACATATCTCATATGCGCTCCTATTTCGTTTTGCTTGAGCCAGGAAACCTCTGTATAGGACTCTAAAGACTCGTCAATACGCCGGCAGCTGGTGATGATCATATCAAACACCCACAAGCCGTAAGAGGTCTGCTAAACGTAACGGCTACCCGGGTATTGAGCGATCAGAAGATCAACGAGCAAGCCTTCTCACACTCCTGTGAATCCAACCAGTAACACTTACCGTACAGTCCGGTCTGTTCGTCTGATATGTCGCATATCTTGCCCAGGGGTGGTAAACGTCAGACCCCAGTTGCTCGATAAGTCGTGTCGATATGAGGTCTATAACAGTTCGAGAAACTACTGGTAACACTTACCAGTAAATCTCAGCAACCCTGGCCAGGGATTTCCGGTTATAGCCAATCGAACACAGTGCAACATCAACTCCCTATACCGGGAGAGACGAATCCCCTCCTATCGCTCATTGCCTCCATGTGATTCGGGTCTGTACCCAAAAACCACCGTTTTTCACGCCCTCTTGGACGTGGTAAGGTGGAAATCAAAACAAAGTGGGAATCACACAAGACTCTATGACGATCTTAGGTCTACAGACTAACCTGTACCAGTGTCACCAGAGAACTGCCATCTGATATAAGATATAATACCATCTGGGAGTTCTCGGCGAGTCCGTCCAGTGTACCCAGTCTCTACTGAGCACCCGTATATCATCTCTGATGTCAAACACCAATGGATATGGGATCATCCATCGCCCATCTGTATGGGTTGAGAAGGTATACGCTAGTCTACTCTAGTATATCGATGCCCCGTCTCGATATACCCACGACTAGGGTCCTTGAAGGAGGTACTTATGGACTACCATGTCCCCACTAGTATGATCTGCATCATAAGCGGAGATTGACCAAGCGTAGCATAGGAAACTCCTTCCCTATCAAGAGTATGTCATCCACGTACTCTACGAGGATCACCACCATACTCCCTACTACCCTTTTGTTTATACAAGGTTCATCTATCATTTTGATGATGTCAAACTCTTTGACTAACACATCAAAACATACGTTCCAACTCTGCGATCCCTGCTTTATCACATAAAACATCTTGCCCACGTTTCCGCTGCTCCCACTGTCTACGAGCCCCTCTGGCTGTGTACTTATAGACGCTCTCTTCTAAAACACCATCTAGAAAAGGAGTCATGGCACCCAACCGCCAGATATTGTAGTCATGGTATGTAGCCGTGGCAAGTAGGATCTGGATGGACTTAAGCATAGCTCCTTAGAAAAGGTTTCATCATTATCCACGCCTGGTCAATGACGAAAACCTTTAACAAGTCTAGCTTTGAAAGTCTCAACTTTTCCATCTACACCTAGTAATCTTCTCAAGATATACTTTCTCCTGATGGGGATTTAACCCTTCAGATATAGCAACCAAAGTCCATACTTTGTTGGTGTATAAGGATTCCATCTCAGATCGCTAAGCATCCAGCCATTCTTACAGAGTCCCACTCTTGATGGCCAGCTCGAAACTAGTTGGGTCATCATCCCATGATGCAATCCTCGCTCCCACTGTCATAGAGAAACCGAAGTATCTTTCAGGTGGGTGAGGAACCCTACTAGATCGGCGGAGAGGCTGAGGTTCGTTGGAATCTACTGAATCCTTTGGTTCTACCAAATCATCTGCTGTAGTTTGCATAGCTAGAACCTTTCCAGTTGTACATAACAGACCTTGCCTCGAGCTTGTCCGGATTATGCTTTTAGACATAGCCCGGACAACCCCAAATCTTAACCAACTTAAGATATGGGCTCTTCCCTTTCTATATCACATATGAAGCGGTAGGCAACTGATTTGATTTGAACCCTATTCAATAGGTATGCAGCTTCTCAAGTGCATAACTCCCAAAAGGAAATAGGAAACTCAGTAGTAATCATCATAGAGCACACCATATAACATAGGGTGCTATTGCTCTGCCCCGATATACCATCGTGCTATGGTTTATACGGAGGAGTAATGCTGAGAGAGAATCTCATTCTTCTTTAAAAAAGTCCAAGAATTCCGTGCTCAAGTATTCTCCTCCTTGATCACAACAAAGGACATAATACTTATACCCGTTTTGGTTCTCTACTTCTAACTTATATTCTGTGAATATCTCAAAAGGTTCGGACTTATGTTTCAACAGGAACATATGTCTGAATCTTGAGAGATGATCAGAGAATGTAATGAAATACAAAAAACCGGTCTTGGCATGTGTAGACAGGGGACCTACATACATCAACATGTATCATCCCAAGAGTTCACCAACTCTTTCTCTGCTTCCAATAAACAGAGCTGTGGTCATCTTATCTTTGTGACACAACTGGCAAGTTTCATAAGATGTAAATTCAAACTGATTTAAATATGCATCTAAATGTAACTTTAGTTAGTCAGGTCACATTGATCTGACCTAGTCTACAATATCTCAAGAAGGATCTGTTCATTTCTGAACTATTCCTCTTGTGTGTGTTCTTTATACTATGAACTGCTGTTTGATTTAGAACATTAATGCTTTTAGATAACGTGCCTGAACCGATCAACTTTTGGTATAGGAAATGTTCAAAACATTATCCATCAATACAAAATTTTATCATTTCTTTACTAATAAAGAGACTGATATGATTTTGTATATTAGGTTCGGTATCTAATAACATTTGTTCAGAATCAATGTATTCAGGTAATACAGGGTGACAGTGACCAACAGACCTGGCTGCAACACTTGCACCGTTTTCTGCCTCATGAAACTTATCACCCGTTCTCAGTTCTCTACCTATCTGTAGCCCATGTAATAAATTACATATGCGGGATCCTGATCCGGTATCTCATATTCAGGACGTAAAGAATACTGAGAAACAGTTCTGTATAATAAACACACCTGAAGATGATGTATCAGCATGCACTCTCTTCGTTTGGGCGGCACGGGAATTCTGGTAATCCCCAATTTCCTGCTCTGTCTTATAACAATTATAAGTTGGAGCGGGACCAACGTTCCCCAGCTCAGTATAACAAGCGAGTTCGGTCAATATTCCGTTTTATTATCTTGATTAAGGCGTGATATAGTCGCTACCTGGAGAGAGAGAGAAGAAAACACTCAGCGTGCGCTCTTGCAAGAATAGATTGGTTATTATTTTATCTAATCAGGATGGCTCTCACTGTTTTTATCAAATCTTCCTTCAAACCTTAAAAGGAAAGACTAGCCGGGATTAATTACACGCTATAAGTTCGCCAATCTTTCAGCCAGGCCAGTGTCGGTACTTTTAGGGAGGTTTCCCGTGCTTTCGCACAGAACTAATAACAGTAAACCTCGTTTTCCCAGAGGCGTAACCCCGTTGACACCTTTCTAGACACCTACTAGATCGGCTAATTGTAATGTGTAAAACTCTCCCAGGAGTAACTCTTACTCGCAATGGGTATCGGGATCCAACTATCATATAGAAGGTATGCAATCTCATTGCAAATTTCAACACTTGAAATTCCCGATAATATTTTGCCCCTAGCAGCTATATGACCTTAACATAGTCAACAAATCATAAGTGCTAGTCAAGTTCAACCCGTCATTTCCTGATTGAATTAAACCCACCCGCACGACCCTTAACATAGTCAACAAAGTCGCACGACTACCCTAATCCAATCGCATCATATGCTTATACAGATAAACACTAATTAGCTACCGCACACTACGCCTTAACATAGTCAACAAACGTAGCACGAATACTAACTAGTACTTATCTGAAATGACGGAGGGCTACGACAGGTTTTTCTGAAAACCTATTGCGTAATGAACTTGATATCGTTGTAGAATCAAATGATTTTGAAATGGAGTGTTTTTGAGGCTTTTCTAGTTTTGCTAAAGGGGTAACTCCCGGTGAAGGGATCGTCGGCCCTTTCCTCGTCGAATGAGGTGCAGAATATATCATATATACCTCTGTGCAAAGCAAAACCTATAGAAGCAATCAAAAGACAAACCGAGGGGTGTAGCATCTGCCAGTTATTGCTAAAGGAGTCACTCCCGGTGAAGGGATCTCGGTCCTTTCCTTATCGAATAAGGTGCAGGATGTTCTACAAGGAACACCGCGATGCAAAGCAAGAACTGTAGCTACCTGTTTTATTTAGAAATTCGATTCCACAACATCTTAGGTTTCTTTTCTTTCATTAATCACATTAATGAAGTCCCATCATTTAAGTACCTAAACATCACAGATAAATACGACGTACACTTATGCTATCCGCATTCGCCTCGATGTCCCGTCTGCACCGTTAGGTTAGGTAACTAACGCCAGAGCGAGGCAGGGCTAGCGCGGGTGTAAAACATAAGTAACGTCTATATAATATATCATATATACTATATACAGTATTTATCACAGAACATATCAAATGATCACATCACAGATATCGCAACAGAAGAATCATATGAAATATTGGATATACTAGGACGTCCGTGTTTTTAATACGAGCCAGTATAAAACACGGATTCCACGGTCGCGATGAATAGCCAAACCCACACCCCTAGACCCCTACGAGAGCGGCAAGAAACCCTACCAATTCTAGGGTTAGGAGACCCGGACTCAACTCCTCGAGATGGTCTCCCACTGGACCCTAGAACCCGGTTACTTGTGCTCCCCTCCTTGGGACTATCCTAGTGTAGAAAAGTAAATAATATACAAACGGTGACATCTTCCGCAACCTGGAAGTGCCCCAATAAAAGAATATTACATGCAAGTTTTTACATGAATGAAAATGAAAAACACTCATCTCACATAAAACCCTCCCGGCTATTCAAACGCGACGATCCAATATAACATATCCAGCAACACATAACATCACATGTCATCAACGTAAGTAAATATGCCCACCCTAATTGTCGTTGACATATAGCAACGAAACCGGCGATATCATATATTACACTTACGGTCGCAGAAAAGAAAGTGTAAAACTACAACAGTTGGAATCCGCAACCTCTTTAGACATCGCATGCCTAATCAAATGAATTTCTTGGACATCACATGCCTAACGATTATAAACCCCGCATTTTAGTCTCTTTATCGAAAACTCTTTTCAATATCAAGTCGGGCAATTCAACAAGATTCCCGACATCCTGATCGAATGCTCGTCGCAAACTTCAGTAGACGGCTGCACCCCCGATGCCGCCGACGAAGTGCACCAAGGCGGAACACCGCTGCTGCGAGCACCCAAAAGGATGCTTTCGGCGACGGGGTTCTCCTACAGTCACTTGGTCGGGGCTATGAAGTGAGGCTGTCTATTAAGTTTACCCGGCGAGTATCCGCGTAAGCTACATGATTGCGACGGACTTTTGATCACATCAAAATTCCGTGGCAACCGATCAAGTGAGACTAAACCGCTAGATTTATAACATTCATCCAGTTATCTCATAACAACTTATGAATTCCAATTATTGTATCACATTCCGGATAAATAGAAAATGTCAAACTTTCCGATCGAACAATCGAACACCCAAGTTTTTCCGAAACAGCTCAACACATGAAACAAGTTTAAAAACATTCACTTCATGCCTCAGTACCAACGGTCCAGCCGTAGAAGGGTCAAGCCAACGCCTCACATGTGGCACGCCGTACTGCCCCAAACCCTAAGGTTCAAAGGGCAGTTCAAGACGGTCACATAAACGAGTTAAGGTTTGTTGTCTTCTAAGGGGACCATCGCGTTACTTGCACTACTTAGAACGTCATTAAACTACGGAAAGATCCAACACTTGGAAATTTCCCGGCAGGGGAAAAAGTGGGTATTTATATCCGGTCGAACTTTTTAACATATTCAAAAATTATCCGGAAAACACATAGACGGAGTTAAACTTTCCGATCGAAACATCGAGTCCCCAATACACCCCAGAAAACCCAACTGTTGAGTATCAATTAAAAATTCCCATAAAATAAAGCAACTGAAGATAGAGATTACTGTGCAAACAAAAGTGAACGAGCTCACTGTATTGCCGCGGAATCGCCGCCCAACCTAGGGTATGGCCGCGGTTCCGCGGCGGTTTAGTCGAATTGGGTCCACGAATTTCACAGTAATTCCTAGAAAACCCTGCTGAAATTTTGGCTATTTTTAATTTGGAAAAAACCACATTTTCAGAAAATGTACAGAGAGTGGTCTTGGGTTAGGGTTTCGGGTTCGATCGGGTTTCTAACATCTTCTACGCATCGTCTAAGGCTCTAGCTAGGCTCTGATACCACTGTAAGGTTCCTAGACACACTAATGAGGTCTCACAAGGCATCAACCATGCCAATTTCAAATTTTTTCATGTGCCTACAAACCCTAATATGGATCGTTAACTAGATGATAAGCGATACAAGCAAGCAAGTAAACAATTTTACTGCTATGTGAAAGAGGCTACAACCTTTGTAGATCCGGTCCTCCACCTCCATAGCTCCGTGATGATGTCCCTCCGCTGCGATCATCGGTTCCCGGACTCTCGCGGTGGTTTCGTCGAAGAAATGATCGGGCTAGGTCGTCGACTTCGATGCCGAAGATGATCTACGTCGAGGCAACACAAGATCAAGCTCCAACTTCACCAAGTCATGAAACTTGTGAAGAAAACACCCTATACTACATGGTAAGTGGTAGAGGATTAAGAAATAGGAAGTGGGTTCACTTTAGAATTGGATTTCTCACTCTTTTTCTCAAGTTAGCATTGAAGCTAGCAAGCTTCTTTCTTCTTGAAGAAGAAGAAGAAGAATATGATAAGAATAATAGATAATAGAAAATAAAATGATTCTTAACATATTAGCAACCATGGTTAAGTGTAGAGAATGAACTAGGGTTTAGTTAAAGGGTTAGGGTTTAGGAAAGAAACAAAATGGTTTGACTTTCAAAACTTCATGAAGCTTCAAGTGAAATCCAAATAAAGTCACCATTTTATTTCTTACCAAAATAAATAAATAAATGAATAAGTAAATAAAGCAAATGATATGAAACCTTAACCATTTACTAAACATGGTTCAATTCAAACATACACCCAAGTTTGCATGTATCATCAAACATGATACAAACAAGTGCACAAAACTATATCACATATACAATGTGCACATCAAGTGAGAAAATCCATCTTTAAGTGCACAAATACTAGTTAATGTAAAGTAATATATCTAATATATAATTATACATCAAATCATTAAATCTACACTTGATTTAACGATCCGGTCATATCGCATATGACCGACTAATATCCAATGCATCGACTTATCGAATCAATTCTTGATTCGATAACTAGGTTATATCGCATACAACCAATCGATACATTCATCGCGAGAATAGAATACGGTATCACATACACGCATTATTCTCGGTCCTGCACATATCTCATATGCGCTCCTATTTCGTTTCGCTTGAGCCAAGAAACCTCTGTATAGGACTCTAAAGACTCGTCAATACGCCGGCAGCTGGTGATGATCATATCAAACACCCACAAGCCGCAAGAGGTCTGCTAAACGTAACGGCCACTCGGGTATTGAGCGATCAGAAGATCAACGAGCAAGCCCGCTCACACTCCTGTGAATCCAACCAGTAACACTTACCGTACAGTCCGGTCTGTTCGTCTGATATGTCGCATATCTTGCCTAGGGGTGGTAAACGTCAGACCCCAGTAGCTCGATAAGTCGTGTCGATATGAGGTCTATAACAGTTCGAGAAACTACTGGTAACACTTACCAGTAAATCTCAGCAACCCTGGCCAGGGATTTCCGGTTATAGCCAATCGAACACAGTGCAACATTAACTCCCTATACCGGGAGAGACGAATCCCCTCCTATCGCTCATTGCCTCCATGTGATTCGGCACTGTACCCAAAAACCACCGTTTTAAATGCCCTCTTGGACGTGGTAAGGTGGAAATCAAAGCACAGTGGGAATCACACAAGACTCTATGACGATCTCGGGTCTACAGACTAACCTGTACCAGTGTCACCAGAGAACTGCCATCTGACGTAAGGTATAATACCATCTGGGAGTTCTCGGCGAGTCCGTCCAGTGTACCCAGTCTCTACTGAGCACCCGTATATCATCTCTGATGTCAAACACCAATGGATATGGGATCATCCATCGCCAATCTGTATGGGTCGAGATGGTATACGCTAGTCTACTCTGGTATATCGATGCCCCGTCTCGATACACCCACGACTAGGGACCTTGAAGGATGTACTTATGAACTACCATGTCCCCACTAGTATGATCTGCATCATAGTCCAGGCAGTCAAGGACACATCCTAAGGGCTTTACCAACATGTAACAGAGAGACAATCAGTGTACACGTTAAGATAAAGAGCAACCAGATAGCATACTATCATGTCGAGCAAGAAAGTCCTCCCTATATATGTCCAAGCATCCACTACAATATACATCCTATGTACAGTAATGGCCTCTAGGGCATACATATAACTAACATTAGGACACCAGCACCATTACCGATGATGCATATGTCCCACGTATACTTATTTGCCGGCTCACACGCACATCATCGGTAATTGCCATGTCACGTACACTTTAGAACATATTATCTTTTATGATAGAATCAGCTAAAGGCTAGATCAATATAGTATTGTGATTACTCTCAGGTGTTAATCTAGACATTGCATTTATTACTTAGACATTTCATGGATTCACATTTTCATGTTATCATGCAGTATTATGGGGCTTATGCCGACACTTACCATTCACTTACTCATGATTTTGGGATTATGGATTTGTATGAGGTTTCTGGATTTTGGGGAAAACCGGAAGAATATATATAAAAACTTCTCTCTCTTTCTCCCTCTCTTTTTAAAATATAAGTTGCGGTTTTCTCGTGATGTATGTGTCATCCACCATGAGATTTCATGTTTTCTGTTGGATTTCGAGACCCGATTCGAGAAGTGGATGAACCGTCTCGGGTACATGGTGGGTCCGGTATGGTACCCCGGGGCAAGAAGATCGAGTTGTAGACGACAAGCCTTGATTGACACGAAAGAGTGTGTTTGTAGTTAACCACAATCAGAATGGTATCGCGTATAGCTAGACCGAGATGAGTACGGGGCGTCCTCTGGGAAACGTGGAACCTTTTACTTTTACTTTAGATGTGTTGAGAAAGAGAGGAGGGATAAAGAATTTTATAGAAAGATTTCTAGATCTACGTTAAACAAGAATGTAAAATATAGATCTAGATTATTTTAAAGATGTAATTAATATAATAAGAGGGCTTGTAGGGTTCGTTAGGATTTAGTAGTTATGGACGATTAATTAAAAGTTACCCTTTTTATCCATTAATAGATTTAGAACTAGAACGACGGTGATGCGTGTAGATTAGGGTTTCTGGAGGGAAAAGGAATCCCACTCTTGACCCTTATCTCGACACGGAACTCCATTCATATCTAGCCTTTACCAAAACAATCATTAATCTAATCTCTAATCGTGGTTGGAACTAGCAAAGAATTGCTAGCGCGCCCGATTAGGATGTTAATGATTCTTTTGATAAAGTTCCTAAACTTTATAGGACTTAAAAAAGGGTTTAGTTATTTTCATCGTCCATTAGCCTACCCTAATCCTACGAACCCTAACAAGCGGAGAATTACTCGCGCATGTTGGGAAAAGAAGATGAAAAGAAATCGAGGGAAAACATAATGTAAAAACAATTAAATAAAATAACTACCTTTATTAATCGACTTCTTCAAACTACACTTTTAATCCATAGAAAATGATTACAACTAGTTGCTTCTCGAACTTCCCTAAGGAGGTAGTCGAACAGTCGATGATCAGCCTGGATGCGTGAGCGTCGGGAGCTTCGTGATCTCTTCGGCTTGATAGCTTTTCCAAGAGGCTCTCGGCACCTTTTTATAGTGCAAAGCCAGAATCTTTTGCTTCAAAAGTTGGTAAAATATAGCAGAGGTTGATCTCCAAAAATCTTGCCTTCCAACTCCCTATTATTGCGGCGGATCCGCGGCCCCAGGGTGAGTTTGGCCGCGGATCCGCGCTCAAGGGTGGGGATCATTTAATGATTTTTCTTGTGCTTTCATCTGGTGACATTTGGCAATCCTAGGCATCTTCAGAATTCAGAAATCTTCTTTCGGTTGCTTCCAGACTTGGTTTCCAAGTTTTGCTTCTTAATTTGGCAAGTTTTCTTCAACAAATTGATTTGTTTGTTAAATCCTGCATAACAACTTGGAAAATTCTGCACCATAATCTCAAATAATATTTAGTAGACTTAGTTCTACTAGGATTAGGTCAATAGATTTATTTGCGTACATTTTCCTACCAAATGATCATTAAAATATATTAACACATGGAAAATAATGTTTTTACACATAAACCCTCATATGTATAATATATTATAATAAAGTCCACTTTTTAATATAAAAATGGTAGGAAAAATGTAATACAAATATGCAGTTTTATCAACTGAACAAATACCCCCAAACTTATCTTTGATCGTCCCGAGCAAACTGGTTTATTTAAGAGGAGAAAAAGAAAGGAGAAAACTAAGCACACTTTCGTAGGCAAACACGATTGCACTGAGCACGTGCAACAAGCCGTTAAACCTCTAGGTGTCCCTAGTAGGAGGAGTGTTGTCTCCTGAGGGTTTTCAGCGGATTACACCCACAAAATCCTATAACAAAAGAAAGATGGTGAAATTTACATATAAACATAAGAACCATAAAAGAAATACTTTAAAAATTTAGAGTTTCCAACTACACTAGCTTTTCAGTTGTCATGAGCCCTATCTTAATAGTCTTGAAAAGATGATAGAAATCACATCATCCCTCAATAAAACATCGTCTTTATTCTTCATTCCTACCTTTCATCCAAACATTGATCATATACCCCTACGTGTGTGAAATGGACATCCCTACACTCGGAGAATTCAATTCAAGCTATCATACTCTTGTCCATCTACCTTAGTACTTTTAAATTTGATGAATATTAAGATTTGCTCACACATTTTCATGCGACCGTTAATACTTCTTGAGGTACTAACCAACCGATTACTCATGTGCTTGCTAATTAGGTGATAATATTTTCCTCGTCTTGCACCACCTAAGGCTTAGCAGTGACTCCCAGACCAGTTGGCCTTAGGGCACTAGGTGAAGAGACACCCTCGCTATATTTTTTTATTGCTGCCTTGGCGATAACAAAACTAGTGTTCATTTTTTTCTTTTCACCATTTTTATATTTTCTTCATTATTATTTTTTATTTCCTTCATACTTTGGCTTTTAGACAAGAGCATTTCAAGATATCCTCTACTATCCCGAGTTTCAAGACGTGTGTAAGTGCATATAGTAGGGTATCAACATTCAAATGTTTGGCTTCCAGAATAGAAATTATTTTTCAAACTTATTTTTATCCTCAGATTAGTGACTTCCTTCATCTTACTAACCCTTGGGACAACAGCTCATAACTACTTATTACTAGTTCGTTTAAGAAAACTTCTAATTTTCTAGGTTTTCTTAAACTATTCCTATCTTTTGGATGTAATTTTTCACTTTCTACTCTTTTGTTATAAAAGAAATTTTTTTTTATAATTTTTTTTTTTGAAAATATTGTGCTTATGCAAAATATGATGCAAATTGATGTGTAAATAAGCACAAACCTCTCCCAAACCTGTTTACAGCAGTGTCCTCACTGATGTCATCTGTTAAGCTCAAAAACCTGTAGACTTGGGAGGAAATTATTAATGGGGGAAAGAATATATGAAAGTGAAAATCCTCCCCCAAAACTTATTTTAGGCTCCCAATTTTGTAAAAATCATTTTCTTTCAAGAGCCAAAATATACCACCCCCCAAACTTGAGTTAAACAATTTTAATCTTTTAAAATCACATGAGGGGGTCAAGGTTATTGGTCAATGCCAAGCTTTGCAAAGACCGAAGGTCAACACCAACCATTCAAAAATTTTATCGATGAAAGCACCAAGGTTGGTGGAAGAACATGTCACCTATTGACGTGAAGAAGTGGGGAGGTGACAAGAGGTGTAATGGAAAAGGATTGCGTCTCAATTTGGAGAGACGGCACAGTGATAGTGATGATGGATTACTCGCAATATCATGATTGTCCAAAAGAGGGGGTGGAGGTCCAATTTCTTCATCTTGGAATTGATTCATCTCAACACCCGTGTCTTGTAAAAATGCGAGTTCATCAGCGAAAATTTCCTCAAAGGTTTCATCGATACCCCGAAAAATAATGTCATCAGAAAAAATGGGGTGATCGTCAGACTCAATATAAGGTTCCTCATTAGATGTTGACCCGGACAACTCGGTGGAAGAGTAAATGGTTGGGTCAAACAACAACATATGAAAAGAGTCTGTATCATGAGGTTGATCAAATTCGCTGCTGTCGACATCCATTAATTCGACAGAACACACATGAGCATAGGGTTCGGAGGGTTCACTTCCCAACTTGTAAATGTTAAGCTCAATTGACTTCTTTCCAAAGGATAGGGTCATAGAGTCGTTTCTACAATTAATTACTGCGTTGGAAGTGGCCAAAAAGGGTCGACCGAGTATCACCGGGATTTGATTGCGTGGGTTTGCCACAGGTTGTGTATCAATAACGATAAAGTCCACAGGAAATATGAATTCCCCGACTTTGATTAACACATCCTCTAGCTCACCCCTAGGTTGGGTGATAGATCGATCGGCCATCTGAAGAGTGCAATGCGCAGGTTTTAACTCTCCGATCCCTAATTGCTCATACACAGAATACGGAAGTAAGTTAACACTAGCACCAAGATCGAGTAGAGCACGATTAATATTTTTACCCCCAATGGAAATAGAAATTGTAGGACTTCCGGGGTCCTTTCGTTTCTTGGGTAGTTGTTGTGTAAAAGCAGTGCTCACATTACTCTCAAGGAAAACTTTTTTAGGTACTTGAACTTTTCGCTTCCTAGTGCACAAGTCCTTTAAGATTTTTGCATATGACGGAACTTGTTGAATAGCATCTAGGAGAGGAATGTTTATGTTAACTTGCTTAAAAATTTCCACAATCTTCTCCATTTGTGGACTTGGTCTGTTGCCCCTTAACCTGTTTGGATAAGGTGCTTGATCAATAAATTTTGGGTCCAACGTTTGTGGAGAAGACTGTGGGGATGGATTCGATCCCAAAACTGGAGTGGGAATTGACTTAGATAGATTTGGCGAAATGGGCGAAGGGTTCGAGCCTTGGGGAAAACGGAGAATAGGCTCGGATGAAGGTGGGAGACTAGACAAATTAGGGGAAGAAGAAGAAGCTGGGGTATCATTGGTGTCACTATCATCACACTGCTCACCCACTCGGTCATTCAACACTTTTCCCGATCTCAACGTGGTAACAGCACTCACATTATAACTTTGTGAGTGGCCAGGATTAGGTATGGGTTGAGATGGGAGTTTCCCTTTCTCTCTCGCACTCATTGCGGCGTTTAACTGTGCGATTTGGTTTTCTATTGATTTAATACTCTCACCATGGGAGGAGGAGTTTTTCGTTAGGGTATCAATAGAAGACCTCATCTCAGCCGAATTTTGCATGGATTGTTTCATGAACATATCTAAAGTTTGTGCAAGAGAGTTGTCAGTACCGACCACTTGTGGTGTAGAAATGTTGGCCGGATTTTGGAAATTCTGTGACTGAAAGGGGGGCTGATTCTGTGGTTGTGGTTGCTGTGGAGGAGGTCTTTGATAATTGCTTTGTTGGTTTTGATTCCAAGCAAAGTTAGGATGATTCCTCCATCCTTGATTGTACGTGGAAGAATAAGGGTCGTTTCTAGGTCGCTGCTGAAAAGCAGCATTAGCTTGAAACGAAGTATTCATAGGACATTCTTCCGTTAAGTGTGAAGGATCCGAACAGCAACCACAAACGGTCTTAGGAAGCGTGACCTGATTTAGGGAGAATGTTGAGAACTTGTTTTCAATAGCGTCGAGTTTCTTTTGTATCGCTGCCATTTCGGCTTTTACTTTGATGGAAACGTCGAGCTGGTGAATACCTCCCTTAGTTGAAAGTGGTCTTACGCTTTCCCACTGCAAAGTGCTTTCTGCGAAATCTTCCAGATATTTCCAAGCTTCACCATCATCTTTAGACATGAAATTGCATTGACACATTGTTTCAAGCATCTGCTTTGTCGCTGGATTAATGCCTTCATATATAATCCGACATAAATCCCATCTTTGTATTCCGTGATGGGGGCATTGGACAAGCAGATCTTTGAAACGTTCAAAGCACTTCCAAAATGGTTCATTGGGAAGCTGGGTGAACTGGTTAATCTCGCTCCTAACATGTGCAGTCTTATGATTTGGGTAAAACTTCTTAAGAAATGTTACGACGAATTCATCCCAATTAGTGATGGAGTGTGCGGCAGTATTGTAAAGCCATTTTTCTGCCAAGTCGCACAGTGTGAATGGGAGAAGACGTAAGCGCATAGCATCTAAGGTCAATTGTGAAGTACCCATCATTGCGCATACGTTTTCGAATTTGGTGATGAAAACGTACGCGTCTTCCGACTCAAGCCCGTGAAATTTGGGCAGCAGATTGATGTAGTGGGGTTTAATTTCGAAATTATCCCCGTTAGGTGATAGAAGAGATAGACAAGTAGGAAGGGGACCACGAATAGGATAGCATCTCTCTTGGAGAGAGATGCGCGGTGGATTCTACGCACCTGCGGACGGTGGCAGCATGATGTTATACTCTGATGGAGTGCCGTCCATCTCGGTTGATGTGGTGTGTGGTGGGGGAAAAGAAGATGAAGAAGTACCGACTTCGGTGTTGATAGAAGGAACGCGGACAAGACGGGCACTAGGATCCCGTGTCCAGCCGAGCATGCACTAAGCGGGTTTAGTGCAAGTGACAGCGTGTGTGTGATTTTAAAATTGGCTTGTTTTTGAAAAAGTGGGACTCAAGACAAATCTCCCTAAGATGCACAAGCAACCCTAGAACTAAGGTCACCTAGGTCCAGTCTCTAGACCGCTCCTAGACTTCCAAAGGACAAGCCGCAGGATAAATCCTCTACCGCCTCCGTACTACCCTTGCAGCGAGGTAAGTGCCAGGTAAGTGGGAAGGAACCACCACAACAGTGGGCCTAATTAAAAACCACTAGCCTTTGTCACACTTGCCTAGGCACTACAAAAGTAATGCTGATAAACGATAGATTACCCACGACCTTCCTCTGTCCTTATTGAGCGCGACAGTCCTCAGAGTCTGGTCTAGATATTTTTTAAATTAATGAAGGATTGATCTATATGCTCGGTTTATGATTTGTGGGGCTTAGGAAGGGTGATGAAATCCCCACCTAATCTTGATTTGGTCTTTGCCCCTTAGAATCCGTATTAAAATATGCAAAACAAAACCAATCACAAAACTTTTGCAAAAAGATTTTTGAGCGGCGCAATTTTGCAAAGAATCCTGCAGAAAATAGATTTTATTGGATTTGAGGGGAGAGAGGAAGAGTTGAGAATCTTACCAGAGGAGTTTGAGACCTTGATCCCCTTGTCAGGCCGCATTTCCGCCGCAGATGTTCCTTTGTGCCACGGTTCCGCCGCGAGGTGGATTGATTGCTTGCTGAAAATTTTTCTGTGATCTCCTTTGCTGTACACCTGTATACATTACCTGGCTTGACCTGATGTACCATGACCCGACCTGTTACCTAATCCTGTGTTGGCATTAGTTCTTGATTACTGAATACCTGACCTGACACATATAACTTGGGGGTAACGGGACAGAGCCATTCGTGACTCTTACATTTTCCTGATCCGTGGTCCCGGGGGGCAACGGGACAGAACCACTATTGGTTTCCATCTTCCTGATCCGTGGTCCCGGGGGGTAACGGGACATATGGTTCACTTCCCAACTTGTAAATGTTAAGCTCAATTGACTTCTTTCCAAAGGATAGGGTCATAGAGCCGTTTCTACAATTGATTACTGCGTTGGAAGTGGCCAAAAAGGGTCGACCGAGTATCACCGGGATTTGATTGCGTGGGTTTGCTACAGGTTGTGTATCTATAACGATAAAGTCCACAGGGAATATGAATTCCCCGACTTTGATTAACACATCCTCTAGCTCACCCCTAGGTTGGGTGATAGATCGATCGGCCATCTGAAGAGTGCAATGCGCAGGTTTTAACTCTCCAATCCCTAATTGCTCATGTGTGTTCTGTCGAATTAATGGATGTCGACAGCAGCGAATTTGATCAACCTCATAATTCTGACTCTTTTCATATGTCGTTGTTTGACACGGACTCTTCCACCGAGTTGTCCGGGTCAACATCTAACACTGATGAGGAACTTTTTATAGAGTCGGACGATCACCCTATTTTTTCTGATGACATTATTCTTCGGGGTATCGACGAAAGCTTTGAGGAAATTTTCGCTGATGAGCTCACATTTTTACAAGACACGGGTGTTGAGATGAATCAACTCCAAGATGAAGAAATTGGACCTCCACCCTTTCTTTTGGACAATCATGATAATGCGAGTAATCCATCATCACTATCACTGTGTCGTCTCTCCAAATTGAGACGCAATCTTTTTCCATCACACCTCTTATCACCTCCCCACTTCTTCACGTCGAAAGGTGACATGTTCTTCCACCAACCTTGGTGCTTCATCGATAAAATTTTTGAATGGTTGGTGTTGACCTTCGGTCTTTGCAAAGCTTGGCATTGACCAATAACCTTGACCCCCTCGTGTGATTTTAAAAGATTAAAATTGTTTAACTCAAGTTTGGAGGGTTGGTATATTTTGGGCTCTTGAAAGAAAATGATTTTTACAAATTTGTGAGCCAAAAATAAGTTTGGGGGAGGATTTTCACTTTCATATATTCTTTCCCCCATTAATAATGTCCTTCCAAGCTTACAGGTTTTTGTGATCCAGCGGATAGCAACAGTGAGGACACTGTTGAAAACATGTTTGGGGGAGGTTTGTGCTTATTTACACATCAATTTGCATCATATTTTGCATAAGCACAACATTTTCAAAAATTTAAATTTTTTTTTTCTTTTATAACAAAAGAGTAGAAAGTGAAAAATTACATCCAAAAGATTGGAATAGTTTAAGAAAACCAAGAAAATTAGAAGTTTTCTTACACGAACTAGTAATAAGTAGTTATGAGCTGTTGTCCCAAGGGTTAGTAAAATGAAGGAAGTCACTAATCTGAGGATAAAAATAAGTCTGAAAAATAGTTTCTATTCTGGAAGCCAAACATTTGAATGTTGATACCCTACTATATGCACTTACACACGTCTTGAAACTCGGGATAGTAGAGGATACCTTGAAATGCTCTTGTCTAAAAGCCAAAGTATGAAGGAAATTAAAAAAAAATGAAGAAAATATGAAAATGGTGAAAAGAAAAAAATGAACACTGGTTTTGTTATCGCCAAGGCAGCAATAAAAAAATATAGCGAGGGTGCCCCTTCACCTAGTGCCCTAAGGCCAACTGGTCTGGGAGTCACTGCTAAGCCTTAGGTGGTGCAAGACGAGGAAAATATTATCACCTAATTAGCAAGCACATGAGTAATCGGTTGGTTAGTACCTCAAGAAGTATTAACGGTCGCATGAAAATGTGTGAGCAAATCTTTAATATTCATTAAATTAAAAAGTACTAAGGTAGATGGACAAGAGTATGATAGCTTGAATTGAATTCTCCGAGTGTAGGGATGTCCATTTCACACACATGGGGTTATATGATCAATGTTTGGAAGAAAGGTAGGAATGAAGAATAAAGACGATGTTTTATTGAGGGGTAATGTGATTTCTAACATTTTTTCATGACTATTAAGATAGGGCTCATGACAACTGAAAAGCTAGCATAGTTGGAAACTCTTCTTTTCAAAGTATTTCTTTTATGGTTCTTATCTTTATATGTAAATTTCACCATCTCTCTTTTGTTATAGGATTTTGTGGGTGTAATCCGCTGAAAACCCTCAGGAGACAACACTCCTCCTACTATGGACACCTAGAGGTTTAACGGCTTGTTGCACGTGCTCAGTGCAATCGTGTCTGCCTACGAAAGTGTGCTTAGTTTTCTCCTTTCTTTTTCTCCTCTTGAATAAACTAGTTTGCTCGGGACGATCAAAGATAAGTTTGGGGGTATTTGTTCAGTTGATAAAACTGCACATTTGTATTACATTTTTCCTACCATTTTCATATTAAAAAAGGACTTTATTATAATATATTATACATATGAGGGTTTATGTGTAAAAACATTATTTTCCATATGTTAATATATTTTAATGATCATTTGGTAGGAAAATGTATGCAAATAAATCTATTGACCAAATCCTAGTAGGACTAAGTCTACTAAATATTATTTGAGATTATTGTGCAGAATTTTCCAAGTTGTTATGCAGAATTTATCAAACAAATCAATTTGTTGAAGAAATCTTGCCAAATTAAGAAGCAAAACTTGGAGACCAAGTCTGGAAGCAACCGAGAAAAGATTTTCAGATTCTGAAGATGCCTAGGATTGCCAAATGTCACCAGATGAAAGCACAAGAAAAAGCATCAAATGATCCCCACCCTTGAGCGCGGATCCGCGGCCCTAGCCACCATTTGCCGCGGATCCGCCGCACTTCCAGGGAGTTAGGGGCAGAGGATTTTTGGGGTGAATCTATGCAATATTTTACCAACTTCTCAACAATAAGATTCTGGGTTTGCACTATAAAAAGGCACCGAGAGCCTCTTGGAAAAGCTATCAATCCGAAGAGATCACGAAGCTCCCGACGCTCACGCATCCAGGCTGATCATCGACTGTTCGACTACCTCCTTAGGAAAGATCGAGAAGCAACTAGTTTGTAATCATTTTATACGGATTAAAGTGTAGTTTGTTCAAGTCGATTAATAAAGGTAGTTATTTTATTTAATTGTTTTTACATTATGTTTTCCCTCGATTTCTTTTCATCTTCTTTTTCCAACATGCGCGAGTAATTCTCCGCTTGTTAGGGTTCGTAGGATTAGGGTAGGCTAATGGACGATGAAAATAACTAAACCCTTTTTAAGTCCTATAAAGTTTAGAAACTTTATCAAAAGAATCATTAACATCCTAATCGGGCGCGCTAGCAATTCTTTGCTAGTTCCGACCACGATTAGAGATTAGATTAATGATTGTTTTGGTAAAGGCTAGATATGAACGGAGTTCCGTGTCGAGATAAGGGTTAAGAGTGGGATTCCTTTTCCCTCCAGAAACCCTAATCTACACGTATCACCGTCGTTCTAGTTCTAAATCTATTAATGGATAAAAAGGGTAACTTTTAATTAATCGTCCATGACTACTAAATCCTAACGAACCCTACAAGCCTTCTTATTATATTATCTAAGTCTCTAAAAATAATCTAGATCTATATTTTACATTCTTGTTTAACGTAGATCTAGAAACCATTCTATAAAAGTCTTTATCCCTCCTTTCTTTCTCAACACATCTAAAGTAAAAATAAATGGTTCCACGTTTCCCAGAGGACGACCCGTACTCATCTCAGTCTAGCTATACGCGACACCGTTATTGATTGCGGTTAACTAGAAACAAACGCACTCTTTCGTAACAATCAAATGAGTACGGGTATCGCGTATAGCTAGACCGAGATGAGTACGGGCCGTCCTCTGGGAAACGTGGAACCTTTTACTTTTACTTTAGATGTGTTGAGAAAGAGAGGAGGGATAAAGAATTTTATAGAAAGATTTCTAGATCTACGTTAAATAAGAATGTAAAATATAGATCTAGATTATTTTAAAGATGTAATTAATATAATAAGAGGGCTTGTAGGGTTCGTTAGGATTTAGTAGTTATGGACGATTAATTAAAAGTTACCCTTTTTATCCATTAATAGATTTAGAACTAGAACGACGGTGATGCGTGTAGATTAGGGTTTCTGGAGGGAAAAGGAATCCCACTCTTAACCCTTATCTCGACACGGAACTCCGTTCATATCTAGCCTTTACCAAAACAATCATTAATCTAATATCTAATCGTGGTCGGAACTAGCAAAGAATTGCTAGCGCGCCCGATTAGGATGTTAATGATTCTTTTGATAAAGTTCCTAAACTTTATAGGACTTAAAAAAGGGTTTAGTTATTTTCATCGTCCATTAGCCTACCCTAATCCTACGAACCCTAACAAGCGGAGAATTACTCGCGCATGTTGGGAAAAGAAGATGAAAAGAAATCGAGGGAAAACATAATGTAAAAACAATTAAATAAAATAACTACCTTTATTAATCGACTTCTTCAAACTACACTTTTAATCCATAGAAAATGATTACAACTAGTTGCTTCTCGATCTTTCCTAAGGAGGTAGTCGAACAGTCGATGATCAGCCTGGATGCGTGAGCGTCGGGAGCTTCGTGATCTCTTCGGCTTGATAGCTTTTCCAAGAGGCTCTCGGTACCTTTTTATAGTGCAAAGCCAGAATCTTTTGCTTCAAAAGTTGGTAAAATATAGCAGAGGTTGATCTCCAAAAATCTTGCCTTCCAACTCCCTATTATTGCGGCGGATCCGCGGCCCCAGGGTGAGTTTGGCCGCGGATCCGCGCTCAAGGGTGGGGATCATTTAATGATTTTTCTTGTGCTTTCATCTGGTGACATTTGCTAATCCTAGGCATCTTCAGAATTCAGAAATCTTCTTTCGGTTGATTCCAGACTTGGTTTCCAAGTTTTGCTTCTTAATTTGGCAAGTTTTCTTCAACAAATTGATTTGTTTTATTAAATCCTGCATAACAACTTGGAAAATTCTGCACCATAATCTCAAATAATATTTAGTAGACTTAGTTCTACTAGGATTAGGTCAATAGATTTATTTGCATATATTTTCCTACCAAATGATCATTAAAATATATTAACACATGGAAAATAATGTTTTTACACATAAACCCTCATATGTATAATATATTATAATAAAGTTCTTTTTTAATATGAAAATGGTAGGAAAAATGTAATACAAATGTGCAGTTTTATCAACTGAACAAGCCTGGCAGGGGAAGACTACCAACCGGTGATATCTGGCGCGGCGGATATCCGGAGAATACCGACCGTTGTCGTGAGATTTGATAATATGGGCCGATCCGGACAGACGGAGCCCGAGATATTGAGACTAGGTATTGAGACTTGAGATTTACATGTTTTGTGTCGATGCTTGACACGGATTTCCATGGATTTCATCGATGATGTTTCAGACTTCTATACAAATTTTACTGTGGTGAAAGTTAAAGACTTTTTATACAGATATATCCAGATTTCAGGGTTGATTTTTTTACATTCAAGGTGCATGCATACTCTTTCACACGACATATTACTATTTGAGGCACTGACACGAGCACGGAGTATTTGCACTTACGCGTAGTTTATTACCCTGCACTACGAGATAACTAGTGATATATTAGTATATTATTATGACCTAGGACAGCGTCGTGCATTCGATTTCTTTTGGCAGATTTCTACTCACGAGTTGGCAACTCACCCCCGTTGTGCCAAATTTTATTACAGGTTTCCTTGACAGCTTGCTGGCACATCTTTTTATTCAGGGTGATTTGCATGGTAGGTTGGTTCATTTGTATCAGGACCGCCGTTGTACTTTATTTATTTCATTGATATCTAGTAAGCTCCATCAACCAAACTTGTATTACTTGATAAGTTTAAATGACCAGTTATTTATTTCGACCTTAGAGCCACGCTTGTATTATTATGGTATCTGGTGGATTTGTTTTCTTTTGAGTTTTAAGCCTCACCCTTTGGCGTTGTATATTATTGTGCTTAGTGTGGTTGTTTCCGCCTGTTGGCGTAGAGCCAGCTTCCGCTTGTGGATGCCTTTTTATTGCTGTATATATATTATTCTTGTTTGTACCTGTTTGGGGCCAGTTTTTACAAAGGAGACTCTGCCGAAATTTTTGAGAAAATTGGATGTTGCTTTTAAACTTGTTTTTCTACATGTTTTCCTTTACTTCTTCTTTTATATGGTTTAGATTTCTGGGCTTCGGCTTACTTAGATTACGTTGCGCCTCTAGACGCTTCATAATTTAAGTGCCGGTCACGTTCCGTATCTTCGGGTGGTGACAAAGTTGGTATCAGAGCGCTAGGTTTAACCTTTGTATTAGTCTAGGGTGACCCTTGGCTGATGGAGTAGGTGACTTAGGTAGAGTGACGTACCGTAGGTATGATCCGCGGCATACTTACGATACACTACTCTGCTTAAGAAGCCTTAGGATTTACATTTCTTTGCACCGTATTTCATCCATTCCTTTGATCTATCTTCGTCGATATCTGATGATGTTTCTGTTACCACGGTCGCACGGGCAGAGGGAGCTGCGGCTCGAATGCGATAACCATTAGGGTATCGTTTATTCTTGAGGATTGAAGCATCGTTGAGCATGCGGAAGAAGGGTATTCACATGCCGTCCAGACGAAGTTAAAGTGTTCGAACGATTGTCAGAGATCCATTTTCCCAAGTTTAATGTATTCGGAAGAACATGCAGGTATTTCTATGGACCCTCTAGAAGAATGAAACCCTAACTTGACATAATGACCACGAGAAAGCCTTCGAACCTTAGGGTTTACGGCAGTTCCGCGGTGCCATTAGTGAGGCTTGGGTTTGCCCTTCTACGGCTGGTCCGCAGATACTGGGGCATGTACTGGATATTTTTAAACTGTGCTTGAATGTTGAGCTCTCGGGGAATTATGGGATTTTGATGAATCGATCAAAAAGTTTAACATAGTCCGGATATCAGGTTAAGGGATAGATTACGTGGGAGGCTCTCGATATGAGCATAGCCGTTTGCAGCGCAGTCAGCACCGTGATGAGGAGACGAGTCCGAATCAGTTGACATTAGAAAGGCGCACATTGAAGATAGTATTTACGATTGTGATTTGGTGATTTAAATTTCATATTTCCGTTGTTTGGATTTTGGTATTTTGAGGATTTTGTTCT
Source organism: Agapanthus africanus (assembly GCA_030015575.1). NCBI lineage: Eukaryota > Viridiplantae > Streptophyta > Magnoliopsida > Asparagales > Amaryllidaceae > Agapanthus > Agapanthus africanus. Next base: position 564,737,762 of record CM057337.1, on the reverse strand, counting down.
ATGATTGGTATTTCTTATGTGTACATTCATTACACTCTATTCATGTTTCATATGTCAGTTGTATTGATGTTGTTTTGTATATACCCAGTGCACTCGATTTGGTTTTATACCTTTTGAGATATTGATTTGGTTTCGTGCATATGGGTTGCATATGATTTTGACGTATGCTTTGACATAGTTTTCATGTATTTTTTTCGTACCGTGATTTCGATTTTTATATTCAGTGTATGTTTTTCGTACACCATGTGCACTTGATTGAGATTCTTGCACACCCTTGGCGCACTTGATGCGATTTTGTGCACACCAGATGCACTAAATCGGAGTTTTGTGCAGATTAGATGCACCTGATATTATTGTCGTGCACGCTGCTGCACTTGACAGATATTTTTGGTGCACACCTGTTGCACTCAGTTTTGTTCTGTGCGTATTCGAGGCATCTGTATTTGGTTTCGGTTTTCGTGCGCACCGGACGCACATGATATTTTTATACTGTGATTGTGATTGATTTCATTTTGAAGAGTATGTTTTTATAATGATTACTATTTGGTTTAGTAACCAGGCAGGACGTGTAGGTTAATTAAAAGATATATATATGTATAGCTATTCTTCTAAAATAAACGTCCGCTACATATGCCGTGACACGTGCATCACACGACGATTTTAAAAAGAGGTTTTTGCATGCTTCTTTATTAAGATGTTTAGACGATTTTACTACGATGCGCACTATATATAAGTTATAGATTTGATGTATATTATATTGGTTTTCGTATTGGGCTTGGATATTCTGTTTTCACCATAACTCTGATGATTGTGTTATACTTGACGGAGTTGATTTTTATTATGTATTGATGATTTCGGAGCCCCGACGATTTGTGTTATGGCTGAATGTTTTACTAATTAGGGGTAGTTTTAATTTAAACTCGGGGACCGAATTTCTTAAAGGGGGGAAGATTGTACCGTTTTGAAAATAATTAAAAAAAATTAGATAAATAAAACCATTTAAGTGAATTTTCTGATTTTCGGTAAAATAAAACGTATTTTTCGTAAAATTTAACCATTATTATTTTTCATTATAAATTTAAAAAGACCTATTTTAATCATGTAATTACTAGTAAATGGTGTTTATTTAGTCACTTATAAATTTTTAGTTTAATGAAATATTTTTCCTAAATTAATTATTTTAAATATTAACATAAGCTTTTAAATATACATTAAATTAGTGTAAATTACAATTTGCAATGGGTTTATTTTTCAAAAGTGAACCATGACATATCAGAATTAGGTTCTTAGCATGCTAATCTCTTCTTGAATTGTCTTTAAAATTCTAGAGTTTTCTATGATGGATTGAATTAAGAAAATTAATAAAATAAAGATATTATGAAAAGACATCAAAGATGTATTTCTTTGGAGAATGTTCTACACTATTCTTCATTCCTTCTTCCTCTCTTTTCCTCACCTCATGGCCGGCCTCACCTCCATGGGCAGCCCCAAAATTTCCCCCCCATCATTTTTGCATTAAAAATTATCAAAATTCTTCAAAAATTCCAAAAATAAACCTCAAAAATCAACATTCAACCTCTACCATTTTCCTTTGACCTATTTAGCATGGAATTTGGAGATGGAAACCATTATCTTGGAAGCATATTTTCATGTTTGGATCTCATGCTTTGAAGGTATATTTTTTATTCTTATGATTAATTGTTGTTAAATGCTTTTATTTAGCATATTTAGATTTTCTTAATTAATTCTATTTGCAAGTTTAAAATTAATCAAGTTAGGGTTTTTATTAATTAAGTGGGGTTATAATAAGTAGCTTAACATTTTTAGAAGGGAAAAATCTAGCATGGTTGATGTATTATAATATGTGCATTCAAAATTGTTTAAATTAAGTAATTTTGCTAACTAGATTTTTATAAATTATATATATTGGTGTGTTAAAATTCTAATTAAGGTTTTTATCATTATATTGTGGTTTTAATGAAAATATTAACATGTTAAATGAATGAAAGACCTAATCTAATTATTAGTTTCGAATTGTTAGTTAATATAATGTGATAAATATGCTATTTCGATAAACTAGGTTTTAGAAATTAATTTAAAATGTAGAATTAAAAATCTAACTAGGGCTTTAGCTCATTCTTAAGGTTTCATGGAGTGGTTTAACACTTTAATATATGAATCAAGTTTAGTAGTGGAATTGTGAATTTTTGCTTAACAAGTGTTAATTTTGGCTAATTTGCAAACTAGAAATTGTAAATTAAGACAAAATGGTGTGAGAAAAATATGGTAATGGTTTCTATAATCTAGTTATGTTATTTAATGAATATTATGACCATTAATTTCTTTTAAACATCAAGTTTTGAAGTAAAACGGTAAATTGACATTTTCAAGGTTTTGTGGAATTGGACGATTTGATCGATTTTAGGTTTTCGATGAACTAAATCGTGTTTTATATTATAAGTAATGAGTTTTAAAACTACGAGTTGTTTGTTGGTGTTTTATCTCGATCAATCGGCGTTTGTACGCCGATATCGAGTGATATTTGGTTCTTTTGCACGAGCGGGTCATAGATTTTAACATATGCGCGTTTCGTGCGTCGTTTTGGTTTTGTCCGTGATTCAGTTTACGATATTATATAAGTTTGCGTATAGGTACCCCTCGCGTGGACTTCGGACGAGGAAGAAGAGGAGGGCGACATCGTCTTCGGCAGATAAGGACCAGGTGAGTAGATGTATATTTACGGGGGAAGTCGGATGGATGGCATCTAGCACCCCCGTAAACGTAGAATAGGGATATTGCTTATTGTCATTAGGAAGTCGGACGTGACCTTAGATTCTTGGCGAGTAGGACCCTATTAATGACCTTAGGTTGGACTAGACTGCTTTAGATAGAGATTACAAGAGGAGGAATATCTTGGAGGAAATTCGTAGGTTTCAGGTAGACACACACACGCACACACAGAAACTTGGCTTGGTGTATATGTGTATGTGTATATATAAGTAGGAATATGTATAGGTGTATATATACACAACATGTATATGTGATATAAGCTTGTTATATGATACATGGGGATGAGACGATATAACTGAGCTTGTTGCCGTGATCTCTTGGTTATACAGTCATATTATGATCTTAGCGGATCGTTGGAAAATGAGAGAATGGATATGTATACATAAACGATAATAGGTGATGATGACATTGAGATATACGAGACTCTAGAATAGAACCCGGACCGTAACCTGTGACTTGATTACGATATGATATATGTGTGACTTGGTTATCATATGATATATGTGTGACTTGATTACGATATGATATATGTGTGACCTGATTACGATATGATATATATGACATGATATTTCTGAGGAACAATTGACGACGTATATGTTCCCAGACAATGATATATGATTGATGATATTGGGATGCATGCGATTACAGTATAGTACTTTTGATCATGACATTATTTGATGATGATATTATACGAATGATGATGTACGTAGGTGATACTTGACCCGTACCCCGATATTGGGATGTCGTACGATGGATCTTACCGTACGAGGCATAGATATGATGATTGATCCGCGCTTTTGATTCGAGGAAGCCGTACTACGTACGTGACGCTATTGAGGCTGGATCGCCGACTATTACAGATATGGACTCAGACCTTAGGTGGATTCTTGTTTCCCATCGACTAGTTCCTTTAGTTTAGTTCTTTAGGGGGTTAGATAGATACTAGTTGAGGCTCGAGTCATATAGTTGTAGTTAGATATGTATATTCCAAATGAGTGTTTAGTACACATTTTACCTTTACATTCAGATTGAAATCATACAGTTGCATATTCATACATATGTTTCTTTAGTCAGTATGAAACTCTGCCTATTAGGACACCAGCACCATTACGGATGATGCGTATGTCCCACGCACACTTATTTGCCGGCTCACACACACATCATCGGTAATTCCCATGTCACGTACACTTTAGAACATATTATCTTTTATGATAGAATCAGCTAAAGGCTAGATCAATATAGTATTATGATTACTCTCAGGTGTTAGTCTAGACATTGCATTTATTACTTAGACATTTCATGCCTTTACATTTTCGTGCTATCATGCAGTTTTATGGGGCTTATGCCGACACTTACCATTCACTTACTCATGATTTTGGGACTTTGGATTTGTATGAGATTTCTGGATTTTGGGGAAAACCGCAAGAATATATATAAAAACTTCTCTCTCTTTCTCCCTCTCTTTTTAAAATATAAGTTGCGGTTTTCTCGTGATGTATGTGTCGTCCACCATGAGATTTCATGTTTTCTGTTGGATTTCGAAACCCGATTCGAGGAGTGGATGAACCGTCTCGGGTACATGGTGGGCCCGGTATGGTACCCATGGCAAGAAGATCGAGTTGTAGACGATGATCCTGGCAGGGGAAGACTACCTATCGGTCATGTCTGGCGCGGCGGATATCCGGAGGATACCGACCGTTGTCGTGAGATTTGATGATATGGGCCGATCCGGACCGACGGAGCCCGAGATATTGAGACTAGGTATTGAGACTTGAGATTTACATGTTTTGTGTCGATGCTTGACACGGATTTCCATGGATTTCATCGATGATGTTTCAGACTTCTATACAAATTTTACTATGGTGAAAGTTAATGACTTTTTATACAGATATATCCAGATTTCAGGGTTGATTGTTTTACATTCATGGTGCATGCATACTTATTCACATGACATATTACTATTTGAGGTGCTGACACGAGCACAGAGCATTTGCACTTACACGTAGTTTATTACCCTGCACTACTAGATAACTTGTGATATATTAGTATATTATTATGACCTAGGACAGCGTCGTGCATTCGATTTCTTTTCGCAGATGTCTTCTACACACGAGTTGGCAACTCACCCCCGTTGTGCCAAATTTTATTACAGGTTCGATGTACAGGTTTCCTTGGTAGCTTGCTGGCACATCTTCTTATTCAGGGTGATTTGCACGGTAGGTTGGTTCATTTGTATCAGGACCGTCGTTGTACTTTATTTATTTCATTGGTATCTAGTAAGTTTCATCAACCAAACTTGTATTACTTGATAAGTTTAAAGGACCAGTTATTTATTTCGACCTTAGAGTCACGCTTGTATTATTATGGTATCTGGTGGATTTGTTTTCTTTTGAGTTTTGAGCCTCGCCCTTTGGCGTTGTATATTATTGTGCTTGGTGTGGTTGTTTCCGTCTGTTGGCGTACAACTAGCTCCCGCTTAGGGATGCCTTTTTATTGCTGTATATATATTATTCTTGTTTGTACCCGTTTGGGGCCAGTTTTTATAAAGGAGACTCTACCGAAATTTTTGAGAAAATTGGATGTTTCTTTTAAACTTGTTTTTCTACATGTTTTTCTTTACTTCTTCTTTTATACGGTTTAGATTTGTAGGCTTCGGCTTACTTAGATTACCTTGCGCCTCTAGACGCTTCGTAATTTATGTGCCGGTCACGTTCCGTATCTTCGGGTCGTGCCATACTTATCCGTAGCATAGATAGATGCATTGGTTTAGGACAGTCATACCGCCTAGTTGGCCAAAGTCAAGGGTGCGTACGGGTGGGTCTAAATCAATCTGGACAATGACGGGTAAAACTTGACCTGCGTGTTATGATTTGTTGGCCAATGTCAAGGTCATAAGGCTTGGCGCAAAAACCACATCTGGAGTTTCGAATATACAGGAAGCATGCTAGTGTTGCATACCTTCTGGACTGTGGTGACTAGAGTGGCTTCCATGTAGTTTATCACGTAATGATAGTTAGATCCCGATCCCACTGATAAGTTGGATTACTCTTGGGAGTGTAGGGTTCCTAGGCACTCCCAAGAGGTCTCACAAGGCATCAACCATGCCAATTTCAAATTTTACGGGTGCCGAGAAACCCTAATACGGATCGTTAACTAGAAGTCTAGGCGATAAATGAAACTAGTTAACTACTTAACTAAAAGTACGGAAATACAACCTTTGTAGATCCGGTGCTCCACCTCCACGGCTCCGTGATGAAGTCCTCTCCGCTGTCCAAATCAAATCCAGGGCTCTAGCGTCGGCTTCATCGAAGAAAGAGCGAGCTAGGTCATCGACGACGTGCCGAAGATGATCTACGTCGAAGCATCACAAGATCAAGCTCCCACTTCACCAAGTCATGAAACTTGTGAAGAAAACACACTCTACTACTTGGCAAGAGGTAGAGGATGAAGAAATAGGAAGTGGGTTCACTTTAGAATTGGATTTCTCACTCTTTTCATCAAGTTGCCATTGATGAGGCAAGCTATTTCTTCAAGTAGAAGATGAAGAAGAAGAAGAAGATAATATGATCAGTATTAAGTAAAAATGAAAATAATCATAATACTTATCATCTAATGAACCATGGTCAAGTGTAGAGAATAAATCATGGTTAGTGGGAATGGTTAGGGTTAAGCATGGAGACAAAATGGTCACTTGGTCAAAGCTTCATGAAGCTTTGACATACATCCAAAGAAAGCCACCATTTTGCATTATGCTAAATATTTTTCCAAAAAGAATAAATAGATAAATAAATGAGAAAAGGAAATGAAACCCTAACCACTTAAGTAACCATGGTTTAATTCTTTACACAAACCCAAACTAACATGTATTATCAAACATGATACAATCTTGTGTACAAAAGTATATCACATATACAATGTGCACAATCCAAGTGAGAAAATCCATTTAACGTGAACCGATACTAGTTAATGCAAAGTAATATATCATATATATAATTATACATTAAATCATTAAATCAATACTTGATTCAATGATCCGGCCATGTCGAACATAACCGACTAATATCTACAGTAACAACTTATCGAATCAACAGTTGATCCGATATGCCGGCTATATCGCATATAACCGATCAATGTCACATATCGCGAGAATCGAATACAGTATCATATACTGGTATCATTCTCGGTCCCGCACATATCTCATATGCGCTCCTATTTCGTTTCGCTTGAGCCAGGAAACCTCTGTGTAGGACTCTAAAGACTCGTCAATACGCCGGCAGCAGGTGATGATCATATCAAACACCCACAAGCCGCAAGCGGTCTGCTAAACGTAACGGCCGCCCGGGTATTGAGCGATCAGAAGATCGACGAGCAAGCCCGCTCACACTCCTGTGAATCCAACCAGTAACACTTACCGTACAGTCCGGTCTGATCGTCTGATATGTCGCATATCTCGCCTAGGGGTGGTAAACGTCAGACCGCAATAGCTCGATAAGTCGTGTCGATATGAGGTCTATAACAGTTCGAGAAACTACTGGTAACACTTACCAGTAAATCTCAGCAACCCTAGCCAGGGATTTCCGGTTATAGCCAATCGAACACAGCGCAACATCAACTCCCTATACCGGGAGAGACGAATCCCCTCCTATCGCTCATTGCCTCCATGTGATTCGGGACTGTACCCAAAAACCACCGTTTTGCACGCCCTCTTGGACGTGGTAAGATGGAAATCAAAGCACAGTGGGAACCACACAAGACTCTATGACGATCTCGGGTCAACAGACTACTCTGTACCAGTGTCACCAGAGAACTGCCATCTGACGTAAGGTATAATACCATCTGGGAGTTCTCGGCGAGTCCGTCCAGTGTACCCAGTCTCTACTGAGCACCCGTATATCATCTCTGATGTCAAACACCAATGGATATGGGATCATCCATCGCCCATCTGTATGGGTCGAGAAGGTATACGCTAGTCTACTCTGGTATATCGATGCCCCGTCTCGATACACCCACTACTAGGGACCTTGAAGGATGTACTTATGGACTACCATGTCCCCAATAGTATGATCCGCATCATAGTCCAGGTAGTCAAGTACACATCCTAAGGGCTTTACCAACATGTAACAGAGAGACAATCAGTATACACGTTAAGGTAAAGAGCAACCAGATAGCATACTATCATGTTGAGCAAGAAAGTCCTCCCTATATAAGTCCCAGCATCCACTACAATATACATCCAATGTACAGTAATGGCCTCTAGGGCATACATATAACTAACAATCTCCCACTTGCACTAGGGCCATCTGTAGCAGTGGTTGTAGTATCTCATACTCAACCATCCCATAAAAGTCTCTCTCTGGGAAAAGGCCTTTGTGAGTGGATCCGCTGTATTGTCCTCTGAGTCAACTCTCCTAACCTTGATCAACCTGGAGATCAACTATCTTCATGATCAGGTGATACTGCCTTAGAATATGTCTGGATCACTGATGGGACCGGCGTTCCTTGGCATAAGCCACAACTCCATTGTCTCACAATGGTAGGAACGAAGTTCATCTCTTGAACTAATATACATCCAGACTGCCTCTTTGGTAGCTTCTTAAATAGCGATGTATTCAGCCTTAATCGTCTAGTATGTCACGGTATCTATCTTGGAACTCTTCCAACATACCGTCCCTCCACTGAGTGTAAAGACAATGCCTGTGACTGACATTCAGTCGTCTTTATCACCCTGGAACCCTTCCAGTGATTCTCCTCAGGATCGGTTGATACCATCTCACTACAACTAGTGAGAATCCTAACATCCAATTAGATCTATCTCATAGATCCAAAACCCAGGATTTAGGAGGTATCACTTTGATCCTATAGAGAATCATTGTGATAAACGGAGATTGGCCGAGCGTAGCATAGGAAACTCCTTTCTTATCAAGAGTATGTCATTCACGTACTCTACGAGGATCAGCACCATACTCCCTACTACCTTTTTGTTTATACAAAGTTCATCTACCATTTTGATGATGTCAAACTCTTTGACTAATCCATCAAAACAGATGTTCCAACTCCGCGATGCCTGCTTTAATCCTATAAAGCATCTTGCACACGTTTCCACTGCTCCCACTGTCTACGAAGCCCTCTGGCTGTGTACTTATAGACGCACTCTTCTAAAACATCATTTAGAAAAGCAGTCATGACACCCAACCACCAGATATCGTAGTCATGGTATGTAGCCGTGGCAAGTAGAATCTGGATGGACTTAAGCATAGATACTGGAAAAAGGTTTCATCATTATCCACGCCTAGTCAATGACGAAAACCTTTAACAAGTCTAGCTTTGAAAGTCTCAACTTTTCCATCTACACCAAGTAATCTTCTCAAGATATACTTGCTCCTGATGGGGATTTAACCCTTCAGATATAGCAACCAAAGTCCATACTTTGTTGGTGTATAAGGATTCCATCTCAGATCGATAAACATCCAGCCATTCTTACAGAGTCTTACTCTCGATGGCCAGCTCGAAACTAGTTGGGTCATCATCTCATGATGCAATTCTCGCTCCCACTGTCATAGAGAAACCGAAATATCTCTCAGGTGGGTGAGGAACCCTACTAGATCGGCGGAGAGGCCAAGGTTCGTTGGTAACTATTGAATCCTTTGGTTCTTTCAAATCATCAGCTGCAGTTTGTATAGATGGAACATTTCCAGTTCTACATAACTGATCTTGCCTCGAGTTTGTCCGGATTTTGCTTTTAGACATAGGCCGGACAACCCTAAATCTTAACTAGCTTAAGACATGGGCTCTTCCCTTTCCATATCACATATGAAGTGGTCGGTAACTGATTTGATTCGAACCCTATTCAATAGGTATGCAGCTTCTCAAGTGCATAACTCCCAAAAAGGAAATAGGTAACTCAGTAGTACTCATCATAGAGCACACCTTATCATATAGGGTGTGATTGCTCCGCCCCGATATACCATCGTGCTATGGTGTATACGGAGGAGTAATGCTGAGAGAGAATATCATTCTCGTTTAGAATAGTCCAGGATTTCCATGCACAAGTATTCTCCTCCTTGATCTCATCATAGGACATAATACTTTTACCCGTATTTGGTTCTCTACTTCTAACTTATATTCTGTGAATATCTCAAAAGGTTCGGACTTGTGTTTCAACAGGAACATAGGTCTGAATCTCGAAAAATCATCAGAGAATGTAATGAAGTATAAAGAATCGGTCTTGGCATGTGTAGACAGGGGACCTTACATACATCAACATGTATCATCCTAAGAGTTTACTAACTCTTTCTCTGTTTCCAATAAACAGAGCTGGTGTCATTATATCTTTGTGACATGACTGGCAAGTTTCACAAGATGTAGATTCAAACTGATTTAAATATGCATCTTTATGTAACTTAAGCTAGTCGGGTCGCATTGATATGACCTAGTCTACATTGCCTCAAGAAGGATTCGTTCATTTCTGAACTCTTCCCCTTTTGTGTGTTCCGTATACTAAGAACTGTAGTTTGATTTAGAACATTAATGCTTTTAGATAACGTGCCTGAACCGATCAACTTTTGATATATGAAATGTTCAAAACATTATCCAACAATACAAAATTCTATCATTTCTTTACTAATAAAGAGATAGATATGATTTTGTATATCAGGTTCGGTATCTAATAACATTCGTTCAGAATCAATGTATTCGTAATACAGGGTGACAGTGACCAACAGACTTGGCTGCAACACTTGCCCCGTTTTCTGTCTCATGAAACTTATCACCCGTTCTCAGTTCTCTACCTTTCTATAGCCCTATGTAACTGATTACATATCTGGGATCCTGATCTGGTATCACATACCCAGGACGTAAAGCATACTGAGAAACAGTTCTTTGTATTGAACACACCCGAAGATGATGCATCAGCATGCACTCTCTTCGTTTGGGTGGCACGGGAATTCTGGTAATCCCCAATTTCCTGCTCTGTCTTATAACAATTATAAGTTGGAGCGGGACCAACGTTCCCCAGCTCAGTATAACAAGCGGGTTCGGTCAATACATCCGTATTATTATCTTGATTAAGGCGTGATATGGTCGCTACCTGGAGAGAGAGAGAAGAAAACACTCAGCGTGCGCTCTTGCAAGAATAGATTGGTTATTATTTTATCTAATCAGGATGGCTCCCACTGTTTTTTATCAAATCTTCCTTCAAACCCTAAAAGGAAAGACTAGCCGGGATTAATTACACACTACAAGTTCGCCAATCTTTCAGCCAGGCCAGTGTCGATACTTTGAGGGAGGTCCCCCGTGCTTTCGCACGAACCTAATTAATGTAAACCTCGTTTTCCCAGAGGCGTAACCTCGTTAACACCTTTCTAGACACCTACTTGATCGGCTAATTGTAATGTGTAAAATTCTCCCAGGAGTAACAATTACTCGCAGTGGGTATCGGGATCCAACTATCTCATAGAAGGTATGCAATCTCATTGCAAATTTCAACACTTGAAATTCCCGATAATATTTTGCCCCTAACATGCTATGACCTTGACGAAAGCCAACAAACCTTAGCCCGCTAGTCAAGTTCAACCCGTACATTTCTTGATTGAATTAAACCCACCCGCACGACCCTTGACGAAAACCAACAAAGCCGCACGACTACCCTAATCCAATCGCATCGTATGCTGGCAGATAAGCAGCATATAGCTACCGCACACTGCACCTTGACGAAAGCCAACAAATGCAGCACGAATACTATATACAACTTATCTGAAATGACGGAGGGCTACGACAGGTTTTTCTGAAAACCTATTGCGTAATGAACTTGATATCGTTGTAGAATCAAATGATTTTGAAATGGAGCGTTTTTGTGGCTTTTCTAGTTTTGCTAAAGGAGTCACTCCCGGTGAAGGGATCGTCGGTCCTTTCCTCGTCGAATGAGGTGCGGGATATATCATATATATCACTGAGCAAAGCAAAAACTCTTAAAAGCAATCAAAAGACAAACCGAGTGTGTAGCATCTGCCAGTTATTGCTAAAGGAGTCACTCCCGTTGAAGGGATCTCGGTCCTTTCCTCATCGAATAAGGTGCAGGATATATCACATATACCGCTGTGCAAAGCAAGAACTGTAGCTACCTGTTTTTATTTTGAAATTCGATTCTACAACATCTTAGGTTTCTTTTATTTCATTAATCATATTAATGAAGTCCCATCATTTAAGTACCTAAACATCACAGATAAATACGACGTACACTTATGCCATCCGCATTCGCCTCGATGTCCCCTCGTGCACCGTTAGGTTAGATAACTAACGACAGAGCAGGGCAGGGCTAGTGCGGGTGTAAAACATAAGTAACATCTATATAATATATCATATATACTATATACTGTATCCATCACAGAACATCACATGATCACATCACAGATATCGCAGCAGAAGAAACATATGAAATATTGGATATACTAGGACGTCCGTGTTTTCAATACGAGCCAGTATAAAACACGGATTCCACGGTCGCGATGAATAGCCAAACCCACACCCCTAGACCCCTACGAGAGCGGCAAGCAACCCTACCAATTCTAGAGTTAGGAGACCCGGACTCGACTCCTCGAGTTGGTCTCCCACTGGACTCCAGAACCCGGTTACTTGTGCTCCCCTCCTTGGGTCTATCCTAGTGCAGAAAAGTAAATAATATACAAAAAGTGACATCTTCCGCAACCTGGAAGTGCCCCAATAAAAGAATATTACATACAAGGTTTTATACATGAATGAAAATGAAAAACACTCATCTCACATAAAAAACCCCCGGCTATTCAAACACGACGATCCAATATAACATATCCAGCAACACATAATATCACATGTCATCAACGTAAGTAAATATGCGCATCCCAATTGTCGTTGACATATAGCAACGAAACCGGCGATATCACATATTACACTTACGGTCACAGAAAAGAAAGTGTAAAACTACAACAGTTGGAATCCGCAATCTCTTTGGACATCGCATGCCTAATCTAATGAATTCTTTAGACATCGCATGCCTAACAATTATAAACCCCGCATTTTAGTCTCAAAATCGAAAACTCTTTTCAATATCAAGTCGGGCAATTCAACAAGATTCCCGACATGCTGATCGAATGCTCGTCGCAAACTTTAGTAGGCGGCCGCACCCCCTGACGCCGTCGACGAAGTGCACCAAGGCAGAACACCGCTGCCGTGAGCACCCGAACGGATGCTTTCGGCGACGGGGTTCTCCTACAGTCACTTGGTCGGGGCTATGGAGCGAGGCTGTCTATTAAGTTTACCCGGCGAGTATCCGCGTACACTACGTGATTGCGACGGACTTTTGATCGCATCAAAATTCCGTGGCAACCGATCAAGTGAGACTAAACTGCTATGTTTATAACATTCATTCAGTTATCTCATAACTACTTGTGAATTCGAATTATTGTATCACATTCCGGATAAATAGAAAATGTTAAACTTTCCGATCGAACAATCGAACACCCAAGTTTTCCGATACAGATCAACACATGAAACAAGTCTAACAACATTCAGTTCGTGCCTCAGTACCAACGGTCCAGCCATAGAAGGGTCAAGCCAACGCCTCACATGTGGCACGCCGTACTGCCCCATACCCGAAGGTTCAAAGGGCAGTTCAAGACGGTCACATAATCGAGTTAAGGTTTGTTGTATTCTAGAGGGTCCATCGCATTACTTGCACTACTTAGAACGTCGTTAAACCACGGAAAAATCCAACACTTGGAAATTTCCCGACAGGGGAAAAGTTGGGTATTTATATCCGGTCGAACTTTTTAACATATTCAAAAATACCCGTAAAGCCACACAGACAAAATTTGATAATCCGATCGAATATACGAATCCCCAAAGCAACTCAGAATATTCAACTCTTGAATAAATATTAAAAATTCCTAGAAAATCCAGAACCTGAAAACATGAATTACTGTGCAAAAAGTATTGGACAATTTAATAATCTGGCCGCGGAACCGCCGCATAAGCACGCTTATGCCGCGGTTCCGCCGCACCATGGAAGCTTCACTGGAAAAATTTTGCATCGTAATTCATAGAATTCCATGCTGAATTTTTTAGCAATTTTTAATTTGGAAAAATCCACGTTTTCAGAAAAAGTCCAGAGAGCGTGGAAAAATGGGGTTTCGGGTTCGATCAGACTTCAAACTCCGTCTAGACTTCGCCTAAGGCTCTAGCTAGGCTCTGATACCACTGTAGGGTTCCTAGGCACTCCCAAGAGGTCTCACAAGGCATCAACCATGCCAATTTCAAATTTTACCGGTGCCGAGAAACCCTAATACAGATCGTTAACTAGAAGTCTAGGCGATAAATGAAACTAGTTAACTACTTAACTAAAAGTACGGAAATACAACCTTTATAGATCCGGTGCTCCACCTCCACGGCTCCGTGATGAAGTCCTCTCCGCTGTCTAAATCAAATCCCGGGCTCTAGCGTCGGCTTCATCGAAGAAAGAGCGAGCTAGGTCATCGACGACGTGCCGAAGATGATCTACGTCGAAGCATCACAAGATCAAGCTCCCACTTCACCAAGTCATGAAACTTGTGAAGAAAACACACTCTACTACTTGGCAAGAGGTAGAGGATGAAGAAATAGGAAGTGGGTTCACTTTAGAATTGGATTTCTCACTCTTTTCATCAAGTTGCCATTGATGAGGCAAGCTATTTCTTCAAGTAGAAGATGGAGAAGAAGAAGAAGATAATATGATCAGTATTAAGTAAAAATGAAAATAATCATAATACTTATCATCTAATGAACCATGGTCAAGTGTAGAGAATAAATCATGGTTAGTGGGAATGGTTAGGGTTAAGCATGGAGACAAAATGGTCACTTGGTCAAAGCTTCATGAAGCTTCAACATACATCCAAAGAAAGCCACCATTTTGCATTATGCTAAATATTTTTCCAAAAAGAATAAATAGATAAATAAATGAGAAAAGGAAATGAAACCCTAATCACTTAAGTAACCATGGTTTAATTCTTTACACAAACCCAAACTAACATGTATCATCAAACATGATACAATCTTGTGTACAAAAGTATATCACATATACAATGTGCACAATCCAAGTGAGAAAATCCATTTAAAGTGAACCGATACTAGTTAATGCAAAGTAATATATCATATATATAATTATACATTAAATCATTAAATCAATACTTGATTCAATGATCCGGCCATGTCGAACATAACCGACTAATATCTACAGTAACAACTTATCGAATCAACACTTGATCCGATATGCCGGCTATATCGCATATAACCGATCAATGTTACATATCGCGAGAATCGAATACAGTATCACATACTGGTATCATTCTCGGTCCCGCACATATCTCATATGCGCTCCTATTTCGTTTCGCTTGAGCCAGGAAACCTCTGTGTAGCACTCTAAAGACTCGTCAATACGCCGGCAGCAGGTGATGATCATATCAAACACCCACAAGCCGCAAGCGGTCTGCTAAACGTAACGGCCACCCGGGTATTGAGCGATCAGAAGATCGACGAGCAAGCCCGCTCACACTCCTGTGAATCCAACCAGTAACACTTACCGTACAGTCCGGTCTGATCGTCTGATATGTCGCATATCTCGCCTAGGGGTGGTAAACGTCAGACCCCAATAGCTCGATAAGTCGTGTCGATATGAGGTCTATAACAGTTCGAGAAACTACTGGTAACACTTACCAGTAAATCTCAGCAACCCTGGCGAGGGATTTCCGGTTATAGCCAATCGAACACAGCGCAACATCAACTCCCTATACCGAGAGAGACGAATCCCCTCCTATCGCTCATTGCCTCCATGTGATTCGGGACTGTACCCAAAAACCACCGTTTTGCACGCCCTCTTGGACGTGGTAAGATGGAAATCAAAGCACAGTGGGAACCACACAAGACTCTATGACGATCTCGGGTCAACAGACTACTCTGTACCAGTGTCACCAGAGAACTGCCATCTGACGTAAGGTATAATACCATCTGGGAGTTCTCGGCGAGTCCGTCCAGTGTACCCAGTCTCTACTGAGCACCCGTATATCATCTCTGATGTCAAACACCAATGGATATGGGATCATCCATCGCCCATCTGTATGGGTCAAGAAGGTATACGCTAGTCTACTCTGGTATATCGATGCCCCGTCTCGATACACCCACGACTAGGGACCTTGAAGGATGTACTTATGGATTACGATGTCCCCACTAGTATGATCCGCATCATAGTCCAGGTAGTCAAGTACACATCCTAAGGGCTTTACCAACATGTAACAGAGAGACAATCAGTATACACGTTAAGGTAAAGAGCAACCAGATAGCATACTATCATGTCGAGCAAGAAAGTCCTCCCTATATATGTCCCAACATCCACTACAATATACATCCAATGTACAGTAATGGCCTCTAGGGCATACATATAACTAACAGGGAGATATTTTTCACTTCACAATTAGCTGACCTATTAGGTGTCTAGAAAGGTGTTAACAAGGCTACGCCTCTGCGGAAACGAGATTTATTTTAATTAGGTCCATGCGAGAGTACGGGGTACCTCCCTCGGAGTACCAACACTCACCTGGTTGAACGGTTAGCGAACTTGTAAGGTGTTAATGATCCCAACTAGTTCTCCTTTAAAGGTTTGTAGGAGAATTCAAGAAAATAGTGGGAGCCATCCTGATTAGATAAACTAATAACCGATCTAAATTTGTAAGAGCGCACGCTGAGTGTTTCTTTTCTCTCTCTCCAGATAGCAACCAATTCATGCCTTAATCAAGATAATAAAATATATCGCTTGACCGATCGGAATTCTTATTTAGACCGGGTGAACGTCAGTTCAGCTCTAACTTATGACAACAGTCATGAGAATGAGCAAATGAAAGAGGATTGCATGAATTCCTTAATGACCCTAACAAAGGAGAAGCATATTATTGCATCTCCTTCAGGTGTTCTTGTTATTGAGAACTATTTTTCGGTCAGTCCTACCTCTTGGGTACTAGATACCAGATCAGAATCTCATATCTGTAATTTATTACAGGGACTGTGAAAAAGCAGGATGGTTGGACCTGGTGATATTTCTCTCAGAGTAAGGAGCAAAGCACAAGTTGATGTTGCTGCTGTCGGTGAATATCACCTAGCATTGCCAAGTGAAAATACTATGATTTTAAATAATTGCTACTATGTACCTTCCATGGTTTGCAACATCATATCAGTTTTTTACTTGATAAAGATGGATATAACTTTGTTCTAGATAGAAATATCATGAACATTTACCTTGATAATTTATTGGTTGCAGAAGGTACACTGTGTAACAGTATCTATGTTCTAAATCAATACACAGTTTTCAATATAAAAAACACACGCAAGAGGAAGTGTTCAGAGGTGAACGAATCCTACTTGTAGCATTGTAGACTTGGTCATATCAATGAGAAAAGACTATTTAACTTACATAAGGATGGATATCTGAATTTTAGTAAAAAGCAGAACCCAAGTAAACTCGAGGCAAGATCTGTATTATGCAAGTTTGTGGGATACCCTAAGCATTCAAAGGGATAT
This sequence comes from Agapanthus africanus, assembly GCA_030015575.1. NCBI lineage: Eukaryota > Viridiplantae > Streptophyta > Magnoliopsida > Asparagales > Amaryllidaceae > Agapanthus > Agapanthus africanus. The sequence continues at coordinate 564,720,398 of CM057337.1, read as the reverse complement.
CTATTTTACCACATTGAGGAATAGAATGTGCTTGTATCTCGCCACGCTACCTTTTTAAAAAGGGAATTTCTTGCAAAAGAAATTAGTGGGAGTACGGTAGAATTGGAAGAAATTCTTGAAGCACAAACTGAAGCAGAAGATTTGGTAGAACCTCTAGATCCAGAAGTACCCAACGAACCTCAGCAACACCGCAGATCTAGTAGGATTTCTTATACGCCCGAGAAATACTACGGTTTTCTCATAGACGGGGATCGATAGGATTTCATCTGGGAAGAAGATGATCCTACTAGTTTCAAGTAGGACATTATCAGTAGGGACTCTGATAAATGATCGGATGCCATGCGATCCGAAATGGAGTCTATGTACGCCAATAAAGTGTGGATCTTAGATATTGCTTCACCTAGGATAAAACTCGTTAGATGCAAATGGATCTACAAAAGGAAGATTGGTGTAGATGGACAGGTGCAAACTAATAAGGATACACTTGTTGCAAAAGATTTTCGTTAAAGGCCAGGTGTGGACTATGACGAAACCTTTTCTCCAGCGGCTATGCTCAAATCCATTCGGATCCTACATGCCATTGATGCCTTCCATGACTATGAAATCTGGCAGATGGACGTAAAAATGGCATTTCTAAACGGAAGTTTGGAAGAGTGCGTTTATATGGATCAACCGAGGGATTTGTAGACAGTGGGAGCAGCGTGAATGTGTGCAAGTTGCTTAAATCTATTTATGGATTAAAGCAGGCATCGCGGAGCATGAACATCTGTTTTGATGAAACAGTCAAGTAATTTGACTTCATCAAGAACGAGGATGTGCCTTGTATATATAAGAAGATTGTAGGACGAACTGTCGTATTTCTAGTCTTGTACGTGGACCACATTCTGTTGATAGGAAATGATATTCCTATACAACAATTGGTCAAGCTGTTCTTTTCACAAAGGTTCTCCATGAAAGACCAGGGTGATGCCTCGTACATTCTGGGGATTAAGATCTACAGAGATAGATCCATGGGATTATTGAGACTTTCACAGCCCAGATACATAGAGACCGTACTAAAGAGATTTAGTATGTAAGATTCTAAGCATGACAACATATCCGCATTGCATGGAATCATGCTCTCCAAAGAGATGTCTCCCAAGACTGATGAGGAGAGGGTACGCATGAGCACCATACCCTACACTTCGGCGGTAGGATCAATAATGTATGCGATCCTATGTACCAGACCAGATGTAGCTTATGCACAAAGCGTGATGAGCCGGTATCAGTCAAACCCGGGAGAGAACCACTAGACAGTAGTGAAGAACATTCTTAAGTACCTGAGAAGGACTAAGAAACTGTTCCTAGTATTCGATAATGGAGACCTCTAGGTAGAGTCCTTTACCGACTCAAGCTTCCACAGTGACAAGGATGACAGCAAGTCTGTCTTGGGTTTTTTGTTTACCTTCAACGGTGGGGAGGTCTGTTGGAAGAGCTCCAAACAGAACGCCGTCGTAGACTCTACGATGGAGGCTGAATATATTACTGCCAATGATGCCGTAAAGGAAGCAGTCTTGATTAAGAAGTTCATTACTGAACTTCAGGTGGTTCCATCTATTGTTAATCCAATACCTTTGCATTGAGACAACAATGGAGCTATAGCTTTAGGGAAAGAACCATGGTCCCAACAGAAATCCAGACACATCTTGAGGCGGTATCACCTGATCAGGGAGATCGTTGATCGCCGGGAGATCGAGGTGCGGAGAGTGGACACTAAAGACAACACGGCGGATCCATTCATCAAGGCCTTTCCTCAAGCACGGTTCGAGAGCCTATTTGAGATGTTGAGTATGCGATACGCCAACAACAGGCCCTAGTACAGACGTTGGGTACTCGATACGCCAATATATGGCCTTAGTGCAAGTGGGAGATTATTGGATATGTATGCCCTAGAGGCCATTATTGTATATGTATACATGTGGATGCTTGGATATACGTATGTACATGACAATCTTGCTCGATATGATAATTTGCTATCTGGTTTGTTTTTATCTTAACATGTGCATATGTTTTATTGTTATTACGTATCATTTATTGTAGGATGCAAGTGGATCTTCAAAAGGAAGATTGGTGTAGATGGACAGGTTGAGACCTATAAAGCTAGACTTGTAGCAAAAGGTTTCCGTCAAAGACCTGGCTTGGACTATGACGAAACCTTTTCTCCAGTGGCTATGCTGAAATCCATTCGGATCCTTCTTGCCATTGCTGCCTTCCACGATTATGAGATTTGGCAGATGGACGTAAAAACCGCTTTTCTAAATGGAAATTTAGAGGAGTGTGTCTATATGGATCAGCCAGAGGGTTTCATTCAGAGTGGGAGCAGCGGAAAGGTGTGCAAGTTGCTTAAGTCCATCTATGGACTAAAGCAGGCGTCGCGGAGTTGGAACATCTGTTTTGATGAGACGGTCAAGGAATTTGGCTTTATCAAAAATCCAGATGAACCATGCATCTATAGTAGATTTGTAGCGAGAACTGTAGTATTCCTCGTTTTATACGTGGATGACATTCTCTTAATAGGAAATGACATTCCTATGCTACAATCTGTCAAGGGGTTCTTGTCACAAAGGTTCTCCATGAAAGACCTGGGTGATGCCTCATACATCCTGGGGATCCGGATCCATCGTGATAGATCCAAGAGGATATTGGGACTTTCTCAGTCCAGGTACATCGACACCATAGTGAAGAGATTCAGTATGGAAGATTCCAAGCGCGGTAACCTACCGGCTTGTCACGGGATCACCCTCTCTAAAGAGATGTCTCCCAAGACTGATTTGGAGAGGGATCGCATGTCTATTATACCCTACGCTTCTGCGGTAGGCTCTATAATGTATGCGATGTTGTGTACCAGACCGGATGTAGCTTATGCACTGAGTGTGGTAAGCCGGTATCAGTCTAACCCTGGGGAGAAACACTGGATAGCAGTAAAGAACATTCTCAAGTACCTGAGAAGGACTAAGGAGATGTTCTTGGTGTATGGCGGAAAAGACCTCCAGATCGAGGCCTTTGCTGACTCCAGCTTCCAGAGTGACAAGGATGATTCCAAGTCCATGTCGGGTTTTGTCTTTACCCTTAATGAAGGGGCGGTGTGTTGGAAGAGTTCCAAACAGGAAACCGTTGCAGACTCGACGATGGAAGCGGAATACATCGCTGCATCTGATGCCGCAAAAGAAGCTGTCTGGATGAGGAAGTTCTTGAAAGAACTTCAAGTGGTTCCGTCCATTGTTGACCCAATACCTCTGTATTGCGACAACAACGGGGCTATAGCTTTAGCGAAGGAACCCAGGTCCCATCAGAGATCCAGGCACATCTTGAGGCGATATCACCTGATCAGGGAGATCGTGGATCGCAAGGAGATCGAGGTTCGGAGGGTTGCTTCAGAAGAGAACACTGCAGATCCATTCACCAAGGCCCTACCCCAGACTCAGTTCGAGCGGCTGATCGAGATGATAGGTCTTCGATACGCCAGTACATGGCCTTAGTGCAAGTGGGAGATTGTTAGTGTATATGCCCTAGAGGCCATTACTGTATCATACTAGTTTGTATATTACTTAATGGAAGCTTGGGATATTCACCTTGTATAAACAATCTTGCTCAATATAGTAGTATGCTACTTGGTTTGTTTCTACTTCAATGTGTACTTGTGTTTATTTCAGTATATCACTTATACGCATTAGTGGAGCCCTTAGGATCTTTGCTTGATTACCAGCGTTGTGATGGCAGTCACACTAGTGGGGGTTGGGTAATCTATAAGCACATCCTTATACAGGTCCCTAGTCGCAGGACTATCGAGACAGGGCATCGATACTCCGGAGTAGACTAGCGTATGCGCTTCTCATCCCAGTGTGGGAGATGGTCTGTCCCACAGCCATCAGTACGTCGTACTGGAGATAGCATACGGGTGCTCGTTGAGTTACGAGTACACTGGACAGGACTCGTAGGGAACTGACAGGTTGGTATTATACCTATCGTCAGTTATCAGTTCCCAGGTGACATGAGTACAGCTTAGTCCGCTGACTTGACACTGGCACTTCGCCTCAAGTGTGTTCCCACTGCACTTTGATCACTACCCTACCACGGCTCAAAGGAGTCGTGCAAACAGGTGGTGGTTGGGTGCAGTCCCGAAGCACTTGGAGGCAGTGACGGTTAGACAGGATTCGTCTCTCCCGGTATTGGGGGTTGACATCGCGCTGTGTCTAGGAGAGCCATTACACGAGTAGTCCCTGGCCAGGGCAAGCGAGATATACTGGTAGGTTTCCAGTGTTATCTCAGGGTGTTTTGGGCTTCACTCCGGCACGACTTGTACCGCTATTGGGGGACTGACGTTTACCGCCCCCTTGGCCCGCCATGCGATGTATCAGAAGAACAGACCGGACTGTACGAAGACTGTCACATTCAGACTCAGTAGGAGTACAGATGGGGTTTCACCTCGTCAGCCTTCTTGTCGACATCTACCTGGGGACCGTTACGCACAGCTAGTGCCGCTTGCGGTCTGTGGTTAAACCCACTGCCAGCGTAGTGTCGAGTCTTTAGAGTCCCACACAGAGGGTATTCGCCTCTGGGCAAAACAGAGTAGAGGTCGCATGGTTTTGCGACAGGGTTCGTTCTCATCCGCGCACTTGTGCACGTTTGGAGTCCGGACGGATTATACTGGCAGGCTCTGGTTTGAGCCAGATACCGGTATATGTTTTGAGGGTTGATTTTATATCTTGGTGTTCTTGTTCCTCGGAACGAGAATGCAGGTGTGTATGCACAGTTGCTTGAGGCGGAGGATGAGGTATTTCATTAGGGTTTCGGAACGGGTGCGTATGCACAGTTGACAGTTATCTTTTTCCAAACCCTAATGGATTTATGAATTATCTATTAATAATAGTAATTAAATGAGAATTTTGTTATGGTTGATTTTGTTGACTTGTTGACCATGGTTGACTTGTTGACCATGGTTGAATGTTGACCACCATCATGCTTTAAAAAGTCCTCCTTGATTCATGCTTGCATTTCATTAAATGAAGCATGGTAGTGGTCATTCCAAATTACCATCAACTATTCTCATTTTCAATTATTATTATTAGATAATTCTTTTCTTTTGGCATTATGGTTGCAAGAAAGAAAAGATTGCTCATTATCTCATTTAGCTTCTCTCTCCTCACTTCATCTTCTTCTTCCTCTAGCAAAAGAGAAACCTTCTCATGTGTTGAGAATCCTTCTCTTTAAAAAGAAAAGCAAACCCTAGTCACTCTCTACTCATTCTAGGTTCAAGGTTTAGCAAGCCGGAAGCCCTAGTTCACTCAAAGATCGAGGAAGAGCCCAAAGGTCGAACCTTTGAGGTGGATCCATCTTCGACGGAAGAAGGCGACGAAAAGAGAACCATCAACCTCTACAAGTTTTGAAGAAGAAGGAGTTCAAGTTTAGGTATAACCTTCATCCGAGTAGCTAACTCCCTTTAGCGTATTTGCTAGTTTAGTTTAGACACGATCCCGACCTTGTTTAGTCCATGTTGCCTCTTGCAATAAAATTTTTTTTTTATACCGTTTCCGCCTCCCCGTAAGCACCGGGGGTCGCAATATGGACTTACACTAGGGCCATCTGTTGTGGTATCACATACCCAACAATTAGCTGTGGTTGAAGTATCTCATACTCAACCATCCCATATTATATCTCTACTGGGAAAAAGGCCGTTGTGAGTGGATCCGCGCTGTTGTCCTCTGTGTCTACTCTCCTAACCTCGATCTCTCTGGAGATCATCATCTCCATGATCAGGTGATACTGCCTAAGAATTATATCTGGATTGACTGGTGGGATGGGGTTGCCTTGGCATAAGCCACAACTCCATTGTCACACGTGGTAGGAACGAAGTTCATCTCATGAACTTATATATATCCAGACCGCCTCTTTGGTAGCATCCTCGGTAACGATGTATCTTGCCTTTAATCCTCTAGTAAGTCACGGTATCTAGCTTGGAACTCTTCCAACATACCGTCCTTCCACTGAGGGTAAAGACAATGCTTACGACTGACATTCAGTCGTCCTTATCACCCTAGAACCTTTCCATTGATTCTCGCCTGGATCGATTGATACCATCTCACTACATCTAGTGAGTATCCTAACATCCAATTAGATCTATCTCATAGATCCAAAAGCCAGGATTTAGGAGGTATCACCTTGATCCTATACGGAGAATCCTTGTGATAAGTGGAGATTGACCGAGCGTAGCATAGGAAACTCCTTCCCTATCAAGAGTATATCATCCACGTACTCTACGAGGATCACCACCATACTCCCTACTACCTTTTTGTATATACAAGGTTCATCTACCATTTTGATGAAGTCAAACTCTTTGACTACCACATCAAAACAGATGTTCCATCTCCGCGATGCCTAATTTATCACATAAAATATCTTGCTCACATTTCCGCTGCTCCCACTGTCTACGAGCCCTATGGCTGTGTACTTATAGACGCTCTCTTCCAAATCATCATTTAGAAAAGCTGTCATGACACCCAACCGCCTGATATCGCAGTCATGGTATGTAGCCATGGCAAGTAGGATCTGGATGGACTTAAGCATAGCTTTGAAAGTCTTAACTTTTCCATGTACACCAAGTAACCTTCTCAAGATATACTTGCTCCTGATGGGGATTTAAACCTTCAGATAAAGCAACCAAAGTCCATACTTTGTTGGTGTATAAGGATTCCATCTCAAATCGCTAAGTAGCCAGCCATTCTTACAGAGTCCCACTCCTGATGGCTTGCCTGAAATAAGTTGGGTCATCATCTCATGATGCAATCCTCGCTCCCACGGTCATAGAGAATATTGAAGTATCTCTTAGGTGGATGAAGAACCCTACTAGATCGGCGGAGAGGCTGAGATTTGTTAGAAACTATTGAATCCTGTGGTTCTACCAAATCATCTTTTTCAGTTTATATAGCTGGAACTCTTTTCAGTTCTACCTCATGACCACTAATTTCATCAAAAGAAATTCCCTTTCACAAAGGTGGCATGTTGAGAAACAAAATATCTTTTGTTCCTCGGTTAGGTAGAAGATATTCCCTTGCGAATGCTTGGGATATCCAACAAACTTCTACAGAACAGACTTTGCCTCGAACTTGTCCGGATTATGCTTTTAGACATAGGCTGGACAACCCAAATCTTAACATACTTAAGATATGGGCTCTTTCCATTCCATATCACATATGAAGTGGTAGGCAACTGATTTGATTGGAACCCTATTCAATAGGGATGCAGCTTCTCAAGTGCATAACTCCCAAAAGGAAATAGGAAACTCAGTAGTACTCATCATAGAGCACACCATATCACATAGGTTGCTATTGCTCCGCCCCGATATACCATCGTGATGTGGTGTATACAGAGGAGTAATGCTGAGAGAGAATCTCATTCTCCTTTAGAATAGTCCAGGAATCACCGTGCTCAAGTATTCTCTTCCTTGATCTCATCAAAGGACATAATACTTATACCCATTTTTGGTTCTCTACTTCTAACTCATATTCATTGAATTTCTCAAAAGGTTCAGACTTGTGTTTCAATAGGAACATATGTCCAAATCTTGAGAGATAATCAGTGATTGTAATGAAGTACAAATAACTGGTCCTGGCATGTGTAGACAGGGGACTTACATACATCATCATGTATCAATCCTAAGAGTTCACTAACTCTTTCTCTGTTTCCAATAAACAGAGCTGTGGTCATCTTATCTTTGTGACATGACTGGCAAGTTTTACAAGATGTAAATCCAAACTAATTTAAATATGCATCTTTATGTAACTTTAGCTAGTCGGGTTGCTTTGATATGACCTAGTCTACAATGCCTCAAGAAGGATCCGTTCATTTCTGAACTCTTCCTCTTATGTGTGTTCAGCACCTTAAGAACTGTAGTTTGATTTAGAACGTCTATGCTTTTAGATAACGTGCCTGAACCGATCAACTCTTGATATAGGAAATGTTCAAAACATTATCCAACTATACAAAATTATATGCTTCTTTACTAATAAAGAGACTGATATGATGTTGTATATCAGGTTCAGTATCTAATAACATTCATTCAGAATCAATGTATTCTGGTAATACAGGGTGATAACTGCCAACTCTTGAAACTTATCACCCATTCTCAGTTCTCTACCTATCTGTAGCCCATGTAACAAATTACATTTGTGGGATTCTGATCCGGTATCTCATACCCAGGACGTAAAGTATACTGAGAAACAGTTCTTTGTAATGAACACACCTGAAGAAAATGCATCAGCATGCACTTTCTTCGTTTGGGCGGCACGGGAATTCTGGTAATCCCCTATTTCCTGCTCTGTCTTATAACAATTATAAGTTGGAGCGGGACCAACGTTCCTTAGCTCAGTATAACAAGCAGGTTCGGTCAATACATCCATATTATTATCTTGATTAAGGCGTGATATGGTCGCTACCTGTAGAGAGAGAGAAGAAAACACTCAGCGTGCTCTTTTACAAGATTAGATTGGTTATCAATTTATCTAATCAGGATGTCTCCCACTGTTTTAGTCAAATCTTCCTTCAAACCCTAAAAGGAAAGACTAGCCGGGATTAATTACACCCTACAAGTTCGCCAATCTTTCAGCCAGGCCAGTGCCGGTACTTTGAAGGAGGTTCCCCGTGCTTTCGCACGGACCTAATTAAAATAAACCTCGTTTTCGCAGGAGCGTAACCCCGTTAACACTTTTCTAGACACCAACTTGATCGGCTAATTGTAATGTGTAAAACTTTCCTAGGAGTAACTCTTACTCGCAGCGGGTATTGGGATCCAACTAACTCATAGAAGATATGCAATCTCATTGCGAATTTCAACACTTGAAATTCCCAATAATATTTTGCCCCTAGCAGCTATATGACCTTAACATGGTTAACAAATCATAAGTGCTAGTCAAGTTCAACCCGTCATTTCCCGATTGAATTAAACCTACCCGCACGACCCTTAACATAGTCAACAAAGTCGCACGACTACCCTAATCCAATCGCATCATATGTTTATACAGATAAGCACTAATCAGCTACCACACACTACGCCTTAACATGTTCAACAAACGTAGCACGAATACTAACTAGTACTTATCTGAAACGACAGAGGTCTACGACAGGTTTTTAAGAAAACCCTTTGCGTAATAAACTTGATATCGTTGTAGAATCGAGTGATTTTTAAAAGGAATGTTTTTGAGGCCTTTTCTAGTTTTGCTAAAGAGGTCACTCCAGGTGAAGAGATCGTCGGCTCTTTCCTTATCGAATAAGGTGCAGGATATTTCACAAATATCACTATGCAAAGCAAAAACTATATAAGCAATCAAAAGACAAACCGAGTATGCAGTATCTACCAGTTATTACTAAAGAGGTCACTCCCGGTGAAGGGATCTCGGCTCTTTCCTTATCGAATAAGGTGCCAGATGTTCTACAAGGAACACCGCTATGCAAACTAAGAACTAAAGCTACCTGTTTTTGAGAGAAGGTTCTACAACATCTTTAGGTTTCTTTTAGTTTCATTAATCTCATTAATGAAGTCCTATTTTAATATGCTTCACAAGCATCACATTTGAAATAAAATCTGCAATATAACATATATCTTATATATATAATATAAACATTCATCTCAGGCAGTAATATGATCTCATCACAGAATATTGCAGCAGAAGAACATATATGAAATATTGGATATACTAGGATGTCCGTGTTTTAATACGAGCCTGTATAAAACACGGATTCCACGGTCGCGATGAATAGCCAAACCCACATCCCTAGACCCCTACGAAAGTGGCAAGCAACACTGCCAATTTTAGGGTTAGGAGATCCGGTCTCGACTCCTCGAGATGGTCTCCCACTGGACCCTAGAACCCGGTTTCTTATGCTCCCCGCCTTGTGTCTACCTAATGCGGAAAAGTAAATAATATACAATGGTGACATCATCCTCCGCCCGGAAGTGCCCTAATAAAAGAATATTACATACAAATGAATTTTACATGAATGAAAAAGAAAAACTCTCATCTCACATAAAACCCCCGGCTATTCAGAACGCGACGATCCAATAGAACATATCACAGCAACACATAATATCTCATATCATCAACGTAAGCAAGTATGCGTATCCCGTTTGTCGTTGATGTATAGCAACGAAGCCGGCGAGACACCACATACTACGCTTACGGTCGCAGAAAAGAAAGTGTAAAACTACAATAGTTGGAATCCGCAACCTCCTTAGACATCGCATGCCTAACCAAATGAATTCCTTAGACATCGCATGCCTAACAATTATAAACCCCGCATTTTAGTCTCTTTATCGAAAACTCTTTTCAATATCTGGTCGTGCAATTCAACAAGATTCCCGATATCCTGATCGAATGCTCGTCACAAACTTTAGTAGACGGCCGCACCCCTGATGCCATCGACGAAATGCACTAAGGCGGAACACCGCTACCGCGAGCACCCGAACGGATGCTTTTGGCGACGGGGTTCTCCTACAGTCACTTGGTCCGGGCTATGGGGTGTGGCTGTCTATTAAGTTTACCCGGCGAGTATCCGCGTACGCTAAGTGATTGCAACAGACTTTTGATCGCATCAAAATCCCGTGGCAACCGATCATCTAAGACTGAACTGCTAGATTTATAACATTCAAATTAGTTATCTCATAACTATCCGTGAATTCCAAATATTGTATCACATTCCAGATAAATAGACAATGTTAAACTTTCCGATCGAATAATCAAACACCCAAGTTTTCCCAAATAGCTCAACACTTGAAGGGAGTTCAAAAAATATCCATCACATGCCACAGTACCAATGGTCCTGCCGTAAAAGGGTCAAGCCAACGCCTCACATGTGGCAACGCCGTACTGCCCCAAATGCTAAGGTTCAGAGGCGGTTCAAACGGTCACATAATCGAGTTAAGCTTTATGTTCTTCTAGAGGGTCCACCGCATTACTTGCATGATTTTCCAGAAGTTTCAAACTTGAGAAAAAATCTAACTTTTGAAAAATTTTCCGCCAGGGGAAAAAGTGAGTTATTGATATCCGTTCAAACTTTTTAACAGTTTCTAAAAATTACCCGAACAAACTAAACGTAGTTATACTTTCCGATTGAATCAACGAACTCCCAATACAACCCAGAAAACTCAACACTTGAGTAAAAATAAAAATTCCCAGAAAAATACGGAAGTAGATACGGATTTAACTGTGCAAAAATAAAATAATAAGGCCACTGTACAGCCGCGGAACCGCCGCGCAAGCCATGTCATGGCCCCGGTTCCATGGCTGTTTAATGGTATTAAATTATCGTTTTTCAATGTAATTCCTAAAATACGCTGTGGATTTTTTGAGTATTTTTAATATGAAAAAATCAACATTTTTACAAAAATTTCCAGAGAAGGGTATAAATCAGGGTTTTCGGGATCGATCGGACTTTAAACTTCGCCTAGACTTCGCCTAAAACTCTAGCTTGGGTCTGATACCACTGTAGGGTTACTAGGCACTCTCACAAGGGTCTATAAGGCATCAACCATGCCCGATTTAAAATTTAGCCGTGCTGAACAACCCTAAACCATGATCTTAGACTAGAGATTAGGCGAAACAAAGCATGTTAAACACTTTAATATCTAAGAGTTTCGGATTACAACCTTTGTAGTCCGGTCCTTCACTTCATAAGCTCCGTGTTGTGGTCCCTTCGCTGCGATCATCAAGTTCCAGACTCTCGAGAGGCACCACAAAGAGAAAGATGCAAGGTTGCTTCCGATCTTCGATAACAAAGATGATCTACCATGAAGTTTCATTAACACACGCTCTCACTCACTAAATGAAGTGAACACCCTAATCTTAATGGCTAGGATAGATTAGGATGATGAAGTAGGAATTTGTCTCTCATTTGTTTTCTTAATCTCACTCAAAATCATCACCTCTCAAAAAGCTAGAAAGCTTTTCAAGCTCAAGGAAGAAGAAGAAGAATAGTGATCCTTTTGTGATGAATAATGAAAATGAATATATCATTACAAATGCAAGCATGGTCAACTATGACAAGGCTAACTCTTGTAGATATTTAACTAGGGCTAAGGGTTTGGGTTGGGTTAAGAATGAGTCACTTAAAATATCAATTATAATATCTTAACTCATGACAAAAGAAAACCTTCTAGAAGTATCAAGAAAGAACTAACCCAAATCAAACCCTAACCTTGTTTAATCTTCACTAAACTTATTGCATTAGAAATCATATTATGTTACAATATTATATATCACATATATAATATTTATTGTAACAAAATAAAATAATACAATTAACATATATCGCATATATATTAATGTATTACCCGAGTGAGAAAAAGAATCTTTTAGTGAGCTTATATCAGTTAATGTAATTTAATATATCAAATATATAATTATACATTAAATTATCGAATTAACACTTGATCCGATAATCCGGCTATTTCATAAATAACTGACTAATATAATCTGAATCAGTTCATCGAATCAACATTTGATCCGATGGCCCGGCTATATCACATATACCCGGGCGATATCTCATATCGCGAGAATCTAATACGGTATCACATACACGTATTGTTCTCGGTCCCGCACATATCATATATGTGCTCCTACTCCGTTTTGCCTGAGCCAAGAAACCTCTGCGTAGGACTCTTAAGAATCGTCAATACGCCGGCAGTAGGTGATGATCATATCAAACACCCACAAGCTGGAAGAGGTCAGCTAAACGTAACAGCCACCCAGGTATTGAACACTCAGAAGATTAACAAGAAAGCCTGTACATTCTCCAGTGAATCCAGTCAGTAACACTCCCGTACAGTCCGGTCTCTTCGTCTGATATGTCGCATATCTCGCTTAGGGGTGGCAAACGTCAGACCCCAGTAGCTCGATAAGTCGTGTCGATATGAGGTCTATAACAGTTCGAGAAACTACTGATAACACTTACCGGTAAATCTCAGCAACCCTGGCCAGGGATTTCTGTTAGTGTATATGCCCTAGGGGCCAATATTGTATCATACTAGTTTGTATATTACTTAATAGAAGCTTGGGATATTCATAGTTATATAACAGTCTTGCTAAACATGGTAGTATGCTACTTGGTTTTATCTATCTTAATATGTATGTTCGTATTGATAGAGCCCTTAGGATCTTGCTTGACTACCAGCGTTGTGATGGCAGTCACACTAGTGGGGGCTGGGTAGTCTACAAGCACATCCTTTTCCAGGTCCCTAGTCGTAGGATTATCGAGACAGGGCATCAATACTCCGGAGTAGACTAGTGTGTACGCTTCTCATCCCATTTGGGGAGATGGTCTGTCCCACAGCTATCAGTACGTCGTACTGGAGATAGTATACAGGTGCTCGTTGGGTTACGGGTACACCGGACAGGACTCATAGGGAACTGTTGGCTGGTATTATACCCATCGTCAGTTAACAGCTCCCAGGTGACATGAGTACAGCACAGTCCACAGACTTGACACTGATACTTCGCCTCGAGTGTGTCCCACTGATCTTAGATTGCTACCCAACCACGGCTCAAAGGAGTCGTGCAAACAGGTAGCAGTTGGGTGCAGTCCCGAGCACTTGGAGGCAGTAGCGGTTAGACAGGATTCGTCTCTCTCGGTATTGGGAGTTATATTGCGCTGTGTCAGAGAGCCATTACGCAAAGTCCCTGGCCAGGGCAAGCGAGATTTACTGGTAGGTTCCAGTTGTTTCTCAGGGTGTAATGGGCTACGCTCCGACACGACTTATACCGCTTTTAGGGGACTGACGCTTGCCGCCCCCTAGGCCCGATATGCGATAGTCTTAGACGAATAGACCGGACTGTACGGAGATTGTCACATCAGGCTCAGTAGGAGTTCGGATGGATTTCCTCATCGGCCTTCTTATCGACATCTACCTAGGGACCGTTACGTACAGCTAGTGCCACTTGCGGTCTGTGGTTAAACCCACTACCAGCGTAGCAGTCGAGTCTTTAGAGTCCCACACAGAGAGTTTCACTGCTCCAGGAGAAACGATATAGTGGTCGTACGGTTTTACGACAAAGGTTCGGACGCATACGTGTGTTTACGCACGTACGACATTCGGACAGTTTTTACTAGCCAGCTTTAGTTTAAGCCAGATTCTAGTATCGGGTTATTGGATTTATACAGTCTAAAGTTTATCCGTGTTTTCATGGATAGGAGGGGCGTTCTCGTAATTTCGCGAGAAGCTTCTAGAAGGATGGTGACTTAGGGTTTAGGTGGCATAAGCATTAAATGATATTAGTGACTCATTTGTGTGATTCATCCATGTCATTAATGCATCATTAAATGGTTAATGACTCATGTAGATGAATCACTCATATGAATAAATGAAGCATGATGATTAATCATTTTATTTATTTATTTTGATAAATCATTATGCTTCATATATTCAAGAGAGATCATTATCTCATTCTTATTCTCTTGGTCACCTTCTCTCTCCTCAAGCTCTCTCTCTTCAAACCCTAATCCTACCACTCATGTGTTGAGATCAAGGATTAGATAGACTAATTAGTCCATAACCATACTCTATATCACCTAGGTGCCTTTGATTAGCAACTAAAGAAACCTAGTTACCTCAAGTTTAGAGGGGAAGCTTGGTGTAGAAGCTCTCGGGTGGATCGTCTATTACGTAGAGAAGGCCGAAGAGGAGGTGGAGATCGAAAAGACAAAGGACAAGGTTCACTAGGTATAATCAGTTCTCATAGTAGTTAACAACTTCTATGTCTTTGTTAGTTATTGTTTAGCAATGATCCTAGAGGTTAGTCGATCCTTTTTAGGCAAGAAAACGCTAAAAGAACAGAGTTTGCTCATAGAACAAGATCGTTTTTCATTTTTCCGCCACCCCGCAACTCGTGGGGTGTTGTACATCGACTTACAGTGGTATCAGGGTCTCGCTAAACAATAATTAACTCATTAGCAAAGTCGTAAGAATTTCAAATGCAAAACAAACCGGAAAAAACATCGAAATCACATAGTTTCTGTCGATTTTAAAATGAGGTCCAAAAATTTTTCAGGGACCTGCAGAATAACCTACAGAGAAACATTAGAACACTGAAAAAAATTGGGTTCATGAATTGGCCATACAGCTGCGGAACCGCGGCCTATCCCACCGATCCGCCGTGGATCCGCGGCCGAGTAGGAGACAATTCAGCCCAAGTTTCTCCAGTGGCTCTTCTGTGATATTTTTGTGTTTTATGGAATGTTTATTTTCTGCTCAAGTCTCAGGTGCACAGAGAAGTTTTGGAGTAGAATCTAAAGTGTTTGCTCGATCGAAATTTTACGATGTTTACTAATATGATTATATCTGTGATTGTATAATGTGTTCGTAAACCTCTCCTAACTGCTAGTATGTCGGTTGGCAGGGGGTTGCACATTTCTGTAATGATTTTTACTGTTTGTGGTTATGAACTGTATTAGATTGTTGTGATGATTAGCCGGGGTTTGTGATGGGTTGTTATATTAATTCATTCGATGTAATTGTAATATATTGTAATATTATTTTGCGGGGCGCATCCAGGTTGCGGTTGTAGCCACCGTTGTATTATTTCATTTTACTGTTTTTGCTCCTAGGATAGACATAAGGTAGGGTGCACAAACTACCGGGTACTTTGAAATGTTTAGTGGCCTACTCACGTCGTTGAGGGAGACCGCTTCACTTCGGGTACATGGCGGGTAGTTTGCCGAACCCGTAGGGGTCTAGGGTGGGGTAATGGCTATTCATCACAACTGTGTAATCCGTCTTTCGTTGCAGGATCAAAAGAAACGCGGATTGCTTGCATATCCAATAATGTTCATCTGTCATCTGGAATGCCTATTATTGCGTCTGACGAATGTACAATATCTATATATGATAGCTATTTAGACGTCACTTATGTTTTACATCCGGGCTAGCCCAGCCCCTGCTCTGCCGTTAGTTAAGTAACCTAACGGGTGATGATGGGACCCAGTGGCGAATGCGGATGGCATAAGAGGACGCTGTATTTTCGTTGTTTTCTGCAATGATAGGTTAATGATGGGACGCATTATTATTAATGCAAAGAAAATAAACCAAAGTTTAATCGTTGGAACAATTTAAAAGAAACCACTCGGTTAATTTTAAAACAGAAGATATTTTTAATTGCAGAGCTTTAACCACTCCTTTTAAAAGCTATCAGGTTCCTTCGGTTATATCAAGTTCACTGCGTTCATGGTTTCGCCAAAACCTTTTGCAGCCCTCCGTCATTTCATTTGAGTATTCAGTAGTATTCAAGCTATGTATTTTGACCTAACGCCAAGGCATAGTGTTTGGTAGCTGCTGGGTATTCATTTGTTGCATAGATAGATGAGTTAGTTTGGGACAGTCGTATTATCATTTTGGCCGAACGTCAAGGATATATACGGATGGGTTCAAATTAACAAGATAATGATGGGTAGAACTTGACATGTGACTTATGACATTTTGACCTAACACCAAGGTTATGAGAGCATGGGGAAAAAATTTATATCGGGAATTTCTAAAGAAACTGAAATTTGCAAAGAAATGCATACCATTTGGAGTTTGATGAATGTTGGTAGGATTCCTTCAACATTATCATACGATGATATTTGGATCCCGATCTTACTGTGAGTATATGCTACTCATCAGGAGATTCATCACTTAACGATCAATGCTATAAACCAAGTAGGTGTCGAGAAAGGTGTCAGCGGGGCTATGCCCCAAGAGAAAAGAGATTATTTAATTAAGGAACTTCGCGAAAGCGTTGGAAAACCTCCCTCGAAGTATCGACACTGGCCTGGCTAAACGGTTAAGCAAGTATTTTATGGTGAGAATAGTCCTGGCTAATTTTTCTTTTATGGTTTGAGGAAGGATTCGAGAAACAGTGGGAGCCATCCAGTTTAGATAAACTAAAAACTACTCTAAACTTGCAAGAGTATTATGCTAAAGTGTTTCTTCTCTCTCTCCTACTTGCAGCGACCCTGAAAATGACTGGACTTAAGTTACTTTTAAAGAAAAATATACTGACAGGGCCAAACTATAAAGATTGGCTGCGGAATGTCAAAATGGCTTTGACCTTTGACAAGTTGGGGTATGTCCTCACCGCTAAGGTGTAACTCCACGGTAGCGCCCCAGCCGTCTAACAGACGCCAAATGCGGAACAAAAACTTTTTATAACTGGCGCTATCGCGTACTATAACCCGGATCTGCCATTAAAGCTAAAATAACAAACTACAAAGTGGGTAGAAATGTTATACCGAACGATCCGAGTCCTTCGATCTTCAACCATCATCCCACGCTTTGTTGCGGCTGCTCCGATCTCC
The DNA here is from genome assembly GCA_030015575.1 of Agapanthus africanus. NCBI lineage: Eukaryota > Viridiplantae > Streptophyta > Magnoliopsida > Asparagales > Amaryllidaceae > Agapanthus > Agapanthus africanus. The sequence continues at coordinate 564,703,040 of CM057337.1, read as the reverse complement.
TAAATCTCCAGTCTTCTCGTTCAGGTGGCACCACGTCGACGGATCTTTAAACGGGCTCCCGCCTCAAAACCGAGGCAACTCGATCATCAAGTTTGCTAAAAGAGATGACCAAGATTGATGTAGAGAATGAGTAGAACACTTTGTCTCGTTACGTCCAAAGCCATGGACGAACGATTAATGAAGTTGCCCTTTGAATCGGGAAATGAGAAATGGGCATATGAAATTTCCATGAAACAAATTCCTAATCTTTTTCCCAAATGAACAACCATCCCATTTCCAAAGAGGGGCCGGCCATGTTATAGTGGAGGGGGTGAGTGTAGGAGCAAGAAAGAGGGTGACCATAAGAAGAAACCTTATCATAACATTAATGGAATGAGTGAGTCATATTATACCATGCGTTTACAATTAATGAACTAATGATTCATAACCCTAGTCATCACAAACATTTAATGATCATTAAATGCAACCATGAGTCACTAATTCTAGTCATCATCTACAAACTTCTAGAAGCACGACTCACCTTCAGGAGAAAAGATAAATCAGCATTTAACCGAATGTTAAATACGGCCGATAGAAAACCGGAAACTGGCAACTTCCAAAAGTGATCCTGAAACTGTAAGTCGATGTACAACACCCCAATGCTAGGGGGGAGGCGGAATTTTCAAAAACGAACTTGTTTAGTGAACAAACATCGACTAACCGCTTGAATCGAAGCTAAACGATTACTAAACAAACACATAGTTGTTCTAAACTACTATGCTTAGGGATTATACCTATCGAACCAAGTCCTTCGGCTTTACGATCTCCTCGTCCTCCTCGTCCTTCTCGATGTAGTAGATGATCTACCCGAGAGCAAAACTCCAAGCTTAGCCTCTAAACTTGAGGCAACTAACCTTCTTGGATTGCTAATCAAAGAAGATAGATGAGATAGAGTGAGGGTTATGGATTGTTTAGTCTAACTAATCCTTGTTCTCAACACATGAGAGGTAAGGATTAGGGTTTGAAGAGAGTGAGCTTGAGGAGAGAGAATGTGAATGATATTATCAAGTGAGAATAGTAAGTTAGCAAAATATATATGAAGCATTTACTTTTATCAAGAAAAGAAAATAAGTGATGAATAATCATGCTTCACAAATATCAAGTGGTGATTCATTATCATGAGTCATTAAGCATTTATGATGCATTAATGACCATGATGAATCACTCTCATGACTCACTAATCTCATTCAATGTATATGCCACCTAAACCTCCTTAGTCACCATCTCCTAGAAGCTTCTCGCGTAATTACGAGAACGCCCCTCCGATCCGCAAAAATACGGAAAAACTTTAGACTGTATAAATCCAATAACCAGATACCGGTAACTGGCTTAAACCAAAGTCGACTGGTAAAAACTGTCCAAACGACGTAAGTGTGTAAACACACATATGCGTCCGAACCCTTTGTCGTAAAACCATACGACCTCTATATCGTTTCGCCTGGAGTAGGAAACTCTCTGTGTGGGACTCTAGAGACTCGACTACTACGCTGGCAGTGGGTTTAACCATAGACCGCAAGCGGCACTAGCTGTACGTAACGGTCCCCAGGTAGTTGTCGATAAGAAGGCCGATGAGGAAACCCATCAGAACTCCTACTAGGCCTGCTGTGACAATCTCCATACAGTCCGGTCCGTTCGTCCAAGACTATCGCATATCGGGCCTAGGGGGGCGGCAAGCGTCAGTCCCCTAATAGCGGTATAAGTCGTGTCGGAGCGAAGCCCATTACACCCTGAGAAACTACTGGAACCTACCAGCAAATCTCGCTTGCCCTGGCCAGGGACTTTGCGTAATGGCTCTCTGACACAGCGCGATATCTACTCCCAATACCGGGAAGGACGAATCCTGTCTAACCGCCACTGCCTCCAAGTGCTCGGGACTGCACCCAACTGCTACCTGTTTGCACGACTCCTTTGATCCGTGGTAGGGTAGCAATCTAAGAACAGTGGGACACACTCGAGGCGAAGTAGCAGTGTCAAGTCTGCGGACTATGCTGTACTCATGTCACCTGGGAACTGTTCACTGACGACTGGTATAAAACCAACCAACAGTTCCCTGTGAGTCCTGTCCGGTGTACCCGTAACCTAACGAGCACCTGCATACTATCTCCAGTACGACGTACTGACGGCTGTGGGACAGACCATCTCCCCAACTGGGATGAGAAGCGTACACACCAGTCTACTCCGGAGTATCGATGCTCTGTCTCGATAATCCAACGACCAGGGACCTGAATAAGGATGTGCTTGTAGACTACCCAGCCCCCACTAGTGTGACTGCCATCACAACGCTGGTAGACAAGCAAGATCCTAAGAGCTCTATCAATACGTACACTCACATATTAAGATAGAAAAACCAAGTAGCATACTACCATGTTTAGCAAGACTGTTATATACATGTGAATATCCCAAGCTTCCATTAAGTAATATACAAACTAGTATGATACAGTAATGGCCTTCTAGGGCATAAACACTAACAATCTCCAACTTGCACTAGGGCCATGTACTGGCATATCGTAGACCGATGATCTCGAGTAGCCTCTCGAACTGAATCTGAGGTAGGGCCTTCGTGAATGGATCAGCAATGTTCTCTTCAGAAGCAACTCTCCGAACCTCGATCTCCTGACGATCAATGATCTCCCTGATCAGGTGATACCGCCTCAAGATGTGTCTGGACTTCTGATGGGACCTTGGTTCCTTTGCTAAAGCTATAGCTCCGTTGTTGTCGCAATACAGAGGTATTGGATCAACTATGGTAGGAACTGTTCACATCATAATATTGCAATTCATACGCCCCATTTTTGTGCAATTTATAAGTAAACAGGTGCTTTTGACGATCGTTTGTTACATGATATAGGATACAGACTTTTGAAGCAAATACAGTGAAAAAGACAAAGTTGATACAGGAAATGGACTTTTGACCAACCAGCACACGGATCCTACTCAAGCCGAGACGAACGTCAAGTGAAACGGTCAAAAAGAGCCTTAAAAGTTTCACTGAGAATCTGGAGAATACTAGAAAGCCCAACAGAGAAACGAACAGTGAAAACAGAGAGCCCAAGAGAAGAATAACCAAGCACAGAAAGCTGGTGGGCCAAGCCCACTAAATGGCCGCGGATCCGCGGCCAAATGCATGTCTTTGCCGCGGAACCGCGGCCATATGGTGCCCGTGTCGGCACCGACTTCTTGTGTCGGTGTGTGGTTTTATGTGTTGGGATTTTTAGGGGGTAAATCAGTAAATTCATGTCTACGAGAGTCTGTAACCCTAGCTTCACTAGTTACTTATAAATTGTAATTTAGATCTGTAAAAAGGTATGCCTCTTTATATTCAATAAAAGTGAGATTTGTTGGAGGAATCAAGAGCATCATCTTCTTCTTGTAAGTCTTTAGTTTATTTAATTTCTGCCTTAGTATAATTGTTTGCTTGCCCTAGGAATCATTTAATTGCTAGTTAGCTAATTTCTAAATCTGTCGTAAGATAACTGTTTAAAACATAAAACATAAAAATGATTCTTACTCATAATTCCCTAATGTGCGAGTAAAATTCTCGCTCGTTAGGGTTAGGAACAAGGGAGTGAGTGAGAGACGGATGTCTCTCACCTCTTTCAATGTCAACTTATTTTTAAAGGAAACCTTCATGCACACATATACGATCCGCCCCCTACGGCACCCTACCTATAAGGTAACGGTGTTCCGTAGTATAAAAGGCCGGACTTATATGATGTCCATGAAGCTCACATCAATGAATAAGAAAAGACGGACAAGGATCTAGAGGAAGAAACTTTGTTTCTTCCCGATCATCCTAATCCCTTTTCCTATTGATTGTTGTGACTTTCCTAAAAGCTTAAATCACGACATTGAAAGAGGTGAACACATTGATCTCAACACACCTACCTTCGACCTAACCCTAATGAGTTCTTTCTCATCACATAAATTCGTCTTAAACTCAATTGATAAAAAAACCAACAACGATTTGAATCAACTCGTTATAACACAAAATCGGAAATTAACCATCCCTGCGGATCGACCCGTATTCACCGGCTAGCTGCGAAGCGACGCCGTTTCTGATTACGGTAAACTACAAATTTTTGGATTAATCAGGCGGCAGTCCTGGCAGCTCATCAGGGAAGACATCGGGGAAGTCGCATGAAATCGGAACCTGGTCCAATGGAACATCCGTAACTCTAGTATCGCATACACAGGATAGAAATCCCCGACATCCCTTCCTCAACAGCTGACCAGCGCGAAGGGAAGAAATCAATATGTGAGGGGCGGCACCACGGTCCCCCTGCATACCAAAAGCCGACTCGCCGGGAAAACAAAATCTAACGGTCTTCTCGCGGCAGTCCACTGACGCATAGCACGTGGCTAACCAATCCATGCCCAAAAGAACGTCGAAGTCCAACATCTCAAGAAGGATCTAGTCGACAAGCAGCTCTCGCTTGCCAATGCGGACGGTATAGGATCGGAACACGTGCCTAGCAACAAAAGACTCTCCCACAGGAGTGGTCACAACAAGCGGCTGATCAAGCAAACCGGAATCTCTACCCAAACTCGGCACAAAGTGTGTAGAAACGTACGAGTGCGTGGATCCGGGATCAAATAACACGTGTGCATCAACAGAGCATACTGATAGGGTACCTGTAACGACGGCATTGGATGCCTGCGCATCCTGAGGTGTAAATGCAAAAACTCGGGCCTGACCTCCTCCAATAGCGGGCTGACCTCGGCCTCGGTCTCTGCCACCTCGTCCTCTCTGGATCGGTGCGCCGCACCCACGGCCTCTGGGTGGACCTAACTGGCATGGAGCATCGCCCGTGGCAGGTAGTAGAGCTCTCTGAGGAGGGGGCGGTGATGGAGGTAGAGTCACATGCGGAACTGTCGCCGCTCCCTGTCGTCTCGCTGGACAATCTCTAATACGATGGTGCAGACTCCCGCACCCAAAACACCCTGGCGACGACTGCTGACCCTGTGTATACGATTCATACAGCTGACCTTGTCCGAACCCTCTGCCGGCCCTATCTCTCGGAATGAATCTGGCATGCTGTCTCTGATCTGGCGTGCCGGTACGAATCCTCTTCGGCCCGGGGACGGCCGAAGTCGCTGAAATACGTGCCTCCATCTGTAACGCCGTATCCATAGCCGTTGAATAGGTATCGAAATGCTGGGTGCCAATGGCAAGATATAGCTGGGCATCCAGTCCCTGTATGAACCTCTTCACCGTCTTCGCTTCGGTATCCACCAGATTCGGAGCATATTGAGACAACTGTGTAAACTGGACGTCATACTCAGACACCGTCATCCTTGATGTCTTGATCAAGGCCTCAAAGCTACGAGCTCTGGCGTCACGAACACTCTCCGGATGGAAACGGGTAAGGAAAACTGCTGTGAACTCGGTCCAGGTCATGGGCGGTAGACCTGCAGCTCGACCTCTCAGAACCGACTTCCACCATATCTGTGCGGGACCCTCTAGTCGGAAACTCGCAAGCTCTACCTAGCGATCATCAGAACATCTCAGCGAACGGCTGATCCTGGCCAAGCTGTCAAGGAATGTCTGCGGGTCCTCTGCTGCATCGGTACCCGTAAAAACTGGAGGTCTCAGCCTCATGAACTCCTGTAGCGAAACCGGGATGGTCACGGCGGTAGTAGTAGGGGCAGGTATCATAGTGGTCTGGGATGTAGTAGGTACGTCCTCCGGCCTCGGTGCACGACCAGCTGCAACTAGGGATCCTACCATCTGACGTAGCTCCTGCATACTCCCCATCATCTGTCGCAGCTCCTCCATACCAGTCTCAAGCCTATCCATACGGCCTGGGGAAGGTGAATCAGTCTGTCCTGGCGGTGTAGGCATACGACCCTGCTCAGTCCTCGTCTCGGACGAGCCAGCTCGAATCTCGTCTCCGGCGGCAGCCCTCTGTGCTCTGGTAGCCCTCTGCGGCATATTGACTGGTACAGGAAACAGGACAATAAGAACGGTGCAATAGAATCGAAGAATACACGGAATTGAAGAAAGAATTTCAAGCAAGTACATCCTAAAGTCACTTAGGCGGAGTATCGCATCGCAAGTATGCCGCGGACATACGTACGCTACGCTACCCTGCTTAAGTCACTTACTCCATCTGCTAAGAGTCATCCTATACTCGGAAAGGTGAAACCTATCACTCTGATACCAACTTTGTCACGACCCGCAAAGTATGGAACGCGACCAGCACTTAAGTTACGAAACGTCTCAAGGCGTCCGTAAAATAAGTAAGCCGAAGCCCAGAATACAAAACCCAATTAAAATTTTAGAGTGAAGGAAAAACCAATTATTTGCAACATTTAACTCCATTAAACCACATCAAGTTCCTTTTTAAAAATAATTTTCTCTTTTTTCCAAAATTCCAACAGAGTTTCGTTTATAAAGCAAGCTCCAAATGAGTACAACAGGAATATAAATGAATACATGAAATGGCAACCCCAAGCGGGAGCTAGCTCTTCGCCTCAAGGCGCTCACAAATCCCACGCAATATAAAATAACAATGTGCATAGATAAGCATGAAGGATAAGAAATAGCATGTCGACTTAAGTGAGCTCGACCCAGATATAACATAACATAAATCCCCTAGTCTCACAAGCTCGTCTCTAAGTCAATATACAGTACTCCAAATAAAACAGGTACAACTGAAATAATGGTAGCAGATGGATTACTCTAGATACAATGAACATATATAAGTGGTACAAAATGATAACAACCCACCTATGAGCAAAAGCCTCGAGTCCAGGCAAAAAGGGCAAAATGAGCAAAAGTATCCGCCGCTACAGTGCTGACGGGACGGACCTGCAGAAAAGCTGTGGCACAACGGGGGTGAGTTGCCAGCTCGTGAGTAATAAATAGCATCTACCAAGGCTATCGCTTGAATGTACACAAGTATCCTAACATCCTTAGAACAGGTATGGCTATATGTACTAGCAGGTATGCATGCATCATTAGTGTACTATCAACTAATGTATGTCATATGGGTGTAATAACAGGTATGTATGCCACATGAATATACTATCATATATGTATGCTATAAGAGTCAACTCAACATCACATCATGTAAGTATAAGAGTTATTCTTCCTTTGTTTTTGAAACTCCTTTCAAGTATCAGCATAAAATCCAGGAAAATCAACAAAATCCGTGTCTCGCAACGGCACCTCAAAACTGTCTCAAATCTCATATATCCATGTCAAGTATCTCTGGCCTCAGCCGTCCAGCTGATCCATAACAAATATCCATATCTCATTCTGGCGGCCACGGTCGGTACCCTCTGGATATCCACCGTGCCAAAATAAGTCACCTGTAGGTAATCCGTCCCCTGCCAGACTCAACGCCATCATCTGCGATCCTCTTGCCTCGGGGTACCTTACCGGGTCCACCATGCACCCGTGACGGTTCCTTTACTCCTCGACACGGATCTCGAAAACCACAGCAAACTCATGGTGGACGACACTTTACATCACTAGAAATCCACAACTTTTATATTTTAAAAGATTATAAGTTTGAAATCTTGCGGCTTTCCCCCGAAATCCAGAAATATCATAAATCTCATGAAATCTTCATGGATGCATATGTCAATGATAATGAATGTCTATGGTATCAATTTGCAATGTATGATTTATACTAGGCATGAGCAGATGATATAATAATACATATGCACGAGAACATCAATTCTTATGATTTCATTCTAAGTATTTATTGCAAAAACACAGGTTTAAGCAATTAACATGTTTCGGATTTATAGTTATCTAGTGTCGTGACATGGCAATTACCAGGGTGTGTGTGTCCACATGAATAGTGCTCGTGCTGCATATAAAAACCTGGTAATGGTGCATGTGTCCTACAAATGAGTTTGCGTATATGGAACATCATATAGATCCTAATTGCAGCAAATGTTATACAAGTATTATTATTATTTTAATGTCACAACTAAATGTCAAGTCTACTATTTTCAAGTTTACTAAATCTATCGGGCGACTCGCGCCATCTAAACGATCGTCCCCCGTAGATGTTAAATCTACTCACCCGTAATCTCGCGCTAGGTGTGACCAACCACCTGCTTTCCTTTCTCCGCTGCGCTTGAAGTCCCTGCCGGCGAACCTGGAATTTACAAAGTCACATACATCAGGAAAATCCTGCAAAACGTGATATATCGATAAAAAGGATACGCGTGCGTGAAACAGAACGCGTGTGTACACGACACGACGCAACGCGCACAAACCCACCAGAACCTAGACTAACGCGCTGTGTCGCGCAGCGCGCCACAGAACCACGTGTATCACGCGCGTGTCGCACGAGACTTAAAACATCGGAAACACGCAAACTGCTCCAGATTTTGCCTCTGGGCCAAACTTAAAAAGTTGTAGGTACCAGAAGCCTAACCTACCCAGAAGGACCCTACACCGACAACCCCCATACCCTACCCCCTACTCTGGCAGCAATTTGCGGCCAGAATGATTAAATCGGCGGCCGAGAGGGGGAGTTGGGTCCCCGTGCTCTGTGTGTGCGCTTCTACTAGTCTCACTATGCTACAGTTCCCACAATTTCATCCTGAAGGTCTCGGGTCGACAGCAGATCCATTAGAGGCCAAAAAGTCGATAAAACTGCTAAATTACGCCAAGTCGGGTAAATCGGGTGTCTCTGTGAAATCTAGGGCAAACCTCTGGCTAACTGGACTCAACAGAACCTAAAAGGGCTAGTCTAACTAACACAACTCTCACTTTTGCCAAAATTCTTTTAAATCACCCAAAATTACTACTAGAGCATGACATAAACACCAATCATGCTAGATTACCATCATTTTAGCAAAATAAGGCTATCCATCTAAATTTAACGACACTAATAGGCTAAAACAGTTTAATTAACACCTAATGGGTTCATTAAGCTACAAGCATTCTAATGAAACTAGATCTACCATCACAACACAAGTCTAGTGCTAAAATTACGATAAAACACTAAACTAGCTAATCAAGCACATAATCTACACAATATGGAAAGAGTTTAGGAATTATACCCCCAAGGAACCTTACAACAAGAAGAAGGAGAAGAAGAGGAAGGAGAAAGTGTGCTGTTGCTACAGCTCCAGGTGATGCAAACTTGACTGGATTTGAGCTGAACTGAGCCTGAACTGCTTAAATGGCTGAAGTTGTTGCTATTGTTAGGGTTGAAATGTTGCTGTTGCTGCTGTAGCAGTGGCAAGGGTTGAGGTGTTGTTAAGGGAAGAGTTGTATGTTGTTGGGGGAGGTGTTATATAAAGAGTTGGGGTTGATATAGCAGCTGTTGCTGCTGATGTTCTGATGGAAAGGCTGAAGCTGATGGTATCAGGCTGATAGTGTACTGCTGAAGTTTTGGTCAGGGGCTGATGGTGCTGTTTTGGGGGATGATTTAAGCTGGAGTTAGGCCGATGTGTTGGTTTTGATGGCTGATGATGTTGGTGCTATGGAGTTGGTTTGGCTGTAGCAACTACTGTTGCATTAGTGGCTAATGTTGGTGATGATGATGCTGCTGGTGCAGCCACTGCTGGGCTAGGGGTTTAGGGAGATATTGCTGCTGATGTGTGTGTGAGTGAGATGGGTTTTGAGAGGTAATAAAAAGTTTTGAAAGAATGTAGTGTGACACATCCAAGAGCCATCATTCCCTCACTCTCAATAAATGCTACAAGACACCCATCACATTCTCTCCTACTTATCATAAGTCAACCTTAAACCCTAATCCATCCTTAAAACTAAAACTCCTTAATTAACACCAATTATCTTAACAAGGGTTTAAACCACCATGGTTAATTTAAACATGGCTAACCCACAAGCTCAAATATGGCAAGCCCTAATCTTAATCCCATTTAACGTGCACAAGTGTTTGTGGTCGAGATAAAATTCTACAAAAATAACCATAAAACCAGATAAATTACTAGAATCCCGTTTTGGTAAACTTTTTACCAAAAACCCCACATTAACACACAATTATTACTAACCCTAAACTCAGGTGTTACAAAGATGAACCCTCTCAAATGCGCATTCGGTGTTTCCTCGGGCAAATTCCTAGGATTCATCGTCCGACACCGAGGCATCGAGATAGATCTGTTAAATATTAAGGCAATCATGGAAATGCCTCCGCCAAGGACTCCCAAGCAATTGCGGTCTCTCCAAGTGAAGCTCGTGTATATCCGGCGATTTATAGCCAATCTCTCAGGCAAGTGCCGTCCTTATAGCCACCTGATGAAAAAGGGAACCACTTTCGTCTGGGATCGCAAATGCCAAAGCGCGCTGGACGAAATCAAGCAATACCTGCAGAATCCGCCAGTACTGGCCGCTCTGGTCAAGGGAAAGCCTCGCATTCTTTATACAACAGCCCTCGAAGGTTCCTTAGGCGCATTATGGGCATAAGAGAACGACCAAGGGGAGGAGAGAGCCCTCTACTATTTGAGTCGAGTTCTATTGGGGGCAGAAAGCAATTATTCTCCCATCGAAAAACACCGCCTGGCATTGATCTTCGCAATAACGAAGCTCAGGCACTATGCATTGGTGCATGAAGTCCGTCTCATATCGAAAGTGGATCCTTTCAAATATCTGATGTCGAAGGCCATATTGATAGGGCGGCTCGCTAAATGGGCCTTGCTCCTGATGGAGTTCTCAATAACTTATCAGCCTCTTAAGGCAGTGAAGGGCTAAGCCATCGCCGACTTCCTCGCTGAGCATCCAATACCTGCCGACTCTCCTTTGAATTCCGAACTGCTAGATGAGCATGCATTTAACACGATTGATGGTAATGGCACCCGATGGGAGCTTTATGTTGATGGAGCGTCTTCCATGAAGAAGCGCAAGCAAAAAACCCCTATAATCAAATCAAGGGTAGGCCTCATCTTCGTAACTCCACAAGGAGGGATAATGCGCTTTGCTTTCTCCTTAACAGAGCCGAGTACAAACAATGAGGCTGAATATGAAGCTTTGATAGCAGGTCTTGAGATCGCCATCGACATGGGGATTGAAGACCTTCTCATATACGGAGACTCCCAACTGGTTGTTAGTCAAGTAAACGGCGAATATCAAAAGTGAAAACCGGAACTGGTGAAGTACGGCGAGAGGATGCAACAACTGCTGACCCAAATTCTTTCCTACACCCTAGAAAGCATAACACGTGCGGAAAATAGCAAGGCGGATGCATTAGCCAAGCTCGCTAAAGAACTGACAGACGAGAACCTCGATGACGTGAGGATCGTTGTGCAAAGCCGTCGGGTTCTCGCACCGGCAAAGATATCTCCGGAGTCGCCCGAAGAAAAGGGAGCGACCGAGCAAATGGCTCTACAAATAAAAGATCAGGGAAAGGCCAAGGATTGGAGAGAAGTCTTTATAGACTACTTCAAGTCCCTTCGAACGCCTAAAGATGCGTCTTCAAGACATCAGCTTATTGAATGAGCTCTACCTTTTGCTTTCGTTAATGATACCCTGTATAAGAGGTCATTTGATTCTCTATGGCTAAGATTCCTGGGACCTGAAGAGGCAAAAAGAGTCGTCCAAGAAACTCACGACGGACTCTGCGGTTCTCACCAAGCCGGGCTCAAGATGAAGCTAAAGATTAAACGGATGGGTTATTATTGGCCCACGATGATCCAAGACTGCCTCGAATACGCGAAGCAGTGCTACTCGTGCCAAATTCATTGGGACTTTATCCATCAGCATCCGAATCCACTACATCCTGTTGGAGATAGTGCCCTCAGAGTCAATTATTGGATCACAGGCACGTGATTGCAATGATTGAGGGAGGACCTGTCCCAGTAGGACAGTCTTACTCAAGATGATAGTATGCTATCTGGTTTATCTTTATCATCGTGTACTACTTTAGGTGACCTTACAGGTCACTATTGCGCATTGGTAGAGCCCCTAGGATTCTTGCTTGACTACCAGCAGTATGAGGGCGATCATATACGTGGGAGCTGGGGTCTATAAGCACATCCTTAAAAGGTCCCTAGTCGTGGGAGTTTCGAGACAGGGCATTGATACTCCAGAGTAGACTAGTGTATACAGTCGAGACCCCGACGAGGGGCGGTGGCCGGTCTCACAAGCCACTGGTGTCAGTTGGTTCACCTAAGATGTATACAGGTGCTCATTGGGTTATGAGTACACCGGACAGGACTCGCCGGGAACATGCTAGTTGGTATTATACCTGACGTCAGATAGCAGTTCCCTGGTGACATGTGTACAGGTTAGTTCATCGACCTGAGATCGTCATTTGTCTCGTGTGAGTTCCCACTGTGCTTTGATTACTACCCTACCATGGCTCAAAGGAGTCGTGCAAACAGGTTTTAGTTGGGTACAGTCCGGAGCCACATGGAGGCAGTGAGCGGATCAGCAGGGGTTCGTCTCTCCCGGTATTGGGGGTGAGGTCGCGCTGTGTCTAGGAGTGCCAGTACATGAAAGTCCTTGGCCAAGGCAGGAGATTTACTGGTAGGTATTCCGGTAGTATCTCAGGGTGTTCTGGGCAACACCCCGACACGACTTGTACTGCTTTTGGGGGTCTGACTTTTACCAACCCCCTAGGCCCGCCATGCGATGCTCATAGACGAACGGACCGGACTGTACGGATATTGTCACTGACAGGCTCAGTAGGGTGTCAGCATGAGTTCGCTCGCCTTTTGGTCAATACCTAGTAGCCCGTTACGTATGGCTAATACCTCCGACGTGCTAGTGGTTAAATGCACAACCAAAGTATTGACTAGTCTTTAGAGTCCCCCACAGACCAGTTTCTCAAGTTTCGGGCGAAACTCTGTAGAGGCCATATGGAGATATGGCAGGGTTCGATCAGATACGTGCGGTATTGGACGGATCAAGATCGGACGGATAATACTAGCGGGCTTTGGTTTAAGCCGGATCCTAGTATTGTACAGTGTAGATTTTGTCTCTTTGCATTTGTATTCAGTGGGAATACAAATGCGGGCATGTATATGCAGTCACGGGGTTTTCCTGTAATTTATTACGGGATCAGTTTTCTGAAGATGCCAGTTTGCATTCCGTTCCGGCCAGTTTTCCTTTGTTCCTTCCCGGCCGGACTTTTCCGATGGAGGGGGTTATTTGCAGTTGTTCAAATTATCTTTGTGGAGGGGTTTTCTTGCATTTGTGGCTTCATGATAGATATTGAATCATGAGATTCTTTTTGAATCACTTCTTTTGCATTAATTGAGATTAGAGTTGGATTTGAATTGGTTTGACATTGTTATCATCTCTTTTAGGTGTGGTCACCATTTTCCTTCCCTACACTCACCTCCCTTCTTGGTTTTGATTATTTCCCTCCACCATTTGATATAAGGGGCAGGCCACTTTGAGGGGAGATGAGAGAGTTCATTTTTTATGAGGGAAATTGATTCATCTCATTTTGCTTGCTTGCAAAATTCCTAATACATCTCCAAAAGCTCATTTCCATTGCTCATTCCTCCATCACCATAGCAACTTCACCCCATTGAGACAAAGTGATTCTACACTATCCTACAGCATTTCTTGGGTACGTCGGCTTGCCAACTTCGTGCCCGAGTTGCCTCGGTCCATAGGTGGGAGCCCGTAAAAGAACTCGGCGATGTGGTGCCCGTTCCGACGAGGAGATGAAGACCGGAGGTTCCACGAGGAGATCGGAGTGGAGGCCGAAGACCGAAGGACACGGATCGCTCAGTATAGCATTCTACCCTTTCTCGTATTTGCTAGTGTTAGGTTAATGGCCTGATCCGGGATTTTAGTGCGCGGTGGTGCCGGTTTTCTAGTTTGAAAAGTTTTTCGTTTCCGCATTCCGGCATCGGATTGACGGCCGGGGCGCCGCCGTGCACTTACACTGGTATCAGAGCCACGCTATTAACCTAGTCTAGCTTGCTCTAACGTGTTTACAAGTTCGATCGAACGGATTTTTGGAAAACCATATTTCCATGTCGTACTTTCTGTCGAATTTTTCTGTGCTCTAAAAATTATTTGGTATATTGGAAAATTACGTACAGGGATTTTTATGAATTCTGTGAAAATTTGGTATGCTGATGTTACTGTAGCGCGGCGGTTTAGAGGCCAAAACCACGTTTTAGCGGTGGAACCGCCGCCGTTTTGTGGCCAAACCGTACCAAATTTCTACAGTGGTTTACTGACATGGAAATAGGGTTTCTGGTACATTCTTTTTGGGCCTAGATATTTTTGAGTGCTACAGTTGTGCTTGGGGCCCACTTCGGAAAATTTGATCGATCGAAAAGTTTAAACATGTTAGTTCACAGTATTTACATTATATCTGCGACCGTGAATGTAACTTGTGTTAGTTGTATGTATGCCCTAGAGGCCAGTATTGTACAGATGATGTATATTATATTGGATGCTTGGACATATATAGAGATGACTTTCTTGCTCGATATGATAGTATGCTATCTGGTTACTCTTTATCTTAACATGTACACTTGTCTCTTTAAACTGCCTTATAGTTATATGTTGATAAAGCCCTTAGGATGTGTACTTGACCACCTGGACTATGATGCAGATCATACTACTGGGGACATAGTAGTCCATAAGTACATCCTTCAAGGTCCCTAGTCGTGGGTGTATCGAGACAGGGCATCGATATACCAGTGTAGACTAGCGTATACGCTTCTCGACCCATGAGATGGGCGATGGATGATCCCATATCCAATGGTGTTTGACATCAGAGATGGTGTACGGGTGCTCAGTGGAGACTGGGTACAGTGGACGGACTCGCCGAGAACTCCCAGATGGTATTATACCTCACGTCAGATGGCAGTTCTCAGGTGACACTTGTACAGGTTAGTCTGTAGACCCGAGATCGTCATAGAGTCTTGTGTGATTCCCACTGTGCTTTGATCTCCACCTTACCACGTCCATGAGGGCGTGCAAAACGGTGGTCTTTGGGTACAGTCCCGAGTCACATGGAGGCAATGAGCGATAGGAGGGGTTTCGTCTCTCCCGGTATTGGGGGTTGATGTTGCGCAGTGCTCGATTGGCCGTAACAGGGAAGTCCCTGGCCAGGGCTGATCAGAGATTTGCTGGTAAGTGTTACTAGTAGTTTCTCGACCCGTTATGAGCCTCACATCGGCACGACTTATCGGTTATTGGGGTCTGACGTTTACCACCCCTAGATTTGATATGCGACATATCAGACGAACAGACCGGACTGTACGGTAAGTGTTACTGGTTGGATTCACAGGAGTGTGAGCGGGCTAGCTCGTCGATCTTCTGATCGATCAATACCCGGATGGCCGTTACGTTTAGCAGACCGCTTGCGGCTTGTGGGTGCGTGATATGATCATCATCTGCTACCGGTGTATTGACGAGTCTTTAGAGTCCTACACAGAGGTTTCCTGGCTCAAGCGAAACCAAATAAGAGCGCATATGAGATATGTGCAGGACCGAGAATAATGCGTGTATGTGATACCGTATTTCATTCTCGCGATGGATGTATCGATTGGTTATATTCGATATAATCTAGATATCGAATCAAGGATTGATTCGATAAGCCGATACATAGGATACTAGTCGGTTATATGCGATATGACCGGATCGTTAAATCAAGTGTTGATTTAATGATTTAATGTATAATTATATATTTGATATATTATTTTGCATTAACTAGTATTGGTTCACTTTAAATGGATTTTCTCACTTGATGTGTAAGAAGTATATGTGATATACTTTTGTGCACATATTTGTATCATGTTTGATGATACTTGATCATATAGTTAAGTGTATAGAATTAAACCATGGTTAATTTGATGATTAGGGTTTTGCATATTCATTTATTTATTTATTTGATCGTTTATTTATTTGGAAATGATTTAGATAAGAATGGTGGCTTTATTTGTTTCTAGTTGAAGCTTCATGAAGCTTTGACTTCTTAACCATTCTTGTCTTAATGCTTAACCCTAACCCATCCAAGTAACCATGGTCTATTTTCTACACTCTACCCTAGTTAGTATATGATAAGTATTCATTTTACTTTTCTATTTTAATTAACACTTATCATATTCTAGCTTCATTCTCTCCTTCTTCTTCAAGAAAGAAAGCTTGATGCCATCAATGGCAACTTGAGTTCTAAAGTGAGAAATCCAATTCTAAAGTGAACCCACCTCCTATTTCTTCACCCTCTACCTCTTGCCAAGTTGTTTTGGGTGTTTTCTTCACAAGTTTCACAAATTTGTGAAGTCGGAGCTTGAGCTTGTGATGCCTCGACGTAGATCATCTTCGGCACGAAGCCGACGACCTAGTCCGCCCATTTCTCCGATCAAGCCGACGATTGAGTCCAGGATTCGAGATGGACAGCGAGAGGATGCCTACGTGGAGCCAAGTAAGTGGATATCCGGATCTACAAAGGTTGTAGCTTCTTATCTTAAGTTAAGTTGTTAACTAGATTCGTATATCGCCTAAATTTCTAGTCAACGATCTAGTCTAGGGTTTCTCGGCACCGTAAAATTTGAAATTGGCATGGTTGATGCCTTGTGAGACTTCATTAGTGTGCCTAGGAACCCTACAGTGGTATCAGAGCCTAGCTAGAGCCTTAGGCGAAGTCTTGACGACGTTTGAAACCCGAATACACCGAATACACATCGAAACCCTAACACATCATGCTCTCTGGACTTTTTCTAAAAACTGGGATTTTTCAAGATTAAAAATGCTTAAAAAATTCAGCAGGGAATTCTAAGAATTACGGTGCAAATTTTTTCCAATGAACAGTATAGTGTGCGGCGGAACCGCGGCAGAAGCATGGCTTCTGCGGCGGTTCCGCGGCCTAATGATGACGTCAGCCCTCCTCCTTTGCACAATAATTCATCATTTCAGCAGCTGAGTTTTATGGGTATTTTTAATATTTATTCAAGAGTTGAATTTTCTGGGGTGTTTTAGAGCTTCGATGTTTCGATCGGATTATCAAATTTCTTCTTTGTGTATTTCCGGATGACTTTAGAATATGTTAAAAAGTTCGACCGGATATAAATACCCAACTTTTCCCCTGCCGGAAAATATCCAAGTGTTGGATTTTTATGTGGTTTAAGGACGTTCTAAGTAGTGCAAGTAATGCGATGGTCCCTCTAGAAGACAACAAACCTTAACTCGATTATGTGACCGTCTTGAACTGCCCTTTGAACCTTCGGGTTTGGGGCAGTACGGCGTGCCACATGTGAGGCGTTGGCTTGACCCTTCTACGGCTGGCCGTTGGTACTGAAGCATGAAGTGAATGTCTTTGAACCTATTTCATGTGTTGAACGGTTTCAGGAAAACTTGGGTGTTCGAATGTTCGATCGGAAAGTTTAATATATTCTATTTATCCGGAATGGGATACAATAATCGGAATTCACAAACAGTTATGAGATAACTGAATGAATGTTATAAATCTAGCGGTTTAGTCTCATTTGATATTGAAAAGAGTATTCGATAATGGGACTAAAATGCGGAGTTTATAACTGTTAGGCATGTGATGTCTAAGTATTTCATTTGATTAGGCATGTGATGTCTAAAGAGGTTGCGGATTCCAACTGTTGTAGTTTTACACTTTCTTTTCTGTGACCGTAAGTGTAATATGTGATATCGCCGGTTTCGTTGCTATATGTCAACGACAATTGGGATGCGCATATTTTCTTACGTTGATGACATGTGATGTTATGTGTTGCTGGATATGTTATATTGGATTGTCGTGTTTGAATAGCTGGGGGTTTTTATGTGAGATGAGTGTTTTTCATTTTCATTCATGTAAAAACTTGTATGTAATATTCTTTTATTGGGGCACTTCCAGGTTGCGGAAGACGTCACCTTTTGTATATTATTTACTTTTCCGCATTAGGATAGACCCAAGGAGGGGAGCACAAGTAACCGGGTTCTGGGGTCCAGTGGGAGACCAACTCGAGGAGTCGAGTCCGGGTCTCCTAACCCTAGAATTGGCAGGGTTGCTTGCCGCTCGTGTAGGGGTCTAGGGGTGTGGGATTGGCTATTCATCACGACCGTGGAATCCGTGTTTTATACTGGCTCGTATTGAAAACACGGACGTCCTAGTATATCCAATGTTTCATATGTTTCTTCTGCTGCGATATCTGTGATGTTCTGTGATAGATACAGTATATAGTATATATGATATATTATATAGACGTTACTTATGTTTTGCACCCGCACTAGCCCTGCCCTGCTCTGTCGTTAGTTACCTAACCTAACGGTGCACGAGGGGACATCGAGGCGAATGCGGATGGCATAAGTGTACGTTGTATTTATCTGTGATGTTTAGGTATTTAAATGATGGGACTTCATTAATGTGATTAATGAAAGAAAAGAAACCTAAGATGTTGTAGAATCAAATTTTAAACAAAACAGGTAACTACAGTTCTTGCTTTGCATAGCGGTATATATAATATACCCTGCACCTTATTCGATGAGGAAAGGACCGAGATCCCTTCACCGGGAGTGACTCCTTTAGCGATAACTGGCAGATGCTACACACTCGGTTTGTTTTTGCTTGCTTCTATAGTTTCTGCTTTGCACAGTGATATATATGATATATCCCGCACCTCATTCGACGAGGAAAGGGCCGACGATCCCTTCACCGGGAGTGACCCCTTTATCAAAACTAGAAAAGCCTCAAAATCACTCCATTTCAAAACTTCATTTGATTCTACAACGATATCAAGTTCATTACGCTCATGGTTTTTATGAAAAACCTGTGTAGCCCTCCGTCATTTCAGATAAGTACTAGTTAGTATTCGTGCTGCGGTAGTTTGGCCTCCGTCAAGGCGTAGTGTACGGTAGCTAACTAGTGCTTATCTACTAGCATATGATGCGATTGGATTAGGGTATTCATACGGCGTTGTTTGGCCTCCGTCAAGGGTCATGCGGGTGGGTTTAATTCAATCAGGAAATGACGGGTTGAACTTGACTAGCGGACTATGGGTTGTTTGGCCTCCGTCAAGGTCATAGGACGCTAGGGGCAAAATATTATCGGGAATTTCAAGTGTTGAAATTTGCAATGAGATTGCATACCTTCTATGAGATAGTTGGATCCCGATACCCGCTGCGAGTAAGAGTTACTCCTGGGAGAGTTTTACACATTACAATTAGCCGATCAAGTAGGTATCTAGAAAGGTGTTAACAAGGTTACGCCTCTGGGAAAACGAGGTTTACATTAATTAGGTTCGTACGGAAGCACGGGGGACCTCCCTCAAAGTACCGACAATGGCCTGGCTGAATGATTGGCGAACTTGTAGTGTGTAATTAATCCCGGCTAATCTTTCCTTTTAGGGTTTGAAGGAAGATTTGATAAAAAGCAGTGGGAGCCATCCTGATTAGATAAGATAATAACCAATCTGATCTTGCACGAGCATACGCTAAAGTGTTTTCTTCTCTCTCTCTCCAGGTAGCGACCATTTCATGCCCTAATAAAGATAATAATATGGATGTATTGACTGAACCCGCATGTTATACTGTGCAGGGGAACGTTGAACCCGTTCTATCTTATAAGTGTTATAAGAATGAACAGGAAACAGGAGAATATCTGGATTCTCACACCGCCCAAAAGAAGAACATGCATGTTGATGCATCATCTTCGGGTGTGTTTGTCATTGAGAACTGTTTCTCAGTTCACCCTACGTCCTGGGTATTAGATACCGGATCAGGATCCCACATATGTAAGATGTTACATGGGTTACAGAAAGGTAGAGAACTGGGAAAAGGTGATCATTCCGTTCAAGTAGGGAATGGGGCAAATGTTGCAGCCAAAGCAGTTGGCGAATATCACCTAGTATTACCAAGTGGTGATACACTGATTCTAAATGAATGCTATTATATACCGAACATGATGTGCAACATTATATCAGTTTCTTTATTAAGTAAAGAAGGATATAATTTTGTAGTAAAGGATAATGTTATGAACATATTCCTAGATCAAAAGTTGATTGCATCAGGCTCGTTACATAATGGCATATTCATTCTCAATCAAAATACAGTCCTCAATTTACAAAACACACACAAGAGGAAGAGTTCTGAACTGAACGAATCCTTCTTGTGGCATTGTAGACTGGGTCACATCAATGCGACACGACTAGCTAAGTTGCATAAGGATGGATATTTAAATCCGTTTGAATTTTCATCTTATGACACTTGCCAGTCATGTCTCAAAGGCAAGATGACCAAAACTCCGTTTACGGGACATGGAGAAAGAGTTACTGAACTCTTAGAACTGATACATAGTGATGTATGCGGTCCTATGTCTACACATGCCAGGGATGGTTCTTCGTACTTCATTACATTCACTGACGATCTCTCTAGATTCGGATATGTGTTCTTGATGAAACACAAATCAGAAGCTTTTGAGAAATTCAGAGAATATAAAACCGAAGTAGAGAACCAAACGGGCAAAAGTATTAAGATCCTTCGATCTGATCGAGGAGGAGAATACTTAAGCAACGAATTCAGAGATTATCTAAAAGAGAATGGGATTCTCTCTCAGCTTACTCCTCCTTATACACCACAGCACAACGGTGTATCAGAACGGAGGAACCGCACCCTATTAGATATGGTGCGCTCTATGATGAGCACAGCTGAGTTACCTATTTCCTTCTGGGGATATGCACTGGAAACTGCTGCATATCTATTGAATAGAGTTCCAACCAAGTCAGTGCCTACCACTCCATATGAGATATGGAATGGTAAGAGACCATGTCTTAATTTTATTCAGATATGGGGTTGTCCGGCCTATGTTAAAACACAAAATCCGGACAAGCTCGAGGCAAGGTCTGTTCTATATAAGTTTGTTAGATATCCCAAACATTCGCGAGGGTATATCTTCTATCACTCCGAGGAACAAAAAGTGTTTGTTTCTCGACATGCCACTTTCTTAGAAAAGAGTTTTCTTATAAAACAGACAAGTGGCATTGAGGTAGAACTGGAAGAGGTTCCAGCGACACAAACTATAACAGAAGACTTGGTAGAACCAGAGGATTCAGTAGTACCCGACGAACCCCAGCCTCTCCGCCGATCTAGTAGGGTTTCTCGTCCACCTGAGAGATACTACGGTTTTCTTATTGACGGTGGAAGCGAGGATTGCATCATGGAGGATGATGACCCAACTAGCTTCGAGCATGCCGTCATGATTAGGGACTCAGTGAAATGGCTGGATGCTATGCGGTCCGAGATGGAATCCATGTACACCAACAAAGTATGGACTTTGGAAGTTGCTCCTGAAGGGGTAAAACCCATCGGGAGCAAGTGGATCTTCAAGAAGAAACTTGGTGTAGATGGGAAAGTGGAGACTTTCAAAGCTAGACTTGTAGCAAAGGGTTTTCGTCAAAGACCAGGTGTGGACTATGACGAAACTTTTTCTCCAGTGGCTATGCTTAAATCCATCCGGATCATGCTTGCCATCGCTGCATATCATGATTACGAAATCTGGCAAATGGATGTTAAAACCGCCTTTCTAAATGGTGATTTAGAAGAGTGCGTGTACATGACTCGGCCAGAGGGCTTCGTAGACAGTGGGAGCAGCGGGAAGGTGTGCAAGCTGCTTAAATCCATTTATGGATTAAAGCAAGCATCGCGTAGTTGGAACATCTGCTTTGACGTCGTTATCAAAGAGTTTGATTTCGTCAAAAATCCAGATGAACCTTGTATCTACAAGAAGGTGGCAGAGAGTAAGGTTGTCTTCCTCGTATTGTACGTAGACGACATACTCTTGATAGGAAATGATATTCCTATGCTGCAATCGGTCAAGCTCTTCTTATCACAAAGATTCTCAATGAAAGATCTTGGTGATGCCTCCTGCATATTGGGAATCAGGATCTATAGAGATAGATCCAAACGGATTTTGGGATTGTCCCAATCCAGGTACATTGACACCGTACTAAAGAGGTTTAGTATGGAAGAATCCAAGCGTGGGAACTTGCCCACGATCTCTCGAGTCACTCTCTCCAAAGAGATGTCTCCCAAGACTGATTTGGAGAGAGCTCGCATGCAAGGGATACCCTATGCTTCGGCTGTAGGCTCTATCATGTACGCGATGCTATGTACCAGACCCGATGTAGCATACTCACTAAGTGTAGTGAGCAGGTATCAAGCTGATCCTGGAGAGAATCACTGGACAGCTGTGAAGAGCATTCTCAAGTACTTGCGAAGGACTAAAGAGATGCTCTTGGTGTATGGTAACGGAGAACTCCAAGTGGAGTCCTTTACCGATTCGAGCTTCCATAGTGATAAGGACGACTCTAAGTCGCAGTCGGGCTTTGTCTTTACCCTTTACGGGGGGGGCGGTTAGCTGGAAGAGTTCCAAGCAGGAAACCGTGGTAGACTCGACGATGGAGGCTGAATACATCGCTGCCAACGATGCTGCTTAAGAAGCTGTCTGGATCAAGAAGTTCATTACTGAACTTGGAGTGGTTCCATCCATTGGGCATCCAATACCATTGTATTGCGATAACAATGGAGCAGTGGCTTTGGCGAAGGAACCCAGGTCCCATCAGCGATCCAGGCATATTCTGAGGCGGTATCACCTGATCCGGGAGATAGTTGATTGCCGGGAGATCGAGGTCAGGAGGGCTGACATGAAGAACAACACGGCGGATCCACTCACGAAGGCCATTCCCCGATACAGTTTGAGAGACTCTTCGGGATGCTCGGTATGCGATACTACAGCAGCTGGCCCTAGTGCAAGTGGGAGATTGTTAGTTGTATGTATGCCCTAGAGGCCAGAATTGTACAGATGATGTATATTATATTGGATGCTTGGACATATATAGAGATGACTTTCTTGCTCGATATGATAGTATGCTATCTGGTTGCTCTTTATCTTAACATGTACACTTGTCTCTTTAAACTGTCTTATAGTTACATGTTGATAAAGCCCTTAGGATGTGTACTTGACTACCTAGACTATGATGCAGATCAGTGGGGACATGGTAGTCCATAAGTACATCCTTCAAGGTCCCTAGTCGTGGGTGTATCGAGACAGGGCATCGATATACCAGTGTAGACTAGCGTATACGCTTCTCGACCCATGAGATGGGCGATGGATGATCCCATATCTATTGGTGTTTGACATCAGAGATGGTGTACGGGTGCTCAGTGGAGACTGGGTACACTGGACGGACTCGCCGAGAACTCCCAGATGGTATTATACCTCACGTCAGATGGCAGTTCTCTGGTGACACTTGTACAGGTTAGTCTGTAGACCCGAGATCGTCATAGAGTCTTGTGTGATTCCCACTGTGCTTTGATCTCCACCTGACCACGTCCATGAGGGCGTGCAAAACGGTGGTCTTTGGGTACAGTCCCGAGTCACATGGAGGCAATGAGCGATAGGAGGGGTTTCGTCTCTCCCGGTATTGGGGGTTGATGTTGCGCAGTGCTCGATTGGCCGTAACAGGGAAGTCCCTGGCCAGGGCTGATCAGAGATTTGCTGGTAAGTGTTACCAGTAGTTTCTCGACCCGTTATGAGCCTCACATCGGCACGACTTATCAGTTATTGGAGTTTGACGTTTACCACCCCTAGATTTGATATGCGACATATCAGACGAACAGACCGGACTGTACGGTAAGTGTTACTGGTTGGATTCACAGGAGTGTGAGCGGGCTAGCTCGTCGATCTTCTGATCGATCAATAACCGGATGGCCGTTACGTTTAGCAGACCGCTTGCGGCTTGTGGGTGCTTGATATGATCATCATCTGCTACCGGCGTATTGACGAGTCTTTAGAGTCCTACACAGAGGTTTCCTGGCTCAAGCGAAACGAAATAGGAGCGCATATGAGATATGTGCAGGACCGAGAATAATGCGTGTATGTGATACCGTATTTCATTCTCGCGATGGATGTATCGATTGGTTATATTCGATATAACCTAGATATCGAATCAAGGATTGATTCGATAAGCCGATACATAGGATACTAGTAGGTTATATGCGATATGAACGGATCGTTAAATCAAGTGTTGATTTAATGATTTAATGTATAATTATATATTTGATATATTATTTTGCATTAACTAGTATTGGTTCACTTTAAATGGATTTTCTCACTTGATGTACAAGAAGTATATGTGATATACTTTTGTGCACATATTTGTATCATGTTTGATGATACTTGATCATATAGTTAAGTGTATAGAATTAAACCATGGTTAATTTGATGATTAGGGTTTTGCATATTCATTTATTTATTTATTTGTTCATTTATTTATTTGGAAATGATTTAGATAAGAATGGTGGCTTTATTTGTTTCTAGTTGAAGCTTCATGAAGCTTTGACTTCTTAACCATTCTTGTCTTCATGCTTAACCCTAACCCATCCAAGTAACCATGGTCTATTTTCTACACTCTACCCTAGTTAGTATATGATAAGTATTCATTTTACTTTTCTATTTTAATTAACACTTATCATATTCTAGCTTCATTCTCTCCTTCTTCTTCAAGAAAGAAAGCTTGATACCATCAATGGCAACTTGAGTTCTAAAGTGAGAAATCCAATTCTAAAGTGAACCCACCTCCTATTTCTTCACCCTCTACCTCTTGCCAAGTTGTTTTGGGTGTTTTCTTCACAAGTTTCACAAATTTGTGAATTCGGAGCTTGAACTTGTGATGCCTCGACGTAGATCATCTTCGGCACGAAGCCGACGACCTAGTCCGCCCATTTCTCCGATCAAGCCGACGATTGAGTCCAGGATTCGAGATGGACAGCGAGAGGATGCCTACGTGGAGCCAAGGAAGTGGATATCCGGATCTACAAAGGTTGTAGCTTCTTATTTTAAGTTAAGTTGTTAACTAGATTCGTATATCGCCTAAATTTCTTGTCAACGATCTAGTCTAGGGTTTCTCGGCACCGTAAAATTTGAAATTGGCATGGTTGATGCCTTGTGAGACTTCATTAGTGTGCCTAGGAACCCTACAACTTGATCGGTAAATCCAGTCTAACTGCTATAGCCCTTTTAGACGGATTTGCGAACGTGACATTCACGTTGATGTTCTGTGTTGTGCTGTGATGTTGCGGATTGGTCGTGGGGGATTGATTAAAAGAGATTTAGCGTGCTTGCGCTTTCTAGAAGATAGATCAAAAATATTTGTAACCGCAATCAAGAACGGCGTCGCTTTGCAGCTAGCCGGTGAGTACGGGTCGGTCCACAGGGATGTTGTGAATTTCCGATTCGTTCTTACGAGTTAATTCCGAAAGGTGTTCGGACAGATTATTAAATCTAAAAAGTCTAAATTATCGTAGGGCAATTAATTAAAAGTTATAACTAGGGCAGGAAAATAAATTTACCTAGGGCAAGGAATTTAAATCTACACTAAGGCAAGAAAATAAATTACTTACAGATGGCTCTCTCCAAACATCAAAGCAGGGTTGTCAGATCTGGATTTCTGAATTGAAGAGAGGCACCGATGCTCTCCAAAAGATTTCTAAATTTTATTCATTAAAGGGAGGCATGAAGTTTACAATGAATTAGAGTCCCTATTTATAGAAGATAGGAAACCCTAGGGTTACAATGACTTGCATGTTTGCATTTACAAAAATAGCCCTCTAGGAAGACCGGTCAACGAAGCCACTGAATTTTGGTAAAAAATAATTCTCCTTTTGTCTTCTTCTGGCCGCGGAACCGCGGCAATGGTGGGCTTGGGCCGCGGTTCCGCGGCCCTTTAGTTGGCTCACATGCTGAAATTTTAGGGTTTTGTTCTTGGTTCTTTTTGTCTTCTGGTTCTTTGGTTCTTTTACAAATTGGGCTTCTACATTAGTTCCAGATCTTCAGTGAACAATTTGCAATGGATTTTTAACCGTCCGCTTTGTATTTTTGGACCTTGAGTTGCCTTGTTAATTATGCACTGTCTTTCGATATAGGCTTGACTAAGATCCTCCCATTTGTTGGTCAAAAATCCAAATTTTCATCGTCTTTACATCGTTTTCACTGTTTCCTGTCCAAGAACCTGTAACCTATAACATGTAGCAGACATGAGTCAAAAGCACCTATTTATTTATAAAAAGAATAATAATAGGGAATATAATAATGCAATATTATGATGTGAACAAATACCCCCAAACTTATCTTTTGCTCGTCCTCGAGCAAACTTATTTTTATTCACTAAAATCCTAACCACACTTTCGCAGGGAAGCGCGATTGTACTGAGCTCGTGCAACAAGCCGTTAAACCTCTAGGTGTCCCTAGTAGGAGGAGTGTTGTCTCCTGAGGGTTTTCAGCGGATTACACCCACAAAATCCTATCAACTCGGCACATTGACTTTTGTTCTCCAATTAGGTTTTCTAACAAGGAATTCTATTATCGTTGACCCGCAAATTATCCACCCACATTCTTCACACTTCCTCATCATCTAACTTAAGATTATATATGTTCTATAGATTTACTTAGCTTTCGGCATCTCTTAAGTCTTCCTTCAACGGTTTCATCTCCACTTAGGAATTTCTATCAACCCTACTAAAAATACAAGTTTTATTCTTCATTCCTTTCTCTTATCTAAATTCCAATCACATACCCCTACGTGTGTGTATAAATCACCCCTACACTTGGAAATTCAAATCAAGCAATCATGCCCTTGTCCATTGTCCAAAGTACTTATTAGTAGGTGAATTTTTAATTGAATTTTGCTTACACATCCTTCATGCAACCGTTAATACTTCTTGAGGTACCAACGACCGATTACAAAATGTGTTTGCACATTTAAGCGTAATTCCTAGTCTTGCAACACCCAAGGCTTTTAGCAGTGACTCCCAAACCAGTTGGTCTAAGGCTCTAGGTGATGAAGCACCCTCGCTAAATATTTTTCTATTTTTGCAGCCTTAATTAATCACAAAAACCAGTGTTCATTTTTTTTTCTTTATCCACACTTTTTTTCTTTTATTTTCTTCGTACTAAGGACTTTAGACAAGAGCATTTCAAGGTCTCTTCTACTATTCCAAGTTTCAAGGTGCGTGATTGTGCAAATTGTAGGGTATACGTTTTCGGAATCTAGACTTAAGGTAGGAACTATTTTTCGAACTTATACTCTAATAAGAACATCAATACTCTTCCCTTGTTTCGACTTAGCCCAAGAAGTGAACCCAAAATTTGCCTATTTCTAAATAAACTACAAGGCATATACTTTCTACCGTTAAACTTTAAGGAATGTTATTTTTAGGATTTTTAATTCACTAAGTATAAGATCTAGTTGTTCCTAGCCAGTTAATCTATTTGTCAAACTCAAGTCAATTAGCTAATATTGAATACAATTATTTTTATAATTTTTAAAAATTTTCAAATTTTTATGGGTTTTCAAATAAATATGCAAATGTAAAAGATGTGTACAAATGAATGCGAAGGAAGAAGACGTACCGAGCATACCCCCAAACTTGAACTTGACAGTGTCCTCACTGTCATACTAAACCAAGAGGGTCAAAATACCGATACTCCCCTGTTTATTTATTTATAATTTTTTTTTATATTTTTAATGTTTTGAAATTTTTTTTTATTTTTTTATAAAAAGAAAACAAAAAATATATATACATATATACAACGGTTCCCGCCCCCCCAAAACTTAAGCTTGGCCTTGCACAAGCCAAAAGTTAGCACCAACCATTCAAAAATCTTATCGTGGTAAAGGTATAGTCGGTGCAAGAATGGGGTGGAAAGAAAAGAAATGAAAAACACGCGAGATCGTGTGGAAAGAAGAATGGTAGAATATGGTCTCGGTGGGGGAGAAGAAGGGAGGAAAGGAGAAAGAAGGGTCGTGCGATCTTGAAGGTTTAAATTGAGTGAATAAATTAGCGCAATATGTGATGACCGATATGTTATAAGCGATTGCGCTAACCTATCAACTCATTGTGTAATGGGGTCAAATCTCTCAAGATTCGCAAGAAAACATGGGTACGCCGAACTTGGTATAGGAGATGAAAGCGTAACGGTCATTTGCCCGGTCGGAACGATAGGACGGACGAAAGGGAGTGAATTAGGGATAGTATCTTTCTCACCGTAGTAAACTATTTCGAACTTGAAAGATTCTATTAATGGTTTGAAACTACTATAATCAACCGAATTTGATGGCTCATCTGAAAATGTAAAGAACTCAAACTCGGGCGGTGAGTCATTAACATCGTCCGAAAAATTGGAACACTCGTAGGTGTTATCGTCTGTGAGAATTGTGTCAGATTCAAGGGAAAAGGTTTCAAGCTCACAGTCTTCAAGCGGGGTCGGAACGATGGAAAGGAGGGAGGGTGATATAACAGTCAAAGGTTCAGGAGGATGAATTGGAAAATCAGACACATCAAACAAAAATGATTCAACCTCAATATTATCCTCAAGACTCTTTTCGATACTATCCTCAATATTCAACTCATCCATGCCATTATCATTAAAATTTAGACGCATATGAGATTCGGGAGAAACATTTAATAACTCGGGATGATGATTTGAAAATAAAATTTCAAGCAAATCGACAGGTTCATCATCCGAAATATTCCCGGCGTCTATATCCTCAATCAAGTGAAAATCAATTTCTTTAGACACCTCATCAGCATGGATATGTATCGATTTAGGTTCTAGATGGGAAGTGTAAAGATCGAAAGGATTAGGTGCGGTTTCACTCGAAAGGGGTTCCTCACAATCTAGCAAATCAAACACTACAAAATCACACAACTCGTTTTTATTTTCAACTGGTGAATCATTTGGAACAATCGATGGAAAACCGGAGTTGTGGGCTTCAATTGGGTAAGGGTAGGTTTGATTTGAAAATGCTCTCTCATTCTCACTCTGTCCAACCGTCTCCTTATACATTAAAATTTTTTGAGCTAGCTGGAAACTAGCTACCGGTTCGGTAGGTTGCATAAGGGCGGCTAAAGATGCTTCCACATTCCTAGTCATTTTATTCGTTGCTGCAATGTATGCTTCCAACGACTCTTCCAAACTAGACTTAGGTGGTGAGGGGGTGTCAGTAAAAGATTCAAAATTGGTTGGATATGTGAAACTCCCTAATGGCTGTGTCGAAACAGTGTCTAGTGAAAGTGGGAAGGTCAGGTATGACTTGTTGGAAGTGGGTGGTTGGGCAGGGGTAGGGTCAACATATGGATAAAAAGGTGAATAGTCATGTTGATCCCTAGAACTAGACGAGTGGAGAGGGGTAAAAGATCGACTGCGAGATTGAACAATATGCTCAGCAATGGACATCGGCCTAGGAGTGACAGAAGGACTTAACGAAGTGGTATCAACATATGTAGGTGGTAAAGGTTGACTCGGTTGACACAGGTAGGTTGAAAAGTCAAACTATTTCTCCTAGACGCCTCTATTTGATCTTTCAACGAAATTTTTGGCAAGGAAGGATCGTTTTTAAATTGACCGAACAAATTAACATATGACGCAAAATTAGGTTCGGGATACCAAAGTTCGGTTAATGATTTTTTTTGTGGAGTACCCATGTTAGAAGAAAAGGGAAAGAAAAAAGGTAGGTGGTGCAAGTGGGGTGCAAGGATTTCTTAGCGACAAAATTTTTACAAGTTTTTATAAAAATTTTCTTTTTTTTCTTTTTCTCTTTATTTGAGGCTGTTTGCAGAAAAAAAAATATCGATAAAGGGCTTAAACACAAATGTAATCAACCAGAAATGCACAATCAGACCTAGATCTAGGGTCGCCTAGGTCTACTAGACAGCTCCTAACTAGGGCTACAAATAGGACCTCAAACCGCCTCTTCACGGACAAGTACGGCCAAGTAAGTGGGAAGGAACCACCACTACAGTGGGCCTAATTAATAACCACTAGCCTAGACACCGCAATGTCAGTTAGGATAAACGGTCGATGCCTATACTAGTCCTTTTCCTATTGAGCTCGATGTCCTTAGGTCTGAGTCTAGTATTTTTTAATTAAAGATTGGTCAATGCAAATGCCTTATGTGATTTCTGGGGTCCTGGGAAGGGTGATGAAATCCCCACCCAATCTGAATTGGTCAAAAAGCCCCTTAAAGTCCAATTAAAGATATGCAAAACAGTAAATCACTTGCAATCAAATATTTTTATTTTAAGCGCGGCGCAAAGAATCCTGCATAAGATTGTTATTTGAAAGGGAAAAGATTTTTGAGCGCAAAGAAATCCTGCAGGCAAATTTACAGAAGATATATCAAGATTTGTAAAGGAGGAGAGAGAAAACTCACAGAAATTTCCAGTGGCGGAATTATTTTTTTTTTTTATCGCGCTTCTGCCACCTTTTTTCTAAGCGCTGATTCGACCAGACCGCGGTGGTTCCGCGGCCAAAAGAGGGCTGGCGCGGCGCGGCGGTTCCGCCGCGCTTTGGTGGGTTCGGATTTTTTTTTTTTTGGACCAGATCACCACGGTTAACTTGTAGACTCGGTCCTCCAAATTTCTTCTGTTCCTCGGTTGTTGTGTCTTCTGTTGTTCCGATCTGTTTTTTCCTGTTTTGATCTTTGTAGATTTCCAGATCCGATTTTCGTATATCCTGCAAAATTCAAACCACAAAGTATCCCTTCCAAAAATAACAAATGATATATATTTTTATATTTTATGATTTTTTCAGATTTTTCTGATTTTTTTTTAAATTTATGATTAACCCGAAATCGCGAAAAGAAAATTCTACGCCATCCCCGGCAACGGCGCCATTTGATTGAATGAGATTTAGCGTGCTTGCGCTTTCTAGAAGATAGATCAAAAATATTTGTAACCGCAATCAAGAACGGCGTCGCTTTGCAGCTAGCCGGTGAGTACGGGTCGGTCCACAGGGATGTTGTGAATTTCCGATTCGTTCTTACGAGTTAATTCCGAAAGGTGTTCGGACAGATTATTAAATCTAAAAAATCTAAATTATCCTAGGGCAATTAATTAAAAGTTATAACTAGGGCAGGAAAATAAATTTACCTAGGGCAAGGAATTTAAATCTACACTAAGGTAAGAAAATAAATTACTTACAGATGGCTCTCTCTAAACATCAAAGCAGGGTTGTCAGATCTGGATTTCTGAATTGAAGAGAGGCACCGATGCTCTCCAAAAGATTTCTAAATTTTATTCATTAAAGGGAGGCATGAAGTTTACAATGAATTAGAGTCCCTATTTATAGAAGATAGGAAACCCTAGGGTTACAATGACTTGCATGTTTGCATTTACAAAAATAGCCCTCTAGGAAGACCGGTCAACGAAGCCACTGAATTTTGGTAAAAAATAATTCTCCTTTTGTCTTCTTCTGGCCGCGGAACCGCGGCAATGGTGGGCTTGGGCCGCGGTTCCGCGGCCCTTTAGTTGGCTCACATGCTGAAATTTTAGGGTTTTGTTCTTGGTTCTTTTTGTCTTCTGGTTCTTTGGTTCTTTTACAAATTGGGCTTCTACATTAGTTCTAGATCTTCAGTGAACAATTTGCAATGGATTTTTAACCGTCCGCTTTGTATTTTTGGACCTTGAGTTGCCTTGTTAATTATGCACTGTCTTTCGATGTAGGCTTGACTAAGATCCTCCCATTTGTTGGTCAAAAATCCAAATTTTCATCGTCTTTACATCGTTTTCACTGTTTCCTGTCCAAGAACCTGTAACCTATAACATGTAGCAGACATGAGTCAAAAACACCTATTTATTTATAAAAAGAATAAGAATGGGGAATATAATAATGCAATATTATGATGTGAACAGGGATAGCCTGGATGCAATGGTAGTACAGTTTTGTTTTATATGTACATTTGATATTGCGGGGCAAGCGTCCGACATGTGGACTGCCGTCACTGCCTATTTGTATATTATTCTTTTGGGGCACGACCGGGGTGAGGTCGATGTACCCGTTGTATGTATATTTTACTTTCTGTACTAGGTTTACCTTAAGGTGGGGTGCACGGATAGCCGGGTTCTAGAGGGCAACGGGCCCGCATCTCATGGCATTGAGACGGAGGGGGCTTCACTCTAGAATTGGCGGGCTATTCGCCGCACTCGTAGGGGGTACAGGTTGGCCCAAGGAAGGGTGCCCAAGTTACCAGATTCCATGATGTGCTGGGTGGTCCATTCACGTTGCTGAAGGGGGCTGCCTCGCTTCAGGTTTTGGCGGGTTACTTGCCGCGCCCGTAGGGGTCTAGGATTTCATTGCACAGGCTATCCACATGACCTGGGGAACGTCGGGTTTCAGTAGCGGCTCTAAGAAACCCAGGGATCCTAGATATCTGTATTGTTCTGTGATACTGATTACATTTCTGTGATGTTGCATTTTATCACGCCTTGAGCGAATATTATATATTGATATATACTAGTAGATGTTGTATAAGTTTTGCATCCGTGCTAGTCCAGTCCCCGCTCTGTCGTTAGTTAAGTAACCTAACGGGTGATAACGGGACCCAGTGGCGAATGCGGATGACATATACGTACATCATTATTTTCGTTCTTTATTGATGTGATCAATTGATGGGACTGCGTTGATTCGGATCAATGCAAGTTAAACAAACCTATTCTAATATTGTTGGAACATTTTTCAAAAAGCTGTTATTGCAAGAACGCTCTCTTTTGTTTGGCACAGTGGTATTCAGTTGGAATATCCTGCTCCTCAGTCGACGAGGCAAGGGCTGAGATCCCTTCACCGGGAGTGACCCCTTGGACAGAAGTTTGCGTCAGGGAAATAACTTCACTATAGTCGTTTACTTTTGCTTTGCATCGTGGTATTCAGTTGGAATATCCTGCACCTCATTCTACGGGGAAAGAGCCGAGATCTCTTCACCGGGAGTGACCTCTTTAGCAAAGGTTTTCGTCACTATATTTTTAAAAAGCTATCCGGTTCCTTCAACGATATCAAGTTCATTACGTTAAAGGTTTTTTGCCAAAAACCATTCGTAGCCCTCCGTCATTTCAGGAAGGTAGCACTTAGTATTCATGCTATGTATGTTGGCCTTCGTCAAGGCATAGTGTATGGTAGCTATTTGTTACTTTTCTGCAGTATAGATAGATGCGTTGGTTTGGGACAGTCGTACTACTATTTTGGCCTTACTCAAGGGTATGTACGGGTGGGTTCAAATTAACCTGGACAATGACGGGTAGAACTTGACATGTGACTTATGATATGTTGGCTTTCATCAAGGTCATAAGAGCATGGGGCAAAAATCACATCGGGAGTTTCAAAAGAAACTGAAACTTGCCAGATATGCGCATATCTTCTGGAGTGTAATAACGTGAGCGGATTCCGTCACGTTATCATGCGATGATAGTTGGATCCCGATTCCCACTGATGAGTTGGTTTACCCCTCGGGTGATCCCGACTAATTCTTCTTTCAGGTTTGGAGAAGAATTTGACGTTACAGTGGGAGGTTTCCAGATTAGATAAAGTGATAACCATTCTGATCTAGGTTAGAGTGCACGCTGAGTGTTTCTTTTCTCTCTCTCTTTGGCAGCGACCATTGACCCGACCCTTGACTATGACTCAGTGACCAAAATTAACCGAACCTTCTTAAACACTGGCTTTTGGATTGTCAGAGTTGCATACCTCATTGCCACTCCTACTTTTACCCTTTTCTCCAGGACACCCCGTATTACTACGAATGTCCACTTTCATTGGACAAAACCATCGTATGGTTATATACGAACTCGAAGGAATTCGAGGATGGTTTCCGGTTCTGGAGAAAACGAATAGGACTATTCTGTTGTCTTTTCCTTTTACCTTCTCTCAGGTTGTGAGTACTCCTTGGTTTAGGAGATAGTACACCTATTACGCAAATTGGATAGTCTTCTTCCAAACCATAGGCTGGTGCCGATCGGTGGGGAATGAAGAAAACCAATTAGCATAACGATGGTGTACAGAAGGTATTAAGTAAAGACAAAGAAATGGATTAGTAAGAGGGCAAAGTAAATTGCGACTGCTATTCACGACCAAACCAAATATTTCTTCGCCAATCCTAAATCACCTTTGTAATTCTCCAGGACACTTCGTATCACTACGAAGATCCACAGTTTATTGGATACTCCATCGTATGGTTATATACGAACTCGAAAAGAACTTGTTCCAGTTCGGGGATGGATTCTGGTTCAGGAGAAATAGGAATAAGGTTTATTCGGTTGTCTTTTATCTTCACCTTCTCTCGCATTGCGAGTGCTCCTAGGATTAGGACAGTACACCCATTATTCTTATTGGATAGTCTTCTTCCAAACCATAGGCTGGTGCCGAACGGTAGTGAAGGAAGAAAACCATTTGGCCTAAAGGGGTGTGCAGAAGCTAACGACTAAAGACATATAAAGGGATTTGGACAGATGGCAAAGAGATATACGGTTACAGTTGTGAATCTGGATAATGGAAGAGGCATTACTAAGAATACCAGGATACCCTATCGAAACATTTCAATGTTTCAGTTTCACTGTGTACTGTTAAAAGAAAACTGATTTCCCAATTAGACACTTGCTCCAGGGTATGTATTTACCAGGTTTGATTCTCACATCTGTATGGTTTTACAGATGATGAGTGGGAGTAAGTTATTGGGAATTAGGTGATCATCCTCATTATATCGGAATTCGTTGTAATTGGTGATATTTGAGGAAATCACCTGGGTTGTTTGCCGGACGGCAAATATTTGGTTTTGAATATCCGTTATAATGCACCAATTTCAAATTGATATATCTGTACGTCTATTTTTATAGAGTGAGATATACCTTTTTTGAAATTATGTCTATCACATTTACCTATATCAGTGGATGGTTGGGTAAGGAGCATTGAACAGCGGTGTAATTCTTCTTAACTATAAGTACAGTTTTCAATCTACGGCACACAGGGAATGAGTTACTAGACTCTGGGGACTTATACAGAGGATTGTACATTATCAAGTGTCCATTAGGACAGAGGGGTTGGTCCTCGTACTATATTCTATTTACTTACGACTTCTCTAGTTCTTAGACATGTGTTTCGTAGAAACACAGGGTCCAAGTTTTAAGAAGTTATATGTATAAGAGTAAAATAGAGAACCAGATGTTGCAAGTATCGGGATTCTTCAAGGTGATCGAAGATGTAGATACTTGTGCATGGTATTCAGTTGATAGTAATGATTAAGAGAACTTGCTTCTTTTTCAGATTACTCATAATTAGAATACTCCTAAGTTGAGTGATTCTGATCGGCCTCTCTCCATTTAGATAACATGCACTGGAGACAGCTGCATGATTTGAATCTGGTTCAATTAAATTAGTGCCTCTGTTTCTGTATTGGATATGGAACAATTCATATCTTGACATTGTTAAGGTACGGGGAGTTTTTCGGCTTATGCTTAAAACCAGACCCCCTCAGTCACTACGAGCGCCCCCCGATCAGTGCAATGAGATTTGTCTATTTATCTATCTCTTGACTCGAAATGGGAGCAGGTTTGAAAAAGGATCTTAGAGTGTCTAGGGTTGGGCCACTCCGGATAACTCAAGGCACGTTTCTATAATGGCTGTTTGTGGGTTGACCTGGGCTATAACGAGGGTTGATTTTCTACCATCTGGATGATCAATAGTGATATTGTTCTTGACTCGCCACAGTTTTAATAAAAATGGATTTTTTCAGAAAACAGTGGTGGGAGTATGGTAGAACTGGAAGTGATTCAAGAACCGCAAACGATTATGGAAAATTTGATAAGAACCTAAATATTCAATCTGGTTTGACATTCTATTGGCTACTTCGCAGATATGGTGGGTAACCTCAGGCACCCGAGAGGTATTTCGGTATGCTCAAGGACGGTGGTAGGGAGGTTCTTGTTTACCCAGACTTGCCATTGCTGTTGTTCCAGACTGTGAGACCCGGCAGGAGGATGAGTATAGCGTCGTTCTGAACTAGCTTTAGAAGTGTACGTCTATATGACTCTGCCAGAGGGTTGTCGTAGTCAGTGGGAGCAGCGGAAGCATAGTAGACAGTGGCTTATGTCTATTTATAGACTAAAGCAGATATAGCGGAGATAGATCATCTATTTCTGACGTGACAGTCATAGGTTTGACTTCATCAGAATAGGGGATGGATCTGTTAAGAAGGTAGTAGGGTGTAATATCCTGGTATTTGGATGACATATACAGAGTAGGAAGTGATATTCCTATACTACGATCGGTTATACTTTGGTTGTCACACAGTGATTTCTCCACAAAAGGACTTGGATATTATATCAGGCATTCTGGTTACTGGACCTATGGTTTTAGATCTAGATTTCGGTGGTTTCCCAATCAGGGTACTTAGACAACATTCTAAGAGTTTTTAGAATGGACGACTCCTGGCACGGTAGTATACCTGCAGGTGATGGAGTCACCCTCTCTAAAGGTGTCTTACAGACTAAAGGGGAGAGGGATGTGCATGATTGGCAGATCACTTGCTTAGGCAATTGAGTCAATCATGAGATGTCAAGCACCACACCAGATTTTATTTTTGCACCAGATGTAATAAGATGATATTGATCCAATCCTGCAGAAACGTTCGAAAGCAGTTTTAGAACATAAGGGGATGTTCTAGGGAAATGATAACGGCATTCTCCTTCGGGAGACAGTTATCATTCCAGGCTTCCAAGGTGACCTGGATGATAGAGAGGTTGTCAGAGTTATAGTTTTCCCTCTGACGAGGGGCGGTATTTTGGACAAGTGGTCCAGGCAGATACTGAGGGAAGGATGGCGCAGGATACCGATTAAGTTCAGTTGACGATACAGTCTAAGAAATTTGGATTTTGAGTTCAAGTATGAGCTAGGTCCCATCAGATTTCCAGACATATTCTAAGACAGGTATTGCTCATTTTGGGAGATGGGTTTCTCCGCGAACTTGAGATAAAGAGAGACATAGAAAGAAACATCACAGCGGATCCACTCACTGAGGCTATTCCTCGAACGCAACGAGCTTTGTGAGACTGATTAGTAGAGGAGTTGGGTGTTCGGTATCACACGGGCTGTGAGTATGCGACATCGCAATAATTAGCCTTGAGTGCAAGTGGGAGATTGTTGGAGATAGTGCCCTCAGAGTCAATTATTGGATTACAGGCACGTGATTGCAATGATTGAGGGAGGACCTGTCCCAGTAGGACAGTCTTACTCAAGATGATAGCATGCTATCTGGTTTATCTTTATCATCATGTACTTTTTTAGGTGACCTTACAGGTCACTATTGCGCGTTGATAGAGCCCCTAGGATTCTTGCTTGACTACCAGAAGTATGAGGGCGATCATATACGAGGGAGCTGGGGTCTATAAGCACATCCTTAAAAGGTCCCTAGTCGTGGGAGTTTCGAGACAGGGCATCGATACTCCAGAGTAGACTAGTGTATACAGTCGAGACACCGACGAGAGGCGGTGGCCGGTCTCACAAGCCACTGGTGTCAATTGGTTCACCTAAGATTTATATAGGTGCTCATTGGGTTATGAGTACACCGGACATGACTCGACGGGAACATGCTAGTTGGTA
This sequence comes from Agapanthus africanus, assembly GCA_030015575.1. Classification (NCBI taxonomy): domain Eukaryota; kingdom Viridiplantae; phylum Streptophyta; class Magnoliopsida; order Asparagales; family Amaryllidaceae; genus Agapanthus; species Agapanthus africanus. The sequence continues at coordinate 564,665,673 of CM057337.1, read as the reverse complement.
TTATACCTGATGTCAGATAGCAGTTCCCTGGTGACATGTGTACAGGTAAGTTCATCGACCTGAGATCGTCATTTTTCTCGTGTGAGTTCCCACTGTGCTTTGATTACTACCCTACCACGGCTCAAAGGATTCATGCAAACAGGTTTTAGTTGGGTACAGTCCCGAGCCACATGGAGGCAGTGAGCGGATCTGTAGGGGTTCGTCTCTCCCTGTAATGGGGGTGAGGTCGCGCTGTGTCTAGGAGAGCCAGTACATGAAAGTCCTTGGCCAAGGCAGGAGATTTACTGGTAGGTATTCCAGTAGTATCTCAGGGTGTTCTGGGCAACACTCCGACACGACTTGTACCACTTTTGGGGGTCTGACTTTTACCAACCCCTAGGCCTGCCATGCGATGCTTATAGATGAACGGACCGGACTGTACGGATATTGTTACTAACAGGCTCAGTAGGGTGTCAGTATGAGTTCGCTCACAGACGTCCCTTTTGGTCAATACCTGGTAGCCCGTTACGTATGGCTAATACCTCTGATGTGCTAGTGGTTAAATCCACAACCAAAGTATTGACGAGTCTTTAGATTCCCCCACAGACCAGTTTCTCAAGTTTCGGGCGAAACGCTGTAGAGGCGGTATGGAGATATGGCAGGGTCCGATCAGATACGTGCGGTATTGCACGGATCATGATCGGACGGATAATACTAGCGGGCTTTGGTTTAAGCCGGATCCTTGTATTGTACAGTGTAGATTTTGTCTCTCTGCATTTGTATTCAGTGGGAATACAAATGCGGGAATGTATATGCAGTCACGGGGTTTTCGTGTAATTTACTACGGGATCAGTTTTCTGAAGTTGCCAGTCTGCATTCCGTTCCGGCCAGTTTTCCTTTATTCCTTCCCGGTCGGACTTTTCCGATGGTGGGGGTTATTTGCAGTTGTGCAAATTATCTTTGTCGAGGGGTTTTCTTGCATTTGTGGCTTCATGATAGATATTGAATCATGAGATTCTTTTTGAATCACTTCTTTTGCATTAATTGAGATTAGAGTTGGATTTGATTTTGTGTGACATTGTTATCATCTCTTTTGGGTGTGGTCACCATTTTCCTTCCCTACACTCACCTCCCTTCTTGGTTTTGATTATTTCCCTCCACCATTTGAGATAAGGGGCAGGCCACTTTGAGGGGAGATGAGAGAGTTCATTTTTTATGAGGGAAACTGATTCATCTCATTTTGCTTGCTTGCAAAATTCCTAATACATCTCCAAAAGCTCATTTCCATTGCTCATTCCTCCATCACCATGGCAACTTCACCCCATTGAGAGAAAGTGATTCTACACTAGCCTACAGCATTTCTTGGGCACGTCGGCTCGCTAACTTCTTGCCCGAGTTGCCTCGGTCTAGAGGTGGGAGCCCGTAAAAGAATCCGGCGATGTGGTGCCCGTTCCGACGAGGAGATGAAGACCGGAGGTTCCGCGAGGAGATCGGAGTGGAGGCCGAAGACCGAAGGACACGGATCGCTCGGTATAGCATTCTACCGTTTCTCGTATTTGCTAGTGTTAGGTTAATGGCCCGATCTAGGATTTTAGTGCGTGGTGGTGCCGGTTTTCTAGTTTGAAAAGTTTTTCGTTTCCGCATTCCGGCGTCGGATTGACGGCCGGGGCGCCGCCGTGCACTTACACATCCAACAGTGGCAAGCTGGCTATTCGAAATGTGGGGGACTGACATAATTGGCCCCATCAAACCAGCATTGTCCAGAGGACATCGATTCATTTTGGCGACAACTGATTACTTCTCCAAATGGGCAGAAGCAGTACTGGTGAGGGAAGTGAAGACGTAGAATATCCTCCATATCTTCAAGACACACATCATTTATCAGTTTCGTACTCCACGACTGATAATCTCCGATAACGGGCCGGCCTTTAGAAGCTACAGGATCAGCCGCTTCGGACAACAGCACAACATAGACTAGAGATACTCCTCGGTCTATAATCCCCGAGCTAACGGTCTAGCTTAGGCATTTAACAAGACCTTGACAAAGATCGTGAAAAAGACGGTGTCCCGAAATAAGAAGGACTGGCATGAGAAACTGCATGAAGCTCTCTGGGCGTATCGAACTACGTTCAAAACGACTACGAACACAACGCCGTACGCGTTGGCATTCGGTACAGAAGCGGTACTCCCCCTCGAGATAGAGCTGCCCTCTTTACGAGTGGCAGTTCATTACGAGCTAACGGACGAAGAGAATGCTCACCTTCGGCTTGAGGAGCTCGATGCCCTTGATGAAACCCGGCTCATAGCGCAACAAAATATAGAGGCTTATAAAGAAAAGATGACGCGCTCATATGAATGATTGGCTAGGCCGAGGACATTCCACCAAGGCGAACTCGTGCTAGTGGTCAAAAGACCTATGATCCCTAATCGCGCCAAACGAGGGAAATTCGAGCCGAACTATGAAGCCCCGTATATCATAGACAAGGTCTACCATGGTGGGGCCTATTTACTCATGGACATGCATGGTGAAAGTCCTTTCAGGCCAATAAACGGTCGATTCCTGAAGAAATACTATGCCTGACGAGTCACGGCCTAGGTCAATGATAAATGACGACTTCTATGTCTGCTCGCTATCTTACTAAGCCCAAACTCTATAAGTAGTAACCGGTCAACGGACCGAAACGTCCTTAAATTAACAACGGACCAAAACGTCCGTAAACTAACGACGGACCACTATGTCCTAAAACTGGCCATTGACCGAGATGTCGATAAACTACAGTGGATTGCGGCATCCCAAAGCTGCTAAAAAAAAGAATAAAAAAAGGGGAGAAAAAAGAAAACGGTATGTCCATAAGCAAAATGGGCACGGCTGAAAACCCGAAAGGGCTCCGTGAGTAAAAACAGCAGGGCTATCGGCGAGTTTTGTGAAAACTTGAAAGGGCGCAATCTCGTTAGAATAAAAAAAAGAAGAAGAGAAAAAAGAAAACGGTATGTCCATAAGCAAAAAGGGCACGGATGAAAACCCGAAAGGGCTCCGTGAGTAAAAACAGCAGGGCTACCGGCGAGTTTTGTGAAAACTCGAAAGGGCGCAATCTCGTTAAAAGACACTTGCAAGGTCCTCTCGACTTTGTAAGGAGAAACCACCTGCGTGAGATCCTTACGACTCATAAGGGAGCAACTCACTTAGGGATCCCCACGATCCCTAAGGAGAAATTACACTTGTGAGATCTTCACGACTCGTAAGGAGAATCCACTTACGAGACCTTCATGGCTCATAAGATTTGAAAGTCTTAAGCTACAGGGATCTGAACCTGTTCTTAAGCAGCCCCCACAATCTTCAATACCGCCCTACAAGTGGCTCAATGCAGACCCTTGTATACAATCCACGGGCGCGAATAAACATTTCCCTAATGAAGTCCCATCCGTGACTAGGGATATGTCTATACGGTGGACACCCTTATAATTCCTCTCGACTTAGAAGGAGAAAATACTCTTGTAAGATCCTTACGACTTACGAGAAGCCATACACTTAGGAGTCCTCACAACTCCTAAGGAGAAAATGCACGTACGAGATCCTCACGACTTATAGGTAGAAGTACCTTTAAGATACCCTTACGGCTCATGAAGTCAAAAGCCTTAGTCGATAGGATTTTAATCCTGTTTACTAAGCCACCTTTGTTCGTCATCGACAGAGGCAAATGATGATTCATTCCTCGCAATATCCCAGTTATAGTGGTACTGATGCCGTAATCAGTGTCTAATTCCAAGCTTGCAGCAAGAAGCTAGCGAGCCACACATGCATACGAAATAGCCGAAATGATGGGGCAACTTGCAAAAAAATCAGCAAGTAAAAATGTATGCATGCAAAATTGCCGAAATGATTTGGCAACTCGCAATAAAAAGCAGCGAGTAAAAATAAAATAAATAGCCGAAATGATTGGGCGCCGCGAAAAATAGCCGAAATGATTGGGCAATCGCGACCTTCGCGATATAAAAACTGAAATGATAGAGCTTCGCGGAAAGAAATAAAGAAAAATGAAATTTATGCCCTACAGGTGATATCATATCAATCCCTGTATACAATCCAGGGGCGCAAACAAAGAGGGAATCACACCTTTCCTCCCCTGGCTTCATCAGAAAAAGAAGCCAAATCTCAACGGTTCACATAGCCTGGAGATCATCTCAACATTCGTCTCATTACAACCGATACACTATCAAGCAAAGCAGAACCGTGGCAACTCCCAGTTCCATGACTCGGCGATGCACAGATGACCGAGAGCCAGACCCCGATTCCGTGAAATGTGGATAAAGTCAACCATTCCTGGTTACGTAGAACACGGCAATGACCCCGTGGGAAGCATCCAGGGCAAATTCCTGGCTACGTGGAACGCGGCTTACGTCAATCCTGACCCCGTAAGAAACGTCCAGAGCGGATTCTGGTCCTCGTAGAGCATGGCAATGACTCCATGTGAAGCATCCAGAGTGGAGCCTGGTTCTCACAGAACACGGCAGTGAACCCATGGGAAGCATCCAGAGAAAAATTCCTGGCTACGTGGAACGCGGCTTACGTCAATCCTGACCCTGCGGGAAACGTCCAGAGCTGATCCTGGTCCTCGCAGAGCACGGCAATGACCCTGTGTGAAGCATCTAGAGCAGAGCCTGGTCCTCGCAGAACGCGGCATTGAACTCGTGGGAAGCATTCAGAGCAAAATTCCTGGTCATGTGGAACGCGGATAATGTCAATTCTGACCCCGTAGGAAATGTCCAGAGCGGAGCATGGTCTTCGCAGAACACGGCAGTGAACCCGTAGGAAGCATCCAGGGCAAAATTCCTGGCTATGTGGAACACGGCTTATGTCAATCCTGACCCCATGGGAAACGTCCAGAGCGGATCCTGGTCCTCGTAGAGCACGGCAATGACCCCGTGTGAAGCATCCAGAGCGGAGCCTGGTCCTCGCAGAATACGGCAGTGAACCCGTGGGAAGCATCCAGAGCAAAATTCCTTGCTACGGAGAACGCGGCTTATGTCAATCCTGACCGCATGGGAAACGTCCATAGCGGATCCTGGTCCTCGCAAAGCACGATAATGACCCCGTGTGAAGCATACAGAGTGGAGCCTGGTCCTCGCCGAACACGGCAGTGAACCCGTGGGAAGCATCCAGAGAAAATTCCTGGTTATATGGAACGCGGCTTATGTCAATCCTGACCCCGTGGGAAACGTCCAGGGAGGACCCTGGTCCTCGCAGAGCACGACAATGACCCCATGTGAAGCATCCAGAGCGGAGCCTGGTCCTCGCCGAACACGGCAGTGAACCCGTGGGAAGCATCCAGAGAAAAATTCCTGGTCACGTGGAACGCGGATAATGTCAACCATGACCCCGTGTGAAGCATCCAGAGCGGAGCCTGGTCCTCGCCGAACACGGCAGTAAACCCGTGGGAAGTGTCACACCCCGCTTCCCAGAGTACGCTAAGATGGGCACGTGACATAGCCAACCATGCTACCTGTGGATACGAAAAATCCCTCCACAGTCACATTACGGCTGTAGAGATATCAAGAACAGGAAAGTAAACTAAACAAACTAGTACATGTCCATAAGCCAGAGTGAAAGAGTCAAGAAATAGTATAATATGCGGAAGCAGAAGATCAGATAAATAAACACCTGGAAATTAAGACAGGATACCAACAGGATCCTCACCGCTCGGCCTAACAGCGGCAATACTTTTGATCAGTCTGCAACAAGGGTAGAGGATCTGGGCCATGCAAAACCCAGACGTCAGCGCGTCACAACATCAAGCGATAATATAAACAGGGGTAGCAATACATGCAGGTATGAGAATAAATGGTAAAATAGGTATAACAGTGATATAAGTGAGGACAGTGAGGGTAATGTGTAGTGAGTAATCTAAACCAGTCTATTGGGTTAACTACTTTCAAGTCTTTGAAATCAATTTGATGAATCATCGATGTTACTCAATAGTATCCCGTGCGTGCCCGGGATCACGATGAAGATTCTCGGGCTGAAACCGAGACATGCCGCTAGGCACTAAAAAGAAAAGGGTAATGATGAATGATGTCCATGGCATCATCCCAAGGCTGGCCTAGCCTCTAAAAATGTAATGGATAACGATGGATGATGTCAGCAGCATCATCCCAAGGCTGGCCCAGCCTCTAAAACTGATCAATAAAGGTAGCACACTGTCGAGTTACAAGTCAGCTTTCATCATTGATTTCCCCATACCCCCAAATTATATGTGTTCAAGTCAGGTGTTAAGTAATCTAGAGCTAATGCCAACACAGGATCAGGCAGGTACAGGTTTGTCTGGATAGACAATAGGAACGGTCCGTAAGGACAACAGGTCAGGTTTGTTGGTATTAGACACAAGATCAGGTAACAGGTAAAGCCATGGTACATCAGGTCAAGCCAGGTAGTATAGGTATCATATCATGTCAAGAGTTGCACGGTACCATGTCGTGTCAAGTAGTAGGTGTAACAAGTCATGTCAGAGTACTCCAAATGTCATATGGGTGCTCATAATCAACGAGCATAAGCATGGGTATGCAAAACAAGCATGGGGTACTAGTAGAAAAATGAAATATCGAAATGTGATATGCAAAAAGGTACAGATTCAAACATATGGTTGCACGGTTATCAGTTTGGGTTTAAGGGGTAGTTTCAACAATACTTAAATACAGTATAACAAATATGGATGTTAAAGATCATGTTAATATGTACTAAATAATCTAGAGATGCAATTGAATATAAATTAGGCTAGATGTATGCAAACGGTCGTCCGATAGGGTATAAACTATAAAAAAGGGGTACTGCGGGCTATGCAAACAATTGTTATTTGATTTACATATGGATGTTGGTACTACGTATAGTAAAACTAAATGCAACATGGTAAGTTTCGAGCTATAAATCTAAAATGATATAACGGAACATCGAGAATTTTAACATGGAAATTATGGTATTGAATTTAAACTACAGGTTTAATGTGCATTCAAATAAGTATATAATAAATTAAATAGCATGTAGCAAGTTTTAATTGCCTTGATCGGATCATGAAGCGGTTTACGGAACGTCACGCGTCGGCGGGAAAAGTTGCGACGCGCGCACGGTACACGGAATGAGTCCAAACAATGCACTAGGTGGATCACACGGGTTAGAGATGCTTGCTGGGTCGTCATGATCGTCGCCTGCTCGGTCGGATTCCGGCAACAAAAGTAAAAGTGAACAAATCAAGAGAAATGCACAAAGAAGGTGAAGAAGATAAGAAGAAGAAGGTCTTACTGGGGTTTGGGGTTCTGGGACTTTCAGGGGAGTCGGCAAGGGGCGACGACGATGAGGGTTGCCGGCGTGAGGGTTTCCCGGCAAGGCTAGGGTTGCCTAGAGGAGTTAGGGTTAGGTTAAGGTTTTGGGTGATGGTGTAGCTGTGCAGGGGTCTGGTGAGGAAAAAGTACAGAGGGGTAGGAGAGGAGGAGATGATGGTGGTGGTTCTGTGAAGCTGGGATCAGCGGAGGTGAGGGGACGGCGACGAGGTGTGGGTGACGGTGAAAAGTGGAGGTTCTGTGGGTGTGCAGGTGAGTGAGAATGAATGGAAGATGATGAAGGTGGAGGTGAGAGGAGGAGGAGAGGAGAATGGTGGTTGTGATGGCGAGGTGAAAGGGGTCGTCGGCGACGAGGGTTTCTGAGGTTGGGTTTGCAGTAGTTGGGGTTGTGCAGGGTGTTGGTGAGGGCTCGGGAAGGAGGAACAAGGAGAAGGAGATGGAGAGGAGGAGGTGGAGGCTCGGTCGAGGGTAGAGAGCGATGAGGAAATGGGGAGTTTAGGGTTATGGCTTGAGGAAGGCAGGAGTTCGTGATTGGTTGAGGGAAGAGGAGCTCGGGTTTATAAAACAGAAGAAGGAGATAGAAGAAGGGAGGTGAGCGTAGTGGGGAGGCGGTGACGAGAATCGAGAAGGGAACAATAAACGCGAGAGGGGAAAGAGAGGGCGCGAGAGGAGAGAGAAAGGGAAGAGAGAAAGAGAGCTGCGTTTGGGAGAGAGAGAAAGAAAAGGAGAAAGATTTTGGGGAAAGATAGAGAGAGACGTGTGGGGCCCGGTGACCAAGAGGAGGATTTTGATTGGTTATGGGAGAATAAAAAGAGAGAGAGAGAAGAGAGAGAGATGCTCGATGGTGGGGCAAGCATAAAAGGAAGCTGGGGATTGGTTGGAGAAAGAATTATTTTTTAGAGAAAGAAGATTTCAGTTGCTAAAATATTATTTGTTAGTTGAAAGTAAACTTAGGCTGTTATATAAAATATAAACGAATATAAAAGAATTTAAAATAGTTAGAATTTAGCGGGATACAGAATAATTCAGAAATGCGTCCGAGTCGGGTCCAAAATTTTGAATTTGAAATACGAAAATTATTAGCAAGTTCCAAAATTTAAAATAAAAGATTATGTAACAGAAATGCATACCCCCAAGAACGGACGCACGTACGTGCGCGTAGCCATCCAAACACGTCCGTTTCACTGAACAGGACGAGAACACGATGCAAGGACACTACCACAGGGTTAGGGGTATCAAGCAGGCCATGTTATGTATTTCTAATTTATTTTACGTGATTTAAATTGTTATATGATAAAATATGCAATATTAGATAAAATACCAGTATGCACTAAACATGAGATGCACGTGTCCATGCAAGAAGTCAAGGTATTCTATAAATAAGAATCAAACAGGTTCAAGCAAGTGGGTCGGGTCGAATGCAATATAAAGTGTAAAATACCATTCGCACCCAAGATATGTTAAATCAAGAAATATCACGAATAAAGAAATACTAGAACTGGAATTGGTATAAATGAACTCGGGTGTTACATTATACCCAACTACAAAAAGAATTTCGTACTCGAAATTCCAAGAACAAGAAAGGATAAACAAACAAGAAACTACAGGAAAAGCTGTGAAAACTTCTATCGGGTTTCATCTTCTCGTTTCCCAAGTTGATTCTCCATGTGAGCGATTACCCCAAGAAACAAGTACAAGAGGGATAACCTTGCTCTTAAGAACCTGTCTCTTCGATCCACAATCGATATCGGTCGTTCCTCAAAAGTCAAATCCTCAAGTACGGTTAGCTCTGATTGATTCAACACATGTGTTTCATCTTGAATATACCTACGAAGTTGAGGTACGTAAAACACGTCATGAACATTTCCCAAAGATTGTGGTAACGCCAAACGGTACGCCACATCTCCAACACGCTCCAAAATCTCAAAAGGTCCAACGAATCAAGGACTAAGTTTTCCTCGACTTCCGAAACGAATAACTCTTCTAGTTGGTGATATCTTCAAATTTCAAAATCACTAACCACAAACTCCAGAGATCTCCTCGATGTATCTGCCGAACTCTTCTGTCGGTCTGATACTGCTTTCATATGATTCTGGTTAGTATTGACCTTCTCAATTGTCTGCACAACCAAATCTGATCCCAACAATCTTCCTTCACCGACATCGTTCCAACAAACAGGTGAACGACACTTGCGACCATAAAAAGCCTCGAATGGAGCCATCTAAACAGTCGCCTGAAAATTGTTGTTGTAAGAAACTCCACTAAATGTAGATGACCTTCCCATGAACCCTTGAAGTCCAACATGCAAGCTCTCAACATATCTTCAAGAGTTTGGATCGTTCTCTCCGACTGGCCATCGGTTTGAGGATGATAGGCTGTGCTAAACATCAATCGAGTCCCCAAACTTTCCTCTAAGCTCTTCGAAAAGTGTGATAAGAACCGAGTGTCACGGTCGAACACGATGCTCACCAGTACTCCATGCAATCTTACAATCTCCTGCATGTACCGTTTTGCAAAAGTTTCTGTTTATTGACCAACTCGAAAAGGAATGAAATGAGCTGCCTTGGTCAAACGATCAACAATCACCCAAACTGCATTGTTGCCTTTTTGGACTCCGCGGCAGAGCTATCATGAAATCCATGGTTATATGTTCCTACATCCATTGAGGAATCGAAAGTGGTTGCAATAAACCAGCAACCCTTTGATGTTCAGCCTTAACTTGCTGACACACCAAGCACTTTTCCACAAAGCGGGCAATCTCCCGTTTCATGCCTTCCCACCAGAAATGCTGTCGTATATCTCGGTATATCTTCGTGTCTCCTGGATATACGGAATAAGCTGAACCGTGCGCCTCCTTCATAAGCTCTTCGCGAGTATTTCCTTTTGGCGCGCACACACGGCTACCATATCTCAACGAACCATCTTCATGGATCAGCAAGTCAGTTCGAAGTCCAGCTTCAACCTGTTCTCGAAACTTTTCCAATCTAGGGTCCTGCGATTGTGATGCCTTAATATTCTCGATCAACGATGAATGTAACTACAGCTGCATCAACTGTCCCGAAGAATGCGGTACCACAACCTCCAAATCAAATATTCGAAAGTCTTCAATGAGTTCCTTCCGTGTAGTCAACATCTGAATTGCTGGTAACCGACTGAGCGCATCCGGAACAACATTAACTTTCCCCGGATGGTACTTAAGATCAAGATCGTAGTCAGCCATCAGCTCCAACCATCTACATTGCATCATATTAAGCTCCTTCTGCGTGAACACATCCTTCAAGCTTTTATGATCGGTGAAAACCTCGACCCTTTCGCCCAAAAGGTAGTGTCTCCAAATCTTTAAAGCGAAGATCACAGCCGCAAGCTCCAAGTCATGAGTTGGGTAATTCTTTTCATGGGTCTTCAACCGTCTCGATGCGTAAGTTATAACCTTCCCATGCTGCATCAAAACACATCCCAAACCCTTCGCAGATGCGTCGCTGTGAATCACCAATTCTCTGGAACTGTCTGGTACGGTTAAAACAGGTGCTGTTATCAACCTCTGCTTCAACGCCTCATAAGCTGATGCACACTTATCCGTCCATATAAACAGTACTTCCTTGCGCGTAAGCTTGGTAAAGGCTCAGCCAAACGAGCAAAATTCTCCACGAACCTTCTGTAGTATCCTGCAAGTCCAAGAAAACTTCTGATCTCTACAACGTTCTTCGGAATCGGCCTGTCTTGAACTGCTGTAATCTTCGGCGATTCCATCTCCAGCTACGACATGCCCCAAAACTTTACTTCTTAAAGCCAAAACTCGCACTTGCTCATCTTTGCATACAGTTTCCTTGCCTCAATGTCTGCAGTGCGATCTTTAAGTGTTTTGCATGCTCTTCAATGCTCCTCGAGTAAACCAGAATATCATCAATGAACACCACTATAAACTGGTCCAAGAACGGTGAAAGATTCGGTTCATCAAGTCCATAAATATCGCTGGTGTATTCGTTACTCCGAAGGGCATCACCAAATACTCGTAGTGTCCATACCGAGTTCTGAATGCAGTCTTGCAAATATCCTCTGGCTTAACTCGGACCTGATGATATCCGGATCGCAAATCCAGCTTCGAGAATACCCTCGTGCTACTAAGCTGCTGATCGCACGCTTTTGGCGTGTCGGATGAAAGAATTAAAGTTTACCGCGATCAGGACGGTGTCGCTATGCAGCTAGCCGGTGAGCACGGGTCGGTCCACAGGGAGATGGTGTTATCTTACCTTCTTGCTTTAGACGAGTCAATAAAGAATCTGTATGTTTGTTCAGTCTAACCTAAGTGTTTTATCTGCAAGTATAAAGTTGTTAAGAAAATACGAGATTGTAAGCTAAGAAATCCGTACTCAAAACCTTTGAGCCGAGTCTTGACCAATTGAAGCTAAGCAATCGGCAACAACGTGGATTAGGGGATTTAAGCGCCGTATTCGTGGAATACGGCTTATTTACCCTTGTCCTTCCGTTCTTGTCTCTTGCGTTCGCCTCCGGCCAAACCGAACGCAACCGGTCGCGGTTAGGAATCACCGTTACCTTGTCAGGGTACGGAGCCTAACGGAGCGCTTGCGTATGGTTTGGGCGAAGTTCAAATGGAAAATAACGGGAAAAGGAATTGGCAAGGAAACTTTAACTTACAATACCGTATTAATTCTTAACAACAACAATAATTACAACATTCACAAAATGAACAAAAGAGAACAAAAAGAAAAGAACAAAGAAAAGAAAAGATACAAGTATTAAAGTGCATGAATAAAATTGCAAGTAATAAAAAGACAAGTAATAAAAAGCGAGTAATAAAAAGAACAAGAAAAGAACACGGAAGTAGAACCCAAGCCAAGCATGTGCTCAATAGCCAACCCTTAAACTTGCAAGCTCAATGAAGAGGTTGCAAGATCAAGGGAAGGGTAGAAAACGCATGTGAAGTGAAGAACTAGTCCCGGGAGAAAATACGACCTTTGAGATCAATAACTAACCCTTAACCATTCAAGCTCAATGAAGAGGTTGAATGAGCAAGAGAAAGCAAAAATCTCAAAGGGGAAGAAGAAGCACAAGAGAATGATACAAAACCCTCATCTTTATTCACATCCATAAAAAGCTCTCACTACAATTCATGGAAGAGGAATGAAGAAGAAGAAGAAAAAGAACTAAAAACTACAAAAGAAAGAGGAACAAAAGAATACAAAGAATGACCCTTGGCTAAGCTCAGTTCTGCTGTATTTATAGGCAGGGAGTTGAAGTTCTAGGGCAACCAGCAGACCCCATGCAAGATTACCAAAAAGCCCCTGAAACACGACAGTGAGTGGGCCCCACATGGCCGCGGAACCGCGGCCAATACCCCCCTTTGGCCGCGGTTCCGCGGCCATCTTGGTGAGTTGGGCAGTGGGTTTTCTGGTGCTTTCCTGGTTTGGTGTCCCCTGTTGTCTGGTACATGTAGTTTCTGAAAATACTTTAACATTTCTTCCAGAATTTCTGTTGAGGAAAGGTGGACTTTTGTGGATGCTTTTGTCATGATTGCCTCGAGCTCCGCGTAGATCTCTTGGATCTTGTGCTACCATTGAGCCTTGTGCCTGAAAACGACATTGATTTGACGTTTTGTCTTCCTAAACTGTTATCTGGCAGCATACGGATGAAGAGCGGAGACCGTGTTTTATCAGTGGTTGGCAGGAACCCGGATATTGTCGTATTTTCTATGAATTTCACCGTTTTAGAACCGAGAACCTGTATCCTGCAAATATATAACAAACACGGATAAAAAGCACCTACCTATAAACACACGAGCGTAAGAATGGGCGGTATAAAATGCAGTATTCTGTGATGAACAAATACCCCCAAACTTAACTTTTGCTCGTCCCGAGCAAAACCAATTATTCACAAAAATAAAATGATAACCGCACTTTCGCAGGGAACGCGATTGCACTGAGCGCGTGCAACAAGCCGTTAAACCTCTAGGTGTCCCTAGCAGGAGGAGTGTTGTCTCCTGAGGGTTTTCAGCGGATACTACCCACAAAATCCGGTCAAGCTAGTTTTGTAAAATAACTAAGATTCAAGCCCCTAAAGTTTTGTTTTAGAAAATAACAATTCTATTATCCTAAGTCTAGACTATCGAACCTTTATTTTTCACACCTCGCTTCTTATTTAACTACAGATTTTATATGTCTTTACGTGCAGTGCAAATAGTGTCGTTAAGTTCCCGAAAAGTCGATTAAAGTCATCATGTCGCACAATAAAGCCCAGATAACAATTTTAAAAGGATCACATAAGTTTTATAAAGAGTTAAGCATTTTTCAAGTTTCGTTTTCCAGTAAGGTTTCAACTTCAGAATTTCTATCTTCCCTAACAGGAAACTAGGTCTTATTCTTCACTCCACCTTTTTCTTGTTTTCATTTCATACACACCTCTGTGAACGTGCAATAGTCTTTATCATAGAATAAAACCTTCATATCTCCGTTAAAATTTTTATAAAAGCCTATCTTTTATCAAGATTATTCTCACACAAAGAACCGTTAGGAATTTTAACTCGGAGAGAACACTTGCTTGACTTTGTTTTAAAACTGGACTTTCTAGGCTTCTTAGCGAGCTTTGGGCCAATGCACCCAAACCAGTTGGTTTTAGGGTATTAGGTGTAGAAACACCCCAGCGGACTTAATTACTCAAGTTACCTAGGTCCAGAAAACAAAAGACAGTTTTGTCGTGAAAATCAGATGATTTAATACGAACGGAGGTATAACCGGTAGTTCAAATATTTTTTTGGATAAAAGACGTGTTTAGTGGGTTTGGTGTGTAATCATTCCAATCAAGTTTTAGATGGGTTATTTTTCAGACTTAGCTCCAATTACGGCATCAATAACATTCCTTCATATTCGCTTTACTTCATAAACTATTCTTGACATTACTTATTTCAGAACAAACCTATTTGATCCTCAGAAAATCATTTATCTTATTTAAAAGTTTTTAAACATAAAAGACTTGTCATCTAATTCCCAAAAACTCACGACACGTGTAGTGTGATGTAAAGACGTATATCAGCTATAGTTAACTTCAAAGGAGAGTTATCTTTCAGGTTTTCAAAATCTAAACATAGGATTTAGTTATTCCTATCTTTTCAAACAAAAACCGTCGAATGTTGAATCAGAGTCCTCCCACTAGCTAACTTGACAGAAAAGTTTTTATGTTTTAAGAAAATTTTCAGATTTTTATGGATTTTATGAATAAGGTATGCAGATGCAAAATATACATATGTATGCGAAGGGAGAAAGCTTACCGAGCATACCCCCAAACTTAAACTTGACAGTGCCCTCACTGTCAGGCTATACCAAGAGGGTCAAAATTGTCGGCGCTCCCCCAAAAACAAATTATATACAAAACAAAAAAGGAAAACAAAATATATACAAAAAAAGTGTCCCCCCCAAACTTAAGTAAAACAGTGTTTCCACTGTTAAGCGATGAAGTTCAGGATTAGGGGGGAAAGAACAGTATCAAACTATACAAGGCCTTACACAGGCCAAAAGTTAGCACCAACCATTCAAAAATCTTATCTCTGTAAAGCGGTGGTTGGTGGAAGAATGCGGAGAGGTAAGAAATGGAGACTACGCGAGACCGCTTGTGGAGAGAAGTGGAATGCGGTCTCGGTAGATGAGAAGAAGAAGAATGGCGGAAGGGAAAATGAAGTGGAGTACGAACTTGAGGGTGCAAATGGAGTAAATAGATTAGCACAATTTGTGATGAGCGATGTGTAAAAAGCGATTGTGCTAATATATTTACCCGTCGAGAGATTGGGTCAAATCCCTCAAGGTTCGTGAGAAACCATGGGTACGCCGAACTTGGTAAACCAGACAATGGAAATGGAAATGATACGGGTTCTTGCAAGGTCGGAACGATGGAAAGGGTGGAGGGAAGGGGTTGAGGAAGGGTATCGGTTAAGGGTTCTGGAGGGTGTACACAGTCAGTGGAAGGGACAGGATGAATTGGAAAATCCGACTCATCAATTAAAACTGGTTCATCCTCTAAACTATCCTCAATATTCTCCTCAAAATTTAGCACATCCATGCACATTTCTTCAAAATCCAGACGCATATGAAGTTCGGGAAAAACATTTAATGACTCGGGATGATGACTTGAAGAGATAAACTCAGCCAAATCTACGGTTTCATCATCCAAAATATTCCCAGCGTCAATATCCTCAATCAAGTGAAAATCAAAATTCTCCGACACCTCATCAAAAGCATGGATATTAATCAATTCAGGTTCTAAGATGGAGGTGTAGAGGTCGAAAGGATTGGGAATGGTTTCACTTGGCAAGGTCCCTCCACAATCTGGCAAATCAAACACTACAAAGTCGCACAACTCATTAAACATTCTATCTTCAACTGATAATTCGTTTGGGACACTTGATAGACTTTCAACACAGGAGTTGTGGGATTCAATTTGGGACGGGTAGGTTTGATTTGGAAGGGGGTATAGCTCACTCTCTCCTCTCAAATTCACAGCATGTCCTGCCGCCTCATCATACATTGGAAAATTTGGAGCTAGTTGAAAACTAGCTCCCGGGTCACTAGGTTGCATGAGGGCGGCCATGGACGCATTCAAATCCATCGTCTGTTGTGAAGCTACCCTAAATTCTTCCAAGGACTGTTCTAAACTAGACATAGGTTGTGAAGGGGTTTCAGTAAAAGATTCACAGTTGTAAGGATACTGAAAACTCCCAAATTGCGGTTCTGATGCAATGTCTAGGGAAGGTGCAAAATTAGGGTAGGATTGGTAGGAGTTGAATGGCTGGACAGGAGTGGGATCAACATTTGGATAAGAAGGTGAATGGAATTGTTGATCCCAAGAATTTGTAGTGGTGAAAGGAGTGAAAGATCGGCTACGGGATTGTTCAATTCGTTCAGCGATGGACAAAGGACGACTTGCAGAAGGGGTATCAACATAAGCGGGTACGGGAGGTTGAAAAGGTTGATACAAAGTAGAATGAGGGGTGCAAGTGTTTGTCCTAGAAGCTGCTATGCGATCTTTCAGTGAAATTTTTGGCATGGATGGATCGTTCGAAGTTCGGCCAAAACAAGAACCGTAAGAAGTGATGTCTGGTTGTGGGTACCAAAGTTCGGCAAGAGTTTTGCGAGGTGGAGTACCCATGATATGAAGAGAGAAAGAGAGAAAGGCAGAGAAAAGGAGGGGAAAAAAGAATGTGATTTTTTTTTTAGTTAGTTGTTAGCAAAAGAATGAAATATACACAAAATATGGACAAAAATCACGACACAAAAATACCACACACCTAATCGTTCTAGGGTTCACCTAGGTCAACTAGACCTGCTCGAGAACTTGATTGTCGAAGTAAAACTATGTCGAGAAACAGGCTTAAAAATACACTGATCACGAGGCCAGGTAAGTGCAGAGATAAGGGGAGGTTGTCCAACGCTTTCGCGAAGTTCCTTAATTAAATAACCCTTTCTCTTTTGGCGGTTTCGCCGTTAACACTTTCCTAGACACCCCGTAAACAATATACCGTTAAGCAAGCTTCTAAATACAGTTAACTTCTCCTAGTGAGCGCGAAGTCCTTAAGGCTTAAAGTCTAGTTTCTTTTAAAATTTGTGCGGGTTATCGTTATGCGCAAGTTCGTGATTTGTGGGCCACGGAAAAGGTGATGAAATCCTTTACCGTAAGTTGTGGGGTTCGCTTGCCCTTAAGTCCGTATTAATGTATGCAATGCGCAATTCAAAAATTCTATAAAGAATCAAACAATCGTTTTTTTAGTTTAAGCGCGGCGCTGCAACAAATACGGGTTAGTCAATTTTTTTTAGCGTTTGCTAGCGAACTTGCAAAGAATCCTGCAAAGAATAGTATATTGGAAGCGTCGGATTTGAGAAGAAGGTGTTAGAGAAATACGTACCGTTAAGATTTTGGGTTAGGAAACCCCCGTTGAATCAAATCCGGTAAGCTTGAAAGGTTCGCTTGCGCGGGTCAAACTTCCCGGATCTTTGGCACTGTACTTTGCAATCACCTTAGCCTTGGATGTACACTTTGCTCCCCACAATCGCAGTTTGCAAATCTGCAAAAATCTGCACTCTTGCCCACAAAAATTATTGTCCAAAAAAAAACAAAAAAAAGAATATTTTTTTTTTTTTATATACAAAAAGAATATTAACCCGAATAACAAGAAAGAAAATACGCTACCGTCTCCCCGGCAACGGCGCCATTTTATACCGTCCAATACCCAACTACAAAAGAATCAAACTCGATTAACCTATATCCTATGGCTCTGATACCAAGAGAACCATGTCACGCCGCGCTTCCCAGAGTACCCTAAGATGGACATGTGACATAGCCAACCATGCTACCCGTGGATAGGAAAAATCCCTCCACAGTCACATTACAGCTGTAAAGATATCAAGAATAGGAAAGTAAACTAAACAATCTAGTACATGTCCATAAGCCAGAGTGAAAGAGTCAAGAAATAGTATAATATGAGGAAGCAAAAGATCAGATAAATAAACACCTGGAAAGTAAGACAGGATACCAATAGGATCCTCACCGCTCGGCCTAACAGCAGCAATACTCCTGATCAGTCTGCAACAAGGGTAGAGGATCTGGGCCATGCAAAACGCAGACGTCAGCGCGTCACAAAATCAAGCGATAATATAAACAGGGGTAGCAATACATGCAGGTTTGAGTATAAATGGTAAAATAGGTATAACAGTGATATAAGTGAGGACAGTGAGGGTAATGTGTAGTGAGTAATCTAAACTGGTCTATTGGGTTAACTACTCTCAAGTCTTTGAAATCAATTTGATGAATCATCGATGTGACTCAATAGTATCCCGTGCGTGCCCGGGATCACGGTGAAGATTCTCGGGCTGAAACCGAGACATGCCGCTAGGCGCTAAAAGGAAAAGGGTAATGATGAATGATGTCCATGGCATCATCCCAAGGCTGGCCTAGCCTCTAAAAAGGTAATGGATAACGATGGATGATGTCAGCAGTATCATCCCAAGGCTGGCCCAGCCTCTAAAACTGATCAGTAAAGGTAGCACACTGTCGAGTTACAAGTCAGGTTTCATCATTGATTTCCCTATAGCCCCAAGTTATATGTGTTCAAGTCAGGTATTAAGTAATCTAGAGCTAATGCCAACACAGGATCAGACAGGTATAGGTTTGTCTGGATAGACAATAGGAACGGTCCGTAAGGACAACAGGTCAGGTTTGTCGGCATTAGACACAAGATCAGGTAACAGGTAAAGCCATGGTATATCAGGTCAAGCCAGGTAGTATAGGAATCATGTCATGTCAAGAGTTGCATGGTACCATGTCGTGTCAAGTAGTAGGTGTAATAAGTCATGTCAGAGTGCTCCAAATTTCATGTGGGTGCTCATAATCAACGAGCATAAGCGTGGGTATGCAAAACAAGCATGGGTTACTAGTAGAAAAATGAAATTTTGAAATGTCATATGCAAAAAGGTACAGATTCAATCATATGGCTGGACGGTTATCAGTTTGGGTTTAAGGGGTAGTTTCATCAATACTTAAATACAGTATAACAAATATGGATGTTAAAGATCATGTTAATATGTACTAAATAATCTAGAGTTGCAATTGAATATAAATTAGGCTAGATGTATGCAAACGGCCGTCCGATAGGGTATAAACTATAAAAAGGGGTACTGCGGGCTATGCGAATAATTGTTATTTGATTTACATATGGATGTTGGCACTACGTATAGTAAAACTTAATGCAACATGGTTTGTTTTGAGCTATAAATCTAAAATGATATAACGGAACATCGATAATGTTAACATGGAAATTATGGTATTGAATTTAAACTACAGGTTTAATGTGCATTCAAATAAGTATATAATAAATTAAATAGCATGTAGCAAGTTTTACTTGCCTTGATCGTGTAGGGTTCCTAGGCACGCTAATGAAGTCTCACAAGGCTTCAACCATGCTAATTTTAAATTTTATGAGTGCCGAGAAACCCTAATACGGATCGTCGACTAGAATTTTAGGCGAAACAAGAAAATAGTTAACATCTTAACTAAAAGTGAGATGCTACAACCTTTGTAGATCCGGTTATCCACTTCCTTAGCTCCACGTAGACGTCCTCTCGCTGTTCGTCTCGAATCCCGAACTCAAGCATCGGCTTCATCGGAGAAATGGGCGGGCAAGGTCGTCGGCTTCGTGCCGAAGATGATCTACGTCGAGGCTTCACAAGATCAAGCTCCGACTTCACCAATTTGTGAAACTTGTGAAGAAAACACCCTATACTACTTGGCAAGAGGTAGAGGGTGAAGAAATAGGCTTTAGATTTGGATTTCTCTCACTATTGCTCAAGTTGCCCTTGATGGACTTAAGCTTTTTCTTGAAGAAGAAGATGATGATCAAAATAGAATATGATAAGTGTTGGATTTAAAATGAAAATAAATCAATACTTATCATAAGCTAACCATGGTAAAGTGTAGAGAATGAACTAGGATTAGTTTCAAATGGTTAGGGTTAAGCATGAGACAAGAATGGTTACAAAGTCAAAGCTTCATGAAGCTTCAACTAGAAACAAAGAAAGCCACCATTCTTATCATAATCTTTTCAAAATAAATAAACAAATAAATAAATGAAAAAGAAAACCCTAATCATCAACTTAACCATGGTTTAATTCTTTACACTTAACCAAATGAGCAAGTATCATCAAACATGATACAAACATGTGCACAAAAGTATATCACATATACAATTTGCACATCGAGTGAGAAAAACCATTTAAAGTGAACCAATACTAGTTAATGCAAAGTAATATATTAAATATATAATTATACATTAAATCATTAAATCAACACTTGATTTAACGATCCGGTCATATCGCTTATAACCGACTAGTATCCTATGTATCGGCTTATCGAATCAATCCTTGATTCGATATCTAGGTTATATCACATATGACCAATCGATACATTCATCATGAGAATGGAATACGGCATCACATACACGCATTATTCTCGGTCCTGCACATATCTTATATGCGCTCCTATTTCGTTTCGCTTGAGCCAGGAAACCTCTGTGTAGAACTCTAAAGACTCGTCAATACGCCGATAGCAGATGATGATCATATCAAGCACCCACAAGCCGCAAGCGGTCTGCTAAACGTAACGGCCATCCGGGTATTGAGCGATCAGAAGATCGACGAGCTAGCCCGCTCACACTCCTGTGAATCCAACCTGTAACACTTACCGTACAGTCCGGTCTGTTCGTCTGATATGTCGCATATCAAGTCTAGGGGTGGTAAACGTCAGACCCCAATAACCGATAAGTCGTGCCGATGTGAGGCTCATAACGGGTCGAGAAACTACTGGTAACACTTACCAGCAAATCTCTGATCAGCCCTGGCCAGGGACTTCCCTGTTACGGCCAATCGAGCACAGCACAACATCAACCCCCAATACCGGGAGAGACGAAACCCCTCCTATCGCTCATTACCTCCATATGACTCGGGACTGTGCCCAAAGACCACCGTTTTGCACGCCCTCATGGATGTGGTAAGGTGGAGATCAAAGCACAGTGGGAATCACACAAGACTCTATGACGATCTCGGGTCTACAGACTAACCTGCACAAGTGTCACCTGAGAACTGCCATCAGACGTGAGGTATAATACCATCTGGGAGTTCTCGGCGAGTCCATCCAGTGTACCCAGTCTCCACTGAGCACCCGTACACCATCTCTGATGTCAAACACCAATGGATATGGGATCATCCATCGCCCATCTCATGGGTCGAGAAGCGTATATGCTAGTCTACACTGGTATATCGATGCCCCGTCTCGATACACCCACGACTAGGGACCTTGAAGGATGTACTTATGGACTACGATGTCCCCACTAGTATGATCTGCATCATAGTCCAGGCAGTCAAGTACACATCCTAAGGGCTTTATCAACATGTAACTATAAGACAGTTAAAAGAGACAAGTGTACATGTTAAGATAAAGAGCAACCAGATAGCATACTATCATATCGAGCAAGAAAGTCATCTCTATATATGTCCAAGCATCCAATATAATATACATCATCTGTACAATACTGGCCTCTAGGGCATACATACAACTAACAATCTCCCACTTGCACTAGGGCCAGCTGCTGTAGTATCGCATACCGAGCATCCCGAAGAGTCTCTCAAACTGTATCTGGGGAATGGCCTTCGTGAGTGGATCCGCCGTGTTGTTCTTCGTGTTAACCCTCCTGACCTCGATCTCCCGGCGATCAACTATCTCCCGGATCAGGTGATACCGCCTCAGAATATGCCTGGATCGCTGATGGGACCTAGGTTCCTTGGCCAAAGCCACCGCTCCATTGTTATCGCAATACAAAGGTATTGGATGCTCAATGGATGGAACCACTCCAAGTTCAGTAATGAACTTCTTGATCCAGACAGCCTCTTTAGCAGCATCGTTGGCAGCGATGTATTCAGCCTCCATCGTCGAGTCTGCCACGGTTTCCTGCTTGGAACTCTTCCAGCTAACCGCCCCTCCGTAAAGGGTAAAGACAAATCCCGACTGCGACTTAGAGTCGTCCTTATCACTCTGGAAGCTCGAATCGGTAAAGGACTCCACTTGGAGTTCTCCGTTACCATACACCAAGAGCATCTCTTTAGTCCTTCGCAAGTACTTGAGAATGCTCTTCACAGCTGTCCAGTGACTCTCCAGGATCAGCTTGATACCTGCTCACTACACTTAGTGAGTATGCTACATCGGGTCTGGTACATAGCATCGCGTACATGATAAAGCCTACAGCCGAAGCATAGGGTATCCCTTGCATGCGAGCTCTGTCCAAATCAGTCTTGGGAGACATCTCTTTGGAGAGAGTGACTCCAGAGATCGTGGGCAAGTTCCCACGCTTGGATTCTTCCATACTAAACCTCTTTAGTATGGTGTCAATGTACCTGGATTGGGACAATCCCAATATCCGTTTGGATCTATCTCTATAGATCCTAATTCCCAATATGCAGGAGGCATCACCAAGATCTTTCATCGAGAATCTTTGTGATAAGAAGAGCTTGACCGATTGCAGCATAGGAATATCATTTCCTATCAAGAGTATATCGTCCACGTACAATACGAGAAAGACAACCTTACTCTCTGCCACCTTCTTTTAAATACAAGGTTCATCTGGATTTTTGACGAAATCAAACTCTTTGATAACGACATCAAAGCAGATGTTCCAACTCCGCGATGCTTGCTTTAATCCATAAATGGATTTAAGCAGCTTGCACACCTTCCCGCTGCTCCCACTGTCTACGAAGCCCTCTGGCTGAGTCATGTACACGCACTCTTCTAAATCACCATTTAGAAAGGCGGTCTTAACATCCATTTGCCAGATTTCGTAATCATGATATGCAGCGATGGCAAGCATGATCCGGATGGATTTAAGCATAGCCACTGGAGAAAAGGTTTCGTCATAGTCCATACCTGGTCTTTGACGAAAACCCTCTGCTACAAGTCTAGCTTTGAAAGTCTCCACTTTCCCATCTACACCAAGTTTTTTCTTAAAGATCCACTTGGTCCCGATGGGTTTTACCCCTTCAGGAGCAACAGCCAAAGTCCATACTTTGTTGGTGTACATGGATTCCATCTCGGACAGCATTGCATCCAGCCATTTCACTGAGTCCCTACTCGTGATGGCCTGCTCAAAGCTAGTTGGGTCATCATCCTCCATGATGCAATCCTCGCTCCCACCATCCATGAGAAAACCGTAGTATCTCTCAGGTCGGCGAGGAACCCTACTAGATCGGCGGAGAGGCTGGGGTTCGTCGGGTACTACTGAATCCTCTGGTTCCACCAGATCTTCTGTTGTAGCTTCTGTAGCTGGAACCTCTTCCAGTTCTACCTCATGACCACTAATCTCTTTTTCAAGAAATTCCTTTTCTAAAAAGGTGGCATGCCGAGAAACAAACACTCTTTGTTCCTCAGGGTGGTAGAAGATATACCCTTGTGAATTTTTGGGATATCCTGTAAATTTGCATAGAACAGACCGTGCCTCGAGTTTGTCCGGATTTTGTCGTTTGACATAGGCTGGACAACCCCATGTCTTAACATAGTTAAGACATGGTATCTTCCCTTTACATATCTCATATGGAGTGGTAGGCACTGATTTGGTGGGGACCATATTCAATAGATGTATGGCTGTCTCAAGCGCATACCCCCAGAAGGAAATAGGTAACTCAGCTGTGCTCATCATAGAGCGCACCATATCTAATAGGGTGCGGTTCCTCCTTTCTGATACATCGTTGTGCTGTAGTGTATATGGATGAGTCAGCTGAGAGAGAATCCCATTCTCTTTTAGGAAGTCCAGGAATTCATTGCTTAAGTATTCACCTCCTCGATCAGATCGAAGGATTTTAATACTTTTTCCGGTTTGGTTCTCGACTTCTTGTTTATATTCTCTAAATTTCTCAAAAGCTTCAGACTTGTGTCTTATCAAGTACACATGTCCGTATCTTGAGAGATCGTCAGTGAATGTAATGAAGTACGAAGAACCATCCCTGGCATGTGTAGACATGGGACCGCATACATCACTATGTATCAGTCCCAAGAGTTCGGTAACTCTTTCTCCGTGTCCCGTAATCGGAGTTTTGGTCATCTTGCCTTTGAGACATGACTGGCAAGTGTCATAAGATGAAAATTCGAATGGTTTCAAATATCCATCCTTATGCAACTTAGCCAGTCGTGTCGCATTGATGTGACCCAGTCTACAATGCCACAAGAAGGATTCGTTCAGTTCTGAACTCTTCCTCTTGTGTGTGTTTGTTATTCTCAGAACTGTTGATTGATTTAGAACATAAATGCCATTGCACAACGTGCCTGATCCAACCAACTTTTGGTTACGGAAAATGTTCATAACATTATCCTGTAATACAAAATTATATCCCTCTTTACTCAATAAAGAAACCGATATAATGTTGCATATCAGGTTCGGCATGTAATAGCATTCGTTCAGAACCAATGTATTACCAGTTGGTAATACAAGGTGATATTCCCCGACAGTCTTAGCTGCAACAATTGCACCATTTCCAACTCTAATGTCTTTATCACCTTCTCCAAGTTCTCTACCTTTCCTGAGCCCATGTAACTGATTACATATATGGGATCCTGACCCGGTATCTAATACCCAGGACGTAGAGCAAATGGAGAAACAGTTCTCAGTAACGAATACACCCGAAGAAAATGCATCAACATGTACTTTCTTCTCTCGGGTGGCATAGGAATCCTGGTATTCCCCTATGTCCTGTTCATTCCTATAACTCTTATAAGAAAGAACGGAACCAACGTTCCCCAGCACAGTAAAACATGCGGGTTCAGTCAATACATCCATATTATTATCTTTATTAGGGCATCGATATGGTCGCTACCTGGAGAGAGAGAGAGAAGAAAACACTTTAGCGTATGCTCTTGCAAGATCAGATTGGTTTTTATCTTATCTAATCAGGATGGCTCCCACTGGTTTTTATCAAATCTTCCTTCAAACCCTAAAAGGAAAGACTAGCTGGGATTAATTACACACTACAAGTTCGCCAATCTTTCAGCCAGGCCAGTGTCGGTACTTTGAGGGAGGTCCCCCCGTGCTTTCGCACGAACCTAATTAATGTAAACCTCGTTTTCCCAGAGGCGTAACCCCGTTGACACCTTTCTAGACACCTACTTGATCGGCTAATTGTAATGTGTAAAACTCTCCTAGGAGTAACTCTTACTCACAGTGGGTATCGGGATCCAACTATCTCATAAAAGGTATGCAATCTCATTGCAAATTTCAACACTTGAAATTCCCGATAATGCTTTTGCCCCTAGCGTGCTATGACCTTGACGAAAGCCAACAAACCACAGCCCGCTAGTCAAGTTCAACCCGTACATTTCTTGACTGAATTAAACCCACCCGCACGACCCTTGACGAAAGCCAACAAAGCCGTACGACTACCCTAATCCAGTCGCATCATATGCAGCAGATAAGCAGCACATAGCTACCGCACACTACACCTTGACGAAAGCCAACAAATGTAGCACGAATACTATATGCAACTTATCTGAAATGACGGAGGGCTACGCAGGTTTTTCTGCAAACCATGAGCGTAATGAACTTGATATCGTTGTAGAATCAAATGAAGTTTTGAAATGGAGTGATTTTGAGGCTTTTCTAGTTTTGCTAAAGGGGTCACTCCCGGTGAAGGGATCGTCGGCCCTTTCCTCGTCGAATGAGGTGCGGGATATATCATATATATCACTGTGCAAAGCAGAAACTATAGAAGTAATCAAAAAACAAACCGAGTGTGTAGCATCTGCCAGTTATTGCTAAAGGAGTCACTCCCGGTAAAGGGATCTCGGTCCTTTCCTCATTGAATAAGGTGCAGGGTATATCATATATACCGCTATGCAAAGCAAGAACTGTAGCTACCTGTTTTATTTTAAAATTTGATTCTACAACATCTTTTAGGCTTCTTTTCTTTCATTAATCACATTAATGAAGTCCCATCATTTAATTACCTAAAACATCACAGATAAATACGACATACATTTATGCCATCCGCACTCGCCTGGATGTCCCCTCGTGCACCGTTAGGTTAGGTAACTAACGACAGAGCAGGGCAGGGCTAGTGCTGGTGCAAAACATAAGTAACGTCTATATAATATATCATATATACTATATACAGTATCTATCACAGAACATCACATGATCACATCACAGAAATCGCAGCAGAAGAAACATATGAAACATTGGATATACTAGGACGTCCGTGTTTTCAATACGAGCCAGTATAAAACATGGATTCCACGGTCGTGATGAATAGCCAATCCCACACCCTCTAGACCCCTACGAGAGCGGTAAGCAACCCTACCAATTCTGGGGTTAGGAGACCCGGACTCGACTCCTCGAGATGGTCTCGCACTCGACCTTAGAACCCGGTTACTTGTGCTCCCCTCCTTGGGTCTATCCTAATGCGGAAAAGTAAATAATATACAAAAGGTGACATCTTCCGCAACCTGGAAGTGCCCCAATAAAAGAATATTACATACAAGTTTTTACATGAATGAAAATGAAAAACACTCATCTCACATAAAAACCCCCGGCTATTCAAACACGACAATCCAATATAACATATCCAGCAACACATAACATCACATGTCATCAACGTAAGTAAATATGCGCATCCCAATTGTCGTTGACATATAGCAACGAAACCGGCGATATCACATATTACACTTACGGTCACAGAAAAGAAAGTGTAAAACTACAACAATTGGAATCCGCAACCTCTTTAGACATCACAAGCCTAATCAAATGAAATACTTAGACATCACATGCCTAACAGTTATAAATCCCGCATTTTAGTCTCATTATCGAAAACTCTTTTCAATATCAAGTGAGACTAAACCGCTAGATTTATAACATTCATTCAGTTATCTCATAACTGTTTGTGAATTCCAATTATTGTATCCCATTCCGGATAAATAGAAAATATTAAACTTTCCGATCGAACATTCGAACACCCAAGGTTTTCCCGAAACTGTTCAACACATGAAATAAGTTCAAAGACATTCACTTCATGCCTCAGTACCAACGGTCCAGCCGTAGAAGGGTCAAGCCAACGCCTCACATGTGGCACGCCGTACCGCCCCAAACCCGAAGGTTCAAAGGGCAGTTCAAGACGGTCACATAATCGAGTTAAGGTTTGTTGTCTTATAGAGGGTCCATCGCGTTACTTGCACTACTTAGAACGTCTTTAAATCTCGGAAAAATCGAACACTTGGAAATTTTCCGGCAGGGGAAAAGTTGGGTATTTATATCCGGTCGAACTTTTTAACATATTCAAAAATTATCCGGAAAACACATAGACAAAGTTTGATAATCCGATCGAATATACGAACTCCCAATACAACCCAAAAAACTCAACTCTTGAGTTCAAATAAAAAATTCCCAGGAAAACCAACACTAAAAACTAGGAATTACTGTGTAAACAAAATCGTCTGAAGAGACAAACTGGCCGCGGAACCGCCGTAATAGGCATGCTATTGCCGCGGTTCCGCTGCGTCTTTAGCGATTCAGGTTTTCAAACTTCACAGTAATTCTTAGAAATACCTGCGGATTTTTCTACATATTTTTAATTCTCAAATATCCACGATTTCAGAAAATGTACAGAGAGCATTTTGGATTTAGGGTTTCGGGTTCGTTCGGGTTTCAAACGTCGTCTAGATTTCGCCTAAGGCTCTAGCTAGGCTCTGATACTACTGTAGGGTTCCTAGGCACGCTAATGAAGTCTCACAAGGCATCAACCATTCCAATTTTAAATTTTATGAGTGCCGAGAAACCCTAATACGGATTGTCGACTAGAATTTTAGGCGAAACAAGAAACTAGTTAACATCTTAACTAAAAGTGAGATGCTACAACCTTTGTAGATCCGGTTATCCACTTCCTTAGCTCCACGTAGACGTCCTCTCGCTGTTCGTCTTGAATCCCGAACTCAAGCATCGGCTTCATCGGAGAAATGGGCGGGCAAGGTCGTCGGCTTCGTGCCAAAGATGATCTACGTCGAGGCTTCACAAGATCAAGCTCCGACTTCACCAAGTTGTGAAACTTGTGAAGAAAACACCCTATACTACTTGGCAAGAGATAGAGGGTGAAGAAATAGGAGGTGGGTTCACTTTAGATTTGGATTTCTCTCACTATTGCTCAAGTTGCCATTGATGGACTTAAGCTTTTTCTTGAAGAAGAAGATGATGATCAAAATAGAATATGATAAGTGTTGGATTTAAAATGAAAATAAATCAATACTTATCATAAGCTAACCATGGTAAAGTGTAGAGAATGAACTAGGGTTAGTTTCAAATGGTTAGGGTTAAGCATGAGACAAGAATGGTTACAAAGTCAAAGCTTCATGAAGCTTCAACTAGAAACAAAGAAAGCCACCATTCTTATCATAATCTTTTCAAAATAAATAAACAAATAAATAATTGAAAAAGCAAAACCCTAATCATCAACTTAACCATCGTTTAATTCTTTACACTTAACCAAATGAGCAAGTATCATCAAACATGATACAAACATGTGCACAAAAGTATATCACATATACAATTTGCACATCGAGTGAGAAAAACCATTTAAAGTGAACCAATACTAGTTAATGCAAAGTAATATATTAAATATATAATTATACATTAAATCATTAAATCAACACTTGATTTAACGATCCGGTCATATAACATATAACCGACTAGTATCCTATGTATCGGCTTATCGAATCAATCCTTGATTCGATATCTAGGTTATATCACATATAACCAATCGATACATTCATCGCGAGAATGGAATACGGTATCACATACACGCATTATTCTCGGTCCTGCACATATCTTATGTGCGCTCCTATTTCGTTTCGCTTGAGCCAGGAAACCTCTGTGTAGGACTCTAAAGACTCGTCAATACGCCGGTAGCAGATGATGATCATATCAAGCACCCACAAGCCGCAAGCGGTCTGCTAAACGTAACGGCCATCCGGGTATTGAGCGATCAGAAGATCAATGAGCTAGCCCGCTCACACTCCTGTGAATCCAACCTGTAACACTTACCGTACAGTCCGGTCTGTTCGTCTGATATGTCGCATATCAAGTCTGGGGGTGGTAAACGTCAGACCCCAATAACCGATAAGTCGTGCCGATGTGAGGCTCATAACGGATCGAGAAACTACTGGTAACACTTACCAACAAATCTCTGATCAGCCCTGGCCAGGGACTTCCCTGTTACGGCCAATCGAGCACAGCGCAACATCAACCCCTAATACCGGGAGAGACGAAACCCCTCCTATCGCTCATTGCCTCCATATGACTCGAGACTGTGCCCAAAGACCACCGTTTTGCATGCCCTCATGGACGTGGTAAGGTGGAGATCAAAGCACAGTGGGAATCACACAAGACTCTATGACGATCTCGGGTCTATAGACTAACCTGCACAAGTGTCACCTGAGAACTGCCATCTGACGTGAGGTATAATACCATCTGGGAGTTCTCAGCGAGTCCATCCAGTGTACCCAGTCTCCACTGAGCACCCGTACACCATCTCTGATGTCAAACACCAATGGATATGGGATCATCCATCGCCCATCTCATGGGTCGAGAAGCGTATATGCTAGTCTACACTGGTATATCGATGCCCCGTCTCGATACACCCACGACTAGGGACCTTGAAGGATGTACTTATGGACTACGATGTCCCCACTAGTATGATCTGCATCATAGTCCAGGCAGTCAAGTACACATCCTAAGGGCTTTATCAACATGTAACTATAAGACAGTTAAAAGAGACAAGTGTACATGTTAAGATAAAGAGCAACCAGATAGCATACTATCATATCGAGCAAGAAAGTCATCTCTATATATGTCCAAGCATCCAATATAATATACATCATCTGTACAATACTGGCCTCTAGGGCATACATACAACTAACAGATCGGATCACGAAGCGGTATACGGAATGTCACGCGTTGGCGGGAAAAGTTGCGACGCACGCACGGTACACGGAATGAGTCCAAACAACGCACTAGGTGGATCACACGGGTTAAAGATGCATGCTGGGTCGTCGTGATCGTCGCCGGCACGGTCGGATTCCGGCAACAAAAGTAAAAGTGAAAATATCAAGAGAAATGCACAAAGAAGGTGAAGAAGATAAGAAGAAGAAGGTCTTACTGGGGTTAGGGGTTCTAAGACTTTCAGGGGAGTCGGCAAGGGGCGACGGCGACGAGGGTTGCCGGCATGAGGGTTTCCCGGCAAGGCTAGGGTTGCCTAGAGGAGTTAGGGTTTGGTTAGGGTTTGGGGTGATGGTGTAGCTGTGCAGAAATCTGGTGAGGAAAAAGTACAGAGGGGAGGGAGAGGAGGAGATGATGACGGTGGTGCTGTGAATCTGGGGTCGCCGGAGGTTAGGGGACGGCGACGAGGTGAGGGTGACGGTGAAAAGTGGAGGTTCTGTGGGTGTGCAGGTGGGTGAGAATGAAGAGAAGATGATGAAGGTGGAGGTGAGAGGAGGAGGAGAGGAGAATGATGGTGGTGATGGTGAGGTGAAAGGGTCGTCGGCGACGAGGGTCTCTGAGGTTGGGTTTGCAGTAGTTGGGGTTGTGCAGGGTGTTGGTGAGGGCTCGGGAAGGAGGAAGAAGGAGAAGAAGTTTGAGAGGAGGAGGTGGAGGCTCGGTCGAGGGTAGAGAGCGATGCGGCAATGGGGAGTTTAGGGTTAAGGTTTGAGGAAGGCAGGAGTTCGTGATGGGTTGAGGGAAGAGGAGCTCGGGTTTATAAAACAGAAGAAGGAGATAGAAGAAAGGAGGTGAGCGTAGCGGGGAGGCGGTGACGAGAATCGAGAAGGGAACTGTAAACGCGAGAGGAGAGAGAGAGGGCGCGAGAGGAGAGAGAAAGGGAAGAGAGAGCTGCATTCGGGAGAGAGAGAAAGAAAAGGAGAAAGATTTTGGGGAAAGATAGAGAGAGACGTATGGCGCCCGTTGACCAAGAGGAGGATTTTGATTGTTTGTGGGAAAATAAAAAGAGAGAGAGAGAAGAGAGATAGAAGAGAGAGAGATGCTCGATGGTGGGGCCAGCATAAAAAGAAGCTGGGGATTGGTTGGAGAAAGAATTATTTTTTAGAGAAAGAAGATTTCAATTGCTAAAATATTATTCATTAGTTAAAAGTAAACTTAGGCTGTTTTATAAAATATAAACGAATTTAAAAGAATTTAAAATAGTTAGAATTTGGCGGGATACAAAATAATTCAGAAATGCGCCCGGGTCGGGTCCAAAATTTTGGATTTGAAATATGAAAATTATTAGAAAGTTCCAAAATTTAAAATGAAAGATTATGTAACAGAAATGCATACCCCCAAGAACGGACGCACGTACGTGGGCGTAGCCTTCCAAACACGTCCGTTTCACTAAACGGAACGAGAAAACGATGCAAGGACGCTACCACAGGGTTAGGGGTATCAAGCAGGCCATGTCATGTATTTTTAATTTATATTACGTGATTTAAATTGTTATATGATAAAAGATGCGATACTAGATAAAATACCAGTATGCACTAAACATGAGATGCATGTGTCCATGCAACAAGTCAAGGTATTCTACAAATAAGAATCAAACAGGTTCAAGCAAGCGAGTCGGGTCGAATGCAATATAAAGTGTGAAATACCATTCGCACCCAAGATACGTTAAATCAAGAAATATCACGATTAAAGAAATATGAGAACTGGAATTGGTATAAATGAACTCGGGTGTTACAGGAAGCATCAAGAGCAATTTCCTGGCTATGTAGAACGCGACTTATGTCAATTCTGACCCCGTGGGAAACGTCCAGAGTCTATCCTTGTCCTTGCAGAGCACGAAAATGACCCCGTGTGAAGCATCCAGAGCGGAGCCTGGTCCTCGCCAAACACGGCAGTGAACACGTGGGAAGCACCCAGTGCAAATTCAGGGTTACGTGGAACGCGGCTTATGACAATCCTGACCCCTTAGGAAACGTCCAGACCGGATCCTGGTCCTCGCAGAGCACGGCAATGACCCCGTGTGAAGCATCCAAAGTGGATCCTGGTCCTCTCCGAACACGGCAGTGAACCCGTAGGAAGCATCCAGAGCAAAATTCCTGGTCACGTGGAACGCGGATAATGTCAACCATGACCCCGTATGAAGCATCCAGAGCGGAGACTGGTCCTCGCCGAACACGGCAGTGAACCCGAGGGAAGCATCTAGAGCAAATTTCTGGTTACGTGGAACACGGCTTATATCAATCCTGAACCCGTGAGAAACGTCCAGAGCGGATCCTGGTCCTCGCAGAGCACGACAATGACCCCGTGTGAAGCATCCAGAGCGGAGCCTGGTCCTTGCAGAACACGGCAGTGAACCAGTGGGAAGCATCCCGAGCAAATTCCTGGTTACGTGGAACGCGGCTTATGTTAATCCTGACCCCGTGGGAAATGTCCAGAGCGGAGCCTGGTCCTCGCAGAACACGGCAGTGAACCCGTGGGAAGCATCCAGAGAAATTCCTAACTCCGTGAAATACGGATAATGACAACTTCACCCATCACTTGCGGGTCCTCACGACTCGTAAGGGAGTAAATTCACTTATGAGATCCTTATGATTTTCAAGAGAAAACACACTTAGGAATCCTCACGATTTGTAAGGAGAAATTACACCTACGGGACCCTCTCCGGTAGTTTGTGCACCCCCTCCTTGGGTCTATCCTAGGAGCAAAAACAGTAAAAGAAATTATACAGTAGCGGCTACAACCTCATCCCGGATGTGCGGCCATATAAATAATATTACATCAATTACAAATTACATGAATTGAAAGATAAAGAAAACTCACATCTCACAACCCCCCGGCTATTCATCCGCGACAATCCAACGAATTCATATACACATACCATCAACATTACAGAACACAGATATGTATAACCCCCACTAATCCACGTATAGCGATTAGCAGATGTTCAATACATATATCACATCACAGATATAACACATTAGCCAAAGTCTAGAGAAGTTCGATCAAAATACGGATTTGTAACGACCCCAAAAACAAATTTGTTTTCTGGAAAATCTGGGCAGAAACAAACCATCCTAAAAATTATAAAACACTATTATAAAAACAATGCAGGGGAAACGACCCACGGCCGAGTCAACTCGGCCGCGGATCCGCGGCAAGAGCATGCTCTTACGGCGTTTCCGCGGCGCTTTGATCGAGTCACTGGATCGTTTTTCTTGGGTGTTCTTTAAAAACCCTGAGCCGATTTTTAGTGTATGATTAATTATTTTTTGAACAGAAATAAAAATCGGCAGAAAGTTGATATTTTTGACGTGGTTTGCGGTTTTTTCTCCGACCGAAATTCTAAATACTTTGCTAACTTGCTAGATAGTGTTTAGCTAGGCTCTGATACCACTGTAAGTCCACGTTACCCGTCCCGGTTCTTTCGGGGATGCGGAAATGGTGAAAAACGATTTTTCGGTAGAGGTAACATAAACTAGAAAAGCCGGATCTTTGCTAAACAAACTATCTAACATCCTAACTAAGAGTTTAGCTACTATGTTAGGGGTTATACCTAATCTTGAACTCCTTCTCTTCGACTCCTTGTGGTGGTCGGATCGGGCTCACCTCGTCGTCTCCTTGTGCCGATGATGGATCCACCCAAAAGCTTCTACCTTTGGCTCCAACCTTAATCTAGAGGAAACTAAAATCCTTGGCTTGCTAGACCTTGAACTTTAGAGAAAGTAGAGAAGTGTTTTTAGGGTTTTATCTCAATAGTTCTTGTTTCTCAACTCATGAGACAAGAGAACCATGAGCAAGAGGAAGAGC
Source organism: Agapanthus africanus (assembly GCA_030015575.1). NCBI lineage: Eukaryota > Viridiplantae > Streptophyta > Magnoliopsida > Asparagales > Amaryllidaceae > Agapanthus > Agapanthus africanus. The sequence goes on along the minus strand of CM057337.1, from coordinate 564,631,991 downwards.
AAGAGGAAGAGGGAGAGCTTGGATGAGAGATAGTGAGAATAATAGAATGAGTGAAGACATTTGAAACCATGCTCTCAAAAACTAAAATAATCATAATAATAATTGTAATCAAGTATTTTGTGATGGTTCATTTCAATGGCAATATCATTTTATGCATTTAATGCATTTTGTGAAAAAACAAGCAAACAAAAGTCATAGCCATGAAATGATAGCCATTGTAATGATGATGGTCAACAAGTCCAAACTAGTCAACCAGTCAACAAAGTCAACAAGTCAACAAAGTCAAACTTTCAACCCAACCATGGCACAATAATACTTAATTAAATTTATTACTAATCGTATTTCTTATTCTCATTAGGGTTTAGAAAAAGTCAACAGTCAACAACCCTAATAAGAATCCTCTGCCTCTGTCTCGGTCAACCGTGCATACACACCCGCATCCGCGTTCCGAGGAACATGAATATAAACGAGATAAAACCAAACCCAAAACGTATACTAGGATCTAACTTAAACCAAAGCCCGCTAGTAATAACCTCCCGGACACCAAACGTGCACAAGTGCACGGATTTGACCGAACCCTGTCGCAAAACCATGCGACCTCTACTCTGTTTTGCCCAAAGGCGAATAGCTCTCTGTGTGGGACTCTAAAGACTCGACACTACGCTGGCAGTGGGTTTAACCACAGACTGCAAGCGGCACTAGCTGTGCGTAACGGCCCCCAGGTAGATGCCGATAAGAAGACTGATGAGGTGAAACCAATCCGAACTCCTACTTAGCCTGAATGCGACAGTCTCCGTACAGTCCGGTCTGTTCGTCTGAGAATAAAGCATGGCGGGCCTAGGAGGCGGTAAATGTCAGTCCCCTAATAGCGGTACAAGTCGTGTCGGAGTGTAGCCCAGAACACCCTGAGATAACACTGGAAACCTACCAGTATATCTCGCTTGCCCTGGCCAGGGACGACTATGTGTAATGGCTTTCCTTGACACAGCGCGATATCAACCCCCAATACTGGGAGAGACAAATCCTGTCTAACCGTCACTGCCTCCAAGTGCTTCGGGACTGCACCCAACTACTACTTATTTGCACGACTCCATTGAGCCATGGTAGGGTAGTAATCAAAGTACAGTGGGAACACACTCGAGGCGAAGCGACGGTGTCAAGTCAGCGGACTAAGCTGTACTCATGTCACCTGGGAACTGATAACTGAAGATAGGTATAATACCAACCAACAGTTCCCGACGAGTCCTGTCCAGTGTTCTCGTAACCTAACGAGCACCCGCATACTATCTCAAGTATGACATACTGACGGCTGTGGGACAGACCGTTTCCCCTGCTGGGATGAGAAGCGCATACGCTAGTCTACTCCAGAGTATCGATGCCCTGTCTCGATAGTCCTACGACTAGGGACCTGTATAACGATGTGCTTGTGGATTACCGAGCCCCCACGAGTGTGACCGTCATCACAACGCTGGTAATCAAGCAAAGATCCTAAGGGCTCCACTAATGTGTATAGGTGATATACTAAAAGAAACACATGTACATATTGAAGTAGAAACAAACCAAGTAGCGTACTACCATTTTGAGCAAGATTGTCTATACGACTGTGGATATCCCAAGCTTCCATCAAGTAATATACAAACTAGTATGATACTGTAATGGCCTCTACGGCATATACACTAACATATACAAACACGCATTGACGGCAGTCCACATGTCGGACGCTCGCCCCGCAATATCAAATGTACAAATATAACCAAACTGTACTACCATTGCATCCAGGCTATCCACCACGACAAATCCGCAACATCACAGCACAACACAGATTATCAACGTGAATGTCATGTTCGCAAATCCGTCTAAAAGGACTATAGCAATTAGACAAGATTTACCGATCAAATGACATTCACGGTCTCAGATATAATGTAAATACTGTGAACTAACATGTTTAAAATTTTCGATCGACAAAATTTCCCGAAGTGGGCCCCAAGTATAATTCCCAGTACTCAAAATAATCTGGGCCAAAACAAAAATTACCAGAAACCCCAATTCCAAGTCAGAGAGCACTGCAGAAAATTTGGTGCACTAATGCTACAGTACGGCGGAGGAACCGCGGCCAAAACAAGGGTAATGCCACGGTTTCGGGGCGCTACAGTGACAACATGCTACGAAATTTCTGCAGTGCTCTTAGAAATGCCTGCCTGATTTTCTGCAATACTCAAAATAATTTTTCAACGACAAAACAAATTCGACAGAATCTGCATAAATTGGAATCGCGGTTTTGAAAATTTCGTTCGATCGAAGTTCTAAACACGTTAGAGCAAGCTAGTAAAGGTTAATTGCGTGGCTCTGATACTATGTAAGTCTACGGTAGCACCCCGGCCATCAGTCCGAGGCCAAAATGCGAAAACTTTTTCTGAACTAGAAACCGGCGCTATCGCAGACTTTAATCCCGGATCGAACCATTAACCTATAACTAGCAACTAGAGAAAAGTTGGAAAAGCTATACCGATCGATCCGTTTCCTTCGGTATTTGGCCACCATCCCAAGCTTCTCGTGGCATCTCCGGTCTCGATCTCCTCGTCGGAAATTGCACCACATCATCGAGTCTTTTTACGGGTGTTCAGACCATAATATTGCATTTATTATTCCCCTATTCTTATCCTTTTTATAAATAAACAGGTACTCTTGACGCACGTTTGTTGCATATTACAGGTTACAGGTTTCTGGAGCAAATACAGTGAAAAAGACACAAAACAATAGAAAAAGGGACTTTTGACCAACAAGTAGACCGATCCTAGTCGAGCCTAGTCGAAGAACAATGCAAGGTCCAAAATGTCAAGTGAACGGTTGAAAGATCGCTACAAGTATTCACTGAAAAATCTGGAGAAGACTCAGAAGCCCAACAGAGAAAATACATATAAAAAGACAGAGCCCAAGAAGCAGAGAAAGAAGCCCAAAAGTCTCATGGCCCAACTCCCTTAATTGGCCGCGGAACCGCGGCCAAACCCTACCTTGAGCCGCGGTTCCGCGGCCATCTAGTGCACGTGTCGGCGCAGTTTTTCTGTGACGGTGCGCTGTTGTGGGTGTTGTGATTTTAAGTGGGCAAAATCAGTAATTGCGCATGTGCGAGAGCCTGTAACCCTAGGTTTCTTAGTTTCCTATAAATTGTAATTTTAGATCTAAAAATTGTATGCCTCTTTTCAATCAATAACATTCAGATTTTCTGAGAGCAAAATTCAGATCTGTTCTTCTTGTTTGGAGGGAGCCGTCAACTAGTAAGTATTTTTATTCTTTTAATTATAATGTCTTCTCATCCCCTAATGAGCGAGTAGTCTCCTCGCTTGTTAGGGTTAGCCTTAGGGAAAGGGTTGAGAGATGAAATCTCTCGCCCCTTTCAATGCCACCTTCACCTAATGAAATAGAACCTCACGCATACGAGCACAACCGCTCCCTGCGGCATCCTACCCTTCGAGGTAACGATGATCCGTAGTATAAAGGGCCGGTTCCGCGCGTTTTCCGTGAGGGTTAGGATAATTATCAACAAAGGTAGGGTACAAACTTAGAGGAAGAAACATCTTCCCAAAAGATTTGTATCCACTTTCTTGATAATTAACTTAACACCTAATAGATCTAAAAAAGGAAGGTATTGAAAGCGGTAAGGAAAAATATTCATTTCCAAAACTTCCCCTAATCCTAACCCTAGCAAGATTCTTAATTAGATTAATTAGATCCAGTCTTTAGATTTTTATAAACCAACCAAAACTACAAATAGAATCAACTCGTTAAAACACATAAAAGGAATTTACCCGTCTCTGTGGATCGACCCGCACTCACCGGCTAGCTGCGAAGCGACGCCGTTTCTTGATTGCGGTAATTATATTTTTGATCGTAAAATCTCTATCAATCAAATGGCGCCGTTGCCGGGGACGGCGTAATCTTTCTTTTTTTGTGAATTTTCGGGTTGATATAAATTTTAAAAATTATAAAAATCTGAAAATATAAAAAATATAAAAAAATAATCGAATTTTGATCTGTTTGAAGGGTTTATTTTTGAGTCTTGCAGGAACAGCGAAGATCTGAAATTTTACAGAGCGCAAATCAGAAAGTTGCATATAAGAGAAGAGAGGAACCATCATTACAGAGAAACACAATTTTTTCCAGCGGCTGAACCCACTCCCTGACCGCCCTTCCGCCGCATATAGGGGGTTTCTGCCGCGCTTCCGCGCTTTAAGTGACACGTCAGCCCTAAAAATTTGTGTGGTTTGCTCTCTTTTCCTCCCCTCTGCAACCTCCATATCTCTGTCTGTGAAAATTTTCTGCAGGGTTCTTTGCGTAAAAAGTCTTTCTCCCCCTTCTAAATAACAGATTTCTGCAGGTTTCTTTGCGCCGCGCTAAAAATTTTTTTCTGATTGCAAGTGAATTTTTATTTGTTTTGCATAATTTAACCGGACTCTAAGGGGCTATTTGACCAAATCCAGATTGGGTGGGGATTTCATCACCCTTCCCAGGACCCCAGAAAACACATAAGCATTTTGCATCGACCACCTTTAATTAAAAAAAGATTAGACTCAGACCTAAGGACAGCGAGCTCAATAGGAAAAGGACTAGGGTAGGCATCGGCCGTTTATCCTAACCGACATTGCGGTGTCTAGGCTAGTGGTTTTTAATTAGGCCCACTGTAGTGGTGGTTCCTTCCCACTTACCTGGCCGTACTTGTCCGTGAAGAGGCGGTTCGAGGTCTATTTCTAGCCCTAGTTAGGAGCTGTCTAGTAGACCTAGGCGACCCTAGATCTAGGCCTGATTGTGCATGTGTGGTTGATACTTTTTGTGTCAAGAGTCCGTTTTCAAAAACCTCCTTGCAAAAACTCACACATAAATAAAAAAGAAATAATAATAAAGAAAAATCTTTTCAAACTTGCAACTTGTCGCGAAGAAATTTGAAACTCACTTCCACCACTTCTTCTCACTGACGTTATCTTACCCCCACATTCTGTTTTTCTTTTTTTTCTGACTGCACTACCCTTTAGTGTATGTCATTTTGGACTAGGGACACTAACGCCCGATTAGTCCGTGTTTCGTTGGTGCCGACCAACGAACCCTTCGACGAACCCTTCGTCGATCTTCCGTCCACTTCCTTACCTCCACATTCAAATTCTTCTTTCGAAGGTATGTCGGGACACGACCCCAACTATACCTTGCCGACGGGAATGATTCCACCTCCGCTAGGTGCGAATAACCCGAATCTACCGCCTGTTGTAGCGCCCGCACGAGTTGCGCTCCAGGATCTCTTCTACCCCGTTCGCACTTCTTTACCTACATGTCTTTCACCCCCACCGGCAAATGGGGACAACTTTGAAATAAAACCACAATTCATCAATATGCTGCCTAAGTTTCATGGATTGGAATCCGAAGATGCATATATTTTCATTAATAAATTCCAAAACGTTTGCAGCATGATGAAGACAACCCAATTAAGTGATGACGCAATAAGGCTAAGGGTCATTCCTTTCACCTTATGTGACCTAGCCGAGAAGTGGCTATACAGCACCGCATCACACTCCATTAGAAATTGGGACGAGTTTGTGAGAGCTTTTCTGAAAAAGTTCTATCCTCACCACAAAACTGCTAGAATCAGAAATGAGATTATACAATTTTCACAGCTTCCGTCCGAACCATTCTGGAAATGCTTCGAGAGATTTAAAGACCTACTTGTTCAATGCCCTCATCATGGGATAGAAAATTGGCAACTTTGCCAAACATTATACGAGGGATTGAATGCGGCAACGAAGCAGTTGCTAGAAACAATATGTCAAGGTCATTTTCTCTCCAAGTCTAGCGACGAAGCTTGGCAGTTTCTTGAGGACCTAAGTGAGCAAACAATTCAGTGGGAGAGTACCAAGACCACATCTTCTTCTTCAGTTGGTCAATCTAGGGCAGGCATACATCAAATAGATATGTCGATCGCTATGAAGGCCGAGATGGCCTCACTTATGAAAAAGCTAGAAGCCATTGAGACAAAAATCTCATCGTCTTCTCCTGCCCCTACTCTACCCACACGAACTGTTTGTGCTTGTTGTTCTAATCCATCACATCTCACCGAAGAGTGCCCTTATAATGCACCTATTCAAGGGCAGGATCAAGTCAATGCTGCATTCCAGCAAAGACAAAGAAATGATCAGTACTCTTCGGCATACAATCAGGGGTGGAGGAGTCACCCAAATCAACAGTTCCAAGGGAATAACAATTTTCAAAGAGCTCCTCCACAACAACAACAAGCACCCTTACAAACTCAAATACAACAACCTTTCCAACAACAACCTTATACAAATCAAACGAACAATTTGGTTCAACCTAATGATGATAAGGTTAGCTCGCTCGAGAAAAGTCTTGAAGCATTTCTCAAGCAAACAACAGAATCCGCAGCAAGATTTGAAAGTTATGTGCAATCTGTAATGAATAACAATGCCTCACACGATCAAAGTATCAAATCTATTGAGGCACAAATTGCACAATTAACTGCTGCGTTGAGCGAGAGAGAAAAGGGAAAGCTTCCATCTCAACCATTGCCCAATCCCGGTCACCCACAAAACGCATATCACAATCACAATGTAAATGCGGTGACCACGTTGAGATCCGGAAGAGAGTTGCAAAATAATGTGGAAACTAGTGATGACATCCCCGCCGGCGGTTCTTCTTCCCCTTCTTCATTTTCTTCACTTCCTTCTTCACCTTTTTCTTTAGAGCCTATTCTCCACCCTTCACACGGCTCTACTTCTTCTGACTCGAATGGACCCATTACTAACAACACGAACACATCCACACTGGGATCCGTTCCTATTCCACATTCTACTCCACAGACTTGTGACTCAACAAATTTTCAAAATGCACCATTTCCAAACAGGTTGAGTCCTAATAAACCAAATGCACAAGTGGAGAAGATTGTGGAGATCTTTAAGCAGGTTAGCATAAATATACCTCTCTTGGATGCTATCCAACAAGTCCCTTCATACGCGAAAATCTTAAAGGGCTTGTGCACCTCGAAGAGAAAGGCATCTCAAGTACCCAAGAAAGTGCTAGTGGCTAGTGCAGTGAGCAATGCTATTAACCACCATCAAACCTTACCCCAAAAACGAAAGGACCCCGGCTGTCCTACTATTTCAATCACGATTGGGGATAAGCAAATTAATCGTGCACTTTTAGATCTTGGGTCTAGTGTTAACCTGATTCCTTACTCCGTGTACGAACAATTAGGGGTTGGAGAGTTGAAACCCACTCGTTGCACTCTCCAAATGGCTGATCGATCAATCACCTATCCAAGGGGTCAACTAGAGGATGTGTTGATCAAAGTCGGGGAATTCATATTCCCCGTTGATTTTATCGTTATAGATACACAACCTGTTGCTAACCCAAGAAACCAAATTCCGGTGATTCTTGGTCGACCATTTTTGGCCACTTCCAATGCTGTAATAAATTGTCGCAATGGCTCCATGACTCTATCCTTCGGAAAGAGGTCTAGTGAGTTCAATATCTATAAGATGGGAAGTCTGCCCCCCGTGCCTAAAGCTAGTACACGAGAAGTTTGCTCTATTCACGAAATCACGCAGGAGGACTGCGAGCTTGAAAGATTTCTATTTGATGAAAACAGTTCTGACGCCACTAGTGCGTCCCTCCTTGAGCCTACCACCGTTGACACAACCGATGTTGATTATGAATGTTTCACTTTTTTGGATGATGATGACTCACAGCCCGAATATGAGTCGTTTGAATTTTTGGATGAGTCAGTCGAACCATCCGAATCGGTTGTTTGCAGTGATTTCGAACCTGTGTTAGAGTCCTTTGAGTTCGAGGTGGATTCCGCAATGAATCTTTCGCCTCAGAAATTCGAACTCATGTCCTTACCGCCTCAACTTAAATATGCTCATATAAGTGAGAATGAGACTTTTCCCATTATCATATCAGCCTCTCTAGCCTTCGAGCAAGAGAACGCTATTTTAAAAGTCTTACAAGATAGGCGGCAAATTTCCAATTGGACTATGGCGGACATCGAGGAGATCAGTTCCCTCAATATCATAAACATGTGATGGATGATGCCATGTCAATAGAGGACCCACAGGAACATCTTGGGGTCATTGTGGTGAGCCAACTTCCTCCCTTAGAAGTTGAAATACCCCCATTTCTTTTAATTAGGTACGAGAATGCTAACACTCCACTGATTGCTGATCATTTACATTCTCGTTTCGATGCATCACCATCACCTGTATATTCACCTCCACACCTCCCATTCCACTACTTCTATCTTCCCCAATTCTTTGCGGACCACCACAACTTATTTTTTCACCCACCAATATTCTTTACTGATAAATTTTTCAAATGGTTGGTGTTGACTTTTGGCCGATGCAAAGTTTGGCAGTCATGTCTAACATAGTTTAAATGAAGTTTGGGGGAGGGTCTTTTTGTATATATTTTTGTTTTTCTTAACAATAAAAAAAAAACTATAAATAAATAAACAGGGGAGTGCCGACATTTTGACCCTCTTGGTTTAGTATGACAGTGAGGACACTGTCAAGTTCAAGTTTGGGGGTATGCTCGGTACGTCTTCTTCCTTCGCATTCATTTGTACATATTTTTGCATTTGCATACTTATTTAAAAACCTATAAAATTTGAAAAAAAAAAAAAAAATTTCAAAAATTATAAAAATTAATGTATTCAATTTTGGCTTATTTGACGTGAGTTTGACACATAGGTTAACTAGCTTGGAAAAACTAGATCTTAGACTTAGTAAATTAAAAACCCTAAAAATAACATTCCTTAAAGTTTAACGGTAGAAAGTATATGCCTTGTAGTTTATTTAGAATTAGGCATATTTTGGGTTCACTTCCTGGGCTAAGTCGAAACAAGGGAAGAGTATTGATGTTCTCATTAGAGTATAAGTTTGAAAAATAGTTCCTAGCTTAAGTCTAGATTCTGAAAATGTATACCCTACAATTTGCACAATCACGCACCTTGAAACTTGGAATAGTAGAAGAAACCTTGAAAGGCTCTTGTCTAAAGTCCTTAGTATGAAAAAGTGTGAATAAAGAAAAAAAAATGGACACTGGTTTTTGTGATTACTTAAGGCTGCAAAAATAGAAAAATACTTAGCGAGGGTGCTTCATCACCTAGTGCCTTAGACCAACTGGTTTGGGAGTCACTGCTAAAGTCTTGGGTGTTGCAAAGACTAGGAAGTATGCTTTAAAGTGCAAACGCATTTTGTAATCGGTCGTTGGTACCTCAAGAAGTATTAACGGTCGCATGAAGGATGTGCAAGCAAATTTCATTTAAATTCACCACTAATTAGCACTTTGGACAACGGACAAGGGGTTGATTGCTTAATTTGAATTTCCAAGTGTAGGGGTGACTTTTACACACAAGTGGGGGTATGTGATTGGAATTTAGATAAGAGAGAGGAATGAAAGATAAAACTTGTATCTTTAATGGAGTTGATAGAAAATTCCTAAGTAGAGATGAAACCCTAGAGGGAAGACTTAAAAGATGCCGAAAGCTAAGTAGGTCTACATAACATATATAATCTTAAGTTAAATGATAAGGATGTGTGAAGAATATGGGTGGATAATTTACGAGTCAAAAGATAATAGAATTCCTTGTTAGAAAACCTAATTGGAGAACAAAAGTCAATAGGCCGAGTTGATAGGATTTTGTGGGAAGTATCCGCTGAAAACCCTCAGGAGACAACACTCCTCCTACTAGGGACACCTAGAGGTTTAACGGCTTGTTGCACGTGCTCAGTGCAATCGCGTTTCCCTGCGAAAGTGCGGTTAGGATTTTTTAGAGAATAAAATAATAAGTTTGCTCGAGGACGAGCAAAAGGTAAGTTTGGGGGTATTTGTTCAGACCATAATATTGCATTTATTATTCCCCTATTCTTATCCTTTTTATAAATAAACAGGTACTCTTGACGCACGTTTGTTGCATATTACAGGTTACAGGTTTCTGGAGCAAATACAGTGAAAAAGACACAAAACAATAGAAAAAGGGACTTTTGACCAACAAGTAGACCGATCCTAGTCGAGCCTAGTCGAAGAACAATGCAAGGTCCAAAATGTCAAGTGAACGGTTGAAAGATCGCTACAAGTATTCACTGAAAAATCTGGAGAAGACTCAGAAGCCCAACAGAGAAAATACATATAAAAAGACAGAGCCCAAGAAGCAGAGAAAGAAGCCCAAAAGTCTCATGGCCCAACTCCCTTAATTGGCCGCGGAACCGCGGCCAAACCCTACCTTGAGCCGCGGTTCCGCGGCCATCTAGTGCACGTGTCGGCGCAGTTTTTCTGTGACGGTGCGCTGTTGTGGGTGTTGTGATTTTAAGTGGGCAAAATCAGTAATTGCGCATGTGCGAGAGCCTGTAACCCTAGGTTTCTTAGTTTCCTATAAATTGTAATTTTAGATCTAAAAATTGTATGCCTCTTTTCAATCAATAACATTCAGATTTTCTGAGAGCAAAATTCAGATCTGTTCTTCTTGTTTGGAGGGAGCCGTCAACTAGTAAGTATTTTTATTCTTTTAATTATAATGTCTTCTCATCCCCTAATGAGCGAGTAGTCTCCTCGCTTGTTAGGGTTAGCCTTAGGGAAAGGGTTGAGAGATGAAATCTCTCGCCCCTTTCAATGCCACCTTCACCTAATGAAATAGAACCTCACGCATACGAGCACAACCGCTCCCTGCGGCATCCTACCCTTCGAGGTAACGATGATCCGTAGTATAAAGGGCCGGTTCCGCGCGTTTTCCGTGAGGGTTAGGATAATTATCAACAAAGGTAGGGTACAAACTTAGAGGAAGAAACATCTTCCCAAAAGATTTGTATCCACTTTCTTGATAATTAACTTAACACCTAATAGATCTAAAAAAGGAAGGTATTGAAAGCGGTAAGGAAAAATATTCATTTCCAAAACTTCCCCTAATCCTAACCCTAGCAAGATTCTTAATTAGATTAATTAGATCCAGTCTTTAGATTTTTATAAACCAACCAAAACTACAAATAGAATCAACTCGTTAAAACACATAAAAGGAATTTACCCGTCTCTGTGGATCGACCCGCACTCACCGGCTAGCTGCGAAGCGACGCCGTTTCTTGATTGCGGTAATTATATTTTTGATCGTAAAATCTCTATCAATCAACGGGCTCCCACCTCGTCCGAAGCAACTTGGGCACGAAGTTCGCTAGCCGACGTGTCCAAGGTGAAGTAGAGAATGTGTGTTATCACTTTGTCTCTTGAGGGTTTAGTGGATGCCATTAGTGAGGAGATAATGAGCTTAAGAAAGTGGAGGAAAAAGAAGAAGTTTTCTTCTCTTTTTCTTTTTGTTGTCTTTGTGATAAAATGAGAGAGAGTGTTAGAATGAAAAATGGAAGACCAAACTATCACATGGCAGCCCTCTATCTCTCTTCCTCATATCTCAACACTCAAATCCATCAAAAATGTGACACATTCACAAAGAAAGAGACCATGAGTCATCACTTGTGCATGTGTCACCATTAATGCTCTAAATGATGATTTCTAGCTCATTACTTCCATATGCAAACATTAATCCAAATGTTTGCAACAATAAAAAGAGAATGGCATCTACTAAAGTAAACTCATGACGGATCACAAGAGTACCCTTCACCTGTATATACATACCTGCATCCGCATTCCGACTGAGTGCGAATGCGATGAGACTAAAGTAATCCATCAAATCTAATACTGGGATCCGGCTTAAACCAAAGCCTACTAGTATGATCCGCCCGATCATGATCCGTGCACTACTGCATGTATATGATCGAACCCTGCCATATATCATACGGCCTCTACAACGTTTCGCCCGAAACTTGAAAACTGTCTGTGGGGGACTCTAAAGACTCTTCAATACTTTGGCTGTGGATTCAACCACTAGCACGTCAGAGGTACTAGCTGACCGAAAGGGAGGTCGATTAGCGAACTCATCCTGACACCCTACTGAGCCTGTCAGTGACAATATTCGTACAGTCTGGTACGTTCGTCTATCAGCATCGCATGGCGGGCCTAGGGGGTTGGTAAAAGTCAAACCCCCAACAGCGGTAAAAGTCAAGTCGGAGTGTAGCCCAGAACACCCTGAGATACCACTAGAATACCTACCAGTAAATCTCCTACTTTGGCTAAGGACTTCGTGTAATGGCTCTCCTAGACACAGCGCGATCTCACCCCCAATACTGGGAGAGACGAAACCCCTGCCGATCCGCTCACTGCCTCTATATGGCACGGGACTGTACCCAACTAAAACCTATTTGCACGACTCCTTTGAGCCATGGTAGGGTAGTAATCAAAGCACGGTGGGAACTCACACGAGACAAATGACTATCTCAGGTCGATGAACTAACCTGTACACATGTCACCAGGGAACTGCTATCTAACGTCAGGTATAATACCAACTAGCATGTTTCCGATGAGTCCTGTCCGGTGTACTCATAACCCAATGAGCACATGTATACGTCTTAGGTGAACCAACTGACACCAATGTCTTGTGAGACCAGCCACCGCCCGTCGTCGGGGTCTCGATCGTATACACTAGTCTACTCATGGAGTATCGATGCCCAGTCTCGAAACTCCTACGACTAGGGACCTTTTAAGGATGTGCTTATAGACCCCAGCTCACACGTATATGATCACCATCATACTGCTGGTCGTCAAGCAAGAATCCTAAGGGCTCTATCAACGTGTAATAATAATCTGTAATATCACCTAAAGCATGTACACGATGATAAAGATAAACCCGATAGCATACTATCATCTTGAGTAAAACTGTCCTACCGGTATAGGTCCTCCCTCAATCATTGCAATCACATGCCTGTGATCCAATAATTGACTCTGAGGGCACTATATCCAACATTTGGTACCCTAGATTTCTAGTTCGATTCAGGTTGGAATTGTTTAGCAACCCCAATATTTTTGTTATAGCTTGTGTGATACAACCCTAACCCTAGGCATGGTGCTAAAGAATCCCTACATAAACAACATAGAATAATGGAATAGTCGGATTTCCTAGGAATCCCGCGTTTCGTTAGAGCCACTAATGAAATGTGACATTCTCCGGTCGCGTGAATAGCCCATACACAGCCAAACCAAGACCCCTACGAGCGCAGCGAGCCACCCACCAATCCTGAAAACAAGGCAACCCGACCTCAACGTCGTGAGGGGGCAACCTAACACTTTCTAGAACCCGACGGCTCGAGCACTCTACCTTGGTTCTATCATATACCCCTTACAAGCGCTATCATATACCCCCTACAAGCGCGGTGAGCAACCCGCTAATTCTAGAATGAGGTATCCCGGTCTCAAAGCCTTGAAATGACTACCTACAGTATTCTAGAATCGAGCTGCATGAGTGCTTCTCCATGGGGTAAAACCTGTAACCTATATTATATAAAACAGCAGCAACAATCGCATCCTGATCACGTCCCGAAAAATAATAATACAAACAACGGCAATGATGGCCACAATCCGGTCGCTCGTCCCGATACAAAATATACAATTAGCATATACATGAATAAATAAGAATATATCATTTCAAACATTCACATGCGGGGCTATTTGTTCGTGACAATCCGATCCAAACCAACACACCAACATAGCAAACTCAATATGTTTAACCTTGTGGAATTGATCACTTATCAATTTGACGACGTTAACCATCACATATCATCATATACGGAACACCAAACGATTCGATAATCTAAACCATAACTTTCCAGATCATCCCAACAAACACATAGAACAAAATATAAGATCTGGGAGTTTTTGGAGTACTCTAAAAACTATGTTTCTAAATATTAAAGTATCTGTGAGAAGCTGGAGAGGTAATATCAATGTGTGGCCGACCCAGGCAGCCAGAAGGCTGACCTTGGCGTCCAGATCATGAAATTAGCCCCTCGTGCTTCATTTTTCAAACTCACAGAGAAAACTTATTTCAATAGAATACATAAAAAAAATTCAGAATGCGTTCTTCAAAATGGACAGAAACTTGAATTTTAGAAACATCTCGGTGAAAATTTCGATTTCAAAATTACCGTGTCGCTCAAAAAAATTTCTAGTCTATGGGCCTGCTCTGATACCACTGTAGGGATCCTAGTGCTCCTTAATAGGTGAGGCGAAAGCGATAACAATGCAAAAATAAAAATTTCCCACAAGCACTAGCATCTACAACCTAATCAAACATCCATAGAATAAAACTTGCAACAAAAGAAAGCAAACAAGAGACTAGACTGGAAGTTAAAGAGTGCTACAACTTGTGCAGTGTGTCTGATCGTCTATCGGAAGACCCTTACTAGACCCATGAGCTCCCGGATAAACATAGACGACGACCGCTTTGTTGTAAATGATTCGCAGTGAAAGAAACGCGCTGAAAGCTCTAACTCCATCAACTAGTGGAGTAACTAGCTCTGTGAACTTACTAGGTAATACAGGTGATGATGAAGTGTGGTAAAATCTCTCCTTTTCTTTTTCTCTTATTTTCTTCATCTCCTCAAAAAACAAGAGAAGATGGAGAAGAAGAAGATATACAATATCAAGAATAAGAAGTTAAAGATAAAGAAGCAAAGAGTAGAAAATAAGAAGCAACTCTTTCATCTTTTCTTTTCTTTTCTCTTCTAATCTTTTTTTCTATTTTTTTCTCTTTATTATATATAAATATATATATATATATAAAGAGTTTTAAAATCTCCTCTCTCTTTCCCACCATCTCTCTCTTTTTATGTCATCCATAAAGAGAGAGTGGGCCCCACATGCACTTTTTATATATTTTTCAATAACAAAGAGAATGTATTTGTATCAAAAATACAAATACACAATGTATCAAATACATAGCATGTATTATATGTATCAAATACATATAAAAGAGAGAGTGTATATGTATCCATATACATACACATATATAATCATAAATATAAGAATATACGCATCTTCTACATAAACAAATCCATCAGTATCATATACTAATAAGCGAGCAAGAAAGAGTGTGTATTATATTCACATATACTAGAAACCATATCACATATACGGTTATTAAGTCAATGCTCGACTTAATATTCCGGTTTATAAATAAACCAGTCAGTATAGAAACAGTCCGATTAAATCACACGTAAAACATACATGTTTTTAATCAAACCCTCGCACGTATCCCTATACACATGCCACATCATCGTTTATTCTGGGCAGGAACTTTCGTTGCGGGACTCTAAAGACCTATAAATACGCTAACAGTAGGTTAAAAAGGATCATATTCGATTTAATCTGAAACACTTTCAGATTTAATCCCCTCATGGGTTAACACACAAGCTCGCCAACAGTACTGGATGCATGTAACGGCTACCAAGGTATGATCAAGATAAAGGCAGGTCGACGAGCAAACTCATCCGAGCCCAACAAATTCTATAAGCGACGAATACCATACAGTCCGGTCACTTCGATAAAGAGTATCGCATACTAGGTCTAGGGGTGGAATCTGTCAGACCCTCAATAACCCAATAAGTCGTGCTGATATAAACTCATAACCAACAGAGATACAATTGATAACATTTATCAGTTTATCTCACTTGCTGTGGCCACAGACTTATGGTTATTGTCATGTCCTGCACTGCGCGATATCGACTCCTTATACCGAAAAAGACGAATCGCCTGGTCGCTCACTGTCTCCATGTGGTTCGGAACTATACACAACTAAAACCTATTTGCATGACTCAGTAGAGCCATGGCAGGATAGTAATCAAAGTATAGTAGGAACACACACAAGACACTATGGCAATCTCAGGTTAAGGGACTACCCAGTACTATCGTCACCAGAGAACTGCTATCTGATAATGGGTACAATACCATATAGGAGTTCTCAGTGAGTCTGTCCAGTGTAACTCAAAACCTAATGACCACATGTATCCAATCTTCGGTGTCAAACACCAATGGCTATGGGATCAACCATCACCCCGGTCGGGGTCAAGAAATGTATACACTAATCTACTCTAGAATACCAATACCCTGTCTCGATATTCGTACGACTAGAGACATTTAAGGATATGATTATAGACTACACAATCCCCACTAGTATGATCCCTATTATAAGCCTGGTAGTCAAGCAAAGATCATATTGGCTTTATCATCATGTTTTAGCGATACGTGATAACGAGTAAAACGTATACACATGAAAGATAAAGACAAACCAGATTGCATACTATCATCTCGAGCAAGATTGTTCTATCGTATAGGCCACTCCTTGAATTCAGTGATTGCTTTCCTGCAATAACGATAATAGTCTTGAGGGAACCTATATCCAACGGGACCGTTGACAACCTGCAAGCGGGTAGCCTTACAGCCTTATCCGTTAGGACCGACACAAGTATTCCCCTAAAAGAAAAAACAACATAAACCAGATATATGTTAGGCTCGCGAAATCTCATACCCTAGATCTGGTCAGACTGTTAGGAATATGTATGCCCTAGAGGCCATTATTGGTGATATAGTGGATGCTTGGACATATATATAGAGAGTGGAATTTCTTGCTCGACATGATAGTATGCTATCAGGTTACCTTTATCTTAACATGTATAGTGGTATTTATACTGTTTTTCTCTTACATGTTGATAAAGACCTTAGGATATGTACTTGACTACCAGGATTATGATGAGATCATACTAGTGGGGCCAGGGTGGTCAACAAGTACATCCTTTAATCGGTTCCTAGTTAAGGGAATATCGAGACTAGGGCATCGATATTCCAGAGTAGACTAGTGTGTACGTTTCTTCTCCCTTAGAAGGCGATGGTTGATCTCATAACCATTGGTGTATAACATTAAAGATTGCACACAGGTGCTCATTGGAGAATGGGTATACCGAACAGGACTCGCTGACGACTCTTATGTGGTAGTATACCTATCGTCAGATAGAAGTTCTCTGGTGACACAGGTACAGGTTAGTCTGTAGACCCAAGATCGTCATAGAGTCTTGTGTGGCTCCCACTATGCTTTGATTTTCTCCCTACCACGCTCAAGAGGAGTTTTACAAACAGGTGGATTTTGGGTACAGTCCCGAGTTACATGAAGGCAATGAGCGATAGGAAGGGTTTTTTCTTTCCTGGTATTGGAGGTTGATGTTGCGCTATGCTCGATTGGCTATAACTGGAAGTCCCTGGCCAGGGCTGCTGCCGAGATTTACTGATAAAAGTTATCAGTAGTTTCTCGAACCGTTATAGGCCATACATCGGCATGACTTATCACGTTACTGGGGTCTGACGTTTACCACCCCTAAACATGATATGCGACATATTAAACGAAAAGACCGGACTGTACGGTAGTGTTACTGATAGGCTTCATGGAGACTATGGATAAGCTTGCTTGTTGATCTTCATATCACTCAATACCCAGGTAGCCGTTACGTCCGGCTAGTACCGCTGACGGCTTGTAGGTGACTGATGTGATCATCACCTACTGCTGGCGTATTGACGAGTCTTTAGAGTCCCATACAAAAGTTCCCTGGTTCAAGTAAAACGAAGTAGGACACATATGTGATATTTTTGTGGGCCTAATTAAATACATGTATGTAGTACCGTATTGTAATCTGGCAGTTATCTGTTATCGGTTCAGTTATATGTGATATAACCAAATTGTCGAATCAAGTATTGATTTGATAATGTGATATACAGATGAATGATATTAGTCGGTCGTATGTGATATAACCGGGTTATTAAATCAAGTGTTGATTTAATAATTTGATATATACTATATTTGATATAATTATATCTTAACTCACTAAATATTTTCTTATATGTATTAATATATATATATGATATATATATATATATAAATATAAATAAATAAATGAAGCATGGCATGATTTCTATTTTTGAGAAAAATAGAAATGAGGTGGAAAATGAGAGCATGGTTGCAAGTATGGGCTTTATATTTGTTTATTCATCTTGACTCGCTGTTCAAGTATGGTTGCAATTTTATATTGCAAATTTCCATGCTTGAATGAGTGGGGGTCAAGAGTTTTCATTCATTCTAGGCTCATTCTCAACACTTAGCCATTTTCTTTAGTTGCTCCCATGTTTGCTCTTGATCGCACGCTTTTGACGTATCGGATGTTCAAAGTTCTAAAGTATAACCGCGATCAGGACGGTATCGCTTTGCAGCTAGCCGGTTGAGCACGGGTCGATCCACAGGGAGATGGTTGTATGTCCGTTCTTGTCTTAGACGAGTCAATAAAGAATTTGTATATGTTTGTTCAATCTAACCTATGTGTATTATTTGCAAGTATAAAGTTGTTAAGAAAGGATACGAAAATGTAAGCTAAAGAAATCCGTACTCAAAACCTTTGAGCTGAGTCTTGACCAATTGAAGCTAGAGCAATCGGCAACAACGTGGATTAGGGGATTTAAGCGCGGTATTCGTGGAATCCGGCTTATTTACCCTTGTCCTTCCGTTCTTGTCTTTTGCTTTCGCCTCCGGCCAAACCGAACGCAACCGGTCGCGGTTAGGAATCACCGTTACCTTGTTAGGGTATGGTGCCTAACGGAGCGCTTGCGTATCGTTTGGGCGGAGTTCAATGGAAAATAACGGAAAAAGGAAATGAGCAAAGAAATATTAACTTACAATATCGTATTTATTCTTAACAACGATAATTACAACCATTCATAAAAACGAACCAAAAAGAGCAAAAGTAAAGAAAAGATTACAAGCAAGTAAGTGCATGGAATTTAAGTGCAAGAAAGTAAAGCATGAATGTAAAGCAAGTAATAAAAAGCAAGAAAGAAATAAGCAAGAAAGTAATTACAAGAACATAGAACTCAAGACAAGCATGGGATCAATAGCCAACCCTTAAACTTGCAAGCTCAATCAAGAGGTTGCAAGATCAAGAGAAGGGTAAAGAACTCATGTGAAATGAAGCACTAATTCCATAAGAAGATACATCCCTTGAAATCAATAACAAACCCTTAAACTTTCAAGCTCAATGAAGAGGTTGAAAGATCAAGAGAAATCAAGGATCTCAAGGGGAAGCTAAAACAAAAGAATGATACAAAAAACCCTCATCTTCATTTCATCATCCACTCAAAAAGCTCTCACTACAATTTTCATGGAGGAAAGAATGAAGAAGAAGAGGAAGAAGACTAAACTACACTAAAAGAGGCTAAGGAACTTAACACCCTTGGTTTGGCTCAGAACTGGGGTATTTATAGGCAGGGAACTGGAAACCTAGGGCAAGAATCTGGCTCCACATAAAATGACCAAACTGACCCCAAAAGACGACACAGAGAGGAGACCATATGGCCGCGGTTCCGCGGCCTAAGCGCGCTAATGCCGCGGAACCGCGACAATTATAGGGAATTGGGCCGTAGGGTTTTGTGGGGATCCCTGGTTTGTTGTTGTCTGCTGTGTGGTATATGACTTTTCTCAGAAACTCTTTACAATTATTCCAGAATTTTAGTAGAACAAAAGGTGATGTGATGTGGATCTTTTGCCATGATTTCCTTGAGCTCCGCGTAGATTTCTTGGATGTTGTGTTGACATTGAGCTTTGTGCATGAAAATGACAATCGATTTGCCATTTTGTCCCTTAAACTGGTATGTCGTAACACACGGATAAAGAGCGGAGACCCGTGTTTTATCTGTTGTTGGCAGTAGTCCAGAATTTGTCGTACTTTTCCATGATATTCACTGTTTAGAGCTGAGACCAGTATCTTGCAATTATGTAGCAAACACGGCTCAAAAGCACCTGCCTATAAACAAACGAGCGTAAGAATGGGCGGTATAAAATGCAATATTCTGGTATGAAAAAATACCCCCAAACTTAACTTTTGCTCGTCCCGAGCAAAACCAATTATTCACAAAAAAGTCCTAACCGCACTTTCGCAGGGAACGCGATTGCACTGAGCTCGTGCAACAAGCCGTTAAACCTCTAGGTGTCCCTAGTAGGAGGAGTGTTGTCTCCTGAGGGTTTTCAGCGGATTACACCCACAAAATCCCGTCATGCTAGTGTCATAAGTTAACGTCGATTCTACTACTACAGTTTAGTATTTACGTTAGAAATTCTATCATCCTAAGTTAGAAATATCCAACCCTTATTTTTCACACCTCCTATCTATTTAACTTTGGATCTCCTGAGTTTTCCTTCTAAAGTGCGGCCTCAAATCAGGGATTTTTATCAACTTTACAGAAAACACAAGTCTTATTCTTTATTTCTATCTTTTATTCAAACATTAATTGTATACCACTACGTGTGTGTATATTTTCACCCCTACACTCAAGAATTTAATTCAAGCTATAATACCCTTGCCCTCATACCTAATACTACTTCTATTCATTAAGGATGGACGGATTTGCTCACACACCTTTCATGCGACTATTAATGCTTCTTGAGGCACTAACGACCGATTACTGAATGTGTGAACTTTAAAGCGTAAATAGCAGTTTCCAGGTCTTGACTTTATTCTATTTTTTTTCTTTTTCTTTTTCTTTTTCTTTTTCTTTTTCTTTTTCAAGACCGGATATATTTTTCAATATGCTCTTTTGGTGTTTAGCTTTAAATACAATTTTTTTTCTTTCATACTAGGCTTTCAGGCAAGAGTATTTCTAGGTATCCTCTACTATCCCAAGTTTCAAGGTGGTGTAAGTGCAGTTTGTAGGGTATATACTTTCTAAATTTGAACTCAAGAAAAGAAACTATTTTTCAGACTTATCCTACAGTAAAGCTTCAATACTTTCCCTTCATCTTGACTTAACTCAAGAACTGAACTCAAAAAAACTGTAAGGACGTATACTTACCAAAGTTAGACAGAATGAGGGTTATTTTAAGGATTTTCAATTCTTCAGTCTAGAATTTAGTTATTTCTAACATATCAACTAAACTTTCAGAATAAATATCTAAGTTACCCTATTAGCTAACTTGACGACAAAGTTTTTATATTTTTGGAAAATTTTCGATTTTTGTGGGTTTTTTAATAAGGTATGTAAATGCAAAATATACAAATGAATGCGAAGGAAGAAAGCTTACCGAGCACACCCCCAAACTTAAACTTGACAGTGCCCTCACTGTCAGGCTACACCAAGAGGGTCAAAATTGTCGGCGCTCCCTAGAAACAAATTATATACAAAACAAAAAGGAAAACAAAAAATATATACAAAAAAGGAGTCCCCCCCAAACTTAAGTAAAACAGTGTTTCCACTGTTTAAGCGGTGAAGTTCAGGATTAGGGGGAAAGAAAACAGTATCAAGTTATACAAGGCCTTACACAGGCCAAAAGTTAGTACCAACCATTCAAAGATTTTATCTCTATAATGTGCTGGTTGGTGGAAGAAGGCGTAGAGAAAAGAGAGGGAGAATACGTGAGACCGTATGGAGATAGAAGTGGTATACGGTCTCGGTATATGAGAAGAAGAATGGCGGAAGGGAGAAGGAAGTGGAATACGAACTTGAGGGTGGAAATGGAGTGAATAGATTAGCACAATTTGTGATGACTGATGTGCGAGAAGTGTTTGTGCTAATCTATTAACCCATCGAGAAATGGGGTCAAATCCCTCAAGATTCGTGAGATACCATGGGTACGCCAAACTCGGTAAACCAGACATATGAAATGAAAGTGATACGGTTTCTTGCAATGTCGGAACGATGGAAAGGAAGGAGGGAAGTTATCGAGGAGGGGTATCGGTTAAATGTTCAGAAGGGTGTACACAGTCAATGACAGGGACAGGATGAATTGGAAAATCCGACTCATCAATTAAAACTGGTTCATCCTCAAAACTATCCTCAATATTCTCCTCAAAATTTATCTCATCCATGCATTTATCCTCAAAATCCAGACGCGTATGGGGTTCGGGAAAACATTTAATGACTCGGGATGATGAATTGGAGAGGAATACTCAGCCAAATCTGCGGGTTCATCATCCAAAATATTCCCAGCGTCAATATCCTCAATCAAGTGAAAGTCAATTTTCTCAGACACCTCATCAAAAGCATGGATTTCAATCGATTCTGGTTCTAAGATGGAGGTGTAGAGGTCAAAAGGATTGGGTGTGGTTTCACTTGGCAAGGTCCCTTCATAATCGGGTAAATCAAACACTGCAAAGTCGCACAACTCATCAAACATTCTATCTTCAATTGATAATTCAGTTGGGACACTTGATAGACTTTCAACACAGGAGTTGTGGGATTCAATTTGAAATGGGTAGGTTTTATTTGGAAGGGGGTACAGCTCACTCTCTCCACTCAAATTCTCAATCTGTCCAACCGCCTCATCATACATTGGAAAATTAGGAGCTAGTTGGAAACTAGCTACCGGGTCAGTAGATTGTATGAGGGTGGCCATGGACGCATTCAAATCCATCATCTGTTGGCATGACGCTACCCTAAAGTCTTCCAACGACTGTTCCATACTAGACATGGGTTGTGACGGGGTTTCAGTAAAAGATTCAAAGTTGTTTGGATACTGAAAACTCCCAAATGGCGGGTCAGAAGTAATGTCTAGGGAAGGTGCAAAAGTCGGGTAGAACTGGTAGGAATTGAATGGCTGGACAGGAGCAGGATCAACATTTGGATAAGAAGGTGAATGGAATTGTTGATCCCAAGAATCTGTAGTGGTGAAAGGAGAGAAAGATCGGCTACAGGATTGTTCAATATGTTCAGCGATGGACAAAGGACGACTTGCAAAAGGGGTATCAACATAAGCGGGTGCGGGAGGTTGAAAAGGTTGACACAAAGTGGATTGCGGAGGGCAAGTGTTTGTCCTAGACGCGTCTATGCGATCTTTCAATGACATTTTGGGCATGGAGGGATCGTTCGACGTTCGGCCAAAGCAAGAACCGTAAGAAGTAATGTCTGGTTGTGGGTACCAAAGTTCGGCAAGAGTTTTGCGAGGTGGGGTACCCATGATATGAAGAGAGGGAGAAAGAAAGGCAGAGAAAAGGAGGAGAAAAAGGATGTGATTTTTTTTTTAAATTTTTTTTTAGGTAGCTATTAACAAAAGAATGAAATATACACACAAAAAGAATCTGGACAAAAATAACCACGACACAAAAATACCACACACCTAATCGTTCTAGGGTTCACCTAGATCAACTAGACCTGCTCCAGAACTTGATTGTCGAAGTAAAACTGTGTCGAGAAACGGGCTCAAGATACACTGATCACGAGGCCAGGTAAGTGCAGAGATAAGGGGAGGTTTTCCAACGCTTTCGCGAAGTTCCTTAATTAAATAACCCTTTCTCTTTTGGCGATTTCGCCGTTTAACACCTTCCTAGACACCCCGTAAACAATGTACCATTAAGCGAGGTTCTAAACACGGTTAACTTCTCCTAATGAGCGTGAAGTCCTTAAGGCTTAAAGTCTAATTTCTTTTAAAATTTGTGCGGGTAAACGTTATGCTCAAGTTCATGATTTGTGGGCCACGGAAAAGGTGATGAAATCCTTTACCGTATATTGTGGGGTTAGCTTGCCCTTAAGTCCGTATTAATGTATGCAATGGTCAATTCAATAAAAATTCTATAAAGAATCAAACAATCGTTTTTTAGTTTAAGCACGGCACTGCAACAAATACGGGTTAGTCAATTTTTAGCGTTTGCTCGCGAACTTGCAAAGAATCCTGCAAAGAATAGTGTATTGGATGCGTTGGATTTGAGAAGAATGTGTTAGTAAAGTACGTACCGTTAAGTTTTTGGGTTAGGAAACCCCCGTTGAATCAAATCCAGTAAGCTTGAAAAGTTCGCATGCGCGGGTCAAACTACCCGGATCTTTGGCACTGTACTTTGCAATCACCTTAGCCTTGAACGTACACTTTGCTCCCCACAATCGCCGTTTGCAAATCCGCAAAAATCTGCAGACTTGCTCACAAAAATTATCAAAAATAACAAAAAGATTTCTTTTTATAAATATATACAGAAAAGAATATTAACCCGAATAACAAGAAAGAAAATACGCTACCGTTTCCCCGGCAACGGCGCCATTTGATCGCACGCTTTTGGCTTGTCGGATGTTCAAAGTTCTAAAGTATAATCGCGATCAGGACGGTGTCGCTTTGCAGCTAGCCGGTTGAGCACGGGTCGATCCACAGGGAGATGGTTGTATGTCCGTTCTTGTCTTAGACGAGTCAATAAAGAATATGTATATGTTTGTTCAATCTAACCTATGTGTATTATTTGCGAGTATAAAGTTGTTAAGAAAAGATACGAAAATGTAAGCTAAAGAAATCCGTACTCAAAACCTTTGAGCCGTGTCTTGACCAATTGAAGCTAGAGCAATCGGCAACAATGTGAATTAAGGGATTTAAGCGCGGTATTCATGGAATCCGGCTTATTTACCCTTGTCCTTCCGTTCTTGTCTCTTGCTTTCGCCTCCGGCCAAACCGAACGCAACCAGTCGCGGTTAGGAATCACCGTTACCTTGTTAGGGTAGGGTGCCTAACGGAGCGCTTGCGTATCGTTTGGGCGGAGTTCAATGGAAAATAACGGGAAAAAGAAATGATCAAAGAAATATTAACTTACAATACCTTATTTATTCTTAACAACGATAATTACAACCATTCACAAAAACGAACCAAAAAGAGCAAAAGAAAAGAAAAGATTACAAACAAGTAAGTGCATGGAATTTAAGTGCAAGAAAGTAAAGCATGAATGTAAAGCAAGTAATAAAAAGCAAGAAAGAAATAAGCAAGAAAGTAATTACAAGAACAAAGAACTCAAGACAAGCATGGGATCAATAGCCAACCCTTAAACTTGCAAGCTCAATCAAGAGGTTGCAAAATCAAGAGAAGGGTAAAGAACTCATGTGAAATGAAGAACTAATTCCATAAGAAGATACAACCCTTGAAATCAATAACAAACTCTTAAACTTTCAAGCTCAATGAAGAGGTTGAAAGATCAAGAGAATGCAAGGATCTCAAGGGGAAGCTAAAACAAAGGAATGAAACAAAAAACCCTCATCTTCATTTCATCATCCACTCAAAAAGCTCTCACTACAATTTTCATGGAGGAAAGAATGAAGAAGAAGAGGAAGGAGACTAAACTACACTAAAAGAGGCTAAGGAACTTAACACCCTTGGTTTGGCTCAGAACTGGGGTATTTATAGGCAGGGAACTGGAAACCTAGGGCAAGAATCTGGTTCCACATAAAATGACCAAACTGACCCCAAAAGACGACACAGAGAAGAGACCATATAGCCGCGGTTCCGCGGCCTAAGTGCGCTAATGCCGCGGAACCGCGGCCATTATAGGGAATTGGGCCGTAGGGTTTTGTGGGGATCCCTGGTTTGTTGTTGTCTGCTGTGTGGTATATGACTTTTCTCACACAATTATTCCAGAATTTTAGTAGAACAAAAGGTGATATGATGTGGATCTTTTGCCATGATTTCCTCAAGCTCCGCGTAGATTTCTTGAATCTTGTGTTGACATTGAGCTTTGTGCATGAAAATGACAATCGATTTACTATTTTGTCCCTTAAACTGGTATGTGGCAACACACGGATAGAGAGCGGAGACCCGTGTTTTATCTGTTGTTGGCAGTAGTCCAGAATTTGTCGTACTTTTCCATGATATTCACTGTTTAGAGCTGAGACCTGTATCTTGCAATTATGTAGCAAACACGGCTCAAAAGCACCTGCCTATAAACAAACGAGCGTAAAAATGGGCGGTATAAAATGCAATATTCTGGTATGAACAGCTCTCTAGCTTCTTCTTCTTCCTCAATCCCATGGTTCAAGCTTCAACCCTCATATAAGATGTAAACCATGAAGCTTAAATACAAACTTGTGAGCTTTAAACATCCCCTACTTCACCATCCTACACTTGACTAGCAATCGAGTGTAGCGTGTTTCTTACGCTAAAGTGTTTAGAGTAGAGATAGCTTGAGTTAGAAGGACTTCGCGTGGATCATATTCGGCACGAAGGTCATCGAAGGAAGCTCATTCAATCCCTTAAGTGGAGCCTAGTGGAGTCGCGGGACTACTACACGGAGCATATGAAGTGAAAGACTCGATCTACGAGGGTATAGCCATCTTTCGATTCTCATAGTTTTAGTAGATATCAAACCATAACCCTAATCTTCTTGCTAATGATCTTGGATAGTCTAGCTTAGCACCTAAAAAATTTGAATTTGGCATGCTTGATGTCACTTTGAACCCATGGTGGTGCTAGGGTAGACTTTCATGGTATCAGAGCCTAAGCTATAAGATTAGACGATGTAATTAGAATCACGAAACCGAAAAACTCCAAAACACCGAAACCCAAGATCACAATTTCTGTATATTTTAAAACTTCTTATGAAAATTTTGTAAACAACTACAGAGTGTTGTATGAGATACAATAAGAACACTAAGAAAATTCGATACCATTTCACTGGTTTTGACCCGGTGAAACACCCAGAAAATCCGGCATGGCCGGTCCCCCATGCCCCAAATGGTCTCGTATTTTTGGGTGTTCTTGCTTCTTGGATTTGGGGTTTTCAGGTATTGTTTGTGTAGGGTTCCTAGGCACACTCATGAGGTTCTACAACTGATCAACCATGCCAAAACCAAATTTTCTATGTGCAAAAGAACCCTAATGCTAGATCGTTAACTAGAGGTAAGACGAAACATAGCAAGTTAACTACTTTAACTACAAGTGAAAGGGATTACAACCTTTGTAGATCCGGTCCTCCACTTCTTTAGCACTGTGATGACGTCCCTCCGCTGTGATCATCGGGATCCCGGACTCTAGCGTTGGTTTCATCGGAGAAATGAGCGGGCTAGGTCGTTGACTTCGATGCCGAAGATGATCTACGTCGAGGCGACTCAAACTCAAGCTCCATCTTCACTAGGTCATGAAACTTGTGAAGATAACACACTCTACTATATGGCAAGTGGTAGAGAATGAAGAAATAGGATGTGGGTTCACTTTGGATTTGGATTTCTCACTTGATTTCATCACTTGAAAACTTTCAAGAAAGGTTTCTTCACTTCATGAAGAAGAAGAAGAAGAAGAAAAGAAAATGAATTATCTTAAAAGAAAATTCAAGTGAAGCTTATCATAATGCAACCATGGGTGAAGTTAACACATGTAGAGAGTAAACTAGGGTTTAGGTTGATGGTTAGGTTAAAGCATAAAACAAAATGGTTAGACTTTTCAAAGATGCTTAAAAAGCTTCAAGCATAAAACAAAGAAAACCACCATTTTATTTTTGCCAAAAATAAATAAATAAAATAAACAAATAAGTTAAAACCCTAACCATTAACCTAAACATGGTTTAAAGCATACACACACCCAAGTTTGCATGTATCATCAAACATGATACAAACTAGTGCACAAACATATATCATATATACAATGTGCACAATCAAGTGAGAAAATCAATCTTAAGTGAACAATACTAGTCAATGTAAAGTAATATATCCAATATATAATTATACATTAAATCATTAAATCAACACTTGATTTAATGATCCGGTCATACTGCATATAACCGACTAATATCAAGTGTATCAATATATCGAATCAACATTTGATTCGGTAACCCGGCTATATCTTATATAACCATCCGATGATACAAATCGCGAGAATATAATTCAGTATCACATACTGATATTATTCTCTGTCCCGCACATATCTCATATGCGCTCCTATTTCGTTTCTCTTGAGCCAGGAAACCTCTGTGTAGGACTCTAAAGACTCGTCAATACGCCGGCAGTAGGTGATGATCATATCAAACACCCACAAGACGCAAGCGGTCTGCTAAACGTAACGGCCACCCAGGTATTGAGCGATCAGAAGATCAACGAGCATACCGACTCACACTCCTGTGAATCCAACCAGCAACACTTACCGTACAGTCCGGTCTGTTCGTCTGATATGTCGCATATCTTGCCTAGGGGTGGTAAACGTCAGACCCCAGTAGCTTGATAAGTCATGCCGATGTAAGGTCCACAACAAGCGTGGAACTACCGATAACACTTACCAGTAAATCACTACAACCCTGGCCAGGGATTTCCAGTTATGGCCAGTCGAGCATAGCGCAACATCAACCCCCAATACCGGGAGAGACGAATCCCCTCCTATCGCTCATTGCCTCCATATGAATCGGGACTGTACCCAAAAACCACCTGTTTGCACGACTCAGTAGAGCCATGGTAGGGTGGAAATCAAAGCACAGTGGGAGACACACAAGACTCTATGACGATCTCGGGTCAACAGACTAAGCCATACCAGTGTCACCAGAGAACTGCCATCTGACGTGAGGTATAATACCATCCGGGAGTTCTCGGCGAGTCCGTTCAGTGTACCCAGTCTCTACTGAGCACCCGCATACCATCTCTGATGTCAAACACCAATGGATATGGGATCATCCATCGCCCATCACATGGGTCGAGAGGATATACGCTAGTCTACTCTGGAATATCGACGCCCCGTCTCGATATTCCCACGACTAGGAACATTGAAGGATGTACTCATGGACTACCCAGGCCCCACTAGTATGATCTACATCATAGTCCTGCAAGTCGAGTACACATCCTAAGGGCTTTATCAACATGTAACAGAGAGACAGAAAGTATACATGTTAAGATAAAGAGCAACCAGATAGCATACTATCATATCGAGTAAGAATGTCATACCTATATATGTCCCAGCATCCACTACAATATACATCCTGTGTACAGTAATGGCCTCTAGGGCATACATATAACTAACAATCTCCCACTTGCACTAGGTCCATCTGTAGCAGTGGTTGCAGTATCAAATACTCAACCATCCCATATAAGTCTCTCTCTGGGAAAAAGCCTTTGTGTGTGGATCCACCGTGTTGTCCTCTGAGTCTACTCTCCTAACCTCGATCACCGTGGAGATCAACTATCTCCATGATCAGGTGATGCTGCCTCAGAATATGTCTGGGTCACTGATGGGACTGGGGTTCCTGGGCCAAAACCACACTCCCATTGTCACACAATGGTTGGAACCTAGTTCATTTCATGAATCAATATACACCCAAACTTCCTCTTTTGTAGTATCATTAATAGCGATGTTACCAGTGTTTATCTTCTAGTGTGCCACGATATCTAGCTTGGAACTCTTCCAACATACCCTCCCTCTACTGAGGGTAAAGACAATGCCTGCGACTGACATTCAGTCGTGCTTATCAGTCTGGAACTTTTCCAGTGATTCTCCCTAGGCTCGATAGATACCATCTCACTAAACCTAGTGAGAACCCTAACATCCATTTAGATCTATCTCATAAATCCAAAACCCAGGATTTAGGAGTGTCGCCTTTATCCTATTGGAGAATCCTTGTGATAAGAGGAGATTGACCGAGCGTAGTATAGGAAACTCCTTCCCTATCAAGAGTATGTCATCTACATACTTTACGAGGATCACCACCATACTCCCTACTACCTTTTTGCATATACAAGGTTCATCTACCATTTTGATGAAGTCAAACACTGTGACTACCACATCAAAACAAACGTTCCAACTCCGCGATGCCTGCTTTATTCTGTAAAGCAACTTGCACACGTTTCCGCTGCTCCCACTGTTTACGAAGCCCTCTGGCTGTGTTCTTATAGACGTTCTCTTCTAAATCATTATTTAGAAAATCAGTTATGGCATCCAACCACCAGATATCGTAGTCATGGTATGTAGCAATGGCAAGTAGGATCAGGATGGACTTAAGCATAGCCACTGGAAAAGGTTTCATCATTATCCACGCCTGGTCGATGACGAAAACCTTTAACAAGTCTAGCTTTGAAAGTCTCAACTTTTCCATCTACACCAAGTAATCTTCTCAAGATATACTTGCTTCTGATGGGGATTTAACCCTTCAGATACAGCATCCAAAGTCCATACTTTGTTGGTGTACATGGATTCCATCTCAGATCACAAAGCATCCAGCCATTCTTACAGAGTCTCACTCCTGATGGCCAGCTCGAAACTAGTTAGGTCATCATCTCATGATGCAATCCTCGCTCCCACTGTCATCGGGAAACCGAAGTATCTCTCAGGCGGATGAGGAACCGTACCAGATCGGCGGAGAGGCTGAGGTTCGTCGGGGACTATTGAATCCTTTGGTTCTGTCAAATCATCAGCTATAGTTTGTATAGCTGGAACTTCTTCCAGTTCTACAGAACTGACCTTGCTTCGATCTTGTCCGGATTTTGCTTTTGACATAGGCCGGACAATCCTAAATCTTAACTTACTTAAGAGATAGGCTCTTCCCATACCATATCTCATATGGAGTGGTAGGCACTGATTTGATTCGAATCCAATTCAATAGGTATGCAGCTTCTCAAGTGCATAACCTCCAAAAGGAAATAGGTAACTCAGTAGTACTCATCTTAGAGCGCACCATATCTAATATGGTGCGATTGCTCCACCCTGATACACCGTTGTGCTATGGTGTATTTAGAGGAGTAATACCGAGAGAGAATCTCATTCACCTTTAGAATAGTCCAGGAATTCTAGGCACAAGTATTCTCCTCCCTGATCTTATCATAGGACATAATACTTATACCTTTATTTGGTTCTCTACTTCTAATTTATATTCATTGAATATCTCAAAAGTTTCAGACTTATGTTTCAACAGGAACATATGGTTGAATCTTGAGAGATCATCAGAGAATGTAATGAAGTACAAAGAACCGGTCCTGGCATGTGCAGACAGGGGACCTTACATACATCATCATGTATCAGTCCCAAGAGTTTACTAACTCTTTCTCTGTTTCCAATAAACAGAGCTATGGTCATCTAATCTTTGTGACATGACTAGAAAGTTTCACAAGATGTAAATTCAAACTGATTTAAATATGTATCTAAAATGTAACTTAAGCTAGTCGGGTCACATTGGTATGACCTAGTCTACAATACCTCAAGAAAGAATCGTTCATTTCTGAACACTTCTTCTTGTATGTGTTCTGTATACTAGTAACTATAGTTTGATTTAGAACGTCAATGCTTTTAGATAACGTGCCTGAACCGATCAACTTTTGAAATGTTCAAAACAATATTCAACAATACAAAATTATATCCTTCTTTAATAAATAAAGAGATTAATATGATTTTGTATATCAGGTTCGGTATCTAATAACATTCATTCAGAATCAATGTACTTTGGTAATACAGGGTGATAGTGACCAACAGACTTGGCTACAACACTTGCACCGTTTTCTGTCTTATGAAACTTTTCACCCGTTCTCAGTTCTCTACCTTTCTGTAACCCTATGTAACAGATTACATATGCGGGATCCTGATCTGGTATCAAATACCCAGGACGTAGAGAATACTGAGAAACAGTTCTTTATAATGAACACACCCGAAAGAGATGCATCTTATGCACTTTCTTCGTTTGGGCGGCATGGGAATCCTGGCATTCCCCTATTTGCTGCTCTGTCTTATAACAATTATAAGTTGGAGCGGGACCAACGTTCCCCAGCTCAGTATAACAAGCGGGTTCGGTCAATTCATCCATATTATTATCTTGATTAAGACATGATATGGTCGCTACCTGGAGAGAGAGAGAAGAAAACACTCTGCGTGCGCTCTTGCAAGATTAGATTGGTTATTTATTTTATCTAATCAGGATGGCTCCTACTGTTTTTATCAAATCTTCCTTCAAATCTTAAAAGGAAAGACTAGCCGGGATTAATTACACTCTACAAGTACGCCAATCTTTCAGCCAGGCCAATGTCGGTACTTTGAGGGAGGTTTCCCATGCTTTCGCACGGACCTAATTAAAATAAACCTTGTTTTTCCAGGGGCGTAACCCCGTTGACACCTTTCTAGACACCTACTTGATCTGCTAATTGCAAAGTGCAAAACTCTCCCAGGAGTACCAATTACTCACAGTGGGTATCGGGATCCAACTATCATATAGAAGGTATGCAATCTCATTGCAAATTTCAACACTTGAAACTCCGGATAAAGGTTTTTACCCCTAGCACTTATGACCTTAACTATGGTCAACAAATCATAAGCACTAGTCAAGTTCTACCCGTCATTTCATGATTAATTAGACCCACCCACATGACCCTTAACTAAGGTCAACAAAGTCACGCGACTGTCCTAACTAATCGCATCATATGCGGTGTAGGAAGACATCACTTAGCCACCGCACACTGTGCCTTGACTATGGTCAACAAACACAGCACGAATACTAAGTACTCTACTTCCTAAAATGACAGAGGGTTGCGGATGGTTTTTAAGAAAACCTTTAACGCTTTGAACTTGATCTCGTTGCGGAATCAAATAGTTTTTAAAATGGAGTGTTTTTTAGGCTTTTCTAGTTTTGCTAAACGGGTCACTCCCGGTGAAGGGATCGTTGGCCCTTTCCTCATCGAATAAGGTGCAGGATATATCATATATACCGCTGTTGAAAGCAAAAACTATAGAAGTAATCAAAAAACAAACCGAGGGTTGTAGCATCTGCCAGTTATTGCTAAAGGGTCACTCCAGGTGAAGGGATCTCGGCCCTTTCCTTATCGAATAAGGTGCAGGATGTTCTATAAGGAACACCGCGATGCAAAGCAAGAACTGTAGCTACCTGTTTTTATTTTTGAAATTCGATTCCACAACATCTTTTAGGTTTATTTTCTTTCATTAATCTCATTAATGAATGTCCCATCATTTAAGTCCACCTAAACATCACAAATAAATATAACGTACGCTTATGCCATCCGCATTCGCCTCGATGTCCCGTTTGCACCGTTAGGTTAGGTAACTAACGCCAGAGCGTCGCAGGGCTAGCGCGGGTGTAAAACATAAGCAATGTCTATATAATATATCATATATACTATATACAATATCTATCTGAACATATCACATGATCACATCACAGATAACGCAGCAGAAAATATCATATGAAATATTGGATATACTAGGACTTCCGTGTTTTATTTTGAGCCTGTATAAAACACGGATTCCACGGTCGTGATGAATAGCCAATCCCACACCCGTAGACCTCTATGAGAGCGGCAAGCAACCCTACCAATTCTAGGTTTAGGAGACCCGGACTCGACTCCTCGAGATGGTCTCCCACTGGACCCTAGAACCTGGTTACTTGTGCTCCCCTTCTTGGGTCTATCCTAATGCGGAAAAGTAAATAATATACATCAACGGTGACATCTTCCGTAACCTGGAAGTGCCCCAATAAAAGAATATTACATACAAGTTTTTACATGAATGAAAATGAAAAACACTCATCTCACATAAAAAAAACCCCGGCTATTCAAACACGACGATCCAATATAACATATCCAGCAACACATAACATCACTTGTCATCAACGTAAGTAAGTATGCATACACCGATTGTCGTCGACGTATAGCAACAAAAACCGGTGATACAACTACATACTACACTTACGGTCACAGAAAAGAAAGTGTAAAACTACAACAGTTGGAATCCGCAACCTCCTTAGACATCGCATGCCTAACAATTACAAACCCCGCATTTTAGTCTTATTATCGAAAACTCTTTTCAATATCAAGTCGGGCAATTCAACAAGATTCCCGACATCTTGAACGAATTCTCGTCGCAAACTTCAGTAGACGGCCGCACCCCCGATACCGTCGATGAAGTGCACTAAGGCGGAACACCGCTGCCGCGAGCACCCGAACGGATGCTTTCAGCGACGGGGTTCTCCTACACTCACTTGTTCGGGGCTATGAGGAGTGGCTATCTATTAAGTTTACCCGGCGAGTATCCGCGTACGCAACGTGATTGCGACGGACTTTTGATCACATCAAAATTCCGTGGAAACCGATCAAGTGAGACTAAACTGCTAGATTTATAACATTCAGATTAGTTATCTCATAACTACCTGTGGATTCCAAATATTGTATCACATTCCAGATAAATAGACAATGTTAAACTTTCCGATCGAATAATCAAACATCCAAGTTTTCCCGAAAAGCTCAACACATGAAATAAGTTTAAAAACATTCACTTCATGCCACAGTACCAACGGTCCAGCCGTAGAAGGGTCAAGCCAACGCCTCACATGTGGCACGCCGTACTGTCCCAAACCCTAAGGTTCAAAGGGCAGTTCAAGACGGTCACATAATCGAGTTAAGGTTTGTTGTCTTCTAGAGGGACCATCGCGTTACTTGCACTACTTAGAACGTTATTAAACTACGGAAAAATCCAACATTTGGAAATTTCCCGGCAGCGGAAAAAGTGGGTATTTATATCCGGTCGAACTTTTTAACATATTCTAAAATTACCCGGAAAAACACATAGACGCGGTTAAAATTTCCGATCGAATCATCGAGTCCCCAATACAACCCAGAAAACTCAACTCTTGAGTGCAAATCAAAAATTCCCAGAAAACTAAGGAATACTTAGTGACATTACTATGCAAAATGTGATGAAAGAAGTGACGGTACGGCCGTGGAACCGCCGCACGAGCCATGCTCGTGCCGCGGTTCCGCGGCGCCTTGATCGACTTAGGCGCACGTTTTGCACAGTAACTCCTAGCAAACCTTGCTGATATTTTTGAGAATTTTTAATCTGGAAAAATCCACAGTTACAGAAAATGTACAGAGAGGGGTCAAGTTTAGGGTTTCGGGGTTCGATCAGATTTCTAACATCGTCTACACTTCGCCTAAAGCTCTAGTTAGGTTCTGATACCACTGTAGGGTTCCTAGGCATACTCATGAGGTTCTACAACTGATCAACCATGCCAAAATCAAATTTTCCATGTGCTAAAGGACCCTAATGCTAGATCGTTAACCAGAGGTAAGGCGAAACATAGCAAGTTAACTATTTTAGCTACAAGTGAAAGGAATTACAACCTTTGTAGATCCGGTCCTCCACTTCTTTAGCTCCGTGATGACATCCCTCCGCTGCGATCATCGGGATCCCGGACTCTAGCATTGGTACCATCGGAGAAATGAGCGGGCTAGGTCGTTGACTTCGATGCCGAAGATGATCTACGTCGAGGCGACTCAAACTCAAGCTCTATCTTCACTAGGTCATGAAACTTGTGAAGATAACACACTCTACTACATGGCATTTTGTCGAGAATGAAGAAATAGGAAGTGGGTTCACTTTGGATTTAGATTTCTCACTTGATTTCATCACTTGAAAATTTTCAAGAAAGGTTTCTTCACTTCATGAAGAAGAAGAAGAAGAAGAAAAGAAAATGAATTATCTTAAAAGAAAATTCAAGTGAAGCTTATCATAATGCAACCATGGGTGAAGTTAACACATGTAGAGAATAAACTAGGGTTTAGGTTGATGTTTAGGTTAAAGCATAAAACAAAATGGTTGGACTTTTCAAAGATGCTTAAAAGGCATCATGAAGCTTCAAGCATAAAACAAAGAAAACCAACATTTTATTTTTGCCAAAAATAAATAAATAAAATAAATAAATAAGTTAAAATCCTAACCATTAACCTAAACATGGTTTAAAGCATACACACACCCAAGTTTGCATGTATTATCAAACATGATACAAACTAGTGTACAAACATATGTCATATATACAATGTGCACAATCAAGTGAGAAAATCAATCTTAAGTGAACAATACTAGTCAATGTAAAGTAATATATCCAATATATAATTATACATTAAATCATTAAATCAACACTTGATTTAATGATCCGGTCATACTGCATATAACCGACTAATATCAAGTGTATCATTATATCGAATCAACATTTGATTCGGTAACCCGGCTATATCTTATATAACCGTCCGATGATACAAATCGCGAGAATAGAATTCAGTATCACATACTGGCATTATTCTCAGTCCCGCACATATCTCATATGCGCTCCTATTTCGTTTCGCAAGAGCCAGAAAACCTCTGTGTAGGACTCTAAAGACTCGTCAATACGCCGGCAGTAGGTGATGATCATATCAAACACCCACAAGCCGCAAGCGGTCTGCTAAACGTAACGGCCACCCGGGTATTGAGCGATCAGATGATCAACGAGCAAGCCCGCTGACACTCCTGTGAATCCAACCAGTAACACTTACCGTACAGTCGGGTCTGTTCGTCTGATATATCGCATAGCTCGCCTAGGGGTGGTAAACGTCAGACCCCAGTAGCTTGATAAGTCTTGCCGATGTAAGGTCCACAACAAGCGTGAAACTACTGATAACACTTACCAGTAAATCACTGCAACCCTGGCCAGGGATTTCCAGTTATGGCTAGTCGAGCATAGCGCAACATCAACCCCCAATACCGGGAGAGACGAATCCCCTCCTATCGCTCATTGTCTCTATATGAATCAGGATTGTACCCAAAAACCACCTGTTTGCATGACTCAGTCGAGCCATGGTAGGGTGGAAATCAAAGCACAGTGGGAGACACACAAGACTCTATGACGATCTCGGGTCAACAGACCAAGCCGTACCAGTGTCACCAGAGAACTGCCATCTGACGTGAGGTATAATACTATCCGGGAGTTCTCTGCGAGTCTGTTCAGTGTACCCAGTCTCCACTGAGCACCCACATACCATCTTTGATGTCAAACACCTATGGATATGGGATCATCCATCGCCCATCACATGGGTCGAGTGGATATACGCTAGTCTACTCTGGAATATCAATGCCCCGTCTCGATATTCCCACGACTAGGAACATTGAAGGATGTACTCATGGACTACCCAGGCCCCACTAGTATGATCTACATCATAGTCCTGCAAGTCGAGTACACATCCTAAGGGCTTTATCAACATGTAACAGAGAGACAGAAAGTGTACATGATAAGATAAAGAGCAACCAGATAGCATACTATCATGTCGAGCAAGAAAGTCATACCTATATATGTCCCAGCATCCACTACAATATACATCCTGTGTACAGTAATGGCCTCTAGGTCATACATATAACTAACAGTTTGATTATCCCAGTTTTCATGTGATGTTAACAGTTCTCTTAGGGCTAATATGGAATGTTTCGTAGTCGTAATTGTTAAGCCGTTTAGGGTTTAGTTTTATATGGATGCAGTAGTTGGAATCTACATCTAATTGGTTTTGTGAAAACTAGTTAATGATTATAAATCCAGCGTTTTAGTCTCAGTAGATCGATTGCCACGAAGTTTCGATTCGGATCAAAACTCCGTCGCAATCGCGAATCGTATGCGAATACTCGCCGAATAACTTTACTAGATAGCCTCGCCCCATTTCCCCAACCAAGTGACTGTTAGTGTATATGCCATAGAGGCCATTACTGTATCATACTAGTTTGTATATTACTTAATGGAAGCTTGGGATATTCACCTTGTATATACAATCTTGCTCAAAATAGTAGTATGCTACTTGGTTTGTTTCTACTTCAATGTGTACATGTGTTTATTTTATGATATCACCTATACGCATTAGTGGAGCCCTTAGGATCTTTGCTTGATTACCAGCGTTATGATGGCAGTCACACTAGTGGGGGCTGGGTAATCTATAAACACATCCTTATGCAGGTCCCTAGTCGCAGGACTATCGAGACAGGGCATCGATACTCCGGAGTAGACTAGCGCATGCGCTTCTCATCCCAGTGTGGGAGACAGTCTGTCCCACAGCCGTCAGTACGTCGTACTTGAGATAGTATGCGGGTGCTCGTTACGTTACGAGTACACTGGACAGGACTCGTCGGGAACTGACTAGTTGGTTTTATACCTATCGTCGGTTATCAGTTCCCAGGTGACATGAGTACAGCTTAGTCCGCTGACTTGACACTGGCACTTCGCCACGAGTGTGTTCCCACTGTATTTTGATTACTACCCTACCACGGCTCAAAGGAGTCGTGCAAACAGGTAGTAGTTGGGTGCAGTCCCGAAGCACTTGGAGGCAGTGACGGTTAGACAGGATTCGTCTCTCCCGGTATTGGGGGTTGACATTGCGCTGTGTCCAGGAGAGCCATTACACGAGTAGTCCCTGGCCAGGGCAAGCGAGATATACTGGTAGGCTTCCAGTGTTATCTCAGGGTGTTTTGGGCTTCACTCCGACACGACTTGTACCGCTATTAGGGGACTGACGTTTACTGCCCCCTAGGCCCGCCATGCGATGTATCAGACGAACAGACCGGACTGTACGGAGACTGTCACATTCAGACTCAGTAGGAGTTCAGATGGGGTTCACCTCGTCAGTCTTCTTATCGGCATCTACCTGGGGACCGTTACGCACAGCTAGTGCCGCTTACGGTCTGTGGTTAAACCCACTGCCAGTGTAGTGTTGAGTCTTTAAAGTCCCACACAGAGGGCTATTCGCCTTTGGGCAAAACAGAGTAGAGGTCCCATGGTTTTGCGACAGGGTTCGTTCTGATCCGCGCACTTGTACACATTTGGAGTCCGGACGGATATCACTAGCGGGCTCTGGTTTGAGCCAGATACTAGTATATGTTTTGGGGTTAGTTTTATCTCATAATATTCATGTTCCTCGGAACAAGAATGCGGGTGTGTATGCACAGTTGATTGAGGCGGAGAAAGAGGATTTTCATTAGGGTTTCGGAACGGGTGCGTATGCACAGTTGCCAGTCGTCTTTTTCCAAACCCTAATGAATTTATGATATATCAATTAATAATATTAATTAAATGAAATTGTGTCATGGATTGGGTTTGTTGACTTGTTGACCAAGGTTGACTTGTTGACCAAGGTTGACTTGTTGACCATGGTTGAAACATTGACTATCATCATTACATATCAAAGATGCTCTTTGATTCTAGCAAAACCATTTAATGTGTGTAATGATAATTGTCATTTCAAACCATCCATCAATTATTTCATTTTGGTTATTATTATTATTTTGATAATTCTTTTGATATTATGTTATGGTTGTAAAAAAGCATTTCATTCTATCATAACACTTCTCTCTCCTCACTTCTTCTTCCTCCTCCTCTAGTTCAAGGAGACTCACTCTCATGTGTTGAGAAACCCCCTCCTTGAGATAAAAACACCCCAAAACCACTCTCTACTCACTCTCGGGTTAGAGGTCTAGCAAGCCAAAGACCCTAGTTCTCTCAAAGTTCGAGAAAGGAGCCCGAAGGTTGAACCCTCAGGTGGATCCATCTTTGACGGAAGAAGGCGACGAGGAAAGCACCATCCAAGCTCTACAAAGGTTTCAAGAAGAAGGAGTTCAAGTTAGGTATAACATCTTTTCCGAGTAGCTAACTCTCTTTAGCTTTGTAGCTTGTTTAGTTTAGAAAAGATCCCGACTTTTGTTAGTCCATGTTGCCTAATGCGCTAAAAATTTGTCTTTTATACCGTTTCCGCCTCCCCGTAAGAACCGGGGTTGGCAACGTGGACTTACAGTGGTATCAGAGCCTAACTAAACTTAAACTAGCTTAGTAGTAAAGTGTTTGGAAGTTCGATCGGAAAAATCGCAAAAAACTAAACATCAAAACCCTAACTTTCTGTTGAAATTTTTTGTGCTCTAAAAATAAAAAGTTTTACTCCAAAAATCGGCTCAGGGTTTTGTGAAGACACCCACCAAAAATGGTCGCCTGAATCCTTCAAACCGCCGCGGTTCCGCGGCAATGGGTATACATTTGCCGCGGAACCGCCGCCGTTTAAGCTCTTCTCGTGACCGGGTTTGGTGCAGTGTTCATCTGGTGGGGTTTTGGGATTTTTAAGATGGTTTATTTGTGCCCAGGTTTTCCAGAAAAGAAATTTGATTTTGGGGGCCTGTAAATCCGTATTTTTGATCGAACTTCACTATACTTTGACTAATCGGTTATATCTGTGATGTTTATATGTATTGAACGTCGGCTAATCGCTATATGTCGATTAGTCGGGGTTATACATATCTGTGATCTGTGTTTGATGATGGTTTGTGTATATGAATGCGCTGGACTGTCGCGGGTGAATAGCCGGGGTGGATGTGAGATGAGTGTTTCTTTTTCTTTCATTCATTGTAAAATGTAAATTGATGTAATATTATTATTTTTATGGCCGCACAACCGGGTCGGGGTTGTAGCCGTCATTGTATAATTCTTTTTACTGTTTTTGCTCCTAGGATAGACCCGTGGAGGGGGTGCACAAACTACCGGGTATCTCGAAGTGCCGAGTGGCCTACGCACGGCGTTGAGGGAGGTTACTCCACTTCGGGTACTTGGCGGGTAGTTTGCCGCACCCGTAGGGGTCTTGGGTGGGGTATTGGCTATTCACCGTGATCGTGTAATCCGTTTTTCATTGCAGGCTCGAACAGATTGCGGATTCCTAGTATATCCAATGTATTCATCTGTGATCTGTAATGTCTATCATTGCTATATATATATTTATAACTATTTAGGCGTTGCTTATGTTTTACAGCCACGCTAGCCCAGCCCCCGCTCTGTCGTTAGTTAAGTAACCTAACGGGTGATGACGGGGCCCCGTGGCGAATGCGAATGGCATAAACGTACGTCATATTTTGGTTGTTTTCTGCAATGGTAGGATTAATTGATGGGACGCATTAAAAGAACTAATGCAAGTATATCACGCATTAAAAGAACTAATGCAAGATAATAAACCAAGCAAAAGTCGTTGGAACACTTTCGAAAAACCACTCGGTTCTTTTCAAAACCAACTTTTAAATGCGGAGCTTGAGCCACTCCTTTTAAAAGCTATCTCGTTCCATCGATCATATCAAGTTCACTACGTTCACGGTTTAGCCAAAACCATTCGTAGCCCTCCTTCGTTTCACATGAATAGTCAATAGTATTCAAGCTGTGTTTGTTGGCCAAAGTCAAGGCATAGTGATTGGTAGCTATTGGGTATTCATGTGCAGCATAGATAGATGCGTTGATTTGGAACAGTCGTATTGCCTTTTAGCCAAAGTCATAGGTAAGTACGGGTGGATTCAAATTAACCTGGAGAATGACGGGTAGAACTTGACATGTGACTTATGATTTGTTGGCCAAAGTCAAGGTCATAAGAGCATGGGGCAAAAATCTACATCGGGAGTAGGTGTCTAGAAAGGTGTTAGCGGGGCTACGCCCCCAGGGAAAAGAGGTTCTTAAATTAAGGAACTTCGTGAAAGCGTTGGAAAACCTCCCTCAAATTACCAACATTGGCCTGGCTGAACGGTTAAGCAAGTATTGTGCGGTGGGATTGATCCCGACTAATTCTTCCTTTATGGTTTGAGGAGGGATTCGAGAGACAGTTGGAGCCATCCTGTTTAGACAAACTAAAAACCATTCTAAACTTGCAAGAGCATCGTGCTGAGTGTTTCTTCTCTCTCTCCTAATTGCAGCGACCAATCGACATGACTGGACTTAAGTTACTTCTAGATAAAAACATACTGACAGGGCCAAACTACAAAGATTGGCTCAGGAATGTCAAGATGGCAATCACTTACGACAAGCTAGGGTATCTTCTTACCACCAAAGCTCCCCCCGTCCCAGGTCCCACCTCCAGCGTCGCGAATAAGGAAATCCGTAAGACTTGGGAGATTGATTGCGCGAAGGCCAAGTGCCTCGTGCTTGCCTCTATGGACAATGAACATCAGAGGAGGCACGAGAATATGGACCTGGAATCCATATTTCTCCATACAAAAGAACTGTATGGAGAGCAGTCTCGTATCGCAAGATATGAAGTGTCGAAGAAGTTATTTTCGGCAAAATTGGCCGTCGGATCATCGGTAGCAGAACACGTGCTTAAGATGATTGGCTACATTGAGGAGCTCACAGAACTTGGGACCACGTTGGAGAGTGAGCTCTATACGGACTTGATTCTCCAGTCCCTTCCTTCCACTTACGCCCAGTTTATACTGAACTTCAACTTACAAGAAAAAGAAGTTGAACTTTCAGAACTCCTCAACATGCTGAGGAGCGCAGAGGGCACCCTACAGAAAGGTAGGGAAACACCCACTTTGTTTATAGGAGGATCTTCTTCTTCAAGGTCCAAGGCGAAAGCCAAAGGAAAGAAGAAGAAAGCCCCCGCCAAACCAAGGGGAGGTGTTAGTAAAGTGGATACGAAGGGAAAGGAAAAGGCAACAAAGATAGCGGGGAAGCTTGTGGGTAAAGAAGAATGCTTCTATTGTCATAAGAGTGGACACTGGAAGAAAGATTGCAGGGCTTGGAAGGCCAGGACACAGGAACTAAAGCAGGTTGGGGCTTCAGCTTCAGGTGTGTATGTTATTGAAAACTGTCTTTCGATAAACTCTACTTCCTGGGTATTGGATACCGGATCAGGATCTCATATCTGTAATTCTTTGCAGGCGTTGAGAAACCGTAGGTTTTTGAAGGCAGGTGACATGACCCTCAGAGTAGCGAACGGAGCTAGCATGGATGCTAAAGCCGTGGGGGACTATCACCTGAGAATGTCAGATGGACATGTTTTGGTTTTGCGTAATTGCTTTTTTGTACCCAACGCAACTTGTAATATCATTTCTGTATCTTTGGTTTCAAAAGAAGGTTATGAATTTGCGTTTGTAAGTAATGTTGTAAACATTCACCTTAATCAAGTTCTGATTGGGTCAGGTACACTGAGCAATGGTATATACGTATTAAACCAACCACAGATTTTCAATTTTCAGAATACACACAAAAGAAAGTCTCCAGATATCAATCAGACTTTCTTATGGCATTGTAGACTGGGTCACATCAATGAGAGAAGGTTAACTAAGTTACATACAGAAGGATATTTGGATCCGTTCGAATATCAATCGTATGCCACTTGTCAATCCTGTCTCAAAGGAAAGATGACAAAGACTCCGTTCACTGGACGCGGAGTAAGAGCGAGCGAGCTCTTGGGACTCGTACACAGCGACGTGTGCGGTCCAATGTCTACACATGCACGATGCGGTTATTCTTACTTCATTACTTTTATGGATGACTTTTCAAGATACGGTTATGTCTTCTTGATGAAGCATAAGTCCGAAGCCTTTGAAAAGTTCCAGGAATATAAGAATGAAGTAGAAAAACAAACCGGCAAAAGTATCAAGATTCTAAGATCGGATCGAGGTGGAGAATACTTAAGTGCCGAGCTCCTGAATTACTTAAAAGAGAATGGAATTCTCTCTC
The DNA here is from genome assembly GCA_030015575.1 of Agapanthus africanus. Classification (NCBI taxonomy): domain Eukaryota; kingdom Viridiplantae; phylum Streptophyta; class Magnoliopsida; order Asparagales; family Amaryllidaceae; genus Agapanthus; species Agapanthus africanus. Next base: position 564,589,053 of record CM057337.1, on the reverse strand, counting down.
AGCTTACTCCTCCATACACTCCGCAACATAATGGTGTATCGGAGAGACGGAACCGGACCCTATTGGATATGGTACGGTCCATGATGAGTAACGCTGAGTTACCACGATCATTCTGGGGGTATGCGCTAGAATCAGCTGCATACCTTTTGAACCGAGTTCCCACTAAGACTGTGCCTACCACACCATATGAGATGTGGTGTGGAAAGAGGCCCCATCTTAATCACATTAAGACATGGGGATGTCCAGCTTTTGTCAAAAAGCAGCATGCGGACAAACTCGAGGCACGCTCAGTACAGTGCAAGTTCGTGGGATATCCAAAGAACTCCAAGGGATATTTCTTTTACTGCGAAGAGGAACAAAAGGTTTTTGTTTCTCGTCATGCCTACTTCTTGGAAACTGAGTTTTTGGAAAACCAGATAAGTGGGAGCACAGTAGAACTGGAAGAAATTCCAGAACCACGAGCTTTTACTGAAAGCTTAGAGGAACCAGAGGGTTCAAAAGAACAGGACATTCCTACGCTGCTCCGCAGGAGTAGTAGGCAGTCTCATCCGCCCGAGAGATACTACGGTTTTCTCATAGACGGGGATAGAGAGGATTGCATCATAGATTATGATGAACCTACTAGCTTCCAGCAGGCCTTTCAGAGCGTTGACTCGGTAAAATGGCTGGATGCAATGCGGACCGAAATGGAGTCCATGTACACCAACAAAGTATGGACGTTGGACATTGCTCCAGACGGGGTAAAACCCGTAGGATGCAAGTGGATCTTCAAAAGGAAGATTGGTGTAGATGGACAGGTTGAGACCTATAAAGCTAGACTTGTTGCAAAGGGTTTTCGTCAAAGACCTGGTTTGGACTATGGCGAAACCTTTTCTCCAGTGGCTATGCTGAAATCCATTCGGATCTTTCTTGCCATTGCTGCCTTCCACGATTATGAGATTTGGAAGATGGACGTAAAAACCGCTTTTCTAAATGGAAATTTAGAGGAGTGTGTCTATATGAACCAGCCAAAGGGTTTCATTCAGAGTGGGAGCAGCGGAAAGGTGTGCAAGTTGCTTAAATCCATCTATGGACTAAAGCAGGCATCGCGGAGTTGGAACATCTGCTTTGATGAGACAGTCAAGGAATTTGGCTTTATCAAAAATCCAGATGAACCATGCATCTATTGTAGATTTGTAGCGAGAACTGTAGTATTCCTCGTTTTATACGTGGATGACATTATCTTAATAGGAAATGACATTCCTATGCTACAATCTGTCAAGGGGTTCTTGTCGCACAAGTTCTCCATGAAAGACCTGGGTGATGCCTCATACATCCTGGGGATCCGGATCCATCGTGATAGATCCAAGAGGATATTAGAACTTTCACAGTCCAGGTACATCGACACCATACTGAAAAGATTCAGTATGGAAGATTCCAAGCACGGTAACCTACCGGCTTGTCACGGGATCACCCTCTCCAAAGAGATGTCTCCCAAGACTGATTTAGAGAGGGATCGCATGTCTATTATACCCTACGCTTCTGCGGTAGGCTCTATAATGTATGCGATGTTGTGTACCAGACCGGATGTAGCTTATGCACTGAGTGTGGTAAGCCGGTATCAGTCAAACCCTGGGAAGAAACACTGGATAGCGGTAAAGAACATTCTCAAGTACCTGAGAAGGACTAAGGAGATGTTCTTGGTGTATGGCGGAAAAGACCTCCAGATCGAGGCCTTTGCTGACTCCAGCTTCCAGAGTGACAAGGATGATTCCAAGTCCATGTCGGGTTTTGTCTTTACCCTCAATGGAGGGGCGGTGTGTTGGAAGAGTTCCAAACAGGAAACCGTTGCAGACTCGACTATGGAAGCGGAATACATCGCTGCATCTGATGCCGCAAAAGAAGACGTCTGGATGAGGAAGTTCTTGAAAGAACTTCAGGTGGTTCCGTCCATTGTTGATCCAATACCTCTGTATTGCGACAACAATGGGGCTATAGCTTTAGCAAAAGAACCCAGGTCCCATCAGAGATCCAGACACATCTTGAGGCGGTATCACCTGATCAGGGAGATCGTGGATCGCCAGGAGATCGAGGTTCGGACGGTTGCTTCAGAAGATAACACTGCAGATCCATTCACCAAGGCCTTGCCCCAGACTCAGTTCAAGCGGCTGATCGAGATGATAGGTCTTCGATACGCCAGTACATGGCCTTAGTGCAAGTGGGAGATTGTTAGTGTATATGCCCTAGAGGCCATTACTGTATCATACTAGTTTGTATATTACTTAATGGAAGCTTGGGATATTCACCTCGTATATACAATCTTGCTCAAAATATTAGTATGCTACTTGGTTTGTTTCTACTTCAATGTGTACATGTGTTTATTTTATGATATCACCTATACGCATTAGTGGAGCCCTTAGGATCTTTGCTTGATTACCAGCGTTGTGATGGCAGTCACACTAGTGGGGGCTGGGTAATCTATAAGAACATCCTTATGCAGGTCCCTAGTCGTAGGACTATCGAGACAGGGCATCGATACTCTGGAGTAGACTAGCGCATGCGCTTCTCATTCCAGTGTGGGAGACGGTCTATCCCACAGCCGTCAGTACGTCGTACTTGAGATAGTATGCGGGTGCTCGTAACGTTACGAGTACACTGGACAGGACTCGTCGGGAACTGACTAGTTGGTTTTATACCTATCGTCAGTTATCAGTTCCCACGTGACATGAGTACAGCTTAGTCCGCTGACTTGACACTGGCACTTCGCCTCGAGTGTGTTCCCACTGTATTTTGATTACTACCCTACCACGGCTCAAAGGAGTCGTGCAAACAGGTAGTAGTTGGGTGCAGTCCCGAAGCACTTGGAGGCAGTGACGGTTAGACAGGATTCGTCTCTCCCGGTATTGGGGGTTGACATCGCGCTGTGTCCAGGAGAGCCATTACACGAGTAGTCCCTGGCCAGGGCAAGCGAGATATACTGGTAGGCTTCCAGTGTTATCTCAGGGTGTTTTGGGCTTCACTCCGACACGACTTGTACCGCTATTAGGGGACTGACGTTTACCGTCCCCTAGGCCCGCCATGCGATGTATCAGACGAACAGACCGGACTGTACGGAGACTGTCACATTTAGACTCTGTAGGAGTTCAGATGGGGTTCACCTCGTCAGTCTTCTTATCGGCATCTACCTAGGGACCGTTACGCACAGCTAGTGCCACTTACGGTCTGTGGTTAACCCACTGCCAGCGTAGTGTCGAGTCTTTAGAGTCCCACACAGAGGGCTATTCGCCTTTGGGCAAAACAGAGTAGAGGTCGCATGGTTTTGCGACAGGGTTCGTTCTGATCCGCGCACTTGTGCACGTTTGGAGTCTGGACGGATATCACTAGCGGGCTCTGGTTTGAGCCAGATACTAGTATATGTTTTGGGGTTAGTTTTATCTCATAGTATTCATGTTCCTCGGAACAAGAATGCGGGTGTGTATGCACAGTTGATTGAGGCGGAGGAAGAGGATTTTCATTAGGGTTTCGGAACGGGTGCGTATGCACAGTTGACAGTCGTCTTTTTCCAAACCCTAATGAATTTATGATATATCAATTAATAATATTAATTAAATGAAATTGTGTCATGGATTGGGTTTGTTGACTTGTTGACCAAGGTTGACTTATTGATCAAGGTTGACTTGTTGACCATGGTTGAAATTTTGACTATCATCATTACATATCAAAGATGCTCTTTGATTCTAGCAAAACCATTTAATGTGTGTAATGATAATTGTCATTTCAAACCATCCATCAACTATTTCATTTTGATTATTATTATTATTTTGATAATTCTTTTGATATTATGTTATGGTTGTAAAAAAGCATTTCATTCTATCATAACACTTCCTCTCCTCACTTCTTCTTCCTCCTCCTCTAGTTCAAAGAGACTCACTCTCATGTGTTGAGAAACCCCCTCCTTGAGATAAAAACACCCCAAAACCACTCTTTACTCACTCTAGGGTTAGAGGTCTAGCAAGCCAAAGACCCTAGTTCTCTCAAAGTTCGAGAAAGGAGCCCGAAGGTTGAACCCTCAGGTGGATCCATCTTTGACGGAAGAAGGCGACGAGGAAAGCACCATCCAAGCTCTACAAAGGTTTCAAGAAGAAGGAGTTCAAGTTAGGTATAACATCTTTTCCGAGTAGCTAACTCTCTTTAGCTTTGTAGCTAGTTTAGTTTAGAAAAGATCCCGACTTTTGTTAGTCCATGTTGCCTAATGCGCTAAAAATTTGTCTTTTATACCGTTTCCGTCTCCCCGCAAGAACCGGGGTTGGCAACGTGGACTTACAGTGACTATAGGTGAACCCAGTTGCCAATAGCACCCACTCGAGTGCTCGCGGCTACGGTGTTCTGCCTAAGTGCACTTAGTCGACGGCATCGGGGGTGCGGCCATCTAGTATAGTTTCCGACGCGTATTCAATCGGGTAGTCGGGAATCTTGTTGAATTAACCAACTAAAATATTGAAAAGAGTTTTTAATATGAGACTAAAATGCAGGGTTTATAGATTATGCATGAAATTCGGAATATGAGATATTCCGGGTTTATGATGTCTAAGGATATGCGGATTATAATTATTGTAGTTCTGTGACCGTAAATGTATGACGTGGGGTATCCCAAATCTCGTTGCTATATGTCAACGGAATTGGGGATACGTGTATTTACTTATGTTGATGATATGTGATATCATGTGTTGCTGGTGATATGTTTTATTGGATCGTCGTGATTGAATAGCCGAGGGTTTTATGTGAGATGGGAGTTTTTATATTTTCATTCATGTAAAATTTGTATGTAATATTCTATTATTGGGGAACTTCCGGGTTGATGATGATGTCACCGCTGTTGTATATTATTTTCTTTTCCGCATTAGGAAAGACCCAAGGTGGGGAGCACAAGTAACCGGGTTCTAGGGTCTAGAGGGAGACTATCTCAAGGAGTTGAGATTGGGTCTCCTAACTCTAGAATTGGTAGGGTTACTTGCCACTCTCGTAAGGGTCTATGGGATGTGGGTTTGGGTATTCATCATGATCGTGTAATCCGTGTTTTACATTACTGGCTAAATTTAAAACGCGGAAATCCTAGTATATCCAATATTTCATATGTTGCTTCTGCTGCTTGGTTCTATGATGTTGATCATATAACTGCGTGAGACGAATGTTGTAATATATATATGATATATAATAAAAGTTGCTTATGTTTTGCACCCACGCTAGTCCAGCCCCTGCTCTGCCGGTAGTTAAGTAACCTAACGGTGAATGACGGGTCCCAGTGGTGAATGCGGATGGCATAAATGTACGTTTTATTTTCGTTTCACTTTTCTGTAATGTTTGAGAAACATTAATTGGTGGGACTTCATTAATGAGATTAATGAAAAGAAAGAAATCTAAAGATGTTGTAGAATCAAATTTTCAAAAAGGGTAGCTCTAGTTTTTGCTTTGCATAATGGTATTCCTTGATGAATATCCAGCACCTCATTCGATGAGTAAAGAGCCGAGATCCCTTCACCAGGAGTGACCTCTTTAGCGAAACTAGCAAATGGTACAACCTACTAGGTTTTGTTTTTAATTGCTTCTCTAGTTCTTTCTCTGTATAGTGGTATTCATGAATATCCTGCACCTCATTCGATGAGAAAAGAGCCGAGATCCCTTCACCGGGAGTGACCTCTTTAGCGAAACTAGCAAAAGCCTAAAAAACAGTCATTTTCAAAATCATTAGATTCTACAACGATATCAAGTTCATTACCCTCATGGTTTTCTTAAAAACCTGTGTAGCCCTCCGTCATTTCAGATAAATACTATTTAGTATTCGTACTGTGTTTGTTGGCCTTTGTCAAGGCGTAGTGTCTGGTAGCTGATTAGTGCTTATCTGCAACCATATGATACGATTGGATTATGATAGTCGTACGACCTTGTTGGCCTTTGTCAAGGGTCGTACGGGTGGTTTTAATTCAATCAGGAAATGATGGTTTGAACATGACTAGCGCCCTATGGTTTGTTGGCCTTTGTCAATATCATAAGACATTAGGGGTAAAAACATTATCGGGAATTTCAAGTGTTGAAATTTGCAATGAGATTACATACCTTCTATATGATAGTTAGATCCCGATACCCACTGTGAGTAAGAGTTACTCTTGGGAGAGTTTTGCACTTTACAATTAGCTCATCTAGTAGGTGTCTAGAAAGGTGTCAACGGGGTTATGCCTCTCGGGAAACGAGGTTTATTTTAATTAGGTCCGTGCGAAAGCACGGGGAAGCTCCCTCAGAGTACCGATAGCTGCTTGGACGAACGATTGGTGAACCTGTAGGGTGTAATTAATCCCGGCTAATCTTACCTTTTATGGTTTGAAGGAAGATTTGATAAAAATAGTGGGAGCCATCCTGATTAGATAAAAATCCAATCTAAACTTGCAAAGAGTGCACGAAAAGTGATTATACTTCTCTCTCTCCTGGTAGCGACCAATGAAATGCCTTAATCAAGATAATAATATGGATGTATTGACCGAACCTACTTATTATACTGGACAAGGTTCTTCTCTATCTTATGATTGTCATAAGTCTGAGCAAGGAATAGGGGAATATCCGGATTCCCACGCCACCCAAACGAAGAAAAAGCATGTTGATGCATTGTCTTCGAGTGTGTTCGTAACCAAGAACTAGTTCTCAGTTAGCTCTACGTCTTGGGTATTGGATACTGGATTAGAATCCCATATGAGTAATTTGTTACATGGGCTAACAGAAAGGTGAATAACTAGGAAAGGGTGATATGTCTCTAGTAGTAGAGATGGTGCAATTGTTGCAGGCAAAGCAGTTGGCAAATATTACCTAGTGTTACCAACTGGTAATAAATTGATTCTTAGCGACTGTTATTTCATACCAATAATATTGTGAATATTTTCCTAAATCAAGTGTTGGTTGGGTATGGTACGTTGTATAACAGTATACACATTCTGAATCAAACTACAGTTCTAAACGTACAGAACACACACAAGAGGAACAGTTCAGAAATGAATGAAGTCTTCTTGAACCATTGTAGACTAGGTCATGTCGATGAGACAAGACTAGATGAAGTTGCATAAGGATGCATATTTAAATCTGTTCGAATTTTCATCTTATGAAACATGTCAGTCATGTCTCAAAGGCCAAGGTGACTAAATCTCCATTTACTAAAAACGGAGAAAGAGCTACTGAACTTTTGGACAGATACATAGTGATGTATGCGGTCCTATGTCTACATATTCCAAGGATGGTTCCACGTACTTTATTATATTCACTGGTGTTCTCTCAAGATATGGACATGTGTTCTTGTTGAAACACAAAACTGAATCTTTTGAGAATTTCAAGGAATATAAGTACGAAGAAGAGAACCAGATGGGTAAAGATATTCAAGTCCTTAAATATGATCGGGGAAGAGAATACTTGAGCACGGAATTCACGGGATTATTTAAAAGAGAATGAGATTCTCTCTCAGTTTACTCCTCCGTATACACCACAGCACAACGGTATATCGGGGTGGAGGAATCGCACCCTATGAGATATGGTGCGCTCTATGATGAGTACTGCTGAGTTGTCTATTTCCTTTCAGGGACATGCACTTGAGAAGCTGCATACCTACTTAATAGAGTTCCGATCGAATCTGTTGCCTACCACTCCATATGAGATATGGAAAGGTAAGAGACCATCTCTTAAATGAGTTAAGATATGGGATTGTCCGGCCTATGTTGAAAAGCAAAATCCGAACAAGCTCGAGGCAGGGTCAGTTTTGTGCAAGTTTGTAGGATATCCCAACCATTCACGAGGGTATATCTTCTACCACACCGAGGAACAAAAGATGTTTTGTTTCTCTACATGCCACCTTTTTAGAAAAGGAATTTCTTGTCGAAGAAATTGGTGGCGATGAGGTAAAACTGGAAGAAGTTCCAGCAAAGAAAACTATAACTGACAATTTGGTGAAACCGGAGGATTCAATAGTCCCACACGAAACGCTGCCACTCCGCAGATCTAGTAGGCTTTCTCATCCACCAGAGAGATACTACGGTTTTCTCATAGACGGTGGGAGCAAGGATTGCTGTCACGACCCAAAAGAGCACGTAACTGGCCCTTGAACTATATGAAGTCTATAGGACTCCATCTGATCCAAGTAAGCCAAAATCCCAGAAATCTAAAACCATTTTAAGAGTAAATAAAGAAAACTGGTTTAAAGAAGTGAAAAAAAACATGTTTGAAGTCAAGGTTTTTAAATAACTAAGCCGAATATGCATTTTAAAAATGTAAAGTCTTTTATAAAAATTTCGGCAGAGTTTCTTTTGTAACTACTGGCCCCGAACGGGGTACAACAAGAACAATATATATGCAATGATAAAAGGCATCACCAAGCGGGAGCTATCTCTTCGTCAATCGACGGTCACAACCACACAAGCAATATAATATACAATACCGAATGGCGAGGATCAAACTCAAAAGAAACTTAATAAGCATGAGAACCGTAATACTGCTAAGCACGACTCTAAGGTCGAAATAATACATCACTAGTGTCTAAGTCTGAAACAATATACAAGTTTTGGTTGATGGAATTTCTAGATACAAAAGAATAATACAAGTACAATGGTGGTTCGGATACAACGAATTCACCTACCAAAGCAAATCACCCGCAAAAGAAGCAGTGTGCCAGAAATGCCGCAACAGAACCTGTACGGCAAAACCTGTAAGAACTGTGGCACAACGGGGGTGAGTTGCCAACTCGTGAATAGAAAATATCTACAAGCAGAAATCGAATGCATGACATACTCCTATGTCAATACAATCAAATATATAAACCTCAAAGAATAATCCTGAAGCATGATAAGGTGGCAATGCAACATCTAAACATGTAGGTAGTGCCAAAAACTCGTGCCAGTGCCTCAGGTAATAACATGTCATAAACATAAGGTATGTCTGCAAGAAGTAGATATGATGAAGTATCAAAATGGATATCAATACACATATATTAGCGTCCTATTCCACTAATATTGGTATAAGGGTATATATAACAGCGTCCTCATACCCTGTTATATATACAAATGAAGTATGATCAATGTAAATCCAGTCTGTATGTGATTAATGTAATAAAAATTTGTATGTATGTGGATCCCGTCCACCTGTCACCCAATGACAATAAGCATCATGCATCCAAATATGAGGATATAATCAAAATCATAGAAAACATCAAGAAACATGTGCCTAGCATCGGCACGTAAGTCCTCATATATCGGGTATCCGTCAGTCCGGGTCAGCCCACTCTCTCATATATCGGGCATCCGTCAGTCCGGGTCAGCCCCACTATCTCATATATCGGGCATCCGTCAGTCCGGGTCAGCCCCACTATCTAATATATCGGGCATCCGTCAGTCCGGGTCAGCCCCACTATCCATATATCGGGCATCCGTCTGTTCAGGTCAGCCCCGCTATCTCATATATCGGGCGTCCGTCAGTCCGGGTCAGCCCCACTATCTCATATATCGGGCCCCACCATGTACCCTCATACGGCACCCACTCCTCGTAAGGGGTATAAAATCAGAACCGATAAATCTCATGGTGGCAGCGCAAATATCATACCAAGGAAACCGGGTTTTTCAAATAAGTACAAACTTTCCTTTGAAATTGTCTACGGTTCCCAAATCCAGAAATATCATGAAAACGAATATCTCGATGCGTATAATCAGAAAACATGATGTATGTGACATATAAATGAAATGCAAATATAACAGGACATCATGCAACATGGAATAATAGTATGCACATACAATGAGATGCGGAATCGAATAAATCAACGCAACAGTGAAGAATCTACACCAATATATATATGTCATGCAGTGGTGCCATTTGAAAAAAGACGAATCGGGGTTTTAGTAAAATAAGGGTTACGGTGTTTTTAAGAATAGATGTGTCTTTTTAAAATACCCATAGAATCTCTTTACTTGTCTTTAAAATATTCCTGATTCGTTAGTTTGAAATAGGTATGACTCGGGTCCAGTCTAACATCTACTAAACCAAGTCCATCAGGAGAGGTAAGGAAACCACCTAAATATAGGTCAATAAATATATATACATATAATATAATAGTCAGTGATCCTGCCTTAAGAGTATCGCGTACGATCCAGTATATCATATGCCAATCCTCATGTCATGAGTGCGGATCTATCATCAATATAGGCTCGTACGGTAAATCGTCGTACGGTATCCCAATAGCTGGGTACGGGTCAATATCACATTCCTCTCAACAAATATCAAGTATCATTATCATCATATCACATAATCTGGGGATACTGATCTAAGTCTAGTACAACTGATACCATCTATATACCGCGTGTGTAAGCACACGTCTAAAGGCCCGGAAGAGATCACATGTCGTATTCCCAAATACGAATCATATCAAATCACCGATCTCGCGGCACAATGCCCAAATCATCGACTCATCTCCAAAGTCATCCAATATAATCAATCACAGTACACGTATAATGAATATGCAAGGGTGTGCATGTAGGTGTAAATCTATTCTAGGGTTCGCGACTATGAACTACACTAGTTGCTTTTAACCCTACATTATCCATAATACACCTAACAAAAAATCCATGACACACTATAACTATCATATATATAATATATCAACTACGGACTGTGGGGGTGCTTTATGCCATCCACCCGACTTCCCCCGTAGATATAATCTACTCACCTTGCGTCTTCATTTGTGGATGTCGCCACGCGCTTGCTTGTCGTCCCGAAGTCTTCATGGGGTACCTACACATCAAAGTATCATAAATGCTTATCAAAACCAATTCAGAACTAAAACGGCATACGAAACCCCAAAACGATACGCTATGGTCTATAGGTTAGAACCTATGCACAACGCCTTCCAAAACCATCTATCAATCCTCGATATCATCGTATAAACGCCAAATAGTCGAGGTAAAACACGGATACACAATTCCAGAATTCAAAATACGAAATACAGAAACAGAATCAAAACAGCAACTGGAGAAAAGGGTCCCAGATTTCACCCTAGGTCAAATTAGACAAATCTATACATGCCAAGGGTCTAATCTATACATGTAGGAGCTCTGGAACAAAAACGACTCAATTTGGTGCAGGTATGGCCGCAAATTGCGGCAAAAGGGAATTAATTGGCGGCCGGGTCATGGAGTTAGGGGCTAGGGTCTTGGTGGTAGCTTCCTGGGTGCCTGCACTTGTCACTGTCCAATCAATTTAATTTTCAGAGTCTCGGGGTGAAAGCAGATTCAATGTAACCTCCACAGATTTCACAAATTCTCCGATATCGGTTTCTAAATACGTACTCCGGTTTTCAACTCTCAGGTTTTGGGTCTCCATTCATGCACTAGGGTGTTTATATAAGTTCTACTGAGCTCAATTTCATATTACAACATAAAATTTCCCATAATCCTAACTAGGTTTTCCTTAACTCCACAATATCAACAATATCGATTCTATCACAACATGGGGGTGAAAGTAATGCTAAAACTAAGCTAAGGGTTCAGTAAATACCTCATTTGGCAACTCAAGAATTTTCTTGAGTTGCCCCTGGTAGCCACAATCCTCGCTTTCTTGGTCCAATGTGTAGATCTTGAGCTCATGCACACTTTTAATGAAATGAATATGGGGTTTTGGTGTTGTTTTCATGGTGATTTGGGGCTTGAAGAGGGGAGGGAGAATGAGGTAAAGGAGCAGCAGCAGCAATGGAAGAAGAAGGAGGGAAATGAGGGAAGAGAAATGGCTAAGTCCTAAGTCAAAGGAGACCATACCTAATACATGCCCATGCCTCTCTTTTCTTTATTCCTTTTTCCATTTTCTTTTCTTTTTCCCTTTCTCCAAAACCTTCTCACTAGAATAGTAAACCCAAATGAGAAACCAAGGTAGAAAATGCACAAGTGTAGGAAATAAAGGATATGTGCATGTTTTGCACAAAATTGCTAAAAAACGATTAGCGATTTTTAATCGCGATTAACACTAAATTAGCATATGACTAATCATAAAAACTTAAAATGGCATAATTCCATAAAATACCCTATTTTAGAATTTTCCAAAATTTTTCCAAATTTTTCTGTATTTAATTATACCAAAATATTAAAATATTCAATAAAATAATATTAAATTATAAAAATTCCCAAAAATTATTTTTTTATTTTTTTTTAAATGTTACAATCTTCCCCTCTTAAATAAATTCGGTCCCCGAATTTAAATTCAAACCTCCAATACTAAAACATTTCAGTAAAAATCCAAATTGTCGGGTCTCCGAAAACATCAATACACAGCGAATATAATAAAAATGTACTGCTCTATAAGAAATCAATCCTAAAAAGGTATATATAAGAATATCCTGTGCGTCTGGTGCGTAAGGAAAACAAAATCCATATATGTGCCATACATGGGCACAAAACAACATCTAGGTGCAACGGGTGTGCACGAAACATCTGTCATAGGCAACGTGTGTACCTGACAGCAAAATCAGGTACATTTGACAGGCACGAAGAATTCCTATTTAGTGCATCTGGCGTGCACCAAAATCGTATATCAAAACTCTAAAGGTGCATGAAAACTATGTTGAAAACGTAAATCACATCACTGGCATAAAATAGGCATGAAATCACAATCAATATCTCAAATGTAATAACTATGCGCAAAATATAAATACCCAGTGGGTGCATAAAACAAATATCATGAAACTCAGACATCAAAACTAAATCATGCAAGCAGAACGCCCAAAATACCGAAATCCAAGATGACGGATACATGATAACCGAATTACAAAATCATAAATCATAAGTACCGTTGTCCTCTGACTCTGGGTCTTTATCTTCTCTGCAGATTACCTATCTCGGAATCAATCGGCTCATCGGCCCTGTCAGGTGTGCTAACGGGGACGATTCCATTGTGGCACTCTCTGTTCATCTCTCGGTCAATCCTCACGACCACTCATAAAGCAGCATATCACTGGCGTCGGCCTCTGACTCTCTGAATGCACATCACATATCTGATCCTGGGTGCAAACATCATTGCAGCAATGTCCTAGAAGGAATCCTGCTTAAGGTCTCTGCCGATCTTGCCTATGCCGATCTGTACGGAGGCTGGTACTCTTGCATAATCTCTTCTCGCTCAATGGACATCTGTGTTCTCAGCACAACATTTCTCGGAATCTGGTCGCATCCCAACGCCTCTGTAGACATATCCGACCTTTAATCTTAACGGGGAGGAGTAACAGCTCGTCTGCATCATGCACGAACTTCTTGTCCCGCTTGTCTGTACCATCGTCCATTTCGACGTCATGTCTCTATCTGCGCACTGCAACTGTTCTCGGCTATTGTCAATCCGAAGTCTCTCGCATATCTCTTTTCTGCCGAATTGCCCGGAAGTCATCATCCTTTACTGAAGCAATTTCTTGTTCCGGAATGGCTGCATACTCATCGCGCCTCCTTCTTGAAGATATATCCATATACAATGCCTCTGCGTGCATATCGCATCTCTGATGTCAGCGGAGGGAAACGTCATCTCGTCGAAATCTCTAGCGAACTCTTTACTTCCCTCTGCTCCAATATCGATTGATTCGGACTCGTCTCGTCGTGGCTGCATGGACTGAGCTCCAATGGCTATGCTCGTATCTGGATTCTCCCAAGCAGTGTGTCCCATCACATGATATCCGAATGATGTTGAATCGTCCGATCGACTCGTCAGACCCTAATAATCCCCTAAGAGATCAACATCTTGAGTACAATTTAATAGTATCGAGTACATGCCACAGCGTCGGTGGTCCAGCCGTAGAAGGGCAAACCCAAGCCTCACTAATGGCGCCGCGGAATTGCCGCAAACCCTAAGGTTCAAAGGCTTTCACATGGTCATTAAGTCGAGTTAGGGTTTCGTTCCTCTAGAGGGTCGATGGAATCGCCTGCATGTCTTTCCGTATACTTTAAACTTGGAAAATGGGCTCCTGACATTCGATCGTCTCTGTAGACTCTCAACGTCTTCGTATGAAGTCGTCTCTAGCTGGAAGCAATCTATCTGATGACCTCACATCGGGGTAAGCGAACGAACACCTGTTCTAGTCATTCATCCTCAGGTGACTAGCAACTCACCATCATCACTCCAAGTATATACTCATGCTGCAGTAGCTCCAACCATCTGGGCGATATCTCGTCATTTGCAGCAAAAACTGGCTCATTCATCTGTACGCCGAATAGCGCCTCAATCCTCCAGGAAAGGCAATACATTGGCGGTCCTATCTAAATCGGTCTGCTCTAGATCTGAGTAAGACTCTCCATACTGGAAATCTCCGACTCAACTAAGCCTGCTCCGGCGCATAAATCGAACGAATCACCTTCGTCTCTCAAATCGGGTAGACTAGCTATCATCTGTCTCATATCTGCCTGGAAGCTCCGGCGATCTCAGCTCATAAGCCCCGGAAGCGACATCCTGTCAATCTCAGCAACAGCTGGTCCATCTGTCTACACGGTAGGCGACATCATAATCTCTGAGGTATGCTGTACATCAACAGTCCTCTCTCAACTGGCAGCTCTAACAATGGCCCGATCATCCGGTGCAAAACCAAGCACTCGCCTCCATTAGAGGTCACAATCACCAATACTAACTCGAGACGTTCCCATGTCACCAGAAAACACAATGGTCGGCCCTCGTACCAGACGAGCTCGCACTGACTGTAACCCTAGCAGCAGCCCCAAACTGCGCTCAAACATGGCGACATGAACCTCAATCGAGTATCGAAGAGAGCAGATCAATGGCAAGACAGAAAAAAACAAATCCAGAGTGGATACATGATCATAAGAAGGAACAGCATCAATTAAGGTATGATCATGAAACTAATAGAATCGAGGATCTTAAATGGATGTATAATCATGGATATGAAGAGAATCACTGATCTCGAAAATATGTACATCCTAAGGTTCCTTAAGCGGAGTAGCGTATCGTTAGTATGCCGCGGAACATACCCACGGTACGTCACTCTACTTTAGTCACCTATTCCATCAACCAAGGGCCATCCTACGCGACGAAAGTTCGGGTCTAATACCCCCTCGACTAAGTCTAAGTTTCATAAGGTCAAGCCTAAGTTCCGTGTATATATAGACGCCCTAGGCTCCATATAGTCAAACTTAGACTCGAACCATGGTCAACCTAGTGCTCTGATACTAACTTTGTCATGACCCAAAAGAGCACGTGACTGGCCCTTGAACCACATGAAGTCTATAGGACTCCATCTGATCCAAGTAAGCCAAAAACCCAGAAATCTAAAACCATTTTAAGAGTAAATAAAGAAAACTGGTTTAAAGAAGTGAAAAAAAACATGTTTGAAGTCAAGGTTTTTAAATAACTAAGCCGAATATGCATTTTAAAAATGTAAAGTCTTTTCTAAAAATTTCGGCAGAGTTTCTTTTGTAACTACAGGCCCCGAACGGGGTACAACTAGAACAATATATATGCAACGATAAAAGGCATCCACAAGCGGGAGCTATCTCTTCGTCAATCGACGGTCACAACCACACAAGCAATATAATATACAATGCCGAATGGCGAGGATCAAACTCAAAAGAAACTTAATAAGCATGAGAACCGTAATACTGCTAAGCACGACTCTAAGGTCGAAATAATACATCACTAGTGTCTAAGTCTGAAACAATATACAACTTTTGGTTGATGGAATTTCTAGATACAAAAGAATAATACAAGTACAATGGTGGTTCGGATACAACGAACCCACCTACCTAAGCAAATCACCCGCAAAAGAAGTAGTGTACCAGAAATGCCGCAACAGAACTTGTACGGCAAAACCTGCAAGAACTGTGACATAACGGGGGTGAGTTGCCAACTCGTGAATAAAAAATATCTACAAGCAGAAATCGAATGCATGACATACTCCTAGGTCAATACAATCAAATATATAAATCTCAAAGAATAAGCCTGAAGCATGATAAGGTGGCAATGTAACATCTAAACATGTAGGTAGTGCCAAAAACTCGTGCCAGTGCCTCAGGTAATAACATGTCATAAACATAAGGTATATCTGCATGAAGTAGATATGATGAAGTATCAAAATGGATATCAATACACATATATTAGCGTCCCATTCCACAAATATTGGTGTAAGGGTATATATAACAGCGCCCTCATACCCCTGTTATATATACAAATGAAGTATGATCAATGTAAATCCAGTCTGTATGTGATCAATGTAATAAAAGTCTGTATGTATGTGGATCCCATCCACCTGTCACCCAATGACAATAAGCATCATGCATGCAAATATGAGGATATAATCAAAATCATAGAAAACATCAAGAAACCTATGCCTAGCATCGGCACGTAAGTCCTCATATATCGGGCATCCGTCAGTCCAGGTCAGCCCACTCACTCATATATCGGGCATCCGTCAGTCCGGGTCAGTCCTACTATCTTATATATCGGGCATCCGTCAGTCCGGGTCAGCCCCACTATCTCATATATCGGGCATCCTTCAGTGCGGGTCAGCCCCACTATCTCATATATCGGACATCCGTCAGTCCGGGTCAGCCCCACTATCTCAAATATCGGGCATCCGTCAGTCCGGGTCAACCCTACTATCTCATATATCGGGCCCCACCATGTACCCTCATACGGTACCCACTCCTCGTAAGGGATATAAAATCAGAACCGATAAATCTCATGGTGGCAGCGCAAATATCATATCAAGGAAACCGGGTTTTTCAAATAAGTACATACATTCTTTTGAAATTGTCCACGGTTCCCAAATCCAGAAATATCATGAAAACGAATATCTCGATGCGTATAATCAGAAAACATGATGTATGTAACATATAAATGAAATGCAAGTATAACAGGATATTATGCAACATGGAATAATAGTATGCACATACAATGAGATGCGGAATTGAATAAGTCGTCGCAACAGTGAAGAATCTACACCAATATGTATATGTCATGCAGTGGTGCCATTTGAAAAAAGACGAATCAGGGTTTTAGTAAAATAAGGGTTACGGTGTTTTTAAGAATAGATGCGTCTTTTTAAAATACCCGTAGAATCCCTTTACTTGTCCTTAAGATATTCCCGATTCGTTAGTTCGAAATAGGTATGACTCGGGTCCAGTCTAACATCTACTAAACCAAGTCCATCAGAAGGGGTAAGGAAACCACCTAAATCTGAGTCGATAAATATATATATAATATAATAGTCAGTGATCCCGCCTCAATAGTATCGCGTACGATACAGTATATCATATGCCAATCCTCATGTCATGAGTGCGGATCTAGCATCAATATAGGCTCGTACGGTAAATCGTCGTACGGCATCCCAATAGCTGGGTACGGGTCAATATCACATTCCTCTCAACAAATATCAGGTATCATTATCATCATATCACATAATCTGGGGTACTGATCTAAGTCTAGTACAACTGATACCATCTATATACTGCGTGTGTAAGCACACGTCTAAAGGCCCGCTAGAGATCACATGTCGTATTCCCAAATACGAATCATATCAAATCACCGATCTCGCGGCACAATGCCCAAATCATCGACTCATATCCAAAGTCATCCAATATCATCAAACACAGTACACGTATAATGAATATGCAAGGGTGTGCGTGTAGGTGTAAATCTATTCTAGGGTTCGCGACTATGAACTACACTAGTTGCTTTTAACCCTACACTATCCATAATACACCTAACACAAAATCCATGACACACTATAACTATCATATATATAATATATCAACTACGGACTGCGGGGGTGCTATACGCCATCCACCCGACTTCCCCCGTAGATATAATCTACTCACCTTGCGTTTTCATTTGTGGACGTCGCCACGCGCTTGCTTGTCGTCCTGAAGTCTTCATGGGGTACCTACACATCAAAGTATCATAAATGCGTATCAAAACCAATTCAGTACTAAAACGGCATACGAAACCCCAAAACGATACGCTATGGTCTATAGGTTAGAACCTATGGACAACGCCTTCCAAAACCATCTATCAATCCTCGATATCGTTGTATAAACGCCAAATAGTCGAGGTAAAACACGGATACACAATTCCAGAATTCAAAATACGAAATACAGAAACAGAATCAAAACAGCAACTGGAGAAAAGGGTCCCAGAGTTCACCCTAGGTCAAATTAGACAAATCTATACATGCCAGGGGTCTAATCTATACATGTAGGAGCTATGGAACAAAAACGACTCAATTTGGTGCAAGTATGGCCGCAAATTGCGGCCAAAGGGAATTAATTGGCGGCCGGGTCATGGAGTTAGGGGCTAGGGTCTTGGTGGTAGCTTTCTGGGTGCCTGCACATGTCACTGTCCAATCAATTTAATTTTCAGAGTCTCGGGGTGAAAGCAGATTCAATGTAACCTCCACAGATTTCACAAATTCTCCGATATCGGTTTCTAAATCCGTACTCCGGTTTTGGGTCTCCATTCATGCACTAGGGTGTTTATATAACCTCTACTGAGCTCAATTTCATATTACAACATAAAATTTCCCATAACCCTAACTAGGTTTTCCTTAACTCCACAATATCAACAATATCGATTCTATCACAACATGGGGGTGAAAGTAATGCTAAAACTAAGCTAAGGGTTCAGTAAATACCTCATTTGGCAACTCAAGAATTTTCTTAAGTTGCCCCTGGTGGCCACAATCCTCGCTTTCTTGGTCCAATGTTTAGATCTTGAGCTCGTGCACACTTTTAATGAAATGAATATGGGGTTTTGGTGTTGTTTTCATCGTGATTTGGGGCTTGAAGAGGGGAGGGAGAATGAGGTGAAGGAGCAGCAGGAGCAATGGAAGAAGAAGGAGGGAAACGCGGGAAGGGAAATGGCTAAGTCCTAGGTCAAAGGAGACCATACCTAATACATGCCCATGCCTCTCTTTTCTTAATTCCTTTTTCCATTTTCTTTTCTTTTTCCCTTTCTCCAAAACCTTTTTACTAGAATAGTAAACCCAAATGAGAAACCATGGTAGAAAATGCACAAGTGTAGGAAATAAAAGATATGTGCATGTTTTGCACAAAATTACTAAAAACCGATTAGCGATTTTTAATCACGATTAACACTAAATTAGCATATAACTAATCATAAAAACTTAAAATGGCATAATTCCATAAAATACCCTATTTTAGAATTTTTCATAATTTTTCCAAATTTTCTGTATTTAATTATACCAAAATATTAAAACATTCAATAAAATAATATTAAATTATAAAAATTCCCAAAAATTAATATTTTATTTTTTTTGAAATGTTACAATTGCATCATGGAGATGATGGCTTAACTAGTTTCGAGCAGGCCATCACAAGTGGAGACTATGTGAACTGGCTGGATGCTATGCGATCTGAGATGGAATCCATGTACACCAACAAAGTATTGACTTTGGATGTTGCTCCTGAAGGGGTAAGACCCATTGGGAGTAAGAGGATCTTTAAGAAAGATAATTTAGTGTAGATGGAAAAGTTGAGACTTTCAAAGCTATGCTTAAGTCCATCAGGATCCTACTTGCCATTGTTGCATACCATGACTATGATATCTGACAGACTGCACATCAAAACCGCTTTTCTAAATGGTGATTTAGAAGAGAGTGTGTATATGACACTGCGAGAGGGGTTCGTAGACAGTGGGAGCAGCGGAACCATATGCAAGCTGCTTAAACCATCTACGGGTTAAAGCAGGCATCGCGGAGATGGAACATTTGTTTTGATATAGCAGTCAAAAAGTTTGACTTCATCAAAAAGGTAGATGAACCATGTATAAATAGGAAGGTTGTAAAGAATATGGTTATCTTCCTCGTATTGTATGTGGATGCCATACTCTTGATAGGAAACGATATTCCTATGCTACACTCGGTCAAGCACCTCTTATCACACAGGTTCTCCATGAAAGATCTAATTGATGCCTCCTAAATCCTAGGAATATAGATCTATACAGATAGGTCTAAATGGATTTGGGATTGTCCCAATCCAGGAACATAGACACCATGCTAAAGGGGTTTAGTATGGTTGATTCTAAGCATCCTAATGTACCCGCTTGTTCAAGAATCACTCTCTCCAAAGAGATGTCTCTCGAGACTGATTTGAAGAGGGCTCGCATGCAAGGAATGCCCTATTCTTTTGCAGACAGGCCAATCATGTATGCGATGTTATGTACCAGTCCAGATTTATCTTATTCACTAGGTGTAGTGAGTAAGTATCAGAAAGATCTTTGGGAAAACCACTGGATAGCTGTGAAGAACATTCTTAAGTGCTTGAGAAGGAGTATAGAGATGTTCTTGGTGTATGGTAACGGTGAACTTCAGGTGGAGTCCTTTACTGATTCGAGCTTCCAGAGTGATAAGTACGACTGAAAGTCAGTCTCGGGTTTTATCTTCACCCTCAGTGGAAGGACGGTATGTTGGAAGGGTTCCAAGCTATATACCATAGCAGACTCGTTAATAGAGGCTAATTACATCGCTACCAACGATGCTACCAAAGAGGTTGTCTGGATGAAAAACTTCATATGATGAACTTGGTTCCTACCATTTGGAATCCAATACCTGTGTATTGGGATAACAATGGAGTTGTGGCTTTGGCCTAAGAACCCCGGTCCCGTCAGTGATCCAGACATATTCATAGACAGTATCACCTGATCAGGGAGATAGTTGATCTCTAGGAGATCAAGGTTAGGAGAGTTGACACAGAGGATAACACAGCGGATCCACTTACTGAGGCTATTCCCCAGATACTATTCGAGAGACTTTTGGGATGTTGGGTATGAGATACTACAACAACTGGCCTTAGTGCAAGTGGGAGATTGTTAGGAATATGTATGCCCTGGAGGCCATTATTGGTGATATAGTGGATGCTTGGACATATATATAGAGAGGACTTTCTTGCTCGATATGATAGTATGCTATCAGGTTACCTTTATCTTAACATGTAGATAGGTATTTATATTGTCTATCTCTTACATGTTGATAAAGCCCTTAGGATATGTACTTGACTACCAGGATTATGATGAGATCATACTAGTGGGGCCAGGGTGGTCAATAAGTACATCCTTTAATCAGTTCCTAGTCGAGGGAATATCGAGACTATGACATCGATATTCCAAAGTAGACTAGTGTGTTCGTTTCTTGTCCCTTAGAGGGCGATGGTTGATCCCACACCCATTGGTGTGTGACATCAAAGATTGTACACAGGTGCTCAATGGAGAATGGGTACACCGAACATGACTCATCGAGGACTTCTATATGATAGTATACCTGTCGTCAGATAGCAATCCTCTGGTGGTACAGGTTAGTCTGTAGACCTGAGATCGTCATAGAGTCTTTTATGGCTCCCACTGTACTTTGATTTCCTCCCTACCACGCTCAAGAAGAGTTGTGTAAACAGTTGGATTTTGGGTACAGTCCTGAGTCACATGGAGGCAATGAGCGATAGGAGGGGTTTCGTCTCTCCCGGTATTGGGTGTTGATATTGTGCTATGCTCGATTAGCTATAACTGGAAGTCCCTGTCCAGAGCTGCTGCCGAGATTTACTGATAAGAGTTATCAGTAGTTTCTCAAACCGTTATAGGCCAGTCATCGGCATGACTTATCACGTTACTGGGGTCTGACGTTTACCACCCCTAGACATGATATGCGACATATCAGACGAAGAGACCAGACTGTATGGTAGTGTTACTAATAGGCTTCATGGAGACTATGGACAAGCTTGCTTGTTGATCTTCATATCGCTCAATACCCGGATAGCTGTTACATCCAGCTAGTACTCCTAACGGCTTGTAGGTGACTGATGTGATCATCACCTACTGCTGGCGTATTGAAGAGTCTTTAGAGTCCCACACAGAACTTCCTCGATTCAAGAGAAATGAAGTAGGACACATATGTGATATGTGTGTGGGCCTGATTAAATACGTGTATATGATGCCGTATTGTAATCCGGAAGTTATCTATTATCGGTTCGGTTATATGTGATATAACCAGATTGTCGAATCAAGTGTTGATTTGATAATGTGATATACAGATGAATGATATTAGTCGGTCATATGTGATATAACTGGTTTATTAAATCAAGTGTTTATTTAATAATGTGATATATATTATATTTGATATAATTATATCTTAACTAATATCATTAGCTCACTAAATATTTTCTTATACGTATTAATATATATATATATGATATATATATAAATATATAATGAAGTATGGAATGATTTCTATTTTTGAGAAAAATAGAAATGAGGTGGAAAATGAGAGCATGGTTGCAAGCATGGGCTTTATATTTGTTTATTCATCTTGACTCACTATTCAAGCATGGTTGTAATTTTATATTGCAAATTTCCATGCTTGAATGAGTGGGGGTCAAGAGTTGCCATTCATTCTAGGCTCATTCTCAACACTTAGCCATTTTCTTTAGTTTCTCCCATGGTTGCTCTCTAGCTTCTTCTTCTTCCTCAATCCCATGGTTCAAGCTTCAACCCTCACATGTGATGTGAACCATGAAGCTTGAACACAAACTTGTGAGCTTTAAACATCCCCTACTTCACTATCCTACACTTGACTAGCGATCGAGTGTAGCGTGTTTCCTACGCTAAAGAGTTTAGAGTAGAGATAGCTTGAGTTGGAGAGACTTCACATGGATAATCTTCAGCAAGAAGGTCATCGCAGGAAGCTCGTCCAAACCCTCAAGTGGAGCCTAGTGGAGTCGCGAGACTACTACATGAAGCATATGAAGTGAAGGACTCGATCTACGAGGGTATAGCCATCTTTCGCTTCTCATAGTTTTAGTAGATATCAAACCATAACCCTAATCACATAGAGAAAGATCTTGGATAGTCTAGCTTAGCACCTAAAAAATTTGAATTTGGCATCCTTGATGTCACTTGGAACCCATGGTGGTGCTAGGGTAGACTTTCACAGACATGTCTACCGAAGTTCATTTGATCCTTCTTAGAAGTGTACTTGAACACCTAGGTCTTCCTTTGATTCATCACACTCTTAACCTCGCCCTCGACATTAATAAAAGTTGGCTATGCAATGCAATCAGGAAACATTCCAATCGATATTCCTCTGGCTCTGAATAGTTAGGTCTGCTATTCACCCGCTTTCCTAACACTGCCCCGTATATGCGATATATTGTCATCGTAGAAGGAAACAGTAGACAAAGTAGCAGACGCTCAGAACATGACTATCCAGACAGCGCAGTGTCTCTAAGGGTATATTGACTACTGTTCAGACCATAATATTGCATTATTATATTCCCCATTCTTATATATTTTACAAATAAACGGGTGCGTTTGACGCATGTCTGCTACATGTTACAGGTTACAGGTTCTTGGACAGAAAACAGTGAAAACAATGAAAAGATAATGCAAAAGTGGACTTTGACCAACAAACAGAAGACCCTTGATAAAGCCTACAAAAGTATCAGTTTACAAAGAACAAAGGGCAGCGCAAGGTCCAAGATTACAAAGAAAACGGGTAGGAGTCCACTACAATGTTCACTGGAAATCTGGAAGAGAACCAAAACCTAAACTGAGAAAAGATATATAGAAATAAGAAGCCCAAGCCACCAGAAATAAGCCCAAGAAAATGCAAAGCCCAATTCTACTTTTTGGCCGCGGAACCGCGGCCAAACCAGGCCTTGGGCCGTGGTTCCGCGGCGGGCTTAAGGGAACAGTGAATTAATTTTTACCAAATTGTGAGGTGGCTTTGACTAGGTCTTTTCTTAGGGGTATTTTTGTAATTTCAGACATGCGAAACAAATGTAACCCTAGGGTTTCCTATTCTTTATAAATAGGAACTCTAATCATTGTAATTCTTCATGCCTCCCTTTAATGAATAAAATTTAGAAATCTTTTGGAGAGTATCGGTGCCTCTCTTCAATTCAGAAATCCAGATCTGACAACCCTGCTTTGATGTTTGGAGAGAGCCATCTGTAAGTAATTTATTTTCTTGCCTTAGCGTAGATTTAAATTCCTTGTCCTAGGTAAATTTATTTTCCTGCCCTAGTTATAACTTTTAATTAATTGCCCTAGGATAATTTAGATTTTTAGATTTAATAATCTGTCCGAACACCTTTCGGAATTAACTCGTAAGAACGAATCGGAAATTCACAACATCCCTGTGGACCGACCCGTACTCACCGGCTGGCTTCATGCGACGCCGTTCTTGATTGCGGTTACAAATATTTTTGATCTATTTTTTAGAAAGCGCAAGCACGCTAAATCATTCAATCAAATGGCGCCGTTGCCGGGGATGGCGTGCTATTTCCTTTTCGCGATTTCGGGTTAATCATAAAATAAAATAAAAAATTCATAAAAATCTGAAAAAATCATAAAATATAAAAATATATATCATTTTTTATTTTTGGAAAGGATACTTTGTTTTTTTGAATTTTGCAGGATATACGAAAATCGGATCTGGAAATCTACAGAGATCAAAACAGGAAAAAACAGATCGGAACAACAGAAGATCATAACAACCGAGGAACAGAAGAAATTTGGAGGACCGAGTTTATAAGTTAACCGTGGTGATCTGGTTCAAAAAAATTAAAAAAAAAAAAGGCCGAACCCACCAAAGCGCGGCGGAACCGCCGCGCCGACCCCCTTTTGGCCGCGGAACCGCCGCGGTCTGGTCGAATCAGGGCATAAAAAAGAGGGGCAGAAGCGCGATAAAAGATAAAAAATAAAAAAAAAATAATAATAAAAAACTGTTCCGCCACTGGAAATTTCTGTGAGTTTTCTCTCTCTCCTCTTCTGCAAATCTTTGATATATCTTCTGTAAATTTTCCTGGAGGATTTCTTTGCGCTCAAAAATCTTTTCCCTTTCAAATAATAATCTTATGCAGGATTCTTTGCGCCGCGCTTAAAATAAAAATATTTGATTGCAAGTGATTTACTGTTTTGCATATCTTTAATTGGACTTTAAGGGGCTTTTTGACCAATTCAGATTGGGTGGGGACTTCATCACCCTTCCCAGGACCCCAGAAAACACATAAGGCATTTGCATTGACCAATCTTTAATTAAAAAAATACTAGACTCAGATCTAAGGACATTGAGCTCAATAGGAAAAGGACTAGTAGAGGCATCGACCGTTTATCCTAACTGACATTGAGGTGTCTAGGCTAGTGGTTATTAATTAGGCCCACTGTAGTGGTGGTTCCTTCCCACTTACCTGGCCGTACTTGTCCGTGAAGAGGCGGTTTGAGGTCCTATTTCTAGCCCTAGTTAGGAGCTGTCTAGCAGACCTAGGTGACCCTAGATCTAAGTCTGATTGTGCATTTCTGGTTGATTACATTTGTGTTTAAGCCCTTTATCGATATTTTTTATGCAAACAGTCTCAAATAAAGAGAAAAAGAAAAAAAGAAATTTTTTTATAAAAACTTGCAAAAATTTTGTCGCTAAGAAATCCTTGCACCCCACTTGCACCACCTACCTTCTGTCTTTCCCTCTTCTTCTAACATGGGTACTCCACATAAAAAATCATTAACCGAACTTTGGTATCCCGAACCTAATTTTGCGTCATATGTTAATTTGTTCGGTCAATTTAAAAACGATCCTTCCTTACCAAAAATTTCGTTGAAAGATCAAATAGAGGCGTCTAGGAGAAATAGTTTGACTTTTCAACCTACCTTGTGTCAACCGAGTCAACCTTTACCACCTACATATGTTGATACCACTTCGTTAAGTCCTTCTGTCACTCCTAGGCCGATGTCCATTGCTGAGCATATTGCTCAATCTCGCAGTCGATCTTTCACCCCTCTCCACTCGTCTAGTTCTAGGGATCAGCACGATTATTCATCTTCTTATCCATATGTTGACCCTACCCCTGTCTTACCACCCACTTCCTACCAGTCATACCCGACTTTCCCACCTTCACTAGACACTGTTTCTACACAGTCATTAGGGAGTTTCACATATCCACACCATTTTGAATCCTTTACCGAAACCCCCTCACCATCTAAGTCTAGTTTGGAAGAGTCGTTGGAGGCTTATATTGCTGCAACAAATAAAATGACTAGGAATGTGGAAGCGTCCGTGGCCGCCCTTATGCAACCTGCTGAACCGGTAGCTAGTTTCCCGCTAGCTCCAAATTTTTCAATGTATGAGGAGGCGGTTGGACAGAGTGAGAATGTGAGAGGATTTCCAAATCAAACCTACCCTTACCCAATTGAAGCCCACAACTCCAGTTTTCCATCGAATGTCCTAAATGAGTTACCAGTTGAAAATAAAAACGAGTTGTGTGATTTTGTAGTGTTTGATTTGCCAAATTGTGAGGAACCCTTTTCGAGTGAAACCGTACCTAATCCTTTCGATCTTTACACCTCCCATCTAGAACCTAAATCGATAGATATCCATGCTTTTGATGAGGTGTCTAAGGAAATTGATTTTCACTTGATTGAGGATATAGACACCGGGAATATTTCGTATGATGAACCTGTCGAGTTAATTGAGATTTTATGTTCAAATCATCATCCCGAGTTATTAAGTGTTTCTCCCGAATCTAATATGCGTCTTGAATTTGATGATAATGGCATGGATGAGTTGAATTTTGAGGAAAATTATAAGGATAATATTGAGGAGAGTTTTGAGGATAATATTGAGGTTGAACCATTTTTGTTTAATATATCGGATTTTCCAATTCAGCCTCCTGAACCTTTGACTGTTATATCACCCTCTCTCTTTCCTATCGTTCCGACCGAACAAGAGACCTTTACGCTTTCATCTCCTATACCAAGTTCGGCGTACCCATGTTTTCTTGCGAATCTTGAGGTATTTGACCCCATTTCCCGACGAGTTGATAGGTTAGCGCAATCGCTTATAACATATCGGTCATCACATATTGCGCTGATTTATTCACTCAATTTACACCCTCAAGATCGTGCTCCACTTCCTTCTTCTTTTCGCCATTCTTCTCCCCCACCGAGACCATATTCTACCATTCTTCTTTCCACACGGTCTCGCGTGCTTCTCATTTTCTTGCACCAACTATACCATTTTCACGATAAGATTTTTGAATGGTTGGTGCTAACTTTTGGCTTGTGCAAGGCCAAGCTTAAGTTTGGGGGAATCTTTGTATATATGTATATATTTTTTGTTTTCTTTTCTATAAAAAAATAAAAAAAAATTTCAAAACATTAAAAATATAAAAAAAAAATTATAAATAAATAAACAGGGGAGTATCGGTATTTTGACCCTCTTGGTTTAGCATGACAGTGAGGACACTGTCAAGTTCAAGTTTGGGGGTATGCTCGGTACGTCTTCTTCCTTCGCATTCATTTGTACATATTTTTGCATTTGCATACTTATTTGAAAACCCAAAAAAACTTGAAAAATTTCTAAAATTATAAAAATATTTGTATTCAATTTTGGCTAATTGACTTGAATTTGACGAATAGGTTAACTGGCTAGGAATAACTAGATCTTAGATTTAGTAAATTAAAAACCCTAAAAATAACCTTCCTTAAACTTTAGTGGTAGAAAGTGTATGTTTTGTAGTTTATTTAGAAATAGGCAAATTTTGAGTTCACTTCTTGGGCTAAGTCAAAATTAGGGAGTGTATTGATATTCTTATTAGAGTATAAGTTTGAAAAATAGTTCCTAGCTTAAGCCTAGATTCTAAAAATGTATACCCTACAATTTGCACAATCACGCACCTTGAAACTTGGAATAGTAGAAGAGACCTTGAAGTGCTCTTGTCTAAAGTCCTTAGCACAATGAAAATAAAGAAAAAAAAAGTGAATAAAGAATAAAAAAAATGGACACTGGTTTTTGTGATTACTTAAGGCTGCATAAATAGAAAAATATTTAGCGAGGGTGCTTCATCACCTAGTGCCTTAGACCAACTGGTTTGGGAGTCACTGCTAAAGCCTTGGGTGTTGCAAAACTAGGAAGTACGCTTTAAAGTGCTAACGTATCTTGTAATCGGTTGTTGGTACCTCAAGAAGTATTAACGGTCGCATGAAGGATGTGTAAGCAAATTTCATTTAAAAATTCACTAATTAATAAGTGCTTTGGACAATGGACGAGAGTATGATTGCTTGATTTGAATTTCCAAGTGTAGGGGTGATCTATACACACACGTAGGGATATGTGATTGGAATTTAGATAAGAGAGAGGAATGAAAAATAGAACTTGTATCTTTAATAGAGTTGATAGAAATTCCTAAGTGGAGATGGAACCTTAGAAGAAAAACTTAAGAGATGCCGAAAGCTAAGTAGGTCTACATAACATATATAATCTTAAGTTAAATAATGAGGAAGTGTGAAGAATATGGGTGGATAATTTATGGGTCAACGATAATAGAATTCCTTGTTAGAAAACTTAATTGGAGAACTAAAGTTAATAGGCCAAGTTGATAGGATTTTGTGGGTGTAATCCGCTGAAAACCCTCAGGAGACAACACTCCTCCTACTAGGGACACCTAGAGGTTTAACGGCTTGTTGCACGTGCTCAGTGCAATCGCGTTTCCCTGCGAAAGTGCGGTTAGGATTTTACTGAATAAAAATAAATTTTCTCGAGGACGAGCAAAAGATAAGTTTGGGGGTATTTGTTCAGACCATAATATTGCATTATTATATTCCCCATTCTCATATATCTTACAAATAAACGGGTGCGTTTGACGCATGTCTGCTACATGTTACAGGTTACAGGTTCTTGGACAGAAAACAGTGAAAACAATGAAAAGATAATGCAAAAGTGGACTTTGACCAACAAACAGAAGACTCTTGATAAAGCCTACAAAAGTATCAGTTTACAAAGAACAAAGGGCAGCGCAAGGTCCAAGATTACAAAGCAAACGGGTAGGAGTCCACTATAATGTTCACTGGAAATCTGGAAGAGAACCAGAACCTAAACTGAGAAAAGATATATAGAAATAAGAAGCCCAAGCCATCAGAAATAAGCCCAAGAAAATACAAAGCCCAATTCTACTTTTTGGCCGCGGAACCGCGGCCAAACCAGGCCTTGGGCTGCGGTTCCGCGGCGGGCTTAAGGGAACAGTGAATTAATTTTTACCAAATTGTGAGGTGGCTTTGACTAGGTCTTTTCTTAGGGGTATTTTTGTAATTTCAGACATGCGAAACAAATGTAACCCTGGGGTTTCCTATTCTTTATAAATAGGAACTCTAATCATTGTAATTCTTCGTGCCTCCCTTTAATGAATAAAATTTAGAAATCTTTTGGAGAGTATCGGTGCCTCTCTTCAATTCAGAAATTCAGATCTGACAACCCTGCTTTGATGTTTGGAGAGAGCCATCTGTAAGTAATTTATTTTCTTGCCTTAGTGTAGATTTAAATTCCTTGTCCTAGGTAAATTTATTTTCCTGCCCTAGTTATAACTTTTAATTAATTGCCCTAGGATAATTTAGATTTTTAGATTTAATAATCTGTCCGAACACCTTTCGGAATTAACTCGTAAGAACGAATCGGAAATTCACAACATCCCTGTGGACCGACCCGTACTCACCGGCTAGCTTCATGCGACGCCGTTCTTGATTGCGGTTACAAATATTTTTGATCTATTTTTTAGAAAGCGCAAGCACGCTAAATCATTCAATCAACTACACGTCCTTTTGTGAAGGAGGTCGTCATAAGGGCTCACACAGTGAGAGAGATGGGATCCATCCTTCAATCTCCTGATTGCACTGTCTCAGCACACGTCATATGGCAACATGATCCGAATTTGGCACGTGACAGGCACTTCAATTGTGTGATGTCTAAAGATATCGACGCAATCCAAGTAAGCCAGAAACCAAGATCTAAACCCTTTTTAAAGAAATAAGGAGGTAATGTTTTAAAAAGAAGTAATGCAAATGAAACCCCATTTTTTTATTTACAAAGATTGTTTAACTTAAGACCTATGTCAAGTGGTTAAGAAAATGTTTTCGTACTTGAAATTTCGGCAGCACATCCTTTGTAATTTTGGAGAAAAGCAAGTACATAACAAATACTATAACGGCATCCCTACTTAGGAGCAACATCAACACCAATCGGCAGAATCAAACCCACGCAATGCATATACGATGCTTAAAAGAGAAGAATAACAAGTATAAAATAAGTAAAACGCATAAATCAACATAACTAGTCAATTCTAGTCAAGTCGACTCAAAATATACATAAGTCTCCACTCGCTCTAGGTCAAATAACACAAAAGGTCTGATGGAGTGACACTAGATACAAAATATAGAATATACAAAAGAGGCGGTTACTATGCATGTAACCCACTTAGCAAAATATGCGACGAAATCTAAGATAGGAGTCCGCAACGCCACTATGCGTCCACGCAGTCCATCCTGCAAGGAACTAAGAAACAATGGGGGTGAGTTGCTAACTCAGTGAATAAAACTTACATCATACAGTGAAAATCGTATGCATAACCAAAATAGCAACTAAACCTATGCACGGGTAGTCATGATGTATAATAGCATGCGTATGATAAATATGAAACACAATATATCATAACAGTGTCTGTATAAAATAAAACGGAAATCTCATTAAAATATCCCAACATTTTGATCATAACTATAAACTATCATCAAATCCAGTTTCAAACATCGACACAAATCTTCAATTCATGCAGGCATCATTCTCCCAACGATCCTGACATCCAACAACACTGGTCGGTATCCTCTACATATCCGCCGTGTTTCTCAACTATCTCTGGTATCAAGTGTCTTCGCTAGGCTCCCTTTCTTAAATGCGGCTTTCCTGTCTCTCGGCCTTGACCGGGTCCACCATGTATCCGACTATATACTCCCCCACTTAATCCGGATAACATAAGAATCTGCAACTGTATATCTTCCCTACTCAGTTCGGAGTAAAATCAAATCAGAAAAACATCAACTCACGGTGGACGTATCATCATATATCACAAGTAACCGTGACTTATAACCGAAATCAAATCTTATCAACTATATCATGCAGTGGATTAAAACCCATGATAACAGAAATCTCATAAGGCAATATCGCATAATAACACGTAATAACAATGGCAATTAAATTATATATATATATATATATCAAACAGTATATAAAGATGGATGACAACAGTCATCTACAATACTAGCAGTATGCAATAAGATATAAGTGACATGGCAAGTTCTATGTGCATATGTGATCTGTTAATTACCGTTAGAGTGTAGGTGTAGCATGTAAGTATGTGCAAGTGCAACATAAACTCATCGATAATAGTGCAAGTGTCATAGCGAGTGTTAAGCAATAGGGTTATGATGTATGAATGCATACAATGCGAATCTAAGTTTAGTTATACAATGCAATGAATAGAAAGTAATTTATCACAATTTTTAGGTTTCGGACGCTATACACCATCTATACAATGTCCTCGGTGGATGTTTAGTCTACTCACCGGAACAAATCGCGATCTACTCGAATCCGATCGCTTTCTTTCCTTTCAACGCCGCTTCCGAAGTCTCCGCAACCGATCCTAATATCGAAATACAACTTTCACATGTGCGCGACTAATTTTCCGATACGAAGAATATACATACAAAAATCAAACTAACTCGCGTAACGTAAAACGTGTGATTATCATGTGCTATACAGACGTAAAGCTACCTAGATCTACCCCGAATCGTCATATTTTGAGAAAACACCAAAACGTGATATCCGTATCATACGCTAATATATCACACTAAGTATAGTAAAAAGCTTCCATATTTTTATATAGACAATCTGGAAAAAATCTAAGTATACCAGAGACCTTATAATATGCACAGTGAGTCCTAACCAAAAATCCAACACCCAACTCAACAAAAAAACCGCCAATGGCTGGGAATTGCAATATTTCGATGGTCGAACCTTGATGGAATGGGTCTGAGTTTCAAGGGTGTATTCTAGGTTCTAAAACCATCTTTCTGTATTGATAGATTTATTTTATGAGCACTATAAATATAGCAGATTCAAGTTTGAGGCCAAAACCTTATACTAACTACCAATTTCAGATATCATACAATCTATTTGACACTAAAACTCTTGGGTAACATGAAAAAGGTTGGATTTTACCAATTTGAATAATTCCACTGAAATTCCAAGCTCAAGAAGGTACAGTTGAAGTTGTATAGGCTCTATCTTGAGTTGATATCAAGCTTTTTGAGGAACTCTTAATTTGTCTAAGTGAAAAGGTGAAAAAACTAAAAAAATTTGTGAGGAGGATTTTGTGAAGTAGGTAGGCTCGGTTTGAAGGCTTAATACATCACAATAGTTATGTTATGCTAGAAGGAGGAGGTGGATCTTGAAAGAGTGGTGTGTGTGTGTAGAGCAAGTAGGTGGTGTATGCTCATGGTGTATAGCAAGGTGTATTGTGTATGAGGTTTAACTTAACCTATCACCTACTTACTCACCATTTTCTCGTAAACCCCTAACAAATTAAAACCCCTCTTTGTAAATAAAACTTTTTACCACTAAAATCCCTTTTGCAAATATAATCTAAATCTAATTACTATAACACTTAAATAACATACCCTTTAATAAAAGTCTTTTATTATTATATAAAACATAAAATATTTTTTTTAAATTTCTAAAACGTTACATACGGTATAAAATTCTCTTCCAGAGAGCATATGTCATAAAAGTTATAACGTACGAACCCAAGTCCAATCACCCTGTAATTGACATGCCTTGCCATTTTTCCCTGCGATATGCCTGGGATCTCCTGATAAGCTCACACCCCGTACAACAAGTCAGACCCCAAGTCCAGCTTTATGTAAAACATGTAAAGTGGCCATGGGATAACCACTTCGGTTAATTGCCATATAGTACATCACAACCTCATTCTGACCCAGTCTGGGTGACTCTGTTAAGTGCTCCCACTGTTTCCATACCCTGTATGAAACAATACGGTCACTACTCTGAGTAGATGACATCTAACACTTAATCTCAACTTCGACTGCTACCCTAGCACCGAAGGGGATCTCTCGTGTGTGGGAGAGTTCCTATCTGCTGTTATATCTTTGTTAAATGTGTGCCTTTCACATATTGTGTACGACATACACTTCGTGTACCTTATACACTTGTACTCCATGCCAGAAATAGTCAAACAAAAAATAGACATATTCATCGCACATAATAAAGAAAGAAAGAAACACAACATCAATCTTAAAATATGCATCTATAATGTCGCCACCCACGAATGTTAAATACAAGAATAAGGTCTATCAACCTTTCTGAAATGTAAATTGTCACCCAGGATGAAGCCCAAACGCACATAGCGTTATCTGGCTATTTCCTTCGCTATCGGATCCCCGATCGTTTGACCTAAAGGAAGACCCTATAGTTTAGACCACCTTCTCATACCACTTAATCCTTGATGAAGTATCGTTAGATCTGTAAGTGCTTCAACTTCCCATATATATGGGGTTGTTTGATTATGCTATCGTTGACTTGATGTCACGATAGAGAGAAACCATATTTCCCTTGCTTAAGGAATCACGTGCAGACTCCAAAGGAATCACTGCAGCCTAACAGCCTCTTTGGCTTCTTCTGAGGTAGCCACATGTTCCATCTCCTTGGTGAAAAAAACTACACAGCCTTCTTCTTGCTGCTTCAAATGATAGCCCAGCCATTATGAAAGAAAGCACGTGCGAACATGGATACTATCATATTCGGATTGCCAGCCCAGTCAGCATTTGTATGTCAACATAACTGCAAGTTTGATCCCTCATAGCATAAGGTATAGTGGATCAATTCCGTGTAAGTACTTGAAATATCCTCGTAACTTCATCCCAACAAGCAGACCCTCAACACCAAGTCCAACCGCAAGGGTTATATGTTTAGTCAAGTACACACTATATATACATTTGACTACCGAGTTTACACAATGGAACCCAGTAAATCTATCTCTCTTAGTCAAGAGTCTTATAGCAAAGATCAAGGCTAAAAATATGTCCATTAATGACTGGAATAATAAATTAGAGAATGATCATGTGGGCTGAACCGTTTTAAGACTGTTGGCTATAGTGCCCTCAAGGCAATTATCATAGTCGCGGACTTGTGATTATGATGATTGAGTGAGGACATATACCGATAAAACAGTCTTACTCAAGATGATAGTATGCTATCTGGTTTGTCTTTATCATCATATACATGTTGATAGAGCCCGTATAATTCTTGCTTGACTGCCAGCATTGTGATGGCGATCACATATGTGGGAGCTGGGGTCTATAAGCACATCCTTAAATGTCCCTAGTCGTAGGCGTATCGAGACCGGGAATCGATACTCCAGTGTAGACTAGTGTATACTGATCGAGACCCCGACGAGGGGCGGTGGCCAGGTCTCACAAGCCATTGGTGTTAGTTTGTTCACCTAAGATAGTATACAGGTGCACATTGGGTTATGAGTACACTGGACGAACTCGCCGGGAACCTGCTAGTTGGTATTATACCTATTGTCAGATAGCGGTTCCCAGGTGACATGTGTACAAGTTAGTCTGTCGACCTGAGATCGTCATTTGTCTCGTGTGAGTTCCCACTGTGCTTTGATTACTACCCTACCAGGGCTCAAAAGAGTCATGCAAATAGGTTTTAGTTGGGTACAGTCCCGAGCCACATGGAGGCAGTGATCGGATTGTTGGGGATTCATCTCTCACTGTATTGGGGGTTGATGTCGCGTTGTGTACGGATGACCATCACCATAAATCCGTGGCCACAGTGAACGAGAATTATCGATCCAGGATCGATAGTTTCTAAGGTGGTGATGGGATCCATGCCGACACTAAATATCGCGTTGTTGGGGGTCTGACTTTATCCACCCCCTCAGACTCGATATGCGATACTCTTAGACGAACAGACCGAACTGTACGGATATTGTCACGGATAGGCTCAGCAGGGGTTCAGGATGAGTTTGCTTGTCGGCCTCCCTTTCGCTCAATACCTGGGTAGCCGTTACGTACAACTAGTGCCACTGACGTGCTTGTGGTTAAACCCACTGCCAGCGTATTGACGAGTCTTTAGAGTCCCACACAGAGGGTTTTCACGGTTCAGGCGATATGGTATATATGTTGTATGTTCATACATACCGGTGTCCGATTAAATATGTGCATTGGCGGCGCAGACTTTAATCGGACGGTCGATAATACTAGAGGTTTAGGATTAAGCCGGATTATTAAATCGGGTTTTGATTTAATAATTTATATATGTATTTGTATATATGTATTCTAGTATTATTGTTCACTATTCATTTTCTCTCTCGGCTATTCGTATTTTGGTATGAATACGCGTATATGTATTTCGATACATGTACCGGGAAGTATTCCGTATTTTATACGGAATAGCTTCTAGAAGATGCCACCTCATTTATATGATTTTCCATTTATGGAAATTCATTTGTTTTTTATTAATGAGGTGGAAAAGGTGATGTAATTTGTGGCATGGGTTTTAGGTATGGTGCAAAGTATGGTGCTCATTTGTTTAATGGTTCGCATTGTTTAATGAAATTAAATAAATGACATTTTTTTTTTGTGGATGAAAGAGGGGGGCCGGCCACATTTTAGATGGGGGTTCATTTTTCATTTGCTAGATTACACTCCTTCTCTCATACACACAAAAATGACTTAGCCATTTCCTTTGTTCATGCCAAGTCATCATCACCACCTTCATTCGTCTTCCATGGATGCTCTCTTGAGCTCAAGGGATGAGAGAAAAATATAGTGACACTTTCATACACCTCGACTCTCCATCGCGAGCGACTTTGGAGCGTCGGTTGTCTCGTTCGACGAGGCTGGAGCTTGCGCCGTTTCCCTCGGATGGATCATCAGAGATGGAGGAAGACCGGCAACCAAAAATCATCAAAGAATCACTAGGAGCTTGGAATGAAGACCGAAGGACACGGATCAACTCGGTATAACGATTCAAACTCTTAGTTAGCTCGCTAGAATAGGGTTTAAGGTCGATCCGTAAATCGGGTAGCGGTAGCGCCGGTTTTAAAAATTTTTGTTCCGCATTTTGGCCGTGTTTCGACGGTCGGGGTGCTGCCGGGACCCCACATGGTATCAGAGCCACCCTTTAAACCCCTTACTAGCTTTTTTAGACGTGCTTAAATGATCGATCGACGGATTTTTCCGAAATTACGGTTTCATTTTTCAAGTTGCTGTCGATTTTCAGAAGTGTTCAAAAAATTATTTGCATTGGCTTAAAAGTTCGTGCAGGCAATTCTAAGGGTACAGAAAAAATCTGAGCCTCTGAAGCCTCTAATGAGCCGTGGAACCACCACACTGACCCCCCATTGGTGGCGGATCCGCGGCCATTTAGTGGCGACGGACTTCCAAATTTTTACTGTAGCCCCCTAATGTGAAATTGTGATTTTTGTGATATTCTGTTTTGGCCCAGGTTTCAGTGAAGTGTTGTTTTGCTATTGGGGCCAATTTGGAACATAGTCGATCGATATTTTAAGTGTGCGTTTGACAGTACATACATTATATTCTGCGACCGTGAATGTCACTTGATCGGTAAACTCGTCTAATTGCTATATGTCTTTTAGACGGGTTTGCGAACGTGGCATTCACGTTGATGTTCTGTGTTGTGCTGTGATGTTGGTTGGATCGTCGTGGTGGATAGCCAGTGGTGCAATGATAGTACAGTTTTAGATTTCATTTGTATATTTTATATTGTGGGGCGAGCGGCCGACATGTGGACTGCCGTCGCTGCCAGTTTGTATATTATTCTTTTGGGGCACGACCGGGCTAAGGTCGATGTCACCCTTGTATATTATTTTCTTTTCTGTACTAGGGTTACCCCGCGGTGGAGTGCATGGATAGCCGGGTTCAAGAGGGCAACGGGTCCGCATCTCAAGGCGTTGGGATGGAAGGGACCTTACTCTAGAATTGGCAGGCTATTCGCCACACTCGTAGGGGGTCTAGGTTTCATTGCACATGCTATCCATATGACAGGGAACGTCAGGTCTCACTTGCGGCTCAAGTGAAACCCAGGGCTCCAGATTATCCACCATTCTGTGTTGCTTCTGTGATGTTTCTGTGATGTTGCTTATATCATGCCTGGGACGATTGTTATATATTTATGTATATACTAGTAGATGTTGTATATGTTTTGCACCCGCGCTAGCCCAGTCCCCACTCTGTCGTTAGTTAAGTAACCTAACGGGTAATGACGGGACCCAGTGGCGAATGCGGATGGCATATACATACATTTTATTTTCGTTCATTTCTGGTGTGATTAATTGATGGAATTGCATAGATTCTTATCAATGCAAAGATAAAACAAACCTATATATGATGTTGTTGGAACAAAGTTTTTAAAAAAAAACTGACATTACAGACATTCTCTTTTGCTTTGCACAGTGGTATTCGGTTATGAATATCCAGCACCTCATTCGACGAGGCAAGGGCCGAGATCCCTTCATCGGGAGTGATCCCTTGGGTAAAAGTTTGCGTCAACGTAATAACTTCACTATAGTCGATTACTTTTGCTTTGCATCATGGTATTCAGTTTGGGATATCCTGCACCGCATTCGATGGGGAAAGAGCCGAGATCCCTTCACCGGGAGTGACCTCTTTAGTAGACGTTTTCGCCACTGTATATTTATAAAACCACTTGGATTCGTTCAACGATATCAAGTTCATTACGTTAAAGGTTTTTCGCCAAAAACCAGCCGTAGCCCTCCTTCATTTCAGACAAGTATTGCTTAGTATTCATGCTACGTATGTTGACCTAGTCAAGGCGTAGTGTTCAGTAGCTCTTTAATAGTTTTCTGTTGCATGGATATGCGATTGGTTAGGACAGTCGTACGGTCATGTTGACCTAGTCAAGGGCTCGTACGGGTGGGTCTAATTAATCCAGGATAATGACGGGTTGAACTTGACTTGTGACTTATGATATGTTGACCTAGTCAAGGTCATAAGCCACTTGGGGTAAAAATCATATCGGGAGTTTCAAACATACAGAAAATTTGCCAGGCTTGCGCATACCTTCTGGAGTGTGGTGACTTGAGTGGCTTCCATCAAGTTATCATGTGATGATAGTCGGATCCCGATTCCCACTGATGAGTAGGATTACTACTCGGGTGATTCCGACTAATTCTCTTTTTAGGTTTGGAGGAGAATTCGAGGAAACAGTGAGAGCCATCCAGATTAGATAAAATGATTAACCATTCTGATCTAGATTGGAGTGCACGCTGAGTGTTTCTTCTCTCTCTCTCTCTGGCTGCGACTATGACCCGACCTTTGACTAAAACTCATGAACCAAATTAACCGAACATTTGTAAAACACTTTGGCTTTTGGAATGTCACGGTGTCGCATACATCATTGCCACTTCTATATCACTTTGCATTTCTCCAGAACACCCCGTATTACTACGAACATCCACTTCCATTGGATAAATCTATCGTATAGTTACATACGAACTCGAAGGAACTTTTTCGAGGATGGATTCTGGTTCTTGAGAGATTGAATAGGATTATTCGGTTTTCTTTTCTCTTTACCTTCTCTCAGGTTGTGAGGGCTCCTAGGATTAGGAGGAGGGTACACCTATTGAGCTTATCGGATAGTCTTCTTCCAAACCATCGGCAGGTGCCGAATGGTAGGGAAGGAAGAAAACCAACAAGCTTAACTGTGGTATACAGAAGGAAATAAATAAAGACATATAAAGGGATTAGAATAATGGCAAAGGAAATTGCGATCACCATCTTTCACGACAAAGACCGTGTATACCCCTGCCACTCCTACATCCACTTTGCTTTTCTCTAGAACACTCCGTATCACTACGGATATCCACTTCCATTGGATAAATCTATCGTATAGTTACATACGAACACGAAGGAAATTTTTCGAGGATGGATTTTGGTTCAGGAGAAATAAAATAGAATTATTCAGATGTCTTTTCTCTTTACCTTCTCTCAAGTTGCGAGGGCTCCTAGGATTAGGAGAGTATACCTATTACGCTTATTGGATAGTCTTCTTCCAAACCTTAGGCTGGTGCCAAAGGGTAGGGAATGAAGAAAACCAATTAGCGTAAAGGAGGTGTACAGAAGATAATAAGTAAAGACATAATAAAGGGATTGGAGTGAGGGCAGGTAAGTATATGGTTACTGTCGTGAATCAGGATAATGAATGAGGAATTACTAGGAATACCAGGTTACCCCTTTCGAAATATTTTTCATGTTTCAGTCGGACTGTGCGATGTTAATTGAGAACTGTTTTCCCAATAAGAATCTAACTCCAGGGTATGTATTTACCAGATCAGTTTCTCACATCTGTATGTTATTACAGATGGTGAGTGGGAGTAAATATTGGGAATTGGGTGATTAGATCGTCATTATATCGGAATTCGTTGTAATTGGTGATATTTGAGGAAATCATCTGTATTTTGCCGGATGGCAAATATTTGTTTTCGAATATCCGTTGTTATGCACCAATTTCAAACTGATATTCTGTACGTTTATTTTTTATAAAGTGAGATATATCATTTTGATATTATGTCTGAGACATTTAGCTATATCGGTTGGTGATTAAGTAAGGTGCATTTAACAGCCGTGTAATTCTTCTTAACCATACTACAGTTTTTCAACCTACGACGCACAGGGTTTAAGTTGTTGAACTCAGCGGACTTAAACAAAGTATTGTATGTTGTCCAGTGTCCATTAGGACAAAGGGGTTGGTACTCGTACTATATTGTGTTTACTTATGACTTCTCCAGTTCTGGACATGTATTTCGTTAAAATGCAAAGTCCAGATATTGAGAAGTTATAGGTATAAGAATAAAGTAGAGAACCATTTGTTGTAAGTATCAGGATTCTTCAAGGAAGTCGACGATGTAGATACTTGTGTTTGGTATTCCGTTGATAGTAATGGTTTTGAGAACTTGCTTCTCTTTCGGGTTACTCATATATTGATGCACTCCTAGATGAGTAATGCTGATTGTCTTCTTTCCATTTGGATGATATGCACTGGAGACTGCTGCATGATTTTGAATCTGGTTCTAAATTAGATTAGTGCTTTTGTTTCTATATTAGATTTATATAGAATCAATTTATATCTTAACGATGTTAAGGTATAGGGAGTTGTCCGGCTAATACTTAAAACCAGAATCCGGATAAACTCTAGGCAAGTTTTAGTAATGGCTGTTCGTGGGTTATCCCGGGCTTTGACGAGGGATAATTTTCTACCATCAGGAAGATCAATATTTATATTGTTCTTGACTCGCCACAATTTTTAGTAAAATGGATTTTTCAAAAAATAGTAGTGGGAGTATGGTAGAACTGCAAGTGATTCCAGAATCATAAATGATTACTGAAGATTTAATAGAACCTGAGGATTCCATTGGTTCAACATTCCATTAGCCACCCCGCAGATTTGGTGGGTAACCTCAGGCACCTGAGAGGTACTTCGGACTTCTCAGAGACAGTGATAGGGAGGTTCTTGTTTACCCAGAGTTGCCATTGCTGTTATTCTAGACTATAAGACCCAGCAGGAGGATGAGTATACCATCATTCTAAACTAGCTTTAGAAGTGCACGCGTATATGACTCTGCCAGAGGGTTGTTGTAGTCAGTGGGAGCAGCGGAAGCATAGTAGGCAAGTAGCTTATGTCTATTTATAGACTAAAGCAGGTATAGCGGAAATAGATCATCTATTTTTTGATGTTACAATCATAAGCTTTTACTTCATCAGAATAGGGGATGGATCTGGTAAGAAGGTAGTAGAGAATGATGTCCAGATATTTTGGATGACATGCACTTGATAGGAATAGATATTCCTATACTATGATCGGTTACACTGTGGTTGTCACAAAGTTGTTTTTCCGCAGAGGATGTGGATATAATATCAGGTTTTCTGGTTACTAGATCTATGGTTTTAGATCTAGATTTAGGAAGTATCCCAATCTGGGTACTTTGACATTAAATGGATGACTCCTGGCATAGTGGTGTACCTGCAGGTGATGGAGTCACCCTCTCTAAAGGTGTCTTACAGACTAAATAGGAGAGGGATCTGCATGATTAGCATATCACTTGCTTAGGCAAT
The DNA here is from genome assembly GCA_030015575.1 of Agapanthus africanus. NCBI lineage: Eukaryota > Viridiplantae > Streptophyta > Magnoliopsida > Asparagales > Amaryllidaceae > Agapanthus > Agapanthus africanus. Next base: position 564,548,022 of record CM057337.1, on the reverse strand, counting down.
TGAGTTAATCATGAAATGGCGAGTACCACACCAGGTATTGCTTTTGCGCTAGATGCAATATGCAGGTATATTAATCCAATCCTGGAGAAATATTAGGAAGCAGTTATTGAACATAAGTGAATGTTCTTGGAAAATGATTACGGCAACCTCCTTCTGGAGACGGTTATCATATCAGGCTTCCAAGGTGACCTAGATGAAAGAGTGACTGTCAGAGTTATAGTTTTTCCCTCTTTTGAAGGACAGTGTGTTGGACTGGTGGTCCAAGCGGATACTGAGGAAAGGCATGGCACAGGATACTGATTAAATTCAGTGGACGATACAGTCTAAGTAGCTTGCTGGATTTGGAGTCCATTTGTGAAATTGGTGTTAGTTTGTTCACCTAAGATAGTATACGGGTGCTCATTGGGTTATGAGTACATTGGACGGACTCGCCGGGAACCTGCTAGTTGGTATTATACATATTGTCAGATAGCGGTTCCCAGGTGACATGTGCACAGGTTAGTCTGTCGACATGACATCGTCATTTGTCTCGTGTGAGTTCCCACTGTGCTTTGATTACTACCCTACCACGGCTCAAAGGAGTCGTGCAAATAGTTTTTAGTTGGGGACAATCCCGAGCAACATGGAGGTTGTGATCGGATCGTTGGGGATTCGTCTCTCCCGGTATTGGGGGTTGATGCCGCATTCTGTACGGATGGCCATCACCATAAATCCATGGCCATGGTGGATGAGAATTATCGATCCAGGATCGATAGTTTCTCAGGTGGTGATGGGTTTCATGCCGACACTAAATATCGCGTTGTTGGGGGTCTGACTTTATCCACCCCCTCTAGACTCGATATGCGATACTCTTAGACGAACAAACCGGACTGTACGGATATTGTCACTGACAGGCTCTGTAGGGGTTCAGGATGAGTTTGCTCGTTGGCCTCCCTTTCGCTCAATACCTGGGTAGCCGTTACGTACAGCTAGTGTCGTTGACGTGCTTGTGGTTAAACCCACTGCCAGCGTATTGACGAGTCTTTAGAGTCCCACACAGAGGGTTTTCACGGTTCAGGCGATATGGTATACATGTTGTATGATGATACATACGGGTGTCCGATTAAATATGTCCACTTGCTGGACTTTAATCGGACGGTTGATAATACTAGCAACTTAGGATTAAGCCGGATTATTAAATCGGGTTTTGATTTAATAATTTATATATGTATTTGTATATACGTATTCTAGTATTATTGTTCACTATTCTTTTTCTCTCTCGGCTATTCGTATTTTGGTACGAATACGCGTATATGCATTTCGATACATGTACCGGGAAGTATTCTGTATTTTATACGGAATAGCTTCTAGAAGATGCCACCTCATTTATATGATTTTCCATTTATGGAAATTCATTTGTTTTTTATTAATGAGGTGGAAAAGGTGATGTGATTTGTGGCATGGGTTTTAGGCATGGTGCAAAGTATGGTGCTCATTTGTTTAATGGTTCACATTGTTTAATGAAATTAAACAAATGACATTTTTTTTGTGGATGAAAGAGGGGGCCGGCCACATTTTAGATTGGGGTTCATTTTTCATTTGCTAGATTACACTCCCTCTCTCATACACACAAAAATGACTTAGCCATTTCCTTTGTTCTTGCCAAGTCTTCATCACCACCTTCATTCATCTTCCATGGATGCTCTCTTGAGCTCAAGGGATGAGAGAAAATATAGTGACACTTCCATACACCTCGACTCTCCATCGCTAGCGACTTTGGAGCGTCGGTTGTCTCGTTCGACGAGGCTGGAGCTTGCGCCGTTTCCCTCGGGTGGATCATCGGAGATGGAGGAGGACCGGCAACCCAACATCATCAAAGAATCACTAGGAGCTTGGAATGAAGACCGAAGGACACGGATCAACTCGGTATAACGATTCTAACTCTTAGCTAGCTCAATAGAATAGGGTTTAAGGTCGATCCTTAGATCGGGTAGCGGTAGCGCCGGTTTTAGAAATTTTTGTTCCGCATTTTGGCAGTGTTTCGACGGTCGGGGCGCTGCCGGGACCCCACAAAGACATACATCATGTGATTTTCCGAAGAAAAATATAGAACGCTCTTGAAACAGTTCATCATGGATCAAATTCCCAACCACAAACTAAACATCTCACATGTCCTCCATAGCGAGAACAACCGATCCATGTGACATTCATTGTCTCCAAGTCACTTTTGGTTATCAAAACATCGTTCAAAAAAAGATCTCTAAACTTACAGTTCTCATATTCAATCATCGTCAACCCATATCTGATATAAATTGATGACTTCGAGCCGATAACCACTTAGATAAGTGTTTCAAGCCCTAAATGGACTCTCTAAGTCGAATCAAGTCATGTTGGCTTTGAAATCCGTAGACTGATCTCCCAGATCTCCTTATCCAAATCTCTATCGAGAAAATAATCTAAGTTCCCAGGACTAGTTCAAGATCTTTATGTGTAATGATTCGTTAAGAAGGTGAAATAGACATAATTATAACACCTTAGAATGCAATTAGTATTAATTAAGTGAAAATGTGGGTTTTTAATAAAAAATTAACCAAAATAGTTTTCACATATTTTATAAAAATTAATTAATATTTTATTATTATTTATTTCGGGCTTGCACACACTTGTGCATGTTAACCTAGGGTTAATTAGGGGTAACCATACATAAGTAGCCATGGCACCTTAATCTCATTCCTTTAAGTTATATGTATTTATTTAAATTAGTTAGTTTTAAATTAAGGGTTGAATTTGAAGTTGACTTGAAAGGGGGAGAGAGGGTTGAAAATGGGCATGGCTTGCATTTAATGAAGAGAGAGAGAGAGAGAAAGTGTAAGGAAAAACACTCACCCTACACTCACCCCGTCTCATCCCTCGCATATTCCATCCCTCATTCTCACCTCACTCACTCATTCTCGAATATTTCTCCATCTTCTCTCCTCTCAAATTGAAACCCTACCCAAATCCTCACAAAACCCAAACAAAATCTTCACTAAACCCCATTAAAACCCTTCACAAGTCAAGAATAAGCCTATAAGATCAATTGGAGCATGGAAAGCTAGGGTTTTTGAGCAAGTGTGGATAGGTAAGGATCCCTAACTGTTAATTAGGTTGTTACAATGTTGTGTTGATTAGTAAATGTTGTTTAGAACACTAAAGATATAGTTTTGAGCACATATCATATTTTTTGTGCTATTTTAGAGTCACTGTAACCTGATATCACCACGAATTTTCACTATAAAATCTAGCATTGTAGTAGTGTTGTACTAGAGACCCTGAGAGTTCACCTGAAACCCGAACCCAATCACACCTGTTTTGGCCGGCGACACTTAGGGAAATTCCGGCGAGCTCGGCCTTCCTGGGGACTGGTGGGTTGTGGTTTTGTGGGTAGCTGTCTATAGGTGTTTTGGGGTGTTTGGTACTGCTTGATTTTTGGGTTATTACTGTAGTCAAAATCTGGGACCAATTTGTTAGTTTATAGTGTTTCGACTAAGTGAGATACGATTGATCCGACGTAGTTTAAGTGTTTCGGGTAGCTTGCTGTTGTGGGTTGTTTGATGATGTCGCTACACACGTTAGCTGCTAAACGAACCATTTTGTAGCTTAATGGAACCGATTCGTTAATTGGTATTGTGTTCGTTTATTATTGAGTAGTTTGCTAAATCCACGCATTATTGTGTTTTGTGTTAATAGGATCGCAGGCGGGGACTTCGGACGCTGTGAAGAAAGGAAAACAAGTGGTTGGATTCACGTAGCTCGAGATCATCGGTGAGTAGATTTAACATCTACGGGGAAATCTCCCGTATGGCGTTAAGCGTCAGGGCTAGATATGATATTATAGCCACATATTATATGCATATGAGTTGATTGTGCTAAGCATCATTGCATACCATTACTTGTTGTGCCTTGACTTGGTACCCATTGGACATTGCACCATTACTGACGGTTCATGCTGCACGAGTACTAAATTGTATGCTACACCCACACCGTTGGTAATTACCATGACACGCACAACATATACACATATGTGGTATTGTATTCATTATTGATATTGAGATGTTGATTCTTGTTCTATTGCCCATATAAAATGTATCATGCATACATACCTATATGTATACACACATACCTTGCTATAGCTACATATACACCTTTATATGATGTTGCATTTGATTTTGGAGAATGTAGAAACCGCATGATATATTTACAAACTTGATTCATTTTAAAGAGCGATTTTCTCTTGATATGCACATATTACTATTCTATGTTGCATACATCATATTTCATGGATTTACGCATTGAGATATGGATTTCATATGATTTATGGATTTGAGAACCATGATGATATTTCAAGAAAGTATACATTGTTTTGAAAACTCGGTTTCTCTTGATATGATATTTCGATACGTCCACTATGAGTTTTCTCGGTTCTGAGCTATGAGTTCACCCGATTCGAGGAGCGATAGGCACCGTCTGCGGGTACATGGTGAAGGGTTACGCTAGCATCCCGGCCAACATCCGAAGCCAAATGCGGAACAAAAATTTTACTACGAGTAGAAACTTGGCGCTAGGATAACACAAAAACCGGATCTTTACCATGAACCAAACTAGAAAAATAGGGTTCTATCTACTATAATAGAAAGTATACCTAAAGAAACCAAGTCCTTCGGATCTTCCATCCCCTCCTTAAGCTCCTCGATGGAAGTATAGATCGTGCTTTGAACTTTGGCCTCCTTGTGTCAACGATGATCCACCCGAGAGTTCCAACCTTGAGCTAAACCTCCAAGTTGAGGTAACTAGAATACTTAGCTTGCTAATCTAAGTAGACTAGAGTGAGTAGAGTGTGATTTAGAGTGGCTTAGTCTCACTAACCCTTGATTATCAACACATGATACACTTAGGGTTTTGAGAGGAAGAAGGAGAGAGCAAGCTTGAGTAAAAAGAAAGTATTTATGATAATGATTATAAAAATAGAATGGCTAACTTATATATGACCTCAAGCATGGCATGGAAATATCTCACCAAAATATCTAGGTCAAAAATATCTCATCAAAATATCTAAGGTCAACAAGTCAAGCCAAGTCAAAAGGTCAACATAAGTAGCCATGCCACTAAAGTTATCATTTATCAAAAATAACAAAGTCTTTTCTTTACCTCATATTTGTTTTGACCGAGTCAATGGTCAAAACCCTAATGAGGTATCTCCTTCCATACCCTCTCTCATCCGTATATACATACCCGCATCCGTGTTCTGAGAAACACGGATACTATGAGACGAAGCAAATCAAATAATCAAATACTAGGATCCACCTTAAACCAAAGCCCACTAGTATAGTCCGTTCGAACACCACATGCGCACAAGTACACGTATGTGATCGAACCCTATCGTAAAACCATACAACCTCTACTCGTTTCGCCCGAAGCTGGGAAACCTTCTGTGTGGGACTCTAAAGACTCGATAGTACTCTGGTAGTGGGTTCAACCACAAGCACGTCAGCGGCACTAGTTGTGCGTAACGGCTACCCAGGTATCTGTCAATAAGAAGGTCGACGAGCAAGCTCATCCAAACTCCTACTAAGTTTATCTGTGACAATCTCCGTACAGTCCGGTTTGTTCGTCAAAGAGTATCGCATATCGGGCCTAGGGGTGGTAAACGTCAGACCCCTAATAGCGGTATAAGTCGTGTAGGAGTGTAGCCCAGAATACCCTGAGAAACTACTGGAACACGTACCAGTAAATCTCACTTGCCCTGGCTAGGGACTTTGTGTAATGGCTCTCCAAACACAGCACGATATCAACCCCCAATACCGGGAGAGACGAATCCTATCTAACTGCCACTACCTCCAAGTGCTTCGGGACTGCACCCAACTATTACCTGTTTGCACGACTCAATAGAGCCGTGGCAGGGTAGCAATCTAAGAATAGTGGGAACACACTTAAGGCGAAATAGCAGTATCAAGTCAACGGACTAAGCTGTACTCATATCACCTGGGAACTGCTACCTGACGATAGGTATAATACCAACCAGCAGTACCCTACAAGTCCGTCCAGTGTAACTCATAACCCAATGAGCACCTGCATACTATCTCTAGTACGACGTAATCATGGCTGTGGACAGACCATCTCCCCTGCTGGGATGAGAAACGTATATACTAGTCTACTCTGGAGTATCAATGCCCTGTCTCGATAATCCTATGGCTAGGGAACCTGTATAAGGATTTGCTTATAGACTACCCAGCCCCCACTAGTATGATCGCCATCACAACGCTGGTAGTCAAGCAAAGATCCTAAAGGCTCCATCAATATGTATTAGCGATATGTTAAAAGAAACATATACACATATTAAGATAGATAAAAACCAAGTAGCATACTACTATATCGAGCAAGACTGTCGTCAATCCGTGTATATATCCCAAGCTTCCAAAATATAATATACACACTAGTACTATACAATAATGGCCTCTAGGGAATACATATCCAACAATCTCCCACTTGCACTAAATGTCGGTAATTGGTGTACCGCATACTCAACATCTGCACTAAAGCGAGCTGCTGGCGTACCGCATACCCAATAGCTCAAAAAGTCGCTCGAACTGTGCTTGAGGGAGGGCCATTGTGAATAGATCCGCTATGTTTTCTTTAGTGTACACTCTCCGCACCTCGATCTCCTAGCGATCAATGATCTCCCTGATCAGGTGATACCGCTTTAAGATGTGTCTGGATTTCTGATAGGACCGTGGTTCCTTCGCTAAAGCTATAGACCCATTGTTATCGTAATATAAAGGTATTGGGTCAACAATGGATGGAACTACCTGAAGTTCACTAATGAACTTCTTCATCCAGACCGCCTCTTTTGCGGCATCGCTTGCAGCAATGTATTCAGACTCCATCATCGAGTCTGCGACGGTGTTCTGTTTGGAACTCCTCCAACACATCGCCCCTCCGTTGAGGGTAAACACAAAACCAGAGACAGACTTATTGTCGTCCTTGTCACTCTGGAAGCTTGAATCGGTAAAGGACTCGTCCCTTAGGTCTCCATTACCGTAAACCAGGAACATCTCCTTAGTCCTTCTCAGGTACTTGAGAATGTTCTTCACTGTTGTTCAGTGGTTCTCACCTGGGTCTGACTGATACCGGCTGACCATGCTTAGCGCGTAAGCTACATCTGGTCTTGTACATAGCATCGCATACATTATAGATCCTACCGCCGAAGCGTAGGGTATAGTGCTCATGCGAACCCTCTCCTCGTCAAACTTAGGAGACATCTTCTTGGAGAGGGTGATTCCGTGCAATGCGGGTATATTACCGCGCTTGGAATTTTCCATACTAAATCTCTTTGGTACGGTCTCTATGTACCTGGACTGTGAAAGTCTCAGTAATCTCTTGGATCTATCTCTGTAAATCTTGATCCCCAGAATGCACGAGGCCTCACCCAGGTCCTTCAAGGAGAACCGTTGTGACAAGAATAACTTGACCGATTGTAGCATAGGAATGTCATTTCCTATCAAAAGAATGTCGTCCACGTAAAAGACTAGGAATACGACAGTTCGTCCTACAATCTTCTTATAAATACAAGGCTCATCCTCGTTCTTGATGAAGTCAAATTCCTTGACTGTTTCATCAAAACAGATGTTCCAACTCCGTGATGTCTGCTTTAATCCATAAATGGATTTAAGCAACCTGCACACCTTCCCGCTGCTCCCACCGTCTATAAAGCCTTTTGGATGATCCATATAAACGCACTCTTCCAAACTGCCGTTTAGAAAAGCCGGTTTTACATCCATCTGATAGATCTTATAGTCATGGAAGGCAGTAATGGAGAGTAGGATCCGAATGGATTTGAGCATAGCCACTGGAGAAAAGGTTTCGTCATAGTCCACACCAGGTCTTTGACGAAAACCCTTTGCAACGAGTCTAGCCTTATAGGTTTCCACCTGCCCATCTACGCCAAGTTTCCTTTTATATATCCATTTGCATCCAACGGGTTTTACCCCAGGTGGAGCAATATCTAAGGTCCACACTTTATTGGCGTACATGGACTCCATTTCGGATCGTATAGCATCCATCCACTTATCAAAGTCCCTACTGATAATGACCTGCCTGAAACTGGTAAGATCGTCTTCTTCAAAGATGCAATCCTCTCGATCCCCGTCTATGAGAAAACCGTAGTATCTCTCAGGCGGATGAGATATCCTACCAGATCTGTGGAGTGGCTGAGGTTCATTTGGGGTTATTGAATCTTGAGGTTCTGTAAAATCTTCAGTTTCAGTTTGTGGTCGCTGAATTTTTTCCAGTTCTACCGTGCTCCCATTAATTTCTTTTGCAAGAAACTCCGTTTCTACGAAAACGGCATGTTGAGCAACAAGCACCTTCTTTTCCTCGGTGTGGTAGAACAGATATCCATAACCATTCTTTGGATATCCCACAAACTTACATAAAACTGACCGTGCCTCTAGTTTATCTGGTTTATGCTTTTTAACATAAGCCGGACAACCCCATATCTTAAATCTTTTAAGATATGGTCTTTTTCCATTCCATATCTCGAACGGTATCTTAGGCACTGATTTGGACGGAACATTATTCAATAGGTTTGCCGTTGTCTGAAGCGCATGTCCCCAGAATGAAAGAGGCAACTCAGCATTACTCATCATGGAGCGAACCATGCCCAACAGGGTACGATTCCTCCTCTCCGACACACCGTTGTGTTGTGGTGTATACGGAGGAGTAAGCTGAGAGAGAATTCCATTCTCTTTTAGGTATTCTAGGAATTCCGTGCTCAAGTACTCCGCTCCCCTATCCGATTGGAGGATCGTGATAATTTTGCCAATCTGGTTCTCTACTTCGTTTCTGAATTTTTGAATTTCTCAAAAGCTTCAGATTTGTGTTTCATAAGATACACATATCTGAATCTAGAGAGATCGTCAGTGAATGTGATGAAGTATGAGAACCCACCCCTTGCATGTATAGACATTGGACCACATACATCACTGTGTATGAGTCTCAAGAGCTCTGCTGCTCTTTCTCCATGTCCGGTGAACGGAGATTTGGTCATCTTTCCTTTGAGACAAGACCGACAAGTTTTATAAGATGAAAATTCGAACGTAATCAAGAGTCCATCTTTATGTAACTTACTTAGTCTTTTCTCTCCGATATGACTAAGTATACAATGCCACCAGTAGGATTCGTTCGTATCTGAACTCTTCCTCTTGCGTGTGTTTTGTACACTGAGAATTGTATTCTGATTTAGAACATAGATACCATTACACGGTGTCCCTTCTGTTGGCTATAGTGCCCTCACTGCAATTATCATAGTCGCGGACTTGAGACTATGATGATTGAGTGGGGACCTATACCTATAGAACAGTCTTACTTGAGATGATAGTATGCTATCTGGTTGGTCTTTATCATCATGTACGTGTTGATAGAGCCCATAGGATTCTTGCTTGACTGCCAGCATTATGATGTCGATCATATATATGGGAGCTGGGGTCTATAAGCACATCCTTAAATGTCCCAAGTCGTAGGAGTATCAAGACCGGGCATCGATACTCCAGTGTAGACTAGTGTATATTGATCAAGACCCCGACTGAAGGGTTACCTACGACGGCAGCAAGGTTTCGGGAGGCATCGTCCATGCCAAATTAAAATTTTGCCGTATTAGATAACCCTAACTAGAATCGTTAACTAGAAATAATAAGGAAAACTTATGCAAACACTTTGCAATAAATAAAGAGAGCGGGAATACAACCTTTGTAGACCGGTCCTTCACTTCAATAGCTCTGTGTAAATGTCACCTTCGCTGCGATCACAAGCTCCGGACTCTAGAGAGGCTTCACTGAAGAAACGAGCGTGCTTGCTTCGAAGACTTTGAGGCCGAAGATGATCTACGTCGGGGAGACAGTAACTCAAGCTATTCCTTCACTAGGTCATGAACTTTGTGAAGAGAACACCCTATACTACATAGCAAGTAGTAGAGGATGAAGAAGTAGGAAGTGGGCTCAGTTTAGAATTGATTTTCTCACACTTTTTCTCATTCCACCATTAGAGCTAGCAAGCTTTTCATGGAGCTTGATGATGAAGAAGAAGAAGAAAGAATAATTCATCATATGAATCAATTCTCTCAATAATGTAACCATGGGTGAGTTAAGCTATCATGCTTAACTCATGTAGAGAATTGACCAAGGTGTGAGGTTAAGGGTTGGGTTAAAGAATATCAAGAGAAATGACAAAAGAGTGGACTTTGTCAAAGTTTCTCCAAGCTTATTCAAGCTTGATAACTTTGACCAAGTTTATCTCTTTTGTTAATTCTTATGATAATAAACAAAACCCTAACTTAACCCTAATCATGGTATAAGTGTCACGTCCCGAAAGTACGGAATATGACCGGCACTTAAACTACGAACGTCTCGAGGCGTACGTAATCTAAGTAAGCCTAAAACCTAGAAATCCAAACCAAGAAAGGTAGTAGAGTGAAGGAAAACCAAATTAAAACAAGTAGTTTTAATAGCATAAGCCGAATTATGCGGTTTTAAAAAAAACATCAAATATTTCCCGAAAATTTCGGCAGAGTCTCCTTTGTAAAAACTGGCCCCCCAAATGGGATACAACATGAATAGTATACGAAATCAATAAAAAGGCATCCCCAAGCGGGAGCTAGCTCTTCGTCAATCGACGGTCACAATCACACAAGTAATATAATATACAACGCCAAGGGCGAGGATCAAAACTCAAAAGGAAACGCAAAACAACAAGAAATCCACAGAAATACAACGCGCGACTCTAAGGTCGAAAGAATAACATCACTGGTCTCTATCTCAAAAATAAATACATGTTTGGTTGATGGAACTTCTAGATACAACAGAATAATGATATATAAGATATATAATGGGGGTACGATACAAGTAAACCCACCTACTAGCAAATCACCCGAACGAAACTATGCCCGTAGAGCCGTAAAGAACCCTGTACGGCAAACCTGCAAGAAACTGGGGCACAACGGCGGTGAGTTACCAACTCGTGAATAGAAAAACATCTACGAATAGAAATCGCATAAATAACGCAACCTAGGTCAATGATCATAATATATCCTCAAATATATGTATAACATGCAGCCTATAACAATGGCTAGGGTAATATCTAACTCGAGTGTAATCTCATGTGCCCGTGTCAGCGCCTCAGGTAGCAATATATCATATGAATGAGGTATGAATGCATGAAAACAGAATACATGTAAATGAAGAAACTGTTTTCATAATTTAGTGAGATTTCCTTTGTATTTTTAAAATGAGATATCATAAATGAAATCAGCATAAAACAGTGCCTAGCATCGGCACAAAACGTAATCCCAATATCTCGATATCTCTGTATCACAGTCTCTGTACCTCAATATCTCGAAATCTCAATGTCTCAATCACAATATCTAGGGCGCCGTCAGTCCAGACCGGTCCCTACCATCCATCTCAAGACCACGACGGTATCCTCCGGATATCCGACGCGTCAAGTAATATCACCGGAAGGTAGTGCTTCCCTGCCAGGCTCAACGTCAGCAACACGACCTTCTTGCCCCGGGGTACCTTACCGGGCCCACCATGTACCCGAAACGGTTCATCCATCTCCTCGAACCGGGTCTCGAAATCCATCGGCAAACTCATGGTGGACGACTCATACATCATGGGAAAACCGCATTTTTATTTAAGAAGAGAGGAAGCAGTTTATATATGTTTTGCGGTTTTCCTCCAAATCCAGAAAATATCATGGAAATCCGAATCATCAATAGCATGTAAAACCATGACTATAAGCATGAGAATCCATGAATACGGCATAACAAAGAATAACAGTATGCATGAACCGACAAGTAATAACTACAATTTCTAAGCTGGCATATAAGGTATGTACACTAATATTATGTCAAACTACTAGCTATCAAGCTAAGTTAAGCAATAATATTTTCTAAGGTGTACGTGACATGGCAATTACCGATGAAGATGTGTGTGAGCCGGCAAGTAAGTGTATGTGGTACATACGCATCATCGGTAATGGTGCTGGTGTCCTAACAGCATAATGTCAACAATGCAATATGAAATAACAATGTAAGTATGCGATGCGGAGCGAGCAACCAAAATGAGCGGGAGCTAAATATTAAACAATGGTGCCATTTGAAATAACACGAATCGCGGGGTTTTGAAAATAGGGGCTACGGTGGTTTTTAAGAAAGGATACGTTTTTTGAAATATCCGTAGATCCCTTGACCTGTCTTTTAAAATACCCACGATCCGCTAGTTTTGAAATAGGTATGAGTCTAATCTAATCTAACAACTACACTAAACTATACGGCTGAACTAACAAGCTGAACTACAAGTAAGGAAACCGCCTATCATCTGAGTCGATACATATACATACCTGTATATGTATAGTCGGTGATCCCGCCTCAATAATATCATATCCGATACCATATCTATAATCAGGCATCCCAAGTCAAGAGTGCGGATCAATCATCAATATAGCTCGTAAGTAAATCCGTCGTACGGCATCCCAAATCTGGGTACGGGTCAATATCACATTCATCATACTATTCACCTGGTATTCTCTTTATCAAATATCATGATCGGGGTACTGATCTACGTCTAGTACAATACTGATACCGCCTAAGTATGCATGCACATGTGTGAAACACTACGTCAAGGACCCGCTACAACGTCATGTCGTATCTCAAATACGAACCCTACTATATCACCGATCTCACGGCCTCAAATCAAATCTCATCGACTCATCTTAAATCCCAAGTACTATCCTCATTATCCATGCATGCATATATGAATGTACATATGCATAGTCCCATACCCACGCATATATATACATATATACACATCCCAATCTGCGCACAAGAAAGTAAAGTATGCAAGTCTGTGTGTGCGTATGTGGGTATAACAACTACTCTAGGTTTTCGCAACTAACCCAAAGGTAACCCATGAACACATAAACATAACATGAATAAACATTCTCGTATCATAAAACACCTATATAAACATATATATATGAGCTACACTACGGACTGCGGGGGTGCTATACGCCATCCACCCGACTTCTCCCCGTAGATATAAATCTACTCACCTGGTCCTCGCTCGCCGGTGCCGACGTCGCCGCGCGCTTGCTTGTCATCTCGAAGTCCACATGGGGGTACCTACATATCACAACGTATCGTATCGCATAAAAACCAAATCCGAAATCGATACGGTATATGAAAACCAATTCGGCATGCGTAGCACGCAGAGGTCAAAACCTATCGGCTACGCATGCAAGAATAGCTAAAGCAACCCTCGATGTCGATCTACAAACGTCAAACCATCAAGAAAAACCCAAACACACCCATTTACGCATTCCCAAACACTAATTATAATATGAATTAGGTTGCAATTCACAAAAACCTCAAACTCACTTGAAAGCCATTTTTCCGAAATCAAGCAAGCAAAAATTAACCGTTTTAGTACAAAACTCGATATATAAACAAATCTAGCGGCCACAATATCCACTAAATATCATAACAAAGTCATATAAACCATTCCTATAATTTAATCTCATTAAATTTCATTAACTCCAAAATTCTAGTTTCCAAACATATCAATTTTAACACTTTTTAAAGTAAAATTCACAATTCATCAATTAAGCTTAGTTTTGCATATACTATAGTATTAAACCAAAATTTATAATGTTAATAATGTCATGAAACCTTAATCATATTTTAATCTAAACCATTTAATAAATTTCCAAAAACCTAGTTAGCAAATTAGCATAATTTGAACAATTTTAAAAAAACAATTAGTAACCTAGTAATTAACTTTGTTTTAGCATGCCCACTAGATAATAACCACACAATTAGATTATGATCAAATGACCTAAACCCTAACTTAGTATTCAAAACCCTTTCTTTAAATTTCAAACTTGAAATTTAAAACCCTAATTTAACACCTAATAGCTAGATTGAAGTAATCTAACAACAATTTAAGCATAAGGTTATGATTATATCTCGCAAGCTTGAGATCAAACTTGCAAAAATCTTAGCCTCCAACAATGATTTCATGCTCCAAGATCCATGCTTGAATAGCTAAAGAATAATGGGTAAAGCTTGGATTTAGAATTAGCTTTGAATTTTTGAGAAAAAAGGTGGATTTTTGATAGAAATTTTGGGGATTTTGATGGAAAATGAGATGAAGAATTTGGGGGTTGTTGTGGGTTCAGATTTGGGCCAGAATTGGTGGGGATTGGGTGAGGGAGGAGAGAGAGTGAGGTGGGGAAAGTCCACTCTAGTCAAAGTCCACCCTAATTCTACCATTTTCTACTCTTTTCTTTTCTTTTCTTTGACAAAAGAAGTGATTGGAGAGAGGGAGAGGGGGAGGGCTGTCATGGTGGAGCTGGCCACATGGGGAGAGAGAGAGAGGGTGAGGTGTGGGTGTGTGGGTTAGGGAAAAAGATAAATGTATTACCCCAACTCCCGTTAACACTAAATTTCACCGGAAAAAAAGCCTTTTTCTTCGATATTTTCTAAACCGTTTTGGCAAACGATTTCATTTCAAAAACCACATGATAAAATTCTATTTAAAGTTTTATGATGCACAAAATTTGTTTCAACTCAATCCAATTTGTAATTTTCCCCAATTAAATGTATTAGTGACGGCTTAAAATAATATTAAAATAATTAATTTCGGAAAAATTTTCAGAAAATTTGAAATTTCACCAGTGGCTCAATAAACAGCAAATACTAGCAATTTCATAGCTAGAATATGTATATTTAATTTTATAATAATGATATTTGTATTTTGACTTTTTACCGAAAACCTCCTTATTTTACCGATTTTTTTCGAAATTTCACCGAAACGGTTTTCAAAACGTTACAATCTTCCCCCCTTAAAGAAATTCGGTCCCCGAATTTAAATTAAAACTCCCCCCAAATACTAAAACATTTAAGCAAAACCATCAAGTCGTCGGGGCTCCGAAATCATAAGTACATAAAACGCATCATAGCGCAATGCATGCGCATGAGTAATGAACAGATAACTCAAAATCACAACTCCGTCAAGCATCCCGCAATCATCGGAGTCTTGGTAAAGACACAAATGTCAAATCCAATACAAAACTAATATGATATAACTCGAAACTATACACGTAAATATCAGCAGGAAATGCATGCCAAATCTTTTAAGTCGCTGTGCAATGCGCATAACACTGCACACTGGCGGACGTCTATCATAAGAAAATAACTATGTACATATATACCTTTGTTTGAAACGTACGTTCCGCCGTTTTGGGAAACAATTTAGAAGGGTTTCCTTATTTTAAACATTTCGTGTCATATCAGACACGTAGGTAAATACTGAGACTATAGCTCGCTTTTTGGAAATCCCTTCAATAACTATCAATGAATGCAAAATATATTCAGGTACTGTCCTCTGACTAGTCCTGCTTAGTATGAAAACACATAGCAAATATCATAAAAACATACTTCTGTATAAGAAATCAATCCCAAAATACGCATATGAATACTACGTGCGTCTGGTGCGCACGGAAATCAAAATCCATATATGTGCCATACATGCGCACAGAAACAACATCTAAGTGCATCGGGTGTGCACGAAACATCTTTCATGGGCAACGTGGGTGCCTGACAGCAAAATCAGGTGCATCTGACATGCACGAAGAATCTCGATTTAGTGCATCTGGTGTGCACCGAAATAGCTTCTCAAAACATACGCTCAACATGCACGAAAATCAAAACCAGGTGCATTCATTATGCACGAAATCATGAAATTCAATATCAAGCGCCGAACATGCGCAAAATCCAATCAGGTGCACAGGGTGCACAAAACAAATATCGAACATCACAATCGAAATCGAAGTCCAGTGCATCTAAATGCACAACATACATAACACTGCACTGCAAGCATATATGAACTATACCGAGTGCAAAACCAAATCGTGTGCGTACATACGCACAAAATCAACTCAACTGTATAAAATCCATATAATCACAAACATGAGAAACCAAGGCACGAAAACCATCTCAAGTGCAACAACTGTGCAAAAATCGTAAATACTCAATAGGTGCAACCATGGTCCATGGAAACGATATCATGAAATTCAATCATCAAAACCAAATCATGCGAATAAATCACCCAAAACATCGCAGTCAATAATGGCGGAATAGTACCGCTCAAGCGCATCCTCTAAGAATCTCGGCCAACTGTCGCGGTCACTAGTGGGACGTCTCGTCGATGATCATGAACTCTGGCCTGCTGGTGTGCGTAACAATGACCACTCCTGGGTCAAGGTCTTCACTGTGAATTACCAATCTCTCGGTCCATCGGCTCATCGGCCCTGTCAGGTGTGCTAATGGGGATGATCCCCTTCTGGCACTTATCTGGTCATCTCTCGGTCAATCATCGCGACCACTCGTAAGACAGCATATCACTGGCGTCGGCCTCTGGCTCTCTGAATGTACGTGACACATCTGATCCTGGGTGCAAGTATCATTGCAGCAGTGTCCTGGAAGGAATCCTGCTCACGGTCTCTTCCATGTCTCGTCTCTGCCAACTGTCCGGAAGTCATCGTCCTTTCCTATATCTGCATCTTGCTCTAGAACGACTGCATACTCATTGCGACTCCTTCTGGAAGGTAAATCCAAGTACCATGTCTCGGCATGCGCATCGCATCTCTGATGTCGGCGGAGTGGAACGTCATCTCATCTAGATCTGGGACGAACCTCTTACTTCACTTTTCTCAAATGTCGTCTGCTTTGGACTCGTCTCGTCGCGGCTGCATGGACTGAGCTCCAACGACTATCCTCGTATCGGGAGTCTCCCAAGAAACGCATCTCACCACCTAGCATCCGAATTAAGTCGAGCCATCCGATCGAGTGGTCAAAACCTCATAATCCCCCAAGAGCTCAACATCTTGGGCACAGTTTAATAGTATCGAGTACATACCACAGCATCGGTGGTCCAGCCGTAGAAGGGCAAACCCAAGCCTCACTAATGGCGCCGTAGAACTGCCGCAAACCCGAACGTTCAAAGGCTTTCACACGGTCATTAAGTCGAGTTAGGGTTTCATTCTTCTAGAGGGTCCATAGAATTGCCTGCATGCCCTTCCGAATACTTTAAACTTGGAATAATAGGATTCTGACATTCGATCGTCTCTGTCGACTCCCAACTTCTCCGCGTGAAGTCGTCTCTAGCTGGAATCAATCTATCTGATGACCTCTCATCGGGTAGGCGAACGAACCACATGTCCTAGTCATTCATCCTCGGGTGACTAGTGACCTTCTATCATCTCTTAGTACAACCTGTACTGCAATAGCTCCTACATATGGGGCGATATCTTGTCGCTCGCAGCAACAACTGGCTCATTTGTCTGCAGGCTGAACAGTGCCTCAATCATCATGAGTAAGCAATACACCAACGGTCATCAAAATCTGGCTGGCCTCTATCATTGGCTCAATCCTCTAGTGTCGATCAGCACATCCGAGTAACCTCATAAAAGCGATCCGCCAAACGCTCGTGGCACGGAAACACAGTAAAAAGACACATCTCCGCAATCGTGTGTCGCCGGAATTTTGCCCTGGTCAGTCCTCGTTCGTGACGAGCTCGTGCTGACCGCAACTCTAGCTGTAGCTCTCCCTGCCCGTAATCGTGGCAGCAAAACCAAACTGGTACTGATGAGGCTACATCGGAATGAATATATTGCTGAGCAAAGAAATGTACATCCTAAGGCTTCTTAAGTGGAGTAGCGTATCGTAAATATGCCGCGGAACATACCTACGGCACGTCACTCAACTTTAGTCACCTATTCCATCAACCAAGGTTCATCCTACGCTCCGAGGGTAAAACCTAACGCTCTGATACCAATTTTTTCACGTCCCGAAAGTACGGAATATGACCGGCACTTAAACTACGAACGTCTCGAGGCGTACGTAATCTAAGTAAGCCGAAAACCCAGAAATCCAAACCAAGAAAGGTAATAGAGTGAAGGAAAACCAATTTAAAACAAGTAGTTTTAATAGCATAAGCCGAATTATGCGGTTTTAAAAAAAACATCAAATATTTCCCGAAAATTTTGGCAGAGTCTCCTTTGTAAAAACAGGCCCCCAAACGGGATATAACATGAATAGTATACGAAATCAATAAAAAGGCATCCCCAAGCGGGAGCTAGCTCTTCGTCAATCGACGGTCACAACCACACAAGTAATATAATATACAACGCCAAGGGCGAGGATCAAAACTCAAAAGGAAACGCAAAACAACAAGAAATCCACAGAAATACAACGCGCGACTCTAAGGTCGAAAGAATAACATCACTGGTCTCTATCTCAAAAATAAATACATGTTTGGTTGATGGAACTTCTAGATACAACAGAATAATGATATACAAGATATATAATGGGGGTACGATACAAGTAAACCCACCTACTAGCAAATCACCCGAACGAAACTATGCCTGCAGAGCCGTAAAGAACCCTGTACGGCAAACCTGCAAGAAACTGGGGCACAACGGGGGTGAGTTGCCAACTCGTGAATAGAAAAACATCTACGAATAGAAATCGCATAAATAACGCAACATAGGTCAATGATCATAATATATCCTCAAATATATGTATAACATGCAGCCTATAACAATGGCTAGGGTAATATCTAACTCGAGTGTAATCTCATGTGCCCGTGTCAGTGCCTCAGGTAGCAATATATCATATGAATGAGGTATGAATGCATGAAAACAGAATACATGTAAATGAAGAAACTGTTTTCATAATTTAGTGAGATTTCCTTTGTATTTTTAAAATGAGATATCATAAAAGAAATCAGCATAAAACAGTGCCTAGCATCGGTACAAAACGTAATCCCAATATCTCGATATCTCTGTATCACAGTCTCTGTACCTCAATATCTCGAAATCTCAATGTCTCAATCACAATATCTAGGGCGCCGTCAGTCCAGACCGGCCCCTACCATCCATCTCGAGACCACGACGGTATCCTCCGGATATCCGACACGTCGGGTAATATCACCGGTAGGTAGTACTCCCCTGCCAGGCTCAACGTCAGCAACACGACCTTCTTGCCCCGGGGTACCTTACCGGGCCCACCATGTACCCGAAACGGTTCATCTATCTCCTCGAACCGGGTCTCGAAATCCATCAGCAAACTCATGGTGGACGACTCATACATCATGGGAAAACCGCATTTTTATTTAAGAAGAGAGGAAGCAGTTTATATATGTTTTGCAGTTTTCCTCCAAATCCAGAAAATATCATGGAAATCCGAATCATCAATAGCATGTAAAACCATGACTATAAGCATGAGAATCCATGAATACGGCATAACAAAGAATAACAGTATGCATGAACCGACAAGTAATAACTACAATTTCTAAGCTGGCATATAAGGTATGTACACTAATATTATGTCAAACTACTAGCTATCAAGCTAAGTTAAGCAATAATATTTTCTAAGGTGTACGTGACATGCTAATTACCGATGAAGATGTGTGTGAGCCGGCAAGTAAGTGTATGTGGTACATACGCATCATCGGTAATGGTGCTGGTGTCCTAACAGCATAATGTCAACAATGCAATATGAAATAACAATGTAAGTATGCGATGCGGAGCGAGCAACCAAAATGAGCGGGAGCTAAATATTAAACAATGGTGCCATTTGAGATAACACGAATCGCGGGGTTTTGAAAATAGGGGCTACGGTGGTTTTTAAGAAAGGATACGTTTTTTGAAATATCCGTAGATCCCTTGACCTGTCTTTTAAAATACCCACGATCCGCTAGTTTTGAAATAGGTAGGAGTCTAATCTAATCTAACAACTACACTAAACTATACGGCTGAACTAACAAGCTGAACTACAGGTAAGGAAACCGCCTATCATCTAAGTCGATACATATACATACCTGTATATGTATAGTCGGTGATCCCGCCACAATAATATCATATCCGATACCATATCTATAATCAGGCATCCCAAGTCAAGAGTGCGGATCAATCATTAATATAGCTCGTAAGTAAATCCGTCGTACAGCATCCCAAATCTGGGTACGGGTCAATATCACATTCATCATACTACTCACCTGGTATTCTCTTTATCAAATATCATGATCGGGGTACTGATCTACGTCTAGTACAATATTGATACCGCCTAAGTATGCATGCACATGTGTGAAACACTACGTCAAGGACCCGCTACAACGTCATGTCGTATCTCAAATACGAACCCTGCTATATCACCGATCTCACGGCCTCAAATCAAATCTCATCGACTCATCTTAAATCCCAAGTACTATCCTCATTATCCATGCATGCGTATATGAATGTACATATGCATAATCCCATACCCACGCATATATATACATATATACACATCCCAATCTGCGCACAAGAAAGTAAAGTATGCATGTCTGTGTGTGCGTATGTGGGTATAACAACTACTCTAGGTTTTCGCAACTAACCCAATGGTAACCCATGAACACATAAACATAACATGAATAAACATTCTCGTATCATAAAACACCTATATAAACATATATATATATGAGCTACACTACGGACTGCGGGGGTGCTATACGCCATCCACCCGACTTCTCCCCGTAGATATAAATCTACTCACCTGGTCCTCGCTCGCCGGTGCCGACGTCGCCACGCGCTTGCTTGTCGTCTCGAAGTCCACATGGGGGTACCTACATATCACAACGTATCGTATCGCATAAAAACCAAATCCGAAATCGATACGGTATATGAAAACCAATTCGGCACGCGTAGCACGCAGAGGTCAAAACCTATCGGCTACGCATGCAAGAATAGCTAAAGCAACTCTCGATGTCGATCTACAAATGTCAAACTATCGAGAAAAACCCAAACACACCCATTTACGCATTCCCAAACACTAATTATAATATGAATTAGGTTGCAGTTCACAAAAACCTCAAACTCACTTGAAAAGCCATTTTTCCGAAAATCAAGCAAGCAAAAATTAACCGTTTTAGTACAAAACTCGATATATAAACAAATCTAGCGGCCACAATATCCACTAAATATCATAACAAAGTCATATAAACCATTCCTATAATTTAATCTCATTAAATTTCATTAACTCCAAAATTCTAGTTTGCAAACATATCAATTTTAACACTTTTTAAAGTAAAATTCACAATTCATCAATTAAGCTTAGTTTTGCATATACTATAGTATTAAACCAAAATTTATAATGTTAATAATGTCATGAAACCTTAATCATATTTTAATCTAAACCATTTAATAAATTTCCAAAAACCTAGTTAGCTAGTTAGCAAATTAGCATTATTTGAACAATTTTAAAAAAACAATTAGTAACCTAGTAATTAACTTTGTTTTAGCATGCCCACTAGATAATAACCACACAATTAGATTATGATCAAATGACCTAAACCCTAACTTAGTATTCAAAACCCTTTCTTTAAATTTCAAACTTGAAATTTAAAACCCTAATTTAACACCTAATAGCTAGATTGAAGTAATCTAACAACAATTTAAGCATAAGGTTATGATTATACCTCACAAGCTTGAGATCAAACTTGCAAAAATCTTAGCCTCCAACAATGATTTCATGCTCCAAGATCCATGCTTGAATAGCTAAAGAATAATGGGTAAAGCTTGGATTTAGAATTAGCTTTGAATTTTTGAGAAAAAAGGTGGATTTTTGATAGAAATTTTGGGGATTTCTATGGAAAATGAGATGAAGAATTTGGGGGCTGTTGTGGGTTAAGATTTGGGCCAGAATTGGTGGGGATTGGGTGAGGGAGGAGAGAGAGTGAGGTGGGGAAAGTCCACTCTAGTCAAAGTCCACTCTAATTCTACCATTTTCTACTCTTTTCTTTTCTTTTCTTTGACAAAAGAAGTGATTGGAGAGAGGGGGAGGGGGAGGGCTGTCATGGTGGGGCCGGCCACATGGGGGAGAGAGAGAGAGGGTGAGGTGTGGGTGTGTGGGTTAGGAAAAAAGATAAATGTATTACCCCAACTCCCGTTAACACTAAATTTCACCGGAAAAAAAGCCTTTTTCTTCGATATTTTCTAAACCGTTTTGGCAAACGATTTCATTTCAAAAACCACATGATAAAATTTTATTTAAAGTTTTATGATGCAGAAAATTTGTTTCAACTCAATCCAATTTGTAATTTTCCCCAATTAAATGCATTAGTGACGGCTTAAAATAATATTAAAACAATTAATTTCGGAAAATTTTTCAGAAAATTTGAAATTTCACCAGTGGCTCAATAATCACCAAATACTAGCAATTTCATAGCTAGAATATGTATATTTAATTTTATAATAATGATATTTGTATTTTGACTTTTTACCGAAAACCCCCTTATTTTACCGATTTTTTTCGAAATTTCACCGAAACGATTTTCAAAACGTTACAATAAGTCTCATACACCCATCTTGCGTGTATCATCAACCATGACACAAAGCATGTACACAAACATACATATCGCATATGTACAATATGCACACAATGTGAGAAAACAAATCATAAGTCAATACTAGTTAATGTAATGTAATATATCAAATATATAATTATACATTAAATTATTAAATCAACTCTTGATTTAATAATCCGGCTTTAACCGACTAATATTATGTGTAACAACTTATCGAATCAACACTTGATCCGACAACCCGGCTATATCGCATACAACCGATCAATGTCACGAATCGCACGAATAGAATACGGTATCTCATATCGTATCAATCTCGGTCCTGCACATATCACATATGTGTTCCTACTCCTTTTCGCTTGAGCCAGGAAACCCCTGTGTAGGACTCTAAAGACTCGTCAATACGCCGGCAGTAGGTGATGATCATATCAAACACCCACAAGCCGCAAGCGGTCTGCTAAACGTAACGGCCACCCAGGTGTTGAGCGATCAGAAGATCAACAAGTAAGCCTGCTAGCACTTCTGCGAATCCAATCTGTAACACTACCATATAGTCCAGTCTCCTCGTCTGATATGTCGCATATCTCGTCTAGGGGTGGTAAACGTCAGACTCCAGTAACTCGATAAGTCGTATCAATATGAGGCTCATAACGGGTCAAGACACTATTGATAATACTTACCAGTATATCTCTGAAGCTGCCTTGGCCAAGGACTTCCTGTTATAGCCAATTGAACGCAGCGCAACATCAACTCCCTATACCGGGAGAGACGAAACCCCTCCTATCGCTCATTACCTCCTTATGATTCGGGACTGTATCCATAAGCCACCGTTTTGCACGCCCTCTTGGACGTGGTATGATGGAAATCAAAGTACAGCGGGAATCACATAAGTCTCTATGACGATCTCGGGTCTACAGACTTACCTGTACCAATGTCACCAGAGAACTGCCATCTGACGATAGGTATAATACCATCTGGGAGTTCTCGGCGAGTCCGTCTAGTGTACCCAGGCTCCACTGAGCACCCGTATACTATCTCTGATGTCAAACACCAATGGATATGGGATCATCCATCACCCATCTACATAGGTTGAGAAGCTATACGCTAGTCTGTTAGTTATATGTATGCCCTAGAGTCCATTACTATACATAGGATGTATATTGTAGTGGATGCTGGGACATATATAGGGAGGACTTTCTTGCTCGACATGATAGTATGCTATCTGGTTGCTCTTTATCTTAACGTGTACACTGATTATCTCTCTGCTACATGTTGGTAAAGCCCTCAGGATGTGTACTTGACTACCTGGACTATGATGCGGATCATACTAGTGGGGACATGGTAGTCCATAAGTACATCCTTCAAGGTCCTTAGTCGTGGATGTATCGAGATGGAGCATCGATATACCAGAGTAGACTAGCGTATACCTTCTCGACCCATACAGATGGGCGATGGATGATCCTATATCCATTGGTGTTTGGCATCATAGATGATATATGGGTGCTCAGTGGAGACTGGGTACACTGGACGGACTCGCCGAGAACTCCCAGATGGTATTATACCTTACGTCAGATGGCAGTTCTTTGGTGACACTGGTACAGAGTAGTCTGTTGACCCGAGATCGTCATAGAGTCTTGTATGATTCCTACTGTGCTTTAATTTCCACCTTACCACGTCCAAGAGGGCGTGCAAAACGGTGGCTTTTGGGTACGGTCCCAAATCACATGGAGGCAATGAGCGATAGGAGGGGATTCGTCTCTCCCGGTATAGGGAGTTGATGTTGCGCTGTGTTCGATTGGCTATAACCGGAAATCCCTGGCCAGGGTTGCTGAGATTTACTGGTAAGTGTTACCAGTAGTTTCTCGAACTGTTATAGACCTCATATCGACACGACTTATCGAGCTATTGGGGTCTAACGTTTACCACCCCTAGGCAAGATATGCGACATATCAGACGACGAGACCGGACTGTACGGTAAGTGTTACTGGTTGGATTCACAGGAGTGTGAGCGGGCTTGCTCGTTGATCTTCTGATCGCTCAATACCCGGGTGGCCGTTACGTTTAGCAGACCGCTTGCGGCTTGTGGGTGTTTGATATGATCATCACCTGCTGCCGGCGTATTAACGAGTCTTTAGAGTCCTACACAGAGGTTTCCTGGCTCAAGCGAAACGAAATAGGAGCGCATATGAGATATGTGCGGGACCGAGAATAATGCGTGTATGTGATACCGTATCCTATTCTCGCGATGAATGTATCGATTGGTTGTATGCGATATAACCTAGTTATCGAATCGAGGATTGATTTGATAAGTCGATACATTGGATATTAGTCGGTCATATGCGATATGACCGGATCGTTAAATCAAGTGTTGATTTAATGATTTAATGTATAATTATATATTTGATATATTACTTTACATTAACTAGTATTGGTTCACTTAGGATTATTTTCTCATTTGATTCTGCACATTGTGTATATGATATATGTTTGTGCACTAATTTGTATCATGTTTGATGATACATGCAAACTTGGGTGTGTATGTTTTTAAACCATGGTTTAGGTTAATGGTTAAGGTCTTATTTTATTTCTTTATTTATTTTTGGAAAAACAAAATGGTCGCTTTTCTTATTTTGGCTTGAAGCTTCATAAAGCTTCAAAGCATCTTTGAAAAAGTCTTACCATTTTGTTTTGTTCCTTAACCCTAACCATTTACCTTAACCCTAGTTTTTCTCTACATGAGTCTATCTAACCCATGGTTGTAATATGATAGATATCACTTGAATTTTCCTTTGATAATAATGCTTTTCTTTCTTCTTCTTCATCTTTTTCATGAAGAGAAGAAAACCTAGCTAGAAAATTCTAAGTGATGAATCCAAGTGAGAAATCAAAATCCTAATTGAACCCACTTCCTATTTCTTCATCCTCTACCACTTGCCATGTTGTATAGGGTGTTTTCTTCACAAGTTTCATGACTTAGTGAAGATGGAGCTTGAGTTAGAGTTGCCTCGACGTAGATCATCTTCAGCATCGAAGTCAACGACCTAGCCCGGTCTTTTCTCCAACGAAACCATCGCTAGAGTCCGAGATCCCGGTGATCACAGCGAAGGGACGTCTCCACAGAGCTAAAGAAGTGGAGGACCGGATCTACAAAGGTTGTATTTCCATTCACTTAGCACTAAAGCAGTTTAGTAGCTTGTTTTTCGCCTAATTTCTAGTTAACGATCTATATTAGGGTTTCTCGGCACCTAAATTTTAGAATTTGGCTTGGTTGATGCCTTGTGGAACCTTATTAGTATGCCTAGGAACCCTACAGTGGTATCAAAGCCTAGCTAGAGCCTTAGGCGATGTGTAGACGATGTTAGAAGTCCGATCGAGCCCGAAACCCTAAACCGAAACCCTTCTCTGTACTTTTTTCAAAACTTCGCATTTTTCCTAATTAAAAATATGCAGAAAAATCAGCAGGGTTTTGTAAGAATTACTGTGCAAAACGTCGACCTAACTCCATCAAACCGCCGTGGAACCGCGGCCGTACCCCACGTGGCACGGCGGTTCCGCGGCCATACTGTTGCTTTGTTGACCACAATTTGCACAGTAATGTCTCTATTTGACTCCTGTGTTTTCTGGGTAATTTTAATCTGCACTCAAGATTTGAGTAATATGGGGTGTTTTGGGGATTCGATGATTCGATCGGAAACTTTAACTGCGTCAATGTGTTTTTCCGGATAATTTAGAATATGTTAAAAAGTTCGACCGGATATAAATACCCAATTTTTCCCCTGCTGGGAAATTTCCAATTGTTGGATTTTTCAGTAGTTTAATGACGTTCTAAGTAGTGCAAGTAATGCGATGGTCCCTCTAGAAGACAAAAAATCTTAACTCGATTATGTGACCGTCTTGAACTGCCCTTTGAACCTTAGGGTTTGGGACAGTACGTCATGCCACATGTGAGGCGTTGGCTACCCTTCTACGGCTGGACCGTTGGTACTGAGGCATGAAGTGAATGTTTTTAAACTTATATCATGTGTTGAGCTGTTCTGGGAAACTTGGGTGTTTGATTGTTCGATCGAAAAGTTTAACATTTTCTATTTATCTGGAATGTGATACAATATTTGGAATCCACAAGGACTTATGAGATAACTGAATGAATGTTATAAACATAGCAATTTAGTCTCATTTGATCGGTTGCCACGGAATTTTGATGTGATCAAAAGTCCGTCGCAATCACGTAGCGTACGCGGATACTCGCCGGGTAAACTTAATAGACAGCCACACACCATAGCCCCGACCAAGTGACTGTAGGAGAACCTCGTCACCGAAAGCATCCATTCGGGTGCTCGTGGCAGCGGTGTTCCGCCTTAGTGCACTTCATCGACGGCATAGGGGTTGCGGCCGTCTACTAAAGTTTGCGACGAGCATTCGATCAAAATGCCGGAAATCTTGTTGAATTGCCCGACTTGATATTGAAAAGTGTTTTCGATAATGAGACTAAAATGCGGGGTTTATAATTGTTAGGCATGCGATGTCTAAGGAATTCATTTGGTTAGGCATGTGATGTCTAAAGAGGTTGCGGATTCCAACTGTTGTAGTTTTATACTTTCTTTTCTGTAACCGTAAGTGTAATATATGATATCGCCGGTTTCGTTGCTATATGTCAACGACAATTGGGATAGGCATATTTACTTACGTTGATGACATGTGATGTTATGTGTTGCTGGATATGTTATATTGGATCGTCGTGCTTGAATAGCCGGGGGGGTTTTATGTGAGATGATTGTTTTTCATTTTCATTCATGTAAAAACTTGTATGTAATATTCTTTTATTGGGGCACTTCCAGGTTGCGGAAAATGTCACCATTTGTATATTATTTACTTTTCCGCACTAGGATAGACCCAAGGAGGAGGGCACAAGTAACCGGGTTCTGGAGTCCAGTGGGAGACCAACTCATGGAGTCGAGTCCGGGTCTCCTAACTCTAGAATTGGTAGGGTTGCTTGCCGCTCTCGTAGGGGTCTAGGGGTGTGGGTTTGGCTATTCAACGCGACCGTGGAAACCGTGTTTTATACTGGCTCGTATTGAAAACACGGACATCCTAGTATATCCAATATTTCATATGATATTTTCTGCTGCGTTATCTGTGATGTGATCATGTGATATGTTCAGATAGATATTATATATAGTATATATGATATATTATATAGAAATTACTTATGTTTTACACCCACGCTAGCCCTGCCCCGCTCTGCCGTTAGTCACCTAACCTAACGGTGCACGAGGGGGCATCGAGGCGAATGCGTATGGCATAAGTGTACGTCGTATTTATCTGTGATGTTTAGCTGACTTAAATGATGGGACTTCATTAATATTGTCACGACCCGAGAATTTCGACTCATGACCGGCACTTAACCACGCAACGTCTACAGGCATAACGCGGCTAAGTAAGCCGAACCCAGAAATCAAACCAATAAATATAGAGTGATTTAAAACATTTTCGTAAAAACAGTCATACATGTCTGAGAAACGTTCATTTATTTAGTAGAAATCCTTTTTAGTTCAAGAGTTATAATTTTTATAATTTTGGCAACATTTCCCTTTTTAAACATTTGTCCCGCAGGTCGGGTAAAAGCAAGGTGTCGCAGAAATAACAAGTGAAATGAATAAGCATCACAATATGATATACGGCGCCGTAGCGAAGAATACATGATAAAGCAAGGACAAATATCACAAAGGTAAAACTGCATAAAATAAAGTCGGCTCACATGCGAGCTCGACACCAGAGTATAAAATCAAACACATCGTCCTCACAACTGTCTCTAAGTCAATACAGAAAGGTAGATGGAGAATATAGATACATCAATATACAACTGAAAGATAACAGATACCGTACAAAACCCACCTAACAGCAAAAGGCTAACTCGCCTCAGCAATGGTATCTGTGCCAAAAGATGCGGTAAACAGCCAGCCGCGACTACACCCAAGGGCAACCTGCAAATACTGTGGCACAACGGGGGTGAGTTGCCAACTCGTGAATAGAGATAACATATAAAGGTGATCGCGAGCATGCACATATAGCGCGGCTCTACTAATGCCAGCAGATGATGTCAATGCATGCCAAACAGTGGATGCAATAGTAATGCAAGTGCTCTATCAGGTAAATGCTACAGGATGAGGTATATAGTAATCAATACTGAGCATGGGATAAATAACATCTACATGGATATGTCAACATGGAAAACAATAATCGGTGCCTCAGACTGCACCTAAATCCCAAATACACTCAGGCGCCGGCACACCCATCGGCCCTCAAATCCTGTATATCTCTGAGAAATCACGAGTGCCCAACATCGGCAACCAAAATATCATAAAATACTCGTGTCCAGCATCGACACGCAAATCCTCGTATATCGGGCTCCGTCAGTCCGGATCGGCCCACGGGGTCCGTCTGCGGTGTCGGCCCTCGGCCCCAGCAGTACGGATCATCCCGCATCCATCTCTCGACTCTGGTCAGTATCCTCCGGACAACTGCCAGGTCCAACCAATCACCGGTAGGTACTCGCCCGCCTCCAGGCTCAATCGGCAAACCCATCGATCATCTCGCCGAGGGGAACCATACCGGGCCCACCACGAACCCGCAGACTGATCATCCACTCCTCGAATCGGGTTTCAAGCACACATCTCAGCAACGAAAAAACGCGTGGTGGACACACCAAAATATCATATCATGAGGTACCGGGTTTTTCAAAATAGTGCATCTTTTCTTAAATACTTCCACGGTCCTTAAAAACCAGAAATCACATGAAAATCTATCACCAATAAGTAAATCCAATGCGAGGTACAATGTAAATCAATCCATGGTATGAGCATAAGGGGAAAACCGCTTTTAAAAATAGTTTCCGTTTTTAAAGATGTCATGCGGCTCCCAATTTCCAGGAAATCACCACCAATCATATTTAAGATAAACTACAGCAATATAATCATGGCAGTTCTACAGTGAGTGTGGCATGGCAATTACTAACGGTGTGTGTGTAGCATGCAAATAGTGCCCGTGCAACATAGGCCGTTAGTAATAGTGCGGTGTTCTATCAGTTCTAAGCATATATATATATATATATATATATATATATATATATATGTGGCAGGGAATGCATTATGCGATGACAGTCTATGGGGTACATGCAACATATAATAATAAAGTCCTATCAGCCCTGACGCATAACGCCATGCGGGCGATATCCCGGTAAATGTGAAATCTACTCACCGAGTCTCGCGCTAAGTGTAGCCGACGACTTGCTTGCCCTTCTTCGCAGCGTCCGTCTCACTGGCCTGCGAACCTAGAATCACATAACACATATCACACATAAGCTCAATTTCACCGAAACGCGACATTACGATCCAACTAGAAACCCGTGTCGCAAACCAATCGCGCGTGTGCGCGATACGCTAAAACGTGTGATCACGTGCCTGAAACTACCCCGACGCGTCGCGATACGCAAAAGCCCCAAACCTACTCACGTATCACGCGTGTCGCGAAGGTTTAGAAAAACGGCAAAATAGGTATTTGGTCCCAGATTTCTATACAGAACTAAACTTACAAAAATATATATATCACAGCACCCTACACACTAGCAGACACCTACAGGACCAAACCCTAACCCAAACCCTACCCATCTGGCCACAAATTGCGGCCAGAACGAAGAAATTGGCGGCCAAAGGGGTGAATTAGGGGGTCGGGTTCTAGCTAGGGTATCAGCACAACTCCACTTCACTGCAGTATCCTCAATTTCATTCAGAACTCATCGAGTCAAAAGCAGTTCCAGAAAACTCAGTTTTGCTCAAAAACGACGGATTTGCATCAATTAGGGAAACTGGTGGTATTTTAGTGCAATCGGGGTTAAGCTAAGTTAACATGGTCTCAATAACTCACTAACAACTTACTGAAATCAATTCACACCACACTAGCACAAGATTCCTACTAAACACCTCATATCGCACTAAAACACACTAAAATCCACTAACCGATGCAAAACTACTCTAACCAAGCAAACTAGGGAATAAGTTTAGGAAATATACCTCATACTTAACCCTAGGGAGCTGAAGGAAGAAGAAGGAGTGAAGGGAAGAGGCTGCACTAGGTGCTGTTGCTGTTGCTGTTGTGTTTGCTGCTGCTACTGCTGTGAAGCTTGTTGCTTCTGCTGCTACTTCTCTCTGCTGCTGCTGTGGCTTCTAGCTCCTGCTGCTGCTGTTGCTTCAGTTGATGGAGTGTGAAGGGGTAAGGGTGTGTGTGTGTGTGTGAGACTTGAGAGAAAAACACAAGGAAATGAGAGGAAACAATTATCACTCAATTGTCAACCCTCCTCTCTCTCTCTTCATTAATGGCAAGCATGGCTTGAGCCATGATGCCCTCTCTCTTTCTCACAAGTCAACACCCACTACAATTTCAAATTAAAGTAACTTTTAATTAACTAATTAAACCCACTTAAAAACCCATAAGACTTAATCCTCAAGATTAATCCACCATGGCTACTAATCATGGTAATATCTTATTTAAAAAAAACCCTAGTTTACATGCATATGTGTGTGCAAGCCTAGGAAAATTTTGGAAAAATATTTATTAAATTAGGAAAAAAATTTAAAACACAATTTGGTAAACTTTTTGTTAAAAACCCAATATTTAAATATAATTATTCCCTAAACATATCCTAAGGTATTACAATCTCTCCCCCTTAAAGAAATTCGTCCCCGAATTTCAAAAATCTAACTACACGCACCTTCAAAAAGATGGGGATACGTCTTCATCATCTCGCTTTCGGTCTCCCAAGTGACCTCCTCACGGTTCTGGCCACGCCAAAGTACCTTAACTGATGGGTTGTCCTTCGATCTCAATTTCTTCACTTGTCGATCCAAGATCATCACCGGCTGCTCTACATAGGAAAGGTCGCGCTCCAGCTGGATCGTCGGATGCTGAATCGCATGCGAAGGATCATGAAGATATCTACGGAGCATCAAAACGTGAAATACGGGGTGCACATCTGAAAAGCTGGGCGGAAGGGCTAAACGGTAGGCTACTGCACCAACACGCTCGAGGATCTCGAAGGGGCCCACATACCTGGGACTGAGCTTCCCCTTCTTCCCAAACCTCATCACACCCTTCATTGGGGAGACCTTCAAGAAAACATGATCACCAACAGAAAACTCAAGTCTGCGTCGCCGACGGTCCGCATAAGATCTCTGCCTACTCTGGGCTGCTCTCATCCTATCATGAATCAACTGGATCTTCGCGGTCGTCTCCTCAACGATCTGTGGTCCTAAGATACTGCTCTCACTGAGCTCTGTCCAACAAGTGGGTGACCTGCATCTCCTCCCATAAAGAGCCTCAAATGGTGTCATCTGAATGGTCTCCTGGTAGCTGTTATTGTAGGAGAACTCTACTAAGGGCAAATGATGATCCCAGCTACCTCCGAAATCCAATACACAAGCTCTGAGCATGTCCTCGAGAGTCTGAATGGTCCGCTCTGACTGTCCGTCGGTCTGCGGATGAAAAGCTGTGCTGAAACTCAAGCGAGTGCCCAAAGCCTCTTGGAGCCTCTGCCATAGCCTACTGGTAAATTGGGTGCCTCTGTCAGACACAATACATGTCAGGACTCCGTGTAGTCGCACTATCTCGTCAATGTAGATCTGGGCATACTGAGTAAATCCGAAAGTCGTCTTCACTGGTAGAAAGTGAGCCGCCTTCGTCAAGCGATCCACGATCACCCAGATGGAGTCATACCCTCGACTAGTCCTGGGTAGACCCATAACGAAATCCATCGAAATCTGCTCCCACTTCCACTCCGGAATGGGTAACGGCTGTAGCTCTCCCGCGGGCCTCTGGTGTTCAGCCTTGACTTGCTGACAAGTCAGGCATCTCGACACAAAATCTGCGAGGTCCCTCTTCATTCTGTCCCACCAGTAAACACCTCTCATATGATGATACATCTTGGTGGAACCGGGATGGACGCTATATACCGATCGATGTGCCTCCTCAAGAATCTCGCGCCTCAGTCCTTCAGCATCTGGTACGCACAGTCTAGTCCCAAATCATAGTATTCCCTGACCATCGATCACGAACTCGGAAAATCTGTCCTGTCCAATCTGTGCCATGATCTCTGAACATCGGTCATCACTGAGCTGTGCCTCATGTATACGATCGATCAATTGTGGGCGTGCACGGACATGCGCTATCTGTCCTCCAATCGGCGTGAACTCGAACTGTATCCGGCTGTCGCATAATATCTGCCAGTCCGCGGATGACTGCTCCTGTACTGCGCTCAAACAAGATAGACTACCCCCGGGCCTCCTACTCAGAGCATCCGCCACCACATTTGCCTTTCCCGGGTGATATAAGATCTCGCAGTCGTAATCCTTCACTAACTCCATCCATCGGCGTTGTCGAAGGTTCAGGTCTCGCTGCTGGAATATATACTTTAGACTCTTGTGATCAGTGAATATCTGGCACGACTCACCGTATAGGTAATGTCGCCAGATCTTAAGTGCAAAGACCACTGCAGCCATCTCCAAGTCATGAGTGGGGTAGTTCTGCTCATGTTTCTTCAATTGTCACGAAGCATACGCGATCACCCTGTCGTGCTGCATCAAAACGCACCCTAGCCCGACTCGAGAGGCATCACAAAAGACCACAAATCCGCCCGATCCGGAAGGTAAAGATAACACCGGTGCCGTCGTCAGCCGAGTCCGTAACTGCTGAAAACTGTGCTCGCACTGCTCCATCCAATCGAAAGGAACTCCCCTTCGGGTCAACCCGGTCAACGGTGTAGCAATACGGGAGAAGTCCTGCACAAAACGCCTGTAGTAACCGGCCAACCCCAAAAAGCTGCGAATCTCCGTCACCGATGTGGGTCTGGGCCAACGCTGAACGGCCTTGATCTTCCTCGGGTCTACACATATACCGTCTCGTGAAATCACATGCACCAAGAAGTCTACGCTGTCTAGCCAGAAAGCACACTTCGAAAATTTCGCATAAAGCTGGTGCTCCCTCAAGGTCTGCAATGTAATCCGCAGGTGCTGCTCGTGCTCCTCACTACTCCGGGAATACACCAAGATATCGTCAATGAAGACTATGATGAATAGATCCAAATATGGCCGGAAAATACGGTTCATCAAGTCCATGAAGGCTGCTGGCGCATTGGTGAGTCTGAACGACATCACCAAAAACTCGTAATGGCCGTAGCGCGTACGGAAAGCTGTCCTGGGAATGTCCTCCTGTCGAACCCGCAGCTGATGATAGCCCGATCGTAAATCGATCCTCGAAAAGTACCCTACCCCCTGAAGCTGGTCGAACAAATCGTCGATACGCGGCAAAGGATACCTGTTCCGCACTGTCACCCTGTTCAGCTGGCGGTAGTCGATACACAGACGCAAACTGCCATCTTTCTTCTTAACGAACAGGACTGGAGCACCCCAAGGAGAAACACTGGGTCGAATAAGTCCCTTGTCCAGCAAATCTTGCAACTGACCCTTTAATTCTTTAAGTTCCGCCGGGGCCATCCGATAAGGCGGTATGGAAATAGGCCCCGAGCCAGGAACCAAATCAATACAGAAAGAAATGTCGCGCTCGGGCGGTAACCCTGGAAGCTCGGCAGGGAACACATCAGGAAACTCGCTAACAACCGGAACCTGATCCAATGGAACCTCTGTAGCGCAAGCATCGCAAACATAGGCGAGAAATCCCTGGCATCCCTTCCTCAAAAGCTGTCCAGCGCGAAAAGAAGAAATCACACTGTGAGGGGCGGCACCACGGTCCCCCAACACAACAAAAACCGACTCGCCGGGAAAGCAGAATCTAACTGTCTTCTCACGGTAGTCCACAGAAGCATAGCACGTGGCTAACCAATCCATACCTAAGAGAACGTCGAAGTCCAACATCTCCAGAAAGATCAAGTCGACAGGCAACTCTCTCTCGCCAATACAGACGGTACAGGATCGGAACACGTGTCTAGCAACAAACGACTCTCCCACAGGAGTGGTCACCACAAGCGGCTGATCAAGCAAACCGGACTCTCTACCCAAACTCGGCACAAAGTGTGTGGATACGTACGAGTGCGTGGATCCGGGATCGAACAGTACGTGTGCATCAACTGTATATACAGGAAGGATACCTGAAACCACTGCATTGGACGCCTGCGCGTCCTGATGTTTCAAAGCAAAAACCCGCGCCTGTCCACCACCTGTAACTAACTGCCCTCTGCCTCGGTCATCTCGCCCTCTCTGAGCAACTCCTCCACGCCCACGGCCTCTCTATGCGTGAGTCTGGCGCGGAGCAACGGTAGGAACAACGGGCAACGCCCTCTGGGGTGGTGAAGGCGGTAAGGTAACATGCGGTGCTGCCGCCTCCCTCCGGTGTGTCTCTGGACAATCTCGAATGAGGTGAAGTAGGCTGCCACATCTGAAGCAACCCCGCGGCGACTGCTGACTTTCCTGGGGATACGAACTAAACATCCGGCCTCGTCCCGAATCTCTGCTATTCCTCATACCAGAACGATACCTGTCGCGGCGTCTGAATGACTGCCTCCGTGCGGAAATACTGGTACGAACTCTCTTCGGCTCTGGAACTACCGAAGTCTCAGCAAGGTGCTCCTCCACTACTAGGGCTGCGTCTACAGCTGCTGCATAGGTCTCGTAGTGCTGCGCACTGATCGCGAGGAACAGTGGTGTAAGCAAGCCTCGAACAAATCTCCTGACTCGCAACTCCTCGGTAGCCACTAAATATGGGGCATAGACTGCTAGCTCTGTAAACAGCACGTCATACTCTGCCACTGTCATCCCTGGCGTCTGGCGCAAGGACTCAAATCTGCGTGCTCGGGCATCCCTAACACTCTGGGGAAGGAAACGGGCTAGAAATATGGTCACGAACTCCGTCCAGGTCATAGGAGGAAGACCTGCTGCTCTGCCCTTCTCAACTGAATCACACCACTTCTGCGCAAGACCCTCCAGGTGAAAACTCGCGAACTCAACCCATCTCGCATCTGCGCATCTGAGGGAACGACATATCCTGGCCATCCTGTCAATGAAAGACTGTGGGTCTTCGGCTGTATCGGTGCCTGTGAAGACCGGAGGCTTCAGCCTCATGAACTCTGATAGCGATACTGTAATCACCTCCGTGGCTGCAGGGGCAACTGGCTGTGCGGTAGGTACCATCGCGGTCGCTGGAACAGGTGGAGCTACCTCTGGTCGCTGTGCTCGAAGCGTCTCAACTAGCGATCCTATCATCTGGCGCATCTCCTGCATGCTAGATCCCACCGTCTGGCGCATCTCCTGCATACCAGCCCCTAGCGTGGCGATCTGATCTGTCACGGCAGGAACAGCCTGCTCGGGTACAACGGGTGCATTTCCGGATCAGTCCTCGTCTCGGACGAGTCAACACGAATCTCGGCCCTCGCGGCCACTCTCTGTGCCCTCGTAGTCTTAGGCGGCATAATGGCTGAAAGAAAATTAGGATTCGATAAGAACATGGAAATCGAATCGCAAGAATGTATGTAATCAAGGAGGAATTTAAATCAACAAGTCCTAAGGTCGCGTAGGCGGAGTACCGTGTCGTGAGTATGCCGCGGAACATACACACGCTACGCTACCCTGCTGCAGCTACCTACTCCATCATACCAGGGTCATCCTACACTCCGAAGGTAAAACCTACGCATTGATACCAACTTTTGTCACGACCCGAGAATTTCGACTCATGACCGGCACTTAACCACGCAACGTCTACAGGCGTAACGCGGCTAAGTAAGCCGAACCCAGAAATCAAACCAATAAATATAGAGTGATTTAAAACATTTTCGTAAAAACAGTCATACATGTCTGAGAAACGTTCATTTATTTAGTAGAAATCCTTTTTAGTTCAAGAGTTATAATTTTTATAATTTTGGCAACATTTCCCTTTTTAAACATTTGTCCCGCAAGTCGAGTAAAAGTAAGGTGTCGCAGAAATAACAAGTGAAATGAATAAGCATCACAATATGATATACGATGCAGTAGCGAAGAATACATGATAAAGAAAGGACAAATATCACAAAGGTAAAACTGCATAAAATAAAGTCGGCTCACATGCGAGCTCGACACCAGAGTATAAAATCAAACACATCATCCTCACAACTGTCTCTAAGTCAATACAGAAAGGTAGATGGAGAATACTAGATACATCAATATACAACTGAAAGATAACAGATACCGTACAAAACCCACCTAACAGCAAAAGGCTAACTCGCCTCAGCAATGGTATCTGTGCTAAAAGATGCGGTAAACAGCCAGCCGCGACTACACCCAAGGGCAACCTGCAAATACTGTGGCACAGCGGGGGTAGGTTGCCAACTCGTGAATAGAGAAAACATATAAAGGTGATCGCGAGCATGCACATATAGCGCGGCTCTACTAATGCCAGCAGATAATGTCAATGCATGCCAAACAGTGGATGCAATAGTAATGCAAGTGCTCTATCAGGTAAATGCTACAGGATGAGGTATATAGTAATCAATACTGAGCATGGGATAAATAACATCTACATGGATATGTCAACATGGAAAACAATAATCGGTGCCTCAGACTGCACCCAAATCCCAAATACACTCAGGCGCCGGCACACCCATCGGCCCTCAAATCCTATATATCTCTGAGAAATCACGAGTGCCCAACATCGGCACTCAAAATATCATAAAATACTCGTGTCCAGCATCGACACGCAAATCCTCGTATATCGGGCTTCGTCAGTCCGGATCGGCCCACGGGGTCCGTCTGCGGTGTCGACCCTCGGCCCCGGCAGTACGGATCATCCCGCATCCATCTTTCGACTCTGGTCAGTATCCTCCGGACAACTGCCAGGTCCAACCAATCACCGGTAAGTACTCGCCCGCCTCCAGGCTCAATCGGCAAACCCATCGATCATCTCGCCGAGGGGAACCATACCGGGCCCACCACGAACCCGCAGACGGATCATCCACTCCTCGAATCGGGTTTCAAGCACACGTCTCAGCACCGAGAAAACGCGTGGTGGACACACCAAAATATCATATCACGAGGTACCGGGTTTTTCAAAATAGTGCATCTTTTCTTAAATACTTCCACGGTCCTCAAAAACCAGAAATCACATGAAAATCCTTCACCAATAAGTAAATCCAAGGCGAGGTACAATGTAAATCAATCCATGGTATGAGCATAAGGGGAAAACCGCTTTTAAAAATAGTTTCCGTTTTTAAAGATGTCATGCGGCTCCCAATTTCCAGGAAATCACCACCAATCATATGTAAGATAAACTACAGCAATATAATCATGGCAATTCTACAGTGAGTGTGGCATGGCAATTACTAACGGTGTGTGTGTAGCATGCAAATAGTGCCCGTGCAACATAGACCGTTAGTAATAGTGCGGTGTTCTATCAGTTCTAAGCATATATATATATATATATATATATATATATATATATATATATGTGGCAGGGAATGCAATATGTGATGACAGTCTATAGGGTACATGCAACATATAATAATAAAGTCCTATCAGCCCTGACGCATAACGCCATGCGGGCGATATCCCCGTAGATGTGAAATCTACTCACCGAGTCTCGCGCTAAGTGTAGCCGACGACTTGCTTGCTCTTCTTCGCAGCGTCCGTCTCACTGGCCTGCGAACCTGGAATCACATAACACATATTACACATAAGCTCAATTTCACAGAAACGCGACATTACGATCCAACTAGAAACCCGTGTCGCAAACCAATCGCGCGTGTGCGCGATACACTAAAACGTGTGATCACGCGCCTGAAACTACCCCGACGCGTCGCGATACGCAAAAGCCCCAAACCTACTCACGTATCACGCGTGCCGCGAAGGTTTAGAAAAACGGCAAAATAGGTATTTGGTCCCAGATTTCTATACAGAACTAAACTTACAAAAATATATATATCACAGCACCCTACACACTAGCAGACACCTACAGGACCAAACCCTAACCCAAACCCTACCCATCTGGCCGTAAATTGCGGCCAGAACGAAGAAATTGGCGGCCAAAGGGGTGAATTAGGGGGTCGGGTTCTAGCTAAGGTATCAGCACAACTCCACTACACTGCAGTATCCTCAATTTCATTCAGAACTCATCGGGTCAAAAGCAGTTCCAGAAAACTCAGTTTTGCTCAAAAACGACGGATTTGCATCAATTAGGGAAACTGGTGGTATTTTAGTGCAATCGGGGTTAAGTTAAGTTAACATGGTCTCAATAACTCACTAACAACTTACTGAAATCAATTCACACCACACTAGCACAAGATTCCTACTAAACACCTCATATCGCACTAAAACACACTAAAAACCACTAACTGATGCAAAACTACTCTAACTAACCAAACTAGGGAATAAGTTTAGGAAATATACCTCATACTTAACCCTAGGGAGCTGAAGGAAGAAGAAGGAGTGAAGGGAAGAGGCTGCACTAGGTGCTGTTGCTGTTGCTGTTGTGTTTGCTGCTGCTACTGCTGTGAAGCTTGTTGCTGCTGCTGCTACTTCTCTCTGCTGCTGCTGTGGCTTCTAGCTCCTGCTGCTGCTGCTGCTTCAGTTGATGGAGTGTGAAGGGGTAAGGGTGTGTGTGTGTGTGTGAGACTTGAGAGAAAAACACAAGGAAATGAGAGGAAACAATTATCACTCAATTGTCAACCCTCCTCTCTCTCTCTTCATTAATGGCAAGCATGGCTTGAGCCATGATGCCCTCTCTCTTTCTCACAAGTCAACACCCACTACAATTTCAAATTAAAGTAACTTTTAATTAACTAATTAAACCCACTTAAAAACCCATAAGACTTAATCCTCAAGATTAATCCACCATGGCTACTAATCATGGTAATATCTTATTTAAAAAAAACCCTAGTTTACATGCACATGTGTGTGCAAGCCTAGGAAAATTTTGGAAAAATATTAATTAAATTAGGAAAAATATTTAAAACACAATTTGGTAAACTTTTTTGTTAAAAACCCAATATTTAAATATAATTATTCCCTAAACATATCCTAAGGTGTTACAAATATGATTAATGAAAGAAAAAGAAACCTAAAAGATGTTGTGGAATCGAATTTTCAAAAACAGGTAGCTACAGTTCTTGCTTTGCATCGCGGTGTTCCTTGTAGAACATCCTGCACCTTATTCGATGAGGAAAGGGCCGAGATCCCTTCACCGGGAGTGACCCCTTTAGCAATAACTGGCAGATGCTACACACTCGGTTTGTCTTTTGATTGCTTCTATAGTTTCTACTTTGCACAGTGATATATCCCGCACCTCATTCGACGAGGAAAGAGCCGACGATCCCTTCACCGGGAGTGACCCCTTTAGCAAAACAAGAAAAGCCTAAAAAACACTCCATTTTAAAATCATTTGATTTTAAAACGATATCAAGTTCATTACGCAATAGGTTTTCAGAAAAACCTGTCGTAGCCCTCCGTCATTTCAGATAAGTTGTATATAGTATTCGTGCTACATTTGTTGGCTTTCGTCAAGGTGTAGTGTGCGGTAGCTATATGCTGCTTATCTGCAGCATACGATGCGATTGGATTAGGGTAGTCGTACGGCTTTGTTGGCTTTCGTCAAGGGTCGTGCGGGTGGGTTTAATTCAGTCAAGAAACGTACGGGTTGAACTTGACTAGCGGTCTATGGTTTGTTGGCTTTCGTCAAGGTCATAGCACGTTAGGGGAAAAATATTATCGGGTATTTCAAGTGTTGAAATTTGCAATGAGATTGCATACCTTCTATGAGATAGTTGGATCCCGATACCCACTGCGAGTAAGAGTTACTTCTGGGAGAGTTTTACACATTACAATTAGCCGATCAAGTAGGTGTCTAGAAAGGTGTCAACGGGGTTACGTCTCTGGGAAAATGAGGTTTACATTAATTAGGTTCGTGCGAAAGCACGGGGAATCTCCCTCAAAGTACCGACACTGGCCTAGCTGAAAGATTGGTGAACTTGTAGCGTGTAATTAATCCCGGCTAGTCATTCCTTTTAGGGTTTGAAGGAAGATTTGATAAAAAAACAGTGGGAGCCATCCTGATTAGATAAAATAATAACCAATCTGATCTTGCAAGAGCATACGCAGAGTGTTTTCTTCTCTCTCTCTCCTAGTAGCGACCATGTCACACCTTAATCAAGATAATAATACGGATGTTTTGACCGAACCCGCTTGTTATACTGAGCAGGAGAACGTTGGTCCCGCTCCAACTTATAATTGTTATAAGACAGAGCAGGAAATAGGGGAATACCAGAATTCCTTTGCCGCCCAAACGAAGAAAGTGCATATGATGCATCTCCTTCGGGTGTGTTTATTATAAAGAACTGCTTCTCTGTATCCTCTACGTCCTGGGTATTTGATATCGGATCAGGATCCCAGATTTGTAATCTGTTACATAGGTCTACAGAAAGGTAGAGAACTGAGAATGGGTGATAAGTTTCATGAGACAGAAAACGGTGCAAGTGTTGCAGCCAAGTCTGTTGGTCACTGTCACCCTGTATGCCATATACAATTGATTCTGAACAAATGTTATTAGATACCAAACCTGATATATAAAATCATATCAGTCTCTTTATTAGCAAAGAAATGATAAAATTTTGTATTGTTGGATAATGTTTTGAACATTTCCTATATCAAAAGTTGATCGGTTCAGGCACATTATCTAAAAGCATTAGTGTTCTAAATCAAACTACAGTTCTTAGTATACGGAACACACACAAGAGGAATAGTTCAGAAATGAACGGATCCTTCTTAAGGTATTGTAGACTAGGTCATATCAATGCGACCCGACTAGCTGAAGTTACATTTAGATGCATATTTAAATCTGTTTGAATTTACATCTTATGAAACTTGCCAGTCATGTCACAAAGATTAGATAGCTCCGTTTATTGGAAGCAGAGAAAGAGTTAGTGTACTCTTGGGACTGATACATGATGATGTATGAAGGTCCCCTGTCTACACATGCTAAGACCGGTTCTTTGTACTTCATTACATTCTCTGATGATCTCTTTAGATTCAGACATATGTTCCTGTTGAAACACAAGTCCGAACCTTTTGAGATATTCACATAATATAAGTTAGAATTAGAGAACCAAAACAGGTATAAGTATTATGTCCTTTGATGTGATCAAGGAGGAGAATACTTGAGCACGGAATTCCTGGACTTTTCTAAAGGAGAATGAGATTCTCTTTCAGCATTACTCCTCCGTGTACACCACAGCACGTCGGTGTATCGGGACGGAGCAATTACACCCTATATGATAAGGTGTGCTCTATGATGAGTACTACTGAGTTACATATTTCCTTTTGGGAGTTATGCGCTTGAGAAGCTGCATACATATTGAATAGGGTTCCAATCAAATCAATTGCCTACCACTTCATATGTTAAGATTTAGGGTTGTCCGGCCTATGTCTAAAAGCAAAATCCGGGCAAGCTCGAGGCAAGGTCAGTTATGTAGAACTGGAAAGGTTCCAGCTATACAAACTACAGCATATGATTTGGTAGAACCAAAGGATTCAGTAGATACCAAAGAACCTCAGCCTCTCCGCCGATCTAGTAGGGTTCCTCACCCACCTGAGAGATCCTCCGGTTTCTCTATGACAGTGGGAGCGAGGGTTGCATCATGGGATGATGACCTAACTAGTTTCGAGCTGGCCATCAGGAGTGGGACTCTGTAAGAATGGCTGGATGTTTATCGATCTGAGATGGAATACTTATACACCAACAAAGTATGGACTTTGGTTGCTCTATCTGAAGGGTTAAATCCCCATCACGAGCAAGTATATCTTGAGAAGATTACTTGGTGTACATGGAAAAGTTAAGACTTTCAAAGCTAGACTTGTTAAAGACTTGCATCATTGACCATGTATGGATTATGATGAAACCTTTTCTAAGAAGCTATGCTTAAGTCCATCCAGATCCTACTTGCCACGGCTACATACCATGACTACGATATCTGGTGGTTAGGTGTCATGACTGCTTTTCTAAATGATGTTTTAGAAGAGAGCGTCTATAAGTACACAGCCAGAAAGCTTCGTAGACAGTGGGAGCAGCGGAAACGTGTGCAAGATGTTTTATGTGATAAAGCAGGCA
Organism: Agapanthus africanus; assembly: GCA_030015575.1. Taxonomy (NCBI): domain Eukaryota; kingdom Viridiplantae; phylum Streptophyta; class Magnoliopsida; order Asparagales; family Amaryllidaceae; genus Agapanthus; species Agapanthus africanus. Next base: position 564,505,426 of record CM057337.1, on the reverse strand, counting down.
TCGCGGAGATGGAACGTCTGTTTTGATGAGTTAGTCAAAGAGTTTGACTTCATCAAAATGGTAGATGAACCTTGTGTATACAAAAAGGTAGTAGAGAGTATGGTAGAGATCCTCGTAGAGTACGTGGATGACATACTCTTGATAGGGAAGGAGTTTCTTATGCTACGCTCGGTCAGTCTCCGCTTATCACAATAATTCTCCATATAGGATCAAAGTGATACCTCCTAAATCCTGGGTTTAGGATCTATGAGATAGATCTAAATGGATGTTAGGATACTCACTAGATGTAGTAAGATGGTATCAATTGATCCTGGGGAGAATCACTGGAAGTGTTCCAGGGTGATAAGGACGACTGAATGTCAGTCACATGCATTGTCTTCACCCTTAGTAAAAGGACGGTATGTTGGAAGAGTTCCAGGCTAGATACCGTGGCATACTAGACGATAAAGGCTGGATACATCTCTACCTAAGATGCTACCAAAGAGGCTGTCTGGGTGTATATTAGTTCATGAGATGAACTTAGTTCCTCCCATTGTGTGACAATGGAGTTATGGCTTATGCCAAGGAACGTCCGTCCCATCAGTAATCCAGACATATTCTAAGGCAGTATCACCTGATCATGGAGATAGTTGATCTCCAGAGGATCGAGGTCAGGAGAGTAGACTCAGAAGACAACACGGCGGATCCACTCACAAAGGCCTTTTCCCAGAGAGAGACTTTTATGGGATGGTTGAGTATGAGATACTGCAACCACTGCTACAGATGGCCCTAGTGCAAGTGGGAGATTGTTAGTTATATGTATGCCCTAGAGGCCATTACTGTACATAGGATGTATATTGTAGTGGATGCTGGGACATATATAGGGAGGACTTTCTTGCTCGACATGATAGTATGCTATCTGGTTACTCTTTACCTTAACGTGGACACTGATTGTCTCTCTATTACATGTTGGTAAAGCCCTTAGGATGTGTACTTGACTACCTGGACTATGATGTGGATCATACTAGTGGGGACATGGTAGTTCATAAGTACATCCTTCAAGGTCCCTAGTCGTGGGTGTATCGAGACGGGGCATCGATATACCAAAGTAAACTAGCGTATACCTTCTCGACCCATACAGATGGGCGATGGATGATCCCATATCCATTGGTGTATGACATCAGAGATGATATACGGGTGCTCAGTGGAGACTGGGTACACTGGACGGACTCGCTGAGAACTCCCAGATGGTATTATACCTTACGTCAGATGGCAGTTCTCTGGTGACACTGGTACAGAGTAGTCTGTTGACCCATAGAGTCTTGTATGATTCCTACTGTGCTTTGATTTCCACCTTACTATGTCCAAGAGGGCGTGCAAAACGGTGGTTTTTGGGTACAGTCCCGAATCACATGGAGGCAATGAGCGATAAGAGGGGATTCGTCTCTCCCGGTATAGGGAGTTGATGTTGCGCTGTGTTCGATTGGCTATAACCGGAAATCCCTGGCCAGGGTTGCTGAGATTTACTGGTAAGTGTTACTAGTAGTTTCTCGAACTGTTATAGACCTCATATCGACACGACTTATCGAGCTATTGGGGTCTGACGTTTACCACCCCTAGGCAAGATATGCAACATATCAGACGACGAGACCGGACTGTACGGTAAGTGTTACTGGTTGGATTCACAGGAGTGTGAGCGGGCTTTCTCGTTGATCTTCTGATCGCTCAATACCCGGGTGGCCGTTACGTTTAGTAGACCGCTTGCGGCTTGTGGGTGTTTGATATGATCATCACCTGCTGCCGGCATATTGACGAGTCATTAGAGTCCTACACAGAGGTTTCCTGGCTCAAGCGAAACGAAATAGGAGCGCATATGAGATATGTACAGGACCGAGAATAATGCGTGTATGTGATACCATATCCTATTCTTGCGATGAATGTATCGATTGGTTGTATGCGATATAACCTAGTTATCGAATCGAGGATTGATTCGATAAGTCAATACATTGGATATTAGTCGGTCATATGCGATATGACCGGATCGTTAAATCAAGTGTTGATTTAATGATTTAATGTACAATTATATATTTGATATATTACTTTACACTAACTAGTATTGGTTCACTTAGGATTATTTTCTCACTTTATTGTGCACATTGTGTATATGATATATGTTTGTGCACTAATTTGTATCATATTTGATGATACATGCAAACTTGGGTGTGTATGTTTTTAAACCATGGTTTAGGTTAATGGTTAAGGTCTTATTTTATTTCTGTATTTATTTTTGGAAAAACAAAATGGTGGCTTTTCTTATTTTGGCTTGAAGCTTCATGAAGCTTTAAAGCATCTTTGAAAAAGTCTTACCATTTTGTTTTGTTCCTTAACCCTAACCATTTACCTTAACCCTGGTTTATACTCTACATGAGTTTATCTAACCCATGGTTGCAATATGATAGATATCACTTGAATTTTCCTCTGATAATAATTCTTTTTCTTTCTTCTTCTTCATCTTCTTCATGAAGAGAAGAAAACCTAGCTAGAAAATTCTAAGTGATGAATCCAAGTGAGAAATCAAAATCCAAAGTGAACCCACTTCCTATTTCTTCATCCTCTACCACTTGCCATGTTGTATAGGGTGTTTTTTTCACAAGTTTCATGACTTAGTGAAGATGGAGCTTGAGTTAGAGTTGCCTCGACGTAGATCATCTTCGGCATCGAAGTCAACGACCTAGCCCGCTCTTTTCTCCGATGAAACCATCGCTGGAGTCCTGGATCCTGGTGATCGCAGCGAAGGGACATCACCACGGAGCTAAAGAAGTGGAGGACCGGATCTACAAAGGTTGTATTTCCATTCACTTAGCACTAAAGCAGTTTAGTAGCTTGTTGTTTCGCCTAATTTCTAGTTAATGATCTATATTTGGGTTTCTCGGCACCTAAATTTTAGAATTTGCCATGGTTGATGCCTTGTGGAACCTCATTAGTGTGCCTAGGAACCCTACATAGTCTACTCTGGTATATCGATGCCATGTCTCGATACACCTACGACTAGGAACATTTGAAGGATCTACTTAGCGACTACACTGTCCCCATTAGTATGATCTGCATCATAGTCTTGGTAGTCAAGTACTCATCCTAAGGGCTTTATCAACATGTAACATAGAGACAAACAGAGTATATGTTAAGATAAAGTGCAACCAGATAGCATACTATCATGTCGAGCAAGAAAGTCCTCCCTATATATGTCCAAGCATCCACTACAATATACATCGTATGTACAGTAATGGCCTCTAGGGCATACATATCACTTAGAATCTCCCACTTGGACTAGGGCCATCGTTTGTAGTATCTCATACCCAACAATTAGCATTGGTTGATGTATCTCATACTTAACCATCCCATAAAAGTCTCTATTCGGAAATAGGCCTTTGTGAGTGGATCCGCACTGTTGTCCTCTATATCTACTCTCCTATCCTCGATCTCCATGGAGATCAACAATCTCCATGATCAGGTGATACTGTCTAAGAATATGTATGGATCTCTGATGGGATGGGGGTTCCTAGGCCAAAAGCCACAACTCCATTGTCACACAATGGTAAGAACGAAGTTCATCTCATGAACTTATATATATCCAGACTACTTCTTTGGTAGCATCGTAGGTAGCAATGTATTAGCCTTTATCGTCTAGTATGCCACGGTATCTAACTTGGAACTCTTCCAACATACCGTCCCTCTACTGAGGGTAAAGACAATGCCTGTGACTGACATTCAGTCGACCTTACCACCCTTGATCATATCCAGTGATTCCCCTCAAGATCGATTGATACCATCTCATTACACCTAGTGAGAATCCTAACATCCAATTAGATCTATCTCATAGATCCAAAACCCAGGATTTAGGAGGTATCACCTTGATCCTATATAGAGAATCCTTGTGATAAGAGGAGATTTACCGAGCGTAGCATAGGAAACTCCTTCCTTATCAAGAGTATATCATCCACGTACAATACGAGGATCATCACCATACTCCCTACTACTCTTTTGTATATACAAGGTTCATCTACCATTTTGATGAACTCTAACTCTTTGACTATCACATAAAAACTGATGTTCCAACTCCGTGCTGCCTGCTTTATTCCATAAAGCAACTTGCACACGTTTCTGCTGCTCCCTCTGTCTACGAAGCCCTCTTGCTGTGTACTTATAGACGCTCTCTTCTAAATCATCATTTTGAAAAGCAGTCATGGCACCCAACCGCCAGATATCGTAGTAATGGTATGTAGCAATGGTAAGTAGGATCCGGATGGACTTAAGCATAGCCACTAGAAAAGGTTTCATCATTATTCATACCTGGTCGATGATGAAAACCTTTTGCAACTAGTCTTAGCTTTGAAATTCTCAACTTTTCCATGTACACCAAGTAATCTTTTCAAGATATAATTGCTCCTGATGGGGATTTAACCCTTCAGATAAAGCAACCAAACTCCATACTTTGTTGGTGTATATGGATTCTATCTCAGATCGCTTAGCATCCAGCCATTCTCACAGAGTTCCCACTCTTGATGGCCTGCTCGAAACTAGTTGGGCCATCATCTCATGATGCCATCCTCGCTCCCACTGTCATAGAGAAACCGAAGTATCTCTCAGACGGATGAGGAACCCTACCAGATCGGCGGAGAGGCTGAGATTCGTTGGAAAATATTGAGTCCTCCGGGTTTACCAAATCATCAGCTGCAGTTTGTATAACTGGAACTCCTTCCAGTTCTACCTCATGACCACTTATTTCTTCATAAGAAATTCCCTTTCCAAAAGGTGGCATGCTGAGAAACAAAACACATTTTTCTCCTCAGTGTGGTAGAAGATATTCCCTTGCGAATGCTCGGGATATCCAACAAACTTCCACAGAACTGACCTTACCTCGAGCTTGTCCGGATTTTGCTTTTAGACATAGGACGGACAACCCTAAATCTTAACATACTTAAGAGATGGTCTCTTCCTATACCATATCACATATGGAGTGGTAGGCACCAGATTTGGTTGGAACCCTATTCAATAGGTATGCAGCTTTTCAAGTGCATAACTCCCAAAAGGAAATAGGCAACCCAGTAGTACTCATCATAGAGCACACTATATCATATAGGGTGCGATTGCTCCGCCCCGATATACCTACGTGCTGTGGTGTATACGGAGGAGTAATGCTGAGAGAGAATCTCATTCCCCTTTAGAATTGTCCAGGATCTCCGTGCTCAAGTATTCTCCTCCCTGATCACATCAAAGGACATAATACCTATACCCATTTTGGATCTCTACTTCTAACTTATATTCTTTGAATATCTCAAAAGGTTCAGACTTGTGTTTCAACAGGAACACATATGCGAATCTTGAGAGATCATCAGAGAATGTAATGAAGTACAAAGAACCAGTCCTGGCATGTGTAAACAGGGGATCTACATACATCATCGTGTATCAATCCCAAGAGTTCACTAACTCTTTCTCTGTTTCTAATAAACGGAGCTATGGTCATCTTATCTTTATGACATGACTGGCAAGTTTTACAAGATGTAAATTCAAACTGATTTATATATGCATCTATATGTAACTTAGCTAGTCGGGTCGCATTGATATGACCTAGTCTACAATGCCTCAAGAAGGATTCGTTCATTTCTGAACCCTTCCTCTTGTGTGTGTTCTGTACGTTTAAGAACTGTAGTTTGATTTAGAACGTATATGCTTTTAGATAACGTTCTTGAACCGATCAACTCTTGATATAGGAAATATTCAAAACATTATCCAAAAATATAAAATTATATCCTTCTTTACTAATAAAGAGACTGATATGATGTTGTATATCAGATTCGGTATATAATAACATTCGTTAAGAATCAATGTATTTGGTAATACAGGGTAATAACTGCCAACAGACTTGGCTGCAACACTTGCACCATTTTTAACTCTTAAAACTTATCATCCTTTCTCAATTCTGTACCTATCTATAGCCCATGTAACAGATTACATTTGCGGGATCCTGATCCGGTATCTCATACCCAGGACGTAAAGGATACTGAGAAACAGTTCTCTGTAATGAACGCACCCGAAGAAAATACATCAGCATGCATTTTCTTCGTTTGGGCGGCACGGGAATTCTGGTTATCCCCTATTTCCTACTCGGTCTTATAACAATTATAAGTTGGAGCGGGACCAATGTTCCTTAGCACAGTATAACAAGCAGGTTCGGTCAATACATCCGTATTATTATCTTGATTAAGGCGTGACATGGTCGCTACCTGGAGAGAGAGAGAAGAAAACACTCAGCGTATACTCTTGCAAGATTAGATTGGTTATTAATATATTTAATCAGGATGTCTCCCACTGTTTTAGTCAAATCTTCCTTCAAACCCTAAAAGGAAAGACTAGCCGGGATTAATGACACCCTACAAGTTCGTCGATCTTTCAGCCAGGCCAGTGCCGGTACTTTGAGGGAGGTTCCCCGTGCTTTCGCACGGACCTAATTAAAATAAACCTTGTTTTCCCATGGGCGTAACCCCGTTGACACCTTTCTAGACACCTACTTGATCGGCTAATTGTAATGTGTAAAACTCTCCCAGGAGTAACTCTTACTCGCAGCGGGTATCGGGATCCAACTATTTCATCGGAGGTATGCAATCTCATTGCAAATTTCAACACTTGAAATTCCCGATAATATTTTACCCCTAGCAGCTATAGACCTTAACATAGTCAACAAGTCATAAGTGCTAGTCAAGTTCAACCCGTCATTTCCTGATTGAATTAAACCCACCCGCACGACCCTTAACATAGTCAACAAAGTCACATGACTACCCTAATCCAATCACATCTCATGCTTATGCAGATAAGCACAATTAGCTACCGCACACTACGCCTTAACATAGTAAACAAATGTAGCACGAATACTAACTAGTACTTATCTGAAATAACGGAGGGATACGACAGGTTTTTAAGAAAACCCTTTGCGTAATGAACTTGATATAGTTGTAGAACCAAATGATTTAAACGGAGTGGTTTTGAGGCCTTTGCTCGTTTTTCTAAAGAGGTCACTCCCGATGAAGGGATCATCGGCTCTTTCCTTATCGAATAAGGTGCGGGATATTTCATAAATACCACTATGCAAAGAAAAAACTAGAAAAGCAATCAAAAGACAACCCGAGTGTTGTAGCATCTGCCAGTTATTGTTAAAAAGGTCACTCACGGTGAAGGGATCTCGGCTCTTTCCTTATCGAATAAGGTGCTGGATGTTCTATAAGGAACACCACTATGCAAAACAACACCTAGAGCTACCTGTTTTTGAAAATTCGATTCCACAACATCTTTAGATTTCTTTTATTTCATTAATCTCATTAATGAAGTCCCATCATTTTAAGTTACCTAAACATCACAGATAAATACAACGTACGCTTATGCCATCCGCATTCGCCTCGATGCCCCCTCATGCACCGTTAACTTAGGTAACTAACGGCAGAGCGGGGCAGTGCTAGCGCAGGTGTAAAACATAAGCAATGTCTATATAATATATCATATATACTATATCCTGTATCCATCTAAACATATCAAATGATCACATCACAGATATCGCAGCAGAAAAACAACAAATGAAATATTGGATGTACTAGGATTTTCGTGTTTTATTTTAAGCCTGTATAAAACACGGATTCCACGGTCGTGATGAATAGCCAATCCCACACCCCTAGACCCTTACGAGAGCGGCAAGCAACCCTACCAATTCTAGAGTTAGAAGACCCGGTCTCGACTCCTCGAGATGGTCTCCCACTGGACTCCAAAACTCGGTTACTTGTGCTCCCCGCCTTGCGTCTATCCTAATGCGGAAAAATAAATAATATACAAGGGTGACATCATCCTCAACCCGGAAGTGCCCCAATAAAAGAATATTACATACTTTGAATTTTACATGAATGAAAATAAAACCCTCATCTCACATAAAACCCCCGGCTATTCAAACACGACGATCCAATATAACATATCCAAGCAACACATAACATCACATGTCATCAACGTAAGTAAATATGTGTATCCCAATTGTCGTTGACATTTAGCACCGAAACCGGTGATACACCACATATTACACTTACGGTCGCAGAAAAGAAAAGGAAAAACTACAACAGTTGGAATCCGCAACCACCTTAGACATCACATGCCTAACCAAATGAATTCCTTAGACATCCCATGCCTAACAATTATAAACCCCGCATTTTAGTCTCGGTCTCGAAAACACTTTTCAATATCAAGTCGGGCAATTCAACAAGATTCCCGACATCCTGATCGAATGCTCGTCGGAAACTTTAGTAGACGGCCGCACCCCTGATGTCGTCGACGAAGTGCACTAAGGCGGAACACCGCTGCCGCGAGCACCCGAACAGATGCTTTTGGCGACGGGGTTCTCCTACAGTCACTTGGTCGGGGCTATGGGGCATGGCTATCTATTAAGTTTACCCGGCGAGTATCCGCATACTCTACGTGATTGCGACGGACTTTTGATCGCATCAAAATCCTATGGCAGCCGATCAAATGAGACTAAACTGCTAGATTTATAACATTCAAATTAGTTATCTCATAACTACATGTGGATTCCAAATATTGTATCCCATCACATAATATCCGGACGAGGTTAAACTCTTCGATCAATTCATCAAAGTCCCACAATTTCCCGATAGTGCAACACGTGAGCACAGTTTTAGTAATACCCAGAAGATGCCATAGTGCCTATGAACCAGCCGTAGAAGGGTCAAACCAACGCCTCACATGTGAAATGCTAAACTATCACAAACCCTAGGGTTCAAGTGATGGTTTTGACGGCCACATAATCGACTTAAGGTTTACGTTCTTCTAGAGGGTCCAAAGAATCACTTGGATGTTCTTCCGAGTACGTTAAACTTGGAAAAATGGATTTTTAACATTCGAGCGAACTTTTTAACATCGCCTAGACATCATGCAACAACCCGAAACAATGTTAAAACTATGAATAAGAAACACTTTGAATTGTTTATAGTGTAATTTCACATCACATGCAAAATTAGCAAAAATAAACAACACATGAAACACCAAACCCAAGTCACTGGAACACACCATAAAAGTGAACCCCATTCCTCATCAAAAAGTCGGCGTTGCCGGAATTATATGCTTGGTCGCCGGCCATGGGCCGAGCAGAAGGGTTGGGTTTTCTTGTGTGTTCATGTGGTATCTTATACTACATTCTGCACTTGTTTAAATAATTTTTTGAACTCTTTTCAAAATTGACAGAAACTTGGGTTTTCCGTTTCAAGTTTCCGAGTTGTTTCGGTTTCGTGATTCTAACAAAATCCGAATTTATTTCTAGCATGGCTCTGATACCACTGAAGGGTTACCTATGACTGTAACAAGGTTTTGGGAGGCATCGTCCATGCCAAATAAAAATTTTGTCGTTTTAGATAACCTTAACTAGAATCGTTAACTAGAAATAATACAAAAAACTTATGCAAACAATTTGCGATAAATAAAGAGAGCGAGAATACAACCTTTGTAGACTGGTCCTTCACTTCAATAGCTCCGTGTAGATGTTCCCTTCGCTGCGATCACAAGCTCCGGACTCTAGAGAGGCTTCACTGAAGAAACGAACGTGCTTGCTTCGAAGACTTAGAGGCCGAAGATGATCTACGTTGGGGAGACACTAACTCAAGCTATTCCTTCACTAGGTCATGAACTTTGTGAAGAGAACACCCTATACTACATGGCAAGTAGTAGAGGATGAAGAAGTTGGAAGTGGGCTCACTTTAGAATTGATTTTCTCATACTTTTTCTCATTCCACCATTAGAGCCAGCAAGCTTTTCATGGAGCTTGATGAAGAAGAACAAAAAAGAATACTTCATCATATGAATTAATTCTCTCAAAAATGTAACCATGGGTGAGTTAAGCTAACATGCTTAACTCATGTAGAGAATTGACCAAGGTATGAGGTTAAGGGTTGGGTTAAAGAATATCAAGAGAAATGACAAAAGAGTGGACTTTGTCAAAGTTTCACCAAGCTTCTTCAAGATTGATAATTTTGACCAAGTTTATCTCTTTTGTTAATTCTTAAGATAATAAACAAAACCCTAACTTAACCCTAATCATGGTATAAGTCTCATACACCCATCTTGCATGTATCATCAACCATGACACAAACATACATATCACATATGTACAATGTGCACACAATGTGAGAAAACAAATCATAAGTGAGCAAATACTAGTTAATGTAATGTAATATTCAAATATATAATTAATCATTAAATTATTAAATCAACTCTTGATTTTATAATCCGGTTTTAACTGACTAATATCATGTCTAACAACTTATCGAATCAACACTTGATCCGATAACCCCGCTATATCGCATACAACCGATCAATATCACGAATCACGTCAATAGAATATTGTATCAATCTCGGTCCTGCACATATCACATATATGCTCCTACTCCATTTCGCTTGAGCCAGGAAAGCCCTGTGTAGGACTCTAAAGACTCGTCAATACGCCGGCAGTAGGTGATGATCATATCAAACACCCACAAGCCGTAAGTGGTCTTCTAAACGTAACGGCCACCCGGGTATTGAGCGATCAGAAGATCAACAAGCAAGCCTGCTAGTACTCCTGCGAATCCAATCATTAACATTACCGTACAGTCCGGTCTCTTCGTCTGATATGTCACATATCTCGTCTAGGGGTGGTAAACGTCAGACCCCAGTAACTCGATAAGTCGTGTCGATATGAGGCTCATAACGGGTCGAGAAACTACTGATAACACTTACCAGTATATCTCTGAAGCTGCCTTGGCTAAGACTTCCTGTTATAGCCAATCGAACACAGCGCAATATTAAATCCCTATACTGGGAGAGACGAAACCCCTCGTATCGCTCATTGCCTCCATGTGATTCGGGAATGTATCGAAAAGCCACCGTTTTGCAGACCCTTATGGATGTGGTATGATGGAAATCAAAGCACAGTGGGAATCACACAAGACTCTATGACGATCTCGGGTCTACAGACTAACCTGTACCAGTGTCACCAGAGAACTGTCATTTTACGATAGGTATAATACCATCCGGGAGTTCTCGGCGAGTCCGTCCAGTGTACCCTGTCTGAGCATCCGTATACTATCTCTGATGTCAAACACTAATGGATATGGGATCATCCATCGCCCATCTACATGGGTCGAGAAGCTATACGCTAGTCTACTCTGGTATATCGATGCCCTGTCTCGATACACCTATGACTAGGAACATTTGAAGGATGTACTTAGCGACTACATTGTCTCCACTAGTATGATCTGCATCATAGTTCTCGTATTCAAGTACTCATCCTAAGGGCTTTATCAACATATAACATAGAGACAAACAAAGTACATGTTACGATAAAGTGCAACCAGATAGCATACTATCATGTCGAGCAAGAAAGTCCTCCCTATATATGTCCAAGCATCCACTACAATATACATCGTATGTAGAGTAATGGCCTCTTGGGCATACATATCACTAACACCGACGAAGGGCGGTATCCAGGTCTCATAAGCCATTGGTGTTAGTTTGTTCACCTAAGATAATATGCAAGTTCTCATTGGGTTATGAGTACCTTGGACGGACTCCCCGGGAACCTGCTAGTTAGTATTATACCTTTTGTCAGATAGCAGTTCCCAGATGACATGTATCCAGGTTAGTCTGTCGACCTGAGATCGTCATTTTTCTCGTGTGAGTTCCCACTGTGCTTTGATTACTACCCTACCACGGCTCAAAGGAGTCGTGCAAACAGGTTTTAGTTGGGTATAGTCCCGAGCCACATGGAGGCAGTGATCGGATCGTCGGGGATTTGTCTCTCCCGGTATTGGGGGTTGATGTCGCGTTGTGCACGGATGACCATCACCAGAAATCCATGGCCATGATGAACCAGAATTATCAATCCAGGATCGATAGTTTCTTAGGTGGTGATGGGTATCATGTCGACACTAAATATCGCGTTGTTAGGGGTCTGACTTTATCCACTCCCGTAGACTCGATATGCGATACTCTTAGACGAACAGACCCGACTATACGGTTATTGTCACTGTCAGGCTCAGTAGGGGTTCAGGATGAGTTTGCTCATCGGCCTCCCTTTCCTCAATACCTGGGTAGCCGTTACGTACAGCTAGTGCCGCTGACGTGCTGGTGGTTAAACCCACTGCCAGCGTATTGACGAGTTTTTAGAGTCCCACACAGAGGGTTTTCATGGTTCAGGCGATATGGTGTACATGGCGTATGTTGGTACATATAGGTGTTCGATTAAATATGCGGACATGTTGCGCAGGTTTTAATCGGACGGTTGATAATACTAGCGGCTTAAGATTAAACCGGATTATTAAATCAGGTTTTGATTTAATAATTTATATATGTATTTATATATATATATATTCTAGTATTATTATTCGCTATTTATTTTCTCCCTTGGCTATTTGTATTTTTGTACGAATACACGTATATGTATTTTGATACATGTACCGGGAAGTATTCTGTATTTTATACGGAATAGCTTCTAGAAAATTTGCCACCTCATTATTGATTTTCTTTCTTAGAAAAATCATTTGTCTTCATAATGAGGTGCAGGGTGTGAGGTGGCATGAACATGACTTTGGGCATGGGTTTTATGCATATAGCAAAGTATGGGTTGCACATTGTTTATTTGTTAAATTGGTGAGATATTTTTGATGGGCATGAGAAAGGGGGGGCGGCCACATTATGAGTGGGGTTGATTTTCATTTGGTTCAGTTTTTACTACACATTAGCTCGCTCTCACTCTCTCATGCTCACAAAAAGACTTAGCCATTTAGCTCTTGCCAAGATTTCCTCACCTCCTCATTCAACTTCTATGCTTGCTCATTGAGCAAAATATGCTAAAAAAACTCTAGTGACATTTTCATTCACCCCCACTCTCCATTGCTAGAATCTTTGGAGCGTCGGTTGTCTCGTTCGACGAGGCTGGAGCTTGCGCCGTTTCCCTCAGGTGGATCATCGGAGATGAAGGAAGACCGGCAACCAAACCACATCCAGGAACCACTAGGAGCTTGGAATGAAGAGAGAAGGACACAGATCAACTCTGTATAACCATTCTAACCTCTATATTAGTTTGCTAGTTTAGGGTTTAAAGTCGATCCGGGAATCGGGTAACGGTAGCGCCGGTTTTAAAAAAATTTTGTTCCGCATTTGGCCATGTTTCGATGGCCGGGGCGCTGCCGTAAACCTTCATGATATTAGAGCCACCTTTTAAACCCTTAGCTAGCTGGTTTAGACAATGTTAAAGTATCAAAATCGAAACAACCCGATAACAGTGCACTGCAGTTTTCCATTCTCTCTCGATTTTGAAAGTGTCTTCAAAAATTATTTAAACAAGTGCAGAAGACTACTGACATGACCCCTAGCCTACACACCAAACACGACCCCAATCCCTTGGATTTTGGCCGAGCACATGGCTCAAAAATCTGAGGAGGCCGGCCTTCTTTGGGCATCTGGGTTTGGTTTTTGGTGTGCTGTCTAGTCTCTGGAAAGTATGTACAGTGGTATTATTTGTTTAGCCAAGTTTGGATAAGGTATTATCAGATTGTTTGGGGCTATTCGGGGGTTCTTTCGAAGTCGATATTTTCTAATATTGTTTAAAGTTTGCAGCACATTACATTTCTATCTGCGACCGTGAATGTCATTCAAGCGGTAAATGTTGTCTAATTGCTATAGCACTTTTAGACGGGTTTGCGAACGTAACATTCACTTTGATGTTCTGTGTTGTGCTGTTATGTTGGTTAGATCGTCGTGGTGGATAGCTATGGTGCAATGTCAGTACAGTTGAGTTTCATTTGTACATTTGATATTGTGGGGAGAGCGTCCGACATGTGGACTGCCGTCACTGCCAGTTTGTATATTATTCATTTGGGGCACAACCGGGCTAAGGTCGATTTCACCCTTATATATTATTTTCTTTTCTGTACTTGGATTACCCCATGGTGGAGTGCACGAACAGCCGGGTTCTAGAGGGCAATGGGTCCGCATCTCATGGCGTTGAGACGGAGGGGACCTTACTCTAGAATTGGCGGGCTATTCGCCGCACTCGTAGGGGGTATAGGTTGACCTACGGAGGGGTGCCCAAGTTACCGGATTCCGTGAAGTGCTGGGTGGCCCATTCACGTTGTTGAAGGGGGCTGCCTCACTTCTGGTTTTGGTGGGTAACTTGCCACGCTCGTAAGGGTCTAGGTTTCATTGCACAGGTTATCCATACGACAGGGAACGTTGGGTCTCATTTGCGGCTCAGGTGAAACCTGGGGCTCTAGATTATCCACCATTCTGTGTTTCTTCTGTGATGCTTCTGTGATGTTGCTTTATATCATGCCTGGGATAATTGTTATATATATTTATATATATACTAGTAGATGTTATATATGTTTTGCACCCGCGCTAGTCCAGTCCCCGCTCTATCGTTAGTTAAGTAACCTAACGGGTGATGACGGGATCCAGTGGCGAATGCGGATGGCATATACGTGCATTTTATTTTCGTTCTTTTCTGGTGTGATTAATTAATGGGACTACATTGATTCTTATCAATGCAAGGATAAAACAAACCTATATATGATGTTGTTGGAACCAAGTTTTTAAAAACCAACATTACAGACGTTCTCTTTTGCTTTGCACAGTGATATACAATTGGGAATATCCTGCACCACATTCGATGAGGCAAGGGCCGTGATCCCTACATCTGGAGTGACCCCTTGAGTAAAAGTTTGCGTCAACGTAATAACTTCACTATAGTCGATTATTTTTTCTTTGTATCGTGGTATTCAGTTTGGAATATCCTGCACCTCATTCTACGAGGAAAGAGCCGAGATTCCTTCACCGGGAGTGACCTCTTTAGCAAACTTTTTCGCCACTATATATTTGTAAAAACCACTTGGATTCCTTCAACGATATCAAGTTCATTACGTTAAAGGTTTTTCGCCAAAAACCAGCTGTAGCTCTCCGTCATTTCTTTCAGGTGGTACCTAGTATCCATGCTGCATTTGTTGGTCTTTGTCAAGGCGTAGTGTGCGGTAGCTAGATACTGCTTGTCTGTTGCATTAAATTGTGATTATCTAGGACAGTCGTATAACCTTGTTGGTCTTTGTCAAGGGTTGGTACGGGTGGGTCTAGTGTAATCCAGGATAATGATGGGTTGAACTTGACTTGTGGTTTATGATTTGCTGGCCTTTGTCTAGGCCATAAACCGCTTGGAGTAAAAATCATATCGGGAGTTTCAAACATACAGGAAACATTCCAGGTATGCGCATACCTTCTGGAGTGTGGTGACTTGAGTGGCATCCATCAAGTTATCATGCGATGATAGTTGGATCCCGATTCCCACTGATGAGTAGGATTACTCCTCGGGTGATTCCGACTAATTCTCTTTTGGGTTTGGGGGAGAATTCGAGGAAACGGTGGGAGCCATCCTGATTAGATAAAGTGAGTAACCATTCTGATCTAAGTAAGAGTGCACGCTGAGTGTTTCTTTTCTCTCTCTCTGGCCGCGACTATGACCCGACCCTAAACTAAAACTCATGAACCATGTTAACCGAACCTTCATAAAACATTTTGGCTTTTGGAAAGTACGGTGTCGCATATATCATTGCCACTTCTATATTACCTTTGCATTTCTCTAGAACACCCCGTATTACTACGAACATCCACTTCCATTAGATGAATCCATCGTATAGTTACATACGAACTCGAGAAAACTTGTTCCATATTTGAGGATGGATTCAGATTCTGGAGAGATTGATTAGGATTATTCGGTTGTCTTTTCCCTTTTACCTTCTCTCAGGTTGTGAGGGCTCCTAGGATTAGGAGAGGGTATACCTATTGAGCTTATTAGATAGTCTTCCTCCAAACCTTAGGCCGGTGACCAAAGGTAGGGAAGGAAGAAAACCAATTAAGCCTAAGTGTGGTGTACAGAAGGTAATAAGTAAAGACAAATAAAGGGATTAGAATAACGGCAAAGAAAATTGCGACTGCTATCATTCACGACAAAACCGTGTATACCCCTGCAACTCCTACATCCACTTTGGATTTCTCCAGAACACTCTGTATCATTACGGATATCCACTTCTATTGGATAAATCCATCATATAGTTACATAAGAACTCGAAGGAACTTTTTCGAGGATGGATTCTGGTTCGGGAGAGAATGAATAGGAATATTCAGATGTCTTTTCCCTTTACCTTCTCTCAGATTGTGAGGGCTCCTAGGATTAGGAGAGAGTACACCTATTACGCTTATTGGATGTCTTCTTCCAAACCTTAGGCTGGTGCCGAAAGGTAGGGAAGGAAGAAAACCAATTAGCCTAAAGAAGGTGTACAGAAGGTAATAAATAAAGACATAGTAAAGGGATTGGAATGAGGGCGCGTAAGTATATGGTTATTGTCATGAATCAGGATTGTGGAAGAGGCATTACTAGGAATACCAGTTAACCCCTTTTTGAAACATTTTCATGTTTCAGTTTCACTTTGCGATGTTAATTGAAAAAATGTTTTCCCAATTGGAATCTAACTCCATGGTATGTATTTACCAGATCAATTTCACACATCTGTATGCTGTTACGGATGATGAGTAGGAGTAAGATATTAGGAATTGGGTGATTAGATCATCATTATATCGGAATTCGTTGTAATTGGTGATATTTGAGGAAATCATCTGGTTTTTTCCGGATAGAAAATATTTGGTTTTGAATATCCGTTGTTTTGCACTAATTTCAAACCGATATATCTGTACATTTATTTTATAATGTGAGATATAATTTTTGATATTATGTCTGTGACATTTACCTATATTGGTTTGTGATTAGGTAAGGTGCATTCAATAGCGGTGTAATTCTTCTTAACCATAATACAGTTTTTCCAACCGACGGCGCACATGGTTTGAGTTGTTGAACTCAAGAGACTTATACAAAGTATTGTATGTTGTCCAGTGTCCATTAGGACAATGGGGCTGGTACTCGTACTATATTCTGTTTACTCATGACTTCTTTTATTTTAGACAGGTATTTCGTTGAAATATAAGGTTCAGATTTTGAGAAGTTATAGGTATAAGAATAAATTAGAGAACCATTTATTAGAAGTATCAGGATTCTTCGAAGTAGTCGAAGATGCAGATACTTGTGTTTGGTATTCCGTTGATAGTAATGGTTTTGAGAACTTGCTTCTCTTTCGGGTTACTCATATAAGGATGCACTCCTAGATGAGTAATGCTGATTGTCCTCTTTCCATTTGGTTGATATGCACTGGAGACAGCTGCATGATTTTGAATCTGGTTCCAATTAAATTAGTTCTTTTGTTTCTATATCAGATATATATAGAATCAATTTATATCTTGACGATGTTAAGGTATAGGGAGTTGTCCGGCTGATGCTTAAAACCAGAATCCGGATAAACTCGAGGCACGTTTCAGTATTGGTTGTTTGTGGGTTATCCCGGGGTTTGACGAGGGTTAACTTTATACCATCAAGAAGATCAATAGTGATATTGTTCTTGACTCGCCATGGGTTTTAGTAAAATGGATTTTTTTTAGAGAACAGAAGTAGGAGTATGGTAGAACTGGAAGCGATTCCAGAACCACAAACGATAACTGAAGATTTAATAGAACCTAAGGATTCAATTAATTTCGACATTCCATTAGCCACTCCGCAGATTTGGTGGGTAACCTCAAGCACCGGAGAGGTGCTTCAGTCTTCTTAGAGACGGTGACAGGGAGGTTCTTATTTACCCAGACTTGTCATTTCTGCTGTTCTAGACTATAAGATCCGGCAAGAGGATGAATATAGCGTCGTTCTAAACTAGCTTTGGAAGTGCACGTGTATATGATTCTTCCAGAGGGTTGTTGTAGTCAGTGGGAGCAGCGGAAGCATAGTAGGCAAGTAGCTTATATCTATTTATAGACTAAAGCAGGAATAACGGAAAAAGATCATCTATTTTTGATGTGACAGTCATAGGCTTTGACTTCATCGGAATAGAAGATGGATCTGCTAAGAAGGTAGTAGAGAGTGATGTCCAGGTATTGGGATGACTTGCACTTGATAGGAAGAAATATTCCTATAATACGATCGGTTATACTGTGGTTGTCACAAAGTTGTTTGTCCACATAAGATATGGATATAATATCAGTGTTTCTGATTACTAGATCTATGGTTTTAGATCTAGATTTGGGAAGTATCCTAATCTGGGTACTTTGACATTATTCTAAAGGTATTTTAGAATGGACGACTCCTTGCATGATGGTGTACCTACAGGTGATGGAGTCACCCTCTCTAAAGGTGTCTTACAGACTAAAGGGGAAAGGGATCTGCATGATTAGCATATCACTTGCTTAGGCAATTGAGTTAATCATGAAATGTCGAGTACCACACCAGATATTGCTTTTGCACTAGATGCAATAAGCAGATATATTAATCCAATCCTGGAAAAACATTGGGAAGCAGTTATTGAACATAAATGGATGTTCTTGCGATATGGTAACGGTAGCCTCCTTCAGGAGACGGTTATCATTTCAGGCTTCCAAGGTGACTTGGATGATAAAGTGACTGTTAGAGTTATAGTTTTCCCTATTTTGAGGGACAGTATGTTGGACACGTGGTCCAAGCGGATACTGAGGAAAGCCATGGCGCAGAATACTAATTAAATTCAGTGGACGATACACTCTAGGAAGTTTGCTGGAATTGGAGTTCTTTTGTGAGCTGGGTCCTATCAGATATCCAGACAATTTCTAAAACAAGCATTGCTCATTTCGGGTGGTAGCTTTCTCCGCGAAGTTGAGATATAGAGAGATACAGAAAGAAACATTGGAGCGGATCCACTCCCTGAGGCTATTTCTCGAACACAATCATTTTCACAAACGGTCTTTGTGAAACTGATTAGTAGAGAAGTTGGGTGTTCGGTATCACACGGGCTGTGAGTATGCGACATCACAATAATTGTCCTTAAGTGCAAGTAGGAGATTGTTAGCTATAGTGCCCTCAAGTCAATTATCACAGTCGCGGATTTGTGATTATGATGATTGAGTGAAGACCTATACCGATAGAACAGTCTTACTTGAGATGATAGTATGCTATCTGGTTTATCACTATCATCATGTACATGTTGATAGAGCCCATAGAATTCTTGCTTGACTGCCAGCATTATGATGGAGATCATATATGTGGGAGCTGGGGTCTATAAGCACATCCTTAAATGTCCCTAATCGTAGGAGTATCGAGACCGGGCATCGATACTCCAGTATAGACTAGTGTGACCCCGACGAGGGGCGATGTCCAGGTCTCACAAGCCATTGCTGTTAGTTTGTTCACCTAAGATAGTATGCACGTGCTCATTGGGTTATGAGTACACTGGACGGACTCGGTGGGAAACTGCTAGTTGGTATTATACCTATTGTTAGATAGCAGTTCCAAGGTGATATGTGTACAGGTTAGTCTGTCGACCTGAGATCGTTATTTATCTCGTGTGAGTTTCCACTGTGCTTCGATTACTACCTTACCATAGCTCAAAGGAGTCGTGCAAATAGGTTTTAGTTGGGTACAGTCCCGAGCCACATGGAGGCAGTGATCGGATCGTCGGGGATTTGTCTCTCCCGGTATTAGGGGTTGATGTCGCGTTGTGCACGGGTGGCCATCACCCGAAATCCATGGCCATGGTGAACGAGAATTATCGATCCAGGATCGATAGTTTCTCAAGTGGTGATGAGTATCATGCCGACACTAAATATCGCGTTGTTAGGGACTGACTTTATCCACCCCCCTAGACTCGATATGCGATACTCTTAGACGAACAGACCGGACTGTATGAATATTTTCACTGTCAGGCTCAGTAGGGGTTCAGGATGAGTTTGCTCGCCGGCCTCCCTTTCGCTCAATACCTGGGTAGCCGTTACGTACAGCTAGTGCCGCTGACATGCTTATGGTTAAACCCACTGCCAGCGTATTGACGAGTCTTTAGAGTCCCACACAGAGAGTTTTCATGGTTCAGGCGATATGGTGTACATGGAGTATGTTGGTACGTACAGGTGTTCGATTAAATATGTGCACATGTTGCGCAGGCTTTAATCGGACGGCTGATAATACTAGCGGCTTAGGATTAGCCGGATTATTAAATCAGGTTTTGATTTAATAATTTACATATGTATTTATATATATGTATTCTAGTATTATTGTTCGCTATTTATTTTCTCTCTTGGCTATTCATATTTTTGTACGAATACGCATATATATATTTTGATACATGTACCGGGAAGTATTCCGTATTTTATATGGAATAGCTTCTAGAATATTTGCCACCTCATTATTGATTTTCCTTTTAGAAAAATCATTTGTCTTCATAATGAGGTGGAGGGTGTGAGGTGGCATGAACATGACTTTGGGCATGGGTTTTGTGCATGTAGCAAAGTATGGGTTGCACATTGTTTTTTTGTTAAATTGGTGAGATATTTTTTATGGGCATGAGAGAGGGGGGCCGGCCACTTTATGAGTGGGGTTGATTTTCATTTAATTCATTTTTTTACTACACATTAGCTCTCTCTCACTCTCTCATGCTCACAAAAAGACTTAGCTATTTGCTCATGCCAAGATTTCCTCACCTCCTCATTCATCTTCTATGCTTGCTCATTGAGCAAAATATGTTGAGAGAAAATTATAGTGATATTTTCATACACCCCCACTCTCCATCCCTAGCAACTTTGGAGTGTCGGTTGTCTCGTTCGACGAGGCTGGAGCTTGCGCCGTTTCTCTCAGGTGGATCCTCGGAGATGAAGGAAGACCGGCAACCAAACCATATCAAGAAACCACTAGGAGCTTGGAATCAAGACCGAAGGACATGGATCAACTCGGTATAACCATTCTAACCTCTATATTAGTTTCCTAGTTTAGGGTTTAAAGTCGATCCTGGAATCGGGTAACAGTAGCGCCGGTTTTAGAAAATTTTTGTTCCGCATTTGGCCACGTTTCGATGGCTGGGGCGCTACCGTAAACCTTCACCTTCTGCAACCAGTACCTTATCAAGGTAAATGTTCATGATATTTCAATTAAGAACAAAGTTATATCCATTTTTATCAAGTAAAGAAACTGATATGATGTTGCAAACCATGGAATGTACATAGTAGCAATTATTCAAAATCATAGTATTGGCATTTGGCAAAACAAGGTGATATTCACCGACGGCTGCAGCATTAACTTGTGCTCCATTCCCTACCCTGAGGGACATATCACCAGGTCTAACTATCCTACTTTTTCTCAATCCGTGCAATAAATTACAGATATGAGATCCTGATCCTGTATCTAGTACCCAGAAAGTAGGACTGACCAAAAAGCAGTTCTCAACTACAAGAACACCTAAAGTAAATGAAATAGTATGCTTCTTCTTCATTGGGGTCTCCTTGGAATCCAGACTATCCTCTTTCCTCAGCTCATACTTACGATCTCCATCATACGTTAGAGCCAAATCGACGTTCCCCAACCCCGAATAAGAATTCAGATTGGTCAGGCGATACATTTTATTATCTTGATTAGGGTGTGAAATGGTTGCTACCTGGAGAGAGAGATAAGAAACACTCAGCATGCGCTCTTGCAAGATTATATTGGTTATTAATTTATCTAACCAGGATGGCTCCCAGTGTATCCTTAAATTCTTCTTCAAACCCTAAAAGAAGAACTAGTCAGGATTTAATCACACGTCACAATACTTGCTTAACCTTTCGGCCAGGCTAGTGTTAGTACTTTGAAAGAGGTTTTCCAACGTTTTCACGAAGTTCCTTAATTATATAACCTCTTTTCCCTGGAGGCGTAACCCTGGTAACACCGTTCCAGACACCTACTTGGTTTATAACATTGATTGTTAAGTGAAATAATCTCCTGAGAGTAATCCAACTCATCAGTGGGATCGGGATCCAATTATCATTGTGTAATGACCTAGATGGAATCCACTCTAGTCACTACACTCCAGAAGGTATGCTAAATCTGCAAGTTTCTGTATATTTGAAACTCCCGATGTGGTTTTTGCCCCCAACGGTTTATGACCTTGACTAGGTCAACAAAGCATAAACCGCTAGTCAAGTTCTACCCGTCATTTTCTTAATTGCATCAAACCCACCCGTACGTGCCCATGACTAGGTCAACAATTCCGCACAACTGTCCTAATCGATCGCATTTGCAATGCACAGAAAAATACCACATAGCTACCGTTCACTACGCCTTGACTAGGTCAACAAACGCGGCATGAATACTAAATATTACTATTCTGAAATAACGGAGGGCTACGGCTGGGTTTTTGGAAAAAAACTCGTTAACGTAATGAACATGATATTGTTGAAAGAACCTGAGCAACTTTGAAAAAGAGTGGTTTAAGCTCTGCCTTTTTTTTGAAAATTTCTGGTTTTGAAAAAACCGAGTAATCTATAGTATAGAGTTTAGCTCAAGAGGTCACTCCCCGCGAAGGGATCTCGGCTCTTTCCTCGTAGAATGAGGTGCTGGATATTCATGACCGAATACCACTATGCAAAGCGAAAGATTATAACTATGGTTTTTTGAAATTTGTTCCAACATTTTTAGGTTTATTTTCTTGCATTAATAAAAATTAATGTGGTCCCATCAATTTAATCCTATCACACCACAAAAAAAAGAAAATACAATGTACGTATATGCCATCCGCATTCGCCACGAGGCCCCGTCATCATCCGTTAGGTTACTTAACTAACGACAGAGCGGGGGCTAGACTAGCGCGGGTGCAAAATATATACAACATCTACTAGTATATATATAAGTATATACAACATTCGTCCCAGGCTTGATAATAATCAACATCACAGAATCTCAGCCAACAATACAGAATGGTGGATAATCTTTGAGCCCCGGGTTTCATTTGAGCCGCAAATAAAACCTGACGTTTCCGGTCGTGTGGATAGCCTGTGCGATGAAAACCTAGACCCCTACGAGTGCGGCAAGTTACCCGCCAATCCAAGAAGTAAGGCAGCCCACTTCAACAAAGTGAATGGGCCACCCAGCACTTCACGGAATCGGTAACTTGGGCGCCCCTCCGTGGGTCAAACTATACCCCCTACGAGTGCGGCGAATAGCCCACCAATTCTAGAACGAAGCCCCCTCCGTCTCAACGCCATGAGATGCAGACTTGTTTCCTTCTAGAACCCGGCTATCCGTGCACTCCACTGTAGGGTAATCCTAGTACAGAAAAGGAAAATAATATGTACAAATGGTGACATCGACCTCAACCCGGTCGTGACCCAAAATAATATACAACCCGGTAAAGACGGCAGTCCACATGTCGGACGCTCGTCCCGCTGTCACGACCCGAAAGTACGGAACATGACCGGCACTTAGATTACGAAGCGTCTAGAGGCGCAACGTAATCTAAGTAAACCGAAACCCAGAAATCTAAACCATAAAAGAAGAAGAATTAAAGGAAAACATGAAGAAAACAAGTTTAAAAGCATCATTCAATTTTCTCAAAAATTTCGGCAGAGTCTCCTTTGTAAAAACTGGCCCCAAACGGGTACAACAAGTATAATATACACAAACAATAAAAAGTATCCCCAAACAGGAGCTAGCTCTACGCCAACAGGCGAAAACAACCACACCTAGCACAATAGTACACAACGCCAAAGGGCGAGACTCAAAACTCAAAAGAAAACAAAACCACAAGATATCATAATAATACAAGCGCGACTCTAAGGTCGAAATAAACAACTGATCCAGTAAACTATCAAGTAATACAAGTTTGGTTGATGGAGTTTTCTAGATACAAATGAAATAATAAAAGTACAATGGCGGTCCAGATACAAGTGAACCAACCTAGCTACCGTGCAAACCACCTTGAATGAAAAGATGTGCCAGCAAGCTGCCAGGAAAACCCGTACATCGAACCTGTAATAAAATTTGGCACAACGGGGGTGAGTTGCCAACTCGTGAGTAGAAGATATCTGCGAAAAGAAATTGAATGCACGACGCTGTCCTAGGTCATAATAATATACTAATATACTACTAGTCATCAAGTAAAGACAGGATAATAAGCTACGTGTAAGTACAAATGCTCCGTGCTCGTATCAGTGCCTCATATAGAACTATGTCATGTGAATGAGTATGCATGCACCATGAATGTGAAATAACCAATCCTGAAATCTAGATATATCTGTATAAGAAATCTTTAACTTTTATCATGGTAAAATGTGTATAGAAATCTGAAATATCAACGATGAAATCCATGGAAATCCGTGTCAAGTATCGACACAAAACATGTAAATCTTAATTCTCAATACTTCATAATCTCAATGTCCCATAGTCTCAATATCTCGGGCTCCGTCAGTCCGGATCGGCCCATATCATCAAATCTCACGACAACGGTCGGTATCCTCCGGATATCCGCTGCGCCAGACATCACCGGTAGGTAGTCCTCTCCTGCCAGGCTCATCGTCTACAACTCGATCTTCTTGCCCCGGGTACCATACCGGGCCCACCATGTACCCGAGACGGTTCATCCACTCCTCGAACCGGGTCTCGAAATCCAACAAAAAACATGAAATCTCATGGTGGACGACACATACATCACGAGAAAACCGCATCTTATGATTTAAAAAGAGAGGAGGAGAGAGAGAGAGAAGTTTTTATATATTCTTGCGGTTTTCCCCAAAAATCCAGAAATCTCATAGAAATCCAAAATCCCAAAATTATGAGTAAGTATATGATAAGTGTCGGCATATGCCCCATAATACTGCATGATAACATGAAAATGTGAATGCATGAAATGTTTAAGTAATAAATACCATGTCTATACTAACACCAGAGAATAATCACAATATTATATCGATCTAGCTGTTAGCTGATTGTATCAATAAAAGATAATATGATCTAAAGTGTACATGACATAGCAATTACCGATGATGATGTGTGTGAGCCGGCAAATAAGTGTGCGTGGAATATGCGCATCATCGGTAATGGTGCTGGTGTCCTAACAGACAGAGTTTTATACTGATTATAGAAACATATGTATGAACATGCAACATTATGATTACGGTATGAATGTAAAGACGGATGTGTAATAACCACTCATCTATGATATACAAGTACAACTACCACTATAAGACTTGAACTTAAACTAGTGTCCATCTAACTTCCTAAGAAACTAAACCTAAGAAACTAGTCAATAAGAAATAAGAGTCCACCTAAGGTCTGAATCTATATCTCTAATAGTCGGCGATCCAGCCTCAATAGCGTCACGTACGTAGTACGGCTTCCTCGAATCAAGAGTGCGGATCAATCATCATATCTACGCCTCGTACGGTAAAATCCATCGTATGGCATCCCAATATCGGGGTACGGGTCAAGTATCTCCTACGTGTCTCATCATTCGTATAATATCATCATCAACACATGTCAAGATCAAGGTGCTATACTATAATCGCATACATCAATCACATATCATTGTCAGCATAAATATACATCGTTAATTTATCCTCAGAAATAGCATGTCATATGTATCATATTGTGATATCGTAATCAAATCACACCTATATGATATCGTAATCTAGTCACACATATATGATATCGAAATCAAGTCACACCTATATGATGTCGTAATCAAGTCACACCTATATGATATCATATCAGAATTTCAGGCACAGGTTACGGTCCGGGTTCTATTTTAGAGTCCCATATACTTCAATATCATCACCACCCTTTATTATTGTTCAAGTATACAAATCCATTATCTCATTTTCTAATGATCCGCTAACATCATAACATGACAGTATAGCCAAGAATCACGGCATCAGCCCAGTTATATTGTTTCATCCCCGTGTATCATATCACATCCTTGTATCACAAATATGTATTGTGTATATATATATATACCTACACCCAGTCCTATATATATACACATACACGTATACACCACGTCGAGTCCCAGTGTGTGCGTGTGTGTGTATCTACCTGAAACCTACGAATCTTTTCTAAGGTATTCATCCTCTGGTATGGTCTTTCTAAATTAGTCTAGTCCAACCGAGGGTCATTACTAGGGTCATACTCATCAAGAATCTAAGGTCACGTCTGGCTTCCTAATGACAATAAGTACTATCCCTATTCTATGTTTGCGGGGGTGCTAAACGCCATCCACACGACTTCCCCCCGTAGATATATATCTACTCACCTGGTCCTTGTCTGCCGAAGACGATGTCGCCCTCCTCTTCTTCCTCGTCCGAAGTCCACGTGAGGGGTACCTATACGCAAACACATATAATATCGTAAACTGAATCACAGACAAAGCCAAAATGACGCACGAAATGCGCATAGGTTAAAACCTATGTCCCGCTCATGCAAAAGAACCAAATACCGCTCGATGTCGGCGTACAAACGCCGATTGAATGAGATAAATATCAACAAACAACTTTTAGTTTAAAAACTCATTACTTATAATATAAAATATGATTTAATCCATCGAAACCCTAAAAATCAATCAAATCGACCGATTTCGAAAAACCCGAAAACGCAAAATTACCGTTTTACTTCAAAACTTGACATTTAAATGAAACTAATGGTCATAAAACTAATTAAATAGCATATCAAGATTATACAACCCATTACTATATTTTTAACACCCTAATTTATATTAGTTTGAAAATTCTAGTTTGCAAACTTGCCCGATATCGATACTTTTAAGGAAAATTTCACAATATCACATCTAAACTGGATTTTGAATGAATTAATGCATTAAAATACAATTCATGATGATAATGATATAATGAAACCATAAATTATATTTTAAATTTCATTTATTTAAGAATTTCCAAAATCTAGTTAGCAAAATCGCATTTTTATTAGTATTTTTCAATTATCAATAGAAACTAATAACCAATTTAAGTTTTTCATTCTACCAACAAGTTAATATTCTCATTAAAACCACAATCTAGTGTTACAAATATTAATTGGAATTTTATCTCACCAATATATACAATATATAGAAATCTAGTTTGCAAAATGGATTAATTTAAACAATTTTGGATAAACAATTTACAATATATCATCCATACAAGATTTTCCACTTCTAAAAATGTTAAACTAGTTATTACAACCCTACTTAATTAATAAAAACCATAACTTAATTTTATAAACCCTAACTTGAATTTTAAAACTTGTAGATAGAAATTATTTATTAAATCTAATTATGCTTAAATGAAACATCTAATAACAATAAATCAAAAGAAAAAGATTTATACCTCCACAACATGAAATCCAAATATGAAAATAAGCCTCCAAAATAAATGCTTTCCATCTCCAAAATCCATGTAAAGATGAGCAAAGAATCGAGGGTAGGAATTTATTAGGATTTTGTGGATTTTTTATTGAATTTTTGATGAATTTTGATGATTTTTATGCAAAAATGATGGGGGGAAATTTTTGGGGCTTCCCATGGAGGTGAGGCCGGCCATGAGGTGTGGAAAAGAGAGGAGAGTGAGAAAAGGTGAAAAAAAGTGTATAAGGTTTCACAAAAATATCACACAATTAAGTCTTTTCATGAATTTATTTAAGAATTCTTTATTTTCTTCACTCCATTTGACCTAGAATGGTCTAAGACCATTGTAAAATTTTGAAAATAAATTTTTCATGAAACACACTTGATTCTAAGATGCAATGGTTCATTTGTGCAAATTTAACCCATTCAAATTTTTAATTTACACTAATTTAGTGTAAAAATAAAGTTTATGTTAATATTTAAAATAATTAATTTAAGAAAAATATTTAATTAAACTAAAAATTTATAAGTGGCTAAATAACCACCATTTACTAGTAATAATATAATTAAAATAGGTATTTTTAAATTTATAATGAAAAATAATTACGGTTTATTTTATGAAAACTACGATTTACTTTACCGAAAATTATAAAATTCACTTAAACGATTTTATTTATTTAATTAATTATTTAATTATTTTTAAAATGTTACACCCGCAATATCAAATGTACAAATGAATATAAACTATACTACTAACATTGCATCACATGCTATCCACCACGACTACCCAACCACAATCACAGCACAAGCACAAAACATCAACGCGAATGTCACGTTCGCAAACTCGTCTAAAAGGACATATAGCAGATTAACGGGTTTACCGATCGAATGACATTCACGGTCGCAGATAAAAGTGAATGTACTGTAAACTATTAAACAGTGTAAAATATAACGATTTCGAAACACTCCAAATTGCCCCATACTGAAAACAACAGAGAATCAAACTTGGGCAAAAAACTAGCGGCACATGAAACCCAAACTCCACTAGATAAGAACACAGACCACAACACGACTCATTTCTCCAAGAAAAAATCGAGCAGGCCGGTTTTATGGGGGTTGTGGCCGGCCGAGTTGTGTTGGAATTGTGTCGTTTTTTGTCAGGGTTCATCTCACAGTGTAAAGAGCATTCTGCATTTGTTTAAAAATTTTTGAAGCCTTTAAAAAATCAACAGAAACTGAAGTTTGGATTTTTATATTCCGTAGTCGTTTCGGTTTCGTTGTTTTAACATTTTTTAAACTTGCTAGTCTAGGGTTTATGGGTTGGCTCTGATACCATGAAGGGTTACGCTAGCGCCGTGGCCAACTTCCGTGGCCAAATGCGGAACAAAAATTTTACTACGAGTAGAAACTTGGCGCTAGGATAACACAAAAACCGGATCTTTACCATAAACCTAACTTGCAAAATAAGGTTCTATCAACTATGATAGAAAGTATACCTAAAGAAACAAAGTCATTCGGGTCTTCGATCCTCTCCTTAAGCTCCTCGATGGAAGTATGGATCGTGCTTGAACTTCGGCCTCCTTGTGTCAACGATAATCCACCCGAGAGTTCCAACCTTGAGCTAAACCTCCAAGTTGAGGTAACTTGAATACATAGCTTGCTAATCTAAGTAAACTAGAGTGAGTAGAGTATGATTTAGAGTGGCTTAGTCTCACTAACCCTTGATTATCAACACATGATGCACTTAGGGTTTTGAGAGGAAGAAGGAGAGATTAAGCTTGAGGAATGAGAAAGTATTTGTGATAATGATTATAAAAATAGAATGGCTAACTTATATATGACCTTAAGCATGGCATGGAAAATATCTCACCAAAATATCTAGTTCAAAAATATCTCATCAAAATATCTAAGGTCAACAAGTCAAGCCAAGTCAAAAGGTCAACATAAGTAGCCATATCACTAAAATTATCATTTATCAAAATTAACAAAATCTTTTCTTTACCTCATATTTTTTTGACCAAGTCAATGGTCAAAACCCTAATGAGGTATCTCCTTCTATACCCCCTCTCATCCGAATATACATACCCGCATCCTTGTTCTGAGAAACACGAATATTATGAGACGAAGCTAATCCTATAATCAGATACTAGGATCCGGCTTAAACCAAATCCCACCAGTATTGTCCGCTCGAACACCACATGTGCACAAGTACACGTATGTGATCGAACCCTGTCGTCAAACCATACGACCTCTACTCGTTCCGCCCGAAGCTGGGAAACCCTCTGTGTAGGACTCCAAAGACTCGACAATACTCTGGCAGTGGGTTTAACCACAAGCACGTCAGTGGTACTAGCTGTGCGTTACGGCTACCCAGTTATATGTCGATAAGAAGGTCGACGAGCAAGCTCATCCAAACTCCTACTGAGCCTATCAGTGACAATCTCCGTACAGTCCGGTCTGTTCATCTAAGAGTATCGTATTGTTAGTGTATATGCCCTAGGGGCCATTATTGTATCATACTAGCTTGTATATTACATAATGGAAGCTTGGGATATTCACAGTTATATTAACAGTCTTGCTAAACAAGGTAGAATGCTACTTGGTTTATTTCTATCTTAATATGTGTATATATTAGCATATCGAGAATACATATTGATAGAGCCCTTAGGTTCATGCTTGACTACCAGCGTTGTGATGGCAGTCACACTAGTGGGGGCTGGATAGTCTACAAGCACATCCATTTGCAGGTCCCTAGTCATACGATTATCGAGACAGGGCATCGATACTCCGGAGTAGACTAGTGTGTACGCTTCTCATCACAGTTAAGGAGATGGTCTGTCCTACAGCCATCAGTACGTCGTACTGGAGATAGTATACAGGTGCTTGTTGGGTTATGGGTACACCGGACAGGACTCGCAGGGAACTGTTGGTTGGTATTATACCCGTCGTCAGTTAACAGTTCCCAGGTGACATGAGTACAGCATAGTCCACAGACTTGACACTGCTGCTTCGCCTCGGGTGTGTTCCCACTGTTCTTAGATTGCTACCCTACCACGGCTCAAAGGAGTCATGCAAACAGGTAGCAGTTGGGTGCAGTCCCGAAGCACTTGGAGACAGTGGCGGTTAGATAGGATTCGTCTCTTCCGGTATTGGGGGTTGATATCTCGCTGTGTTTTAAGAGCCATTACGCAAAGTCCCTGGCCAGGGCAAGCGAGATATACTGGTAGGTTTTCCAGTAGCTTCTCAAGGTGTAATGGGCTTCGCTCCGACATGACTTATACCGCTTTTAAGGGACTGACGCTTGCCGCCCCCTAGGCCCGATATGCGATAGTCCTAGACGAACAGACTGGACTGTACAGAGATTGTCACATTAGGCTCAGTAGGAGTTCGGATGGGTTTCCTCATCGGCCTTCTTATCGACATCCACCTGGGGACCGTTACGTACAGCTAGTGCCGCTTGCGGTCTGTGGTTAAACCCACTGCCAGTGTAGTAGTTGAGTCTTTAGAGTCCCACACAGAGAGTTTCCCTGCTTCGGGCGAAACGATATAGAGGTCATATGGTTTTACGACAGGGTTCGGACACATACGTGTTTTTACGCACGTACGATATTCGGAAAGTTTGTACTATCAGGCTTTGGTTTAATCCAGATTCTAGTATTAGATTATTGGATTTATACAATCTCAGTATTTCCGTGTTTTCACGGATGGGAAGGGCATTCTCATAATTTGTCGAGAAGCTTCTAAAAGATTGATGAGTTGGAGGCTTAGGTGGAATTTGCATTAATTGGATTAATGACTTATGGTGTGACTCAATCAATGATGCATTTATTGATTAATGACTTATGGGATGAATCACGCAAGGTGAGTTAATGAAGCATGATGATATTATTATTTGTTATTCATTTCATAAATATCTTATGCTTCGTATATTCACAATGAGAAATTTTTCCAAGATCATTCTCACTCTCACCTTCTCTCCCCTCAAGCTCTCTTTCTTCAAGAACTAACCCTAACCTCTCATGTGTTGAGATCCAAGGGTTAGCAAGACTAATAGATCCTTAATCCTCTTCTATAACCTCTAGGTTGCTTTGATTAGCACTCATAGCAACCTAGTTAACTTAAGTGAGAGGTTAAAGCTTGGAGAAGTAGCTCTCGGGTGGATCTTCTATTACATCGAGGAGGCCGACGAGGAGGTGGTCTACGAGAACAAGAAGGACTTGGTTCATTAGGTATAATCATCTTTCATAGTAGCTAATGACTTCTATGTTGTTGTTAGTTAGGGTTTGGCAAAGATCCGTAAAGTTAATCGATATTAGTTTAAACAAAATGATTGTTTTACCTATTCCGCCTCCCCGCATCATGTGGGGTGTCTAACGTCGACTTACACGCATAACGGGCCTAGGGGGTGGTAAACGTCAGATCCCTAATAGCGGTATAAGTCGTGTCGGAGTGTAGCCCAGAACACCCTGAGAAACTACTGGGACACCTACCAGTAAATCTCACTTGCCCTGGCCAGGGACATTGTGTAATGGCTCTCCAAACAGAGCGTGATATCAACCCTCAATACCGGGAGAGACGAATCCTATCTAACTGCTACTGCCTCCAAGTGCTTCGGGACTGCACCCAACTACTACCTGTTGCATGACTCAATAGAGCCGTGGCAGGATAGCAATCTAAGAATAGTGGGAACACACTTGAGATGAAGTAGTAGTGTCAAGTCAATGGACTAAGCTGTACTCATGTCACGTGGGAACTGCTACCTGACGATAGGTATAATACCAACCAGCAGTACCCTACGAGTCCTGCAGTGTAACTCATAACCCCATGAGCACCTGCATACTATCTCCAGTAAGACATACTGATGGCTGTGGGACAGACCATCTCCCCTACTGGGATGAGAATCGTATACACTAATCTACTCTAGAGTACCGATGCCCTATCTCGATAATCCTACGACCAGGGACCTGTATAAGGATGTGCTTATAGACTATCCGGCCCCCACTAGTGTGATCGCCATCACAACGCTGGTAGTCAAGCAAAGATCCTAAAGGCTCCATCAATATGTATTAGCGATATATTAAAAGAAACATATACATATATTAAGATAGATACAAATCAAGTAGCATACTACTATATCGAGCAAGACTATTGTCAATCCGTGTATATATCCCAAGCTTCCAAAATATAATATACAAACTAGTACTATACATTAATGGCCTCTAGGGCATACATATCCAACACATGGTGGACCCGGAGTGGTATACCGGGGCAAGAAGACTCGTATAGTTAGGCGGTAAGCCTGGCAGGGGAGCACTACCTACCGGTGATAGTTTGGACCCGGCGGTTATCCGGAGGATACCGACCGGAGTCGTGAGATGGATGTGGTTCGATCCGGACTGACGGAGCCCGAGTTATGTGGATTTACGTGTCGATACTGAACACGAGTATTTCATGATGTTTCGAGTGTCGATATTGGGCACTCAAGTTCCATGAGATTTACAGATATGAGGGCCGATCAGAATGACGGCGCCTGAGGTATTGGAATTTGGACGTCGTTGATGGACACCGGTTTTTCCACGATGATGATTCATTGATGATGATATGTGTCATCCCATACTCAGTAGTTATTTGATATGCATTTTTTGATATAGCTGTAGTACCCTGATGGTGTACCTTGATCATGATTGTTGCATATCCATATTACCATATTTATGCAATCAGATTGCATGTGATAGATTATCTCTGTACGTGCATAACTGCGATTATCTGTATAATGTTACTTACTATTCACGAGTTGGCAACTCACCCCCGTTGTGCCGCAGTGTTTTGCAGGATTGACCCTCAGAGTAGTCGCGGCAGGGCTTCTTACTATTTATTTTTCAGCGGATACCGCTACGGTCGGCTGTGAGCCTTTTTGCTGTAGGTGGATTGCGGTTATCTGATTATAACTATTGTATCTCTTATTGTATCTAGTACTCTCCATCTACCACTTTCATGTATTGACTTAGAGACGAGTTGTGAGGACGATATTGTATATTTTGTGACTCTGGGTGTCGAGCTCATGTGAGACGGCCTTTATTATATGTTGTTTTACCTCTTTATGCTTTTTTCATTTATATTGTCTATTATTCGCTACGGCATCGTATATATGCTTGTGGTGGTTGTTTCCGCCTTTGGGCGTGATTGGCTCCCGTTTGGGGATGCTTTATTTTTATACTATGTTTGTATCCGTTTCGGGGCTAGTTTTTACAAAGGAGGTGCTGTCGAAATTTTTAAGAAAATAAACTTAAGCTTTAAGATTTTTACTTGAGATTTCTAAATGTTTTTAACAATGTTTTTATCACTTAATTCTTTTGGTGGTTTAGATTTCTGGGTTTTCGGCTTACTTAAATTGCTTTACGCATGTTGACGTCACGTGGTTTAAGTGCCGGTCACGTGCCTAAATTTGGGTTGTGACAAAGTTGGTATCAGAGCGCTGGATTTTACCTTTCGGAGTGTAGGATGATCTTGGTATGATGGAGTAGGTAGTTTAAGCAGAGTGACGTAGCGTTTGTATGTTCGGTGGCATACTTACGATACGATACTCCGCCTAAGTGACCCTAGGACTTGTTGGTTGAAATTCCTTCCGTGATTATATACATCCTTGTGATCCGATTTCTATGTTCTTGTCGAATCCTGTTTTCATTTCTAGCCATTATGCCGCTGAAGACTACGAGGGCGCAGAGAGCGGCCGCGAGAGCCGAGGTCAGGGTTGGCTGGCCGGAGACGAGGACTGACAAGGGCGGTACGCCCGTTGTACAGGAGCAGGTTGATCCATCTTCGATAGACCATATTACTAGGCTAGAGGCCGGTATACAGGATTTGCGTCAGATGATGGGGTCGTTAGTTGAGGCCAGTCAAGCGCAGTGATGGGAGGTTGTCCCACCTGTCACGGAGACCGTGATGGTGCCTACGGTTCAGGAAGTCGTACCTGCAGCTACGGAGATTATCACCGTGTCATTATCTTAGTTCATGAGGCTGAAGCCTCCGGTCTTCATCGGCAACGATACAGCTGAGGACCCGCATTCGTTTATCAATTGGATGGCCAGGGTCTGTTGTTCGCTGAGATGCTCCGACATGAGATGGGTAGAGTTCGCGAGTTTTCTCCTGGAGGGTCTTGCCCAGACCTGGTGTGAGTCTCGAGAGAGACGAAGAGCCGCAAGTCTTTCTCCTATGACATGGGCTGTGTTCGTGACGGTTTTTCTTGCCCGATTTCTTCTGCAGAGCGTCAGGGATGCTCGATCTCACATTTTCGAATCGTTATGCCAGACTCCGGGTATGATGGTAGCAGAGTATGAAATTCAGTTTACCCAGTTATCCGTATATGCTCCGTATTTGGTAGATACTGAGAAGATGCGGATCAAGAGATTTCTTCGAGGCCTGAGTACCCAGTTATTCCTCTCCATCTGTGCCCAGCATTTCGATACATACGCAGCCGCGGTGGACGCAGCCCTATTGGTAGAGGAGCGTATTTCTGAGATGTCGGTCATTCCGGAACCAAAGAGAATTCGTACTGATTTATCTGCACGGAGGCAGTTTGGAAAAGGCCGCGGTGGATTCGCTATAGGCCGTGCGGGTAGCCGTAGCGTGAGATGGGGCCAAACATATAGTTTATACCCACAGGGTCAACAGTCATCGCCAGGATGTTTTAGGTGTTGCAATCCCCATCACCGTATCAGAGATTGTACTGAGATACGCCAGAGGGAGGCACCGGTTCTACATGTAACCTTACCATCTTCACCTCAGAGTGCGTTGCCTCCTATGCTTGTTAATGCTCCACGTCAGTCTTTTGCTCAAAGAGGTCTGTAAGTCCACGGTAGCGTCCCGGCCGTCTAACAGACGCCAAATGCGGAACAAAAACTTTTTACAACTGGCGCTATCACGTACTATAACCCGGATCTGCCATTAAAACTAAACTAACAAACTACAAAGTGGGAAGAAATGTTATACCGAACGAACTGAGTCCTTCTGTCTTCAACCATCATCCCACGCTTTGTTGCGGCTGCTCCGATCTCCTGAATCTCCAATCTTCTCGTCTAGGTGGCACCACGTCGACGGATCTTTAAACGGGCTCCCGCCTCTGAACCGAGGCAACTCGGTCGTCAAATTTGCTTAAAGAGATGACCAAGATGATGTAGAGAATGAGTAGAACACTTTATCTCGTTACGTCCAAGGCTATGGACGAATGGTTAATGAAGTTGCCTTTTGGATCGGGTGATAAGAATTTGAGCTATATGAAATTTCCATACACAAATCTATCATAATCTTTTCCCAAGTCAACAACCACATCCTCTACCAAATGAATGGCCGGCCATTTATAGAAGCAAGGAAGGTGAGTATAGGAGCTAGGAGGTGACCACAACCATAAATTAAAGAATGAGTCATAATATACCTAGTATGAACTCATTAAAAGCAAACCAATGAACTTAAAGCTAGTCATTAAGCTAGTCATCAAGCATTTAATGAAAAAATGAGTCATGAAGCCTAGTCACCATCCTAGTCATCATCTAGAAGCTTCCACACTCATCTCAAGAAAAGATAAATCCGTCTTTAACCGAATGTTAAAAGACGGGTGATCGAAAACTGGAAACTGGCAACTTCCAAAAGTGATCCTGAAACGAATTTCAGGATAACCCCGTATCAGTATAAACATACCCGCATTTGTATTACGACTGAATACAAATGCATCTGAGACAAAGATATTATATCTACACAGTATAATACTCGGATCCGGCTTATACCAAAATCGACCAGTATTATCTGCCCGAAATATGACACGTGCGAAAACGCACGTGCATTTTCCGAACCTTGCCATAAACACATACGGCCTCTACAACGTTTCGTCCAAACTTGGGAAACTGTCTGTGGGGGACTATAATGACTCATCAACACACTGGCACAGGGTATAACCACTAGCACGTCAGAGGTACGAGCTGTAAGTAACGTTTTGCCTATGTATTGATCGGAAGGGAAGCTGACGAGCGAACTCTTCTATAAACCCTACTGAGCCTAACAGTGACAATATACATACAGTCCGGTCCGTTCGTCTAAAAAGTATCACATATCGAGTTTAAGGGGGTGGATAAAGTCAGACCCCTAATAAGGCGATAAATGGTGTCGGCATGAAGCCCATCACCATCTGAGAAACTACTGATCCAAATCAGTAATTCTCCACTACCTCGGCCGAGGATTTCTAGTGATGGCCACCCGTGCACTGTGCGACATCAACCCCCAATACCGGGAGAGACGAATCCCCGACGATCCGCTCACTGGCTCCATGTGGCTCGGGACTATACCCAAAAAATATCTGTTTGCACGTCTCCTTTGAGCGTGGTAGGGTAGAAATCAAAACACAGTGGGAACTCACACGAGACAAATGACGATCTCAGGTCGACAAACTGACCTGTACACATGTCACCAGGGAACTGCTATCTGACGATATGTATAATACCAGGCGAGTCCTGTCCGGTGTACTCATAACCCAATAAGCACCTGTATACATCTTAGGTGAACCAACTGACACCAATGGCTTGTAAGACCGGCCATCGCCCCTTGTTGGGGTCTCGACTGTATACACTAGTCTACTCTGGAGTATCGATGCCCTGTCTCGAAACTCCCACGACTAGGGACACTTTAAGGATGCGCTTACAGACCCCAGCTCCCACGTATATGATCGCCATCATACTGCTGGTAGTCAAGCAAGAATCCTATGGGCTCTATCATCATGCAATAGTGAACTAAAGCATGTATACGATGATAAAGACAAACCAGATAGCATACTATCATCTTGAGTAAGACTGTCATATCGGTATAGGTCCTGCCTCAATCATTGCAATCACGTACCTGTGATCCAATAATTGACTTTGAGGGCACTATCTCCAACAATCTCCCACTTGCACTTAAGGCTAATTATTGCGATGTCGCATATTCATAGCCCGTGTGATACCGAACACCCAACTCCTCTACTAATCAGTTTCACAAAGCTAGTTTGTAAAACTCTTGTGTTCGAGAAATAGCCTCAGTGAGTGGATCCGCCCTGATGTTTCTTTCTATATCTCTCTAAATCTCAAATTCACGGAGAAAGTCATCTCCCGAATCGAGTAATACCTGTCTTAGAATATGTCAGAATATCTGATGGGACCTAGTTCATAAATGAACTCCAAATCCAAACTTCTTAGACTGTATCGATAACTGAACCTAATTAGTCTCCAGCACCATGCCTCCCACAGTATCCTCTTGGACCACCTGTCCATAATACTGTCTCTCGTCAGAGGTAAAACTATAACTCTGATAATCCAGGTCACCTTGGAAGCCTGGAATGATAACCGTCTCCCGAAGGAGGCTGCCGTCATCAAATCCGTAGAACATACACTCATGTTCTAAAACTGCTTCCTTATGTTTCTTCAGGATTGGATTAATATAAACTTATCGCAACTTGTGCATAAACAACATCTGGTGTGGTACTTGACATCTCATGATTGACTCAATTGCCTAAGCAAGTGATCTGCCAATCATGCACATCCCTCTCTCCTTTAGTCTGTAAGACACCTTTAGAGAGGGTGACTCCATCACCTGCAGGTACACTACCATGCCAGGAGTCATCTATTCTAAAATACCATTAGAATACTGTCAAAGCACCCATATTGGGAAACTACCTAAATCTAGATCTAAAACCATAAATCTAGTAATCAGAATGTTAGATATTATATCCATATCCTTTGTGGAGAAACAACTGTGTGGCAACCACAGTACAACCGATCGTAGTATAGGAATTTTACTTCCTACTCTGTGTATGTCATCCAAATACCAGGACATCACACCCTACTACCTTCTCAACAGATCCATCCCCTATTCTGATGAAGTCAAACCCATGACTGTCACATCAAAATTAGATGATCTTATCTCCGCTATATTTGCTCAAGCCTATAAATAGACATAAGCAACTCGCCCATTTATACTTCCGCTGCTTCCACTGACTATGATAACCCTCTGGCAAAATAATATATATTTACACTTCTAAAGCTAGTTTAGAACGATGTTATACTTATCCTCCTGCCGGGTCTCATAGTCTGGAATAACAGTAGTGTCAAGTCTGGGTAAACAAGAACCTCCCTGTCAGCGTCCTTGAGGGTACCGGAGTACCTCTCGGGTGTCTGAGGTTACCCACCATATCTGCGGAGTGGCTAATGGAATGTCAAACCTGATTGAATATATAGGTCCTATTAAATTTTCCATAATCGTTTGCGGTTCTGGAATTACTTCCAGTTCTACCATACTCCCACTACTATTTTCTGAAAAAAAATATCCATTTTACTAAAACTGTGGCGAGTCAAGAACAATATCACTATTGATCTTCCAGATGGTAGAAATGTCAACCCTCGTCAAAGCGAGGGTTAACCCACAAACAGCCATTACAGAAACGTGCCTTGAGTTATCCAGTGTCTGGTTTTAAGCATAAGCTGGACAACTCCCCTTACTTTAACATCGTTTAAGATATGAACCATTCTATATACAATATAGAAATCGAGGCACTAATTTAATTGGAACCAGATTCAAATCATGCAGCTGTCTCCAGTGCATATCAACTTAATGGAGAGAGACTAATCAGCATTACTCAACTTAGGAATACATCCAATTATGAGTAATCCGAAAGAGAAACAAGTTTCTCAAAATCATTACTTCCAACTGAATACCAATTACAAGAATCTACATCTTCGATTTCTTTGAAGAATCCCGATACTTGCGATACCTGGTTCTCTACTTTATTCTTACAACCACAACTTCTCAAAACTTAGACATTGTATTTCTACGAAACACTTGTCTAAAAATTAGAGAAGTCACAAGTAAACAGAACATAGTACGAGGACCTACCCCTTTGTCCTGACGGACACTGGACAACATATAATACTCTGTATAAGTCCGCTGAGTTGAATAACTCAAAACCTTGTGCGTCGTTGGCTGAAAACTGTACCCAGGCGATTTCCTCAATTATCACCAATTACAACGAATTCCGATACAATGAGGATGATCACCTAATTCCCAATAACTTACTCCCACTCATCATCTGTAAACTGTACAGATATGAGAATGAAACCTAGTAAATACATACCCTGGAGTAAGTATCTAATCGGGAAAATAGTTTTCCTTTAACAATGTACTGAAACATGAAAAATGTTTCGTAGGGGTATCCTGGTATTCTTTAGTAATTCCTCTTCCAAAATCCAATTCATGACTATAACCGTATATCTCTTTGCCATCTTTCCAAATCCCTTTATTTTTCTTTAGTCATTACCTTCTGTACACCATCGTTAGGCTAACTGGTTTTCTTCCTTCCCTACCGTTCGGCACCAGCCTATGGTTTGGAAGAAGACTATCCAGTAAGCATAATAGGTGCACTCTCCTAAACTTAGGAGTACTCGCAACTTGAGAGAAGGTGATGATAAAAGACAACTGAATAATACCTTATTCTATTTCTCCCAAACTGGGGTGAAAGCAAAGGTGAAATAGGAGCGGCGATGAAGTACGTGTTTTGGTCGTGAATGATAACAGTCGCAATTTACTTTGCCCTCTTTCTAATCCCTTTATTTTGTCTTTAGCTATTACCTTCTGTACACCCTACTTAGACTAATTGGTTTTCTTCATTCCCTACCTTTCGGCACCAGCCTATGGTTTGGAATAAGACTATCCAATAAGCGTAATAAGTGTACTCTCCTAAACTAAGGAGCCCTCTCAACCTGAGAGAAGGTGATAATAAAAGACAACTGAATAAACCAATTCTATTTCTCCTGAACCTGGATCCATCCTCGAAGAAGTCCCTTCGAGTTCGTATATAACCATACGCTGGATCTATCCAATGGAAGTGTATGTCCGTAGTAATACGGGGTGTTCTGAGAAATACAAAGGGTAAAAGAAAGAGTGGCAATGACTTATGCAACTATAGACAATTCAAAAGCCAGTATTTTAAGAAGGTTCGGTCAACATGGTCACTGAGTCATAGTCTAGGGTCGGTCAAAGGTCGCTGCCAAAGAGAGAGAGAGAGAAAAAAACACTCTGCGTGCACTCTATCCTAGATCAGAATGGTTATCACTTTATCTAATCAGGAAACCTCCCGCTGTAATCTTAAATTCTCCTCCAAACCTGAAAGAAGAAATAGTCAGGATCACCCGAGGAGTAAACCAACTCATCAGTGAGAATCGGGATCCAACTATCATCGCATGATAACTTGATGGAAGCCACTCAAGTTATCACACTCCAGAAGGTATGCGCATGCCTGGCAAGTTTGCTTTATGTTTGAAACTCCCGATGTGATTTTTGCCCCATGCTCTTATGATCGTGACTTTGGCCAACCCATCATAAGTCATATGCCAAGTTCTACCCGTCATCATCCAGGTTAATTTGAACCCACCCGTACATACCCTTGACTTTGGCCTACAAGGTAATACGACTGTCCCAAACCAACGCATCTATCTACACAACAGATGAATGCCCAGCAACTACCAAACACTATGCCTTGACTTTGGCCAAACAAACATAGCTTGAATACTACTGACTATCCATAAGACATGACGAAGGGCTACGGCTGGTTTTTGGCGAAAAACCTTTAACGTAATGAACATGATATCGCTGAAGGAACCTGATAGCTTTTTATAAAATATAGTGACGAAAAAACCTTTTTCTAAAGAGGTCATTCCCGGTGAGGGGATCTCGGCTCTTTCCTCGTGGAATGAGGTGCAGGATATTCCATCTGAATACCACGATGCAAAGCAACTTGTAATCGACTATAGTATAGTTATTACCCTGACGCAAACTTCTGCCCAAGGGGTCACTCCTGGTGAAGGGATCTCGGCCCTTGCCTCGTCGAATGAGGTGCAGGATATTCCAACTGAATATCACTATGCAAAACAAAAGGAAACATCTTTGTAATAACAACTTTTTAAATTGGTTCCAACAACATCAAATATGGGTTTGTTTTAATCCTTGCATTGATAAGAATCAATGCAGTCCGATCAATCAATCACACCAGAAAAGAACGAAAATAAAAAGTACGTATATGCCATCCGCATTCGCCACTGGGTCCCGTCATCACCTGTTAGGTTACTTAACTAACGACAGAGCGGGGGTTGGACTAGCGCGGGTGTAAAACATATACAACATCTAATAGTATATATACCAAAATACAGTAATCGCTCCTGGCGTGATAATATGCAACATTACAGAAAAGTAATAAGCATCACAGAACAATACAGATAATCTGGGATCCCCAGGTTTCACAGAGCCGCTACTGAAACCCGACATTCCCCTGGTCGTGTGGATAGCCTGTGCAATGAAACCTAGACCCCTATGGGTGCGGCAAGTTACCCGCCAAAATCTGAAGCGAGGTAGTCCCCACAGCCTAGTGAATGGAACACCCGACACTTTACGGAATCTGGTAAATTGAGCACCCCTCCTTAGGCCAATCTGTACCCCCTACGAGTGCGGCGAATAGTCTGCCAATTCTAGAGTGAGGTCCCTCTGCCTCTCAAAGCCATGAGATACAGACCCGTTGCCCTCCAGAACCCGGCTATCCATGCACTCCGTCGCGGGGTAAACCTAGTACAGAAATGAAAAATATGTACAACGGGTACATCAACCTCAACCCGGTCGTGCCCTAAAAGAATATTATACAAACAGGTAGTAACGGCAGTCCACATGTTGGACGCTCGCCCCGCAATATCAAATGTACAAATAAATCCAAACAGCACTATCATTGCATCCTGTTATCCACCACGACATATCCACAACAACATAGCACAACACAGAACATCAACGCGAATGTCACGTTCGCAAACCCGTCTAAAAGAACTATAGCAATCAGACGCGGTTTACCGATCAAATAACATTCCCGGTCGGAGATATAATATAAATACTGCATACTAACAAATTTAAAATTTCGATCGACTAAATTTCCCGAAGTGGGCCCCACGTACATCTGCTGTACAGTAACAAAATCTGGGCCCAAAAGAACAGTACCGGAAACAACAATTTCCATACAAGAATCCACAGTAGAAAATTGACCAACTGAAATGCCAATACGGCCGCGGTTCCGCGGTCAAAGGTAGGCTTTGACCGTGGTTCCGCGATCGTACGGACGATTCAGTGTATCGTTTTTCTCCATTATTCTTAAAAAAGTCTGCTTGAATTTCTGTGATATGTAAAATTATTTGTAGACACTGTTTAAAATCGACAGAAACTCAGAACATGGAATTTGCGGATTTTGAAAATCCGTTCGATCGATATTTTAAACGCGTTAGCACAAATTAGTATAGCTTAATGGTGAGGCTCTGATACCACTGTAAGTCCACGGTAGCGCCCCGGCCGTCTAACAGACGCCAAATGCGGAACAAAAACTTTTTACAACTGGCGCTATCGCGTACTATAACCCGGATCTGCCATTAAAGCTAAACTAACAAACTACAAAGTGGGAAATGTTATACCGAACGATCCGAGTCCTTCGGTCTTCAACCATCATCCCACGCTTTGTTGCGGCTGCTCCGATCTCCTGAATCTCCAATCTTCTCGTCCAGGTGGCACCACGTCGACGGATCTTTAAACGGGCTCCCGCCTCTGAACCGAGGCAACTCGGTCGTCAAATTTGCTGAAAGAGACGACCAAGATGATGTAGAGAATGAGTAGAACACTTTGTCTCGTTACGTCCAAGGCTATAGACGAACGGTTAATGAAGTTGCCTTTTGGATCGGGTGATAAGAATTTGAGCTATATGAAATTTCCATACACAAATCTATCATAATCTTTTCCCAAGTCAACAACCATATCCTCCACCAAATGAATGGCCGGCCATTTATAGAAGCAAGGGAGGTGAGTGTAGGAGCTAGGAGGTGACCACAACCATAAATGAAAGAATGAGTCATAATACACCTAGTATGAACTCATTAAAAGCAAACCAATGAACTTAAACCTAGTCATTAACCTAGTCATCAAGCATTTAATGAACGAATGAGTCATGAAGCCTAGTCACCATCCTAGTCATCATCTAGAAGCTTCCACACTCATCTCAAGAAAAGATAAATCCGTCTTTAACCGAATGTTAAAAGACGGGTGATAGAAAACTGGAAACTGGCAACTTCCAAAATTGATCCTGAAACGAATTTCAGAATAACCCCGTATCAGTATAAACATACCCGCATTTGTATTACGACTGAATACAAATGCATCTGAGACAAAGATATTATATCTACACAGTATAATACTTGGATCCGGCTTATACCAAAACCGACCAGTATTATCTGTCCGAAATATGACACGTGCGAAAACGCACGTGCATTTTCCGAACCTTGCCATAAACCCATACAGCCTCTACAACGTTTCGCCCGAACTTGGGAAACTGTCTGTGGGGGACTTTAATGACTCATCAACACAGTGGCACTGGGTATAACCACTAGCACGTCAGAGGTACGAGCTGTACGTAACGTTTTTCCTATGTATTGATTGGTAGGGAAGATGACGAGCAAACTCATCTATAAACCCTACTGAGCCTAACAGTGACAATATACATACAGTCCGGTCCGTTCGTCTAAAGAGAATCACATATCGAGTCTAGAGGGGTGGATAAAGTCAGACCCCTAATAACGTGATAAATCGTGTCGACATGAAGCCCATCACCACCTAAGAAACTACTGATCCAAATCAGTAATTTTCCACTACCTCGGCTGAGCATTTCTAGTGATGGCCACCCGTGCTCAGTGTGACATCAACCCCCAATACCGGGAGAGACGAATCCCCGACGATCCACTCACTGCCTCCATGTGGCTCGGGACTGTACCCAAAAAATACCTGTTTGCACGTCTCCTTTGAGCGTGGTAGGGTAGAAATCAAAGCACAGTGGGAACTCACACGAGACAAATGACGATCTCAGGTCGACAAACTGACATGTACACATTGCACCAGGGAACTGCTATCTGACGATATGTATAATACCAACTAGCATGTTCCCGGCGAGTCCTGTCCGGCGTACTCATAACCCAATGAGCACCTGTATACATCTTAGGTGAACCAACTAACACCAATGGCTTGTTAGACCGGCCATCGCCCCTCGTCGGGGTCTCGACTGTATACACTAGTCTACTCTGGAGTATCGCTACCCTGTCTCGAAACTCCCATGACTAGGGACACTTTAAGGATGCGCTAACAGACCCCAGCTCCCACGTATATGATCGCCATCATACTGCTGGTAGTCAAGCAAGAATCCTATGAGCTCTATCATCATGCAATAGTGAACT
Source organism: Agapanthus africanus (assembly GCA_030015575.1). Taxonomy (NCBI): domain Eukaryota; kingdom Viridiplantae; phylum Streptophyta; class Magnoliopsida; order Asparagales; family Amaryllidaceae; genus Agapanthus; species Agapanthus africanus. The sequence goes on along the minus strand of CM057337.1, from coordinate 564,460,806 downwards.
AAAGCATGTATACGATGATAAAGACAAACCAGATAGCATAATATCATCTCGAGTAAGACTGTCATATCGGTATAGGTCCTGCCTCAATCATTGCAATCACGTACCTGCGATCCAATAATTGACTTTGAGGGCACTATCTCCAACAGGTCGTGGTCGCGGAGGTTTTGCTGAAAGGGGACGGGGTGGCAGAGGCGGAGGACAGCCAGTTCCCGGTAGAGGGCAGGCTCAAGTGTTTGCTTTGACTCATCAGGACGCGCAGGCGTCCAAGGCAGTGGTTTCAGGTACTCTTTCAGTATGTTCCTTCGATGCACACATTTTGTTTGATACGGGATCTACGCACTCGTATGTTTCTACACAATTTGTGCCGAGGTTGGATCGAGAGTTGTGTTTGCTAGATCAGCCGCTTGTCGTGACTAATCTTGTTGGTGAGTCGTTTGTTGCGCGATACGTGTTTTGGTCGTGTGCCGTTCGTATTGGAGATAGAGATTTGTCCATCGACTTGATCCTTCTTGAGATGTTGGACTTCGACGTTCTCTTGGGCATAGACTGGTTAGCTACTTGCTACGCCTCCATGGACTTCCGTGAGAAGACAGTCAGGTTTTGTTTTCCGGCCGAGTCAGTTCTTGTTATTCAGGGGGACCGTGGTGCCGTTCCTCACAGTTTGAATTCAGCCCTTTGCGCTAGTCGGCTTTTAAGGAGGGGAAATCGGGGATTCTTGGCTTTTATTCGAGATACTAGAGCCACAGTAGATTCGTTGGACCAGGTTCCTATTATGAAAGAGTTTCCCGACGTATTTCCCGATGAGTTACCTAGATTGCCGCTAGAGCGTGAGATTGAGTTTTTCATTGATTTGATCCCCGGCACGAGGCCTATCTCTATACCGCCTTACCGGATGGCCCCGGCGGAGCTTAAGGAGCTTAAGAATCAGCTACAAGAGTTGCTTGATAGAGGACTTGTGCGTTCGATTGTTTTTCCTTGGGGAGCTCTTGTTCTGTTCGTCAAGAAGAAAGACGGCAGTTTGAGGTTATGCATTGATTATCGTCAATTGAACCGAGTTACGGTGCGAAATAGATATCCTTTATCTCGCATTGACGGTTTATTTGATCAGCTCCAGGGTGCGGGACATTTTTCCAAGATTGATTTGAGATCGGGTTATCATCAATTGCAGGTTCGGAATGATGACATTCCGAAGACTGCTTTTCGTACGCGCTACGGGCATTATGAGTTTTTGGTGATGTCGTTCGGACTCACCAATGCCCCAGCAGCGTTCATGGATTTGATGAACCGGATTTTCAGTCCGTTTCTCGACCAGTTTATTATTGTGTTTATTGATGGCATTCTAGTTTATTCCAAGAGTCGAGAGGAGCATGAGCAGCACTTGAGGATTGCATTGCAGACATTGAGAGAGCACCAGCTGTTTGCTAAATTCTCGAAGTGTTCCTTCTGGCATGATAGTGTTGACTTCCTGGGTCATGTAGTTACAGGAGACGGTATTCGTGTGGACCCGAGGAAGATCGAGGCCGTACAACTTTGGCCCAGACTTGTATCAGTGACAGATATTCGCAGCTTTTTAGACTTAGCAGTTATTATCGCCGCTTTGTGCTGGACTTCTCGAGTATCGCTGCACCGCTGACCAGACTGACCAGGTAGGGAGTTCCTTTTCTTTGGACTGAGGCATGCGAGCAGAGTTTTCAGCAGTTAAAGACTCAGTTGACGACTGCACCAGTTTTATCTTTGCCTTCTTAATTGGGCGGCTTTGTCGTTTACTGTGATGCTTCTCGAGTGGGGCTCGGTTGTGTATTGATGCAGCATGGTAGAGTTATCGCTTATGCTTTCCGGCAGTTGAAGAAGCACGAGCAGAATTATCCCACTCATGATCTTGAGATGGCCGCGGTGGTCTTTGCACTTAAGATTTAGAGACACTACTTGTATGGGGAGTCGTGTCAGATTTTCATGGACCACAAAATCTTGAAGTACATCTTCCAGCAGCAGGATCCGAATTTGAGACTGCGCCGTTGGATGGATCTTGTGAAGGATTATGATTGTGAGATCCTTCATCACCCGGGCAAGGCGAATATGGTAGCCGATGCTTTGAGTTGTAGGCCCGAGGGTAGCTTTTCCTAGTTGAGCGCAGTTTAATAGACAGTCTTCTGCAGATTGGCAGATCTTGTGCGACAGTAAAGTACAGTTTGAGTTCACTTCCACTGGGGGATAGCTTGCTCATGTCCGCGCCCGTCCACTTCTACTTGATCATATTCGTAAGGCACAGCACGACGATGCCCGTTTGTCTGAGATTCTTGAGCATGTTCGGTCGGGTAGAGATTTGGAGTTCTTGATTGATGACCAGGGTGTGCTATATTTCGGGACTCATTTGTGTGTACCTGATACCGATGGGTTGAGACGCGAGGTCCTAGAGCAGGCACATCAGTCAGCTTATAGTGTTCACCCAGGTTCCACTAAGATGTATCGTGACTTGAGAGATATCTACTAGTAGACAGGGATGAAGAGTGATATTTCGGATTTCGTTTCGAGGTTCCTTACTTGTCAGCAAGTCAAGACTAAGCATCAAAGACCGGCAGGAGAGTTACTGCCACGACCCGAAATTTAGCTCGTGACCGGCACTTAAATCACGCAACGTCTAAAGGCGTAATGGAATTTGAGTAAGCCGAAGCCGAGAAATCAAAACTCTTTTAAGAAAATAAAAGAGGTGAAGTTTTGAAATAAAGGGATAAGGAAATCAAGTTTTCTTAATGCATAGAAAAGGGACATGAAAATTCAAGTGAAAATTTTCTAGTTTGAAAACATGTTTCATCTTTTAAAAATTTGGGCAGCAACCCCTTTGTATTTTTTATCCAAAGCCACAAATACATAATGATAATAAAGGCATCTCCAACCAGAAGGTAGCTCTTCGCCAAACGGCGGATCACAACCACGCAAGACAGTATATATAAGTATACAACACCCAAAGGCAAAGATCAACACCAAATATAAAGAGTAAAGCGAGATATCAACCCAAAAGGCGAACATAAAACCCATCTCTCAAGTCTCGCAACTACAAGTCTCACTAAGTCTCATTACTTATACAATTACTAGTTTTGACTGATGGAGTTGACTAGATACAATATGAAATATAAATAAAAGAGTGGGTACGATACAAATGTCCCACCTATCAAAGCAATCACCCGAAAGCAACTGTGTGCCAGCGATGCCGCTACTGATCCATGCGGTCAACCAGTAAGAACTGTGGCACAACGGGGGTGAGTTGCCAACTCGTGAGTAGAAAAATATCAACAAGTAGAAATCGAATAAACAAAGACTCCTAGGTAAACTATATCATGAAGGTAATACTATGATATCTAGGGTGACCGTATCTGTATATGTGTAAACACTAATATCAATGTCAATCAGCATGTGGATATCATCCAACAATATAATCAATGTCTGTATGCATGTGGATCACGTCCACGTGTCAACCAATGAAACAACAACATCATGCATGTAAATATCATAAAAGTATATGCATGGATGTATGAGGATATAAATCAACGTGTTTCCCTCGCGACATATCAAAATCATGGAACCTGGGTGTCCAGCATCGACACTCGAAAACATCATGAAACCCGTGTCCAGTATCGACACGTAAATCCTCATATCTCGGGCTCCGTCGGTCCGGATCGGCCTACGGGCTCCGTAAGTCCGGATCGGCCCATATCATCTCTCGACTCCGGTCGATATCCTCCGGATATCCGCCGAGCCCAAATACTATCACCGGTAGGTAGTAGTCCCTCTGCCAGGCTCACCGTCAACTGCAAAGCAATCCTTTCTCGCCTCGGGGTACCATACCGGGTCCACCATGTACCCGCAATCGGCCTCATCCAGCTCCTCGAATCGGGTTTCACATGTCACACGCCTCAGGACCGAGAAAACGCATGGTGGACGCACTGAAATATCATATCAAGAGAAACCGGGTTTTTAAAACAGTACATGCTTTCTTTTGAAATAGCCACGGTTCTCAAATCCAGAAATCTCATGAAAACAGCATATCTTATTGCGTAAAAGCTTAAAGCATGATGTATGAGACATATAACAGAAATGTAAGCACATCCATATATCATGCAACATGGAATAGCAATATGCGCATATCGAGGAAAAACCGCTCTTTGAAATGAATCCAGTTTAAAAATATATCCCGAGGTTCCCAAATTCTCTAAAGTCCAATGCAACATCGTATAAAGGTGCATATGCAACTATAGCAAGTAAATCGTGCAACGAGTCATATCATGATGCAGCAAATCCTACTGTGTAGTGACATAGCAATTATCTATGATGAAGTGTGTGAGCCGGCAAATCTGTGTACGTGTAACATACGCATCATCGATAATGGTGTAAGTGTACTAGCACAGGTATATGCAATGCAATGAGAATAACATGAATGCAGCATAAGGTAAATCATATGCAAATGCTGATGGGTATACGTATCTAACATGACCGAGTCGGTGAATCTAACAATCGACATCTTTCCTCATGACATCACGTATGGTATAATTCATCGTACGGTATCCTCTAGTCAAGGGTATGGATTAATCATCAAGTCAAACTCATCACGTACGGAAAATCATCGTACGGCGGCATTAAACCAATAGGGATCCTATCAACCTATATGACAATGAGGGTACGACCTAATGTCACGTACAGCCTATCATTCATGATTCACAACATGTATACATATACATATCCATATACCTATGTCCTAAGTCACATCCATAACAATCTCATATCAGGGGACCGGCAAGGTATCAATCCTCTCAATCGACTCGCATCCGTATACCAACATATCATCATACCACATGCCAAATCGTATTCTCTTTTCATCGAATCTATATCTCACATAAGGTAAATTTACAATTACATTCCACCTTCACTATAAGCATACTTATCTAATCTAATAAACACACCCAAACTATACAATCAGTTTTTAAAAGATACGAATCATAGTTTTGAAAGTCGGGGCTACGGTGTTTTAAGGATAAGATATCATTTGAAAATCCGTAACGTCCCTTAAGGTATCTGTTTAAAAGATGAATACGATTCTTCAGTTTGGAAATAGGTATGGTCCGGATAACACATTTACGTCGGCTATGTAGTCTTATAGTACCCTAAACGACAATATCATCAAACATCATTCTCAAATCCCGTCATCACATATTAGTCGTACCATATCACTTCTAACTATCCTTTAGTTTCTAATATAGTTTCTCTAACTATATTTTAACTCTAACTATAGTTTTCTATTAATGGTTTCCTTAACCAAATACTATTAATCGGTTTCCATTAAAAACTTGTGGGGGTGATATACGCCATCCACCCGACTTCCCCCATGGATATAGATCCACTCACCTTGATCCTTGCTTTTTCGAAGTTGATGATGTCATGCTCCGTGCCTCGGAATCCACACGGAGGTACCAACAATAATACACAAATCGCAATCGCTATTAACATTACGTCCGGAAAACCAAAACGGCACACGGCTCGCCTATAGGTTAGAACCTATAGCCCACGCATGCAAAACCAACCAATTATCCCTAGTCGTTGATGTACAAACATCCAACAACCAAATACAAATCCAAATATCAAAACTTATCATTCAAAATACGGAAAAAACGAAAACAGCAACATAGGAAAACCCTTCCCAGATTTCATTATAGGACAAACTAAGGGATTTTGCACATAGGGTTGCTCTAGATATAACAAAACAAGGCTAACCACCAAAAACATACGATTTCCCCTCTAATGTGGCTGCAATTTGCAGCCACAGAGAATAAATTTGCGGCCAGAAAAAGGGGGCAGGGGCTCAGGTTTCAAGGGGTGGTTCATGGTTGCCTGCACGTCTCGTGGTCATGGGAACTTATTTTATAAAGGCCTCGGGTCATCCCAGATTCCTATATACCATCACTAATTCCATAAAAACCCGATATCGACGAATCTAAAGTTCATATTTTGTGCTTTTGGTCACTGGTCCATGTCAAGAATTTGTCTCTAGGGTCTTGTAACAGCCACTAGGCATCACCCAATCCACACAACACTCAAACCCCTTTATAGCAATTTCCAAGTTCACAAATCCACATTTTAACCCCATTTTTAAACTAACTAGAATGCTAGGAAAACATAACTAACTAAGTGAAGGGTAATATACCTCATGAATGCCACCAAGCAAAACCCTAGAAGTCCAAAGTCCTCAAAATCCAACATTGATGGGTCCAAAGTTTAGAGCGTAAAGACGGCATCAACTTTTGTGAAGGGGGTTTAGGGTTTTGGTGAACATTTGGAGATGATTCCTTGCGGTAGAAATGGAGGGAAATGAGGTTGAGGGAGATGAAGAAAAAATGGAGAAAACAAATGGGGGGGTGAGGATATAAGGCAGCCCTCTCTCTCTCACTCTCTTATTCTCACTCTCTCTCACTTATTTACCCAACTCATTTTCTTTTCTCACCAATAAACACATAAACCCAATAAAACAATACAAAGGAAATAACATGTAACATGTCATGGTGCACTGACCATGGCAAATTGTAGAAACACGGATTTGGCCTAATCGTGATTAGCACTGTACTAATCGGGTTTTTATTCAAACTGCATATAATAAATTTTAAAAATGCCAAATCCTTTAAATATATTTTTAAATGAATAAATCATTTTAATCTCTAATTATTTCACAATTATTGGTATATATTTATACCCTTTTTTCGAAAACCCCAATTTCGCAAATCGGCAGTTTTCAGGAAATATATTATTTTAATATTAAATTCCAAAAATAATATTTTATATTTTCTGAAATGTTACAATCTTCCCCCCTTAAATAAATTCGGTCCCCGAATTTAAATTTAAATCTCCAAAATCTAAAACATTTCAATACTCAACTCAAATCAACGGGGCTCCGAAGTCATGGAAGATGCAGAAATAACACAGCGCATCGCGTGCGCCTGAAAACGAGTATAAAACTCAAAATCGAACTCCATCAAGCGTCACGCAAATCATCGGATTTGCACGCATATCCTTGGAGTTACAATGGAGATACAGATCTCGTAGTCCACTACAGAAATCCAATGTACACTAGTCAAATACTATGATACGTGTATAGTAAGCATCCTTGAAAAATTCAAAATCTGAATAAAATACATGCAAAATCTTTTCTGAATCGCTGCATGATGCATAACTCACGGCATAAGTGACGGACGCTCGTTTGTAAAATAATAATGTATGTTTTGCTAAATATACGTTCCGTCATTTCTAAAATATCCCAAAAGGTTTTCTTTTTGTAAACGTTCGTGTCGCTCACAGACACGTAAGAAATAGCGAGACTATAGCCCCTTTTTGAAAACCTCTGGTTAAACTTTTAATACATGCAAAATACTCAGGTACTGTCATCAGATCAGTCATGTTCGGCTACTACATAACATAGTGCCCATCATGAAAACAATATGCTCAAAAGCAAAATCAGCCTCAAAAGGCGTATCCAACAATCATGTGCGCCTGGTGCGCACGAAAATCAAATCAAAATACAAGTGCCACAATATGCACCAAAGCCAAAACTAGGTGCAACGGGTGTGCACGAAACCATCTGTCCAGTGTAACGGGTGTGCACGACAACATCATCTAATAATCTAGAGTGTACGGAAATCTCAACCCAGTGTAACTAATCATGCACGAAGAAAAATCCCAAATCGATGCATCTTGTGTGCACAAAATACCAATCAATAACTCAAATGCGTAAACAGCAACACCGAATGCACCAAGGTGTATGAAATCATGAACGTGTGCTAATGCGTCCACAAAACACATATCAATGCACTGCAAGCACATATAAGCTATACCGAGTGCCGAATCAAATCGAGTGCATACCACACGCACAAAATCAAATCAACTGTATGAAATCCATGAAATCATAAATATGTGCAGCCAAGGCACAAAATCAATATCAAGTGCGATAGATATGCACAGATCATAAACCAACACAACGGTGTATAAAAAAACATATCTCAACTGCAATAACTATGCAAAAAATGTAAATACCCAGTAGGTGCAACCATGGTGCACTAAAACGATATCACGAAACTCAATCATCAAATCTCAACTCCAAGCGATATAAGCGTGGTACTCGAATCACAAACGCAAATCTCAATAAATGACATTGAGGTACATCTCCTACAATGTCGAAAAATGTCGGTGTGCCCAAAACTGGCAGAGCAAGAACATCCGCTTGCCTCCTGCTCACGGTTTGGCGTCTTCTGTCTCTGGGTCCTCATTTTCCCTTCGGATTGCCAATCTCGCAATCCATCGGCTCATCGGCCCGGTCAGGTGTGATAACGGGAATGATTCTGTTCTGGCAGTTCTCTGGTCATCTCTCGGCCAATCATCACGACCACTCGTAAAGCAGCACGTCACTGGCGCCCGCCTCTGGCCCTCTGAATGCACGTCACACATTTGATCCTCGGTGCAAATCTTATCGCAGTAGTATCCTGGAAGGAACTCGCTCAAGGACTCTTCCGATCTCGCATGCCGAACTATACGGAAGCTGGTACTCTTGCATAATCTTTTCTCGTGTTCTGGACATCTGCGTTTCCAGCACAACATTTCCTCAGGAACTGGCCTCATCCCAACGCCTCTGTATACATATCAGATCTCGCATCCCGACGGGGAGTAACAACAGCTCGTCAGCGTCTCGCACGAACCTCTGGTTCCACTCGTCTGTATCACCGTACACTTTGACGTCACGTCATGCTATCTGCGCACTGCAACTGTTCTCGGCCACGGTCAATCTGGAGTCTCTCACACGGACTCGAAGTTACGAACCCGGTATCTTCATCACTCTATAGAAGATATCCGGCCAAACACGTCCTCGGGAACTCATCCCAACCATCGGAAGAATGCTCAATACTCTTCCGTTCTCAATCAACTCACAGCGCATTTGGGCGAGGTCCTCTATCCGAAGCTGGTCAGCTTGTTGATCTCTTATCACATGAAATCCGGACGACGCTAAATTTTTCGATCGAGTCATCAAAGTCCCAAAATTTCCCGAAATCTCAACACCTGAGCACAGTCTACTAATATCTGGTACATACCATAGTACCTAAGGACCAGCCGTAGAAGGGAAAACCCAAGCCTCACTGATGGCACCGCTAAACTGCTTCAAACCCTAAGGTTCAAAAGCGGTTCCAAGGTCATCATGTCGAGTTAGGGTTTCATTCTTCTAGAGAGTCCACAGAATCACTTGCATGTTCCTCTGAATACCTTAAACTTGGAAAAATGAGTTTCTGACATTCGTTCGAACTTTTTAACTTTGCCTAGGCATCATGTGAATACCTTTCGTCTCTCAACTCAAGGTAGACTAGCTATCATCTGTCGTATCTCTGCCTGGAGGCTCCAGCGACCTCAGCTCGTAAGCTCTGGAAGCGACATCTCATCAATCTCAGCAACAGCTAGGTCATCTATCTGCACGGTAGACGACATCATAATGTATGAAGTATGTTGTACATCAACAGTTCTCTCCCAACTGGCAGCCTCTATCAATGGCCCAATCATCCGTTGCAAAACCAAACACTCGTCTCAACAAGAGGTCACAACACAACACTACATCGAGACGTTCCCATGTCACCAGAAAACATAATGGTCAGCCCTCGAACCAGACGAGCTTGCCCTGACCACAACACTAGCAGCAGCTCAATCTGCGCTTAAACAATGGTGACAGGAACCTCAAGTGTGTATCGATGAAAGCAGATCAAGGGCATGAAAGGAAGCGACAGATCCAGAATGGATACATGATCATAAGAATAAACAACATAATGAAAGTATGATCATGGAAACGAATAGAATCAAGGATCTCAAATGGATGTATATCATGGGTACGAAGTGAAGGGTAACGGTAGCGCCCCGACCATCAAAATGCGGACAAAATGCGGAACAAAAAATTCTAAACTGGCGCTACCATTACCCGAATCCCAGATCGACCTTAAACCCTAAACTAACAATCTAAACAAAGAGTTAGAAAGGTTATACCGAGTTGATCCGTGTCCTTCGGTCTTCATTCCAAGCTCCTGGTGGTTCGTTGATGTGGTTTGGTTGCCGGTCTTCCTTCATCTCCGATGATCCACCCAAGGGAAACGGCGCAAGCTCCAAACTCGTCGAACGAGACAACCGACGCTCCAAAGTCGCTAGCGATGGAGAGTGGGGGTATATGGAAGAGTCACTACAATTTTCTCTCAACTCATGTGCTCATGGGAGCAACCATAGAAGATAAATTGAGGTGATGAAGCTTTGGCATGAGCTAGAATGGCTAAGTCTTTTGTGAACTTGAGAGAGTGAGAGAGTAGGCTAGCATGTGTGAAGTAATCAACCAAATGAAAAAGAAAAAACTCCCATCAAGCAAGTGGTCGGCCCCCCTCTCTCAATCACCCAAAAAATTATCATTTCCGATTAATCAAATAAACAATGTCCAAACCATACCTTGCTACATGCCCAAAGCCATGCTTAATACCATGCTCATGCCACATCATACCCTCCACCTCATTATGAAACTAATGAATTTCCATAAATGGAAAATCAATAATGAGGTGGCAAAACTTCTAGAAGCTATTCCGTATAAAATACGGAATACTTCCCGGTACATGTACCGAAATACATATACGCGTATTCGTACAAAAATACGAATAGCCAAGAGAGAAAATGTATAGTGAACAATAATACTAGAATACATATATATAAAAATACATATGTAAGTTATTAAATCAAAAACCTGATTTAATAATCCAGCTTAATCCTAAGCCGCTAGTATTATCAACCGTCCGATTAAAGTCTGCGGAGCATGCATATATTTAATCGAACACCTGTATGTACCAACATACGCCATGTACACCATATCGCCTGAACCGTGAAAACCCTCTGTGCGGGACTCTAAAGACTCGTCAATACGCTGGCAGTGGGTTTAACCACAAGCACGTCAGCGGCACTAGATGTACGTAACGGCTATCCAGGTATTGAACGAAAGGGAGGCCGACGAGCAAACTCATATAGAACCCCTACAGAGCCTGACAGTGACAATATCCATACAGTCCGGTCTGTTCGTCTAAGAGTATCGCATATCGAGACTGGGGGTGGATAAAGTCAGACCCCCAACAACATGACATTTAGTGTCGGCATGAAACCCATCACCACCTGAGAAACTATCGATCCTGGATCGGTAATTCTCGTCCACCGTGGCAACGGATTTATGGTGATGGCCATCCGTACACAACGCAACATCAACCCCCAATACCGGGAGAGACGAATCCCCGATGATTCGATCACTGCCTCCATATAGCTCGGAACTGTACCCAACTAAAACCTGTTTGCACGACTCCTTTGAGCCGTAGTAGGGTAGTAATCAAAGTGTTGGATATATGTATGCCCTAGAGGCCATTATGTGATAGTGGATGTATCTATACATGTATATATATATATTCGGTATGCATTCTTGCTCGACATGATAGTATGCTATCTGGTTCTTCTTTATCTGACATGTTGATTTGATCATGCTTGTTATTCACTCATACATGCTGATAAAGCCCTGAGGATATTGGCTTGACTGCTCTGATTATGATGGAGATCATACTAGTGGGACATCTGTAGTCTATAAGCATATCCTGGAAAGTCCCTAGTCGTAGGTATATCGAGACGGGGCATTGATATACCAGAGTAGACTAGCGTATATGATACTAGACCCATGTGATGGGCGATGGATGATCCCATATCCATTAGTGTTTGACATCAAGATCATATACGGGTGCTCAGTGGTGACTGGGTACACTGGACGGACTCGCCGAGAACTCCTATATGGAATTATATCTATCGTCGGATAGCAGTTCTCAGGTGACACTGGTACAGGTTAGTCTGTAGACCCGAGATCGTCATAGAGTCTTGTGTGTTCTCCCACTGTGCTTTGATTGCCACCCTACCACGGCTCTACTGAGTCGTGCAAACAGGTGGCCGTTGGGTACAGTTCCGAGACACACGAAGGCAATGAGCGATAGGAGGGGTTTCGTCTCTCCCGGTATTGGGGTTGATGCTGTGCTGTGCCCGACTGGTTATATCAGTAAGTCCCTGGCCAGGGCTGCTGAGATTTGCTGATAAGTGTTATCGGTAGTTTCTCGATCTGTTATAGACCATTCACCGGCACGACTTATTGAGTTATTAGGGTCGACGTGACCATCCCTAGGCTCGATATGCAGCATATCTGACGAAGAGACCGGACTGTACGATAGTGTTGCCGGATGGCTCGATGGGAGTTGTAGCAGGTTCGCTTGTTTTCTTCCGATCGCTCAATACCCGGGTGGCCGTTACGTTTAGCTGACCGCTTGCGGCTTGAGGGTACCAGATATGATCATCACCCTCTGCCGGTGTATTGACGAGTCTTAGAGTCCTACAAAGGAGTTACCCAGTCCAGACGAAACGTTGTGGTGCGCGTATGCGATATGCGCATGCACCCGATTAAAATGTGCGTATATGATACCGAACATTGATCGGGTGGCCTGCTTTTGGTGGGGTCGTATGAGATATGACCGGATTGATAAATTAAGTGTTGATTTATCATCTAACCATTAGTTTCCTCACTTGAAACCTTTTTAGGGTTTGATGGATGTATGCATGCATGCATGTGTTTCTTTCTTTCATTCTAGTTTCATGCACATGTGGATGTGCATACATGCATACATACATACACCCATCCATCATGGTTGTTAGCATATGGAAATGGTGGCAATATAAGACTCACACCATGGATTAAATTATGGATTATTATTTAATTTTGGTTTTAAAACAAAATGAAAAGGAAAGGATAATCATTCTAGCTTCTACATTCTTCCTTTGACCTAACCATGCTTACCTACCTCTTAACTTGAGTTATCCTTCTCTTTATCATTTAAAACTCAAGTTAAATAATGTCTCCATCACTTTAACCATGGTTCATAGTAAGAAGAAATAAAATATATATTGATATATTTCTTTTCTTCTAGTGAGTTATCTTTATCTTATTACCTCTTGTGAAAAATATTGCCACCATCTTCTTCCTCTTTCTCATTTGCTCTCTAGCTTTTTCTAGTGAGTAAATCACACTTAAAGAAAGGTTTTTGAAGTGAGAATCTTAACCACAACTTCATTCTACACAAGTTTAGCCAACTTGTTTAGAGTGTTCTCTTCGGTTTTACGAAGTTGCGAGCTTGGACGGAGAACTCCGTGGTGGATCGTCGTGGACACAAGAGGACTTCAAGAGGACTTCCATTTAACACCCTAGAGACCAAGGAGTCCAGCGAAAGGGAGATACAAAGGTTGTAGTCTCGAAACCCTAGATTAGTTCGCTTTAAATTTCGAAACCCTAATTTTCTAGGATCGATTCCTTTGCATGTTCGTTTAGCACCATAAAAATTTAAACTTTTGGACATGTGATGCTTCAAAACTCTTCATAGGGTGCTACACAAACCTAACATTGGTATCAGAGCCGACCTAGAACATTAGGCGACCCTTTTACGAAGTCAAAACTCCGATCGAACCGAAATACGGTTTTTTAGGATGCTCTATGGAAATTTTCTAAAAATTGACATTTTTCAGAATTAAAAATATGTAAAAAATACAGCAGGAAAAAATAAGGATTACGGTACAAAAATTATTCCATGAACAGTGATTGTTGCCGCGGAAACGCGGCCTAAGCTTGCTTAGGCCGCGGTTCCGCGGTCGTATCTATTAATTGATGGATAATATTTTTACAGTAATACATCAATCTTCTTGTATATTTTTTTGGATATTTTTAATCTGTATTTAGTTTGAAAAATTCCGGAGATGATTTTGGACCCGTCGATTCGATCGGAATTTTTTTTTCGTGGCTTTTCCGGGTAAATTAGAAAGTATTGAAGTGTTTGAACGAATATCATTTGCACACTATTCACGGGGTTTAAATACTTTGGAAATACGTGCAAGTCTTTTTGTAGTGGTCCCTCTAGAAGACAACAAACCTTAACTCGATTATGTGACCGTCTTGAACTGCCCTTTGAACCTTAGTGTTTGGGGCAGTACGGCGTGCCACATGTGAGGCGTTGGCTTGACCCTTCTACGGCTGGACCGCTACTACTGTGTCACACTCCAGGTGTTTGAACTCTGCTCAAGTGTTGGGTTTTAGTGAATCCTGGGTATTTGATCGTTCGTTCGAAAACTTCGATACTGTCTGTTTATCCGGAATGTGATGCAATGTGTGGAATTCATATTACTAGACATGAAATACGGAATATGTGATATTTTGCATTTGCGATGTCTAAAGAGAATGTGGATTCCAGATATTGCAGTTTTACACTTTCTTTTCTGTGACCGTAAGTGTAGTATGTACGATATCGCCGGTTTCGTTGCTATACATCAACGAAAATTGGGGTATGCATACTTAGTTACGTTGATGATATGAGATATTATGTGTTGCTGATATATGATGTGCAGGATTGTCGCGATTGAATAGCCGGGGGGTTTTATGTGAGATGAGAGTTTTATATTTTCATTCATGTAAATTCAAATGTAATGTAATATTCTTTTATTTGGGGCACTTCCGGGTTGAGGTTGTGTTACCAGTGTTGTATATTATTTACTTTTCCGCATTAGATGGACCCAAGGAGGGGAGCACAGGTGACCGGGTTCTGGGGTTCAGTGGGAGGCCATCTCGAGGAGTCGAGACCGGATCTCTTAAACTCCAGAATTGGCAGGGTCACTTGCCGCTCTCGTAGGGGTCCAGGGTGTGGGCTTGGCTATTCATCGCGACTGTGGAATCCGTATTTTCTATTCTGGCTAAATACTAAATACGGACGTCCTAGTATATCCCACGTTATATCTATATTTCTGCTGCCTGTGTTCTGTGATATCTGAGATGAATGACATATTATATATATGATATATAGTAGACGTTGCTTATGTTTTACACCCGCGCTAGTCCCGTCCCGGTATGCCGTTAGTTAAGTAACCTAACGGTGCATAACGGAACATTGCGGCGAATGCGGATGGCATAAGCGTACGTGTTATTTTCGTTTCTTTTCTGTGATTGGCTTAAGGACTTAAATGATGGGATTACATTAATGTGATTAATGTAAAGAAAATAAACCTAAAAGATGTTGTAGAATCGGATTTGAAAAACCACTCGGCTTTTTATGAAAAAGCTATATTTCAAAAACTGCGGAGCTTAAGCCACTCCTTTTTTAAAACCACTTGATTCTACAATGATATCAAGCTCAAAGCGTTAAAGATTTTCTTAAAAATCATCCGCAACCCTCCGTCATTTTAGGAAGTAGAGTACTTAGTATTCGTGCTACGTTTGTTGACCTTAGCCAAGGCATAGTGTACGGTAGCTAAGTGATATCTTCCTACAAATGCATATGATGCAGATTAATTAGGACGTGCATATGACTTTGTTGACCTTAGCCAAGGGTCATGTGAACGGGTCTAATTAATCAAGAAATGACGGGTTGAGCTTGACTAGTGCTCGTGATTTGTTGACCTTAGCCAAGGTCACGAGTATTAGGGGTAAAAACCACATCGGGAATTTCAATAGTTGAAATTTGCAATGAGATTGCATACCTTCCATGTGATGGTTGGATCCCGATCCCACTGTGGGCAATAGTTGCTCCTAGGAGAGTTTTACAGTTTACAATTAGCTAACTCATTAGGTGTCTAGAAAGGTGTTAACGGGGCTCCGCCTCTGGGAAAACGATGTTTACTCTAATTAGGTCCGTGCGAAAGCACGGGGAACCTCCCTCAAAGTACCGACACTGGCCTGGCTGAACGGTTAGCGAAGTTGTAGACTGTAATTAATCCTGGCTAGTTTTTCTTTTTAAGGTTTGAAAGAAAAACTCGATAAAAGCAGTGGGAAACATCGATTAGACAAGATAATAAACCAATCTAATCTATGCAAGAGCTTTCGCTGAGTGTATTCTTTTCTCTCTCTTAATGGCAGATACCCATGACTGGACTCAAGCTTTTACTAGATAAAAACAAACTGAATGGGACCAACTATAAAGACTAGCTGAGGAATCTGAAAATCGCCTTGACTTATGATAAAGTATCATATGTCCTCACGGCTTCAGCCCCGCCCGTACCTGGTCCAAAATCCTCAGTTGCGGACATTGAAGTCCGCAAGACATGGGACGCTGACTGTGCCACGGCCACATGCCTCACGCTTGCATCGATGGATAACACACATCAAAAGCAGCACGAGGACATGGACATTCACGGTATATTTGTAGCGTCTTGAAAAGTCGTTTTGGTGTTTTCCTGAAATTCGGTGAAAATTCGGTATTTTTCCGAAAACCGTCTTTCTTGTTATTTTGCAGTTTAGGGCTAATTATACCTAAAATGGATAGGTAATTGCTTGTTTTTAGTATCTAATGAGTTAATTATGAAATTCTGGTCGTTTAAAAATTTTCCCTAATTTTTCAATTTTTTAATATTATTTTAAGCCGGTAAGAAAATACATTAAATTAGCGATAAATACAAATTTTTCCGGGCTAATTTTAATTTCTAAAATTATGATAATTAAAATCTAGTGGTAACATAAATTTTTAGTAATTTATTTTGATTTTTAACAAATTTTTATGATATGAAACGAATTTATTGAATTTTGAGCTAAAACTTGCAATTTTTGACTTGTAGGGGGCCTTTTTGCATAAAATTTCTTTTGTAAAACCCCTCTCTCTTTTTCCTCAGCCCTAGGACAGCCCCACCTTGTGCAAGTCCAGAAATTTCTGGCCTCATTTCCTTGGTTGCTTTCTTGAGTTGATTTAGTTAGTTTATGGCTTTATTTTAATTATAATGAATAAGGTATGGTGCATTTGACTTTGGAGACTTGACCATTGACTTTCCCCACTCACCCACACCCCTCCCCCTTACCTCCTCTGGCCGAAACCTGAACCCTCTCTTCTTCATCTCTTTTCTTTTCATTTTTCTTCAATTTTCTTCAAAAAACCACATCAAAATCCATAATTAATTCAAAAATCCAAACAAAATCCTTATGCTATCATTATCCTTAGCCATTCTTGCTTGAATCTTGGAGCTAGGAAGCCATCCTTAGAGGCAAATCACTTGCTTGATCCATAGATCTTGAGGTATAAATTCCATCAAGTTACTTTCTTTTTTTTTTTGCTAAATTCCTTTAATTGCATGGTTTAGTGTTAAAAGTTAGCTAATTTCTAATCTTGTTTTTTTAAAAAAAGAGTAGTTTGTTTAAATTAGGGTTTTGAAGCTATGATAGTTAATTAGATTGTTTTATAGTTAATCTAGTTGTTAATTAACTAATCTATATGGTTACCTTGTTCATGTAGTCTTCAAATTATGCTAATTTAGTTAATTTTAGAAGTGTGATTTGGTTGTAAATTGTTGTTTTAGGATTTTCAAGAGAGGGTTTATGTATGGATTGGGTTGTGAAGCATGATTAGTGAGTTGATTAAGGTTTAGAAACCATTATTTAGTTGATTAAACCTAATTTATTATCTAGTTGTTTTGCTAACCTAATCTAGAAGGTTAACTTGCTAATTGGGCTTGAAATTAGTGTTAGTTAAGTTTTTCTAGTATGGATTTTGATTTGCAATTGCTTTTGAGAAAAATCAAGAAAGGGTTGGTTGTGGAATTTAGGTTTTGGAACATGGTTAATGTGTTGAAATTTTGTGTAGTGGTTATCTAATGGTGTGACTTGGGTGATTATGCTAGATTGTAGTCGTTTTGTCGCAAATCGGCGATTTTTGCACCGATTTTGGAATGCAAATGCTTACTAGTTTTGTTATAAAATTATGTGATGGATTATTTTCGACATCTAGATGATTGTGTTGGCTTATCCTATGACGTTTAGGATGCGTGTGTGCGGGTTTTTGGGTAGTCGGGTTTTAGTTTTGCCGGGCGACCAAATCGGCGTTTTTTTGGCAGTTTTTGCGATTTTCGCGTGTGTTCCGCGCACTTTGTGCACGTTGTACCTAGCTAGAGAACGTTAGTAGTTTCGTTTGGGTTTTGCGTCGTTCTTGATATGTAACCTTATGTTTGGTATTGATGTAAATTCCAGGTTCGGTCGCGGAGACGTCAGACGCGGCGCGAAAGGGGAAAGCGGTGATTGGACACAGCTAGCCATGGATTTCGGTGAGTAGATGTAACATCTACGGGGGACTATCGTTGGATGGCGCAAGCCGCCCGATAGTTTTAGTAACTTACAAGACCCTTAGTGATGTTAGTAATTAGGGGTGAAATACTTAGTTGACTATTTGCTGCATCCATGCATTATATTGACATACCTATACGAAACCATTTTATAGGACACCTGCACCATTGCCAGGGTTTTTATATGCAGCACGAGCACTATTCATGCTTACACACACACCCTGGTAATTGCCATGCCACCACACTAGATAACCTTTAAATTTAAACCTGTTACTAATTGATACTTAAACTTGTGCTATTGTCTTTAATTCCTTAAAAAAATGAAACCGTAGTATTGCTATTCATGTGCATGTACTTCATCATATTAATTGTTCATGCTTAATACATTAATCACACATCGCAGCTTGATTATTGATACCATATGCATTCATTATCATTGATATATGCACTTATGAGGATTTCTTGAGATTTTATGATATTGCTGGATTTCAGGGGGGAAGCCGCAAAATTTCTAAACTTATTATATTTTTAAAATATGTAAATTGCGGTTTTCTAGTGATGTAAGTGTCGTCCACCATAAGTTTGCTGTGGATTTGGAAATCCGTGTCGAGGAGTGGAGGAACCGGCACGGGTACATGGTGGGCCCGGTAAGGTACCCCGGGGCAAGAGGAATGTGGTGATGACGTTGAGCCTGGCAGGGGACGGATTACCTACCGGTGACTGTTTGGGATGGCGGATATCCAGAGGATACCGACCGTGGCCGCTAGATGATGAGATATTGATATTTGAGATGGGTCAGCCGGACGGCTGAGGCCAGAGATACATTTATGAGATTTGAGACAGCTTTTGGGTGTCGTTGCTGGACACCGGTTCTCGTCGATTCTTTGAGTATTATGCTGGCATTCTAAAAGAGTTTCAAAAACAAAAAGAGATAAAATGTTTCTTATATATACTTATTGAGACCTCAGATTTTCATGTTGCATACATATTAGTACACTGATGTTGTATACACACCTGCTAGTGCATCCCGTCATACCTGTATTTTAGATGCTAGGATGCTTGTGTGCATGCATACGATAGCCTTTGTAGATGTTATTTATTACTCACGAGTTGGCAACTCACCCCCGTTGTGCCACAGTCTTTTGCAGGTCCGCTCCGTCAGTTCAGTAGCGGCGGGCGCACTTGTTCTTTTGCCTCTTTTGCCTGGGCTCGAGATTTGCTCATAGGTGGGTTATGATATTATTTTTGTACCACCTTGTATATTCTTTGTATCTAGTACACTCCATCTACTGTTTCTACCAGATTTATTGTATATTGACCTAGAGATGAGACTGTGAGGTTTGGGGACTTTTATGCTGTATTTTGGGGTCGAGCTCACTTGAGTCGACATGATGTTTTCTTATGCTTTATTATGATTATTATGCTTGCTGTCATTTACATTGCGTGGAATTTGTGACCGCCTTGTGGCGAAGAGCTAGCTCCAGCTTGGGGATGCCCTATTTTGTTGGATTCATGTATATTTTTGTTGTACCCATTTTGGGGGCCAGTATTTACAAAGGAGACTCTGCCGAAATTTTCGGAAAAATTGGTATTGTTTTTAAAAAGGGTTGTACATGACTTATTTGATAACTCGCTTTCAATTGATTGGGTTTTCTTCACTCTTTTGCTTAATTGGTTTTGTTTTCTGGGCTTTGGCTTACATATTTTACGGACGTCTTTAGACGTTTCGTAAACTTAAGTGCCAGTCACGTTCCGTACCCTGCGGGTCGTGACAATATTGCTCCATAAAAAGGAGTTGTATGGGGAGCAATCCCGCATATTACGATACGAAGCATCAAAGAAATTGTTTCAGATGCGAATGGCCCCTGGCACACCAGTAGGAGACCATGTTCTGAAGATGATAGCTCTTATAGAAGAGCTTGAGGACCTTGGATGGACGATGGACAATGAACAATATATAGATATTATTCTGCAGTCCCTCCCCTCCACCTTTGCTCAGTTCATAGTGAACTTCAACATGCATGGCATGGAGAAGGACCTCCCTGAACTCCTTAATATGTTAAGGAGCGCAGAGAGCACTATGAAGTTAGTAAAAACTCCCGTTATGACTATTGGACAGTCTTCCTCTTCTCGCCCGAAAGCCAAGGCCAAGGGAAAGAAAAAGAAGAAACCCACTAATCCTAAGGGCGGAGTTAAAAAGGTGAAGGGAAAGGGAAAGTCCAAGGCTGGAGACTCAGGGAAGGGCGAATGTTTTCACTGCCACAAGACAGGACATTGGTAGCGCAATTGCACGGAGTACTTAAGTCTCAAGAAGAAGCATAGTGATGCTTCTGCTTCAGGTGCGTTTGTGACTGAAAACTGTTTTTCTATAAACTCTGCTTCCTGGGTATTGGATACCGGTTCAGGTTCTCACATTTGCAATTCTATGCAGGGGCTGAGAAATAACAAGGTTTTGAAGACAGGTGACCATACTCTCCGCGTTGGAAATGGTTCCAATGTACATACAGTCGCAGTGGGAGAGTATCACTTGGGGTTGCCATCTGGATGTATTTTGATTTTGAATCCATGTTATTTTGTACCAAGTATGCTATATAATATAATATCCGTTTCTTTGTTGGACAATGAAGGGTATAATTTTGTATTGCAGAACAATGTTATGAACATTAACCTGAATCAAATGTTGGTTGGGTATGGTACGCTTAACAACGGAATATATGTCCTAAATCAACACACAGTTTTCAGTATACAACACACTAATAAAAGAAAATTTTCAGAATTAAATGAAGCTTTTCTTTGGCACTGTAAACTTGGTCATATTAACGAAACAAGACTAAACAAGTTACACAAAGATAGATATTTAAACTCTTTTGAATATAAATCTTATGCGACTTGCCAGTCTTGTATCAAGGGTAAAATGACCAAAACTCCGTTTACCGGACACGGAGAAAGAGCTACTCAGCTCCTGGGCCTCATACATAGTGATGTATGTGGGCCAATGTCTACAAAGGCCAGAGGCGGTTTTTCATACTTCATTACGTTCACTGACGATTTCTCAAGATTCGGTCATGTATTTTTATTAAAGCACAAGTCCGAAGCTTTCGAGAAATTCATTGAATATAAACAAGAAGTAGAAAAACAAACCGGCTTGAGTATCAAAATGCTTCGATCAGATCGAGGTGGTGAGTATCTCAGTACAGAATTTGCACACTTCCTAAAAGAGAATGGGATTCTCTCTCAGCTCACTCCTCCTTACACACCATAGCACAACGGTGTGTCAGAACGACGGAATAGGACCCTATTAGATATGGTCCGGTCCATGATGAGTGACGCTGAGTTACCAGTCTCGTTTTGGGGGCATGCATTGGAGACTGCAGCGTTTCTGCTAAACAGGGTTCCAACCAAAACCGTGTCTACCACGCCATATGAGATATGGCATGGGAAGAGACCATCTCTTAAGAGAATTAAGATTTGGGGTTGCCCGGCCTATGTTAAAAAGCAGAATCCGGACAAACTCGAGACACGGTCTGTCATGTGTAACTTTGTGGGATATCCAAAGAATTCTTATGGATATCTATTCTACCACAAAGAGGAACAAAAAGTGTTCGTTTCTCAACATGCCACATTCTTGGAAAAAGAGTTTTTCACAGACAAAGATGATGGCAAGGTGATGGATCTAGAAGAGGTTCTAGAGACACAAACTACAAATGACGATTTGGTTGAACCGGCTGTTGAAACAGAAACTGAAGAACCTCGGCCACTCCGTAGGTCTGGTAGGACTTCTCGCCCACCGGAGAGGTACTACGGTTTCCTCATTGATGGTAACGGAGAAGATTGCATCATGGATGATGATGATCCTACCAGTTTTCAGCAAGCTATCACGAGAAAAGACTCTGTGAAGTGGCTGGATGCCATGAGATCTGAAATGGAGTCTATGTACACCAACAAAGTGTGGACTTTGGACGTTGTACCCCCTGGGGTAAAACCTGTAGGGTGCAAATGGATCTTTAAAAGAAAGATTGGTGTAGATGGGCAGGTGGAGACCTATAAGGCAAGACTTGTGGCGAAGGGTTTTCGTCAAAGACCAGGTTTGGACTATGACGAGACTTTTTCTCCCGTAGCCATGCTTAAATCCATTCGGATCCTACTTGCTATTGCTGCTCACTACGACTATGAAATCTGGCAGATGGACGTTAAAACCGCATTTCTAAATGGAAATTTAGAAGAATGTGTTTATATGGATCAGCCAGAGGGCTTCATTGACAGTGGGAGCAGCGGGAAAGCATGTAAATTGCTTAAATCCATATATGGGTTAAAGCAGGCATCACGGAGTTGGAACATCTGTTTCGATGATGTCATCAAAGAGTTTGATTTCATCAAAAATCCAGATGAACCTTGTGTTTATAAGAAGGCTGTAGGGAGAGCTGTCACATTCCTCGTATTGTACGTGGACGACATTCTTCTGATAGGAAATGATATTCCTATGCTACAGTCGGTCAAATCTTTCTTATCACTGAGGTTCTCCATGAAGGACCTGGGTGATGCCACGTACATTCTGGGCATAAGGATCTATAGGGATAGATCCAAAAGGTTATTGGGATTGTCCCAAACCAGGTACATTGACACCATCCTAAAAAGGTTTAGTATGGAAGACTCTAAGCGGGGTGCCTTACCCGCTTGCCATGGGGTCACTCTCTCCAAGGATTCTTGTCCAAAGACCGATGAAGAGAGAGCTCGCATGAGTATTATACCCTATGCTTCGGCAGTAGGATCTATAATGTATGCGATGTTATGTACACGCCCAGATGTAGCTTACGCACTTAGTGTTGTAAGCAGGTATCAATCCAACCCAGGGGAGAATCACTGGACAGCAGTGAAGAACATTCTTAAGTAATTGCGAAGGACTAAAGAATTGTTCTTGGTGTATGGTAATGGAGATCTCCAAATGGAGGCCTTTACCGATTCGAGCTTCTAGAGTGATAAGGACGACAGCAAATCTATCTCTGGGTTTGTATTTACCCTCAATGGAGGGGCGGTGAATTGGAAGAGTTCCAAACAAGATACCGTTGTAGACTCTACGATGGAAGCTGAGTACATTGCTGCAAATGATGCCGCCAAGGAAGCCGTCTGGATGAAGAAGTTCGTCTCGGAGCTAGGAGTAGTTCCAACCATTATTGATCCAATACCTTTGTATTGTGACAATAATGGGGCTGTGGCGTTAGCCAAGGAGCCCAGATCCCATCAACGGTCCAGACACATCCTGAGGCGTTTTCGTTTGATCCGGGAGATTGTAGATCGCCGCGAGATCAAGATTAGGAGGGTAGACACAAAGAATAACGCCGCGGATCCATTCACCAAGGCCCTCCCTCAGCCGCAGCATGAGCGACTTTTTGAGAAGTTGGGTATGAGATACGCCAATAACTGGCCTTAGTGCAAGTGGGAGATTGTTGGATATATGTATGCCCTAGAGGCCATTATGTGATAGTGGATGTATCTATATATATATATATATATATATATATATATATATATTCGGTATGCATTCTTGCTCGACATGATAGTATGCTATCTGGTTCTTCTTTATCTGGCATGTTGATTTGATCATGCTTGTTATTCACTCATACATGCTGATAAAGCCCTGAGGATATTGGCTTGACTGCTCTGATTATGATGGAGATCATACTAGTGGGACATCTGTAGTCTATAAGCATATCCTGGAAAGTCCCTAGTCGTAGGTATATCGAGACGGGGCATTGATATAGCAGAGTAGACTAGCGTATATAATACTAGACCCATGTGATGGGCGATGGATGATCCCATATCCATTGGTGTTTGACATCAAGATCATATACGGGTGCTCAGTGGTGACTGGGTACACTGGACGGACTCGCCGAGAACTCCTATATAGAATTATATCTATCGTCGGATAGCAGTTCTCAGGTGACACTGGTACAGGTTAGTCTGTAGACCCGAGATCGTCATAGAGTCTTGTGTGTTCTCCCACTGTACTTTGATTGCCACCCTACCACGGCTCTACTGAGTCGTGCAAACAGGTGGCCGTTGGGTACAGTCCCGAGACATACGAAGGCAATGAGCGATAGGAGGGGTTTCGTCTCTCCCGGTATTGGGGTTGATGCTGTGCTGTTCCCGACTGGTTATATCAGTAAGTCCCTAGCCAGGGCTGCTGAGATTTGCTGATAAGTGTTATCGGTAGTTTCTCGATCTGTTATAGACCATTCACCGGCACGACTTATTGAGTTATTAGGGTCGACGTGACCATCCCTAGGTTCGATATGCAGCATATCTGACGAAGAGACCGGACTGTACGGTAGTGTTGCCGGATGGCTCGACAGGAGTTGTAGCAGGTTCGCTTGTTTTCTTCTGATCGCTCAATACCCGGGTGGCCGTTACGTTTAGCTGACCGCTTGCGGCTTGAGGGTACCTGATATGATCATCACCCTCTGCCGGTGTATTGACGAGTCTTAGAGTCCTACAAAGGAGTTACCCAGTCCAGGCGAAACGTTGTGGTGCGCGTATGCGATATGCGCATGCACCCGATTAAAATGTGCGTATATGATACCGAACATTGATCGGGTGGCCAGCTTTTGGTGGTGTCGTATGAGATATGACCGGATTGATAAATTAAGTGTTGATTTATCATCTAACCATTAGTTTTCTCACTTGAAACCTTTTTAGGGTTTGATGGATGTATGCATGCATGCATGTGTTTCTTTCTTTCATTCTAGTTTCATGCACATGTGGATGTGCATACATGCATACATACATACACCCATCCATCATGGTTGTTAGCATATAGAAATGGTGGCAATATAAGACTCACACCATGGATTAAATTATGGATTATTATTTAATTTTGGTTTTAAAACAAAATGAAAAGGAAAGGATAATCATTTTAGCTTCTACATTCTTCCTTTGACCTAACTATGCTTACATACCTCTTAACTTGAGTTATCCTTCTCTTTATCATTTAAAACTCAAGTTAAATAATGTCTCCATCACTTTAACCATGGTTCATAGTAAGAAGAAATAAAATATATATTGATATATTTCTTTTCTTCTAGTGAGTTATCTTTATCTTATTACCTCTTGTGAAAAATATTGCCACCATCTTCTTCCTCTTTCTCATTTGCTCTCTAGCTTTTTCTAGTGAGTAAATCACACTTAAAGAAAGGTTTTTGAAGTGAGAATCTTAACCACAACTTCATTCTACACAAGTTTAGCCAACTTGTTTAGAGTGTTCTCTTCGGTTTTATGAAGTTGCGAGCTTAGACGGAGAACTCCGTGGTGGATCGTCGTGGACACAAGAGGACTTCAAGAGGACTTCCAATCAACACCCTAGAGACCAAGGAGTCCAGCGAAATGGAGCTACAAAGGTTGTAGTCTCGAAACCCTAGATTAGTTCGCTTTAAATTTCGAAACCCTAATTTTCTAGGATCGATTCCTTTGCATGTTCGTTTAGCACCATAAAAATTTAAACTTTTGGACATGTGATGCTTCAAAACTCTTCATAGGGTGCTACACAAACCTAACACAAAGCACAGTGGCAACTCACACGAGAAAAATGACGATCTCAGGTCGACAGACTAACCAGTACACATGTCACCTGGGAACTGCGATCTGACAATAGGTATAATACCAACTAGCAGTTTCTCGGTGAGTCCGTCTAGTGTACTCATAACCCAATGAGCACCTGCATACTATCTTAGGTGAACAAACTAACACTAATGGCTTGTGAGATCTGGCCACCGCCCTTCGTCGGGGTCTCGATCAATATACACTAGTCTACACTGGAGTATCGATGCCCGGTCTCGATACTCTTACGACTAGGGACATTTAAGAATGTGTTTATAGACCCCAGCTCCCATATATATGATCGCCATCATAATGCTGGCAGTTAAGCAAGAATCTTCTGGGCTCTATCAACAAGTACATGATGATAAAGAAAAACCAGATAGCATACTATCATCTCAAATAAGACTGTTTTATCGGTATAGGTCCTCACTCAATCATCATAATCATCTGCCTGCGATTACGATAATTGCCTTGAGGGCACTATAGCCAACAATCTCCTACTTGCACTTAAGGCCAATTATTGCAATGTCGCATACTCACAGCCCGTGTGATACCGAACACCCAACTTCTCTACTAATCAGTTTCGCAAAGCCTGTTTGCGAAAATGATTGCGTTCGAGAAATAGCCTCCGTGAGTGGATCCGCTCCAATGTTTCTTTCTGTATCTCTCTATATCTCAACTTCGCCGAGAAAACTATCTCCCGAAATGAGCAATACCTGTCTTAGAATTTGTCTGGATATCTGATGGGACCCAGTTCACAAATGAACTCGAAATCCAGCAAACTACTTAGACTGTATTGTCCACTGAATTTAATCAGTGTTCTGCGCCATGTCTTTCTTCAGTATCCGCTTGGACCACCTGTCCAACATACCGTCCCTCAGAAGAGGGAAAAACTATAACTCTGATAGTCACTCTGTCGTCCAGGTCACCTTGGAAGTTTGAAATGATAATCGTCTCCCAAAGGAGGCTGCCGTAATCAATTCCCAAGAACATCCATTTATGTTCAATAACTGCTTCCCAATGTTTCTCTAGGATTGGATATATTTATTGCATCTAGTGCAAAAACAACATCTGGTGTGGTACTTGACATTTCATGATTAACTCAATTGCCTAAGCAAGTAATATACTAATCATGCAGACCCTTCTCCCTTTTAGTCTATAAGACACCTTCAGATAGGGTGACTCCATCTTCTACAGATACACCACTATGCCAGGAGTCGTCCATTCTAAAATTCCTTTAGAATAATGTCAAAGTACCCAGATTAGGATAGTTCCCAAATCTAGATCTAAAACCATAGATCTAGCAACCAGAAACCCTGATATTACATCCATATCCTGTGTGGAGAAACAACTTTGTGACAACCATAGTACAACCGATCGTAGTACAGATCTCTTACTATCAAGTGCATGTCATCCCAAATACCAGGACATCACACCCTACTACATTCTTACCAGATCCATCTCCTATTCTGATGAAATCAAAGCCTATGACTGTCACATCAAAGTAGATGATCTATTTCCGCCATACCTGCTTTAGTCTATAAATAGACATAAGCTACTTGCCCTTTTTGCTTCCGCTGCTCCCACTAACTACAACAACCCTCTGGAAGAGTCATATATACGTGCACTTCTTAAAACTAGTTTAGAACGACGCTATACTCATCCTCCTGCCGGGTCTTATAGTCTAGAACAACAGCAATGACAAGTCTGGGTAAACAAGAACCTCCCTGTCACCTTCTCTGAGAAGACCGAAGTACCTCTCGGGTGCTTGAGGTTACCCACCAAATTCGCAGAGTGGCTAATGGAACGTCGAAACTAATTGAATCCTTAGGTTCTATTAAATCATTAGTGATCGTTTGTGGTTCTGGAATCACTTCCAGTTCTACCATACTCCCACTTTTGTTTTTCTGAAAAAAAATCCATTTTACTATAACTGTGGCGAATCAAGAACAATATAAATATTGATCTTCCTGATGGTAGAAAGTTAACCCTCTTCAAAGCCTGGGATAACCCACAAACAGCCATTACTGAAACGTGCTTCGAGTTTATCCGTATTCTGGTTTTAAGCATGAGCCGAACAACTCCCTATACCTTAACATCGTTAAAATATAAATTGATTCTATATATATATCTAATATAGAAATAAAAGCACTAATTTAATTGGAACCAGATTCAAAATCATGCAGCTGTCTCTAATGCATATCAACCAAATAGAATGAGGTTAATCAGCATTACGCATCTAGGAGTGCATCCAAATATGAGTAACCTGAAAGAGAAACAAGTTCTCAAAACCATTACTATTAACGGAATACCAAACACAAGTATCTATATCTTCGACTTCCTCGAAGAATCCTGATACTTACAACAAATGGTTCTCTACTTTATTCTTATACCTATAACTTCTCAAAATCTGAACCTTGCATTTCAACGAAATACATGTCTAGAATCAGAGAAGTTATGAGTAAACAGAATACAGTGCGAGTATCAACCCCATTGTCCTAATGGACACTGGATAACATACAATACATTGTATAAGTCCCCTGAGTTAAACAACTCAAACCCTGTGCGTCGTAGGTTGAAAAACTGTACTATGGTTAAGAAGAATTACACCGCTGTTGAATACACCTTACCTAATCACCAACTGATATAGGTAAATATCACAGACATAATTTCATAAAGTTATATCTCATTTTATAAAATGAACGTACAGATATATATGAGTTTGAAATTGGTGCACAACAAAGGATATTCAAAACCAAATATTTGTCGTCTGGCAAAAACCAGATGATTTCCTCAAATATCACCAATTACAACGAATTCCGATAGAATGAGGATATAATCACCCAATTTCCAATATCTTACACCCACTCACCATCTATAATAACATACAGATGTGAGAAACTGATCTAGTAAATACATACCCTGGAGTTAGATTCCAACTGGGAAAACAATTATCAATTAACATCGCACAGTGAAACTGAAACATGAAAATGTTTCGAAGGGGTAACCGGGTATTCCTAGTAACGCCTCATCCACTATCCCGATTCATGACAGTAAACATATACTTACCTGCCCTCACTGCAATCCTTTTATTATGTCTTTACTTATTACCTTCTGTACACCTCCTTTACTCTAATTGGTTTTCTTCATTCCCTACCCTTCGGCACCAGCCTAAGGTTTTGAAGAAGACTATCCAATAAGCGCAATAGGTGTACTCTCCTAATCCTAGGAGCCCTCACAACCTGAGAGAAGGTAAAGAGAAAAGATATCTGAATAATCCTATCCAATTTCTCTTGAACCGGAAACCATCCTCGAATCTGGAACGAATTTCTTCGAGTTCGTATGTAACTATACGATGGCAGATCCAATGGAAGTGGATATCCGTAGTGATACGGAGTGCTCTAGAGAAAAGAAAAGTGGATGTAGGAGTGGCAGGGGTATACACGGTCTTTGTCATGAATGATGGTGATCGCAATTTCTTTTGCTATTATTCTAATCCCTTCATATGTCTTTACTTATTACCTTCTGTACACCACAGTTAAGCTTCTTGGTTTTCTTCCTTCCCTACCGTTCGGCACCTGCCTATGGTCTGGAGGAAGACTATCCAATAAGCTCAATAGGTGAACCCTCTCCTAATCCTAGGAGCCCTCACAACCTGAGAGAAGGTAAAAAGAAAAAACAACCGAATAATCTTATTCAATCTCTCCAGAACCGGAATCCATCCTCGAAAAAGTTCCTTCGAGTTCGTATATAACCATACGATGGATTTATCCAATGGAAGTGGACGTTCGTAGTGATACGAGGTGTTCTGGAGAAAAGCAAAGGTGATATAGAAGTGGCAATGATATATGCGACACCGTGACATTCCAAAAGACAAAATGTTTTAAGAAGGTTCGGTTAATTGGGTTCATGAGTTTTAGTCAAAGGTCGGGCCATAGTCGCAGCCAGAGAGAGCGATAAGAAACACTCAGCGTGCACTCTAACCTAAATCAGAATAATTAATCATTTTATCTAATCAGGATGGCTCCCACTGTTTCCTCAAATTCTCCTCCAAACCCAAAAGGAGAATTAGTCAGAATCATTCGAGGAGTAATCCTACTCATCAGTGGGAATCGGGATCCAACTATCATCATATGATAACTTGATGGAAGCCACTCAAGTCACCACACTCCAGATGGTATGCGCAAGCCTGGCAAGTTTCCTGTATGTTTGAAACTCCCGATGTGATTTTTACCCTTAGGACCCAAGTGACCTTGACGAGTAATCAACAAATCAAAAGGTCCTAGTCAAGTTCAACCCGTCATTATCTTGATTCAATTAAACCAACCGGCATGACCCTTGACGAATAATCAACAAAGTCGTACGACGGTCCTAACCAATCCACATATCCATGCAACAGAAAAGCATTACAGAGCTACCGCACACTACGTCTCGGCGAATAGCAACGACAAACATAGCACGAATACTAAGCAATACTAATCTGAAATGACGGAGGGCTACGACTGGTTTTTGGTGAAAAACCTTTAACGTAATGAACTTGATAGCGTTGAAGGAATCCAAGTGGTTTTTATAAATGTATAGTGGCGAAAACTTTTGCTAAAGATGTCACTCCCGGTGAAGGGACTCTTTCCTCGTAGAATGAGGTACAGGATATTCCAAACTGAATACCACGATGCAAAGCAAAAGGAAATGACTATAGTGAAGTTATTACGTTGACGTAAAGTTTTACTCAAGGGGTCACTCCCAATGAAGGGATCTAGGCCCTTGCCTCGTCGAATGAGGTGCAGGATATTCATAACCGAATACTACTGTGCAAAGCAAAAGAGAACGTTTGTAATGTCAGTTTTAAAAACCTTGGTTCCAACAACATCATATATAGGTTTATTTTATCTTTGCATTGATAAGAATCAAAGCAGCCCCATCAATTAATCACACCAGAAAAGAACGAAAATAAAATGTACGTATATGCCATCCGCATTGGCCACTGGGTCCCGTCATCACCCGTTAGGTTACTTAACTAACGACAGAGCGGGGTGTCACGATCCGAAAGTACGGAACGTGACCGGCACTTAGATTACGAAACGTCTAGAAGCGCAACGTAACCTAAGTAAGCCGAAGCCCAGAAATCTAAACCATATAAAAGAAGAAGAAGTAAAAGAAAACTTGAAGAAAACAAGTTTAAAAGCATCAGCAAATTTTCCCAAAAATTTCGGCAGAGTCTCCTCTGTAAAAACTAGCCCCAAACGGGTACAACAAGTATAATATACACAAACAATAAAAAGCATCCCTAAACGGGAGCTAGCTCAACGCCAACAGGCGGAAACAATCACAACAAGCACAAGAATATACAACGCCAAAGGGCGAGGCTCAAAACTCAAAAGAAAACAAATCCACCAAACCAGAATAATACATGCGCGACTCTAAGGTCGAAATAAATAAATGGTCCAGTAAATTATCAAGAAATACAAGTTTGGTTGATGGAGCTTACTAGATACAAATGAAATAATAAAAATACAACGGCGGTCCAGATACAAATGAACCAACCTACCGTGCAAATCACCCTGAATGAAAAGATGTGCCAGCAAGCTGCCAGGAAAACCTGTACATCGAACCTGTAATAAAATTTGGCACAACGGGGGTGAGTTGCCAACTCGTGAGTAGAAGACATCTACGAAAAGAAATCGAATGCACGACGCTATCCTAGGTCATAATACTATACTAATATAATACTAATCATCTAGTAAGAAAGGATAATAAGCTACGTGTATGTGTAAAGCTCCGTGCTCGTGTCAGTGCCTCATATAATACTATGTCATGTGAATGAGTATGCATGCACCATGAATGTAAAATAACAAATCCTGAAATCTAGATATATCTGTATAAGAAATCTTTAGCTTTTATCATGGTAAAATGTGTATAGAAATCTGAAATATCAACGATGAAATCCATGGAAATCCGTGTCAAGTATCGACACAAAACATGTAAATCTCAAGTCTCAATACCTCATAATCTCAATGTCTCATAGTCTCATATCTTGGGCTCCGTCGGTCCGGATCGGCCCATATCATCAAATCTCACGACAACGGTCGGTATCCTCCGGATATCCGCCGCGCCAGACATCACCGGCAGGTAGGCTTCCCCTGCGAGGCTCATCGTCTACAACTCGATCTTCTTGCCCCGGGGTACCATACCGGGCCCACCATATACCCGAGACGGTTCACCCACTCCTCGAATCGGGTCTCGAAATCCAACAGAAAACATGAAATCTCATGGTGGACGACACATACATCACGAGAAAACCGCATCTTATGTTTTAAAAAGAGAGGAGAAGAGAGAGAGAGAGAAGTTTTTATATATTCTTGCGGTTTTCCCCAGAAATCCAGAAATCTCATATAAATCCAAAATCCCAAAAATCATGAGTAAGTATATGATAAGTTTCGGCATATGCCCCATAATACTGCATGATAAAATTAAAATATGAATGCATGAATGTCTAAGTAATAAATGCCATGTCTAGACTAACATCAGAGAGTAATCATAATATTATATCGATCTAGCTGTTTGCTGATTGTATCAATAAAAGATAATATGATCTAAACTGTACGTGACATGGCAATTACCGAGGATGATGTGTATGAGCCGGCAAATAAGTTTGCGTGAAAGATGCGCATCATCGGTAATAGTGCTGGTGTCCTAACAGGCAAAGTTTTATGCTGATTATAGAAACATACGTATGAACATGTACATTATGGATACGGTATGAATGTAAAGACGGATGTATAATAACCACTCATCTGATGATATACAAGTATCACTATCACTATATGACTTGAACCTAAACTAGTGTCCATCTAACCTCCTAAGGAACTAAACCCAAGCAAACTAGTCGATAAGAAATAGGAGTACACCTAAAGTCTGAGTCCATATCTCTAATAGACGGCGATCCAGCCTCAATAGCGTCACGTACGTAGTACGATTTCCTCGAAACAAGAGTGCGGATCAATCATCACATCTATGCCTCGTACGGTAAAATCCATCGTACGTCATCTCAATATCGGGGTACGGGTCAAGTATCACCTAGGTGTCTCATCATTCGTATAATATCATAATCAACACATGTCATGATCAAGGTGCTATACTGTAATCGCATGCATCGATCATATATCATTGTCAGCATAAATATACATCGTTAATTTATCCTCAGAAATGTCATGTCACGTATATCATATTTTGATCAAGTCACATATGTCAAGTCGTGATTAAGTCACTCCTATAAGGTATCGAAATCAAGTTACACCTTTATGATATCGCAATCAAGTTACACCTATATGATGCCGTAATCAAGTCACGCATATATCATATCAGAATTCAATCACATGCTACGGTCCGGGTGCTATTTTAGAGTCCCATGTAGCTCAATATCATCACCACCGTTTATTATCTATGTATACATATTCATTAACTCATTTCCTAATGATCCGCTAATATCATAACACGACCGTAGCCAAGAATCACGGCATCAGCCCAGTTATATTGTTTCATCCCCGTGTATCATATTACAT
Source organism: Agapanthus africanus (assembly GCA_030015575.1). Lineage (NCBI taxonomy): Eukaryota > Viridiplantae > Streptophyta > Magnoliopsida > Asparagales > Amaryllidaceae > Agapanthus > Agapanthus africanus. Next base: position 564,427,459 of record CM057337.1, on the reverse strand, counting down.
CCTTCTATCACATATACGTATTGTGTGTATATATATATATATATATATATATATACCTACACCTAGTCCTATATATATACACATACACGTATACTCCACATCGAGTTTCAGTGTGTGCGTGTGTGCGTATCTACCTAAAACCTACGAATTCTCCTCCAAAATATTCATCCTCGAGTAAGGTCTTACTAAATCAACCTAGTCCAACCTAGGGTCATTACTAGGGTCCTACTCACCGAAATTCTAAGGTCACGTCAGGCATTCTAATGACAATAAGTACTATTCCTATTCTACATTTGCGGGGGTGCTAAACGCCATCCACCCGACTTCCCCCGTAGATATACATCTACTCACCTGGTCCTTGTCTGCCGAAGACGGTGTCGCCATCCTCTTCTTCATCGCCCGCAGTCCACGTGAGGGGTACCTATACGCAAACATATATAGTATCGTAAACTGAATCACGGATAAAAGTCAAAACGACGCACGGAACGCGCATAGGTTAAAACCTATGTCCCGTTCACGCAAAAGAACCAAATATCGCTCAATATCGGCGTACAAACTCCGATGGATCGAGATAAACATCAACAAATAACTCATAGTCTTAAAACTCATTACTGATAATACGAAACATGATTTAATTCATCGAAACCCTAAAAATCAATCAAATCGTTCGATTTCGTAAAACCTGAAAATGCCAATTTACCGTTTTACTTCAAAACTAGAGGTTTAAATGAAACTAATGGTCATATTATTTACTAAATAGAATAACTAGATTATACAAACCACTACTATATTTTTATTACACAAATTTGTATTAATACAAAATTCCTAGTTTGCAACTTTTATCAATTTTCCACATGTTACAAGCAAAATTCCACAATTCCACAGCAAAACTTGATTTTGTATAAATTAACTTTTCAAACTACAATTTATAATGATGGTAATATAATTAAACCATAAATTAGCTTTTAACTCTCATTTATTTAAGAATTTACAAAAACTAGTTAGCAAAAATAGCATTTTTATTAGTATTTTTTCAATTATCAAAAGAAACTAGTGACCAAACTAAGTTTTTCATTCCACTAACAAATTAATACCCTCATTAAAACAACAATCTAATGTTACAAACATTAATTTGAATTTATCTCACCAATATATATATTATATAGAAATCTAGTATTCAAAAATGGTTTAATTTAAAAAAATTTGGATAACAATTTACAATATAACAATCAGGCATGATTTCCATTTCCAAAAGTGTTAAACTAGTTATTATAACCCTAATGAATTAATAAAACCATAACCTTATTTTACAAACCCTAACTTGAATTTAAAAACTTGCAAATAGAATTAATTTAATAAATCTAATTATGCTTAAAAGAAACATCTAATAAAAATAAATCAAAAGAAAAAGATTTATACCTCCACAACATGAAATCCAAACATGAAAATGTGCCTCCAAAATGAATGCTTCCCATCTCAAAAATCCATGTAAAGATGAGCAAAGAATAAAGGGTAGGAATTTATTAGGATTTTGTGGATTTTTTATTGAATTTTAATGAATTTTTGATGGATTTTGCAACAAAATCCAAGTGGAGAAATGTGGGGGCTGCCATGATGAGGAGGCCGGCCACTTTTGGGAGGGGAAAGAGAGAAAGAAATGAATGAAGAATGATGTAGAAGTTTCCTCCAAAATATCACCTTTTAATGTCTTTTCAACCTTTTATTTAATTTTCTTTTATTTCCTTTCTAAGACAACTCAAGAAAATTCTAGAATCATAGAAAAATTTGCAAATAAATTTTGCATGATACACACTAAATTCTAATATGCAATGGTTCATTTTTACAAATTAAACCCATTCAAATTTGTAATTTACACTAATTTAGTGTAAAAATAAAGCTTATATTAATATTTAAAATAATTAATTTAGGAAAAATATTTAATTAAACTAAAAATTTATAAGTGACTAAATAAACACAATTTACTAGTAATAACATAATTAAAATAGGTATTTTTAAATTTATAGTGAAAAATAATTACGGTTTAGTTTGACGAAAAATACGTTTTACTTTACCGAAAATTAAAAAAAAAAATCACTTAAACGATTTTATTTATTTAATTATTTATTTAATTATTTTTAAAACGTTACAATCTTCCCCCCTTTAAGAAATTCGGTCCCCGAATTTAAATTAAAACTCCCCCCCCCAATTAATAAAATATTCAGCCAAAACACTCAAATCGTCGGGGCTCCGAAATCATCAATACAAAACAAAGATCAACTCCGTCAAGCATAACGCACTCATCGGAGTTATGGCGAGAATAAAATATCAAAACCCAATATGAAAACCAACATGATATACATCAAAACTGCAACTTATATATAGTGCGCATCATAGTAAAATCGTCACAATATCTGGATAAAGAAGCATGCAAGAACCCCTTTTGAAAATCGCCGTGCGATGCACGTGTCACGGCATAAGTAGCGGACGTTTATTTTTAAAAAATAGCTATATATATTTTATTTAACATACGCGTCCCACCTGGTTACTAAATCAAATAGTAATTATTATAAAAACATACTGCTCAAACTGAAATTAATCCCAATTACATCAATAAAATATCATGTGCGTCCGGTGCGCACTGAAATCGAAACCGAATACAGATACCACGAATATACACAAAAACAAACTAAGTGCAACAGATGTGCACCAAAACATCTGTCAAGTGCAACGGCGTACACGACTCAATATCAGGTGCATCTAATCTGCACAAAACCCCGATTTAGTGCATCTGGTGTGCACAAAATCGCATCAAGTGCACCAAGTATGCGCAGGAATCTCAATCAGGGGCACATGGTGCACGAAATCATATACCGAATATCAAAATCGAAACCACAGTACGTAAATGCATAAAACTAGGTCGAAGCATATGCCAAAATCATGTGTAACCATATGCAAGAAATCAAATCAAAATCTCAAAATGTATTAAAACCAAATCAAGTGCACTGGGTATGTAAAAAACAACATCAATACAACTGATATATGAAGCACGAATAGAATGTAATGAATGCACACATAAGAAATACCAATCGTAGAACAAAATCCTCAAAATACCAAAAAAAGATCCAATCAATGGAAATATGAAATTCAAATCACCAAATCACAATCGTAAACACTATCATCAATGTGCGCCTCTTTCCCCCTTTCCTCTGGTATCGACTGCTTTGAACTTGTCTCTTCATAGGTGTGCTGACTGCGCTACCAACGGCAATACTCATATCTAAAGTCTCGCACGTAGTCGATCCCTTCACCTGATATCCGGACTACATTAAACTTTTCGATCGATCCATCAAAATCCCATAATTCCCCAAGAGCTCAACACTCAAGTACAGTTTAAAAATATCCGGTACATACCCCAGTATCGATGGTCCAGCCGTAGAAGGGCAAACCCAAGCCTCACTAACGGCACCACGGAACTGCCGTAAACCCTAAGGTTCAAGGGCGTTCTTGTGGTCATTATGTCGAGTTAGGGTTTCATTCTTCTAGAGGGTCCATAGAAATACCTGCATGTTCTTCCGAATACTTTAAACTTGGGAAAATGGGTTTTCTGATAATCGTTCAAATCCTTTAACTTTGTCTGGATGGCATGTGAATACCCTTCTCCCGCATGCTAAACAATGCTTCAATCCTCAAGAATAACCGATACCCTAATGGTTATCGCATTCGAGCCGCAGCTCCCTCTGCCCGTGCGCCCGTGGTAACAGAAACCACCCTCCGATATTGATGAAGATAGATCAAAGGAATGAATGAAATGTGGGGCAAACAAATGTATATCCTAAGGCTCCTTAAGCAGAGTAGTGTATCGTAAATATGCCGCAGACCATACCCACGGTACGTCACTCAAGCTAAGTCGCCTACTCCATCAACCAAGGGTCACCTAGACTCATACAAGGTTAAACCTAGCGCTCTGATACCAATTTTGTCACGACCCGAAAGTACGGAACGTGATCGACACTTAGATTACGAAACGTCTAGAGGGTCAACGTAACCTAAGTAAGCCGAAGCCCAGAAATCTAAACCATATAAAAGAAGAAGAAGTAAAAGAAAACATGAAGAAAACAAGTTTAAAAGCATCAGCAAATTTTCCCAAAAATTTCGGCAGAGTCTCCTCTGTAAAAACTGGCCCCAAACGGGTACAACAAGTATAATATACACAAACAATAAAAAGCATCCCTAAACGGGAGCTAGCTCAACGCCAACAGGCGGAAACAATCACAACAAGCACAAGAATATACAACGCCAAAGGGCGAGGCTCAAAACTCAAAAGAAAACAAATCCACCAAACCAGAATAATACATGCGCGACTCTAAGGTCGAAATAAATAAATGGTCCAGTAAATTATCAAGAAATACAAGTTTGGTTGATGGAGCTTACTAGATACAAATGAAATAATAAAAATACAACGGCGGTCCAGATACAAATGAACCAACCTACCGTGCAAATCACCCTGAATGAAAAGATGTGCCAGCAAGCTGCCAGGAAAACCTGTACATCGAACCTGTAATAAAATTTGGCACAACGGGGGTGAGTTGCCAACTCGTGAGTAGAAGACATCTACGAAAAGAAATCGAATGCACGACGCTATCCTAGGTCATAATACTATACTAATATAATACTAATCATCTAGTAAGACAGGATAATAAGCTACATGTAAGTGCAAAGCTCTGTGCTCATGTCAGTGCCTCATATAATACTATGTCATGTGAATGAGTATGCATGCACCATGAATGTAAAATAACAAATCCTGAAATCTAGATATATCTGTATAAGAAATCTTTAGCTTTTATCATGGTAAAATGTGTATAGAAATCTGAAATATCAACGATGAAATCTATGGAAATCCGTGTCAAGCATCGATACAAAACATGTAAATCTCAAGTCTCAATACCTCATAATCTCAATGTCTCATAGTTTCAATATCTCGGGCTCCGTCAGTCCGGATCCGCCCATATCATCAAATCTCACGACAACGGTCGGTATCCTCCGGATATCCGCCGCGCCAGATGTCACCCGTAGGTAGCCTTCCCCTGCCAGGCTCATCGTCTACAACTCGATCTTCTTGTCCCGTGGTACCATACCGGGCCCACCATGTACCCGAGACGGTTCATCCACTCCTCGAATCGGGTCTCGAAATCCAACAGAAAACATGAAATCTCATGGTGGACGACACATACATCACGAGAAAACCGCATCTTATGTTTTAAAAAGAGAGGAGGAGAGAGAGAGAAGTTTTTATATATTCTTACGGTTTTCCCCAGAAATCCAGAAATCTCATATAAATCCAAAATCCCAAAAATCATGAGTAAGTATATGATAAATGTCGGCATATGCCCCATAATACTGCATGATAAAATGAAAATATGAATGCATGAATGTTTAAGTAATAAATGCCATGTCTAGACTAACATCAGAGAGTAATCATAATATTATATCGATCTAGCTGTTTGCTGATTGTATCAATAAAAGATAATATGATCTAAAGTGTACGTGACTTGGCAATTACCGAGGATGATGTGTGTGAGCCGGCAAATAAGTGTGCGTGAAAGATGCGCATCATCGGTAATGGTGCTGGTGTCCTAACAGGCAAAGTTTTATACTGATTATAGAAACATACGTATGAATATGTACATTATGGATACGGTATGAATGTAAAGACGGATGTTTAATAACCACTCATCTGATGATATACAAGTACCACTACCACTATATGACTCGAACCTAAACTAGTGTCCATCTAACCTCCTAAGGAACTAAACCCAAGCAAACTAGTCGATAAGAAATAGGAGTACACCTAAAGTCTGAGTCCATATCTCTAATAGTCGGCGATCCAGCCTCAATAGCGTCACGTACGTAGTACGATTTCCTCGAAACAAGAGTGCGGATCAATCATCACATCTATGCCTCGTACGGTAAAATCCATCGTACGGCATCTCAATATCGGGGTACGGGTCAAGTATCACCTACGTGTCTCATCATTCGTATAATATCATCATCAACACATGTCATGATCAAGGTGCTATACTGTAATCGCATACATCGATCATATATCATTGTCAGCATAAATAAACATCGTTAATTTATCTTCAGAAATGTCATGTCATATATATCATATTTTGATCAAGTCACATATGTCAAGTCGTGATTAAGTCACTCCTATAAGGTATCGAAATCATGTTACACCTTTATGATATCGCAATCAAGTTACACCTATATGATGTCGTAATCAAGTCACGCATATATCATATCAGAATTCAATCACATGCTACGGTCCGGGTGCTATTTTAGAGTCCCATGTACCTAATTATCATCACCACCCTTTATTATCTATGTATACCTATTCATTAACTCATTTCCTAATGATCCGCTAATATCATAACACGACCGTATGCATGAATCACGGCATCAGCCCAATTATACTGTTTCATCCTCGTGTATCATATTACAACCTTGTATCACATATACGTATTGTGTGTGTATATATATATGCCTACACCTAGTCCTATATATATATACACATACACGTATACACCACATCGAGTCTCAGTGTGTGCGTATGTGCGTATCTACCTAAAACCTACGAAATCTCCTCCAAGATATTCATCCTCGAGTAAGCTCTTACTAAATCAACCTAGTCCAACCTAGGGTCATTACTAGGGTCCTACTCACCGAAATTCTAAGGTCACGTCAGGCTTCCTAATAACAATAAGTACTATTCCTATTTTACGTTTACGGGGGTGCTAAACGCCATCCACCCGACTTCCCCCGTAGATATACATCTACTCACCTGGTCCTTGTCTGCCGAAGACGGTGTCGCCATCCTCTTCTTCATCGCCCGCAGTCCACGTGAGGGGTACCTATACACAAACATATATAGTATCATAAACTGAATCACGGACAAAAGTCAAAACGACGGACGGAACGCGCATAGGTTAAAACCTATGTCCCGTTCATGCAAAAGAACCAAATATCGCTCGATATCGGCGTACAAACTCCGATGGATCGAGATAAATATCAACAAATAACTTATAGTTTTAAAACTCATTACTGATAATATAAAATATGATTTAATTCATCGAAACTCTAAAAATCAATCAAATCGTTCGATTTCGTAAAACCCGAAAATACCAATTTACCGTTTTACTTCAAAACTTGAGGTTTAAATGAAACTAATGGTCATATTATTTATTAAACAGAATAACTAGATTATACAAACCACTACTATATTTTTATTACACAAATTTGTATTAATACAAAATTCCTAGTTTGCAACGTTTATCAATTTTCCACATCTTACAAGCAAAATTCCACAATTCCACAGTAAAACTTGATTTTGTATGAATTAACTTTTAAAACTACAATTTATAATGATGGTAATATAATGAAAGCATAAATTAGCTTTTAACTCTCATTTATTTAAGAATTTACAAAAACTAGTTAGCAAAAATAGAATTTTTATTAGTATTTTTTCAATTATCAAAAGAAACTAGTGACCAAACTAAGTTTTTCATTCCACTAACAAATTAATACCCTCATTAAAACAAAAATCTAATGTTAAAAATATTAATTGGAATTTATCTCACCAATATATATATTATATAGAAATCTAGTATTCAAAAATGGTTTAATTTAAACAATTTTGGATAACAATTTACAATATAACAACCATGCATGATTTTCCATTTCCAAAAGTGTTAAACTAGTTATTATAACCCTAATGAATTAATAAAACCATAACTTGATTTTACAAACCCTAACTTGAATTTAAAAACTTGCAAATAGAATTAATTTAATAAATCTAATTATGCTTAAAAGAAACATCTAATAAAAATAAATCAAAAGAAAAAGATTTATACCTCCACAACATGAAATCCAAACATGAAAATGAGCCTCCAAATTGAGTGCTTCCCATCTCAAAAATCCATGTAAAGATGAGCAAAGAATAAAGGGTAGGAATTTATTAGGATTTTATGGATTTTTTATTGAATTTTAATGAATTTTTGATGGATTTTGCAACAAAAATCAAGTGGAGAAATGGGGGGACTGCCATGATGAGGAGGCCGGCCACTTTTGGGAGGGGAAAGAGAGAAAGAAATGAATGAAGAATGATGTAGAAGTTTCCTCCAAAATATCACCTTTTAATGTCTTTTCAACCTTTTATTTAATTTTCTTTTATTTCCTTTTTAAGACAACTCAAGAAAATTCTAGAATCATAGAAAAATTTGCAAATAAATTTTTCGTGATACACACTAAATTCTAATATGCAATGGTTCATTTTTACAAATTAAACCCATTCAAATTTGTAATTTACACTAATTTAGTGTAAAAATAAAGCTTATGTTAATATTTAAAATAATTAATTTAGGAAAAATATTTAATTAAACTAAAAATTTATAAGTGACTAAATAAATACAATTTACTAGTAATAACATTATTAAAATAGGTATTTTTAAATTTATAGTGAAAAATAATTACGGTTTAGTTTTACGAAAAATACGTTTTACTTTACCGAAAATCAAAAAAAATCACTTAAACGATTTTATTTATTTAATTATTTATTTAATTATTTTTAAAACGTTACACGGGGACTGGACTAGCGCGGTTGCAAAACATATACAACATCTACTAGTATATATATAAATATATAACAATCATCCCAGGCATGATATAAAGAAACATCACAGAAATATCACAGAAGCAACACAAAATGATGGATAATCTGGAGCCCCGGGTTTCACTTGAGCCGCAAGTGAGACCGGACGTTCCCTGTCGTGTGGATAGCTTATGTAATGAAACCTAGACCCCTACGAGCACAGCAAGTTACCTGCAAAACCAGAAACGAGGCATCCCCCTTCAGCAACGTGAATGGGCCACCCAGCACTTCACGGAATCCGGTAACTTGAGCACCCCTCCTTGGTCAACCTATACCCCCTACGAGTGCAGCGAATAGCCCGTCAATTCTAGAGTATGGTCCCCTCCGTCCCAAAGCCATGAGATGCGGACCCGTTGCCCTCTAGAATCTGGCTATTTGTGCACCCCACCGCGGGGTAATCCTAGTATAGAAAAGAAAATAATATACAAGGGTGACACCGACCTCAACCTGGTCGTGCCCCAAATGAATAATATACAAACTGGCAGTGACGGCAGTCCACATGTCGGACGCTCGCCCAGCAATATCAAATGTAAAAATGAAAATAAACTGTACTAACATTGCACCATTGCTATCCACCACGACGATCCAACCAACATCACAGCATACCACAGAACATCAACGTGAATGTCATGTTCGCAAACCCGTATAAAAGAACATATAGCAGTTAGAAGGGTTTACCGATCAAATGACATTCACGGTCGCAGATAGTAATGCAAATACTGATAAACGCACACTTAAAATATCGATCGACTAAGTTCTAAATTGGCCCCAATAGCAAAACCAACACTCTACAGAAACCTGGGCCAAAACAGGATATTACAAAAATCACAATTCCAAGTCAGGGGGCTACAGGAAAAATTTGGAAGCCCGTCGCCACTAATCGGCCGTGGATCCGCGTCCATTATGGGGTAAGTGCGGCAGTTCCGTAGCGATTTGGAAGAATCAGACGCCCAAATTTTTTCTATACCCATAAAATCACCTGCACAGATTTTTAAGCCACTTGAAAATATTTTTTTGAACACTTTTGAAAAACGGCAAAGAACAGAAAAATGGAATCGTGATTTTGGAAATTTCCGTCGATCGATCTTTCAAGCATGTTAAAACAAGCTAGTAGGGTTAAAAGGGTGGCTCTGATACCATGAAGGGTCACGGCAGCACCCCGGTCATCAAAACGGGGCCAAAATGCGGAACAAAAATTTCTAAACTGGCGCTACCATTACCCGAATCCCGGATCGACCTTAAACCCTAAACTAGCAATCTAAACTAAGTGTTAGAAAGGTTATACCGAGTTGATCCGTGTCCTTCGGTCTTCATTCTAAGCTCCTGGTGGTTCGTTGATGCGGTTTGGTCGCCGGTCTTCCTTCATCTCCGATGATCCACCCGAGAGAAACGGCGCAAGATCCAACCTCGTCGAACGAGGCAAAAGACGCTCCAAAGTCGCTAGCGATGGAGAGTGGGGGTGTATGAAATTGTCACTACAATTTTCTCTCAACTCATGTGCTCATGGGAGCAACCATAGAAGATGAATTGAGGTGATGAAGCTTTGGCATAAGCTAGAATGGCTAAGTCTTTTGTGAACTTGAGAGAGTGAGAGAGTGGGCTAGCATGTGCGAAGTAATCAACCAAATGAAAAAGAAAAACCCCCATTAGGGAAGTGGCCTCCCCCCCCCCAATCACCCAAAAAAAATATCATTTTCAATTAATCAAATAAACAATGTCCAAACCATACCTTGCTACATGCCCAAAGCCATGCTTAAGACCATGCTCATGCCACATCACACCCTCTACCTCATTATGAAACAAATGAATTTCCATAAATGGAAAATCAATAATGAGGTGGCAAAACTTCTAGAAGCTATTCCGTATAAAATACGGAATACTTCCCGGTACATGTACCGAAATACATATACGCGTATTCGTACAAAAAAACGAATAGTCAAGAGAGAAAATGTATAGTGAACAACAATACTAGAATACATATATATATAAATACATATGTAAATTATTAAATCAAAAACCTGATTTAAAAATCCGGCTTAAATTTAAGCCACTAATATTATCAACCGTCCGATTAAAATCTGCGCAGCATGCACATATTTAATCGGACACCTGTATGAACCAACATACGCCATGTACACCATATCGCCTGAACCGTGAAAACCCTCTGTGTGGGACTCTAAAGACTCGTCGATACACTGACAGGTTGTTTAACTACAAGCACGTCAGCGGCACTAGCTGTACGTAACGGCTACCCAGGTATTGAGCGAAAGGAAGGCCGACGAGCAAACTCATACAGAACCCCTACAGAGCCTGACTGTGACAATATCCATACAGTCTGGTATGTTCGTCTAAGAGTATCGCATATCGAGTCTGGGGGGTGGATAAAGTCAGACCCCCCAACAACACGATATTTAGTGTCGGCATGAAACCCATCACCACCTGAGAAAGTATCGATCCTGGATCGGTAATTCTCGTCCACCGTGGCCACGGATTTATGGTGATGGCCATCCGTAGACAACGCGACATCAACCCCCATTACCGGGAGAGACGAATCCCCGACGATCCGATCACTGCCTCCATATGGCTCGGGACTGTACCCAACTAAAACCTGTTTGCACGACTCCTTTGAGCCATGGTAGGATAGTAATCAAAGCACAATTTTGAACTCACAAGAGACAAATGACGATCTCAGGTCGACAGACTAACCTGTACACATATCACCTGGGAACTGCTATCTGACAATAGGTATAATACCAACTAGCAGTTTCCTGGAGAGTCCGTCCAGTGTACTCATAACCCAATGAGCACCTGCATACTATCATAGGTGAACAAACTAACACCAATGGCTTGTGAGATCTGGCCACCGCCCATCGTCGGGGTCTCGATCAGTATACACTAGTCTACACTGGATTATCGATGCCCGGTCTCGATACTCCTGCGACTAGGGACATTTAAGGATGTGCTTATAGACCCCAGCTCCCACATATATGATCGCCATCATAATGCTGGTAGTCAAGTAAGAATCCTATGGGCTCTATCAACAAGTACATGATGATAAAGACAAACCAGATAGCATACTATCATCTCAAGTAAGACTGTTTTATCGGTATAGGTCATCACTCAATCATCATAATCATCTGCCTGCGATTACGATAATTGCCTTGAGGGCACTATAGTCAACTCGAAGAGAATCACATATCTCAAAATATGTACATCCTAAGGCTTCTTAAGTGGAGTATCGTATCGTAAATATGCGGCGGAACATACGTACGGTACGTCATTCTACTCAAGCTACCTACTCCATCAATCAGGGTCAGCCTATGAAACGAAAGTTTGGGTCTAATACCCCCCCGGTTCAAGTCTAAGTTCTGTAAGGTAAAGCCTAGGTTCTGAAAAACATTACACCCCAGACTCCACATAGTCAAACCTAGACTCGAACCAAGGTTAAACTTAGCGCTCTGATATCAACTTTGTTATGACCCGAAATTTAGCTCGTGACTGGCACTTAAATCATGCAACGTCTAAAGGCGTAACGGAATTTAAGTAAGCCGAAGCCCAGAAATCTAAACCCTTTTAAGAAAATAAAAGAGGTGAAGTTTTGAAATAAAGGGATAAGGAAATCAAGTTTTCTTAATGCATAGAAAAGGGACATGAAAATACAATTGAAAATTTTCTAGTTTGAAAACATTTTTCGTCTTTTAAAAATTTGGGCGCGCCTCCTTTGTATTTTTGATCCAAAACCACAAATACATAATGATAATAAAGGCATCCCCAACCAGAAGGTAGCTCTTCGCCAAACGGCGGATCACAACCACGCAAGACAGTATATATAAGTATACGACACCCAACGGCGAAAATCAACACCAAATATAAAGAATAAAGCGAGATATCAACCCAAAAGGCGAACATAAAACCCATCGCTCAAGTCTCAGAGCTCCTCTAAGTGTTCCAGTCGGCGGAGCTACTCTCGGGCGAATTTTCAATCTACAAGTCTCACTAAGTCTCATTACTTATACAATTACTAGTTTTGAATGATGGAGTTGACTAGATACAATATGAATTATAAATACAATAGTGGGTACGATACAAATGTCCCACCTACCAAAGCAATCACCCGAAAGCAACTATGTGCCAGCGATGTCGCTACTGATCCATGCGGTCAACCTGCAAGAACTGTGGCACAATGGGGTGAGTTGCCAACTCGTGAGTAGAAAAACATCAACAAGTAGAAATCGAATAAACAACGACTCCTAGGTCAACTATATCATGAAGGTAATACTATGATGTCTAGGGTGACCGTATCTGTATATGTGCCAACACTAATATCAATGTCAATCAGCATGTTGATATCATCCAACAATATAATCAATGTCTGTATGCCTGTGGATCCCGTCCATATGTCAACCAATGACACGACAACATCATGCATGTAAACATCATAAAAGTATATGCATGGAAGTATGAGGATATAAATCAACGTGTGTCCTTCGCGACACATCAAAATCATGGAACCTGGGTGTCGAGCATCGACACTCGAAAACATCATGAAACCCGTGTTCAGCATCGATACGTAAATCCTCATATCTCGGGCTCCGTCAGTCCGGATCGGCCCACGGGCTCCGTCGGTCCGGATCGGCCCACATCATCTCTCGACTCCGGTCGGTAACCTCCGGATATCCGCTGAGCCCAAATACTATCACCGGTAGGTAGTAGTCCCTCTGCAGGGCTCACCGTCTACTGCACAGCAATCCTTTCTCGCCCCGGGGTACCATACCGGGTCCACCATGTAGCCGCAATCGGCCTCATCCAGCTCCCCGAATCTGGTTTCACATGCCACACGCCTCAGGACCGAGAAAACGCATGGTGGACGCACTGAAATATCATATCAAGAGAAACTAGGTTTTTAAAACAGTACATGCTTTCTTTTAAAATAGCCACAGTTCTCAAATCCAGAAATCTCATGAAAACAGCATATCTTAATGCGTAAAAGCGTAAAGCATGATGTATGCGACATATTACAGAAATGTAAGCATATCCGTATATCATGCAGCAAGGTACAGTAATATGCATATATTGAGGGAAAACTGCTCTTTTAAATGAATCCGGTTTAAAAATATATCCTGCGGTTCCCGAATTCTCCAAAGTCCAATGCAACATCGTATAAAGGTGCATATGCAACTATAGCAAGTAAATCGTGCAACGAGTCATATCATGATGCAGCAAATCCTACTGTGTAGTGACATGGCAATTATCGATGATGAAGTGTGTGAGCCGGCAAATCTGTGTACGTGTAACATACGCATCATCGATAATGGTGTAAGTGTACTAGCACAGGTATATGCAATGCAATGAGAATAACATGAATGCAGGATAAGGTAAATTATATGCAAATGCTGACGGGTAAACGTATCTAGCATGACCGAGTCGGTGAATCTAACTATCGGCATCTAGCCTTACGACATCACGTATGATATATAATCCATCGTACGGCATCCTCTAGTCAAGGGTATGGATTAATCATCAAGTCAAACTCATCATGTACGGAAGATCATCGTACGGCGGAATTAAACCAATAAGGATCCTATCAACCAATATGACAATAAGGGTACGGCTTAATGTCACGTACAGCCTATCATTCATGAATCACAACATGTATACACATATATATCCATATACCTATGTCCCAAGTCACATCCATAACAATCTCATATCAGGATGCCGGCAAGGTATCAATCCTCTCAATCGACTCGCATCCGTATACCAACATATCATCATATCACATGCCAAATCGTATTCTCTTTTTATCGCATCTATATCTCACATAAGGTCAATTTACAATTACATTCTACCTTCACTATAAGCATAAATATCTAATCTACATACACACCCGAACCATACAATCAGTTTTTAAAAGATGTGAATCGTAGTTTTGAAAGTCAAGGCTACGGTGTTTTAAGGAAAAGATATCATTTGAAAATCCGTAACGTCCCTCAAGGTATCTGTTTAAAAGATGCATACGATTCTTCAGTTTAGAAATAGGTATGGTCTGGATGACACATTTACGTCGGCTATCTAGTCTTATAGTACCCTAAACGGCAATATCATCAAATATTATCCTCAAATCCCGTCATCACATATTAGTCGTATCATATCACTTCTAAATATGCTTTAGTTTCTAATATAGTTTCTCTAACTATCTTTTTTCTCTATCTATAGTTTTCTATTAAAGTTTTCCTTAACCATATACTATGAATCGGTTTCCATCAAAAACTTACGGGGTTGCTATACGCCATCCACCCGACTTCCCCCGTGGATATAGATCCACTCACCTTGATCCTTGCTTTTTTGAAGTCGATGACGTCAAGCTCCGTCGCCTCGGAATCCATGTGAAGGTATTTACAATAATACACAAATCGTAATCGCTATTAACATTACGTCCGGAAAACCGAAACGGCACACGGCTCGCCTATAGGTTAGAAGCTATAGCCCACGCATGAAAAACCAAGCAATTATCCCTAGTCGTTGATGTACAAACATCCAACAACCAAATACAAATCCAAATATCAAAAATTATCATTCAAAATACGGAAAACACGAAAACAGCAACATAGGAAAACCCTTCCCACATTTCACTATAGGACAAACTAAGGGATTTTGCACATAGGGTTGCTCTAGATATAACAAAACAAGTCTACCCACAAAAAATATACGATTTCCCCTCTAATGTGGCCACAATTTGCGGCCATAGAAAATAAATTTGCGGCCAGAAAAAGGGGGCAGGGGCTCAGGTTTCAGAGGGTGGTTCATGGTTGCTTGCACGTCTCGTGATCATGGGAACTTATTTTATAAAGGCCTCGGGTCATCCCAGATTCCTATATACCATCACTAATTCCATAAAAAACCTGATATCGACCAATCTAAAATTCGTATTTTGGGGTTTTGGTCACTGGTCCATGTCAAGAATTTGTCTCTAAGGTCTTATAGCAGCCACTTTGCATCACCCAATCCACACAACACTCAAACCCCTCTCTAGCAATTTCCAAGTTCTCAAATCCACATCTTAACCCCATTTCTAAACTAACTAGAATGCTAGGAAAACATAACTAACTAAGTGAAGGGAAATATACCTTATGAATGCCACCAAGCAAAACCCTAGAAGTTCAAAGTCCTCAAAATCCAACATTGATGGGTCCAAAGTGTAGAGGGTGAAGAGGGGATCAACTTTTATGAAGGGGTTTAGGGTTTTGGTGAACATTTGGAGATGATTCCTTGGGGTAGAAGTGGAGGGAGATGAGGTTGAGGGAGATGAAGAAAATAATGGAGAAAATAAATGGGAGGTGAGGATATAAGGCAGCCCTCTCTCTCACTCTCTTATTCTCACTCTCTCTCACTTATTTACCCTTCTTTCTTTCTCATTTTCTTTTCTCACCAATAAACACATAAACCCAATAAAACAAGACAAATGAAATAACATGTAACATGTCATGGTGCACTAACCATGGAAAACTGTAGAAACACGGATTTGGCCTAATCGCGATTAGCAATGCACTAATCGGGTTTTTATCCAAACTGCATATAATAAATTTTTAAAATGCCAAATCGTTTAAATATATTTTTAAATGAATAAATCATTTTAATCTCCAATTATTTCATAATTATTGGTATATATTTATACCCTTTTTTCGAAAACTCCAATTTCGCAAATCGGCAGTTTTCGGGAAATATATTATTTTAATATTAAATTTCAAAAATAATCTTTTATATTTTTTGAAATGTTATAGTTACAACCTTTACCCATTCTGGAATGGAAATGGGAACAAATCTGCATGGATTTCGTTGTGGGTCTACCCAGGTCCAGTCGATGGTATGACTCCATTTGGGTGATGTTGACCGGTTGACGAAAGCGGCTCACTTCCTTCCAGTGAAGACCACTTTCGGTTATGCTCAGTTGTATATTGATGAGATTGTGCGTTTGCATGGCATTCCCACATGCATAGTATCCGACAGGGGCACCCAGTTCACTAGCCGTCTTTGGTAGAAGCTTCAAGAAGTTTTGGGTACCCGATTGAGTTTTAGCACCACTTTCCATCCGCAGACTGATGGTCAGTCAGAGCGAACTATACAGACTCTGGAGGATATGCTTCGTGCGTGCGTGCTTTATTTTTGTGGCAGTTGGGATCATCACTTGCCGTTGATAGAGTTCTCCTACCATAACAGTTATCAGGAGACGATTCAGATGGCACCTTTTGAGGCTTTGTATGGTAGGAAGTGTCGATTGCCAGTCTGTTGGACCGAATTCAGCGTGAGCAGGATTTTAGGACCCCAGCTAGTTCAAGAGACTACGGAGAAAATTCAGTTGATTTAGGATAGGATGAGAGCAGCCCAGTGCAGACAGAAGTCTTATGTCGACCGTCGTCGCCGCAGGCTCGAGTTCGCAGTGAGGGATCATGTATTATGGATTTCTTCGATGAAGGGCGTGATGAGATTTGGGAAGAAAGGGAAGCTTAGTCCCAAATTTGTCACTCCTTTTGAGATCCTTGAGCGAGTTGGTACCATTGCCTATCGTTTGGCACTTCCGCCCAGTTTTTCGGATGTTCACCCCGTATTCCATGTATCGATACTTTGCAAGTACCTTCATGACCCTCCTCACATGATTCAGCACCAGACCGTTCAGCTAGAGCATGATCTTTCGTTCATCGAGCAGCCGGTAGTTATATTGGATCGGGAGGTGATGAAACTTCGGTCAAAGGTCTTGCCGTCTGTGAAGGTTCTTTGGAATGGCCCGAATAGTGAAGACGTCACTTGGGAGGCCGAGAGCGAGATGCGGAAGAAATTCACTCATCTCTTTGAAGGTACGCATAATAAGATTTTTAAATTCGGGGAAAAATTTCTTTAAGGGGGAAGATTGTAACACCTTAGAATGCGATTAGTGTTAATTAAGCGATAATGTGGGTTTTTAATAAAAAGTTAACCAAAATAGTTTTCACATATTTTATAAAAATTAATTAATATTTTATTATTATTTATTTCGGGCTTGCACACACTTGTGCATGTTAATCTAGGGTTAATTAGGATTAACCATGCTTATGTAGCCATGGCACATTAACCTCGTTCCTTTAATTTATATGTATTTATTTAAATTAGTTAGTTTTAAATTAAGGGTTGAATTTGGGTTTGACTTGAGAGGGGGAGAGAGAGAGTTGACAATGGGCATGGCTTGCATTTAATGAAGAGAAAGAGTAACTGTAAGGAAAAACACTCACCCTACACTCACCACCTCTCATCCTTCACGTATTCCATCCCTCATTCTCACCTCACTCACTCATTCTCAAATAATTCTCCATCTCCTCTCCCCTCAAACTGAAACCCTACCCAAATCCTCACAAAACCCAAACAAAATCTTCACTAAACCCCACTAAAACCCTTCACAAGTCAAGATTAAGACACTAAGATCAATTGGAGCATAGAAAGCTAAGGTTTTTGAGCAAGTGTGGATAGGTAACGATCCCTAACTGTTAATTAGGTTGTTGCTATGTTGTGTTGATTAGTAGATGTTGTTTAGAACACTAAAGATATAGTTTTGAGCATATATCATATTTTTAGTGCTATTTTAGGGTCATTGTAACCTGCTATCACTACGAATTTTCACTGTAAAATCTAGCATTGCAGTAGTGTTGTACTAGAGACCCTAAGTGTTCACCTGAAACCCGAACTCAATCCCACCTGTTTTGGCCGGCGACACCTGGGAATATTCCGGCGAGCTCGGCCTTCCTGGGGACTAGGGGGTTATGGTTTTGTGGGTAGCTGTCTGTAAGTGTTTTGGGATATTTGGTACTGCTTGATTTTTGGGTTGTTACTGTAGTCAAAATCTGGGATAAATTTGTTATTTTATAGTGTTTCGACTAAGTGCGATACGATTGATCCAACGTAGTTTAAGTGTTTTGGGTAGCTTGTTGTTGTAGGTTGTTTGATGATGTCGCTATATACGTTAGCCGCTAAACGAACCCTTTTGTAGCTTAAGGGAACCGATTCGTTAATTGGCGTTGTGTTCGTTTATTATAGCGTAGTTTGTTAAATCCACGTGTTTTTGTGTTGTGTATTAATAGGATCGCAGGCGGGGACTTCGGATGCTGCGAAGAAAGGAAAACAAGTGGTTGGATTCACGTAGCTCGAGATCATCGGTGAGTAGATTTAACATCTACGGGGAAATCGCCGATATGGTGTTAAGCGTCAGGGCTAGATATGATATTATAGCCACATATTATATGCATATGAGTTGATTGTGCATGAGCATCATTGCATACCATTACTTGTTGTGCCTTGACTTCGAACCCATTGGACACTGGACCATTACTGACGGTTCATGTTGCACGAGCACTAAATTGTATGCTACGCCCACACTGTTGGTAATTTCCATGACACGCACAACATATACACATATATGGTATTGTATTCATTATAAACATTAAGACGTTGATTCTTGTTCTATTGCGCATATGAAATGTATCATGCATACATACCTACATGTATACACACATACCTTACTATAGCTACATATACATCTTTATATGATGTTGCATTTGATTTTGGAGATTGTAGGAACCGCATGATATATTTACAAACTTGATTCATTTGAAAGAGCGGTTTTTCCTTGATATGCTCATATTACTGTTCTATGTTGCATACATCATATTTCATGGATTTACGCATTGAGATACGGATTTCATGGGATTTATGGATTTGAGAACCGTGGTGATATTTCAAGAAAGTATGTATTGTTTTAAAAACCCAGTTTCTCTTGATATGATATTTCGATGCGTCCACCATGAGTTTTCTCGGTTCTGAGCTATGAGTTTACCCAATTCGAGGAGCGGTAGGCACCATCTGCGGGTACATAGTGGACCCGGTGAGGTACCACAGGGCAAGAAGACTCGTATAGTTAGGCGGTGAGCCTGGCAGGGGAGCACTACCTATCGGTGATAGTTTGGACCCGGAGGTTATGTCACGACCTGAAATATTAGCTCGTGACCAGCACTTAAATCACGCAACGTCTAAAGACGTAGCGTAATCGAAGTAAGCTGAAACCCAGAAATCTAAACATTTTTAAAGAAATAAAAGAGGTGCAGTTTTGTAATAAGGTATAATGAAGAAAAGTGTTTTCTTAAATGTATAAAAAAGGAACATGAAAAATGCAAGTTTATCCTACTTGTTATAAAACATGTTCGTCTTTTAAAAATTTGGGCAGGACCTCCTTTTATATTTTGATCCAAAACCACAAATATAAGATAATATAAAAGGAATCCCCAAGCGGGGGCTAGCTTTTTGCGAAATGGCGGATCCACAACCAAGAAAAGCATAAATAAAAGTATACGACGCCCAACGGCGAAGTTCACCACAAAAGATAATGAAAATAAGCTAGACATCAAACTAAAAGTAACGGACAACCCCTCGCTCTAAGTCTTGCAATCCCAAATCTCACCAAGTCTCATTACTTATAAAATTCTGAGTTGATTAGATACAATATGAATAATAAATACAAGAGTGGGCACGATACAAATGTCCCACCTACCAAAGCAATCACCCGAAAGCAACTGTGTGCCAGCGATGCCGCAACTGATCCATGCGGTCAACCTGCAAGAACTGTGGCACAACGGGGGTGGGTTACCAACTCGTGAGTAGAAAAACATCAATAAGAAGAAATCGAATAAATAACGACTCCTAAGTCAACTATATTATAAAGGTGATACTATGATACCTAGGGTGACCGTATCTGTATGTATGCCAACAATGTAATCAACACATATATGTATGCGGATATCATCTAACCATATGATCAATGTCTGTATGCATGTGGGTCTCGTCCAACCATGTCATCAGTGTATGTATGCATGTAGATCCCGTCCACGTGTCAACCAATGACACAACAACATCATGCATGTAAATATCATAAAAGAAGATGCATGAAAGTATGAGGACATAAATAAACGTGTGTCCATCCCGACACATCAAAATCATGGAACCTGAATGCCCAGCATCGACAATCGAAACATCGTGAAACCCGTGTCCAGCATCGACACATAAATCCTCATATCTTGGGCTCCGTCAGTTTGGATCGGCCCTCGGGCTCCGTCTGCGGGATCGGCCCACGGGCTCCGGCAGAATGGGTCGGCCCCCATCCATCTCTCGACTCCGGTCGGTATCCTCTGGATAACCGCCAGGTCTAACCAATCATCGGTAGATAGTAGTCCCTCTGCCAGGCTCACCATCTACTGCACAGTAATCTGTTCTCGCCCCAGGGTACCATACCGGGTTTACCATATACCCGCAATCGGCCTCATCCAGCTCCTCGAATCGGGTATCACTGTCACACGTATCAGAACTGAGAAAACGCATGGTGGACGAACTGAAATATCATATCAAGAGAAACCGTGTTTTTAAAACAATACATACTTTCCTTTTCAAATGACCACGGTTCTCAAATCCAGAAATCTCATGAAAACAGCATATCTCAATGCGTATAATCGTAAAGCATGATGTATGCGACATATAACAGAAATGTAAGCATATCCGTATATCATGCAACATGGAACAGTAATATGCACATATCGAGGGAAAACTGCTCTTTTAAATGAATCCAGTTTTAAATCATATCCTACGGTTCCCGAATTCTCCAAAGTCCAATGCAACATCGTATAAAGGTGAATATGCAACTATAGCAGGTAAATTATGCAAGGAGTCATATCATGATGCAGCAATCCTACCGTGTAGGGACATGGCAATTATCGATGATGAAGTGTGTAAACCGGAAATCTATGTAACTGTAACATACGCATCATCGATAATGGTGTAGGTGCACTAGCACAGGTGTATGTAGTGCAATGAAAGTGACATGAGCGTAGCATAAGGTAAATCGTATACAAATGCTGATAGGTATATGTTTCTAACATGACCGAATCAGTGAATCAATCAATCGGCATCCAGCCTTACAACATCACGTACGGTAAAATCCATCGTACGTCATCCTCTAGTCAAGGATATGGATCAAACATCAAGACCAACTCATCACGTACGGAAAATCATCGTATGACGGCATTAAACCATCGGGGATCCTA
Source organism: Agapanthus africanus (assembly GCA_030015575.1). Classification (NCBI taxonomy): domain Eukaryota; kingdom Viridiplantae; phylum Streptophyta; class Magnoliopsida; order Asparagales; family Amaryllidaceae; genus Agapanthus; species Agapanthus africanus. Next base: position 564,405,640 of record CM057337.1, on the reverse strand, counting down.
TCATCCTATATGACAATGAGGGGTACGGATCTAACGTCTCGTACGGCATATCACTCATGATTCATGACATTCTATATATATCTATATACCTATGTCCCAGGTCGCATCCATAACAATCTTATATCGGGGGACTGGCAAAGGTATCGATCATCTCAATCGACACACATCCGTATACCGACATATCAATCAATTCATCATATCACCTCATATATTCTTTTCATCACATTAGGTCATCTTTTATATATACATCTACTATATTAATCTAGTTTCATGCTACTCTAAAACTCATACTTATTCTAGTGTAACTACATATCTATAAGTCATGATTCATCTTCACTTTTCATATCCCTAAAGCTTTCATCTCATCTTTCGATATACATATTCAATCCTTCACATCATCTCTGTTGGAGATAGTGCCCTCAGAGTCAATTATTAGGTCACAGGTACGTGATTGTAATGATTGAGGGAGGACCTATCCCGGTAGGACAGTCTTACTCGAGATGATAGTATGCTATCTGGTTTACCTTTATCATCGTGTACTGCTTGAGGTGACCTGACACGTCGCTATTACACGTTGATAGAACCCCTAGGATTCTTGCTTGACCACCAGCAGTATGAGGGCGATCATATAAGTGGGAGCTGGGGGGTCTATAAGCTTATCCTTAAAAGGTCCCTAGTCGTGGGAGTTTCGAGACTGGGCATCGATACTCCATTAGTAGACTAGTGTATACAGTCGAGACCCCGACGAGGGGCGGTGGCCGGTCTCACAAGCCACTGGTGTCAGTTGGATCACCTAAGATGTATACAGGTGCTCATTGGGTTATGAGTACACCGGACAGGACTCGCCGGGAACATGCTAGTTGGTCATATACCAGACGTCAGATGGCAGTTCCCTGGTGACATGTGTGCAGGTTAGTTCATCGACCTGGGGATCGTCATTTGTCTCGTGTGAGTTCCCACTGTACTTTGATTACTACCCTACCACGGCTCAAAGGAGTCGTGCAAACAGGTTTTAGTTGGGTACAGTCCCGAGCCACATGGAGGCAGTGAGCGTATCTTCAGGGGTTCGTCTCTCCCGGTATTGGGGGTGAGGTCGTGCTGTGTCTAGGAGAGCCATTACACAAAGTCCTTGGCCAAGGCAAGGAGATTTACTGGTAGGTATTCCAGTAGTATCTCAGGGTGTTCTGGGCTACACTCCGACACGACTTGTACCGCTTTTGGGGGTCTGACTTTTACCAACCCCCTAGGCCCGCCATGCGATACTCATAGACGAACGGACCGGACTGCACGGATATTGTCACTGACAGGCTCAGTAGGGTGTCAGGATGAGTTCGCTCATCGACGTCCCTTTTAGTCAATTGCTGGTGGCCCGTTACGTATTGGCTTATACCTCTGACGTGCTAGTGGTTAAATCCACAGCCATAGTATTGACGAGTCTTTAGAGTCCCCCACATTTACAGTTACTCAGCTTTCGGGCGAAAGGTTGTAGAGGCCGTATGGAGATATGGCAAGGTCCGATCAGATACGTGCGGTATTGCACGGATCAGGATCGGACAGTTTGCACTATAGGCCGTATGGTTATATGGCAGGGTTCGATCAGATACGTGCGGTATTGCACGGATCAGGATCGAACAGATATTACTATCCGGTTTTGGTATAAGCCGGATTCTAGTATAGTACAGTGTAGATTTTGTCTCATTGCATTTGTATTTCGGTCGGAATACAAATGCGGGTGTGTATGCACAGTATCGGGGTTTTCCTGTAATTTATTACGGGACCAGTTTTCTGGAGTTGCCAGTTTGCTTTCCGTTTCGGCCAATTTCCATTGTTCCGTTCATTGGCCGAAGATTGGTGGAGGAGGGCTTATTTGCATTGTTGCAAATAAGCATTAGTGGAGGGGGTTCTTTGCATCTTGTTGCATCATGATGGTTTTCATGATGAGCACCATCACTTGACTTTCCTTTTTCATGATTGCTTGACTTGGTGAGGTGATGGTTGAGGTGGAGTGTTGGTTTTTCCTTTGTCATCATGGTTGTTGATGATGAGGTTGTTGGAGTGTTAGTTTAGGCTTGTGATCATTTCTTTTGATGATAGCCTTTCACTTGCTTATTCTCTTGATTCACTCTCTTGAGTTGAGGGTCTCTCTCCTTTTTCACTCACCCCTCACTTGCATGGCCGGCCTCTCCCCTCAAGGGCTGTCCAAAATTCTAGTGTAGGGATTTACACTCTTTTGGCTTGAAAAAAATCATATTAGCTTCTCCTCCAAAAAGCTTGTATCATCCCTCCACCAAAATGGCATCTCCATGAACCCCAAAGTGAGACTTGAGGACTACATATTCTACAGCAAATCTTGGGCACGTCGAGTAGCCGGCTTCGTGCCCGAGTTGCCTCGGCATTGAGGTGGGAGCCCGTATACGATGTAGGCGATGTGGTGCACTTCCGGCGACGAGGAGGAGACGGGACATTCCGCAGGAGATCGGGACGATGACGAGAAGACCGGAGGACTTGGATCGTCGGTATATCTCTATTCCCTTTCTTGTAGATAGCTTAGACTAGTTAATGGTTCGATCCGGAGTTTAGTGCGCGGTGGTGCCGGTTTGCAAAGTCCGCAAAAATTTAAGTTATTCACCACTTCCGCATTCCGGCGTCGGATTGACGGCCGGGGCGCCGCCGTGCACTTACAGTGGTATCAGAGCCTCGCCATTAACTTCGTCTAGCTTTCGTTTGATGTGTTTTGCGGTTCCGATCGACCAAAATTCCGAAAACCCAATTTATGTTCACATCAGTTTTCTGTTAAGATTTTTTGGTGTCCAAAATTTTTTCAGGTGACAGAAAAGTGATCTACCAAAAAATATAAGAGTTCTGTAAAAATTCGACGATGTAAAGCTACAGTGTGAGCGCGGAACCGCCGCGGAAACCCCATACATGCCGCTCTTCCGCGGCGCACTGTGCACATCACATCACCAAATTTTTACAGATGCCTTCTGGGTTTATTTCAGGGGTTTTGGAATATTAAAATTGGGCCAATTATTTCTGTGAGTGCTACAGTATTAGTTTGGGGCCCACTTGTTAATTTTTGGTCAATCGGAAAATCTTAAACACATTTTTCACAGTATTTACATTATATCTGCGACCGTGAATGTCACTCGATCGGTAAATCCTGTCTAACTGCTATAGCCCGGTTAGACGGATTTGCGAACGTGACTTTCACGTTGATGTTCTATGTATTTGCTGTGTTGTTGCGGATCGGTCGTGGGGGATAGCCTGGATGCAATGCTAGTACTGTGCTGTTGTATTATGTACATTTGATATTGCGGGGCGAGCGTCCGACATGTGGACTGCCGTCACTGCCTGATTGTATTATTATTTTGGGGCACGACCTGATTGCGGTCGATGTACCCGGTGTATGTATATTTTACTTTCTGTACTAGGATTGCCCCGCGGAGGGGTGCACGGATAGCCGGGTTCTAGAGGGCAGCAAGCCCGCATCTCATGGCATTGGGACGGAGGGGGCTTCACTCTAGGATTGGCGGGCTATTCGCCGCACTCGTAGGGGGTACAGGTTTGACCCAGGAGGGGTGCCCAAGTTGCCGGATTCCGTGAAGTGCTGGGTGGTCCATTCACGGCGCTGAAGGGGGCTGCCTCGCTTCAGGTTTTGGCGGGTGACTTGCCGCGCCCGTAGGGGTCTAGGATTTCATTGCACAGGCTATCCACACGACCAGGGGAACGTCGGGTTTCAGCGGCTCTGTGAAACCCGGGGATCCCAGATATCTGTATTGTTTCTGTGATGCTGTTCATTTTCTGTGATGTTGCATTTTATTCACGCCTTGAGCGAAATATAATATATTGGTATATATATTAGTAGATGTTGTATATGTTTTGCATCCGCGCTAGTCCAGTCCCCGCTCTGTCGTTAGTAAGCTAACCTAACGGGTAATGACGGGACCCAGTGGCGAATGCGGATGGCATATACGTACATCAGTATATTTTCGTTCTTTTTGGTGTGATCAATTGATGGGACTGCATTGATTCGGATCAATGCAAGTTTAAAAACAAACCTAATCTGATGTTGTTGGAACACTTTTCAAAAAGCTGTTATTGCAAGGACGTTCACTTTTGTTTTGCATCGCGGTATTCATTTAGAATATCCTGCTCCTCAGTCGACGAGGCAAGGGCCGAGATCCCTTCACCGGGAGTGACCCCTTGGACAGAAGTTTGCGTCAGGGCATTAACTTCACTATAGCCGATTGCTTTTGCTTTGCATCGTGGTATTCAGTTGGAATATCCTGCACCCCATTCTACGGGGAAAGAGCCGAGATCCCTTCACCGGGAGTGACCTCTTTAGCAACGGTTTTCGTCACTATATTTTTAAAAGCTATCCGTTCCTTCGACGATATCAAGTTCTTTACGTTAAAGGTTTTCGCCAGAAACCATTCGTAGCCCTCCGTCGTTTCATATGGGTAGTCAATAGTATTCAAGCTGTGTTTGTTGGCCAAAGTCAAGGCACAGTGTTTGGTAGCTGTTGGTTATTCATATGCAGCATAGATAGATGCGTTGGTTTGGAACAGTCGTATAGCCTTGTTGGCCAAAGTCAAGGGCTTGTGCGGGTGGATTCGAATCAACCTGGAGAATGACGGGTAGAACTTGACATGTGACTTATGATTTGTTGGCCAAAGTCAAGGTCATAAGAGCATGGGGCAGAAATCACATCGGGAGTTTCAAAAGAACTGAAACTTGCCAGATATGCGCATACCTTCTGGAGTGTGATAGCGTGAGCGGATTCCGTCACGTTATCATGCAATGATAGTTGGATCCCGATTCCCACTGATGAGTTGGTATACTCCTCGGGTGACCCCGACTAATTCTTCTTTCAGGTTTGGAGGAGAATTTGAGTTACAGTGGGAGGATTCCAGATTAGATAAATTGGTAACCATTCTGATCTAGGTTAGAGTGCACGCTGAGTGTTTCTTTTCTCTCTCTCTTTGGCAGCGACCATTGACCCGACCCTAAGACTTTGACTCAATGACCAAGTTGACCGAACCTTCTTAAACACCGGCTTTTGGATTGTCAGAGTTGCAGACCTCATTGCCACTCCTACTTTTACCCTTTTCTCCAGGACACCCCGTTTTACTACGAACGTCCACTTCCATTGGACAAAACCATCGTATGGTTAGATACGAACTCGAAAGAATTTATTCGAGGATGGTTTCCGGTTCTGGAGAAAACGGATAGGATTATTCAGTTGTCTTTTCCTTTTACCCTCTCTCAGGTTACGAGTACTCCTTGGTTTAGGGGTAGCACACCTATTACGCAAATTGGATCGTCTTCTTCCAAACCATAGGCAGGTGCCGACCGGTAGGGAATGAAGAAAACCAATTAGCATAACGATGGTGTGCAGAAGGTATTAAGCTTAGACAAAGCAAGGGATTAGTAAGAGGGCAAAGTAAATTGCAACAGATATTCACGACCAAACCAAATATTTCGTTACCACTCCCACATCACCTTTGTATTTCTCCAGGACACTCCGTATCACTACGAAGATCCACAGTTTATTTGGATACTCCATCGTATGGTAATATACGAACTCGAATGGAACTTGTTCCAGTTCGGGGATGGATTCTGGTTCAGGAGAAATAGGAATAAAGTACATTCAGGTGTCTTTTATCTTCACCTTCTCTCGCGTTGCGAGTGCTCCTAGGATTAGGACAGTACACCCTTTATGCTTATTGGATAGTCTTCTTCCAAACCATAGGCTGGTGCCGAACGGTAGGGAAGGAAGAAAACCATTTGGCCTAAAGGGGTGTGCAGAAGGTAAAGACTAAAGACATATGAAGGGATTTGGAGAGGTGGCAAAGAACTATACGGTTACAGTCGTGAATCTGGAAGAGGCATTACTAGGAATACCAGGATACCCCATCGAAACATTTCAATGTTTCAGTTTCACTGTGTACTGTTAATAGAAAACTGATTTCCCGATTAGATACTTACTCCAGGGTATGTATTTACCAGATACGATTCTCACATCTGTATGGTTTTACAGATGATGAGTGGGAGTAAGTTATTGGGAATTGGGTGATTATCCTCATTATATCGGGATTCGTTGTAATCGGTGATATTTGAGGAAATCACCTGGGTTGTTTGCCGGTCGGCAAATATTTGGTTTTGAATATCCGCTGTTATGCACCAATTTCAAATTGATATATCTGTACGTCTATTTTCATAGAGTGAGATATACTTTTTGATATTATGTCGATGACATTTACCTATATCAGTGGATGGTTAGGTAAGGAGCATTAAACAGCGGTGTAATTCTTCTTAACCATAAGTACAGTTTTCAACTTACGACACACAGTGAAAGAGTTGTTAGACTCAGCGGACTTATACAAAGTATTGTATGTTGTCCAGGGTCCATCAGGACAGAGGGCTTGGTCCTCGTACTATATTCGGTTTACTTATGACTTCTCTAGTTTTTAGACAGGTGTTTCGCGGAAACACAGGGTCCAAATTTTGAGAAGTTATAGGTATTTGAATAGAGTAGAGAACCAGGTATAGCAAGTATCAGGATTCTTCAAAGAGATCGAAGATGTAGATACTTGTGTATGGTATTCAGTTGATAGTAATGATAAAGAGATCTTGCTTCTCTTTCAGGTTACTCATAATTGGAAGTATTCCTAAGTTGAGTAACGCTGATCGGCCTCCTTCCATTTAGTTGACATGCACTGGAGACAGTTGCATGATTTGGATCTGGTTCAATTAAATCAGTGCCTCTGGTCCTATATGGGATATAGAACAGTTCATATCTTAACGATGTTAAGGTACGGGGAGTTGTCCGGTTTATGATTAAAACCAGACACTGGACAACTCAAGGCACGTTTCTGTAATGGCTGTTTGTGGGTTGACCCAGGCTATGACGAGGGTTGACTTTCTACCATCTGGATGAACAATAGCGATATTGTTCTAGACTCGCCACAGTTTTAATAAAAATGGATTTTTTCAGAAAACAGTAGTGGGAGTATGGTAGAACTGGAAGTGATTCCAGAACCACAAACGATTACTGAAGATTTGATAAGGAACCTAAAGATTCAATCTGGATTGACATTCCATTGGCCACTCCGCAGATAAAGTGGGTAACTTCAGGCACCCGAGAGGTACTCAGGTAGCCTCAAGGACGGTGACAGGGAAGTTCTTGTTTACCCACACTTGCCATTGTTGTTGTTCCAGGCTGCGAGACCCGGCAGGAGGATGAGTATAGCGTCGTTCTAAACTAGTTTTAGAAGTGCACGTCTATATGACTCTGGCAGAGGGTTGTCGTAGTCAGTGGGAGCAGCGGAAGCATTGGTGGACATCAGGCTTATATCTATTTATAGACTAAAGCAGATGTAGCGGAGATAGATCATCTATTTCTGATGTGACAGTCATGGGTTTGACGTCATCAGAATAGGGGATGGATCTGTTGAGAAGGTAGTAGGGTGTGATATCCTGGTATTTGGATGACATACATAGAATAGGAAAAGAAATTCCTATACTACGATCGGTTATACTTTGGTCGTCGCACAGTGGTTTCTCCACAAGGGACTTGGACATTATATCAGACATACTGGTTACTAGATCTATGGTTTTTAGATCTAGATTTGGGTGGTTTCCCAATCTGGGTACTTTGACAGCATTCTAAGAGCATTTAGAATGGACGACCCCTGGCACGGTAGTGTACCTGCAGGTGATGGAGTCAACCTCTCCAAAGGTGTCTTATAGACTAAAGTGGAGAGGGATGTGCATGATTGGCAGATCACTTGCTTAGGCAATTGAGTCAATCATGAGATGTCAAGTACCACACCAGATGTTGTTCTTGCACGAAATGCAATAAGTTGATATTGATCCAATCCTGGAGGAACAGTCGGAAGCAGTTTTAGAACATAAGAGGATGTTCTAGGGATATGATAACGACAGCCTCATTCGGGAGACAGTTATCATTCCAGGCTTCTAAGGTGACATGGACGACAAGGAGGTTGTCAGAGTTATAGTTTTCCTTCTGATGAGGGGCAGTATTTTGGACAGGTGGTCCAAGGCAATACTGAGGGAGGCATGGCGCGCAGGACACTGATTAAGTTCAGTTGTCAATACAGTCTAAGAAGTTTGGATTTGGAGTTCATTTATGAGCTACGTCCCATCAGACATCCAGACATATTCTAAGACTGATATTGCTCATTTCGGGAGATGGCTTTCTCCGTGAACTTGAGATATAGAGAGACATAGAAAGAAACAACTGAGCGGATCCACTCACTAAGGCTATTCCTCGAACGCAATAGTTCCGCAAACGAGCTTTGTGAGACTGACTAGTAGAGGAGTTGGATGTTCGGTATCACACGGGCTGTGAGTATGCGACATCGCAATAATTAGCCTTGAGTGCAAGTGGGAGATTGTTGGAGATAGTGCCCTCAGAGTCAATTATTAGGTCACAGGTACGTGATTGTAATGATTGAGGGAGGACCTATCCCGGTAGGACAGTCTTACTCGAGATGATAGTATGCTATCTGGTTTACCTTTATCATCGTGTACTGCTTGAGGTGACCTGACACGTCGCTATTACACGTTGATAGAACCCCTAGGATTCTTGCTTGACCACCAGCAGTATGAGGGCGATCATATAAGTGGGAGCTGGGGGGTCTATAAGCTTATCCTTAAAAGGTCCCTAGTCGTGGGAGTTTCGAGACTGGGCATCGATACTCCATTAGTAGACTAGTGTATACAGTCGAGACCCCGACGAGGGGCGGTGGCCGGTCTCACAAGCCACTGGTGTCAGTTGGATCACCTAAGATGTATACAGGTGCTCATTGGGTTATGAGTACACCGGACAGGACTCGCCGGGAACATGCTAGTTGGTCATATACCAGACGTCAGATGGCAGTTCCCTGGTGACATGTGTGCAGGTTAGTTCATCGACCTGGGGATCGTCATTTGTCTCGTGTGAGTTCCCACTGTACTTTGATTACTACCCTACCACGGCTCAAAGGAGTCGTGCAAACAGGTTTTAGTTGGGTACAGTCCCGAGCCACATGGAGGCAGTGAGCGTATCTTCAGGGGTTCGTCTCTCCCGGTATTGGGGGTGAGGTCGTGCTGTGTCTAGGAGAGCCATTACACAAAGTCCTTGGCCAAGGCAAGGAGATTTACTGGTAGGTATTCCAGTAGTATCTCAGGGTGTTCTGGGCTACACTCCGACACGACTTGTACCGCTTTTGGGGGTCTGACTTTTACCAACCCCCTAGGCCCGCCATGCGATACTCATAGACGAACGGACCGGACTGCACGGATATTGTCACTGACAGGCTCAGTAGGGTGTCAGGATGAGTTCGCTCATCGACGTCCCTTTTAGTCAATTGCTGGTGGCCCGTTACGTATTGGCTTATACCTCTGACGTGCTAGTGGTTAAATCCACAGCCATAGTATTGACGAGTCTTTAGAGTCCCCCACATTTACAGTTACTCAGCTTTCGGGCGAAAGGTTGTAGAGGCCGTATGGAGATATGGCAAGGTCCGATCAGATACGTGCGGTATTGCACGGATCAGGATCGGACAGTTTGCACTATAGGCCGTATGGTTATATGGCAGGGTTCGATCAGATACGTGCGGTATTGCACGGATCAGGATCGAACAGATATTACTATCCGGTTTTGGTATAAGCCGGATTCTAGTATAGTACAGTGTAGATTTTGTCTCATTGCATTTGTATTTCGGTCGGAATACAAATGCGGGTGTGTATGCACAGTATCGGGGTTTTCCTGTAATTTATTACGGGACCAGTTTTCTGGAGTTGCCAGTTTGCTTTCCGTTTCGGCCAATTTCCATTGTTCCGTTCATTGGCCGAAGATTGGTGGAGGAGGGCTTATTTGCATTGTTGCAAATAAGCATTAGTGGAGGGGGTTCTTTGCATCTTGTTGCATCATGATGGTTTTCATGATGAGCACCATCACTTGACTTTCCTTTTTCATGATTGCTTGACTTGGTGAGGTGATGGTTGAGGTGGAGTGTTGGTTTTTCCTTTGTCATCATGGTTGTTGATGATGAGGTTGTTGGAGTGTTAGTTTAGGCTTGTGATCATTTCTTTTGATGATAGCCTTTCACTTGCTTATTCTCTTGATTCACTCTCTTGAGTTGAGGGTCTCTCTCCTTTTTCACTCACCCCTCACTTGCATGGCCGGCCTCTCCCCTCAAGGGCTGTCCAAAATTCTAGTGTAGGGATTTACACTCTTTTGGCTTGAAAAAATCATATTAGCTTCTCCTCCAAAAAGCTTGTATCATCCCTCCACCAAAATGGCATCTCCATGAACCCCAAAGTGAGACTTGAGGACTACATATTCTACAGCAAATCTTGGGCACGTCGAGTAGCCGGCTTCGTGCCCGAGTTGCCTCGGCATTGAGGTGGGAGCCCGTATACGATGTAGGCGATGTGGTGCACTTCCGGCGACGAGGAGGAGACGGGACATTCCGCAGGAGATCGGGACGATGACGAGAAGACCGGAGGACTTGGATCGTCGGTATATCTCTATTCCCTTTCTTGTAGATAGCTTAGACTAGTTAATGGTTCGATCCGGAGTTTAGTGCGCGGTGGTGCCGGTTTGCAAAGTCCGCAAAAATTTAAGTTATTCACCGCTTCCGCATTCCGGCGTCGGATTGACGGCCGGGGCGCCGCCGTGCACTTACAATCTCTAACTATCTTTTAAACCATATCCTTAGTTTTCTAATCTAGGTTTTCTTAACCATATTCTATATATCGGTTTCCATCAAAAACATGCGGGGGTGCTATACGCCATCCACCCGACTTCCCCCGTAGATATAGATCTACTTACCTTGATCCCTGCTTTCCGAAGTTGATGACGCCATAATCCGTCGTCTCGGAATCCATGCCAAGGTAACTACAAGTCAACACATTCGCAATAGCATTAAAATCAAGTACGGAAAACCAATACGGCACACGGTGCGCTCATAGGTTAGAACCTATAGCCTACGCATGCAAAAACAATCAAACAACCCTTATTGTTGACGTACAAACGCCCAACAACCAAACAAAAATCCAAATACCAAATCCCAAGTTTAAGAATCGCAAAACACGAAAAAAACAATCTAGGAAAACCTCTCCCAGATTTCACTCTAGGCCAAACTAGAACATTTTGCATATTGGGTTGCTCTAGATATCACCTAAGGGACTCACCAACCAAAATTCAATGCATATCCTCCCGACATGGCCGCAAATTGCTGCCCATACGAATAAATTATTGGATATAGTGCCCTCAGAGTCAATTATTCGATCGCAGGCACATGATTACAATGATTGAGGGAGGACCTATGCCGGTAGGACAGTCTTACTCAAGATGATAGTATGCTATCTGGTTTATCTTTATCATCGTGTACTGCTTTAGGTGACTTTACAGATCACTATTACACATTGATAGAGCCCTTTGGATTCTTGCTTAACTACCAGCAGTATGATGGCGATCATATACATGGGAGCTGGGGTCTATAAGCACATTCTTAAAGTGGTCCCTAGTCGTGGGAGTTTCGAGATTGGGCATCGATACTCCATTAGTAGACTAGTGTATACAGTCGAGACCCCGACGAGGGGCGGTGGCCGGTCTCATAAGCTATTGGAGTCAATTGGATCACCTAAGATGTATACAGGTGCTCATTGGTTTATGAGTACACCGGACAGGACTCACCGGGAACATGCCAGTTGGTATTATACCTAGTATCAGATAGCAGTTCCCTGGTGACATGTGTACGGGTTAGTTCATCGACCTGAGATCGTCATTTGTCTCGTGTGAGTTCCCACTGTACTTTGATTACTGCCTACCACGGCTCAAAGGAGTCGTGCAAACAGGTTTTAGTTGGGTACTGTCCCGAGCCACATGGAGGCAGTGAGCGGATCGGCAGGGGTTTCGTCTTTCCCGGTATTGGGGGTGAGATCGCGCTGTGTCTAAGAGAGCCATTACACGAAGTCCTAGGCCAAGGCAGGAGATTTACTGGTAGGTATTCCAGTAGTATCTCAGGGTGTTCCGGGCTACACTCCGACACGACTTGTACCACTTTTGGGGGTCTGACTTTTACCAACCCGCTAGGCCCACCATGCGATGCTCATAGATGAACGGACCGGACTGTACGGATATTGTCACTGACAGGCTCAGTAGGGTGTCAGGATGAGTTCGCTCATCGACCTCCCTTTTGGTCAATACCTGGTAGCCCATTACGTACGGCTAGTACCTCTGACGTGCTGGTGGTTAAATCCACAGCCAAATTATTGACGAGTCTTTAGAGTCGCCCACAGACAGTTTCTCAAGTTTCAGGGGAAATGTTGTAGATGCCGTATAATATATGGCAGGGTTCGATCATATTCGTGCTGTAGTACACGGATCATGATCGGACGGATTATACTAGTGGGCTTTGGTTTAAGCCAGATCCTGGTATTAGATTTGTTGGATTACTTTAGTCTCATCGCATTCGCATTCAGTCGGAATGCGGATGCAGGTATATATATACAGGTGAGGGGTATCCTTATGATCCGTCACGAGTTTACTTTAGATATTGCCGTATCTTTTTATTGTTGTAAACATTTGGGTTAATATTTACTTTGGTGGAAATAGTGAGATTAAGTGATCATGAGAAGCAATTAATGTGGCATGTTCAATTTGGTAACTCATGGTCTCTTTTTTGGTGAACATGTCATGTTAATTGATGGATTAGAGTGTGAAATGAAAGATGGAGAGAGAGAGGGAAGCCATGTAAAGAGGTTAGCTCTTGTATTATTTGTTCTAGCTCTCTCTCTCATTTTATCATATCATACATGAGAAAGAAAAAGCCTTTTCTTCTTCTTCCTCCTCTAGCTCACCATTTCCTCCACTGGCTTCATCTTCAACCTCCATCCATACACTCTCATATGATGAGAACCAATGGATGCTTGAGACAAAGTTATCACACACATTCTCTACATCGCCTTGGACACGTAGGCTAGCGAACTTCGTGCCCGAGTTGCTTCGGATGAAGCGGGAGCCCGTAAAAAAACTTCTTGATGTGGTGCCCTTTCGATGAGGAGACCGGAGATTGGAGATGCCGCGATGAGCTTAGGTTGGTAGCTAAAGACCGAAGGACACGGATCGATCGGTATAGCTTTCTAACCTTCTCTAGTTAGCTAGTCATAGGTTAATGGTTCAATCCGGGATTAAAGTCTGCGATAGCGCCGGTTCAAGTTTCTAAAAAGTTTTTGTTTCCGGATTTTGGCCTCGGATTGACGGCCGGGGCGCTATCGTAGACTTACATGGTATCAGAGCCACGCCGTTAACCTTTACTAGCTTACTCTAACGTGTTTAGAACTTCGATCGAACGAAATTTTCCAAAACTCCATTTCCAATTCTAAGTTTCTGTTAAAATTTTTTTGTCGTCAAAAAATTATTTTGAGTATTGCAGAAAATCAGGCAGGCCTTTTTAAGAGATCTGAGAAAATTTGGTACATTGATATCCCTATAGCGCCGCGGAACCGCGGCCGTACCCACGTTTTGGCCGCGGCTCCACCGCAGCACTGTAGCTACAATGCACCAAAATTTCCACAGTAGTCTCTGACTTGGAAATGGGATTTCTGGTATTTTTTGTTTGGACCCAGATTTGTTTGAATACTGGGAATTGTGCTTGGGGCCCACTTCGGGGAAACTTTGTCAATCAAATTTTTTTACATGTTAGCTCACAGTATTTACATTATATCTGCGACCGTGAATGTCATTTGATCGATAAATCTTGTCTAATTGCTATAGCCCTTTTAGACGGATTTGTGAACGTGACATTCACGTTGATGTTCTGTGTTATGCTGTGATGTTGCGGATTTGTCGTGGCGGATAGCCTTGGACAATGGTAGTACAGTTTGGTTATATTTGTACATTTAATATTGCGGGGCGAGTGTCCGACATGTGGACTTCCGTCACTGCCTGTTTGTATATTATTCTTTTGGGGCACGACCGGGCTGAGGTCGATGTACCCGTTGTATATATTTTACTTTCTGTACTAAGATTACCCCACGGAGGGGTGCACGGGTAGCCGGGTTCTAGAGGGCAATGGGCCCGTATCTTATGGCTTCGATACGAAGGGGGATTTACTCTAGAATTGGCTGGCTATTCACCGCAATCGTAGGGGGTACAGGTTGACCCAAGGAGGGGTGCTCAAGTTACCGGATTCCGCGAAGTGCTGAGTGGTCCATTCACTTTGTTAATGGGGGCTGCCCCGCTTCAGGTTTTGGCGGGTAACTTGCCGTGCCCGTAGGGGTCTAGGACTTCATTGCACAGGCTATCCATACGACCAGGGGAACGTCGGGTTTCAGTAGCGGCTCTATGAAACCCGGGGATCCCAGATTATCTGTATTATTCTGTGATACTTATTACATTTCTGTGATGTTGCATTTTATCACGCCATGAGCGAATATTATATATTGATATATATACTAGTAGATGTTGTATATGTTTTACACCCGCGCTAGTCCAGTCCCCGCTCTATCGTTAGTTAAGTAACCTAGCGGGTGATGACGGGACCCGGTGGCGAATGCGGATGGCATATACGTACATCGTATTTTCGTTCTTTTGTGGTGTGATTAATTGATGGGACTGCATTGATTCGGATCAATGAAAACTAAACAAACCTTTTCTTATATTGTTGGAACATTTTTTCAAAAAAGGCTGTTATTGCAAGGACGTTCTCTTTTGTTTTGCACAGTGGTATTCAGTTGGAATATCCTGCACCTCAGTCGACAAGGCAAGGGCCGAGATCCGTTCACCGGGAGTGACCCCTTGGACAGAAGTTTGCGTCAGGGTAATAACTTCACTATAGTCGATTACTTTTGCTTTGCATCGTAGTATTCAGCTGGATTATCCTGCACCTCATTCTACGGGGAAAGAGCCGAGATCCCTTCACCGGGAGTGACCTCTTTAGCAAAGGTTTTCGCCACTATATTTTTATAAAGCTATTCGGTTTCTTCAACGATATCAAGTTCATTACGTTAAAGGTTTTTTGCCAAAAACCATTCGTAGCCCTCCGTCATTTCAGACGGGTAGCACTTAGTATTCATGCTATGTTTGTTGGCCAAAGTCAAGGCATAGTGTATGGTAGCTATTTGTTACCTTTCTGTTGCATAGATAGATGCGTTGGTTTGGAACAGTCGTACTGCTTTATTGGCCAAAGTCAAGGGTAGGTATGGGTGGGTTCAAATTAACCTGGATAATGACGGGTAGAACTTGACATGTGACTTATGATTTTTTGGCCAAAGTCAAGGTCATAAGAGCATGGGGTAAAAATCACATCCGGAGTTTCTAAAGAAACTGAAACTTGCCAGATATACGCATACCTTCTGGAGTGTGATAACGTGAGTAGATTCCATCACATTATCATGCGATGATAGTTGGATCCCGATTCCCACTGATGAGTTGGTTTACTCCTCGGGTGATCCCGACTAATTCTTCTTTCAGGTTTGGAGAAGAATTTGACGATACAGTGGGAGGTTTCCTGATTAGATAAATTGATAACCATTCTGATCTAGGTTAGAGTGCACGCAGAGTGTTTCTTTTCTCTCTCTTTTTGGCAACGAGCATGACCCGACCCTTGACTATGACTCAGTGACCAAGTTAACCGAACCTTCTTAAAACACTGGCTTTTGGATTGTTTGAGTTGCATACCTCATTGCCACTTCTACTTTTACCCTTTTCTCCAGAACACCCCGTATTACTACGAACATCCACTTCCATTGGATAAAACCATCGTATGGTTATATACTAACGTGAAAGAACTTGTTCCAGATTCGAGGATGGTTTCCAGTTCTGGAGAAAATGAATAGGACTATTCAGTTGTCTTTTCCTTTTACCTTCTCTCAGGTTGCGAGTGCTCCTTGGATTAGGACAGTACAGCTATTATGCTTATTGGATAGTCTTCTTCCAAACCATAGGCTGGTGCCGAACGGTAGGGAGGGAAGAAAACCATTTAGCCTAAAGGGTTGTACAGAAGGTAATGACTAAAGACATATAAAGGGATTTGGAGAGATGGCAAAGAAGTATATGGTTACAATTGTGAATCTTATAATGGAAGAGACATCGCTAAGAATACTAGGATACCCCTTCGAAATATTTTACATGTTTCAGTTTCACTGTGTATTGTTAAAAGAAAACTGATTTCCCAATTAGCCCTTACTCCACGGTATGTATTTACCAGGTATGATTCTCACATCTGTATGGTTTTACAGATGATGAGTGGGAGTAAGTTATTGGAAATTGGGTGATCATCCTCATTATATCGGGATTCGTTGTAATTTGTGATATTTGAGGAAATCGCCTGGGTTGTTTGCCGGACGGCAAATATTTGGTTTTGAATATCCGTTATGCACCAATTTAAAATTGATATATCTGTACGTTTATTTTTATAAAATGAGATATAACTTTTTGAAATTATGTCTATCACATTTACCTATATTAGTGGATAGTTAGGTAAGGAGCATTAAACAGCGGTGTAATTTTTCTTAGTCATTAGTATAATTTTCAACCTCTGACGCACAGGGTTTGAGTTATTCAACTCAGCGGACTTATACAAAGTATTGTATGTTATCCAGTGTCCATTAGGACAGAGGGGTAAGTCCTCGTATTATATTCTTTTTACTTATGATTTCTCTAGTTTTTAGACAGGTGTTTCGTAGAAATACAAGGTCTAAGTTTTGAGAAGTTATAGGTATAAGAATAAAGCAGAGAACTAGGTCTTGCAAGTATCAGGATTCTTCAAGGTGATCGAAGATATAGATACTTGTGTATGGTATTCAGTTGATAATAATGTTTTTGAGAAACTTGTTTCTCTTTCAGGTTACTCATATTTGGATGCACTCCTAAGTTGAGTAATCCTGATCAACCTCTCTCCATTTAGTTGACGTGCACTGGAGACAGCTGCATGATTTGAATCTGGTTCCAATTAAATTAGTGCCTCTAATTCTATATTGGATATAGAACGGTTCATATCTTAACGATGTTATGGTACGGGGAGTTTTCCGGTTTATGCTTAAAACCAGGCTCTGGATAACTCAAGGTGCATTTCTGTAATGGTTGTTTGTGGGTTGACCCGGGCTATGACGAGGGTTGACTTTCTACCATCTGGAAAATCAATAGTGATATTGTTCTTGACTCGCCACAGTTTTGGTAAAAATGGATTTTTTTTTCAGAAAACAGTAGTGGGAGTATGGTAGAACTGGAAGTGATTCCAGAACCGCAAACGATTACTGAAAATTTGATAAGAACCTAAAGATTCAATTTGGTTTGACATTCCATTGGCCACTCTGCAGATATGGTGGGTAACCTCAGGCACTCTAGAGGTACTTCGGTATGCTCAAAGACGGTGAAAGGGAGGTTCTTGTTTACCCAGTCTTGACACTTCTGTTGTTCCAGGCTATGAGACCCGGCAGGAGGATGAGTATAGCGTCGTTCTGAACTGGCTTTAGAAGTGCACGTGTATATGACTCTGCCATAGGGTTGTCGTAGTCAGTGAGAGCAGCGGAAGCATAGTGGACAAGTAGCTTATGTCTATTTATGGACTAAAGCAGATATAGCGGAGATAGATCATCTATTTCTGATGTGACAGTCATAGGTTTGACTTCATCAGAATAGGGGATGGATCTGTTAAGAAGGTAGTAGGGTGTGATGTCCTGGTATTTGGATGACGTGCACATAGTAGGAAGTGAAATTCTTATACCACGATCGGTTATACTTTGGTTGTCACACAGTAGTTTCTCCACATAGGAATTGGATATTATATCAGACATTCTGTTTACTAGATCTATGAATTTAGATCTAGATTTGAGTAGTTTCCCAATCTGGGGACTTAGACAGCATTCTAAAAGTATTTAGAATGGACGACTCCTGGCATGGTGGTGTACCTGCAGGTGATGGAGTCACCCTCTCTAAAGGTGTCTTACAGACTAAAGGAGAGAGGGATGTGCATGATTGGTGTGGGGTTCCTAGGCACACTCATGAGATTCTACAACTGATCAACCATGCCAAAATCAAATTTTTCATGTGCCAAAGAACTCAAATGCTAGATCGTTAACTAGAGGTAAGGCGAAACTAGGCAAGTTAACAATTTAACTACAAGTGAAAGGGATTACAACCTTTGTAGATCCGGTCCTCCACTTCTTTAGCTCCGTGTTGACGTTCCTCCGCTGCGATCATCGGAATCCCGGACCCTCGCGTTGGTTTCGTCGGAGAAATAATCGGGCTAGGTCGTTGACTTCGATGCCGAAGATGATCTACGTCGAGGCGACTCAAACTCAAGCTATTCCTTCACTTGGTCAAAAACTTTGTGAAGAGAACACCCTATGCTACATGGCAAGTAGTAGAGGATGAAGAAATAGGAAGTGGGTTCACTTTAGAATTGGATTTCTCACTCTTTTTCTCATGGCACCATTGGAGCTAGCAAGCTTTCATGAAGCTTGATGAAGATGAAGAAGAAGAAACAAATTAAAAGGACAATGAAATAAGAATGAAACTTATCCTTTTAATTATGCTACCATGGTTAAGTTAAGCCCTCATGCTTAACTTTTGTAGAGAATTAACCAAAGAATTGGGTTAAGGGTTGGGTTAACAAGCATCCTAAGGAAATGACAAAAGAAATTGACTTTCTCAAAGTTTCTTCAAGCTTCATGAAGCTTGATAACTTTGACCAAACTCTTATTTCTTTTGTTATTTATTAGGAAATAAGTAAACCCTAATTTAGTCTCAATTTGGTTTAAGTATCATACACATAACTTGTATGTATCATCAAGCATGATACAAACATGTACACTTGCATATATCACATATAAACAATATGCACATTCAAGTGAGAAAATCAATCTTAAATGAACCAATATTAGTTAATGTAAAGTAATATATCAAATATATAATTATACATTAAATCATTAAATCAACACTTGATTTAATGATCCGGTCATACTGCATATAACCGACTAATATCAAGTGTATCAATATATCGAATCAACATTTGATTCGGTAACCCGGCTATATCCTATATAACCGTCCAATGATACAAATCGCAAGAGTAGAATTCAGTATCACATACTGGTATTATTCTCGGTCCCGCACATATCTCATATGCGCTCCTATTTCGTTTCGCTTGAGCCAGGAAACCTCTGTGTAGGACTCTAAAGACTCGTCAATACGCCGGCAGTAGGCGATGATCATATCAAACACCTACAAGCCGCAAGCGGTCTGCTAAACGTAACGGCCACCCGGGTATTGAGCGATCAGAAGATCAACGAGCAAGCCCGCTCAAACTCCTGTGAATCCAACCAGTAACACTTACCGTACAGTCCGGTCTGTTCGTCTGATATGACGCATATCTCGCCTAGGGGTGGTAAACGTCAGACCCCATTAGCTTGATAAGCCATACCGATGTAAGGTCCATAACAAGCATGAAACTACTGATAACACTTACCAGTAAATCAGTACAACCCTGGCCAGGGATTTCTAGTTATGGCCAGTCGAGCATAGCACAACATCAACCCCCAATACCGGGAGAGACGAATCCCCTCCTATCGCTCATTGCCTCCATGTGAATTGGGACTGTACCCAAAAACCACCTGCTTGCACGACTCAGTAGAGCCGTGGTAGGGTGGAAATCAAAGCACAGTAGGAGACACACAAGACTCTATGACGATCTCGGGTCAACAGACTAAGATGTACCAGTGTCACCAGAGAACTGCCATCTGACGTGAGGTATAATACCATCTGGGAGTTCTCGGCGAGTCCGTTCAGTGTACCCAGTCTCCACTGAGCACTCGCATACTATCTCCGATGTCAAACACTAATGGATATGGGACCATCCATCGCCCATCACATGGGTCGAGAAGATATACGCTAGTCTACTCTGGAATATCGATGCCCCGTCTCGATATTCCCACGACTAGGAACATTGAAGGATGTACTCATGGACTACCCAGGCACTAGTATGATCTACATCATAGTCCTGAAAGTCGAGTACACATCCTAAGGGCTTTATCAACATGTAACAGAGAGACAGAAAGTATACATGTTAAGATAAAGAGCAACCAGATAACGTACTATCATGTCGAGCAAGAAAGTCCTACCTATATATGTCCCAGCATCCACTACAATATACATCCTATGTACAGTAATGGCCTCTAGGGCATACATATAACTAACAATCTCCCACTTGCACTAGGGCCATTTGTAGCAGTGGTTGGAGTATCTAATACTCAACCATCCAATATAAGTCTCTCTCTGGGAAAAAAACCTTTGTGAGTGGATTCGCCGTGTTGTCTTCTGAGTCTACTCTCCTAACCTCGATCACCCTGGAGATCAACTATCTCCATGATTAGGTGATGCTGCCTCAGAATTTGTCTGGGTCACTGATGGGACCGGGGTTCCTAGGCCAAAGCCATACTTCCATTGTCACACAATGGTAGGAACCTAGTTCATCTTATGAACTAATATAAACCCAAACTTCCTCTTTGGTAGTTTCTTTGATAGCGATGCTACCAGCCTTTATCGTCTAGTTTGCCATAGTATCTCGCTTGGAACTCTTCCAACATACCGTCCCTCCACTGAGGGTAAAGACAATGCCTGCGACTGACATTCAGTCATCCTTATCACCCTGGAACCTTTCCAGTGATTCTCTCCAGGATCGATTGATACCATCTCACTAAACCTAGTGAGAACCCTAACATCCCTTTAGATCTGTCTCATAGATCCAAATCTCAGGATTTAGGAGGTATCATCTTTATCCTATTTGGAGAATCCTTGTGATAAGAGGAGATTGACCGTGTGTAGTATAGGAAACTCTTTTCATATCAAGAGAATGTTGTCTTCGTACAACACGAGGATGACCACCTTACTCTCTACTACCTTTTTGTATATACAAGGTTCATCTACCAATTTGATGAAGTCAAACACTTTGACTACCAAATCAAAACAGACGTTCCAACTCCGCGATACATGTTTTATTCTGTAAAGCAACTTGCATATGTTTCCGCTGCTCCCACTGTTTACGAAGCCCTCTGGCTGTATTCTTACAGACGTTCTCTTCTAAATTATTATTTAGAAAAGTATTCATGGCACCCAACCACCAGATATCGTAGTCATGGCATGTAGCAATGGCAAGTAGGATCTGGATGGACTTAAGCATAGTCCCTGGAAAAGGCTTCATCATTATCCACGCCTGGTCGATGATGAAAACCTTTAACAAGTCTAGCTTTGAAAGTCTCAACTTTTCCATCTACACCAAGTAATCTTCTTAAGATATACTTGCTCCTGATGGGGATTTAACCCTTCAGATACAGCATCCAAAGTCCATACTTTGTTGGTGTACATGGATTCCATCTCAGATCGCTAAGCATCCAGCCATTCTTACAGAGTCCCTACTCTTGATGGCCTGCTCGAAACTAGTTGGGTCATCATCTCATGATGCAATTCTCGCTCCCACTGTCATCGAGAAACCAAAGTATCTCTCAGGCAGGTGAGGAACCCTGCTAGATCGACGGAGAGGCTGAGGTTCGTCGGGGACTACTGAATCTTTTGGTTCTATCAAATCATCAGCTGCAGTTTGTATAGCTGGAACCTTTCCAGTTCTAGAGAATTGACCTTGCCTCGATGTTGTCCGGATTTTGCTTTTGACATATGCCGGACAATCCCAAATCTTAACTTACTTAAGAGATAGGCTCTTCCCATACCATATCTTATATAGAGTGGTAGGCAGTGATCTGATTCGAACCTAATTCAATAGGTATGCAGCTTCTTAAGTGCACAACCCCCAAAAGGAAATAGGTAACTCAATAATACTCATTATAGAGCACACCATATCTAATATGGTGCGATTGCTCCACCCCGATATACCAACGTGCTATGGTGTATACGGAGGAGTAATGCTGAGAGAGAGAATCTCATTCTCCTTTAGAATAGTCCAGGAATTCCGTGCACAAGTATTCTCCTCCTTGATCTTATCATAGGACATAATACTTATACCCGTATTTTGGTTCTCTACTTCTAACTTATATTCTGTGAATATCTCAAAAGCTTCGGACTTATGTTTCAACAGGAACATATGACTGAATCTTGAGAGATCATCAGAGAATGTAATGAAGTACAAAGAACCGGTCCTGGCATGTGTAGACAAGGGACCTTACATACATCACTATGTATCAGTCCCAAGAGTTCACTAACTCTTTCTCTTTTTCCAATAAACAGAGCTATGGTCATCTTATCTTTGTGACATGACTGGCAAATTTCATAAGATTTAAATTCAAACTAATTTAAATATGCATCTAAAATGTAACTTAAGCTAGTCGGATCACATTGATATGACCTAGTCTACAATGCCTCAAGAAGGATCCGTTCATTTCTGAACACTTCCTCTTGTGTGTGTTCTGTATGCTAGGAACTATAGTTTGATTTAAAACGTCAATGCTTTTAGATAACGTGCCTGAACCGATCAACCTTTGAAATATTCAAAACAATATTCAACAATACAAAATTATATCCTTTCTTTACTAATAAAGAGACTGATATGATTTTGTATATCAGGTTCGGTATCTAATAGTATTTGTTCAGAATCAATGTATTTGTAATACAGGGTGACAGTGACCAACAGACTTGGCTGCAACACTTGCACCGTTTTCTGTCTCATGAAACTTATCACCCGTTCTCAGTTCTCTACCTTTCTTCAGCCCATGTAACGGATTACATTTGCGGAATCCTGATCCGGTATCAAATACTTAGGATGTAGAGGATACTGAGAAACAGTTCTTTGTAATGAACATACCCGAAGGAGATGCATCTCAAGCACTTTCTTCGTTTGGGCGGCATGGGAATCCTGGTATTCCCTTATTTCCTGCTCTGTCTTATAACAATTATAAGTTAGAGCGGGACCAACGTTCCCCAGCCGAGTATAACAAGCAGGTTCGGTCAATACATCCATATTATTATCTTGATTAAGGCGTGATATGGTCGCTACCTGGACAGAAAGATAGAAGAAAACATTCCGCATGCGTTCTTGCAAGATTAGATTGGTTATTTATTTTATCTAATCAGGATGGTTCCCACTGTTTTTATCAAATCTTCCTTCAAACCCTAAAAGGAAAGACTAGCCAGGATTAATTACACTCTACAAGTTCGCCAATCTTTCAGCCAGGCCAGTGTCGGTACTTTGAGGGAGGTTCCCCGTGCTTTTGCACGGACCTAATTACAATAAACCTCGTTTTCCCAGGGGCGTAACCCCGTCGACACCATTCTAGACACCTACTTGATCGGCTAATTGTAAAGTGCAAAACTCTCCCAGGAGTAACAATTACTCGCAGTGGTTATCGGGATCCAACTATCATATAGAAGGTATGCAATCTCATTGCAAATTTCAACACTTGAAACTCCCGATAAAGGTTTTTACCCCTAGCACTTATGACCTTAACTTTGGTCAACAAATCATAAGCACTAGTCAAGTTCTACCCGTCATTTCATGATTAATTAGACCCACCCACATGACCCTTAACTAAGGTCAACAAAATCACGCGA
This sequence comes from Agapanthus africanus, assembly GCA_030015575.1. Classification (NCBI taxonomy): domain Eukaryota; kingdom Viridiplantae; phylum Streptophyta; class Magnoliopsida; order Asparagales; family Amaryllidaceae; genus Agapanthus; species Agapanthus africanus. The sequence continues at coordinate 564,382,068 of CM057337.1, read as the reverse complement.
CTGTCCTAACTAATCGCATCATATGCGGTGTAGGAAGACATCACTTAGCTACCGTACACTGTGCCTTGACTATGGTCAACAAACACAACACGAATACTAAGTACTCTACTTTCTAAAATGACGGAGGGTTGCGGATGGTTTTTAGGAAAACCTTTAACGCTTTGAACATGATCTCGTTGTGGAATCAAATGGTTTTTAAATGGAGTGTCTTTTCGGCTTTTCTAGTTTTGCTAAAGGGATCACTCCCGGTGAAGGGATCGTCGGCCCTTTCCTCATCGAATAAGGTGCAGGATATATCATATATACCGCTGTGCAAAGCAAAAACTATAGAAGCAATGAAAATACATACCGAGAGTTGTAGCATCTGCCAGTTTTTGCTAAAGGGGTCACTCCCGGTGAAGGGATCGTCGGCCCTTTCCTCATCGAATAAGGTGCAGGATATATCATATATACCGCTGTCCAAAGCAAGAACTGTAGCTACCTGATTTTATTTTTGAAATTCGATTCCACAACATCTTTTAGGTTTATTTTCTTTCATTAATCTCATTAATGAATGTCCCATCATTAAGTCCACCTAATCATCACAGATAAATATAACGTACGCTTATGCCATCCGCATTCGCCTCGATGTCCCGTCTGCACCGTTAGGTTAGGTAACTAACGCCAGAGCGAGGCAGGGCTAGCGCGGGTGTAAAACATAAGCAACGTCTATATAATATATCATATATACTATATACAATATCTATCTGAACAAATCACATGATCACATCACAGATAACGCAGCAGAATATTTTATATGAAATATTGGATATACTAGGACGTCCGTGTTTTATTTTGAGCCTGAATAAAACACGGATTCCACGGTCGTGATGAATAGCCAATCCCACACACCTAGACCCCTACTAGAGCAGCAAACAACCCTGCCAATTCTAAGGTTAGGAGACCCGGTATCGACTCCTCAAGATGGTCTCCTACTGGACCCTAGAACCCGGTTACTTGTGCTCCCCTCCTTGGGTCTATCCTAATGCGGAAAAGAAAATAATATACATCAACGGTGACATCTTCCGCAACCTGGAAGTGCCCCAATAAAAGAATATTACATACAAGTTTTTACATGAATGAAAATAAAAAACACTCATCTCACATAAAAAAACCCGGCTATTCAAACATGACGATCCAATATAACATATCCAGCAACACATAACATCACATGTCATCAATGTAAATAAATATGCCCATCCCAATTGTCGTTGACATATAGCAACGAAACCGGCGATATCACATATTACACTTACGGTCGCAGAAAAGAAGTGTAAAACTACAACAGTTGGAATCCGCAACCTGCATAGACATCGCATGCCTAACCAAATGAATTCCTTAGACATCGCATGCCTAACAATTAGAAACCCCGCATTTTAGTCTCATTATCGAAAACTCTTTTCAATATCAAGTCGGGCAATTCAACAAGATCCCCGACATATTGATCGAATGCTCGTCGCAAACTTTAGTATGCGGCCGCACCCTCGATACCGTCGACGAAGTGCACTAAGGCGGAACACCGCTGGCGCGAGCACCCGAACGGATGCTTTTGGCGATGGGGTTCTCCTACAGTCACTTGGTCGGGGCTATGAGGCATGGCTATCTAATAAGTTTACCCGGCGAGTATCCGCGTACGCAATGTGATTGCGACGGACTTTTGATCACATCAAAATTCCGTGGCAACCTATCAAGTGAGACTAAACTGCTATGTTTATAACATCCATTCAGTTATCTCATAACTACTTGTGAATTCCAAATGTTGTATCACATTCCAGATAAAATAGAAAATGTTAAACTTTCCGATCGAACAATCAAACACCCAAGTTTTCCCGAAACAGCTCAACACATGAAATAAGTTTAAAAACATTCACTTCATGCCACAGTACCAACGGTCCAGCCGTAGAAGGGTCAAGCCAACGCCTCACATGTGGCACGCCGTACTGCCCCAAACCCTAAGGTTCAAAAGGCAGTTTAAGACGGTCACATAATCGAGTTAAGGTTTGTTGTCTTCTAGAGGGTCCATCGCGTTACTTGCACTACTTAGAACGTTCTTAAACTACGGAAAAATCCAACACTTAGAAATTTCCCAGCAGGGGAAAAAATGGGTATTTATATCCGGTCGAACTTTTTAACAGTTTCTAAACTATCCGGAAAAACATGAACGAAATTAAATTATCCGATCGAATTAACGAGTCCCCAATAAAACCATAGAAAACTCAACAGTTGAGTGGAATTAAAAAATTCCCAGAAAAAAATGATAATAAAGGACCTAAGAATAAATATGTGAAGTTTGAGGGACTAATTCACAATTTTGGCCGCGGAACCGCCGCCAGACCCTTGGTTTGGCCGCGGTTCCGCGGTCAAATTTTTTAGTTAGAGGTCCGTACTTCACAGTAATTCTTAGATTTTCCTGCTTAATTTTCTGAGCATTTTTAATTCACAAAAATCCACAGTTTGAAAAAAGGTACAGAGAAGGGTTTTGATCGGGGTTTCGGGGTTCGATCGGATCTCTAACTTCGTCTACACTTCGCCTAAAGCTCTAGCTAGGCTCTGATACCACTGTAGAGTTCCTAGGCACACTCTTGAGTTTCTACAACTGATCAACCATGCCAAAATCAAATTTTTCATGTGCCAAAGAACTCTAATGCTAGATCGTTAACTAGAGGTAAGGCGAAACTAGGCAAGTTAACAATTTAACTACAAGTGAAAGGGATTAAAACCTTTGTAGATCTGGTCCTCTACTTCTTTAGCTCCGTGTTGACGTCCTTCCATTGCGATCATCGGAATCCCGGACCCTCGCGTTGGTTTCGTCGGAGAAATAATCAGGCTAGGTCGTTAACTTCGATGCCGAAGATGATCTACGTCGAGGCGACTCAAACTCAAGCTATTCCTTCACTTGGTCAAAAACATTGTGAAGAGAACTCCCTATACTACATGGCAAGTAGTAGAGGATGAAGAAATAGGAAGTGGGTTCACCTTAGAATTGGATTTCTCACTCTTTTTCTCATGGCACCATTGGAGCTAGCAAGCTTTCATGAAGCTTGATGAAGATGAAGAAGAAGAAAGAAATTAAAAGGATAATGAAATAAGAATGAAACTTATCCTTTTAATTATGGTACCATGGTTAAGTTAAGCCCTCATGCTTAACTTGTGTAGAGAATTAACCAAAGAATTGGGTTAAGGGTTGGGTTAACAAGCATCCTAAGGAAATGACAAAAGAAATTGACTTTCTCAAAGTTTCTTCAAGCTTCATGAAGCTTGATAACTTTGACCAAAGTCTTATTTCTTTTGTTATTTATTAGGAAATAAGTAAACCCTAATTTAACCTCAATTTGGTTTAAGTCTCATACACACAACTTGTATGTATCATCAAGCATGATACAAACATGTACACTTGCATATATCACATATAAACAATGTGCACATTCAAGTGAGAAAATCAATCTTAAATGAACCAATATTAGTTAATGTAAAGTAATATATCAAATATATAATTATACATTAAATCATTAAATCAACACTTGATTTAATGATCCGGTCATACTGCATATAACCAACTAATATCAAGTGTATCAATATATCGAATCAACATTTGATTCGGTAACCCGGCTATATCCTATATAACCGTCCAATGATACAAATCGCGAGAATAGAATTCAGTATCACATACTAGTATTATTCTCGACCCCGCACATATCTCATATGCGCTCCTATTTCGTTTCGCTTGAGCCAGGAAACCTCTGTGTAGAACTCTAAAGACTCGTCAATACGCCGGCAGTAGGTGATGATCATATCAAACACGTACAAGCCGCAAGCGGTCTGCTAAACGTAACGGCCACCCGGGTATTGAGCGATCAGAAGATCAACGAGCAAGCCCGCTCACACTCCTGTGAATCCAACCAGTAACACTTACCGTACAGTCCGGTCTGTTCGTCTGATATGTCGCATATCTCGCCTAGGGATGGTAAACGTCAGACCCCATTAGCATGATAAGTCATGCCGATGTAAGGTCCATAACAAGCATGAAACTATTGATAACACTTACCAGTAAATCAGTACAACCCTGGCCAGGGATTTCCAGTTATGGCCAGTCGAGCATAGCACAACATCAACCCCCAATACCGGGAGAGACGAATCCCCTCCTATCGCTCATTGCCTCCATGTGAATCGGGACTGTACCCAAAAACCACCTGTTTGCACGACTCAGTAGAGTCGTGGTAGGGTGGAAATCAAAGCACAGTGGGAGACACACAAGACTCTATGACGATCTCGGGTCAACAGACTAAGCTGTACCAGTGTCACCAGAGAACTTCCATCTGACATGATGTATAATACCATCTGGGAGTTCTCGGCGAGTCCGTTCAGTGTACCCAGTCTCCACTGAGCACCCGCATACCATCTCCGATGTCAAACACTAATGGATATGGGACCATCCATCGCCCATCACATGGGTCGAGAAGATATATGCTAGTCTACTCTGGAATATCGATGCCCCGTCTCGATATTCCCACAACTAGGAACATTGAAGGATGTACTCATGGACTACCCAGGCCCCACTAGTATGATCTACATCATAGTCCTGGAAGTCGAGTACACATCATAAGGGCTTTATCAACATGTAACAGAGAGACAGAAAGTATACATGTTAAGATAAAGAGCAACCAGATAACGTATTATTATGTCGAGCAAGAAAGTCCTACTTATATATGTCCCAGCATCCACTACAATATACATCATATGTACAGTAATGGCATCTGGGGCATACATATAACTAACAATTGGCATATCACTTTCTTAGGCAATTGAGTTGATCATGAGATGTCAAGTACCACACCAGATGTTGGTTTTTGCACTAGATGCAATAAGTTGATATTGATCCTTTCCTGGAGAAACGTTCTGAAGCAGTTTTAGAACATAAGTGGATGTTTTAGGGATATGATAACAACAGCCTCTTTTAGGAGACAATTATCATTCCAGGCTTCCAAGGTGACCTGGATGACAGAGTGACTGTCAGAGTTATAGTTTTCCCTCTGATGAGGGGCAGTATTTTGGACAGGTCGTCCAAGCGGATACTGAGGGAGGTGTAGCGCAGGATACTGATTAAATACAGTTGACGATACAGTCTAAGAAGTTTGGATTTAGAGTTCATTTATGAACTAGGTCCCATCAGATATCCAGACATATTCTATGACAGGTATTGCTCATTTCAGGAGATGGCTTTCTCCGTGAACTTGAGATAAAGAGAGACATAGAAATAAACATCAGGGCGGATCCACTCACTGAGGCTATTCCTCGAATGCAATAGTTTCGCAAACAGGCTTTGTGAAACTGATTAGTAGAGGAGTTGGGTGTTCGGTATCACACGGGCTGTGAGTATGCGACATCGCAATAATTAGCCTTGAGTGCAAATGGGAGATTGTTGGATATAGTGCCCTCAGAGTCAATTATTGGATCGTAGGCATGTGATTGCAATGATTGAAGGAGGACCTATGACGGTACGACAGTCTTACTCAAGATGATAGTATGTTATCTGGTTTATCTTTATCATCGTGTACTGCTTTAGGTGACCTTACAGATCACTTTACATGTTGATAGAACCTTTAGGATTCTTGCTTAACTACCAGCAGCATGATGGCAATCATATACGTGGGAGCTGGGGTCTATAAGCACATCCTTAAAGTGGTCCCTAGTCATGGACGTTTCGAGATTGGGCATCGATACTCCATTAGTAGACTAGTGTATACAGTCGAGACCCCGACGAGGGGCGGCGGCCGGTCTCATAAACTATTGGTGTCAGTTAGATCACCTAAGATGTATACAGGTGCTCATTGGGTTATAAGTACACCGGACAGGACTCGCCGGGAACATGCTAGTTGGTATTATACCTAGCGTCAGATAGCAGTTCTTTGGTGACAAGTGTACAGGTTAGTTCATCGACCTGAGATCGTCATTTATCTCGTGTGAGTTCCCACTGTACTTTGATTACTACCCTACCATGGCTCAAAGGAGTCATGCAAACAGATTTTAGTTGGGTACAGTCCCAAGCCACAAGGAGGCAGTGAGCGGATCGGCAGGGGTTTCGTCTCTCCCGGTATTGGGGATGAGATCGCGTTGTGTCTAGGAAAGCCATTACACGAAGTCCTTGGCCAAGGCAGGAGATTTACTGGTAGGTATTCCAGTAGTATCTCAGGGTGTTCTGGGCTACACTCCGACACGACTTGTACCGCTTTCGGGTGTCTGACTTTTACCAACCCCTTAGGCCCGCCATGCGATGCTCATAGACGAACGGACCGGACTGTATGGATATTGTCACCGACAGGCTCAGTAGGGTGTCAGGATGAGTTTGCTCATCGACCTCCTTTTTGGTCAATACCTGGTAGCCCATTACGTACGGCTAGTACCTCTGACGTGCTGGTGGTTAAATCCATTGCCAAAGTATTGACGAGTCTTTAGAGTCCCCTACAGACCGTTTCTCAAGTTTCGGGCAAAACGTTGTAGATGCCGTATAATATATGGCAGGGTTCGATCATATACGTGCGGTAGTGCACGGATCATGATCGGACGGATCGTACTAGTGGGCTTTGATTTAAGCCGGATCCTGATATTAGATTTGTTGGATTACTTTAGTCTCATCGCATTCGCATTCAGTCGGAATGCGGATGCAGGTATGTATATAGAGGTGAAGGGTATCCTTGTGATCCGTCACGAGTTTACTTTAGATGTTGTCGTATCTTTTTATTGTTGTAAACATTTGGGTTAATGTTAAGTTTGGTGGAAATAGTGAGCTTAAGTGATCATGAGAAGCAATTAATATGGCATGTTCAATTTGGTGACTCATGGTCTCCTTTTTGGTGAACATGTCATGTTAATTGATGGATTAAAGAGTGAAATGAAAGATGGAGAAAGAGAGGGCAGCCATGTAAAGAGGTTAGCTCTTGTATTATTTGTTCTAACTCTCTCTCTCTCTCTCTCTCTCTCTCTCTCTCTCTCGTTTTATCATATCACACATGTGATAGAAAAAGCCTTTTCTTCTTCTTCCTCCTCTAGCTCACCATTTCCTCCAATGGCTTCATCTTCAACCTCCATCCATACACTCTCATGTGATGAGAACCAATGGATGCTTGAGACAAACTTATCGCACACATTCTCTATATCGCCTTGGACACGTCGGCTAGCGAACTTTGTGCCCGAGTTGCTTCGGATGAAGCGGGAGCCCGTAAAAATACTTCTTGATGTGGTGCCCTTCCGACGAGGAGACCGGAGATCGGAGATGCCACGAGGAGCTTGGGATGGTGGCTAAAGACCAAAGGGCACGGATCGATCGGTATAGCTTTCTAACCCTTCTCTAGTTAGCTAGTTATAGGTTAATGGTTCGATCCAGGATTAAAGTCTGCGATAGCGCCGGTTTTAAGTTTCTAAAAAGTTTTCGTTTCCACATTTTGGCCTCGGATTGACGGCCGGGGCGCTACCGTAGACTTGCATAAATCTGCGACCAGAAAGTGGGGGTAAGGGCTCAGGTTTCAGGGGGTGGTCCATGGTTGTCTGCACGTCTCATGGTCATAGGAACTTATTCAATGGTTTTCTCGGGTCACTCCAGATCTTCAAATACACTCACAAATTGCCAAATTTACCAATGTCGAAAAGTTCTAAATTCGTGTTTAGGTTTTATTTTCTGTTCTAGTTCAGTAAAAATACCACTCATGTCTAGTTAACAGCCTCTATCCATCATCAATTCCTCACAATCACTCAAACCCTTCTCTAGGATTTTCTAAGATCACAATTCCACACAAAATCAACCTCTAAACTAAACTAGAATGCAAGAAACTAGACACTAAGTAGCCAAGCAAAACCCTAGCTCCCCAAAGTTCTCAAAATCCAACATTGATGGGTCTAAAGTGTAGAGGGTGAAGAGGGGATCAATTTTAATGAAAGGGGTCTAGGGTTTTGATGAAGCTTTTTAGATGATTTCATGGGTTGAAGTGGAGGGGTATGAAGATGAAGAAGGAGAGGTAGAAAAGAAATGGGGAGGAAATATGATATGGCTGCCCTCTCTCTCCCCCCCATTATTCTTACCCCTCTCTCTCAAATATTACCCTTTTACCCTTTCTCATTTTCCTTCTTTTCTTTTTAATACCAAAATACATAATACCCTAAAAACCACACAAGGAAACAACGTGTAATCAAAACGTAACATGACATGGTGCACCAGCCATGAAAAACTGTATAAACACGGATTTGGCTTAATCGCGATTAGCAGTGCACTAATCGGCTTTTATCCAAACTGCATATAATAAACTTTTAAAAAATCCAAATCCGATAAATATATTTTTAAATGAATAAATAATTTTAAATCTTCAATTATTTCGCAATTATTGGTATATATTTATAATTTTTTTCGAAAACCCCGATTTCGCAAATCGGTCAGTTTTTAGGAAATATATTATTTTAATATTAAATTCCAAAAATAATATTTTATATTTTCTGAAATGTTACAATCTTCCCCTCTTAAATAAATTCGGTCCCCGAATTTAAATTTAAAACCCCAATTTCTAAAATATTTCAATAATCAGCTCAAATCAACGGGGCTCCGAAATCACGGAAGATACGGAAATACTACAGCGCATCGCGTACGCATGAAAACGAGTTACGAAACTCAAAATCGAACTCCGTCAAGCGTCACACAAATCATCAGATTTGCACGCATATCATTGGATTACAATGGAAATACAGATCTTGAAATTCACTACTGAAATCCAATATACACTAGTCAAATGCTATAATATGTATATAGTACACATCCTTCAAAAATCTCCAAAAACTGAATAAAACACATGCAAAATCTTTTCTGAATCACCGTGTTATGCGTAACTCACGGCACAAGTGACGGACGCTCATTTGTAAAATAACAAATATAGTTTCGTATATGTTTTGCTCAGATATACGTCCCTTCCATTTTGAAATATCCCAAAAGGTTTTCCTTTGTAAATGTTCATGTCACTCACGAACACAAAGGAAATAGCGAGACTGTAGCTCCTTTTCGAAAACCTCTTAGTAAACTTTTAATGCATGCAAAGTACTCAGGTACTTTCCTCAGATCAGTCCTGTTCGGCTACTACATAATGTAGTACCCATCATGAAAACAAAGCACTCAAGAGCGAAATCAGCCTCAAAAGGCGTATCCAACATCACGTGCGTCTGGTGCGCACGGAAATCAAATCCAAATACAAGTGCCATAACATGCACAAAAGAAAAACTAAATGCAACGGGTGTGCACGAAAACATCTGTCTAGTGCAACAGGCGTGCACGACAATAATATCAAGTGCATCTATAGTGCACGAAAATCTCAGTCCAGCGCAACTATCATGCACGAATGAAAAATCCAATCGAGTGCATCAGGTGTGGACAAAATCAAATTTTATCTTGCGCCCAACATGCGTGAAAATCCAAATCAAGTGCATCCATCATGCATGAATGAAATCTAAATCAAGTGCATCAACATGCACGAATAAAAACCTAAATCAAGTGCATCCATCATGCACGAATAAAAATACAGTGCATCCAGTGCACGAAAACTCATCAATAACTCAAATGCGCATAAAAACAACACCGAGTGTACCAAGGTGTATAAAATCATAAACATGTGCCACACTATGTACAGAACACATATCAATGAACTGCAAGCACATATAAGCTATACCGAGTGCAAAAACCAATCGAGTGCGTACCACACGCACAACATCAAATCAACTGTATGAAGTGTTGGAGATAGTGCCCTCAGAGTCAATTATTGGATCACAGGCACGTGATTGCAATGATTGAGGGAGGACCTATCCCGGTACGACAGTCTTACTCGAGATGATAGTATGCTATCTGGTTTACCTTTATCATCGTGTACTGCTTCAGGTGACCTTACAGGTCGCTATTACACGTTGATAGAGCCCCTAGGATTCTTGCTTGACTGCCAGCAGTATGAGGGCGATCATATACGTGGGAGCTGGTAGTCTATAAGCATATCCTTAAAAGGTCCCTAGTCGTGGGAGTTTTGAGACAGGGCATCGATTCTCCAGAGTAGACTAGTGTATACAGTCGAGACCCCGACGAGGGGCGGTGGCCGGTCTCACAAGCCACTGGTGTCAGTTGGTTCACCTAAGATGTATACAGGTGCTCATTGGGTTATGAGTACACCGGACAGGACTCGCCGGGAACATGCTAGTTGGTCTTATACCTGACGTCAGATAGCAGTTCCCTGGTGACATGTGTACAGGTTAGTTCATCGACCTGAGATCGTCATTTGTCTCGTGTGAGTTCCCACTGTGCTTTGATTACTACCCTACCACGGCTTAAAGGAGTCGTGCAAACAGGTTTTAGTTGGGTACAGTCCCGAGCCACATGGAGGCAGTGAGCGGATCTTCAGGGGTTCGTCTCTCCCGGTATTGGGGGTGAGGTCGCGCTGTGTTTAGGAGAGCCATTACACGAAGTCCTTAGCCAAGGCAGGAGATTTACTGGTAGGTATTCCAGTAGTATCTCAGGGTGTTCTGGGCTACACTCCGACACGACTTGTACCGCTTTTGGGGGTCTGACTTTTACCAACCCCCTAGGCCCGACATGCGATGCTCATAGACGAACGGACCGGACTGTACGGATATTGTCACTGACAGGCTCAGTAGGGTGTCAGGATGAGTTCGCTCATCGACGTCCCTTTTGGTCAATAGCTGGTGGCCCGTTACGTATTGGCTTATACCTCTGGCGTGCTAGTGGTTAAATCCACAGCCATAGTATTGACGAGTCTTTAGAGTCCACCACACATTCAGTTACTCAGCTTTCGGGCGAAACGCTGTAGAGGCCGTATGGAGATATGGCAGGGTCCGATCTGATACATGCGGTATTGCATGGATCAGGATCGGACAGTTAGTACTAGAGGCCGTATAGATATATGGCAAGGTTCGATCGGATACGTGCGGTATTGCACGAATCAGGATCGAACGGATATTACTAGCCGGCTTTGGTTTAAGCCAGATCCTAATATAGTACAGTGTAGATTTTGTCTCATTGCATTTGTATCCGGTCGGAATACAGATGCGGGTGTGTATGCACAGTATCGGGGTTTTCCTGTAATTTATTACGGGACCAATTTTCTGGAGTTGCCAGTTTGCATTCCGTTCCGGCCGGTTTTCCTTTGTTCTTTCCCGGCCAGACTCTTCCGATGGAGGGGGTTATTTGCAAGTTTGCAAATAACTTTTGTGGAGGGGGTTTCTTGCTTTTGTGTCATTATGATATGTTAAGCATCTTTACTTTTTCATCCATGATGGTGCATTTATGTGATTGGAAAGGGTTAAGGTTTGGATGTAAGTTTGTAATCATGATGTTTGGATATGGTCACCCTTTCACTTTTACTACCATTACCTCCCTTCTTGGTTTTGCAATTTGATTCCCTCCACCATTCTAATATGAGGCCGGCCACTTGAGTGAGGAGGAAGAGGGTTTTTCATTTTAGAGAGTGTGGCATTTTGATCTCATTTCATGTTAAGAAAAATGCAAGCACCATTTTTCTCATCTTGATTTCTCCATCATCCTCAAAGGCTACATAAACCCCAAATGAGACATAGACTCTACACTACACTTTCTACAGCAAATCTTGGACGCGTCGGCCAGCCAACTTCGCGCCCGAGTTGCCTCGGTATTGAGGTGGGAGCCCGTAAAAGATGCAGGCGATGTGGTGCCCTTCCGGCGAGGAGGCGACGACCGGAGTTTCCACAGGAGATCGGGACGACGACGAGAAGACCGGAGGACTCGGATCACTCGGTATATCTCTTCCCATCTTGTAGTTAGCTAGAACTAGTTTAATGGTCCGATCCGGGTGTTTAGTGCGCGGTGGTGCCGGTTTGCTAAGTTCGCAAAAATTTAAGTTTATCACCGCTTCCGCATTTGGCCGTCGGATTGACGGCCGGGGCGCCGCCGTGCACTTACATGAAGTCCATGAAATCATCAACAAGTGCAGCCAAGGCACAAAACTGATCTCAAGTGCAATAAATATGCACAAATCTCAAACCAAAACAACGGTGTATAAAGCATATCTCAAGTGCAATAACTATGCACCAAATATAAATACCCAGTAGGTGCAGCCATGGTGCACGAAAACAATATCATGAGACTCAATCATCAAAACTCAAATCCAAGCGATATAAGCATGATACTCGGATCACGAATGCAAATCGCAACAAATGACATTGAGGTACACCTCCTACAATATCAAAAAATGTCGGTGCGCCCCAGAACTGGCAAAGTAAGAACATCTGTTTGCCTCTTGCCTACGGTCTACCATCCTCTGTCTCAAGGTCCTCATTTCTCTGTGGATTACCAATCTCGAAATCCATCGGCTCATCGGCCCGGTCAAGTGTGCTAACGGGAACGATTCCGCTCTGGCACTTCTCTGGTCACCTCTCGGCCAATTATCACGATCACTCGTAATGCAGCACGTCATTGGCGTCAGCCTCTGGCCCTCTAAATACTCGTGACACATCTGATCCTCGGTGTAAATCTCATCGCAGCAGTGTCCTGGAAGGAACCTGCTCAGGGTCTCTTCCGATCTCGTCTATGCTGAACTGTACGGAGGCTGGTGCTCTCACATAATCTTTTCTCATTTTCTGGACATCTACGTTCTCAGCACTGCATCTCCTCGGGAACTAGCCGTATCCCAACACCTCTGTATACACATCAGATCTCTAATGTCGACGGGGAGTAACAACAGCTCGTCAACATCTCGCATGAATCTCTCGTTTCACTCGTCTGTATCATCGTCGGCTATCTACGTACTGCAAATGTTCTCGGCTACAGTCAATCCGAAGTCACGTTACGCTATCTGCGTACTGCAAATGTTCTCGGCTACAGTCAATCCGAAGTCTCTCACATGGACTCAAAATCACGAACTCGGTATCTTCATCACTCTGTAGAAGATTTCTGGCCGAACACGTCTTCGGGAACTCGTCCCAACCATCGAAGGAATACTCATTACTCGTCCGTTCTGATCAATTCACAACGCATCTGGATGAGGTCCTCTATCCGAAACTGGTCAACTTTCTGATCTCCTATCACATGATATCCGGACGACGTTAAACTTTTCGACCGATTCATCAAAATCCCAAAATTTCCGAAATCTCAACACCTGAGCACAGTTTTTTTAAAAAATATATCTGGTACATACCACAGTACCTACGGACTAGCCGTAGAAGGGCAAACCCAAGCCTCATTGATGGCACCGCTAAACTGCCGCAAACCCTAAGGTTCAAAAGTGGTTCCATGGTCATCATGTCGAGTTAGGGTTTCATTCTTCTAGAGGGTCCACAGAATTACTTGCATGTTCCTCCGAACATTTTAAACTTGGAAAATGGGTTTCTGACACTCGTTCGAACTTTTTAGCTTCGCCTAGCCGACATGTGAATATCCTTCGTCTCTCAACACAAGGTAGACTAGCTATCATCTGTCGTATCTCTGCCTGAAAGCTCCAGCGATCTCAGCTCGTAAAGTCTGGAGGCGGCATACTATCAATCTCAGCAACCGCTGGGTCATCTGTCTGCACGGTAGACGACATCACAATCTCTAAGGTATGCTGTACATCAACAATTCTCTCCCAACTGGCAGCTCTAACAATGGCCCGATCCACGTACACTACGTAATTACGACGGACTTTTGATCACATCAAAATTCCTTGGCAACCGATCAATTTGAGACTGAACTGCTAGATTTACAACATTCAAATTAGTTATCTCATAACTACCTGTGAATTCCAAATATTGTATCACATTCCAGATAAATAGACAATGTTAAACTTTCCGATCGAATAATCAAACACCCAATATTTCCCCAATATATCTCAACACTTGAAATCAGTTTAAAAACATCCATCACATGCCACAGTACCAATGGTCCAGCCGTAGAAGGGTCAAGCCAACGCCTCACATGTGGCACGCCGTACTGCCGCAAACCCTAAGGTTTAGAGGCAGTTCCAGACGGTCACATAATCGAGTTATGGTTTGCTGTCTTCTAGAGGGTCCACCGCATTACTTGCACGACTTAGAACGTTCTTAAACTCGAGAAAAAATCCAACTTTTGAAAAAATTTCCGACAGGGGAAAAAGTGAGTTATTGATATCCGTTCGAACTTTTTAACAGTTTCTAAAATTATCCGGACAAAACTAAACGAAGTTAATTTATCCGATCTAATCAACAAGTCCCCAATACAACCCTAGAAAACTCAACACTTGAGTGGAATTAAACAATTCCCAGAAAAAAATGACAAGAAAGGACCTACGAATAAATATATGAAATATGAGGGACTAAGTCTAAATTTTGGCCACGGAACCGCCGCCAAACCCTTGGTTTGACAGCGGTTCCGCGGTCAAGTGAGCGACTTAGTGGGCCGTACTTCATAGTAATTCTTAGTTTTTCCTGCTTGTTTTTTTGAGCATTTTTAATACATAAAAATCACATTTTTGAAAAATATCCAGAGAACGGTATTCGTCGGGGTTTCCGGGTTCGATCGGACTTTAAACTTCGCTCAGACTTAGCCTAAAGCTCTAGCCTGGCTCTGATACCACTGTAGGATTTCTAGGCACACGCACAAGGGACTACGAGGCATCAACCATGCCCGATTAAAAATTTAGCCATGCCGACCAACCCAAAGCCGGATCTTTAAACTAGAGTTTATGCGAAAACTAGCATGTTAAACTCTTTAACACTAAGTGAGAGGGATTCCAACCTTTGTAGATCCGGTCCTTCACTTCTTAAGCTCCGTGTTGAGGTCCCTTCGCCGTGATCATCGTGTTCCGGACTCTCGAGAGGTTCCACGAAGAGAAAGATGCAGTCTTGCTTCTAATCTTCGATACAAAGATGATCTACCTTGAAATTTCGTTAACACAAACAAACACTCATAATATGAAGTGAACACCCTCATCTAAATGGCAAGGATAGATGAGGATGATGAAGTAGGATTTTTTGCTCTCTTTTATTATCTTTTTCTCACACTCATTCATCACTTGCAAAAAAGCTAGTAAGCTTTTTCATGAAAGAAAGAAGAAGGAAGAAGATGAAAATCAATTAGAATCCTTTTGTGATGAATAAAGCAAAAGAGATGATGATGAATAATGCAACCATTTTAGAGACTTAAATAGGGCTAGGGTTTGGGTTTGGTCAAGGAATGAGTCATAACAAAATATCTTTTACAAAACAAAACTAAACCTTCTAAAATCATCTAGAAACCTTTAACCCAAATCAAACCCTAATCTTGTTTAATCTCTACTAAACATGTTGCATTAGTTATCATATCATGTTACAATATTATATATCACATATATAATATTTATTGTAACCAAATAAAATAATACAATTAACATATATCGCATATATATCAATGTATTACCCGAGTGAGAAAAAGAATCTTTTAGTGAGCAAATATTAGTTAATGTAATTTAATATATTATATATATTATTATACATTAAATTATTGAATCAACACTTGATCCGACAATCCAGCTATATCGCATATAACCGACTAATATTTATCCGTACCGATTCATCGAATCAACACTTGATCCGATGACCCGGCTGATATCAAATATCGCGAGAATAGAATACAGTATCTCATATCGTATTATTCTCGGTCCCGCATATATCACATATGTGCTCCTA
This sequence comes from Agapanthus africanus, assembly GCA_030015575.1. Taxonomy (NCBI): domain Eukaryota; kingdom Viridiplantae; phylum Streptophyta; class Magnoliopsida; order Asparagales; family Amaryllidaceae; genus Agapanthus; species Agapanthus africanus. Next base: position 564,366,345 of record CM057337.1, on the reverse strand, counting down.
CTCCATTTTGCCTAAGTCAAGAAACCTCTGTGTTGGACTCTAAAGAATCGTCAATACGCCGGCAGTAGGTGATGATCATATCAAACACCCACAAGCTGCAAGCGGTCAGCTAAACGTAACAGCCACCAAGGTATTGAGCGCTCAGAAGATCAACAAGCAAGCCTATACATTCTCCTGTGAATCCAATCAGTAACACTCCCGTACAGTCCGGTCTCGTCGTCTGATATGTCGCATATCTCGCCTAGGGATGGTAAATGTCAGACCCCAGTAGCTTGATAAGTCATGTCGATATGAGGTCTATAACAGTTTGAGGAACTACTGATAACACTTACCAGTAAATCTCAGCAATCCTGGCCAGAGATTTCCGGTTATAGCTAATCGAATACAGCACAACATCAACTCCCTATACCGGGAGAGACGAATCCCCTCCTATCGCTCGTTGCCTCCATGTGATTCGGGACTGTACCTAAAAGCCACCTTTTTGAACGCCCTCTTGGACGTGGTATGATGGAAATCAAAGAACAGTGGGAATCACACAAGACTCTTTGACGATCTCGGGTCAACAGACTACTCTGTACCAGTGTCACCGGAGAACTGCCATCTGACGTGAGGTATAATACCATCTGGGAGTTCTCGGCGAGTCCGTCCAGTGTACCCAGTCTCCACTGAGCACCCGTACACCATCCTTGATGTTAAAGACCGATGGATATAGGATCATCCATCGCCCATCATATGGGTCAAGATGCGTATACGCTAGTCTACTCTGGTGTATCGATGCCCTGTCTCGATACACCCTCGACTAGGAACAATTATAGGATGTACTCGTCGACTACCGTGGCCCCACTAGTATGATCTGATCATAATCCCAGTAGTCGAGTACATATCCTAAGGGCTTTATCAACATGTAACATAGAGACAATCAGAGTACATGTTAAGATAAAGTACAACCAGATAGCATACTATCATGTCGCGCAAGAATGTCCTCCCTATATATGTCCAAGCATCCATTACAATATACATCATATGCACAGTAATGGCCTCTAGGGCAAACATATAACTAACAATACAATGTCTAAGTTTTGAGAAGTTGTGGGTATAAGAATAAAGTAGAGAACCAGGTATCACAAGTATCGGGATTCTTTAAAGAGATCGAAGATGTAGATTCTTATGATTGGTATTCAATTGATAGTAACGGTTTTGAGAAACTTGTTTCTCTTTCAGGTTACTCATAATTGGATGGATTTCTAAGTTGAGTAATGCTGAGTAGCCTCTCTCCATTAAGTTGATATGCACTGGAGACAGTTGCATAGTTTGAATCTGGTTCCAATTAAATTAGTGCCTCTGTTTCTATATTGTATATAGAATGGTTCATATCTTAACGATGTTAAGATACGGGGAGTTGTCCAGCTTATGCTTAAAACCAGACACTGGATAACTCAAAGCACGTTTCTGTAATGGCTGTTTGTAGGTTGACCCTGGTTTTGACGAGGGTTGACATTTCTACCATCTGGAAGATCAATAGTGATATTGTTCTTGACTCGCCACAGTTTTAGTAAAATGGATTTTTTTCATAAAATAATAGTGGCAGTATGGTAGAACTGGAAGTGATTCCAGAACCGCAAACGATTACAGAAAATTTAATAGGACCTATATATTCAATCAGGTTTTGACATTCCAATAGCCACTCCGCAGATATGGTGGGTAACCTCAGACACCCGAGAGGTACTCCGGTAGCCTCAAGGACGATGACAGGGAGGTTCTTGTTTACCCAGACTTGACACTATGGTTGTTCCAGACTATGAGACCTGGCAGGAGAATAAGTATAGCGTCGTTCTAAACTAGCTTTAGAAGTGTACGTATATATTATTCTGCCAGAGGGTTATCGTATTCAGTGGGAGCAGCGGAAGTATAGTGGGCAAGTAGCTTATGTCTATTTATAGACTTCAGCAGTTATAGCGGAGATAGATCATCTAATTTTGATGAGACAGTCATGGCTTTGACTTCATCAGAATAGGGGATGGATCTGTTGAGAAGGTAGTAGGGTGTGATGTCTTGGCATTTGGATGACATACACAGAGTAGGAAGTAAAATTCTTATACTACGATCGGTTGTACTTTGGTCGTCATACAGTTGTTTCTCCACAAAGGACATGGATATAATATCAAACATTCTGGTTACTAGATCTATGGTTTTAGATCTAGATTTGGGTAGTTTCCCAATGTGGGTATTTTGACAGTATTCTAACGGTATTTTAGAATAGATGACTCCTGGCATGGTGGTGTACCTGCAGGTAATGGAGTCACCCTCTCTAAAAGTGTCTTACAGACTAAAGGAGAGAGGGATGTGCATGATTGGCAGATCACTTGCTTAGGCAATTGAGTCAATCATGAGATGTCAAGTACTACACCAGATGTTGTTTTTGCACTAGATGCGATAAGTTTATATTAATCGAAGAAACATAAGGAAGCAGTTTTAGAACATAAGTGCATGTTCTTCGGATTTGATGACGGCAGCCTCTTTCGGGAGACGGTTATCATTCCAGGCTTCCAAGGTGATAAGGATGACAGAGTGATTGTCAGAGTTATAGTTTTCCCTCTGACGAAGGACAGTATTATGGACAGGTAGTCCAGGAGGATACTGTGGGAGGTATGGTGCTGGATACCGATTAGGTTCAGTTATCAATAAAGTCTAAGAAGTTTGGATTTGGAGTTCATTTATGAACTAGGTCTTATCAGATATTCAGACATATTCTAAGACAGGTATTACTCGATTCGGGAGATGGTTTTCTCCGCGAACTTGAGATTAAGAGAGACATAGAAAGAAACATCCGGGCGGATTCACTCACTGAGGTCATTTCTTGAACACAAGAGTTTTACAAATTAGCTTTGTGAAACTGATTAGTAGATGAGTTGGGTGTTCGGTATCATACAGGCTGTGAGTATGCGACATCGCAATAATTAGCCTTAAGTGCAAGTGGGAGATTGTTGGATATAGTGCCCTCAAATTCAATTATTGGATCGCAGGTATGTGATTGCAATGATTGATGGAGGACCTATACCGATATGACAGTCTTGCTCGAGATGATAGTATGCTGTCTGGATTGTCTTTATCATCGTATACATGCTTTAGTTCACTATTGCATGATGATAGAGCCCATATGATACTTGCTTGACTGCCAGCAGTATGATGGCGATCATATACGTGGGAGCTGGAGTCTATAAGCACATCCTTAAAGTGTCCCTAGTCGTAGGAGTTTCGAGACAGGGCATCGATACTCCAGAGTAGACTAGTGTATACAGTCGAGACCCCGACGAGGGGCGGTGGCCGGTCTCACAAGCCATTGGTGTCAGTTGGTTCACCTAAGATGTATATAGGTGCTCATTGGGTTATGAGTACACCGGACAGGACTCGCCGGGAACATGCTAGTTGGTATTATACATATCGTCAGATAGCAGTTCCCTGGTGACATATGTACAGGTTAGTTTGTCGACCTGAGATCGTCATTTGTCTCGTGTGAGTTCCCACTGTTCTTTGATTCCTACCCTACCACGCTCAAAGGAGATGTGCAAACAGGTATTTTTTGGGTACAGTCCCGAGCCACATGGAGGCAGTGAGCGGATCGTCGGGGATTCGTCTCTCCCGGTATTGGGGGTTGATATCGCACAGTGCATGAGTGGCCATAACTAGAAATCCTCGGCCGAGGTAGTGGAGAATTACTGATTTGGATCAGTAGTTTCTCAGGTGGTGATGGGCTTCATGCCGACACGATTTATCGCGTTATTAGGGGGCTGACTTTATCCACCCCCCTAAACTCGATATGCAATACTCTTTAGACGAACGGACCGGACTGTACGGATATTGTCACTGTTAGGGTCAGTAGGGTTTATGGATGAGTTCGCTCGTCAGCTTCCCTTTCAATCAATACATAGACAACCGTTACGTACAGCTTGTACCTCTGACGTGCTAGAGGTTATACCCAGTGCCAGTGTGTTGATGAGCCATTAGAGTCCCCCACAGACAGTTTCCCAAGTTCGGGCGAAACGTTGTAGAGGCCGTATGGTTTTATGGCAGGGTTCGGAAAATGCACGTGCGTTTACGTACGTGTCATATTTCGGGCAGATAATACAGGTAGGCTTTGGTATAAGCCGGATCCGAGCATTATACTGTGTAGATATAATATCTTTGTCTCAGTTGCATTTGTATTCGGTCGTAATACAAATGCGGGTATGTTTATACTGTTACGGGGTTATCCTGAAATTCGTTTCAGGATCGCTTTTGGAAGTTGCCAGTTTCCAGTTTTCTATCGGCCGTATTTAACATTCGGTTAAATACGGATTTATCTTTTCTTCTCTTGGGTGAGTCATAGGGTGAGTCGTGCTTCTAGATGGTGACTAGGATGATGACAAGGCTAGTGAGTCATTAGTGTAATTATTGTTCATTTAATGGATGATGACTAGGTTTATCTGATTCATTGTTTTCATTAATGGTTTGCAAGGTGTCTAAATAACTCATTCTCACTCATTTATTGTTGTGGTCACCATTTTGGTTACTACACTCACCCCCATCATATATGGTCGCCCCCCTTTGAGAAAGGATTATGGTTGTTCATTTGGAAAACAATATAGTTTTGGTTCATGAAAAGATTTAGCCTCATTTCTCATTTCACCCGATCCAAAAGACAATTTCATTAACCGTTTGTCCATGGCTTTGGACGTAACGAGACAAAGTGTTCTACTCAATCTCTACATCATCTTGGTCATCTCTTTTAGCAAACTTGACGACCGAGTTGCCTCGGTTCAGAGGCGGGAGCCCGTTTAAAGATCCGTCGACGTGGTGCCACCTGGACGAGAAGACTGGAGATTTAGGAGATCGGAGCAGCCGCAACCAAGCGTGGGATGATGGTTGAAGACCGAAGGACTCGGATCGTTCGGTATAACATTTCTACCCACTTTGTTGTTTGTTAGTTTAGCTTTAATAGCAGATCCGGGTTACAGTACACGATAGCGCCAATTGTAAAAAGTTTTTGTTCCGCATTTGGCGTCTGTTAGATGGCCGGGACGCTACCGTGGAAATCTGTTTAAAATCCCCGTCCGGTGAGCCCGGCCGGTGAGCCCGAACAGTGAGTGGTTGCCCAGTCGGCTTACACATAATACCCTAAAAACCTCACAAGGAAACAACGTGTAATCAAAACGTAACAGGACATGGTGCACTAGCCATGAAAAACTGTATAAACACGGATTTGGCTTAATCGCGATTAGCAGTGCACTAATCGGGTTTTATCCAAACTGCATATAATAAACTTTTAAAAATGCCAAATCTGATAAATATATTTTTAAATGAATAAATCATTTTAAATCTTCAATTATTTTGCAATTATTGGTATATATTTATACCTTTTTTCGAAAACCCCAATTTCGCAATTCGGGCAGTTTTCGGGAAATATATTATTTTAATATTAAATTCCAAAAATAATATTTTATATTTTCTGAAATGTTACAGGTTATCCGGAGGATACCGACCGGAGTTGTGAGATGGATGTGGGTCGATCCGGACTGACGGAGCCTGAGTTATGTCGATTTATGTGTCGATGCTGGACACGAGTATTTCATGATATTTCGAGTGTCGATATTGGGCACTTATGTTCCATGAGATTTACAGACATGAGGGCCGATCAGAGTGACGGCGCCTGAGGTATTAGGATTTGGGGCATCGTTGATGGACACCGGTTTTTCCACGAAGATGATTCATTGATGATGATTTGTGGTATCCCATACTCGGTAGTTATTTGATATGCATTGTTTCATATAGTTGTAGTACCCTGATGGTGTACCATGATCATGATTGTTGCATATCCATATTACCATATTTATGCTATCAGATTGCATGTGATAGATTATCGTTGTACGTGCATACCTGCGATTATCTGTATGATGTTACTTACTATTCATGAGTTGGCAACTCACCCCCGTTGTGCCGCAGTCTTTTGCAGGATTGACCCTCAGAGTAGTCACGGCAGGGTTTCTTATTGTATCTTTTTCAACGGATACCGCTACGGTTGGCTGTAAGCCTTGTTGCTGTAGGTAGGTTGCGGTTATCCGATTATATCTATTGTATCTCTTATTGTATCTAGAACCCTCCCTCTACCACTTTCATATATTGACTTAGAGACGAGTTGTGAGGAAGATACTGTATATTTTGTGACTCTGAGTGTCGAGCTCGTGTGAGCCGGCCTTTATTATGTAGTTTTACCTCTTTATGTTGTTTTTCATTTATATTGTCTATTTCTTCGCTACAGCGTCGTATATATGCTTGTGGTGGTTGTTTTCGCCTTTGGGCGTGATTGGCTCCCTTTTAGGGATGCATTATTTTTATATTATGTTTGTACCCCGTTTCGGGGCTAGTTTTTATAAAGGAGGTGCTGCCGAAATTTGTAAGAAAATAAACTTAAGCTTTAAGATTTTTACTTGAGATTTCTAAATGTTTTTAACAATGTTTTTATCACTTACTTCTTTTGATGGTTTAGATTTCTGGGTTTTCAACATACTTAAATTGTGTTACGCCTGTTGACGTCACGTGGTTTAAGTGCCGGTCAGGTGCCTAAATTTGGTCGTGACAATAATCATCAACCCGGGTGAAAGTGTCTATTTCTTATCCATCTACGCTAGATGAATCCCTTCGCTAATAAGTGTGCCTCATATCTTTCTGCAATATCGTTCACCTTTTGAAAGACTTCAAAAACCCCAGTTTTTATCAACAATCTAACGTCTGGTAGGATAATTGACCAAATCCCAGACTTGATTTTTTAGCGTTGACTCTTGCACCTCCTCCATTATCGTTATTCACTCTTTCGCGGTAGACCCAGAAATAGCATTCTCAAATGACTTGGGTTCTACAACCAATGCGAATTTTCTGGATTTTCCTTTTTAAATATTTAAAAAAACAAAACCCATCTCAAGTTGGAGGCCCCAGAGCCCAACTTGGTTTTTGGGCCAACCCGAGCCCAGCTCGGGTTGAAACCCACCCGAGCCCAACTCGGGTTTGCGCAACCCGAGACCATCTTGGATTTGGGCCCCTCTTTCATAGCCCGCTCGGTTTAGAGAAACTTTATTTTTTTTTTTAAAATTGTTTTTTTTTCAGATTAAAAAAAAATCTTATCTTTATTTTTTTTTTTTAAATCTAAAAAAAAGTATTTGGCCTTGCCAAATCCAAAAAAATACGAGAAAATTTCCTTTCATTCAGAAAAAAAATTGTAAAAAACAATTTGGTCCCTACCAAAATCTTAAAAGAAATCTCAGAAGTTTATCCAAGAAAGAATAGAGTTAGGGTTTTGAAACTTTCGCGACCTAACCGCCATGAAATTCTCACCAAAAAAAAATTTAAATTTTACACCAAAAAATCACGATCCAATCTTTTTGAAAAATTATTCTCACGATTTTTTCCATGGCTAATTCCACATCACGGAACTAAATACTATACATCAAAGCGTCAATAAAATTAGATCTAATCTTGTATGACCTATGATGCAATGTAAATTGATAGATCTATGAAGATCCGTCACCAACGTTAACCCCAATAATCATAGATTTTCAAATCAATAAAAAATAAAATTTTGATCTGACTTTAGACCCAGAAAACACAACTTTTGATGGGTTTTACCGGCGCCCTGGCCATCTACAGTGGCCGATGCGGAACAAAAACTGGCGTTCAAAAATTTTGGCGCTAACGAAACCCGCCCTAAGATCGAACCATAAACCTATACTAGATAACAACAAAGTGCTAAACTACAAGGTAGAGATGGTTATACCTAATGAACCAAGTCTTTCGGTCTTCTACCATCTCCCAAGCTCCTTGAAGTCGCGGATCGAATTTGGTTGCCGGTCTTCCGCCATTCATGATGATCCACTCGAGAGAAAACAGTGCAAGCTCCAGCCTCGTCTAGCGAGGCAACCGACGCTCCCAGATTGCTAGCAAAGGAGAGTGGAGGTGTAGGATTATCTCACTATATTTTTCTCTCATATGAAATGCTCAAAAGAGTAACCATAGAAGATGTAGAAGGAGATGAGGAAGACAATGGCATGAGCAACCACGGAAATGGATAAGTCTCAAGAGTGAGAGTGATCAAGTGAAGAAAGAATGAAATCCAAGATGGCATGTAGTAAGAATGGCTAAGTCATTTGTAACCATGCAAACAAAATATCTCTTTAAATTTTTACCATTAACAAATGAGAGCCATGCTACTCTACATGCCAAGCCATGCCCATATCAACTCACCCCTCTACCTCATTTCCCAAATTGATTTTCTAAAAAGAAAATCAAATAATGAGGTGGCCATCTTCTAGAAGCTATTCCGTATAAATACGGAATGCAACCCGGTACACGTATCGAAATACATATACGTGTATTCATAAAAAATACGAATAGCCAAGAGAGAAAATGAATAGTGAACAATAATACTAGAATACATATATATATTTATACATATATAAATTATTAAATCAAAACCTGATTTAATAATCCGGCATAGTCCTAAGTCGCTAGTATTATCAACCGTCCGATTAAAGTCTCTGCAGCATGTACATATATTTAATCGGACACCTGTATGTACAAACATACGTCATCTACACCATATCGCCTGAACCGTGAAAACCTTCTGTGTAGGACTCTAAAGACTCATCAATACGCTGGCAGTGGGTTTAACCATAAACACGTCAGCGGCGCTAGCTGTACGTAATGCCTACCCAGGTATTGAACGAAAGGAAAGACGACGAGCAAACTCATCCAAACCCCTACTGAGCCTGAAAGTGACAATCTCCATACAATCCGGTTTGTTCGTCTAAGAGTATTGCAAACCGAGTCTAGGGGGTGGATAAAATCAGACCCCTAATAATGCAACATTTCGTGATGGTATGAAGCCCATCATCACCTGAGAAACTACTGATCCTAGATCAGTAATTCTCGACTACCTTGGCCAAGGATTTCTGGTGATGGCCACCCGTGCACAATGCGACATAAACCCCCAATATCGGGAGAGACGAATCCCCGACGATCCGCTCACTGCCTCCATGTGGCTCGGGACTGTACCCAACTAAAACCTGTTTGCACGACTCCTTTGAGCCGTGGTAGGGTAGTAATCAAAGCATAGTGGGAACTCACACGAGTCAAATGACGATCTCAGGTCGACAGACTAACCTTTACTCATGTCACCAGGGAACTGCAATCTAACAATAGGTATAATACCATCTAGCAGGTTCTCGGCGAGTCCGTCCAGTGTACTCATAACCCAATGAGCACCTGTATACTATCTTAGGTGACTAACTGACACCAATGACTTGTGAGACCAGCCACCGCCCCTCATCAGGGTCTCGATAAGTATACACTAGTCTACTCTGGAGTATCGATGCCAAGTCTCGATACTCCCACAACTAGGGACATTTAAGGATGTGCTTATAGACCACCCAGCTCCCACGTATATGATCGTCATCATAATGCTGGTAGTCAAGCAAGTCCTATGGGCTCTATCAACATGTTATAGTGATCTGTAATGCCAACTAATGGTGTACATGATGATAAAGACACACCAGATAGCATACTATCATCTCGAGTAAGACTGTTCTAACGGTATAGGTCCTCCCTCAACCATCACAATCATGTGCCTGTGATTCAATAATTGACTTGAGAGCACTATATCCAACAATCTACCACTTGCACTTAAGGCTAATTATTGCGGTGTCGCATACTCACAGCCCGTGTGATACCGAACACCCAACTTCTCCACTAATCAGTCTCGCAAAGCCCGTTTGCAAAACTATTGCGTTCGAGAAATAGCCTCAGTGAGTGGATCCACTCCAGGGTTTCTATCTTTATCTCTCTATATCATAACTTTGCGGAGAAAAACTATCTCCCGAAATGAGCAATAACTGTCTTAGAATTTGTCTGGATATCTGATGGGACCCAGTTCACAAATGAACTCCAAATCCAACAAACTTCTTAGATTGTATCATCCATTGAATTTAATCAGTATCCTTCGCCATGCCTTCCTCAGTATCCGCTTGGACCACCTGTCCAACATACTGCCCCTCAAAAGAGGGAAAACTATAACTCTGACAGTCACTCTGTCATCCAGGTCACCTTGGAAGCCTAAAATGATAACCGCCTCCTGAAAGAGGCTGCCGTTACCATATACCAAGAACATCCACTTATGTTCATAACTGCTTCTCACCGTTTCTCCAGGATTGGATTAATATATATGCTTATTGCAACTAGTGCAAAAGCAATATCTTGTGTGGTACTTGACATTTCATGATTAACTCAATTGCTTAAGAAAGTGATATGCTAATCATGCAGATCCCTCTCCTCATTAGTCTGAAAGACATCTCTTCATAGAGGGTGACTCCATCATCTGCGGATACACCACCACGCCAGTAGTCGTCCATTCTAAAACACTTTAGAATAGTTTCAAGTACCCAAATTGGGATACTTCCCAAATCTAGATCTAAAACCATAGATCTAGTAACAAGAAACCCTGATATTTTATCCAGATTCTATGTGGAGAAACACTTTGTGACAACCACTGTATAACCGATCGTAGTACAGGAAGATCTCTTCCTATTAAGTGCATGTCATCCAAATACCAGGACATCACTCCCTACTACCTTCTTATCAGGTCCATCTATTATTTTGATGAAGTCAAACTCTATCACTGTCACATCAAAAATAGATGACCTATCTCCGCTATATCTTCTCTAGTCTATAAATAGACATAAGTTACTTGCCCACTATACTTCCGCTGCTCCCACTGACTACAACAATCTTCTGGCAGAGTTATATACTAGTGCACTAATAAAGCAAGTTTAGAACAACGTTATACTCATCCACCTGCTAGATCTCATAGTCTAGAACAACAGCATTGGCAAGTTTGGATAATCAAAAAACCCCTGTCACCGTCTTTGAGGAGACTGAAGTACCTCTCAAGTGCTTGAGGTTACCCACTGAATCTGCGGAGTGGCTAATTGGAATGTCAAATCCAATTGAATTTTTAGTTTCTACTAAATTTTCAATAATCGTTTGTGGTTCTGAAATTAATTCCAGTTCTACCATACTCCCACTAATATTTTCTGAAAAAGAATCCATTTTACTAAAACTGGTAACGAGTCAAGAACAATATATAACTATTGATCATCCAGATGGTAGAATGTTAACCCTCATCAATGCCCGGGATAACCCACAAACTGCTATTACTGAAATGTGCCTAGAGTTTATCCAGATTCTGATTTTAAGTATCAGACGGACAACTCCATATACCTTAACATCGTTAAGATATGAATCAATTCTATATATCCATATAGAAACAAAGGCACAAATTTAATTAGAACCAGATTCAAAATCATGCAGCTGTCTCCAATGCATGTCAACTAAAAGGAAGGAGGCCAAGCAGCATTACTCATCAAGGAATGCACCTATGTATAAGTAACCTGAAAGAGAAGCAAATTCTCAAAACTATTACTTACAAAGGAATACCAAACACAAGTATCTACATGTTTGATCACCTTGAAAAATCCTGATACTTGCAACAAATGGTTCCCTAATTTATTCTTATGTCTATAACTTCTCAAAACTTGGACCTTGTATTTCAACGAAATACTTGTCTAAAATAAAAGAAGTCATAAGTAAATAGAATAAAGTATGAGTACCAACCCCTTTGTCCTAATGGACACCGGACAACATACAATACTTTGTATAAGTCCACTGAGTTTGATAACTCGAATCTTGTGCATCGTAGGTTGAAAATTGTACTATAGTTAAGAAGAATTACACCGTTGTTTAATGCTCCTTATCTAACCATCAACTGATATAGGTAAATGTCATAGACATAATTTTAAAAAGTTATATCTCACATTATAAAATAAACGTACAAATATATCAGTTTGAAATTGGTGCATAACGTCGGATATTCAAAACCAAATATTTGCCATCAGGTAAAAACCCAAGTGATTTCCTCAAATATCACCAGTTACAAAGAATTCCGATATGTTGAGTATATAATCATCCAATTTTTCACGAGCCGAAATTGGCACGTGACGGCCCTAATACTACATAACGTCTACAGGCGTAACGCAGTAAAAGAAAGCCAAAACTCAGAAATCTAAACCATTAAAAGACAAGAAAAGATAAAAAAACATTGTTTAAACTTTTGAAAATCTCAAATATAAATTCTTTAAGTCCAATTTATTTTCTTCAAAATTTCGGCAGCACCTCCTTTGTAAAAACCAACTCCAAAAATGGGTACAATATAAATACAATGTAAAGCATCCCCAACGGGAGCAAATCCACACCCAACGGCGGAAAACAACTGTAACGTTTTGAAAATCGTTTCGGTGAAATTTCGAAAAAAACGGTAAAATAAGGGGGTTTTCTGTAAAAAGTCAAAATGCAAATATCTTTATTATAAAATTAAATATACATATTCTAGCTATGTAATTGCTAGTATTTGGTGTTTATTGAGCCACTGGTGAAATTTCAAATTTTCTGAAAAATTTTCCGAAATTAATTATTTTAATATTATTTTAAGCCGTCACTAATATATTTAATTAGGGAAAATTACAAACTGGAATGAGTTGAAACAAATTTTGTGCATCATAAAACATTAAATAAAATTTTAACATGTGGTTTTTGAAATGAAATCGTTTGCCAAAACGGTTTAAAAAATATCGAAGAAAAAGGCTTTTTTCGGTGAAATTAGTGTAATGGAAGTGGGTTACTACACTTATCTCTTTTTCTCACCCAAACAAAACCCACACCCATTCCCCCAACATGCTTTGGCCGGCCCCCCTTGATCAGCCCAACATTCTTGGGCCTCCCATTTCACACAATAAAACAAAGAAAAGAAAAGAAAAGAAAAGGAAATGTAGAAACCAAGGTGGAGTTTGACTACATATCATTTTCTCCACCTCCCTCTCTCTCCTCTTTTTCCTCCACAAGCAGCCGACCTCCCCTCTTCTGCTGTCCAGAAATTTCCCACAAAACCCCACCTCTTTTCTCCTCAAAAAAATGTCCAAATTCCATCAAAAATCAAAGCTAAATCCAAATCCAACACTTACCCATTATTCTTTAGCTCATCTAGCATGGATCTTAGGGTATAGAAGCTAATTTGGGAGGCTAGGTTGGATGTTTGATTCAAGTTTTGTGAGGTATAAATCCTTGTTCCATGGTTTGTTTGTTGCTTAGTTACTTAATTGTTGCTATCATACCTCATTTGAAGCTAATTAGGTGTTTAATTAGGTTTAATTGCTTGGTTGGAAAAATTCAAGAAAAGAGTTTGTAAATCAAATTAGGGTTTTCTTCATTGGGTATTGATCTTGATGTGGGGATTAACATATTAATGTTATGCTAAAACTAACCTAGTTGCTAGTTTACTACTTGATACTTGTAATTTTTAAAAATTGGAATTTTATGCAAACTAGGTTTTGGAATTTAATTGCAAATGGGAGATTAAAAATCTAATTAGGTTTTTCATGACTTCATTAACATTATTAAGTGTAGTTAACACTTTAGTTCATGGAAATCCAAACTAGATTGTAGTTTGTACATTTTTGCTATAAAATTGTTAAAATTTAGGTATTTTGTTAACTAGAATTTTAGGGATTTTGGAATTTAACGAGATTAAATTATGGGAATTGTTTTTATGACTTATTTAAGATATTTAGTGAATATTGTGGCCGCTAGATTCGTTTATACATCGAGTTTTGTACTTAAACGGTGATTTGTGCTTGTTAGATTTTCGGAAAAATGACTTTTTAAGTGAAATTGGGGTTTTTGTGAAATTTAAGCTATTTTATATTATAATTAGTGCTTGTAATTGTACAAATGAGTGTGTTGGGAGTTTTCTCGATGGTTTGGCGTTTGTACGCCGACGTCGAGGGTTTTTGGGTCGATTTGTGAAAGCAACCATAGGTTTTGACCTATGTGGGATTCACGTGTCGTTTTGGTCATGAGTCGGATTTTAATGCGATACGGTGCATTATGATATGTAGGTACCCCATGTGGACTTCGAGACGACAAGAAAGCGCGTGGCGACGTCGGCACCGACGAGCGAGGACCAGGTGAGTAGATTTATATCTACGGGGAGAAGTCGGGTGGATGGCGTATAGCACCCCCGCAGTCCGTGGTGGTGTATACGGATGTGAAAGGTTCCTAGGCACCCTAGTGGGTTCTCACAAGGCATCGAACATGCCAAATTTAAATTTTTGGTGCCGAGAAACCCTAGACTACGGATCTTAGACTAGATGTCTAGGCGAAATAGAAAACTAGTTAACGATTAACTACTAGGATACGGAAATTACAACCTTTGTAGATCCGGATATCCACCTCCACGGCTCCGCAACGTCATGTCCTCGCTGTCCATCATGAATCCTCGACTCGATCATCGGCTTCATCGGGAAAGCAAGCGGAATAGGTCGTCGGCTTTGTGTCAAAGACGATCTACGTCGAGGTTGCACAAACTCAAGCTCCGACTTCACAAACTTGTGAAACTTGTGAAGTAAACACCCAAAACAACTTGGCAAGAGGTAGAGGGTGAAGAAATAGGAGGTGGGTTCACTTTAGAATTGGATTTATCTCACTAGAACTCAAGTTGCCATTGTTGTAGCAAGCTTGAAGAAGAAGAAGAAGATGAAGATGAAGCAAGAATGATAAGTGTTCTATTTTAAAAATAAAACTAATATGAATACTTATCATATCTTGACCATGGTCAAGTGTAGAGATTAAACCAAGGTTAGTAAGTGTGGTTAGGATTAAGGATGAGATAAGGATGGTGGACTTTGTCAAAGCTTCATGAAGCTTCAACATAGCTCCAAAATTAGCCACCATTCTTAACTTAATCCTTTTAAATAAATAAACAAATAAATAAATGATAAACCAAAACCCTAATCATCACTTAACCATGGTTTAACCCTTTACACTTAACCACATTATCAAGTATCATCAAACATGATACAAAGTAGTGCACTAAAGCATATCATATATACAATGTGCATCAAGTGAGAAAAATCCGTTTAAAGTGAACCAATACTAGTTAATGCAAAGTAATATATCAAATATATAATTATACATTAAATCATTAAATCAACACTTGATTCAATGATCCGGTTATATCGCATACAACCGACTAGTATGTAATGTATCGATTTATCGAATCAATGATTCGATAACTAGGTCATATCGAATATAACCAATCGAAACATATATCGCGAGAATGAAATGCGGTATCACATACACGCATTATTCTCGGTCCCGCACATATCTCATATGCCCTCCTATTTCGTTTCGCTTGAGCCAGGAAACCTCTGTGTAGGACTCTAAAGACTCGTCAATACGCCGGTAGCAGATGATGATCATATCAAGCACCCACAAGCCGCAAGCGGTCTGCTAAACGTAACGGCCACCCGGGTATTGAGCGATCAGAAGATCGACGAGCTAGCCCGCTCACACTCCTGCGAATCCGACCAGTAACACTTACCATACAGTCCGGTCTCTTCGTCAGATACGTCGCATATCAAGTCTAGGGGTGGTAAACGTCAGACCCCAATAACCCGATAAGTCGTGCTGATGTGAGGCTCGTAACGGGTCGAGAAACTACTGGTAACACTTACCAGCAAATCTCTGATCAGCCCTGGCCAGGGACTTCCCTGTTACGGCCAATCGAGCACAGCGCAACATCAATCCCCAATACCGGGAGAGACGAAACCCCTCCTATCGCTCATTGCCTTCATGTGACTCGGGACTGTGCCCAAAGACCACCGTTTTGCACGCCCTCATGGACGTGGTAAGGTGGAGATCAAAGCACAGTGGGAATCACACAAGACTCTATGACGATCTCGGGTCTACAGACTAACCTGTACAAGTGTCACCTGAGAACTGCCATCTGACGTGAGGTATAATACCATCTGGGAGTTATCGGCGAGTCCGTCCAGTGTACCCAGTCTCCACTGAGCACCCGTATACCATCTCTGATGTCAAACACCAATGGATATGGGATCATCCATCGCCCATCACATGGGTCGAGAAGCGTATACGCTAGTCTACTCTGGTATATTGATGCCCCATCTCGATACACCCACGACTAGGGACCTTGAAGGATGTACTTATGGACTACCATGTCCCCACTAGTATGATCTGCATCATAGTCCAGGTAGTCAAGTACACATCCTAAGGGCTTTACCAACATGTAACTATAAGACAGTATAAAGAGACTAGTGTACATGTTAAGATAAAGAGTAACCAGATAGCATACTATCATGTCGAGCAAGAAAGTCATCTCTATATATGTCCAAGCATCCAATATAATATACATAATCTGTACAATACTGGCCTCTAGGGCATACATACAACTAACAGGATGTGTATACACACCAACAATTATTATATGTTATTTGGGATTAATAACGATGTTAGGATGGATATTGGTGTGTTGGATTACTTTAGTGTTGCGAACCCTAGGGTAGTGTTGCACTACACATACACACATACATACATACATACATACATACTTGCATACATTCCTATTTATATGTGCTCATGGGATTCTTTATAGTTATGTGTTTACATGGGTATCGGACTATGTGTTCACATACGGATATGAGGACGATACTTGGGATTGAGCTGAGTCGATGAGTTTTGTTTTGTAGTTGTGATATCGGTTTGTACGAGACTGTCGATCAGTAGTCAGATCATGACTATATTGATGATATTAGTATTGTACTAGACATAGGTCAGTACCCTGGACTATGATCTTGGATAAAGAGGATACTAGATGAATAGTGTGATGAATATGATATTAACCCATACCCAGATTTGGGGATGCCGTACGACGGATTTACGTACGAGCTAGATTTTGATGATTGATCCGCACTCTTGACTTGGGATGTCTGATTATAGATATGGTATCGGATATGATATTATTGAGGCGGGATCACCGACTAATATATATACAGGTATGTACATGTATCGACTCAGATGTTAGGCGGTTTCCTTACCTGTAGTCCAGCTGGTTAGCTCAGCCCTTTAGTTTAGTTTACTTGTTAGATTAGATTCGATTCTTACCTATTTCAAAAACTAACGAATCGTGGGTATTTTAAAAGACAGCCCAAAGGATCCTACGGATATTTCAAAGGACGTATCTTTTCATAAAAACACCGTAGCCCCTATTTTCAAAACACCATGATTCGTGTTATTTTAAAAAGGCACCATTTGTGGGACTTATATTAGATTAATGCAGATTAGTTATAGTTGCGTCTAGTATTCAGCTCCCGCTCATTATTGTGGTTCGCTTCGCATCGCATGCTTATATTATATTTCATACTCCATTATTGATATCATGCTGTTAGGACACCAGCACCATTACCGATGATGCGTATGTACCACGTACACTTACTTGCCGGCTCACACACATCTTCATCGGTAATTGCCATGTCACGTACACCTTAGAAAATATCATTGCTTGACATAGCCTGTTAGCTAATAGTTTAGACATTGTAGTTATTACCTGCTACTTCATGCATACTGTTATTCATTGTTATGCCGCATTCATGGATTCTCATGCATATATTCACTATTTTACTTGTTATTGAGGTTTTGGATTCAGATTTCCATGAGATTTTCTGGATTTGGAGGAAAACCGCAAAAACTTATATAAACTGATTTCTCTCTTTTTAAAAAAAAGTGCGGTTTTTCCCATGATGTATGAGTCGTCCACCATGAGTTTGCTGATGGATTTCGAGACCCGATTCGAGGAGACGGATGAACCGTTTCGGGTACATGGTGGACCCGGTAAGGTACCCCGGGGCAAGAAGCACGTGATGATGACGATGTGAGCCTGGCAGGGGAGCACTACCTACCGATGATTTTACCCGACGCGTCGGATATCCGGAGGATACCGTCGTGGTCTTGAGATGGATGGTAGGGGCCGGTCTGGACTGACGGCGCCCTAGATATTGAGACTGTGATATTGAGATTTCGAGATATTGAGGTACAGAGACTGTGATACAGAGATATCGAGATATTGGGATTACGTTTTGTGCCGATGCTAGGCACTGTTTTATGCTGATTTCATTATGATACCTCATTTTAAAAATACAAAGGAAATCTCACTAAATTATGAAAACAGTTCTTCATTTACATGTATTCTGTTTTCATGCATTCATACCTCATTCATATGATATATTGCTACCTGAGGCACTGACACGGGCACATGTGATTACACTCGGGTTAGATATCTACCCTAGCCTTGTTATAGGTTGCATGTTATTCTTATATTTGAGGATATATTATGATCATTGACCTAGGATTGCATTATTTATGCGATTTCTTTTCGTAGATGTTTTTCTATTCACGAGTTGGCAACTCACCCCCGCTGTGCCCCAGTTTCTTGCAGGTTTGCCGTACAGGTTTCATTACGGCTTTGCGGGCATAGTTTCCTTCGGGTGATTTGCTAGTAGGTGGGTTTACTTGTATCGTACCCCCATTATATATCTTGTATATCATTATTCTGTTGTATCTAGAAGTTCCATCAACCAAACATGCATTTATTTCTGAGATAGAGACCAGTGATGTTATTCTTTCGACCTTAGAGTCGCGCGTATATTTCTGCGGATTTCTTATGGTTTTGAGTTCCTTTGAGTTTTTGATCCTCACCGTTGGCGTTGTATATTATATTGCTTGTGTGGTTGTGACCGTAGATTGACGAAGAGCTAGCTCCCGCTTGGGGATGCCTTTTATTGATTTCGTATACTATTCATGTTGTATCCCGTTTGGGAGCCAGTATTTACAAAGGAGACTCTGCCGAAATTTTCAGAAAATACTTGATGTTTTTAAAAACCGCATAATTCGGCTTATGCTATTAAAACTACTTGTTTTAAATTGGTTTTCCTTCACTCTACTACTTTTCTTGGTTTGGATTTCTGGGTTTTCGGCTTACTTAGATTACGGACGTCTCAAGACGTCTCGTAGTTTAAGTGCCGGTCATGTTCCGTACTTTCGGGACGTGACAACAACCACCACAACAGATATATGACGCCGTAGCGAAGAAATAAAAGACGATATAAGTAAAACTGCATAAAAGACATCAAAGTCCTCAAATTATACAAGTATCGTCCTCACATCAAGTCCCTAAGTCATATAAGATAATGGTAGATGGAGAGTACATGATACAACGAATATAAAATAAATAACCTTGGATAACCGCAAAACCCACCTAAGCAAAACTGCACACCGTAATCCGAAACGGTATCCGCTGCAAAAGATGATGTGATAGATGAATAGCCTGCCTCGACTACTCTTGGGAAACAACCTACAAAACCCTGTGGCACAACGGGGGTGAGTTGCCAACTCGTGAATAGTAAATAAATTATGTTGGTAATTGCAAGTATGCACGTACAGCGCGAATCTAACATAAGCAACTAATAGCAATAACAGTCATATGGTGCAATAGTCATGAAAGGTACACTAGCAGGTGTCACTAATACATGAATCAGTAATATGACAATCTGTATGCAACAATCATGTAAGGTACTCTATCAGGTACAACTAATACATGAAGCGATGATATGACAATGTATATATGCAACAGTCATGAAAGGTACTCTAGCAGGTACAACTAATACATGAAGTAATGCATATAAACTAATGTGTGTAAATGCAACAGTCATGGAAAGTACTCTATCAGGTACAACTAATACATGAAGCAGTGCATAAACAGTAAATGTGGAGTATGGAACGAAACATGTCATTTCCACGGAATCCTGACATCGTGGTAGGACCGAAGTCCATAAAGACAATCCAAATCCCAATTCCTCAAATCAGCCCCTAAATTGGCTCTCATATCATGTAAGTCTTACAAATCCGGAATGTATAATATCAAATAAATCTCATATATCCTGTATCCAATATCAAGTGAATCTCATATATCCTGAATGTATAATATCAAATAAATCTCATATATCATGTATCCAATATCAAGTGAATCTCATATATCCTGAATCCAACATCAAGTGAATCTCATATATCCTGAATCCAGTAAGTTTCATATAAAGTGAGTGTCCAACATCGACACCCAAAAACATCATGAAACAAGTGTCAAGCATCGACATAGAAATACTCAAATCCATACATTCCTCGAATCGTAAGTGTCTGGTATCGACACATGTGATCCACGTATCGGTCTTTCTCATATTCATACGTTCCTCGAAACGTAAGTGTCCGATATTGACACCCGTGATCCACGTATCTGTATATACGTTCCTCGAATCATAAGTGTCCGGTATCGAAACCCGTGATCCATGTATCGGTATAAAACAAATCTCTGAGTGGATGCATCCAAATATTAAATAAAGAATAAGAATACTTGCATAATTTCATGAAACAACCACAGTCCTCAAATCCAGAAAACATCAAGTAATGACTAAGTATAAATGCATGAATCAATACACATATATTAGCGTCCCATTCCACTAATATATGTGTATAGGCATATATAACAGCGTCCCATTCCACTGTTATATATACTTAGGAGTAAAGATATCAGAGAATATCATATGAAATCCATGGATATAATATATGCAAACATGAAACAGTAATATGAGCATATAAATCAAAACCGCTATTTAACTGCAACAAGTTATTAAATATATCATATGGTTCCTGATTTGTCCGAAATCAGATGCAACATCATATACAGGTGAACATGTAGCTATAACAAGGTAAGCGTAAACATGTCGGTATAGCAAGGTATGTGTATCCATATTTAAGTATGTATGATGTAAAAGTATCTGTAGCAAGGTATGTCTCTATACCTATCCATAATACCCTCCAGGTATATGTATGTATGCCAGATGTACATGTAGCTATGTCTCATATATGTATATATCTATCACTAAAGGTACACTATCCTATAAGTATATGGGTAACTAGCGTGTAAGCATGTCAGGGCATATGTGTAAGCATGTAGGTATCCAGGTATGCTATATATATATCATATGCGATAAGAAGTATGAATCAATGTCCCAATGTTCCTAACCAGACAATATCACATCTATAAGTGGGTTGTGCGTGACATGGCAGTTATTGACGGTGTGTGTGGCATACAATCAGTGCTCGTGCAACATGAGCCGTCAATAATTGTGAAGTGTCCTAAGGATACAAGTCCAAGCACAACAATTAACTAAGCAGTAGGGTGAATGCGCAATTCTAAATATAAAATAGAATATGTAACAAGCCAAATCATTTCTAGCCCAGACGCATAACGCCATGCGGGTGATTCCCCTGGAGATATTAAATCTACTCACCAACGCTCCTGGCTAAGTGAAGCCTACCACCTGTTTTCCCATTGTCATAGCGTCCGAAGTCCCCGCCTGCGAACCTAAATTTCACAAACATATCACATAAGATAAATATCCTATATTGACGAAAAAACAACGAAACGCAAAGAAAACGACCAGAAAATTACACTGCGCACTTAACGCATCTAACGCGCACGACGTCGGTCAAAAACCCTAACTAGGGTCGCTAAACTACGAAACACCAAGTCTAGACTCCGATCGTCCCGATCGCGCAACACAACAAATTAAAATGCGAGAAATATAATAGATATAATCTCACAACGACTAAATGAAAGCACGTCGGAAAAACCCCGAAACCTACTAAACAACTTATCGCAATATTTCGCACTAGTTTCAAGCTAACGCATATCTAGCGATTACAAACACCTTATAATAGCTTAACTAAGCTATCAAAACCATTTCTATATTTTTAACACTACCTAATTAAGCTTTAGCAAAATTCTAGTAAGCAAAAATCCTTAATTAAACAAAATATTCATTAACAATAATTAGCATTTTCTACTAGGTTATGGTTTTCCTAATCACAAATTAACAGTTCAATTAAATATTAAACACTTAAATTAAGCTTTAACCTTAACTTGAATTTCTAAAAAAATTATGAATAATGAATTAAACATGAAATTAAAAGCTTAAATTAACATCTAATTAAGCTAGTATAAAGATTTAAACTTAACAATTAAGGATTAGGGTTAGGATTTTATACCTCCAAATGAATCAAAAACTTGCAACAAGAAAACCAAGATTAGGGTCCAAAATCAAGACTTTATGAAGAACAAAGCATGGTTTAGGGTTAAGGAAATGAAGGAAAATAATTGTATTTGAATTTTTGTGAATTTATTTGGATTTGTGATGATTTATTTGTGCAAGAAATGATGAAAATGGGGCAAAAGAGAAGTGAGGGCACCAAGGAATAAGTGTGGCCGGCCACGGAGGTGAGGGGGGTGTTTTGTGAATTTTAGTGAAGAAAGTTCTAGTAAAAATACAATAAATGCTTCATTAAATGCATTTTGCCACCTTTCTTTCTTTTTCTTTTCTTTTTAAAATTAAATTCCATTGACCAAAAAAAATCTAGATATTTAAAAAGAAGGTTCTAAAATAATTGTAGTGATGATTTCTAATGATTCTCATTTAGAAAAAAATTCCCGATTTACATGCATATTTTACCGGCTAAAATAATATTTTATTTGGGAAAAATTCTATCTGAACCAAAACCTAACAAATACCCCCAAAGTTCGCGCACAAGCTTTATTTTAGGTAAAATAGGTTCCGGCAAGTTTTTACGGATATTTGATTGAAATCGGATTAAAACGGAAAATACCGTCAATTTTGCCCTAAACGGAAAAATTTGCAAAACGATTTCTAAAACGTTACAATCGGCCCTATAAAAAATTCGTCCCCGAATTTAATATTTTTACTAAGCGTACCTTCAAGGAAAAGAGTACAAAACTCCCAATTCTTGCTCGTAGCTTTCCAAGTGAGCACCTCACTATACGACTACGTCCAAGAAAACGCTTCACAGACGGCAAAACCCTTGACCGAATTTTCTCCACCTGCCGATCCATTAACACAATTGCCTGCCGATGAACGAAATGATCGTTTCCAAGCCAAATGGTCTGGTGGCGAATCATGTGAGAAAGGTCATGAAGGTAATTGCAAAGTACCGACACAAGGAATACGGGGTGAACTCTCAATAATCTGGACGGAAGTGCCAAATTATAGGCAACGGAACCAACTCGCTTGAGGATCTTAAAAGGACCTACAATCCTGGGATACTTCCCAAAACTCAACACGTCATTCATCGGAAAAATCCGTAGGAATACATGAGCTCTCATTGCAAACTCAAGTCTGCGACCACAACGGTCGGCATAAGACCTCTGTCTGCACTGGGCTGTCATCATCCTGACCTGAACCAACTGGATCATTTCCGAAGTCTCTAGACTAGCTGGGGTCCAAAAATCCTAATCTCGCGGAGTCAGAAAAATAGACTGGAGATCGACACCACCTAACAAACAAAACTTAAAAATTGCCAATTGGAGTGCCTCCTGATAACAGCTATCGAAAGAGAATCCTAACAATGGCAACTGACGATCCCAACTGCCGACAACAAAATAATACATACGCACAAGCATATCCTCCAGAATCGGTATAGCCCGCTTTCACAAAACCATCATCCTGCGGATGGAAAAACGGAGCTAAAGCTCAACCAGTACCCAAGGCTTCCTGAAGTTCCTGCCCAAGACGGCAAGCGAAAAGGGTGCCCTATTTAGATACGACCCATGAAGGTACTCCGTGCAATGCACAAACTTAACCAAGGACAACTGAGCAATCCGAGTATAACCGGACAACTAGCATCCGAATGGAGTCACACCCAGACTAAACCTGGGTAGACGCCACAACGAATATTCATGGAGACCTGCTCCCATTCCCACTCCGGAACGGTTAAAGGTTGCAACTCTCCAGCCGGTCTCAGATGCTCAACCCAAACACACAACAAGACTGACACCTCGAAACGAAATCCGAAACTTCTCTTTACATCCCTGCCCACCCGTAACTATCTCACAAGTCACGTCAAATGCTGGTGGAACTTGAATGAGTACAGAGAGTTGACAGATGTGCCTGCTCTAGGATTTCACGTCTCTACCCAATAGTATCAGGTACACAAACGCGTCCCTAAACTTAGCACACCCTTGTCACAAATCAAGGACTCCGAATCATTACCCAGCCAAGTATGCTCAAGAATCTTTGACGAACGAGCATCGGTGGGCAGTGCCTCGCAAAAGCGAATAAGGAAAAGTGGTCGGGCGCAGACATGAGCAAGCTGTCCCCTCAGTAGAGGCGAACTTAAGCTGTACTCAACGATCGCACAAGAACTGTAAATCTGCAGAAGACTGTCTCAACAATCAAAACCCGCTGACATTAAGCTTTAGTGGTCCGTGAACATCTAACACGACTCTCGAACAAGTAGTGTCTCCAATTCTCCAACACACGACCACCGCGGCCATCTCCAGATCATTAGTGGGATATCCTGCTCATACTTCCTCTAAATGTAGGAAAGCAAAAGCGATAACTCTATAGTGTCACCCCAGTACACGATTGAGCCCCACTCGCGAAACATTACAGTTAAACAACAAAGTCGCCCGAACCAAAAAGCAAAGAAAGAACCGATGCAGTTGTTAACCGAATCTTCAACTGCTGAAAAACTCCACATGCATGCCTCAGTCCAAAGAAAAGAAACCTCCCTTCCGGTCAGTTCAGTCAATGGTGCAGCACTACACTAGCAATCCTGCACGAAATGGCGGTAAAAACCTGCTAAGCCCAAAAATCTGCGGACCTCCGTCCGTACCCAAGTCTGGGCCAAAGCTGTATGGCCTCGATCTTCCTCGGAACCATATGAAAAATGTCTCCCATAACTACAAGACCTAGGAGTCAACACAAACAAGCATGAAGGAACACTCTGAGAATTTAGCAAACAGCTGGGGCTCTGTAAGTCCATGCTACCTCTACCGGTACTTACGGGCTTGCGGAATTTGATGAAAAACAATTTTCTAGAGGCGGTAACATGGACTCAAAATGGATCTTTGTTAAACTATCTACCTAACAACCTAACTATGAGTTGTTAACTACTTGGTTAGGGGGTTATACATTTCTTTCTTGAACTCCTTCGTCTTCATCTCTTGATGGTGTACGGATCGGTTTCACCCCGTCGTCTCCTTGCGCCGAAGATCGATCCACCCGAAAGCTTCTACCTTTGGCTTCTTCTTCGAACTTTGAAGAAACTAGTTCACTTGGTTTGCTAAACCTTATGAACTAGAGTGAGTAGAGGAGAGTGTGATAGGATTTTCTCTATGGTTCTTGCTTCTCAACACATGAGACAAGTGAACCATAGACAAGAGAGAGAGCAAGAGGAAGAATGTGAGAGTAAGAGAATGAGAGAGCTCAAAACCAAAAGAGAGAAAGATAATGAAAGAATGAGCCTCTCTTTTTTCTTTCACCCTCTCATAATCCAAAAGCATCATGAGCCATAATGTTAATCAAGTATTATGTGATAGTTCATATCATGTCAAAGGCATTATCATTTCTATGCACTCATTTTGCAAACCACAACAAGCAAGCAAAAGTCTTTGCATGAAAATGACAACCATTGTGATGATGATGGTCAACTAGTCCAACCTAGTCAACCGGTCAACAAGTCAACAAGTCAACAAAGTCAACCCCTCAACAACCATGTCACTATAATACTTAATTAATATTATTGCTAATTATGTTTCATATTCTTATTAGGGTTTGGCAAAAAGTCAATAGTCAACGGTCAACAGTCAACAACCCTAATGAGAATCCTCTGCCTCTGTCTCTCTGCCAACTGTGCATACACACCTGCATCCGCGTTCCGAGGAACACGAATACATACGAGATAAAACCAATCCCAAAACGTACACTAGGATCTAGCTTAAACCAAAGCCCGCTAGTGTTAACTGTCCGGAAACTAAACGTGCACAAGTGCACGGATGTGACCGAACCCTGTCGCAAAACCATGCGACCTGTCGCAAAACCATGCGACCTGTCGCAAAACCATGCGACCTCTACTCTTTTGCCTAAAGGCGAATAGCTTTCTGTGTGGGACTCTAAAGACTCGACACTACGCTGGCAGTTGGTTTAACCACAGACCTCAAGCGGCACTAGCTGTCCGTAACAGTCCCCAGGTAGATGCCGACAAGAAGACTGACGAGGTGAAACCCATCTGAACTCCTACTGAGCCTGAATGTGACAATCTCCGTACAGTCCGGTCTGTTTGTCTGATACATTGCATGACGGGCCTAGGGGGCGGTAAATGTCAGTCCCCTAATAGCGGTACAAGTCGTGTCGGAATGAAGCCCAGAACACCCTGAGATAACATTGGAAACCTACCAGTAAATCTCGCTTGGCCTGGCCAGGGACTACTCGTGTAATGGTTCTCCTAGACACAGCGCGATGTCAACCCCCAATACCGGGAAAGACGAATCCTGTCTAACCGTCACTGCCTCCAAGTGCTTCGGAACTGCACCCAAAAACTATCTGTTTGCATGACTCCTTTGAGCCGTGGTAGGGTAGTAATCAAAGTACAGTGGGAACACACTCGAGGCGAAGTGACAGTGTCAAGTCAGCGGACTAAGCTGTACTCATGTCACCTGGAAACTGATAACTGACGATAGGTATAATACCAACCAACAGTTCCCGACGAGTCCTGTCCAGTGTACTCGTAACCTAACGAGCACCCGCATACTATCTCAAGTACGCTAGTCTACTCCGGAGTATCGATGCCCTGTCTCGATAGTCCTGCGACTAGGGACCTGCATAAGGATGTGCTTATAGATTACCCAGCCCCTACGAGTGTGACTGCCATCACAACGCTGGTAATCAAGCAAAGATCCTAAGGGCTCTACTAATATGTATAAGCGATATGCTAAAAGAAACACATGCACATATTAAAGTAGAAACAAACTAAGTAGCATACTACCATTTTGAGCAAGATTGTCAATACAAGGTGAATATCCCAAGCTTCCATTAAGTAATATACATACTAGTATGATACAGTAATGGCCTCTAGGGCATATACACTAACAGGCTCTCCCAATGTCTGCAAAGAAAATCCTCAAGTGCTGCTCCTGTCCCTCACGACACATTGAATAGACCAGAATGTCGTCAATAACACAACAATAACTGGTCGAGGAACGGCCTGAAGAAATCTGGTTCATCACCTCTACGAATGCTGCTAGGGCATTGGTGAGTCCAATGACACCACCAAAACACACAAAGCCCATAGCACGCACAAGGAAGTCTTCGGAATGTCATCACTCCGAACCCGCAACAATGATGACCTGATCCCAAACAAACTTATAAAAATGTCTCGCTCTCTGGAGCTGATCGAAGAAATCGTCAATGCGAGTTAACGGATACCTATCCACACCGTAAGCCGGTTCAATTGACGATCAATCAATACAAAACCTCAAACTGCCGTCTTTCTCCTTGACGAACAGAAATAGGAGCTCCCCAATGCGAAACACTCAGACACAAAAGCCCCACCTATCTAAAAACTCTGCAGCAGATCCTTAAGCTCCCTAAGCTTCGCCGGCTCATTTGGAACAACCTCGGAAAACTCTCGCACGAAGGAAAGCCAGTCCAACAAGCCCACTGTGGCTCCGGTATCACGAATGAACGCCAAGAATCCTCGGCATCCTCTCCTCAAAAGCCGACTAGCGAAAAAGGTTGAATTCAAGCTGTGAGAGGTGGCACCACTGTCCTCCCGCACAACAAGAACTGACTCGCCGGGAAAACAAAACCTAACTGTTTTCTCGTGGCAGTCCACAGACGCCTAACACATAGCTAACCAATCCGTGCCCAGGAGGACGTCAAATCCAACATCTCTAGAAGGATCACAACGATGGATGAATCCCCTAACCGATTGGCTCACGACTGAAATACGTGTTGCACAACAAAAAAATCGCTGACAGAAATTAACACAACAAACGGCTGATCCAGCTAACACGACTCTCCTCGTCCCAAACCTCTGCTACTCCCGCGACGGTCATGGAAGTTGTCTCGACGACTAGGCCTCTGTCTCTGGGCTGGTACACCGGTACGAGTCCTCCACTGTTCTGGAACTCCCAAAGTCTCTGGAAGGCGTGCTTCGTCAACTGGAGCCGCATCTACTAGTGCTATGTAAGTGACGGAATGCTGCATGCTGATTGCAAGGAACAACTAAGTAACAGTGGTGACAACCTTCTGTCGCTGCTCTCGAACGGCCTCAACCAAAGAACTCATCGTCTGGCGCAAGTCCTGCATCTCTGCCACAAGCCTAGCGATACTATCTGTCGAAGGCGGATCCGTCTGCTCCTGTGCAACGAGCACGCCATCCTGGTCAGTCCTTGACCCACCCGAGTCAACTCTGACCTCGGCCCTCGCTGCATCACTCTGAGTCCCCATAGTCGTCGGCGGCAAAGGCTATAAATAGAGATAGGATTCGATATGAACACGGAAATCGAATCTCAAGGAAGGAATCTCAAGCAATTTGTACTTAGGTCACTTTAGGCGGAGTACTGCATCGTGAGTATGCCGCGGACATACACACACTACGTTACTCTGCTTAAGCTACCTACTCCATCATACCAAGGTCATCCTACACTCCGAAAGGTAAAACCTAGCGCTCTAATACCAACTTTGTCACGACCCGAAATTGGTACGTGACGGCCCTAATACTACGTAATGTCTACAGGCGTAATGCAGTAAAAGAAAGCCAAAACCCAGAAATCTAAACCATTAAAAGATAAGAAACGATAAGAAACATTGTTTAAACTTTTGAAAATCTCAAGTATAAATTCTTTAAGTCCAATTTATTTTCTTGAAAATTTCGGCAGCACCTCCTTTGTAAAAACCAACACCAAAAATGGGTACAATATAAATATAAAGTAAAGCATCCCCAACGGGAGTAAATCCACGCCCAGCGGTGGAAAACAACCACCACAACAGATATACGACGCCGTAGCGAAGAAATAAAAGACGATATAAGTAAAACTGCATAAAAGACATTCAAGTCCCCAAATTATACAA
Source organism: Agapanthus africanus (assembly GCA_030015575.1). Classification (NCBI taxonomy): domain Eukaryota; kingdom Viridiplantae; phylum Streptophyta; class Magnoliopsida; order Asparagales; family Amaryllidaceae; genus Agapanthus; species Agapanthus africanus. The sequence goes on along the minus strand of CM057337.1, from coordinate 564,337,372 downwards.
GTATCGTCCTCACATCAAGTCCCTAAGTCATACAAGATAATGGTAGATGGAGAGTACAGGATACAACGAATATAAAATAAACAACCTTGGATAACCGCAAAACCCACCTAAGCAAAACTGCACACCGTGAGCCGAAACGGTATCCGCTGCAAAAGATGATGTGATAGATGAATAGCCTGCTTCGACTACTCTGGGGAAACAACCTGCAAAATCCTGTGGCACAACGGGAGTGAGTTGCCAACTCGTGAATAGTAAATAATGTTAGTTGTATGTATGCCCTAGAGGCCAGTATTGTACAGATGATGTATATTATATTGGATGCTTGGACATACATAGAGATGACTTTCTTGCTCGATATGATAGTATGCTATCTGGTTGCTCTTTATCTTAACATGTTTACTAGTCTCTTTAAACTGTCTTATAATTACATGTTGATAAAGCCCTTAGGATGTGTACTTGAATACCTGGACTATGATGCAGATCATACTAGTGGGGACATGGTAGTCCATAAGTACATCCTTCAAGGTCCCTAGTCATGGGTGTATCGAGACGGGGCATCGATATACCAGTGTAGACTAGCGTATACGCTTCTCGACCCATGAGATGGGCGATGGATGATCCCATATCCATTGGTGTTTGACATCAGAGATGGTGTACGGGTGCTCAGTGGAGATTGGGTACACTGGACGGACTCGCCGAGAACTCCCAGATGGTATTATACCTCACGTCAGATGGCAGTTCTCAGGTGACACTAGTACAGGTTAGTCTGTAGACCCGAGATTGTCATAGAGTCTTGTGTGATTCCCACTGTGCTTTGATCTCCACCTTACCACGTCCATGAGGGCGTGCAAAACGGTGGTCTTTAGGTACAGTCCCGAGTCACATGGAGGCAATGAGCGATAGGAGGGGTTTCGTCTCTCCCGGTATTGGGGGTTGATGTTGCGCTGTGCTCGATTGGCCGTAACAGGGAAGTCCCTGGCCAGGGCTGATCAGAGATTTGCTGGTAAGTGTTACCAGTAGTTTCTCGACCCGTTATGAGCCTCACATCGGCACGACTTATCGGTTATTAGGGTCTGACGTTTACCACCCCTAGACTTGATATGCGACATATCAGACGAACAGACCGGACTGTACGGTAAGTGTTACTGGTTGGATTCACAGGAGTGTGAGCGTACTAGCTCGTCGATCTTCTGATCGCTCAATACCCGGATGGCCGTTACGTTTAGCAGACCGCTTGCGGCCTGTAGGTGCTTGATATGATCATCATCTGCTACCGGCGTATTGACGAGTCTTTAGAGTCCTACACAGAGGTTTCCTGGCTCAAGCGAAACGAAATAGGAGCGCATATGAGATATGTGCAGGACCGAGAATAATGCGTGTATGTGATACCGTATTTCATTCTCGCGATGGATGTATCGATTGGTTATATTCGATATAACCTAGATATCGAATCAAGGATTGATTCGATAAGCCGATACATAGGATACTAGTCGGTTATATGCGAATGACCGGATCGTTAAATCAAGTGTTGATTTAATGATTTAATGTATAATTATATATTTGATATATTACTTTGCATTAGCTAGTATTAGTTCACTTTAAATGGATTTTCTCACTTGATGTGCAAGTTGTATATGTGATATACTTTTGTGCACATGTTTGTATCATGTTTGATGATGCTTGCTCATTTGGTTAAGTGTATAGAATTAAACCATGGTTAAGTTGATGATTAGGGTTTTGCTTTTTCATTTATTTATTTATTTGTTTATTTATTTGGAAAGGATAAAGATGAGAATGGTGGCTTTCTTTGTTTCTTATTGAAGCTTCATGAAGCTTTGACTTAGTCACCATTCTTGTCTCATGCTTAACCCTAACCATTTGAACTAACCCTACTTCATTATCTACACTTAACTATGGTTAAGATTATGATAAGTTTTCATTTTCTTTTTCATTTTAGAACACTTATCATATTCTTTCTTCTTCTTCATCATCTTCTTCTTCAAGAAAAGCTTAAGTCTATCAATGGCAACTTGAGCAAAAGTGAGAGAAATCCAATTCTAAAGTGAACCCACCTCCTATTTCTTCATCCTCTACCTCTTGCCAAGTAGTATAGGGTGTTTACTTCACAAGTTTCACAACTTGGTGAAGTTGGAGCTTGAACTTGTGATGCCTCGACGTAGATCATCTTCGGCACGAAGCCGACGACCTAGCCCGCCCATTTCTCCGATCAAGCCGACAATTGAGTCCGGGATTCGAGATGGACAGCGAGAGGATGCCTTCATGGAGCTAAGGAAGTGGAGAACCGGATCTACAAAGGTTGTAGCCTCTCTCCTTTAGTTAAATTGTTAACTAGTTTCGTTTTTCGACTAAACTTCTAGTCAACGATCCGTATTAGGGTTTCTCGGCACCCGTAAAATTTGAAATTGGCATGGTTGATGCCTTGTGAGACCTCATTAGAATGTCTAGGACCCTACAGTGGTATCAGAGCCTAGCTAAAGCCTTAGGCGAAGTCTAGACGACGTTTGAAACCCGATCGAACCGAAACCCTAATTCCCGATATGCTCTCTGGACTTTTTCTAAAATCTGGGCTTTTTCCATATTAAAAATGCTTAAAAAATTCAGCAGGGAATTCTAAGAATTACGATGCAAAATTAATCCCATGATCTGCTAAGGACGCGGCGGAACCGCGGCTGAAGCCTGGCTTCTGCGGCGGTTCCGCGGCCATCTGATGACATCATCTGTCCATTTTTGCATAGTAATTCCTATTTAATTATGCTGAATTTTCTGGGAATTTTTAATTTGACTCAAGAGTTGAGTGTTCTGGGGTTGTATTGGGAATCGACGATTCGATCGGATTATCAAACCTTGTCTATATGACTTTCCGGATAATTTTCGAATATGTTAAAAAGTTCGACCGGATTTTTCCGTGGTTTAAAGACGTTCTAAGTAGTGCAAGTAACGCGATGGTCCCTCTAGAAGACAACAAACCTTAACTCGATTATGTGACCGTCTGCCCTTTGAACCTTCGGGTTTGGGGCAGTACGGCGTGCCACATGTGAGGCGTTGGCTTGACCCTTCTACGGCTGGACCGTTGGTACTGAGGCATGAAGTGAATGTATTTGAACCTATTTCATGTGTTGAACGGTTTCGGGAAAACTTGGGTGTTCGAATGTTCGATCGGAAAGTTTAATATTTTCTATTTATCCGGAATGGGATACAATAATTGGAATTCACAAACAGTTATGATATAACTGAATGAATGTTATAAATCTAGCGGTTTAGTCTCAATTTATATTGAAAAGAGTTTTCGATAATGGGACTAAAATGCGGGGTTTATAAGTGTTAGGCATGCGATGTCTAAAGAGGTTGCGGATTCCAACTGTTGTAGTTTTACACTTTCTTTTTTGTGACCGTAAGTGTAATATGTGATATCGCCGGTTTCGTTGCTATAGGTCAACGACAATTGGGATGCGCATATTTACTTACGTTGATGACATGTGATGTTATGTGCTGCTGGATATGTTATATTGGATCGTCGTGTTTGAATAGCCGGGGGTTTTTATGTGAGATGAGTGTTTTTCATTTTCATTCATGTAAAAACTTGTATGTAATATTCTTTTATTTGGGGCACTTCCAGGTTGCGGAAGTTGTCACCTTTTGTATATTATTTACTTTTCCGCATTAGGATAGACCCATGGAGGGGAGCACAAGTAACCGGGTTCTAGGGTCCAGTGGGAGACCATCTCGAGGAGTCGAGTCCGGGTCTCCTAACCCTAGAATTGGTAGGGTTGCTTGCCGCTCTCGTAGGGGTCTAGGGGTGTGGGATTGGCTATTCATCACGACCGTGGAATCCGTGTTTTATACTGGCTCGTATTGAAAACACGGACGTCCTAGTATATCCAATGTTTCATATGTTTCTTCTGCTGCGATATCTGTGATGTGATCATGTGATATGTTCTGTGATGGATACTTTATATAGTATATATGATATATTATATAGGCGTTACTTATGTTTTACACCCGCGCTAGCCCTGCCCCGCTCTGCCGTTAGTTACCTAACCTAACGGTGCACGAGGGGACATCGAGGCGAATGCGGATGGCATAAGTGTACGTCGTATTTATCTGTGATGTTTAGGTATTTAAATGATGGGACTTCATTAATGTGATTAATGAAAGAAAAGAAACCTAAGATGTTGTAGAATCAAATTTTAAACAAAACAGGTAGCTACAGTTCTTGCTTTGCATAGCGGTATATATGATATACCCTGCACCTTATTCGATGAGGAAAGGACCGAGATCCCTTCACCGGGAGTGACTCCTTTAGCAATAACTGGCAGATGCTACACACTCGGTTTGACTTTTGATTGCTTCTATAGTTTCTGCTTTGCACAGTGATATATATGATATATCCCGCACCTCATTCGACGAGGAAAGGGCCGACGATCCCTTCACCGGGAGTGATCCCTTTAGCAAAACTAGAAAAGCCTCAAAATCGCTCCATTTCAAAAACTTCATTTGATTCTACAACGATATCAAGTTCATTACGCTCATGGTTTTCTGAAAACCTGCGTAGCCCTCCGTCATTTCAGATAAGTACTACTTAGTATTCGTGCTACGGTAGTTTGGCATTCGTCAAGGCGTAGTGTACGGTAGCTAACTAGTATTTATCTGCTTATGCATATGATGCAGATTGGATTAGGGTATTCGTACGGCGTTGTTTGGCACTCGTCAAGGGTCGTGCGGGTGGGTTTAATTCAATCAAGAAATGTACGGGTTGAACTTGACTAGTGGACTATGGGTTGTTTGGCATTCGTCAAGGTCATAGAACACTAGGGGTAAAATATTATTGGGAATTTCAAGTGTTGAAATTTGCAATGAGATTGCATACCTTCTATGAGATAGTTGGATCCCGATACCCACTGCGAGTAAGAGTTACTTCTGGGAGAGTTTTACACATAGCAATTAGCTAATCAAGTAGGTGTCTAGAAAGGTGTCAACGGGGTTACGCCTCTGGGAAAACGAGGTTTACATTAATTAGGTTCGTGCGAAAGCATGGAGGACCTCCCTCAAAGTACCGACACTGGCCTGGCTGAAAGATTGGCGAACTTGTAGTGTGTAATTAATCCCGGCTAGTCTTTCTTTTTAGGGTTTGGAGGAAGATTTGATAAAAACCAGTGGGAGCCATCCTGATTAGATAAGATAATAACCAATCTGATCTTGCAAGAGCATACGCTAAAGTATTTTCTTCTCTCTCTCTCCAGGTAGCGACCATTTCATGCCCTAATAAAGATAATAATATGGATGTATTGACCGAACCCGCATGTTATACTATGCAGGGGAACGTTGAACCCGTTCTATCTTATAAGTGTTATAAGAATGAACAGGAAATAGGAGAATATCTAGATTATCAAGCCACCCAAAAGAACATGCATGTTGATGCATCTTCTTCGGGTGTGTTAGTTATTGAGAACTGTTTTTCAGTTCACCCTACGTCCTGGGTATTAGATACCGGATCAGGATCCCACATATGTAAGCAGTTACATGGGCTTCGGAAAGGTAGAGAACTGGGCAAAGGTGATCATTCCGTTCAAGTAGGGAACGGTGCAAATGTTACAGCCAAAGCAGTTGGCGAATATCACCTAGTATTACCAAGTGGTGATACAATGATTCTGAATGAGTGCTATTATATACCGAACATGATGTGCAACATTATATCAGTTTCTTTATTGAGTAAAGAAGGATATAATTTTGTAGTACAGGATAATGTTATGAACATATTCCTAGATCAAAAGTTGATTGCATCAGGCTCGTTACATAATGGCATATTCATTCTAAATCAAAATACAGTCCTCAATATACAAAACACACACAAGAGGAAAAGTTCAGAAATGAACGAATCCTACTTGTGGCATTGTAGACTTGGTCATATCAATGCGACACGACTGGCTAAGTTACATAAGGATGGTTATTTGAATCCGTTCGAATTATCATCTTATGATACTTGCCATTCATGTCTCAAAGGAAAAATGACCAAAACTCCGTTTAGTGGACACGGAGAAAGAGTTACTGAACTCTTAGGACTGGTACATAGTGATGTATGCGGTCCCATGTCTACCCATGCCAGGAACGGTTCTTCCTACTTCATTACATTCACTGACGATCTCTCTAGATACGGGCATGTGTTCCTATTGAAACACAAGTCTGAAGCTTTTGAGAAATTCAGAGAATATAAGCAAGAAGTAGAGAACCAAACGGGCAAAAGTATTAAGATCCTTCGATCTGATCGAGGAGGAGAATACTTGAGCAATGAGTTCCAAGATTATCTAAAAGAGAATGGGATTCTCTCTCAGCTTACTCCACCTTATACACCACAGCACAACGGTGTATCGGAACGAAGGAATCGCACCCTATTAGATATGGTGCGTTCAATGACGAGTACAGCTGAGTTACCTATTTTCTTCTGGGGGTATGCGCTTGAGACAGCCGTACACCTATTGAATATGGTTCCTACCAAATCAGTGCCTACCACTCCATATGAGATATGGAAAGGGAAGAGACCATCTCTTAAGTATGTTAAGATATGGGGTTGTCCAGCCTATGTCAAAAGACAAAATCCGGACAAACTCGAGGCAAGATCAGTCTTATGTAAGTTTGTAGGATATCCCAAAAATTCACAAGGATATATCTTCTACCACCCCGAGGAACAAAAGGTGTTTGTTTCTCGACATGCCACTTTCTTAGAAAAAGGTTTTCTTATGAAACAGATTAGTGGCATTGAGGTAGAACTGGAAGAGGTTCCAGCAACACAAACTATAACTGAAGATTTAGTAGAACCAGAGGATTCAGTAGTACCCAACGAACCCCAGCCTCTCCGCCGATCTAGCAGGGTTTCTCGTCCACCTGAGAGATACTACGGTTTTCTCATTGACGGTGGAAGCGAAGATTGCATCATGGAAGATGATGACCCAACTAGTTTCGAGCAGGCCATCACGAGTAGGGACTCAGTGAAATGGCTGGATGCTATGCGGTCCGAGATGGAATCCATGTACACCAACAAATTATGGACTTTGGATGTTGCTCCTGAAGGGGTAAAACCCATCGGGAGCAAGTGGATCTTCAAGAAAAAACTTGGTGTAGATGGGAAAGTGGAGACTTTCAAAGCTAGACTTGTAGCAAAGGGTTTTCGTCAAAAACCAGGTGTGGACTATGACGAAACCTTTTCTCCAGTGGCTATGCTTAAATCCATCTGGATCATGCTTGTCATCGCTGCATATCATGATTACGAAATCTGGCAAATGGATGTTAAGACCGCCTTTCTAAACGGTGATTTAGAAGAGTGCGTGTACATGACTCAGCCAGAGGGCTTCGTAGACAGTGGGAGCAGCGGGAAGGTGTGCAAGCTGCTTAAATCCATTTATAGATTAAAGCAAGCATCGCGGAGTTGGAACATCTGCTTTGACGTCGTTATCAAAGAGTTTGATTTCGTCAAAAACCCAGATGAACCTTGTATTTACAAGAAGGTAGCAGAGAGTAAGGTTGTCTTCCTCGTATTGTACGTGGACGACATACTCTTGATAGGAAATGATATTCCTATGCTGCAATCGGTCAAGCTCTTCTTATCATAAAGATTCTCAATGAAAGATCTTAGTGATGCCTCCTGCATATTGGGAATAAGGATCTATAGAGATAGATCCAAACGGATATTGGGATTGTCCCAATCCAGGTACATTGACACCATACTAAAGAGGTTTGGTATGGAAGAATCCAAGCGTGGGAACTTGCCCACGATCTCTGGAGTCACTCTCTCCAAAGAGATGTCTCCCAAGACTGATTTGGAGAGAGCTCGCATGCAAGGGATACCCTATGCTTCTGCTGTAGGCTCTATCATGTACGTGATGCTATGTACCAGACCCGATGTAGCATACTCACTAAGTGTAGTGAGCGGGTATCAAGTTGATCCTGGAGAGAGTCACTGGACAGCTGTGAAGAGCATTCTCAAGTACTTACGAAGGACTAAAGAGATGCTCTTGGTGTATGGTAACGGAGAACTCCAAGTGGAGTCCTTTGCCGATTCGAGCTTCCAGAGTGATAAGGACGACTCTAAGTCGCAGTCGGGATTTGTCTTTACCCTTTACGGAGGGGCGGTTAGCTGGAAGAGTTCTAAGCAGGAAACCGTGGCAGACTCGACGATGGAGGCTGAATACATCGCTGCCAACGATGCTGCTAAAGAGGCTGTCTGGATCAAGAAGTTCATTACTGAACTTGGAGTGGTTCCATCCATTGAGCATACAATACCTTTGTATTGCGATAACAATGGAGCGGTGGCTTTGGCCAAGGAACCCAGGTCCCATCAGCGATCCAGGCATATTCTGAGGCGGTATCACCTGATCCGGGAGATAGTTGATCGCCGGAAGATCGAGGTCAGGAGGGTTGATACGAAGAACAACACGGCGGATCCACTCACGAAGGCCATTCCCCAGATACAGTTTGAGAGACTCTTCGGGATGCTCGGTATGCGATACTACAGCAGCTGGCCCTAGTGCAAGTGGGAGATTGTTAGTTGTATGTATGCCCTAGAGGCCAGTATTGTACAGATGATGTATATTATATTGGATGCTTGGACATACATAGAGATGGCTTTCTTGCTCGATATGATAGTATGCTATCTGGTTGCTCCTTATCTTAACATGTTTACTAGTCTCTTTAAACTGTCTTATAGTTACATGTTGATAAAGCCCTTAGGATGTGTACTTGACTACCTGGACTATGATGCAGATCATACTAGTGGGGACATGGTAGTCCATAAGTACATCCTTCAAGGTCCCTAGTCGTGGGTGTATCGAGACGGGGCATCGATATACCAGTGTAGACTAGCGTATACGCTTCTCGACCCATGAGATGGGCGATGGATGATCCCATATCCATTGGTGTTTGACATCAGAGATGGTGTACGGGTGCTCAGTGGAGACTGGGTACACTGGACAGACTCGCCGAGAACTCCCAGATGGTATTATACCTCACGTCAGATGGCAGTTCTCAGGTGACACTAGTACAGGTTAGTCTGTAGACCCGAGATCGTCATAGAGTCTTGTGTGATTCCCACTGTGCTTTGATCTCCACCTTACCACGTCCATGAGGGCGTGCAAAACGGTGGTCTTTGGGTACAGTCCCGAGTCACATGGAGGCAATGAGCGATAGGAGGGGTTTCGTCTCTCCCGGTATTGGGGGTTGATGTTGCGCTGTGCTCGATTGGCCGTAACAGGGAAGTCCCTGGCCAGGGCTGATCAGAGATTTGCTGGTAAGTGTTACCAGTAGTTTCTCGACCCGTTATGAGCTTCACATCGGCACGACTTATCGGTTATTGGGGTCTGACGTTTACCTGTAGGGTTCCTAGGCACTCTAGTAAGGTCTCCCAAGCCATCAACCATGGCAATTTCAAAAATTATGGTGCCTACAAACCCTAAACTACGGATCGATAACTAGATGTCTAGGCGAAAAATAACTAGTTAACATTTAACTATTGGGAATACGGAAATACAACCTTTGTAGATCCGGTCCTCCACCTCCACGGCTCCGCAACGAGGTCGTCTCCGCTGTCCAAATCAAATCCGGGCTCTAGAGTCGGCTTCGTCGGAGAATGGGCAAGCTAGGTCGTCGATGTCCATGCCGAAGATGATTTACGTCGAGGCATCGCTAGATCAAGCTCACAACTTCACCAAGTCATGAAACTTGTGAAGTAAACACACTCTACTACTTGGCAAGAGGTAGAGGATGAAGAAATAGGAAGTGGGTTAACCTTAGAATTGGATTTCTCACTCAAAACATCAATCCACCATTGATGACCTCAAGCTTCTTCACTTGAAGCAAGGAAGAAGAAGAAGAAATGTTATGATAAGTTAAATAAAAAGAAAAGAATAATCCAATCTTTATCATAACTTAACCATGGTTATGTGTAGAGATTGAACTAGGGTTAAATCAAATGGTTAGGTTAAGCATGAGATAAGAATGGTGGACAAAGTCAAAGGTTCATGAATCTTCATGAAAAAAACAAAGAAAGCCTCCATTCTTCTCATTTCCTTTTCCAAAAAGAAAATAAATAAATAAATAGATAAATAAAGGAAAAACAAAACCCTAACCATTTGAATAACCATGGTTTAATCTTTACACAAACTCAAGTTAGCATGCATCATCAAACATGATACATACAAGTGCACAAAAACATATCGCATATGCAATGCGCACGAACCAAGTGAGAAAATCCGTCTAAAGTGAACCGATACTAGTTAATGCAAAGTAATATATCAAATATATAATTATACATTAAATCATTAAATCAACACTTGATTCAATGATCCGGTCATGCGCACATAACCGACTGGTATCATTAGTAACATCTTATCGAATCAACACTTGATCCGATAACCCGGCTATATCGCATATAACCGATCAATGTCACATCGCGAGAATCGAATACAGTATCACATACTTGTATTATTCTCGGTCCCGCACATATCTCATATGCGCTCCTATTTCGTTTCGCTTGAGCCAGGAAACCTCTGTGTAGGACTCTAAAGACTCGTCAATACGCCGGCAGCAGGTGATGATCATATCAAACACCCACAAGCCGCAAGCGGTCTGCTAAACGTAACGGCCACCCGGGTATTGAGCGATCTGAAGATCGACGAGCAAGCCCGCTCACACTCCAGTGAATCCGACCAGTAACACTACCGTACAGTTCGGTCTGATCGTCTGATATGTCGCATATCTCGCCTAGGGGTGGTAAACGTCAGACCCCAATAGCTCGATAAGTCGTGTCGATATGAGGTCTATAACTATTCGAGAAACTACTGGTAACACTTACCAGTAAATCTCAGCAACCCTGGCCAGGGATTTCCTGTTATAGCCAATCGAACACAGCGCAACATCAACCCCCATATACCGGGAGAGACGAATCCCCTCCTATCGCTCATTGCCTCCATGTGACTCGGGACTGTACCCAAAAACCACCGTTTTGCACGCCCTCTTGGACGTGGTAAGATGGAAATCAAAGCACAGTGGGAACCACACAAGACTCTATGACGATCTCGGGTCAACAGACTACTCTGTACCAGTGTCACCAGAGAACTGCCATCTGACGTGAGGTATAATACCATCTGGGAGTTCTCGGCGAGTCCGTCCAGTGTACCCAGTCTCTACTGAGCACCCGTATATCATCTCTGATGTCAAACACCAATGGATATGGGATCATCCATCGCCCATCTGTATGGGTCGAGAAGGTACACGCTAGTCTACTCTGGTATATCGATGCCCCGTCTCGATACACCCACGACTAGGGACTTTGAAGGATGTACTTATAGACTATCTGTCCCCACTAGTATGATCTCATCATAGTCCAGGTAGTCAAGTATAGATCCTAAGGGCTTTACCAACATGTAACAGAGAGACAATCAGCATACACGTTAAGGTAAAGGGTAACCAGATAGCATACTATCATGTCGAGCAAGAAAGTCCTCCCAATATATGTCCCAGCATCCACTACAATATACATCCTATGTATAGTAATGGCCTCTAGGGCATACATATAACTAACAATCTCCCACTTGCACTAGGGCCATCTGTAGCAGTGGTTGTAGTATCTCATACTCAACCATCCCATAAAAGTCTCCCTCTGGGAACAGGCCTTTGTGAGTGGATCCGCTGTGTTGTCCTCTGAGTCTACTCTCCAAACCTCGATCACCCTGGAGATCAATCATCTCCATGATCAGGCGATGCTGCCTTAGAATATGTCTGGATCACTGATGGGACGGACGTTCCTTGGCATAAGCCACAACTCCATTGTCACACAATGGGAGGAACATAGTTCATCTCATGAACCATTATACACCCAAACAGCCTCTTTGGTAGCATCTTAAGTAGCGATGTATCCTGCCTTTATCGTCTAGTATGCCACGGTATCTAACTTGGAACTCTTCCAACATACCGTCCCTCGATTGAGGGTAAAGACAATGCCCGTGACTGACATTCAGTCGTCTTTATCACCCTGGAACCCTTCCAGTGATTATCCCTTGGATCGATTGATACCATCTCACTACAACTAGTGAGAATCCTAACATCCAATTAAATCTATCTCATAGATCCAAAATCCAGGATTTAGGAGGTATCACTTTGATCCTATATGGAGAATCATTGTGATAAGCGGAGATTGATCGAGCGTAGCATAGGAAACTCCTTCCCTATCAAGAGTATGTCATCCACGTACTCTACGAGGATCGTCACCACACTCCCTACTACCTTCTTGTTTGTACAAGGTTCATCTACCATTTTGATGATGTCAACTTCTTTGACTAATTCATCAAAACAGATGTTCCAACTCCGCGATGCCTGCTTTATCATATAAAACATCTTGCACACGTTTCCGCTGCTCCCACTGTCTACGAGGCCCTCTGGCTGTGTACTTATAGACGCTCTCTTCTAAAACATCATTTAGAAAAGCAGTCAAGACACCCAACCACCAGATATCGCAGTCATGGTATGTAGCCGTGGCAAGTAGGATCTGGATGGACTTAAGCATAGTCACTTGAAAAGGTTTCATCATGATCCACGCCTGGTCGATGACGAAAACCTTTAACAAGTCTAGCTTTGAAAGTCTCAACTTTTCCATGTACACCAAGTAATCTTCTCAAGATATACTTGCTCCTGATGGGGATTTAACCCTTCAGATATAGCAACTAAAGTCCATACTTTGTTGGTGTATAAGGATTCCATCTCAGATCGCTAAACATCCAGCCATTCTTACAGAGTCACACTCCTGATGGCCAGCTCGAAACTAGTTGGGTCATCATCTCATGATGTAATCCTCGCTCCCACTGTCATAGAGAAACCGAAGTATCTCTCAGGTGGGTGAGGAACCCTACTAGATCGGCGGAGAAGCTGAGGTTCGTTGGTATCTACTGAATCCCTTGGTTCTATCAAATCATCTGCTGTAGTTTGTATAGCTGGAACATTTCCAGTTCTACATAACAGACCTTGCCTCGAGCTTGTCCGGATTTTGCTTTTCAGACATAGGCTGGACAACCCCAAATCTTAACTGACTTAAGACATGGGCTCTTTCCATACCATATCTCATATGGAGTGGTAGGCAACTGATTTGATTCGAACCCTACTCAATAGGTATGCAGCTTCTCAAGTGCATAACTCCCAAAAAGGAAATAGGAAACTCAGTAGTACTCATCATAGAGCACACCTTATCATATAGGGTGAGATTGCTCCGCCCCGATATACCATCGTGCTATGGTGTATTCAGAGGAGTAATGCTGAGAGAGAATCTCATTCTCCTTTAGAATAGTCCAGGAATTCCGTACTCAAGTATTCTCCTCCCTGATCACATCAAAGGACATAATACTTTTACCCGTATTTTGGTTCTCTACTTCTAACTTATATTCTGTGAATATCTCAAAAGGTTCGGACTTGTGTTTCAACAGGAACATATGTCTGAATCTTAAGAGATTATCAGAGAATGTAATGAAGTATAAAGAACCGGTCTTGGCATGTGTAGACAGGGGACCATATACACATCAACATGTATCATCCCAAGAGTTTACCAACTCTTTCTCTGTTTCCAATAAACGGAGCTATGGTCATCTTATCTTTGTGACATGACTGGCGAGTTTCACAAGATGTAAATTCAAACTGATTTAAATATACATCTTTATGTAATTCTATCCAGTCGGGTCGCATTGATCTGACCTAGTCTACAATACCTCAAGAAGGATTCGTTCATTTCTGAACACTTCCTCTTGTGTGTGTTCCGTATATTAAGAACTGTAGTTTGATTTAGAACATTAATGCTTTTAGATAACGTGCCTGAACCGATCAACTTTTGATATAGGAAATGTTCAAAACATTATCCAACAATACAAAATTATATCCTTTCTTTAATAATAAAGAAACTGATATGATTTTGTATATCAGGTTCGGTATCTAACAACATTCGTTCAGAATCAATGTATTGTAATACAGGGTGACAGTGACCGACAGACTTGGCTGCAACATTTGCCCCGTTTTCTGTCTCATGAAACTTATCACCCGTTCTCAGTTCTCTACCTATCTGTAGCCCTATGTAACAGATTACATATCTGGGATCCTGATCCGGTATCATATACCCAGGATGTAAAGGATACTGAGAAACAGTTCTGTATAATGAACACACCCGAAGATGATGCATCATCATGCACTCTCCTCGTTTGGGCGGCACGGGAAATCTGGTATTCCCCAAATTCCTGCTCTGTCTTATAACAATTATAAGTTGGAGCGGGACCAACGTTCCCCAGCTCAGTATAACAAGCGGGTTCGGTCAATAATCCGTATTATTATCTTGATTAAGGCGTGATATGGTCGCTACCTGGAGAGAGAGAGAAGAAAACACTCAGCGTGCGCTCTTGCAAGAATAGATTGGTTATTATTTTATCTAATCAGGATGGCTCCCACTGCTTTTTATCAAATCTTCCTTCAAACCCTAAAAGGAAAAACTAGCCGGTATTAATTACACACTACAAGTTCGCCAATCTTTCAGCCAGGCCAGTGTCGGTACTTTGAGGGAGGTCCCCCGTGCTTTCGCACGAACCTAATTAATGTAAACCTCGTTTTCCCAGAGGCGTAACCCCGTTGACACCTTTCTAGACACCTACTTGATCGGCTAATTGTAATGTATAAAACTCTCCCAGGAGTAACACTTACTCGCAGCGGGTATCGGGATCCAACTATCTCATAGAAGGTATGCAATCTCATTGCAAATTTCAACACTTGAAATTCCCGATAATATTTTGCCCCTAGCTCGCTATGACCTTGACGAATGCCAAACAACCCATAGTCCACTAGTCAAGTTCAACCCGTACATTACTTGATCGAATTAAACCCACCCGCACGACCCTTGACGAATGCCAAACAACGCCGTACGAATACCCTAATCCAATCTGCATCATATGCATAAGCAGATAAATACTAGTTAGCAACCGCACACTACGCCTTGACGAATGCCAAACTACCGTAGCACGAATACTAACTAGTACTTATCTGTAATGACGGAGGGCTACGACAGGTTTTTCTGAAAACCTATTGCGTAATGAACTTGATATCGTTGTAGGATCGAATGAATTTTGAAATGGAGTGCTTTTGAGGCTTTTCTAGTTTTGCTAAAGGAGTCACTCCCGGTGAAGGGATCGTCAGTCCTTTCCTCGTCGAATGAGGTGCGGGATATATCACATATATCGCTGTGCAAAGCAAAAACTCTTAAAAGCAATCAAAAAACAAACCGAGTGTGTAGCATCTGCCAGTTATTGCTAAAGGAGTCACTCCCGGTGAAGGGATCTCGGTCCTTTCCTCGTCGGATGAGGTGCAGGATATATCACATATACCGCTGTGCAAAGCAAGAACTGTAGCTACCTGTTTTATTTTGAAATTCGATTCTACAACATCTTAGGTTTCTTTTATTTCATTAATCACATTAATGAAGTCCCATCATTTAAGTACCTAAACATCACAGATAAATACGACGTACACTTATGCCATCCGCATTCGCCTCGATGTCCCCTCGTGCACCGTTAGGTTAGGTAACTAACGACAGAGCGGGGCAGGGCTAGCGCGGGTGTAAAATATAAGTAACGTCTATATAATATATCATATATACTATATACTATATCCATCACTGAACATCACATGATCACATCACAGATATCGCAGCAGAAGAAACATATGAAATATTGGATATACTAGGACGTCCGTGTTTTGAATACGAGCCAGTATAAAACACGGATTCCACGGTCGTGATGAATAGCCAAACCCACACCCCTAGACCCCTACAAGAGCGGCAAGCAACCCTACCAATTCTAGAGTTAGGAGACCCGGACTCGACTCCTCGAGTTGGTCTCCCACTGGACTCCAGAACCCGGTTACTTGTGCCCTCCTCCTTGGGTCTATCCTAGTGCGGAAAAGTAAATAATATACAAATGGTGACAACTTCCGCAACCTGGAAGCGCCCCAATAAAAGAATATTACATACAAGTTTTTACATGAATGAAAATGAAAAACACTCATCTCACATAAAAACCCCCGGCTATTCAAACACGACGATCCAATATAACATATCCAGCAACACATAACATCACATGTCATCAACGTAAGTAAATATGTCCATCCCAATTGTCATTGACATATAGCAACGAAACCGGCGATATCACATATTACACTTACGGTCACAGAAAAGAAAGTGTAAAACTACAACAGTTGGAATCCGCAATCACCTCAGACATCGCATGCCTGACCAAATGAATTACTTAGACATCGCATGCCTAACGATTATAAACCCCGCATTTTAGTCTCATTATCGAAAACACTTTTCAATATCAAGTCGGGTAATTCAACAAGATTCCCGACATCCTGATCGAATGCTCGTCGCAAACTTCAGTAGACAGTCGCACCCCCGATACCGTCGACAAAGTGCACCAAGGCGGAACACCGTTACCGGGAGCACCCGAACGGATACTTTCGGCGACGGGGTTCTCCTACAGTCACTTAGTCGGGGCTATGGAGTGAAGCTGTCTATTAAGTTTATCCGACAAGTATCCGCGTACGCTACGTGATTGCGACGGACTTTTGATCACATCAAAATTCCGTGGCAACCGATCAATCTAAACTGCTAGATTTACAACATTCATTCAGTTATCTCATAATTTCTTGTGAATTCCAATTATTGTATCCCAATCCAGATAAATAGAAAATGTTAAACTTTCCGATCGAACAATCGAACACCCAAGTTTTCCCAATATAGATCAACACATGAAACAAGTCTAACAACATTCAGTTCGTGCCTCAGTACCAACGGTCCAGCCGTAGAAGGGTCAAGCCAACGCCTCACATGTGGCACGCCGTACTGCTCCAAACCCGAAGGTTCAAAGGGCAGTTCAAGACGGTCACATAATCGAGTTAAGGTCTGTGTCTTCTAGAGGGACCATCGCGTTACTTGCACTACTTAGAACATCGTTAAACTTCGGAAAAATCCAACACTTGGAAATTTCCCGATAGGGGAAAAATTGGGTATTTATATCCGGTCGAACTTTTTAACATATTTTAAAAATTATCCGGAAAGCCACATAGACAAAATTTGATACCCCGATCGAAACACCGAATCCCCAAAACAACTGCAGAAAATTCAACTCTTGAATAAAATATCAAAATATCCAGAGAACTCAGAACCAGAAACAATGAATTACAGTGTAAAAATTTAGGGCTGACGTCATCAATGTGCGGCGCAACCGCCGCATAAACTTGTCTCATGCCGCGCTTACGCCGCGGTTTTAACTGTTCATCAAAAAAGTTTTTAGCCGTAATTCTTATAATTCCCTGCTGAGTTCTCTACATATTTTTAATTTGGAAAAACTCACTGTTTTCAAAAATGTACAGAGAGCAAGATTGGTTTGGGATTTCGGGTTCGTTCGGACTTCGAATGTCGTCTGGACTTCGCCTAAGCCTCTAGCTAGGCTCTGATACCACTGTAGGGTTCCTAGGCACTCTAGTAAGGTCTCCCAAGCCATCAACCATGGCAATTTCAAAAATTATGGTGCCTACAAACCCTAAACTACGGATCGATAACTAGATGTCTAGGCGAAAAATAACTAGTTAACATTTAACTATTGGGAATACGGAAATACAACCTTTGTAGATCCGGTCCTCCACCTCCACGGCTCCGCAACGAGGTCGTCTCCGCTGTCCAAATCAAATCCGGGCTCTAGAGTCGGCTTCGTCGGAGAATGGGCAAGCTAGGTCGTCGATGTCCATGCCGAAGATGATTTACGTCGAGGCATCGCTAGATCAAGCTCACAACTTCACCAAGTCATGAAACTTGTGAAGTAAACACACTCTACTACTTGGCAAGAGGTAGAGGATGAAGAAATAGGAAGTGGGTTAACCTTAGAATTGGATTTCTCACTCAAAACATCAATCCACCATTGATGACCTCAAGCTTCTTCACTTGAAGCAAGGAAGAAGAAGAAGAAATGTTATGATAAGTTAAATAAAAAGAAAAGAATAATCCAATCTTTATCATAACTTAACCATGGTTATGTGTAGAGATTGAACTAGGGTTAAATCAAATGGTTAGGTTAAGCATGAGATAAGAATGGTGGACAAAGTCAAAGGTTCATGAATCTTCATGAAAAAAACAAAGAAAGCCTCCATTCTTCTCATTTCCTTTTCCAAAAAGAAAATAAATAAATAAATAGATAAATAAAGGAAAAACAAAACCCTAACCATTTGAATAACCATGGTTTAATCTTTACACAAACTCAAGTTAGCATGCATCATCAAACATGATACATACAAGTGCACAAAAACATATCGCATATGCAATGCGCACGAACCAAGTGAGAAAATCCGTCTAAAGTGAACCGATACTAGTTAATGCAAAGTAATATATCAAATATATAATTATACATTAAATCATTAAATCAACACTTGATTCAATGATCCGGTCATGCGCACATAACCGACTGGTATCATTAGTAACATCTTATCGAATCAACACTTGATCCGATAACCCGGCTATATCGCATATAACCGATCAATGTCACATCGCGAGAATCGAATACAGTATCACATACTTGTATTATTCTCGGTCCCGCACATATCTCATATGCGCTCCTATTTCGTTTCGCTTGAGCCAGGAAACCTCTGTGTAGGACTCTAAAGACTCGTCAATACGCCGGCAGCAGGTGATGATCATATCAAACACCCACAAGCCGCAAGCGGTCTGCTAAACGTAACGGCCACCCGGGTATTGAGCGATCTGAAGATCGACGAGCAAGCCCGCTCACACTCCAGTGAATCCGACCAGTAACACTACCGTACAGTCCGGTCTGATCGTCTGATATGTCGCATATCTCGCCTAGGGGTGGTAAACGTCAGACCCCAATAGCTCGATAAGTCGTGTCGATATGAGGTCTATAACTATTCGAGAAACTACTGGTAACACTTACCAGTAAATCTCAGCAACCCTGGCCAGGGATTTCCTGTTATAGCCAATCGAACACAGCGCAACATCAACCCCCATATACCGGGAGAGACGAATCCCCTCCTATCGCTCATTGCCTCCATGTGACTTGGGACTGTACCCAAAAACCACCGTTTTGCACGCCCTCTTGGACGTGGTAAGATGGAAATCAAAGCACAGTGGGAACCACACAAGATTCTATGACGATCTCGGGTCAACAGACTACTCTGTACCAGTGTCACCAGAGAACTGCCATCTGACGTGAGGTATAATACCATCTGGGAGTTCTCGGCGAGTCCGTCCAGTGTACCCAGTCTCTACTGAGCACCCGTATATCATCTCTGATGTCAAACACCAATGGATATGGGATCATCCATCGCCCATCTGTATGGGTCGAGAAGGTACACGCTAGTCTACTCTGGTATATCGATGCCCCGTCTCGATACACCCACGACTAGGGACTTTGAAGGATGTACTTATAGACTATCTGTCCCCACTAGTATGATCTCATCATAGTCCAGGTAGTCAAGTACAGATCCTAAGGGCTTTACCAACATGTAACAGAGAGACAATCAGCATACATGTTAAGGTAAAGGGTAACCAGATAGCATACTATCATGTCGAGCAAGAAAGTCCTCCCTATATATGTCCCAGCATCCACTACAATATACATCCTATGTATAGTAATGGCCTCTAGGGTATACATATAACTAACATTACCACCCCTAGACTTGATATGCGACATATCAGACGAACAGACCGGACTGTACGGTAAGTGTTACTGGTTGGATTCACAGGAGTGTGAGTGTACTAGCTCGTCGATCTTTTGATCGCTCAATACCCGGATGGCCGTTACGTTTAGCAGACCGCTTGAGGCTTGTAGGTGCTTGATATGATCATCATCTGCTACCGGCGTATTGACGAGTCTTTAGAGTCCTACACAGAGGTTTCCTGGCTCAAGCGAAACGAAATAGGAGCGCATATGAGATATGTGCAGCACCGAGAATAATGCATGTATGTGATACCGTATTTCATTCTCGCGATGGATGTATCGATTGGTTATATTCGATATAACATAGATATCGAATCAAGGATTGATTCGATAAGCCGATACATAGGATACTAGTCGGTTATATGCGATATGACCAGATCGTTAAATCAAGTGTTGATTTAATGATTTAATGTATAATTATATATTTGATATATTACTTTGCATTAGCTAGTATTAGTTCACTTTAAATGGATTTTCTCACTTGATGTGCAAGTTGTATATGTGATATACTTTTGTGCACATGTTTGTATCATGTTTGATGATGCTTGCTCATTTGGTTAAGTGTATAGAATTAAACCATGGTTAAGTTGATGATTAGGGTTTTGCTTTTTCATTTATTTATTTATTTGTTTATTTATTTATTTGGAAAGGATAAAGATGAGAATGGTGGCTTTCTTTGTTTCTTATTGAAGCTTCATGAAGCTTTGACTTAGTCACCATTCTTGTCTCATGCTTAACCCTAACCATTTGAACTAACCCTACTTCATTCTCTACACTTAACTATGGTTAAGATTATGATAAGTTTTCATTTTCTTTTTCATTTTAGAACACTTATCATATTCTTTCTTCTTCTTCATCATCTTCTTCTTCAAGAAAAGCTTAAGTCTATCAATTGCAACTTGAGCAAAAGTGAGAGAAATCCAATTCTAAAGTGAACCCACCTCCTATTTCTTTATCCTCTACCTCTTGCCAAGTAGTATAGGGTGTTTACTTCACAAGTTTCACAACTTGGTGAAGTTGGAGCTAGAACTTGTGATGCCTCGACGTAGATCATCTTCGGCACGAAGCCGACGACCTAGCCCGCCCATTTCTCCGATCAAGCCGACAATTGAGTCCGGGATTCGAGATGGACAGCGAGAGGATGCCTTCGTGGAGCTAAGGAAGTGGAGAACCGGATCTACAAAGGTTGTAGCCTCTCTCCTTTAGTTAAATTGTTAACTAGTTTCGTTTTTCGCCTAAACTTCTAGTCAACGATCCGTATTAGGGTTTCTCGGCACCCGTAAAATTTGAAATTGGCATGGTTGATGCCTTGTGAGACCTCATTAGAGTGCCTAGGAACCCTACAAATAACATATGCAGGTAATCGCAATTATGCACGTACAGCGCGAATCTAACATAAGCAACTAATAGCAATAACAGTCATATGTGTGCAATAGTCATAAAAGGTACACTAGCAGGTATCACTAATACATGAAGCAGTAATATGGAAATCTGTATGCAACAATCATGTAAGGTACTCTATCAGGTACAATTAATACATGAAGCGATTTTTAGTTATATGTATGCCCTATAGGCCATTACTGTACATTAGATGTATATTGTAGTGGATGCTAGGACATATATAGGTAGGACTTTCTTGCTCGACATGATAGTACGCTATCTGGTTGCTCTTTATCTTAACATGTATACTCTCTGTCTCTCTGATTACATGTTGATAAAGCCCTTAGGATGTGTACTCGACTTCCAAGACTATGATGCAGATCATACTAGTAGGGCCTGGGTAGTCCATGAGTACATCCTTCAATGTTCCTAGTCGTGGGAATATCGAGACGGGGCATCGATATTCCAGAGTAGACTAGCGTATATCTTCTCTACCCATGTGATGGGCGATGGATGATCCCATATCCATTGGTGTTTGACATCAGAGATGGTATGCGGGTGCTCAGTGGAGACTGGGTACAGTGAACGGACTCGCCGAGAACTCCCAGATGGTATTATACCTCACGTCAGATGGCAGTTCTCTGGTGACACTGGTACAGCTTAGTCTGTTGACCCGAGATCGTCATAGAGTCTTGTGTGTCTCCCACTGTGCTTTGATTTCCACCCTACCACGGCTCTACTGAGTCGTGCAAACAGGTGTTTTTTTGGGTACAGTCCCGATTCACATGGAGGCAATGAGCGATAGGAGGGGATTCGTTTCTCCCGGTATTGGGGGTTGATGTTGCGCTATGCTCGACTGGCCATAACAGGAAATCCCTGGACAGGGTTGCTGTGATATACTGGTAAGAGTTATCAGTAGTTTCACGAATGTTATGGACCTCACGTCAGCATGACTTATCGAGCTATTGGGGTCTGACGTTTACCACCCCTAGGCGAGATATGCGACATATCAGACGAACAGACCGGACTGTACGGTAAGTGTTACTGGTTGGATTCACAGGAGTGTGAGCGGGCTTGCTCGTCGATCTTCTGATCGCTCAATACCCGGGTGGCCGTTACGTTTAGCAGACCGCTTGCGGCTTGTGGGTGTTTGATATGATCATCATCTGCTGCCGGCGTATTGACGAGTCTTTAGAGTCCTACACAGAGGTTTCCTGGCTCAAGCGAAACGAAATAGGAGCGCATATGAGATATGTGCAGGACCGAGAATATTGCGTGTATGTGATACCATATTCTATTCTCGCGATGAATGTATCGAATGGTTGTATGCGAGACAACCTAGTTATCGAATCAAGGATTGATTCGATAAGCCGATACATTGGATACTAGTCGGTTATATGCGACATGACCGGATCATTGAATCAAGTGTTGATTTAATGATTTAATGTATAATTATATATTTGATATATTACTTTGCATTAACTAGTATTGGTTCACTTTAAAAGGATTTTCTCACTTGAAATGCACATTGTATATGTGATCTATTTTTGTGCACAAGATTGTATCATGTTTGATGATACATCCTAACTTGGGTTTGTGTAAAGGATTAAACCATAGTTATATAATAGTTAGGGTTTTCATTTTCTTATCTATTTATTTATTTATTTATTTTGGCAAAAGAAAAAGAGAAAATGGTGGCTTTCTTTGTTTGTTGTTGAAGCTTCATGAAGCTTTGACTAAGTGACCATTTTGTCTTCATGCTTAACCCTAACCATTCAAACTAACCATAGTTCATTCTCTACACTTGACCATGGTTGATATATGATAAGTATTCATTTTATTTTCTTTTAAGAAAGAACACTTATCATATTATCTTCTTCTTCTTCTCCTTCTTCAACATGAAGAAAACCTTGCCTCCATCAATGGCAACTTGAGAAAAAGAGTGAGAAATCCAATTCTAAAGTGAACCCACTTCCTATTTCTTCATCCTCTACCACTTGCCAAGTAGTATAGGGTGTTTTCTTCACAAGTTTCATGGCTTGGTGAAGTTGGAGCTTGATCTAGTGTTGCCTCGACGTAGATCATCTTCGGCATCGAAGTCGACGACCTAGCCCGTCCATTTCTCCGATGAAGCCAATGCTAGAGTCCGGGATCCGATATGGACAGCGGAGGGACGTCATCACGGAGCCTAGGAGGTGGAGGACCGGATCTACAAAGGTTGTAGTCACTTTCCTCTTAGTTAAAGTAGTTAACTCGCTTTTCATCGTCTATACATCTAGTTAACGATCCGTATTAGGGTTTGTAGGCACAAGGAAAAATTTGAATTGGCCATGTTTGATCACTTGTGAAACCTCATTAGTGTTCCTAGGAACCCTACAGCGATGATATGACAATGTATATATGCAACAGTCATGAAAGGTACTATAGCAGGTACAACTAATACATGAAGCAATGCATATAAACTAAAGTGCGTAAATGCAACAGTCATAGAAGGTACTCTATCAGGCACAACTAATACATGAAGCAGTGCATAAACAGTAAATATAGAGTATGGAATGAAACATGTCATTTCCACAAAATCCTGATATCGTGGTAGGACCAAAGTCCATAAAGACAATCCAAATCCCAATTCCTCAAATCAGCCCCCAAATGGGCTCTCATATCATGTAAGTCTCACAAATCCTGAATGTATAATATTAAAAAAATCTCATATATTCTGTATCCAATATCAAGTGAATCTCATATATCCTGAATGTATAATACCAAATAAATCTCATATATCCTGTATCCAATATCAAGTGAATCTCATATATCCTGAATCCAACATCAAGTGAATCTCATATATCCTGAATCCAGTAAGTTTCTTATAAAGTGAGTGTCCAACATCGACACCCAAAAACATCATGAAACAAGTGTCAAGCATCGACACAGAAATACTCAAATCCATACGTTTCTCGAATCGTAAGTGTCTGGTATCGACACCCGCGATCCACGTATCGGTCTTTCTCATATTCATACGTTCTTCGAATCGTAAGTGTCCGGTATTCACACCCGTGATCCATGTATCGGTGTATACGTTCCTCGAATCGTAAGTGTCCGGTATCGACACCCATGATCAACGTATCGGTATAAAACAAATCTCTGAGTGGATGCATCCAAATATCAAATAAAGAATAAGAATACTTGCATAATTTCATGAAACAACCACAGTCCTCAAATCCAGAAAACATCAAGTAATGAATAAGTATAAATGCATGAATCAATACACATATATTAGCGTCCCATTCCACTAATATATGTGTATAGGCATATATAACAGCGTCTCATTCCACTGTTATATATACTTAGGAGTAAAGATATCAGAGAATATCATATGAAATCAATGGATGTAATATATGCAAACATGAAACAGTAATATGAGCATATAAAGGAAAACCGCTATTTAACTGCGACAAGTTATTAAATATATCATGCGGTTCCTGATTTCTCCGAAATCAGATGCAAAATCATATATAGGTGAACACGTAGCTATAACATGGTAAGCGTAACTATGTCGGTATAGCAAGATATGTGTGTCCATATGTAAGTATGTATGATGTAAAAGTTTCTGTAGCAAGGTATGTTTCTATACCTATCCATAATACCCTCCAGGTATATATATGTATGCCAGATGTACATGTAGCTATGTCTCATATATGTATATACCTATCACTAAAGGTACACTATCCTATAAGTATATGGGTAACTAGCATATAAGCATGTCAGGGCATATGTGTAAGCATATAGGTATCCAGGTATGCTATATATATATATATATCATATGCGATAAGAAGTACGAATCAATGTCGCAATGTTCCTAACCAGACAATATCACATCTATAAGTGGGTTGTGCGTGACATGGCAGTTATGACGGTGTGTGTGGCATACAATCAGTGCTCGTGCAACATGAGCCGTCAATAATTGTGCAGTGTCCTAAGGATACTAGTCCAAGCACAACAATTAACTAAGCAGTAGGGTGAATGCGCAATTCTAAATATGAAATAGAATATGCGACAAGTCAAGTCATTTCTATCCCAGACGCATAACACCATACGGGCGATTCCCCTGTAAATGTTAAATCTACTCACCAACGCTCCTGGCTAAGTGAAGCCTACCACATGTTTTCCCTTTGTCGTAGCGTCCGAAGTGCCCGCCTGCGAACCTAAAATTTCACAAACATATCATATAAGCTAAATATCCTATATCGACGAATAGACAACGAAACGCAAAGAAAACGGCCAGAAAATTACACTGCGCACTTAGCGCATCTAATGCGCACGACGTCGATCAAAAACCCTAACTAAAGTCGCTAAACTACGAAACACCAAGTCTAGACTCCGATCGTCCCGATCGCGCAACACAAAAAATTAAAATGCGAGGAATATAATAGATATAACCTCGCAACGACTAAATGAAACCATGTCGGAAAAACCCCAAAACCTAGTAAACAACTTATCGCAATATTTCGCACTAGTTTCAAGCTAACGCATATCTAGCGATTACAAACACCTTATAATAGCTTAACTAAGCTATCAAAACCATTTTTATATTTTTAACACTACCTAATTAAGTTTTAGGAAAAACCTAGTAAGCAAAAATCCTTAATTAAATAAAATATTCATTAACAATAATTAGCATTTTTTTCTAGGTTAAGATTTTCCTAATCACAAATTAACACTTCAATTAAATATTAAACACTTAAATTAAGGTTTATCCTTAACTTGAATTTCTAAAAAACTTATGAATAATGAATTAAACATGAAATTAAAAGTTTAAATTAACATCTAATTAAGCTAGTATAAAAATTTAAACTTAACAATTAAGGATTAGGATTAGGATTTTATACCTCCAAATGAATCAAAAACTTGCAACAAGAAAATCAAGATTAGCCTCCAAAATCAAGACTTCATGAAGAACAAAGCATGGTTTAGGGTTAAGGAAATGAAGGAAAATGATTATTTTTGAATTTTTGTGAATTTATTCGGATTTGTGATGATTTATTTGTGCAAGAAATGATGAAAATGGGGCAAAAGAGAAGTGAGGGTAGCAAGGAATAAGTGTGGCCGGCCAAGGAGGTGAGGGGGGGTGTTTTGTGAATTTTAGTGAAGAAAGTTCTAGTAAAAATACAATAAATGCTTCATTAAATGCATTTTTCCACCTTTCTTTCTTTTTCTTTTCTTTTTAAAATTAAATTCTATTGACCAAAAAAATCTAGATATTTAAAAAGAAGGTTCTAAAATAATTGTAATGATGATTTCTAATGATTCTCATTTAGAAGAAATTTCCCGATTTACGTGCATATTTTACCAGCTAAAATAATATTTTATTTGGGAAAAATTCTATCTGAACCAAAACCTCCAAAATACACCCAAAGTTCGCGTACAAGTTTTATTTTAGCTAAAATAGTTGCCGGCAAATTTCTGCGGACATTTGATCGAAATCGGGTTAAAACGGAAAATACCGACAATTTTGCCCTAAAACAGAAAAATTCGCAAAACGATTTCTAAAACTTTACACAATTCCTAATATCTTACTCTAACTCAGCATCTATAACGTCATACAGATGTGAGAATCAAATCTGGTAAATATATACTCTGGAGTCAGAATCCAATTGGAAAACAGTTTTCAATTAACATTGCACAGTCAACTGAAAATGAAAATATTTCTAAAGGGTGGCCGGGAATTCCTAGTAATGCCACTTCCACTATCCATATTCATGACAGTATCCGTATATTTCCTTTCCCTCACTGTAATCCCTTTATATGTCTTTACTTTTTACCTCCTGTATACCACACTTAGGCTAATTGGTTTTCTTCCTTCCCTATCCTTCGGCACCAGCATAAGGTTTGGAAGAAGACTATCCAATAAGCGTAATAGGTGTACTTTCCTAATACCAGGAGCCCTCTCATCCTGAGAGAAGATAAAGAGAAAAGACAACCGAATAATCCTTATTCTATTGCTCCAGAACCAGAAACCATCCTCGAACTGGAACAAGTTCCTTCGAGTTCGTATGTAAATATACGATGGAAATATCCAAGTTACATGTGGATCTTCGTAGTGATATGGAATGTTCTGGAGAAATGCAAAGGTGAAAGTAGGAGTGGCGGGGTATACGCGGTTTTATCGTGAATGATAATAATTGCAATTTTTTTGCCCTTAATCTAATCCCTTTATATATCTTTACTTTTTATCTTCTGTACACCACACTTAGACTTAATTGGTTTTCTTCCTTCCCTGTCTTTCGGCACCTGCCTATGGTTTGGACGAAAACTATCCAATAAACGCAATAGGTGTACTCTTTTAATACCGGGAGCTCTCGCAACCTAAGAGAAGGTAAAGGAAAAAGACAACCGGATAATCCTATTCAATTTCTCCTGAACCAGAATCCATTCTCGAATAGGAACAAGTTCCTTCGAGTTTTTATGTAACTATACGATAGAATATCTAAGAAAAGTGGATTTTCGTAGTGATACGGGGTGTTCGGGAGAAACGTAAAGGTGATATAGAAGTGGAAATGATATATGAGACTAACTGACAATCCAAAAGCCAAAGTGTATTAAAAAGGTTCGGTTAACTTGGCTCATGAGTTTTAGTTTGAGGTCGGGTCCTGATCCCAGCCAAAGAGAGAAAGAGAAAAAACGCTCAGTGTGCACTCTAAACTGGATCAGAATGGTTAATCATTTTATCTAATCAGGATGCCTCCCACTGTTTCCTCGAATTCCCCTCCAAACCCAAAAGGTGAATTAGTCGGGATCATCTAAAACCATCCGAAGAGTAGCACCTACTCATCAGTAGAATCGGGATCCAACTATCATCGCATGATAACTTGATGGAAGCCACTCAAGTCACCATACTCCAGAAGGTATGTGCATGCCTGGCAAGTTTCCTGTATGTTTGAAACTCCTGATGTGGTTTTTACCCCCAAACGGTTTATAACCTTGACTTTGGCTAACAAATCATAACCCGCAAGTCAAGTTCTACCCGTCATTATCCAGATTGATTTAGACCCACCCGCACACACCCTTGACTTTAGCCAACAAAATGGTACGACTGTCCTAAACCAATGCATTTACCAATGCTACGGATAAGCAAAACAAAGCTACAGTTCACGATGCCTTGAATTTGGCCAACAAACACTGTACGAATACTATGTGCTACTTATTCGAATGACGGAGGACTACGGCTGGTTTTTAGCGAAAAAACTTTAACGTAATGAACTTGATATCATTGAAGGAATCTAAGTGTTTTTACAAATATATAGTGCGTAAACTTTTGCTAAAGAGGTCGCTCCCTGTGAAGGGATCTCGGCTCTTTCCTCATATAATGAGGTGCAGGATATTCCAAAATGAATACCATGATGCAAAGCAAAAGAATTGACTATAGTGAAGTTATTACAATGACGCAAACATTCGCTCAAGAGGTCACTCCCGATGATAGGATCTTGGCTCTTGCCTCGTCGAATGAGGTGCTGAATATTCATAACCGAATACCACTGTGCAAAGCAAAAGGAAATATCCTGTAATAACAGTTTTTGAAAATTGGTTCCAACAACATCATATAGGTTTGTTTTTCTTTGCATTGATCAGAATCAACGTAGTCCCATCAATTAATCCATATCACAGCACAGAAATGGAACGAAAATAAAATGTACATATATACCATCCGCATTCGCCACTGGGCCCCGTCATCACCCGTTAGGTTACTTAACTAACGACAGAGCGGGGGCTGGATTAGCGCGGGTGCAAAACATATACAACATCTACTAGTATATATATAACATTCATCCCAGGCATGATATAAGCAACATCACAGAATCAACACAGAAGCAACAAAGAATGGTGGATAATCTTGGAGCCTCGGATTTCATTTGAGCCGCAAATGAAACCCGACGTTCCCTGTCGTGTGGATAGCATGTGCAATGAAAAACGCTAGACCCCTACGAGTACGGCAAGTTACCCGCCAATCCCAGAAGTGAGGTAACCCCAATCAACAAAGTGAATAGGCCACCCAGCACTTCACGGAATCCGGTAACTTGTGCACCCCTCCGTGGGTTATCCTATACCCCTACGAGTGCGGCGAATAGCCCGCCAATTCTAGAGTAAGGTCCCCTCCGTCTCAACACCATGAAATGCGGACTCGTTGCCCTATAGAACCCGGCTATTCATGCATTCCACCGCGGGGTAACCCTAGTACAGAAAAGAAAAAAAATATGTACAAGGGTGACATCGACCTCAACCCGGTAGTGTACCAAACAAATAATATACAAACTGTCAAAGACGGCAGTCCATATATCGGACGCTCATCCTGCAATACTGAATATACAAATGAATCTAAACTGTACTAACTATCATTACACCTGCCACGACCCGAAAAGTACGGAACATGACCGGCACTTAAATTACAAAACGTCTCGAGGCGTACGTAATCTAAGTAAGCCAAAAACCCAGAAATCAAAACCAAAGAAGCCGTAGAGTGATGGAAAAACCAATTGAAAACAAGTAGTTTTAACAACATAGGCCGAAGCATGTATTTTTAAATATTTCAAGTATTTTCTGAAAATTTCGGCAGAGTCTCCTTTGTAAATACTGGCCCCAAACGGGATACAACATGAATAATATACGAAATAAGTAAAAAGGCATCCCCAAGCGGGAGCTAGCTCTTCATCAATCGATGGTCACAACCAAGCAAGCAATATAATATACAACGCCGAAGGGCGAGGATCAAAACTCAAAGAAACTCAAAACAACATGAAAACCATAATAATACAACGCGCGATTCTAAGGTCGAAAGCACAACAGGTCTGGTTTTCTATCTCTCTCAAATATACAATCTGGTTGATGGAGTTTTCTAGATACAACTGAAATAAATAAAAAAAACAATAGTGGTCCTCATTCAAAGAACCCACCTGCCAAAGCAATCTCCCGGAAGGAACAGTGTGCCAGCAAAGCCGCAAAGAACCTATACGACAAAACCTGCAAGGAACTGTAGCACAACGGGGGTGAGTTGCCAACTCGTGAGTAGAAAACATCAACGAGTAGAAATCGCATGCATAACGATATCCTAGGTCATATCAGGTAATATCCTCAAATAAAAAGAATCCTGGTCCAGCTATATATAGTGTAATACTACCTGCTCGTGTCAGTGCCTCAGATAGCAACATATCAGATATATGATGTATGAATGCGTTACGAATGGAAACAGAATATATCATGAGTGGGACAACTGTTTTCTTTAATCAATGAGATTTCTATATGTATGTCAATCACGTATCATCAATGAATGCAATAGAGAAATCATTGTCAAGCATCGACACAAAACATAAGTCTCAGTATCTCAGTATCAAATCCCAATATCTTAAATCTCAAATCTCAAATCTCAATATCTCAGGCGTCCGTATCATCTGCGGGATCGGCCCGCGGGCTCCGTCAGAACGGATCAGCCTGTATCCATCTCATGACTCCAGCCGGTATCCTCCGGATAACCCACAAGTCCAAGTAATATCACCGGTAGGTAGTGCTCCCCTGCCAGGCTCATCGAATATAACTCGAGCTTCTTGCCCCGGGGTACCATACCGGGCCCACCATGTACCCAAGACGGTTCATCCAACTCCTCGAATCGGGTTTCCAAATCCAACAGCAATCATGAAAACTCATGGTGGATGACTCATACATCACGAGAAAACCGCAATTTACATTTTAAAATGATGATACTAAGCTTTTATTAAATTCTTGCGGTTTTCCCCCAAACCCAGAAATCTCATGAAAATCCAAAATCATCAAAATCATGATACCAATAAACAGTGAATACCGGCATAAATCTCCATAATACTGCATAACCAATGAATACATGGATGCATCTGATATCAAGCAATGAATGCAATAATTAAACTAGCATATGGAAACTATAACATATTACAACTATTAGCTAGCAAGCTATGTCACTGAAATAGTATTTTCTAAAGTGTACGTGACATAGCAATTATTGATGAAGATGTGTGTGAGGCGGCAAGTGTTCATACCATAATTTTGCATTATTGTATTCCCCATTCTTATTCATTTTACAAATAAACAGGTGCGTTTGATCCATGTCTGCTACATAGTTGCAGGTTACAGGTTCTCGGAACAAAAACAATGAAAAAAATAAAAAGACGATACAAAAATGAGACTACGACCAACAAATGGAAGAATCTTGATCAAGCCTACAGTTTGAAGACAAAACGAAGATCAATGGACGATTTTACAAAGAACAAAGGCAGTGCTAGGTTCAAGACTTCGTCACGAAGCAAGCGGTAAAAGTCTACGACTGTATTCATTTTGGAAATCTGGAAGAAATCTAGAAGCCAATCCGAGAAAACAACTGAAGAAAATAGAAGTAAAAATGCAACAGAAGAATATCTAGAAAATTGAGCCCATAAGCCCCCATTTTAGCCGCGGATCCGCGGCCAAACGTGGGTTTTGGCCGCGGATCCACGGCCATGTGAAGCCCGTGTCGGTGCAGAAATTTTGAGGCGGCTGGCGTGCGTTGACTAGTTCTTTTCTTAGGGGGTAAACTTGTAATTGTAGACGTGAATCGATTGTAACCCTAGGGTTTCTATGATCTATAAATATAAACCCTATACCTCTTTTGGAGGTATGCCTCTTCTTGTGCCTTATTTCATCTATCTAAATTCAGATCTGTAATTTTCTGTAAAGAAGGAAGAGAGCATCAAATAAAAATTAGGAGTAAGTTTTCTTTTCATTGCCCTAGTTAAATTTCATTTCCATGCCCTAGGTAATTTCTTATCTTCCCTAGTTAGATCTTTTATTCTCTGCTCTAGTTAGATAGTTTAGAAATTGTTTTTCAATTCCCTAATGAGTGAGTAGTCTCCTCGCTTGTTAGGGTTAGATTTGGGGAAGGCTTGAGAGATGAAAATCTATCATCCCTTTCTTGCCCATCACACATTTTTATAGGACTCCATGCATACATGCACACACCGCTCCCTACGGCACCCTATCCCACGAGATAGCGGTGATACCGTAGTATAAAGGACCGGTTGAGCATGTTTTCCATGGAGGTTAGGGTAAGAATTAAGAAAGGAAGGACAAGAACCTAGAGGAAGAAACATCGTTTCTTTCCAATGGTACTAATCCACTTTATTAATTATTACCATAACAACTCATAGATCTCAAATTAGGCATAGAAAGCGGTGAGGAATATTGACTTTCCAAACTTAACCTAAACCTAACCCTAGCAAGATTCTAATCCTAGTGTAGATCAAACTTAGTTTTTAGATTTAATCAATCCGACAACAATCGGAATTAACTCGTTTGAACAAATCGAGAATACACAAAATCCCTTTGGACCGACCCGTACTCACCGGCTAGCTACCAAGCGACGCCGTTCTTGATTGCAGTTATAAATTATTCTTTGATCAATCAAATGGCGCCGTTGCCGGGGATAGCTTGTTATTTTCTTTTTGTAATTTCGGGTTAATATAAAATTGAAAAATCATAAAAACTGAAAAATAAAAAATATATATATAAAAAAGTTATCATCTTGTTATTTTATGAAGGGTATTTTCGTTGAATTTTGTAAGACCGACAAAAGAATTCAGATCTGGAAAATTCTAGAGAGCGAAACGGAAAACAGAAGATCTGAACAACAGAGGAAAATCACAACAGAGCAACATAAAAAGATTTGAGGCCTGATCCTTCCTCCCGACCGTGTTTCCGCCGCCATACCTGCCTTAGACCGCGGATCCGCCGCGCCGTGGTGACGTCAGCTGGTGGAATCTCCTCTGTAAGTTTTCCTAAGAAAAAAAATTATCCTGCAGAATTCTTTGCGCCAAAATTTCTCTCCCTTCTCAATAACTTGATCTTGTGCAGGATTCTTTGCGCTGCGCTAAAAAAAGAAAAATTGTTTGCAAGTGTTTGATTGTGTTTACTGCTTTACATATTTTAAATTGGCTTTAAGGGGCTTGAACACCAATCCAGATTCGATGGGGATTTCATTACCCTTCCCAGGACTTCAAAAATCACATAAGGCATATTGCATTGACCATCAATTAATTAAAAAAAGATTAGACTCGGCCCTAAGGACTTCGTGCTCAATAAGACAAAGGAATAGTTGTAGGCATCAACCATTGATCCTAACCAGACTTTGTAGTGCCTAGGCTAGACAGGTAGTGAAAGATAATTTTAAAAGGCCCGTCTCACGGTGATTCGTGAGCCGATCCCTCCTTTCTCTACTTGTGCTTACCTGGCCACAATTGGCGGTGAAGAGGCGTTTTGAGGTCCTATTTCTTGCCCTTTGGAATAGTTAGGAGCTGTCTAGCTGACCTAGGTGACCCTAGATCTAGGCCTGATTGTGCATTTGTGATTGATTGAACGTGTGTCTAAACCTTTTATCGAAAAAATTTTATGCAAAAATCTCCACATAAAAAAACACAAAAAGAAAAAAGGAAAATTTTTTTTACAAAAACTTGCAACTTGTCGTGAAGAAATCCGTGCATCACATTCTTTTTCTTCTCCTTCTTACATCATGGGTACCCCACCTCCCAAAACTCTTGCAGAACTTTGGTACCCTCATCCAAACATTGCTTCATACGTGAATTGTTTTGGTCGAATTACGGACGACCCCTCCATGCCCAAAATTTCTTTGAAAGATCGAATAGAAGCATCTAGGAGAAACAGTTCGACTTCACAATCCACTTTGTATCAACCATTTCAACCCTCACCGCCTTCTTACGTTGATACTCCTTTTTCAAGTCCTGTTGTAAATCCTAAACCCATGTCCATTGCTGAACATATAGAACAATCTCGTAACCAATCTTTCACTCCTTTCAACACTTCTAGTTCTTGGGATCAACAAGTCCATTCATCTTTTTATCCAAATGTTGATCCTACTCCTGTCCAACCATTCAATTCCTACCAGTCCTACCCGACTTTCACACATTCCATAGATATTGTTTCTACACAACCATTTGGGAGTTTTCAAAATCCAAACAATTTTGAATCTTTTACTGAAATCCCTTCACAGCCCATGTCTAGTCTAGAACAGCCATTCGCTTATATGGTAGCGACAAACCAAATGATGAAGAATGTAGATGCGTCCATGGCCGCCCTTATACAAACTAGTGACTCGGTGGCTAGTTTCCAACTAGCTCCAGAAATTCCAAATGTATAATGAGGCGGTTGGACAGAGTGAGAATTTGAGTGGAGAGAGTGAGTTCTACACACTTCCAAATCAAACCTACCCATACCCAATTGAATCCCACAACTCCGGTTTTCAAACAAGTGTCCCAAATGATTCACTAGTTAAAAATAAAACGTGTAATGAGTTGTGCGACTTTGTAGTGCTTGATTTGCCAGATTGTGAAGAACCCTTTTCGAGTGAACCCAAACCTAATCCTTTTGAACTTTACACCTCCACTCTAGAACCTGAATTGATAAGTATCCATGCTTTTGATGAGGTGTCAGAAAAAATTGGTTTTCACTTGATTGAGGATATTAACGCCGGGAATATTTTGGATGATGAACCCGTAGATTTAACTGAAATTTTATCTCCAATTCATCATCCCGAGTTATTAAATGTTTCTCCCGAACTTCATATGCGTCTTGATTTTGATGATAATTGCATGGATGAAATAACTTTTGAGGGGAATTATGATGATAGTATTGAGGAGAGTATTGAGGATGAACCATTTTTGTTTGACGAATCGGATTTTCCAGTTCATCCTCCTGAACCTTTAACTGTAATCCTTCCTAAATCACCCTCCCTCCTTTCCATCGTTCCGACCACACAGACGATCACGCAGGAGGACTGTGAGCTTGAAAGATTTCTATTCGATCACAGCAGTTTGGACGCCACTAGTGCGTACCTCTTTGAATCTGACACAGTTCTCACAGCCGATAACGATTACGAGTGCTTCACCTTTTTGGACGATTTGGAAGACTCACCGCCCGAGTTTGAGTCCTTTGAATTTTTAGATGAGTTAGTTGAACCATCAGACTCGGTTGCTTATAGTCATTTCGAACCATTGATGGAATCCTTCGAGTTCGAGACAGATTACTTAGGCAAGAATAAGACTATCCCTAAATCACTCCCCTTCGTCCTTTCCATCATTTCGACTGCACAAGAATCCGTCGCGTTTCCGCTTTCAATGGATGGTTTACCAAGTTCAACGTACCTATGTTTTCTTGCGAATCTTGAGAGATTTGACCCCATTTCTCGACGGGTTGATAGATTAGCACAATCGCTTTTAACACATCGGTCATCACAAATTGCGCTAATTTATTCACTTAATTTACACCCTCAAGTTCGTGCTACACTTCTTTCTCTTTTCCGCCATTCTTCTCCTCCACCGAGACCATATTCCACCTTTTTTCCCATACGGTCTCGTGTGTTTCTCAACTCCTTTCTCTACACTCCATTCTTTCACCAACCCTACCATTATCACGATAGAATTTTTGAATGGTTGGTGCTAACCTTTGGTCTGTGTAAGGCCTTGTATAGTTTGATTTTTCTCCTCCCTAACTCTGAACTTTAAACGCTTAAAACAGTGGAAACACTATCTCACTTAACTTTGGGGGGACCTTTTTGTATATATTTTTTTGTTTTTTTTCTTTTAACAATAAAAAATAAAAAAAATTATAAATAAATAAACAGGGGAGCGCCGACAATTTTGACCCTCTTGGTGTAGCCTGACAGTGAGGACACTGTCAAGTTTAAGTTTGGGGGTATGCTCGGTAAGTTGTCTTCCTTCGCATTCATATGTATATTTTTGCATTTGCATACCTTTTTTAAAACCCATAAAAATTGAAAATTTTTAAAAATTATAAAAATTAAAACATTCAATCTTGGCCTTAATTGACTTGAGTTTGACAAAAAAGTTAACTAGTTAGGAACAACTAGATCGTAAACTTAGTAAATTAAAAACTCTAAAAATAACCTTTCTTAAAATTAAATGGTAGAAAGTATATGTCTTTGTAGTTTATTTAGAAATAAGCAAATTTCGAGTTGACTTCTTGGACTAAGTTAAAACAAGGGAAGAGTATTGATATTTTTATTAAAGTATAAGTTTGAAAAATAATTCCTAACCTTAAGTCTAAATTCTGAAAATATATACCTTACAAATTGCACAAACATGAACCTTGAAACTTGGAATAGTAGAAGAGACCTTGAAATGCTCTTGTCTAAAGTCCTTAGTACGAAAAAAAATAAAAATAAAAGTGTGAATAAAGAGATAATAAAGAATGAACACTGGTTTTTGTAATTACTTAAGGCTGCATTAATAGATAAAAATATTTAGCGAGGGTACTTCATCACCTAATGCCTTAGACCAACCGGTTTGGGAGTCACTGCTAAAAGCCTTAGGGATTACAAGACTAGGAATTACGCTTTAATGTGCGAACACATTTTGTAATCGGTCGTTGGTACCTCAAGAAGTATTAACGGTCGCATGACGAATGTGTGAGCAATTTCATCTAAAAATTCACCAATTGAAAAGTACTTTGGACGATGGACAAGAGTATAATAGCTTGATTTAAATTTCCAAGTGTAAGGGTGATATATACACACACGTAGGGGTATATGATTGGGATTTAGATAAGAGATAGGAATGAAGAATAGGACTTGTATCTTTAATAGAGATGATAAAAATTCCTAAGTTGAGATGGAACCCACGAAGGAAAACTTAAAAGATGCCAAAAGCTACGTAAATTCATAAGAATATATATAATCTTAAGTTAAATGATAAGGAAGCATGAAAAATATGGGTGGATAATTTCTGGGTCGAAGATAATAGAGTTTCTTTTTAGGAAATCTAATTGAAGAATAAAAGTTAATAGGCTGAATTGATAGGATTTTGTAGGTAGTATCTGCTGAAAACCCTTAGGAGACAACACTCCTCCTACTAGGGACACCTAGAGGTTTAACAGCTTGTTGCACGAGCTCAGTGCAATCGTGTTTGCCTGCGAAAGTGAGGCTAGGTCTTTTTCGAGAATAAAACTAGGTTTGCTCGAGGACGAGCAAAAGATAAGTTTGGGGGTATTTATTCATACCATAATTTTGCATTATTTTATTCCCCATTCTTATTC
This sequence comes from Agapanthus africanus, assembly GCA_030015575.1. NCBI lineage: Eukaryota > Viridiplantae > Streptophyta > Magnoliopsida > Asparagales > Amaryllidaceae > Agapanthus > Agapanthus africanus. The sequence goes on along the minus strand of CM057337.1, from coordinate 564,300,062 downwards.
ATTTTACAAATAAACAGGTACATTTGATCCATATCTGCTACATAGTTACAGGTTACAGGTTCTCCGAACAAAAACAGTGAAAAAGATTAAAAAAAAAAAAGACGATACAAAAGTGAGACTACGACCAACAAATGGAAGAATCTTGATCAAACCTACAGTTTGAAGACTAAACGAAGATCAATGGACGATTTCACAAAGAACAAAGGTAGTGCAAGGTTCAAGACTTCGTCACGAAGCAAGCAGTAAAAGTCCACGACTATATTCACTGTGGAAATCTGGAAGAAATCTAGAAGCCAATCCGAGAAAACAATTGAAGAAAATAGAAGTAAAAATGCAATAGAAGAATACCTAGAAAATTGAGCCCATAAGCCCTCTTTTTGGCCGCAGATCCGCGGCCATGTGATGCCAGTGTCGGTGCAGAAATTTTGAGGCGGCTGGCGTGCGTTGACTAATTCTTTTCTTAGGGGGTAAACTTGTAATTGCAGACGTGAATCGATTGTAACCCTAGGGTTTCTATGATCTATAAATAGAAACCCTAAACCCCTTTTGCAGATATGCCTCTTCTTGTGCCTCATTTCATATATCTAAATTCAGATCTGTAATTTTCTGTAAAGAAAGAAGAGAGCATCAAATATAAATTAGGAGTAAGTTTTCTTTTCATTGCCCTAGTTAAATTTTATTTTCATGCCCTAGGTAATTTCTTATCTGCCCTAGTTAGATCTTTTATTCTCTGCCCTAGTTAGATAGTTTAGAAATTGTTTTTCAATTCCCTAACGAGTGAGTAGTCTCCTCGCTTGTTAGGGTTAGATTTGGGGAAGGCTTGAGAGATGAAGATCTCTCACCTCTTTCTTCCCCATCACACGTTTTTATAGGACTCCATGCATACATGCACACACCGCTCCCTACGACACCCTATCCCACGAGGTAGCGGTGATACCGTAGTATAAAGGACTGGTTGAGCATGTTTTCCATGGAGGTTAGGGTAAGAATTAAGAAAGGAAGGACAAGAACCTAGAGGAAGAAACATCGTTTCTTCCTGATGGTATTAATCCACTTTATTAATTAATACCATAACACCTCATAGATCTTAAATAGGGCATAGAAAGCGGTGAGGAATATTGACTTTCCAAACTTAACCTAAACCTAACCCTAGCAAGATTCTAATCCTAGTGTAGATCAAACTTAGTTTTTAGATTTAATCAATCCGACAACAATCGGAATTAACTCGTTTGAACAAATCGAGAATACGCAAAATCCCTGTGGACCGACCCGTACTCACCGGCTAGCTACCAAGCGACGTCGTTCTTGATTGCGATTATAAATTATTCTTTGATCAATCAGCAAGCGAGTGTACGTAGAGCATACGCGTCATCGGTAATGGTGCAGGTGTCCTAACAGTATGGTTTCATAATTACTACGTACACAATAACATGCAATGCGGCGATAACCACATAATAAGGAAAATGAATAGTAAATACAACAATACTATGCGAAACATGAATAATAACGTAACAACAAGGAATCTACCTTACTATACATGTGTTATACTGTTTTGCCGTTTGAAATGGTACGAATCGTGGTGTTTGAAAATAAGGACTACGGTGTTTTTAAGAAAAGATACGTCTTTTAAAATATCCGTAGTATCCCTTGATATGTCTTTAAAATCCTCACGATTCGTCAGTTTTGGAAATAGGTATGACGCGGGTCCAGTCTAACATCTACTAGGTAAACTACAGGTCTAACTAACAACCAAACGAAAGGGGATATGGAAAACCACCTAAATCTGAGTCGATATATATATGCATATATATAGGCGGTGATCCCGCCTCAATAATATCTCATACGATACATCATCTAATATGACATCCTCGAGTCAAGAGTGCGGATCTATCATCAATATATAGCTCGTACGGTAAATCCGTCGTACGGCCTCCTAAATCTGGGTACGGGTCAAATATCACATTTATCTCATTATTCATCTGGTATCCTCTTTATCAAATATCATGATCAGGGTACTAATCTATGTCTAGTACAACACTGATACCATCTAAGTATGTGCATGCGTGTGTATGAAAACACCACACCAAAAGAACCTGCTAAAACATCACGTCGTATCTCAAATACGAACCACATCAAATCACCGATCTAACGGCCTCAAGCCCAATCTCATCGACTCATCTCAAATCCCAAGTACTATCCTCATAATCCAGTATATATATATATATATATACATATCCCTATATACGCACGGATAATAACCAAAATGTATGCATGTGTATGTGCATGTGTGGGTGTAACAACTACTCTAGGGTTTCGCAACTAACACTAAACTAATCCATGAACACCTAGAATCAATCTTTATAATCAAAAAATCTCATATCAACATAATATATATATATATGTGTGTGTGTGTGTGTGTGTGTGTATACGTATTCGTATACATCACAATGAACTGTGGGGGTGCTATACGCCATCCACCCGACTTCTCCCCGTAGATATAAATCTACTCACCTGGTCCTCGTTTGCCGAAATCGATGTCGCCACGCGCTTGCTTGTCTTCTCGAAGTCCTCGTGAGGGTACCTACGTAGCATGACACATCACATCGCATTAAAATCCGACTCATGGCCAAAACAACACACGAATCTCACATAGGTCAAAACCTATGGTTTACTTTCTCAAATCAACCCAAAAACTCTCAATATCGGCGTACAAACGCCAAGTGATCGCGAAAAACTCAAACGCACTAATCGTGGTTTCAAAACTCACTAATTATATAAGAAATATGTTTTAATTTATCAAAACCATCAAATTAAACAAATCGTTTTATTTCCCAAAAAAAGCAAACTAGTGAGCACAAATTCCCATTTCGGTTCAAAACTTGATGTTTTATCTAATCTAAATATTTTAACGATTCTAATGGCCAAAATGCTCATTAAATATCATAACTAGGTCATACAAATCACTTCCATATTCTTAGTCTTACTAATTATCATTAACTAAAAATTCAAGTTTGCAAAATATCAATTTTTTAACACTTTTTAAAAAAAAAATCACAATTTAACAATTAAGCTTAGTTTTGCATATTTTAAATGGTTAAACCACTCATGGAAACCTTAATGATGTGATAAAAACCCTAACTAGATTTTAATCCCATATTTTAATTAAAATTTTAAAACCTAGTTAGCAATTTAGCATAATTATCACAATTTTAAACTAACAAATTAGCAATTAGTAACCAATTTAGATTTTGCATTTAATTACATGTCAATCTCCTCAACACAACCATAATCTCACTACACAAAACCCCAATTTAAATTCAAACCCCTCTCTTGAATTCTTAAGTTTGAAGTAGGAACCATAATTAAACACCAATTATGCTAGATTTAAGCAAGTAAACAACAATTTAAGCAAAATGGTTAGAAATTATACCCAATCAATTTGAAAATCCCACAAGCACACTTAGCCTTCCAAATTGAAATCTTGTTCCTTAGATCCATACTAGAATAGCCAAATTAAAATGGGTAGGGATTAGATTTTGGAGTTGTGGGGGTTTTGATGGATTTTTGAGACAAAATAGATGAATTTTTCCAAGAGAAAGTGATGGAGATTTGGGGAGGGGGGCTGCTGTTGATGGAGGATGGGCTCGGCCATATTGGGTGAGGGGGGAGAGAGAGTGAGTGAGGTTTGAATATGAGACAAAATTCCAAAGTCAACAAGTCCATACTCTTTTATCTATTCTCTTTCTTTTCATTTCTTTCTTTTCTTTTTGTTTTCTTTCAAACTAAACTAGAAGTGTGAGGTGTGTGGGTGTGGGGCTACCATGGGCTCGGCCAATAATGGCAAGTGGGGGGGCGTGAGTGTGGGGTGAAGGAAAATGATAAATGTTATACCCCAAATTTCTATTTAACTTATTTTCACCATTTAAGCATTTTTCTTTGATATTTTCTAAAATCGTTTGACAATTTCATTTCATTTCAAAAACAATATTTTACATGTTAGTTTAATGTGTCATGATGCACAAAATTTGTATTAACACATTTCAATTTGTAATTTTCCCTAATTAAATGTATTAGTGACGGCTTAAAATAATATTAAAATAATTAATTTCGGAAAATTTCTCAGTAATTTAGAAATTTTACCAGTGGCTCAATAAACACCAAATACTAGCAATTTCATAGCTAGAATATGTATATTTAATTTTATATTAAAAGATATTTATATTTTGAATTTTTACGGAAAACCCCCTTATTAACCCATTTTTTCCGAAATTTCACCGAAACGATTTTCAAAACGTTACAATCTTCCCCCCTTAAAGAAATTCAGTCCCCAAATTTAAATTAAAACTCCCCCAAATACAAAAATATTTAAGCAAAACCATCAAGTCGTCGGGGCTTCGAAATCATAAATACATAAAACACATCGTAACGCAATGCATGCGCATGAAAAACCGATATATAAACCAAAAATCAAAACTCCGTCAAGCATCCCGCAATCATCGGAGTTATGATGGAGACATCAATGTCAAGATCCAAAACGAAAATCAATATGATATACATCAAAACTATACCTGTAAATGTCAGAACTATAAGGTAAACATCATTAAAATATCTTGAAGCAATGATGCCAAACCTTTTTCAAGTCGCTGTGCGATGTGTGTATCACTGCACAGTGGCGGACGTCCATTGTGAGAAAATAACTATATATATATATATATATATATATATATATATATATATCCTTTGTTTAATATACACGTCTCGCCGTTTTGAAAATAATTTAGAAGGGTTTCCCTTTTAAACAGTTTCGTGTCATCATTGACACGTAGGTAAATACTGAGACTATAGCTCCTTCTTGGAAATCCTTTCGATAACTACCAATGCATGCAAAATATACGCAGGTACTTTCCTCTGACTAGTCCTACTCGGTACTAAACAAAATAGCAAGTATCATAAAATATACTGCTCCAAAAGAAATCAATCCCAAATATATATGAATGTCATGTGCGTCTGGTGCGCACGGAAATCGGAATCCATGAATGTGCCATACATGTGCACAGAAACAACATCTAAGTGCAACGGGTGTGCACGAAAACACCTGTCAAAGGCAACGTGTGTGCCTGACAGCAAAACCAGGTGCATCTGATATGCACGAAGAATCTCGATTTAGTGCATCTAGTGTGCACCTAAATCGCATCAAGCGCCTTAAGTATGCGCAAAATGCAAGTCAAGTGCACAAGGTGCACGAAAACAAATATCGAATATCAAAATCGAAATCGACGGTATAGAACACATTTCAATCAAAAATCCCAATCAGGTATACCGTGGTATAAAATCTCACTATCCTGTGTATCGGCGTGCACAAAAGCAAATCAAAATACCAAAAGTGCATGAGAACTATGCCGAAAGCATAAGTCAAATCCTATGCATGCCCTAGGTATGAAATCAAATATCATGAAACTCGGTCATCAAAACTCAATCATGAAATAAATCACCCAAAAATACTGAAATCCAATGTGACGGATACGTGATAGTAAATCACAAAATCGTAAATGCTGTCGTCGATATGTTCGTCCTTCCAAGTCAAGAAGGTGTCGGTGCACCCAATACTAGCAGAGCAAGATATCTACTTTCCTCCTGATCATGGCCTGTCGCCTGGTGCCCTTAGGCTCTCGTCGACGATGCTGAACTCTGGCCTGCTGGGTATGTGCAATATGACCGATCCTGGGTCCAAATCTTCTCGCATAGTATTCCACAAAGGTTCCGTCGAAGTCTTCCCCAAATCTCGTTTCTGTCGAACTTCCCGGAAGTCATCATTCTTACCAAATCTATTTCTTGTTCCAGAACAGCTGCATACTCATCACGACTCTTCCTGGAAGATATATCCATAGTCAACGCTTCTGCTTGCGTATCACATCTCTGATGTCGGCGGAGTGGAACGTCATCTCATCAAGATCTCGTACGAACCTCTTACTCCACTTTTCTCTAATGTCGACTGATTCGGACTCATCTCCTCGTGGCTGCATGGACTGCGCTCCAACGGCTATACTCGTATCTGGAGTCTCCCAAGCAATGTATCTCATCACCTGATATCCGAATGAAGTCGAATCATCCGATCGATTTATCAAAACCTCATAATCCCCCAAGAGCACAACACCTTAGGTACAGTTTAATAGTATCGAATATATGCCACAGCACCTATGGACCAATCGTAGAAGGGCAGACCCAAGCCTCACTAATGGCACCGCTAAACTGCCGCAAACCCTAAGGTTCACCGGCGTTCCATGGTCATTAAATCGAGTTAGGGTTTCATTCTTCTAGAGGGTCCGTAGAATTGCTTGCATTGTTTTCCGAATACTTTAAACTTGAAAAATGGGTTCCTGACATTTGATCGTCTCTATCGACTCTCAACGTATCAGCATGAAGTCGCCTCTAGCTGGAATCAATCCATCTGATAACCTCGCATCGGAGTAGGTAATGAATCACATGTCCTAGTCTTTTATCCTTGGTGACTAACGACCTTCTATCATATCTCGAAGTATAACTCGGGCGGCATAGCTCCAAACTTCTGGGGCGATATCTCGTCAGTCGCAGCAACATCTAAATCTCCTGTCCGCACGTTGAACAATGCCTCAAACATCAAAATATGGTGCATTAACGGTCATCATATCCTGGCTGGCCTCTTGCAGTGGCCCTATCCTCTGGTACTGATTTGCACGTCCGAAAAATCTTGTAAAAGCGATCCATCAAATGCTCGTGGCGTGAAAACACAATGAAACGACGCCTCTATGTAATCGTATGTCCCTAGAATCACGCCCTGGTCAGTCCTCGTTCGTGACGAGCTCGTGCTGACCGTAACTCTAGCCGTAGCTCTCTCTGCCCGTACCACTATGATAACAAAACCACAACTGGTACCGATGAGGCTAGATCATAGGAATGAATATAATACTATGCAAGGAAATATACATTCTAAGGCTTCTTAAGCGGAGTAGCGTATCGTAAGTATGACGCGGAACATACGTACGGTACGTCACTCTACACAAGCTACCTACTCCATCAACCAAGGGTCATCCTACACTCCGAAGGTAAAACCTAACGCTCTGATACCAACTTTGTCACGACCCAAAAAGTACGGAACATGACCGGCACTTAAATTACGAAACGCCTCGAGGCGTACGTAATCTAAGTAAGCCAAAAACCCAGAAATCAAAACCAAAGAAGCCGTAGAGTGAAGGAAAACCAATTGAAAACAAGTAGTTTTAACAACATAGGCCGAAGCATGTATTTTTAAACATCTCAAGTATTTTCTGAAAATTTCGGCAGAGTCTCCTTTGTAAATACTGGCCCCAAACGGGATACAACATGAATAGTAAACGAAATAAGTAAAAATGCATCCCCAAGCAGGAGCTAGCTCTTCGTTAATCGACGGTCACAATCACGCAAGCAATATAATATACAACGCCGAAGAGCGAGGATCAAAACTCAAAGAAACTCAAAACAACATGAAAACCATAATAATACAACGTGCGACTCTAAGATCGAAAGCATAATAGGTATAGTTTTCTATCTCTCTCAAATATAAAATCCGGTTGATGGATTTTTCTAGTTACAACTGAAATAAATAAAAAAAATAATGGTGGTCCTGATGCAAAGAACCCACCTGCCAAAGCAATCACCCGGAAGGAACAGTGTGCCAGCAAAGCCGTAAAAAACCTGTACGGCAAAACCTGCAAGGAACTGTGGCACAACGGGGGTGAGTTTCCAACTCGTGAGTAGAAAACATCAACGAGTAGACATCGCATGCATAACGATATACTGGGTCATATCAGGTTGTTGGAGATAGTGCCCTCAGAGTCAATTATTGGATCACAGGCACGTGATTGCAATGATTGAGGGAGGACCTATCCCAGTAGGACAGTCTTACTCAAGATGATAGTATGCTATCTGGTTTATCTTTATCATCGTGTACTGCTTTAGGTGACCTGACAGGTCGCTATTACACGTTGATAGAGCCCCTAGGTTTCTTGCTTGACTGCCAACAGTATGAGGGCGATCATATACGTGGGAGCTGGTTGTCTATAAGCACATCCTTAAAAGGTCCCTAGTCGTGGGAGTTTCGAGACAGGGCATCGATACTCCAGAGTAGACTAGTGTATACAGTCGAGACCCCGACGAGGGGCGGTGGCCGGTCTCACAAGCCACTGGTGTCAGTTGGTTCACCTAAGATGTATACAGGTGCTCAATGGGTTATGAGTACACCGGAAAGGACTCGCCGGGAACATGCTAGTTGGTCTTATACCTGACGTCAGATAGCAGTTCCCTGGTGACATGTGTACAGGTTAGTTCATCGACCTGAGGATCGTCATTTGTCTCGTGTGAGTTCCTACTGTACTTTGATTACTACCCTACCACGCTTAAAGGAGACGTGCAAACAGGTTTTAGTTGGGTACAGTCCCGAGCCACATGGAGGCAGTGAGCGGATCTTCGGGGGTTCGTCTCTCCCGGTATTGGGGGTGAGGTCGCGTTGTGTCTAGGAGAGCCATTCCACAAAGCCCTCGGCCGAGGCAGGAGATTTAATGGTAGGTATTCCAGTAGTATCTCAGGGTGTTCTGGCCTACACTCCGACATGACTTGTACCGCTTTTAGGGGTCTGACTTTTACCAACCCCCTAGGCCCGCCATGCGATGCTCATAGACGAACGGACCGGACTGTACGGATATTTTCACTGACAGGATCAGTAGGGTGTCAGGATGAGTTCGCATATGGGCGTCCCTTTTGGTCAATAGCTGGTGGCCCGTCGCGTATGGCTAATACCTCTAACGTGCTAGTGGTTAAATCCACAGCCATAGTATTCACGAGTCTTTAGAGTCCCCCACAGACAGTTGCTCAAGTTTTCGGGCAAAACGCTGTAGAGGCCGTATGGAGATATGGCAGGGTTCGATCAGATACGTGCGGTATTGCACGGATCATGATCGGACGGAAAATACTAGCGGGCTTTGGTTTAAGCCGGATCCTAGTATTGCACAGTGTAGATTTTGTCTCATTGCATTTGTATTTCGGTCGAAATACAAATGCGGGTGTGTATACACAGTAGCGGGGTTTTCTTGTAATTTATTACGGGATCATTTTTTTAGAGTTGCCAGTTTGTTTTCCGTTTTGGCCATATTTCTTTGTATCTTTCATTGGCCGAAGATTGGTGGAGGAGGGCTTATTTGCATTTGTGGAAATAAGTTTTGTGGAGGGTGTTATTTGCTAGTTGTTGGATCATGATGGTTCTTTCTTCCTTGACTTCTTGCTTCATGATTAAGCTTCATGATTGCTTGACTTTTTGACTTGATGATGTGAGATGGTTGTTGAGTGTGGACTTAGGCTTGTGATCATTTTTCTTCTTATGATTACATATGATTTCTTTCCTTGGCATTATTGTGAGTCTCCCCTCATATTTTCTCACTCCCTTCACTTGGTGTGGCCGGCCATTCAAGAGGATAGGCTGTCCAAACTTTTGGCATGGGGATTTTGCTCTCTTCATGTTTTAAAAATCCCCAAGTTCCTCTACAAAGTTCATATATCATTTCCTCCACCATATGGCAACTCCCTCAACCCCAATAGAGACAAAAGAGCACTACACATTCTACAGCAAATCTTGGGCACGTCGACTCGCCAACTTCGTGCCCGAGTTGCCTCGGACCAGAGGTGGGAGCCCGTAAAAGAAGCCGGCGATGTGGTGCCCTTCCGGCGAGGAGGTGAAGACCGGAGATTCCGCGGGAGATCGGGACGACGGCGAGAAGACCGGAGGACACGGATCACTCGGTATATCTCTCTTCCCCCTTCTCTAGTTTAGCTAGGACTAGATTAATGGCATGATCCAGGTTTATAGTGCGCGGTGGTGCCGGTTTGAAAAGTTAAAGTAAACCATCATTTTCGCATTCCGGCGTCAGATTGACGGCCGGGGCGCCGCCGTGCACTTACAGTGGTATCAGAGCCTCGCCATTAAGCTAGTCTAGCTTAGTCTAATGTGTTTACGTTTCCGATCGAACAAAATTCCAAAACCCGTATTTTTCCTAGCATCAGTTTCTGTCGATTTTTTTCTGGCTCGAAAAATTTTTCAGTACATTGCAGAATGATGTGCAGGGAATTATCAGAATTCTGTAGAAATTTGATCACGTGAACGCTCTATAAGACCGCGGAACCACGGCCAAACCCATGCTTGGGCCGCGGTTCCGCCGCAGTATTTGCAGTTCAGTGGATAAATTTTTTACAGAGGGTCTCTGGGCTGAAAATAGGGGTTTTGGTATATTATTTTTGGGCCCAGAATTTCTTCATCTGCTACAGTAATGCTTGGGGCCCACTTGGTAAAATTTGATCGATCGGATATTTTAAACATGTTAGTTCACAGTTTTTACATTATATCTGCGACCGTGAATGTCACTTGATCGATAAATCCTGTCTAACTGCTATAGCCCGGTTAGACAGATTTGCGAACGTGACCCTACATTGATGTTCTGTGTATTGCTGTGATGTTGCGGATCGGTCGTGGGGGATAGCCTGGTTGCAGTGGTAGAACAGTTTTGTTGTATTATGTACATTTGATATTGCGGGGCGAGCGTCCGACATGTGGACTGCCGTCACTGCCTGTTTGTATTATTATTTTGGGGCACGACCAGGTTGCGGTCGATGTACCCGTTGTTTGTATATTTTACTTTCTGTACTAGGATTACCCCAAGGTAGGGTGCACGGATAGCCGGATTCTATAGGGAAACAAGCCCGCATCTCATGGCATTGAGACAGGGGGCTTTACTCTAGAATTGGCGGGCTATTCGCCGCACTCGTAGGGGGTATAGGTTGACCCAGGAGGGGTGTCCAAGTTACCGGATTTCGTGAAGTGCTGGGTGGTCCATTCACGTTGCTGAAGGGGCTGCCTCGCTTCAGGTGTTGGCGGGTAACTTGCCGCGCCCGTAGGGGTCTAGGATTTCATTGCACAGGCTATCCACACGATCAGGGGAACGTCGGGTTTCAGTAGCGGCTCTGTGAAACCTGGGGATCCCAGATATCTGTATTGTTCTGTGATGCTGTTCATTTCTGTGATGTTGCATTTTTATCACGCCTTGAGCGAAATATTATATATTGATATATATATATATATATATACTAGTAGATGTTGTATATGTTTTGCATCTGCGCTAGTCCAGTCCCCGCTCTGTCGTTAGTTAGCTAACCTAACGGGTAATGACGGGACCCAGTGGCGAATGCGGATGGCATATACGTACATCAGTATATTTTCGTTCTTTGTGGTGTGATCAATTGATGGGACTGCATTGATTCGGATCAATGCAAGTAAAACAAACCTAATCTGATGTTGTTAGAACACTTTTCAAAAAGCTGTTATTGCAAGGACGTTCACTTTTGTTTTGCACAGTGGTATTCAGTTGGAATATCCTGCTCCTCAGTCGACGAGGCAAGGGCCGAGATCCCTTCACCGGGAGTGGCCCCTTGGACAAAAGTTTGCGTCAGGGCAATAACTTCACTATAGCCGATTACTTTTGCTTTGTATCGTGGTATTCAGTTGGAATATCCTGCACCTCATTCTACGGGGAAAGAGCCGAGATCCCTTCACCGGGAGTGACCTCTTTAGCAAAGGTTTTCGTCACTATATTTTTAAAAAAGCTATCATGTTCCTTCAACGATATCAAGTTCATTACGTTAAAGGTTTTCGCCAGAAACCATTCGTAGCCCTCCGTCGTTTCAGACGGGTAGCACGTTGTATTCATGCTATGTTTGTTGACCTTTGTCAAGGCATAGTGTATGGTAGCTGCTTGTTGCCTTTCTGTTGCATAGATAGATGCGTTGGTTTGGGACAGTCGTATAGCCTTGTTGACCTTCGTCAAGGGCTTGTACAGGTGGGTTCAAATTAACCTGGACAATGACGGGTGGAACTTGACATGTGACTTATGATTTGTTGACCTTCGTCAAGGTCATAAGAGCATGGGGCAGAAATCACATCGGGAGTTTCTAAAGAAACTGAAACTTGCCAGATATGCGCATACCTTCTGGAGTGTGATAACGTGAGCGGATTCCGTCACGTTATCATGCGATGATAGTTGGATCCCGATTCCCACTGATGAGTTGGTTTACTCCTCGGGTGATCCCGACTAATTCTTCTTTCGGGTTTGGAGAAGAATTTGAGGTTACAGTGGGAGGTTTCCTGATTAGATAAATTGGTAACCATTCTGATCTAGGTTAGAGTGCACACTGAGTGTTTCTTTTCTCTCTCTCTTTGGCAGGGACCATTGACCCGACCCTAAGACTATGACTCAGTGACCAAAATTAACCGAAGCTTCTTAAACACTGGCTTTTGGATTATCAGAGTTGCAAACCTCATTGCCACTCCTACTTTTACCCTTTTCTCCAGGACACCCCGTATTACTACAAACGTCCACTTCCATTGGACAAAACCATCGTATGGTTATATACGAACTCGAAGGAATTTATTCGAGGATGGTTTCCGGTTCTGGAGAAAACGGATAGGACTATTCAGTTGTCTTTTCATTTTACCTTCTCTCAGGTTGCGAGTACTCCTTGGTTTAGGAGATAGTACACCTATTACGCAAATTGGATAGTCTTCTTCCAACCCTTAGGCTGGTGCCGACCGGTAGGGAATGAAGAAAACCAATTAGCCTAACAATGGTGTACAGAAGGTATTAAGTAAAGACATATCAAGGGATTAGTAAGAGGGAAAAGTAAATTGCGACTGCTATTCACGACCAAACCAAATATTTCATTACCACTCCTACATCACCTTTGTATTTCTCCAGGACACTCCGTATCACTACGAAGATCCACAGTTTATTGGATATTCCATCGTATGGTTATATACGAACTCGAAAGGAACTTGTTCCAGTTCGGGGATGGATTCTGGTTCAGGAGAAATAGGAATAAGGTTTATTCGGTTGTCTTTTATCTTCACCTTCTCTCATATTGCGAGTGCTCCTAGGATTAGGACAGTACACCCATTATGCTTATTGGATAGTCTTCTTCCAAACCATAGCCTGGTGCCGAACGGTAGGGAAGGAAGAAAACCATTTGGCCTAAAGGGGTGTGCAGAAGATAATGACTAAAGACATATAAAGGGATTTGGAAAGATGGCAAAGAGATATAAGGTTACAGTTGTGAATATGGATAATGGAAGAGGCATTACTAGGAATACCCGGATACCCCATTGAAACATTTCAATGTTTCAGTTTCACTGTGTACTGTTAAAGGAAAACTGATTTCCCGATTAGATACTTACTCCAGGGTATGTATTTACCAGGTATGATTCTCATATCTGTATGGTTTTACGGATGATGAGTGGAAGTAAGTTATTGGGAATTAGGTGATTATCCTCATTATATCGAAATTCGTTGTAATTGGTGATATTTGAGGAAGTCACCTGGGTGGTTTGCCGGTCGGCAAATATTTGGTTTTGAATATCCGCTGTCATGCACCAATTTCAAATTGATATATCTGTACGTCTATTTTCATAGAGTGAGATATACCTTTTTAAAATTATGTCTACGACATTTACCTACATCGGTGGATGGTTAGGTAAGGAGCATTAAACAGCGGTGTAATTCTTCTTAACCATAGGTACAGTTTTCAATCTACGACACACAGTGAATGAGTTATCAGACTCAAGGGACTTATACAGAGTATTGTATGTTATCCAGTGTCCATTAGGACAGAGGGATTGGTCCTCGTACTAGATTCTGTTTACTTGTGACTTCTCTGGTTCTTAGACATGTGTTTCGTAGAAACACAAGGTCTGAGTTTTGAGAAGTTATAGGTATAAGAATAGAGTAGAGAACCAGGTGTTGCAAGTATCGGAATTCTTCAAGGTGATCGAAGATGTAGATACTTGTGCGTGGTATTCAGTTGATAGGAATGACTAAGAGAACTTGCTTCTCTTTCAGATTACTCATAATTGGAAGTATTCCTAAGTTGAGTAACGCTGATCAGCCTCCTTCCATTTAGTTGACATGCGCTGGAGACAGCTGCATGATTTGAATCTGGTTCAATTAAATCAGTGCCTCTGGTCCTATATTGGATATAGAACGATTCGTATCTTAACGATGTTAAGGTACGGGGAGTTGTCCAGCTTATGCTTAAAACCAGACTCTGGATAACTCAAGACACATTTCTGTAATGGCTGTTTGTGGGTTGACCCAGGCTATGACGAGGGTTGACTTTCTACCATCTAGAAGATCAATAGTGATATTGTTCTTGACTCGCCACAGTTTTAATAAAAATGGATTTTTTCAGAAAACAGTAGTGGGAGTATGGTAGAACTGGAAGTGATTCCAGAACCGCAAACGATTACTGAAGATTTGATAGGAACCTAAACATTCAATCTGGTTTGACATTCTATTGGCCACTCCGCAGATACGGTGGGTAACTTCAGGCACCCGAGAGGTACTCCAGTAGCCTCAAGGACGGTGACAGGGAAGTTCTTGTTTACCCAGACTTGCCATTGCTGTTGATCCAGACTGTGAGACCCGGCGGGAGGATGAGTACAGCGTCATTCTAAACTAGCTTTAGAAGTGAACGTGTATATGACTCTGCCAGAGGGTTGTCATGGTCAGTGGGAGCAGCGGAAGCATTGGTGGACAAGTGGCTTATGTCTATTTATAGACTAAAGCAAATATAGCGGAGATAGATCATCTATTTCTGATGTGACAGTCATAGGTTTGACTTCATTAGGGGATGGATCTGTTAAGAAGGTAGTAGCGTGTGATGTCCTGGTATTTGGATGACATACACAAAGTAGGAAAAGAAACTCATATACTACGATCGGTTAAAATTTGGTTGTCACACAGTGGTTTCTCCACATGGGACTTGGATATAATATCTGACATTCTGGTTACTGGATCTATGGTTTTAGATCTAGATTTAGGAAGTATCCCAATCTGGGTACTTAGACAGCATTCTATGAGTATTTAAAATGGTCGACTCCTGGCACGGTAGTGTACCTGCAGGTGATGGAGTCACCCTCTCTAAAGGTGTCTTACAGACTAAAGTGGAGAGGGATGTGCATGATTGGAAGATCACTTGCTTAGGCAATTGAGTCAATCATGAGATGTCAAGTACCACACCAGATGTTGTTTTTGCAGTGGATGCAATAAGTTGACATTGATCCAATCCTGGAGAAACAGTCGAAAGCAGTTTGAGAACATAACTGGATGTTCTATGGATATGATAACGACAGCCTCATTCGGGAGACAGTTATCATTCCAGGCTTCCATGGTGACTTGGACGACAGGGAGGTTGTCAGAGTTATAGTTTTCCTTCTGACGAGGGGCAGTATTTGGACAGGTGGTCCAAGGGGATACTGAGGGAGGCATGGCGCAGGATACTGATTGAGTTCAGTTAACGATACAGTCTAAGAAGTTTGGATTTGGAGTTCATTTATGAACTAGGTCCCATCAGACATCCAGACACATTCTAAGACAGGTATTGCTCATTTCGCGAGATGGCATTCTCCACGAACTTGAGATATAGAGAGACATAGAAAGAAACATCAAGGCGGATCCACTCACTGAGGCTATTCCTCGAACGCAATAGTTTCGCAAACGAGCTTTGTGAGACTGACTAGTAGAGGAGTTGGGTGTTCGGTATCACGTGGGCTGTGAGATTGTTGGAGATAGTGCCCTCAGAGTCAATTATTGGATCACAGGCACGTGATTGCAATGGTTGAGGGAGGACCTATCCCAGTAGGACAGTCTTACTCAAGATGATAGTATGCTATCTGGTTTATCTTTATCATCGTGTACTGCTTTAGGTGACCTGACAGGTCGCTATTACACGTTGATAGAGCCCCTAGGATTCTTGCTTGACTGCCAGCAGTATGAGGGCGATTATATACGTGGGAGCTGGTAGTCTATAAGCACATCCTTAAAAGGTCCCTAGTCGTGGGAGTTTCAAGACAGGGCATTGATACTCCAGAGTAGACTAGTGTATACAGTCAGACCCCGACGAGGGGCGGTGGCCGGTCTCACAAGCCACTGGTGTCAGTTGGTTCACCTAAGATGTATACAGGTGCTCATTGGGTTATGAGTACACCGGACAGGACTCGCCGGGAACATGCTAGTTGGTCTTATACCTGACGTCAGATAGCAGTTCCCGGGTGACATATGTACAAGTTATTTCATCGACCTGAGGATAGTCATTTATCTCGTGTGAGTTCCCACTGTACTTTGATTACTACCCTACCACGCTCAAAGAAGACGTGCAAACAGGTTTTAGTTGGGTACAGTCCCGAGCCACATGGAGGAAGTGAGCGGATCTTCGGGGGTTCGTCTATCCCGGTATTGGGGGTGAGGTCACGCTGTGTCTAGGAGAGCCATTACACAAAGCCCTCGGCCGAGGTAGGAGATTTACTGGTAGGTATTCCAGTAGTATCTCATGGTGTTCTGGGCTACACTCCGACACGACTTGTACCGCTTTTGGGGGTCTGACTTTTACCAACCCCCTAGGCCCGCCATGCGATGCTCATAGACGAACGGACCGGACTGTACGGATATTGTTACTGACAGGCTCAGTAGGGTGTCAGGATGAGTTCGCTCACGGACGTCCCTTTTGGTCAATAGCTGGTGGCCCGTCACGTATGGCTAATACCTCTGACGTGCTAGTGGTTAAATCCACAGCCATAGTATTGACGAGTCTTTAAAGTCCCCCACAGACAGTTGCTTAAGTTTTCGGGCGAAACGCTGTAGAGGCCGTATGGAGACATGGCAGGATTCGATCAGATACGTGCGGTATTGCACGGATCATGATCGAACGGAAAATACTAGCGGGCTTTGGTTTAAGCCGGATCCTAGTATTGCACAGTGTAGATTTTGTCTCATTGCATTGTATTTCGGTTGGAATACAAATGCGGGTGTGTATACACAGTAGCGGGGTTTTCTTGTAATTTATTACGGGATCATTTTTTTAGAGTTGCCAGTTTGTTTTCCGTTTCGGCCGTATTTCTTTGTATCTTTCATTGGCCGAAGATTGGTGGAGGAGGGCTTATTTGCATTTGTGCAAATAAGTTTTGTGGAGGGTGTTATTTGCTAGTTGTTGGATCATGATGGTTCTTTCTTCCTTGACTTCTTGCTTCATGATTATGCTTCATGATTGCTTGACTTTTTGACTTGATGATGTGAGATGGTTGTTGAGTGTGGACTTGGGCTTGTGATCATTTTTCTTCTTATGATCACATATGATTTCTTTCCTTGGCATTATTGTGAGTCTCCCCTCATATTTTCTCACTCCCTTCACTTGGTGTGGCCGGACATTCAAGGGGATGGGCTGTCCAAACTTTTGGCATGGGGATTTTGCTCTCTTCATGTTTTAAAAATCCCCAAGTTCCTCTACAAAGTTCATATATCATTTCCTCCACCATATGGCAACTCCCTCAACCCCAATAGAGACAAAAGAGCACTACACATTCTACAGCAAATCTTGGGCACGTCGACTCGCCAACTTCGTACCCGAGTTGCCTCGGACCAGAGGTGGGAGCCCGTAAAAGAAGCCGGCGATGTGGTGCTCTTCCGGCGAGGAGGTGAAGACCGGAGATTCCGCGGGAGATCGGGACGATGGCGAGAAGACCGGAGGACACGGATCACTCGGTATATCTCTTCCCCCTTCTCTAGTTTAGCTAGGACTAGATTAATGGCACGATCCGGGTTTATAGTGCGCGGTGGTGCCGGTTTGAAAAGTTAAAGTAAACCATCGTTTCCTCATTCCGGCGTCGGATTGACGGCCGGGGCGCCGCCGTGCACTTACACAGGTAGTATCCTCAAATAAAAAGAATCCTGGTCTAGCTATATATAGTGTAATACTACCTGCTCGTGTCAATGCCTCAGATAGCAACATATCAGATATATGATGTATGAATGTGTTACGAATGGAAATAGAATATATCTTGAGTGAGACAACTGTTTTTCTTTAATCAATGAGATTTCTATATATATGTCAATCACGTATCATCAATGAATGCAACAGAGAAATCAGTGTCAAGCATCGACACAAAACATAAGTCTCAGTATCTCAGTATCAAATCCCTATATCTTAAATCTCAAATCTCAATATCTCAGGCGTCTGTATCATCTGCGGGATCGGCCCACGGGCTCCGGCAGAACGAATCCGCCTGTATCCATCTCATGACTCCGGTCGGTATCCTCCGGATAACTGACGAGTCCAAGTAATATCACCGGTAGGTAATGCTCCCCTGCCAGGCTCATCGAATACAACTCGAGCTTCTTGCCCCGGGGTACCATACCGAGCCCACCATGTACCCGAGACGGTTCATCCAACTACTCGAATCGGGTTTCCAAATCCAACAGCAATCATAAAAACTCATGGTGGACGACTCATACATCACGAGAAAATCGCAATTTGTATTTTAAAATGATGATACTAAGCTTTTATTAAATTCTTGCGGTTTTCCCCCAAATCCAGAGATCTCATGAAAATCTCAAATCATCAAAATCATGATACCAATAAACAGTGAATACCGGCATAAATCTCCATAATACTGCATAACCAATGAATACATGGATGCATCTGATATCATGCAATGAATGCAATAATTAAACTAGCATATAGAAACTATAACATATTAAAACTATCAGCTAGTAAGCTATGTCACTGAAATAGTATTTTCTAAAGTGTACGTGACATGGCAATTACCGATGAAGATGTGTGTGAGCTGGCAAGCGAGTGTACATGGAGCATACGCGTCATCGGTAATGGTGCTGGTGTCCTAACAGCATGGTTTCATAATTACTACGTACACAATAACATGCAATGCGGCGATAACCACATAATAAGAAAAATGAATAGTAAATACAACAATACTATGCGGAACATGAATAATAACGTAACAAGAAGGAATCTACCTTACTATACATGTGTTATACTGTTTTGCCGTTTGAAATAGTACGAATCGTGGTGTTTGAAAATAAGGACTACGGTGTTTTTAAGAAAAGATACGTCTTTTAAAATATCCGTAGTATCCCTTGGTATGTCTTTAAAATCCACACGATTCGTCAGTTTTGGAAATAGATATGACTCGGGTACAGCCCATAAGCCCTCTTTTTGGCCGCGGATCCGTGGCCAAACATGGGTTTTGGCCGCGGATCTGCGGCCATGTGAAGCCCGTGTCGGTGCAGAAATTTTGAGGCGGCTGGCGTGCGTTGACTAGTTCTTTTCTTAGGGGGTAAACTTGTAATTGCAGATATGAATCGATTGTAACCCTATGGTTTCTATGATCTATAAATAGAAACCCTATACCTCTTTTGGAGGTATGCCTCTTCTTGTGTCTCATTTCATCTATCTAAATTCAGATCTGTAATTTTCTGTAAAGAAGGAAGGGAGCATCAAATAAAAATTAGGAGTAAGTTTTCTTTTCATTGCCCTAGTTAAATTTTATTTCCATGCCCTAGGTAATTTCTTATCTGCCCTAGTTAGATCTTTTATTCTCTGCCCTAGTCAGATAGTTTAGAAATTGTTTTTCAATTCCCTAATGAGTGAGTAGTCTCCTCGCTTGTTAGGGTTAGATTTGGAGATGGCTTGAGAGATGAAGATCTCTTACCTCTTTCTTGCCCATCACACGTTTTTATAGGACTCCATGCATACATGCACACACCGCTCCCTTGTTAGTTATATGTATGCCCTAGAGGCCATTACTGTACATGAGATGTATATTGTAGCGGATGCTGGGACATATATAGGTAGGACTTTCTTGCTCGACATGATAGTACGCTATCTGGTTGCTCTTTATCTTAACATATATACTTGCTGTCTCTCTACATGTTGATAAAGCCCTTAGGATGTGTGCTCGACTTCCAGGACTATGATGCAGATCATACTAGTGGGGCCTGGGTAGTCAATGAGTACATCCTTCAATGTTCCTAGTCGTGGGAATATCGAGATGGGGCATCGATATTCCAGAGTAGACTAGCGTATATCTTCTCGACCCATGTGATGGGCGATGGATGATCCCATATCCATTGGTGTTTGACATCAGAGATGGTATGCGGGTGCTCAGTGGAGACAGGGTACACTGAACGGACTCGCCGAGAACTCCCAGATGGTATTAAACCTTATGTCAGATGGCAGTTCTCTGGTGACACTGGTACAGCTTAGTCTGTTGACCCGAGATCGTCATATAGTCTTGTGTGTCTCCCACTGTGCTTTGATTTTCACCCTACCACGGCTCTACTGAGTCGTGCAAACAAGTGGTTTTTAGGTACAGTCCCGATTCACATGGAGGCAATGAGCGATAGGAGAGGATTCGTCTCTCCCGGTATTGGGGGTTGATGTTGCGCTATGCTCGACTGGCCATAACTGGAAATTCCTGGACAGGGTTGCACTGATTTACTGGTAAGTGTTATCAGTAGTTTCATGCTTGTTATGGACCTTACATCGGCATGACTTATCAAGCTGCTGGGGTCTGACGTTTACCACCCGTAGGCGAGATATGCGACATATCAGACGAACAGACCGGACTGTGCGGTAAGTGTTACTGGTTGGATTTGCAGGAGTGTGAGCAGGCTTGCACGTTGATCTTCTAATCGCTCAATACCCGGGTGGCCGTTACGTTTAGCAGACCGCTTGCGGCATGTGGGTGTTTGATATGATCATCACCTACTGCCGGCGTATTGATGAGTCTTTAGAGTCCTACACAGGGGTTTCCTGGCTCAAGCAAAACGAAATAGGAGCGCATATGAGATATGTGCGGGACCGAGAATAATACTAGTATGTGATACTGTGTTCTATTCTCGCGATTTGTATCATCGGACGGTTATATGAGATATAGCCGGGTTACCGAATCAAGTGTTGATTCGATACATTGATACACTAGATATTAGTCGATTATATGCAATATGACCGGATTGTTAAATCAAGTGTTGATTTAATGATTTAATGTATAATTATATATTTGATATATTACTTTACATTAACTAGTATTACCTCACTTAAGATTTGTTTTCTCACTAGTTTGTGCGCATTGTTTATATGTGATATATGCAAGTGTACATGTTTGTATCATGCTTGATGATACATACAAGATGGGTGTATGAGACTTATATCAAGTTTAGGCTAAATTAGGGTTTACTTATTTCCTTAAGAATAACAAAAGAGAGGAGTCTTTGGTCAATGTTAT
This sequence comes from Agapanthus africanus, assembly GCA_030015575.1. NCBI lineage: Eukaryota > Viridiplantae > Streptophyta > Magnoliopsida > Asparagales > Amaryllidaceae > Agapanthus > Agapanthus africanus. The sequence goes on along the minus strand of CM057337.1, from coordinate 564,278,878 downwards.
CAAGCTTGTAGAAGCTTGTATGCAACATTGACAAAGCCAACTCTTTTGTCATTTCTTTAGGATATTAGTTAACCCAACCCTTAACCTAATACTTTGGTTAGTTCTCTACATGAATTAAGCATGAGGGCTTAACTCAACCATGTTGCAATAATTAAAAGGATAAGTTTCATTTGGATTCATTATTCTTTATTCTTTCTTCTTCTTCATCAAGCTCCATCAAAAGCTTGCTAGCTCCAATGGTGCCATGAGAAAAAGTGTGAGAAAAATAATTCTAAAGTGAGCCCACTTCCTATTTCTTCATCCTCTACTACTTTCCATTTAGTATAGGGTGTTCTCTTCACAAAGTTCTTGACCAAGTGAACGAATAGCTTGAGTTTGAGTCTCCCCGACGTAGATCATCTTCAGCCTCGAAGTCAACGACCTAGCCCGCTCATTTCTCCGAAGAAACCAACGCTAGGGTCCGGGATCCCGATGATCGCAGCGAAGAGATGTCAACACGGAGCTTTAGAAGTGTAATCCCTTTCACTTGTAGTTAAAGTTGTTTTCTTGCTTTTACTTTCGCCTTACGTCTAGTAAACGATCTTGCATAGGGTTGTTCGGCACATAAAAATTTGATTTTGGCATGGTAGATGCCTTGTAGAACCTTATGAGTGTGCCTAGAAACCCTACAGTAGTATCAGAGCCTAGCTAGAGCTTTAGGCGAAGTGTAGACAAGGTTAGAAACCCGATCGAACCCCGAAACCCTAATCAAAACCCTTCTCTGTACATTTTTTAAAACTGTGGATTTTTCCAGATTAAAAATGCTCAGAAAATAGAGCAGGGAAATATAAGGTTAACTGTACAAAATGAAGCCCTAACTCTACTGTAGCGCCGTGGAACCGCGGCCTTACTCTGCTTTTGGCGGCGGTTCCGTGGCCGTATGTAATGGTTATGGATCCTTTTTCATACAGTAATGCCCGTATCAGTTTCCTGTTTCTTCTGGGAATTTTTAATCTATACTCAACAGTTGAGTTTTCTGGGTTGTTTTGGGGACTCGATGATTCGATCGGATTATTTAGCTTTGTTTATTTTTTCCGGGTAATTTTAGAACATGTTAAAAAGTTCGACCGGATATAAATAACTCACTTTTTCCCCTACCGAAAATTTCCGTTGGATTTTTCCGTAGTTTAAGAACGTTCTAAGTAGTGCAAGTAACGCGATGGACCCTCTATAAGACAACAAACCTTAACTCGATTATGTGACCGTCTTGAACTGCCTTTTGAACCTTAGGGTTTGGGGCAGTACGGCGTGCCACATGTGAGACGTTGGTTTGACCCTTCTACGGCTGGACCGTTGGTACTGTGGCATGAAGTGGATGTTTTTAAACTTATTTCAAGTGTTGAACTGTTTGGGAAAACTTGGGTGTTTGATTATTCGATCAGAAAGTTTAACATTGTCTATTTATCTGGAATGTGATACAATATTTGGAATCCACAAGTAGTGATGAGATAACTAATTTGAATGTTATAAATCTAGCAGTTTAGTCTCACTTGATCTGTTGCCACGGGATTTTGATGTGATCAAAAGTCCGTCGCAATCACGTTGCGTACGCGGATACTCGCCGGGTAAATTTAATAGACAGCCACGCCCCATAGCCCCGACCAAGTGACTGTAGGAGAGCCCCGTCGCCAAAAGCATCCGTTCGGGTGCTCGCGGCAGCGGTGTTCCGCCTTAGTGCACTTCGTCGACGGCATCCAGGGGTGCGGCCGTCTACTAAAGTTTGCGACGAGCATTCGATCAGGATGTTGGGAATCTTGTTGAATTGCCCGACATGATATTGAAAAGAGTTTTCGATAATGAGACTAAAATGCGTGGTTTATAATTGTTAGGCATGCGATGTCTAAGGAATTCATTTGATTAGGCATGCGATGTCTAAGGAGGTTGCGGATTCCAACTGTTGTAGTTTTACACTTTCTTTTCAGCGACCGTAAGTGTAATATGTGAAATCACCAGTTTCGTTGCTATATGTCAACGGCAATTGGGATGGGCATATTTACTTACGTTGATGACATGTGATTTTATGTGTTGCTGGATATGTTATATTGGATCATTGTGTTTGAATAGAAGGGGGTTTTTATGTGAGCTGAATGTTTTTCATTTTCATTCATGTAAAAACTTATATGTAATATTCTTTTATTAAGGCACTTCCGGGTTGAGGATGATGTCACCATTGTATATTATTTAGTTTTCCGCATTAGGATAGACCCAAGGTGGGGAGCACAAGTAACCGGGTTCTAGGGTCCAGTGGGAGACATCTCGAGGAGTCGAGTCTGGGTCTCCTAACTCTAGAATTGGTAGGGCTGCTTGCCGCTCTCGTAGGGGTCTAGGGGTGTGGGATTGGCTATTCATCACGACCGTTGAATCCGTGTTTTATACAGGCTCAAAATAAAATACGGACGTCCTAGTATATCCAATATTTCATATGATGTTTTCTGCTGCGTTATCTGTGATGTGATCATGTGATATGTTCAGATAGATACTGTATATAGTATATATGATATATTGTACAGACGTTGCTTATGTTTTACACCCGCGCTAGCCCTGCCCCGCTCTGCCGTTAGTTACCTAACCTAACGGTGCAGACGGGACATCGAGGCAAATGTGGATGGCATAAGCGTACGTTATATTTATCTGTGATGTTTAGGTGGACTTAAATGATGGGGCATTCATTAATGAGATTAATGAAAGAAAATAAACCTATATGATGTTGTGGAATCGAATTTCAAAAATTAGGTAGCTCTAGTTCTTGCTTTTCATAGCGGTGTTCCTTGTAGAACATCCAGCACCTTATTCGATAAGGAAAGAGCCGAGATCTCTTCACCGGGAGCGACCTCTTTAGCAATAACTAGCAGATGCTACTACCTTCGGTTTGTCTTTTGACTGCTTTTCTAGTTCTTGCTTTGCATAATGGTATTGTGAATATCCTGCACCTCATTCGACGAGGAAAGAGCCGAGATCCCTTCACCGGGAGTGACCTCTTTAGCGAAACTAGCAAAAGCCTCAAAAACACTCCATTTAAAACTATTTGATTCTGCAACGAGATCAAGTTCAAAGCGTTAAAGGTTTTCTTAAAAACCATCCGCAACCCTCCGTCATTTTAGGAAGTAGAGTACTTAGTATTCGTGCTATGTTTGTTGACCATAGTCAAGGCACAGTGTACGGTAGCTAAGTGATGTCTTCCTACACCGCATATGATGCGATTAGTTAGGACAGTCGCGTGACTTTGTTGACCTTAGTTAAGGGTCATGTGGGTAGGTCTAATTAATCACGAAATGACGGGTAGAACTTGACTAGTGCTTATGATTTGTTGACCATAGTTAAGGTCATAAGTGCTAGGGGTAAAAACCTTTATCGGGAGTTTTAAGTGTTGAAATTTGCAATGAGATTGCATACCTTCTATGAGATAGTTGGATCCCGATACCCACTGTGAGTAATTGTTACTCCTGGGAGAGTTTTGCACTTTACAATTAGCCGATCAAGTAGGTGTCTAGAATGGTGTCAACGGGGTTACGCCCCTGGAAAAACGAGGTTTATTTTAATTAGGTCCGTGCGAAAGCATGGGGAATCTCCCTCAAAGTACCGGCACTGGCCTGGCTGAAAGATTGGCGAACTTGTAGAGTGTAATTAATCCCAGTTAGTCTTTCCTTTTAGGGTTTGAAGGAAGATTTGATAAAAACAGTGGGAGCCATCCTGATTAGATAAAATATATAACCAATCTAATCTTGCAAGAGCGCACGCAGAGTGTTTTCTTCTCTCTCTCTCCAGGTAGCAACCATGTCACGCCTTAATCAAGATAATAATATGGATGTATTGGCCGAACCCGTTTATTATACAGAGCTTGGGAACGTTGGTCCCGCTCCAACTTATAATTGTTATAAGACCGAACAGGAAATAGGGGAATACCAGGATTCCCATGCCACCCAAACGAAGAAAGTGCATAATGATGCATCTTCTTCGGGTGTGTTCATTACAAAGAACTGTTTCTCTGTATCCTCTACATCCTGGGTATTATATACCGGATCAGGATCCCGCATATGTAATCTGTTACATGGTCTACAGAAAGGTAGAGAACTGAGAACGGGTGATAAGTTTCATGAGACAGAAAACGGTGCAAGTGTTACAGCCAAGTCTGTTGGTCACTATCACCCTGTATTACCAGAATACACTGATTCTGAATGAATGTTATTAGATACCTAACCTAATATACAACATCATATCAGTCTCTTTATTTACTAAAGAAGGATATAATTTTGTATTGTTGGATAATGTTTTGCACATTTCCTATATCAAGAGTTGATCGTTTCAGGCACGTTATCTAAAAGCATATACATTCTAAATCAGACCACAGTTCTTAACGTACAGAACACACACAAGAGAAAGAGTTCAGAAATGAACGATTCCTTCTTGAGGTATTGTAGACTAGGTCATATCAATGTGACCCGACTAGCTTAAGTTACATATTAGATGCATATTTAAATCAGTTTGAATTTACATCTTATGAAACTTGCCGGTCATTTCACAAAGATAAGATGACCATAGCTCCGTTTACTGGAAATAGAGAAAGAGTTAGTGAACTCTTGGAACTGATACATAGTGATGTATAAAGGTCCCCAGTCAACATATGCCAGGACTGGTTCTTTGTACTTCCTTACATTCACTGATAATCTCTCATGATTCGGACACATGTTCCTGTTGAAACACATGTTTGAAGCTTTTGAGAAATTCAAAGAATATAAGTCAGAAGTAGAGAACCAATACAGGTATAAGTATTATGTCCTATGATGAGATCAGGGAGGAGAATATTTGTGCATGGAATTCTTGGACTATTCTAAAGGAGAATGAGATTCTCTCTCGGTTTTACTCCTCTAAATACACCACAGCACAACGGTGTATCGGGGCGGAGCAATCGCACCCTATGTGATATGGTGCGCTCTATGATGAGTACTACTGAGTTACCTATTTACTTTTGGGGGTTGTGCACTTAAGAAGCTGCATACCTATTGAATTGGATTCCAATCAAATCAGTGCCTACCACTCCATATGAGATATGGTATGGGAAGAGCCTATCTCTTAAGTAAGTTAAGATTTGGGATTGTCCGGCCTATGTCAAAAGCAAAATCCGGACAAGATCGAGGCAAGGTCAGTTCTGTAAAACTAGAAGGAGTTCCAGCTATACAAACTACAGCTGATGATTTGATAGAACCAAAGGATTCAATAGTCTCCGACGAACCTCAGCATCTCCGCCGATCTAGCAGGGTTCCTCATCCGCCTGAGAGATACTTCGGTTTCTCAATGACAGTGGGAGCGAGGAATGCGTCATGAGATGATGACCCAACTAATTTCGAGCAGGCCATCGAGAGTAGGGACTCTGTAAGAATAGCTGGATGCTTAGTGATCTAAGATGGAATCCATGTACACCAACAAAGTATGGACTTTGGTTGCTGTATCTAAAGGGTTAAATCCCCATCAGGAGCAAGTATATCTTGAGAAGATTACTTAGTGTAGATGGAAAAGTTGAGACTTTCGAAGCTAGACTTGTTAAAGGTTTTCGTCATCGACCAAACATGGATAATGATGAAACCTTTTCCAGTGGTTGTGCTTAAGTCCATCCAGATCCTACTTGCCACGGCTACATACCATGACTACGATATCTGGTGGTTGGGTGTCATGATTGCTTTTCTAAATACTGATTTAGAAGAGAACGTCTATAAGTACACAGCCAGAGGGCTTCGTAAACAGTGGGAGTAGCGGAAACATGTGCAAGTTGCTTTACAGATTAAAGCAAGCATCGCGGAGTTGGAACATCTGTTTTGATGTGGTAGTCAAAGAGTTTGACTTCATCAAAATGGTAGATGAACCTTGTATATACAAAAAGGTAGTAGAGAGTAAGGTCGTTATCCTCGTATTGTACGTGGACAACATACTCTTAACGGGAAAAGAGTTTCCTATGCTACGCACGGTCAATCTCCGCTTATCACAAGGATTCTCCATATAGGATCAAAGTGATACCTCCTAAATCCTGGGTTATGGATCTATGCGATAGATCTAAATGGATATTAGGATTCTCACTAGGGGTAGTAAGATGGTATCAATCGATCCTGGGGAGAATCACTGGAAAAGTTCCAGGGTGATAAGGACGACTGAATGTCAGTCGCAGGCATTGTCTTTACCCTCAGTGGAGGGACGGTATGTTGGAAGAGTTCCAAGCTAGATACCGTGGCAAACTAGATGATAAAGGCTGGTGACATCGCTATCAAAGATACTACCAAAGAGGCAGTTTGGGTGTATATTAGTTCATGAGATGAACTAGGTCCCTACCATTGTGTGACAATGGAGGTGTGGCTTTGGCCCAGGAACCCTGGTCCTATCAGTGACCCAGACATATTCTGAGGCAGCATCACCTGATCATGGAGATAGTTGATCTCCAAGGAGATCAAGGTTAGGAGAGTAAGACTCAGAGGAAAACACGGCGGATCAACTCACAAAAGCCTTTTTCCCAGAGAGAGACTTTTATGGGATGGTTGAGTATGAGATACTACAACCACTGCTACAGATGGCCCTAGTGCAAGTGGGAGATTGTTAGTTATATGTAAGCCCTAGAGGCCATTACTGTACATGAGATGTATATTGTAGCGGATGCTGGAACATATATAGGTAGGACTTTCTAGCTCGACATGATAGTACGCTATCTGGTTGCTCTTTATCTTAACATGTATACTTGTTGTCCCTCTATTACATATTGATAAAGCCCTTAGGATGTGTGCTCGACTTCCAGGACTATGATGCAGATCATACTAGTGGGGCCTGGGTAGTCAATGAGTACATCCTTCAATGTTCCTAGTCGTGGGAATATCGAGACGGGGCATCGATATTCCAGAGTAGACTAGCGTATATCTTCTCGACCCATGTGATGGGCGATGGATGATCCCATATCCATTGGTGTTTGACATCAGAGATGGTATGCGGGTACTCAGTGGAGACTGGGTACACTGAACGGACTCGCCGAGAACTCCCAGATGGCATTATACCTCACGTCAGATGGCAGTTCTCTGGTGACACAGGTACAGCTTAGTCTGTTGACCCGAGATCGTCATATAGTCCTGTGTGTCTCCCACTGTGCTTTGATTTCCACCCTACCATGGCTCTACCGAGTCATGCAAACAGGTGGTTTTTGGGTACAGTCCCGATTCACATGGAGGCAATGAGCGATAGGAGGGGATTCGTCTCTCCCGGTATTGGGGGTTGATGTTGCGCTATGCTCGACTGGCCATAACTGGAAATCCCTGGCCAGGGTTGCACTGATTTACTGGTAAGTGTTATCAGTAGTTTCATGCTTGTTATGGACCTTACATCGGCATGACTTATCAAGCAGCTGGGGTCTGACGTTTACCACCCCTAGGCGAGATATGCGTAATATCAGACGAACAGACCGGACTGTGCGGTAAGTGTTACTGGTTGGATTTGCAGGAGTGTGAGCAGGCTTGCTCGTTGATCTTCTGATCGCTCAATACCCGGGTGGCCGTTACGTTTAGTAGACCGCTTGCGGCTTGTGGGTGTTTGATATGATCATCACCTACTGCCGGCGTATTGACGAGTCTTTAAACTCCTATACAGAGGTTTCCTGGCTCAAGCGAAACGAAATAGGAGCACATATGAGATATGTGCGGGACCGAGAATAATACCAGTATGTGATACTGTGTTCTATTCTCGCGATTTGTATCATCGGACGGTTATATGAGATATAGCCGGGTTACCGAATCAAGTGTTGATTCGATACATTGATACACTAGATATTAGTCGATTATATGCAATATGACCGGATCGTTAAATCAAGTGTTGATTTAATGATTTAATGTATAATTATATATTTGATATATTACTTTACTTAACTAGTATTAGCTCACTAAAGATTTGTTTTCTCACTAGTTTGTGCACATTGTTTATATGTGATATATGCAAGTGTACATGTTTGTATCATGCTTGATGATACATACAAGATGGGTGTATGAGACTTATATCAAGTTTAGGCTAAATTAGGGTTTACTTATTTCCTTAAGAATAACAAAAGAGAGGAGACTTTGGTCAATGTTATCAACCTTGTAGAAGCTTGTATGCAACATTGACAAAGTCAACTCTTTTGTCATTTCTTTAGGATATTAGTTAACCCAACCCTTAACCTAATACTTTGGTTAATTCTCTACATGTGTTAAACATGAGGGCTTAACTCAACCATGGTGCAATAATTAAAAGGATAAGTTTCATTTGGATTCATTATTCTTTCTTCTTTCTTCTTCTTCTTCTTCATCAAGCTCCATCAAACGCATGCTAGCTCCAATGGTGCCATGAGAAAAAGTGTGAGAAAAACAATTCTAAAGTGAGCCCACTTCCTATTTCTTCATCCTCTACTACTTGCCATGTAGTATAGAGTGTTCTCTTCACAAAGTTCTTGACCAAGTGAAGGAATAGCTTGAGTTTGAGTCTTCCCGACGTAGATCATCTTCGGCCTCGAAGTCAACGACCTAGCGCGCTCATTTCTCCGAAGAAACCAACGCTAGGGTCCGGGATCCCGAAGATCGCAGTGAAGAGACATCAACATGGTGTTAGTGTATATACCCTAGGGGCCATTATTATATCATACTAGTTTGTATATTACTTAATGGAAGCTTGGGATAATCACATGTATATAACAGTCTTGCTAAACTTGGTAGTATGCTACTTGGTTTTTCTATCTTAATATGTGAGTATACGTATTGATAGAGCTCTTAGGATCTTGCTTGACTACCAGCGTTGTGATGGCAGTCACACTAATGGGGGCTGGGTAGTCTACAAGCACATCCTTATTCAGGTCCCTAGTCGTAGGATTATCGAGACAGGGCATCGATACTCCGGAGTAGACTAGTGTGTACGCTTCTCATCCCAGTTGGGGAGATGGTCTGTTCCACAGCCGTCAGTACGTGGTACTAGAGATAGTATACAGGTGCTCGTTGGGTTACGGGTACACCGGACAGGACTCGCAGGGAACTGTAGGTTGGTTTTATACCAGTCGTCAGTTAACAGTTCCCAGGTGACATGAGTACAGTATAGTCCGCTGACTTGACACTGCTACTTCGCCTCGAGTGTGTCCCACTGTTCTTAGATTGCTACCCTACCACGGCTCAAAGGAGTCGTGCAAACAGGTAGCAGTTGGATGCAGTCCCGAGCACTTGGAGTCAGTGGCGGTTAGACAGGATTCGTCTCTCCCGGTATTGGGGGTTGATATCGCGCTGTGTCAGAGAGCCATTACGCAAAGTCCCTGGCCAGGGCAAGAGAGATTTGCTGGTAGGTTCCAGTAGTTTCTCAGGGTGTAATGGGCTTCGCTCCGACACGACTTATACCGCTATTAGGGGACTGACGCTTGCCGCCCCCTAGGCCCGATATGCGATAGTCTTTGACGAACAGACCGGACTGTATGGAGATTGTCACATCAGACTCAGTAGGAGTTCGGATGGGTTTCCTCATCGGACTTCTTATCGACATCTACCTGGGGACCGTTACGTACAGCTAGTGCCACTTGCGGTCTGTGGTTAAACCCACTGCCAGCGTAGTAGTCGAGTCATTAGAGTCCCACACAGAGAGTTTCCCTGCTCCAGGCGAAACGATATAGAGGTCGTATGGTTTTACGACAAGGGTTCGGACTCATACGTGTGTTTACGCACGTACGACTTTCGGACAGTTTTTACTAGTCGGCTTTGGTTTAAGCCAGATTCTAGTATCGGGATATTGGATTTATACAGTCTAAAGTTTTTCCGTGTTTTCACGGATAGGAGGGGCGTTCTCGTAATTACGCGAGAAGCTTTTAGAAGATGGTGACTTAGGGGTTAAGGTGGCATATGCATTAAATGAGATTAGTGAGTCATTTGAGTGATTCATCCATGTCATTAATGCATCATAAATGCTTAATGACTCATGGAGATGAATCACCCTCTTGTATTTATGAAGCATGATTATTCATCCTTTATTTTCTTTTATTGGATAAATGATAATGCTTGATATATATTATGGTAGATCATTATCTCATCTCTTTCTCTTTCTCACTTTCTCTCTCCTCAAGCTCTCTCTCTTCATACCCTAATCCTCCCTTCTCATGTGTTGAGACCAAGGATTAGATTAGACTACTTAATCCATAATCCAACTCTATATTACCTAGGTTACTTGGATTAGCACTTTAAGAAACCTAGTTACCTCTAGTTTGAGGTGAAGCTTGAAGTAAAGCTCTCGGGTGGATCGTCTACTACATAGAGAAGGCCGGAGAGGACGTGGAGAACGGAAAGACGAAGGACACGGTTCTTTAGGTATAATCACTTATCATAGTAGTTAACTCTTCTAAGGTTTCTTGTTAGTTATTGTTTTGCAAAGATTCTCGGTTAGTCGATGTTTACGCCTAAAACAAGATCGTTTTTCATTTTTCCGCCTCCCCGCAAGTCGTGGGGTGTTGTACATCGACTTACAGTGGTATCAGAGCCTCGCTAAACAATAATTAACTCATTAGCAAAGTCATATGAATTTCGAACGCAAAACAAACCAAAAAACCACATCGATATCATAAGTTTCTGTCGATTTCAAAACAGGCTCTAAAAATTTTTCAGGTTGCTGCAGAGTAACAAGCATAGAAAGATAAGAACACTGGAGAAAAATGGGTTTGTGAATCGGCCATATAGCCGCGGAACCGCGGCCGATCCCACCGATCCGCCGCGGATCCGCGACCGAGTTGGGGCCGATTCGACCCAGTTTGCTCCTGTTATTCTTTTGTGATATTTGTGTGTTTTCTGGGATATTTATTTTTCTGCTCAAGTCTCAGGTGCACAGAGAAGTATTGGAGTAGAATCTAATGTGTTTGCACGATCGAAATCTTGCGATGTTTGCTAATTTGATTATATCTGTGTTTGTATATAGTGTTCGTAAACCTCCCCTAACTGCTAGTATGTCTGTTGGCAGGGAGTTGCACATTTCTGTAATGGTTTTTACTGTTTGTGGTTGTGAACTGTATTGGACTGTTGTGATGATTAGCCGGGGTTTGTGATGGGTTATTATTTTAATTCATTCAATGTGATTGTAATATGTTGTAATATTATTTTGCGGGGCACATCCAGGTTGCGGTTGTAGCCACCGTTGTATTATTTCATTTTACTGTTTTTGCTCGTAGGATAGACCCAAGATGGGGTGCACAAACTACCGGGTACTTTGAAGTGTTTAGTGGCCTACTCACTTTGTTGAGGGAGACCGCTTCACTTCGGGTATTTGGCGGGTAGTTTGCCGTACCCGTAGGGGTCTAGGGTGGGGTAATGGCTATTCATCACAACTGTGTAATCCGTCTTTTGTTGCAGGCTCTTAACAAACGCGGATTGCTTGCAAATCCAATAAAGTTCATCTATGATCTGGAATGACTATTATTGCGTCTGAAGAATGTACAATATCTATATAATAGCTATTTAGACGTCACTTATGTTTTACATCAGCGCTAGCCCAACCCCCGCTCTGCCGTTAGTTAAGTAACCTAACGGGTGATGACGGGACCCAGTGGCGAATGCAGATGGCATAAGAGGACGTTGTATTTTCGTTGTTTTCTGCAATGATAGGTTAATGATGGGACGCATTATTATTAATGCAAAGAAAATAAACCAAAGTTTAATCGTTGGAACAATTTAAAAGAAACCACTCGGTTAATTTTAAAACAGATGATATTTTTTAAATGCGGAGCTTTAACCACTCCTTTTAAAATCTATCAGGTTCCTTCGGTTATATCAAGTTCACTACGTTCACGGTTTCGCCAAAACCATTCATAGCCCTCCGTCATTTCATCTGGGTATTCAGTAGTATTCAAGCTATGTATTTTGACCTAACGCCAAGGCATAGTGTTTGGTAGCTACTGGGTATTCATTTGTTGCATAGATAGATGAGTTAGTTTGGGACAGTCGTATTATCATTTTGGCCGAACGTCAAGGATATATACGGATGGGTTCAAATTAACAAGATAATTATGGGTAGAACTTGGCATGCGACTTATGACATTTTGACCTAACGCCAAGGTCATAAGAGCATAGGGAAAAAATTTATATCAGGAATTTCTAAAGAAACTGAAATTTGCAAAGAGATGCATACCATTTGGAGTTTGATGAATGTTGGTAGGATTCCTTCAGCATTATCAGACAATGATATTTGGATCCCGATCCTACTGTGAGTATATGCTACTTATCAGGATATTCGTCACTTAACGATCAATGCTATAAACCAAGTAGGTGTCTAGAAAGGTGTCAGCGGGGCTACGCCTCCAGAGAAAAGAGGTTCTTAAATTAAGGAACTTCGCGAAAGCGTTGGAAAACCTCCCTCGAAGTATCGACACTAGCCTGGCTGAACGGTTAAGAAAGTATTGTACGGTGAGAATAGTACTGGCTAATTCTTTTTTTATGGTTTGAGGAAGGATTTGAGAAACAGTGGGGGCCATCCAGTTTAGATAAACTAAAAACCACTCTAAACTTGCAAGAGCATCATGCTAAAGAGTTTTCTTCTCTCTCTCCTAATTGAAGCGACCCTGAAAATGACTGGACTTAAGTTACTTTTAGAGAAAAATATACTGAGAGGGCCAAACTATAAAGATTGGCTGCGGAATGTCAAAATGGATTTGACCTATGACAAATTGGGATACGTCCTCACCGCTAAGGCACCTGCTGTCCCTGGTCCCAAATCCAGTAATGCGGATAAGGAAATCCGCAAAACCTGGGATTTCAATTGCGCGAAGGCCAAGTGTATCGTGCTTGCCTCGATGAACAATGAACATCAGAGGAGGCACGAGGATATAGAACTAGATGCCATATTTCTCCATACAAAGGAACTTTATGGAGAGCAATCTCGTATAGCAAGATACGAGACCTCAAAGAACTTGTTTAGAGCGAGGTTGGCCGTCGGATCATCGGTAGGAGAATATGTCCTAAAGATGATAGGCTATATAGAAGAGCTCGCAGACCTTGGGACGACTTTGGATAATGAGCTCTATACCAGTTTATTCTGAATTTCAACATTCAAAGAAAAGAAGTTGAACTTCCGGAACTCCTTAACATGTTGAGGAGTGCAGAGGGCACCTTGCAGAAGGCAAGGGAAACACCCGCTATGTTTGTTAGCGGTGCCTCTTCTTCCGGGTCCAAGGCTAGGGCCAAAGGAAGGAAGAAGAAGGCCGCCACCAAACCTAGAGGAGGTGTTAGTAAGGTGGGAGAGAAGGGAAAGAAAAAGATTGCGGTGCCAGTAGTGGCCCAGAATGAGTGCTTCCATTGTCATAGGAAAGGGCACTGGAAGAAAGATTGCAAGGCTAGAACGCCAAGAACCAGGGACCAAAGCAAGCTGTGGCTTCGACTTCAGATGTGTTTGTAATTGACAATTGTTTGTCAATCAACTCTACTTCCTGGGTATTGGATACCGGATCAGGATCTCATATATGCAATTCATTGCAGGCACTGAGAAACCGTAAAGTGCTAAAGGAAGGTGATATAACCCTAAAGGTTGCTAACGGAGCTAGCGTGGGAGCTGTGTCCATTGGGGATTATCACCTGGGATTGACGAGTGGACACATTTTGGTTTTACATAACTGTTTTTATGTACCAAACTTAACGTGTAATATCATATCAGTTTCTTTGTTATCAAATAAAGGTTATGATTTCCGGTTTGTAAGTGATGTTGTTAACATCCACCTAAATCATGGTTTGATTGGGTCCGGTACACTAAATAACGGTATATATGTCTTAAACCAACTCCAGATTTTCAATGTCCAGAACACACTAAAAAGAAAGTCTCCAGATTTAAATAAGGCTTTCTTATGGCATTGTAGACTAGGTCATATCAATGAGACAAGGTTGACTAAGTTACATAGAGAAGGATATTTGGACTCGTTCGAATATCAAACTTATGCCACTTGTGAATCATGTCTCAAAGGAAAGATGACAAAGACTCCATTCACTGGACATGGAGTAAGAGCGAGCGAGCATTTAGGACTTGTACACAGCGATGTATGTGGTCCAATGTCTACACATGCAAGAGCTGGTTTTTCCTATTTCATTACTTTTACGGATGATTATTCAAGGTACGGATTCATTTATCTGATGAAACATAAATCCGAGGCTTTTGAAAAATTCCAGGAGTATAAGAATGAAATAGAAAACCAAACCGGCAAAAGTATCAAGACACTAAGATCTGATCGAGGTGGTGAATACTTAAGTGCCGAGTTTCTAGGTTACCTAAAAGAGAAAGGAATTCTCTCTCAGCTTACTCCTCCATACACTCCACAGCATAACGGTGTATCGGAGAGACGGAATCGAACCCAATTGGATATGGTACGATCCATGATGAGTAATGCTGAGTTACCGCGATCTTTCTGGGGTTATGCGCTTGAATCAGCGGCATATCTTTTGAACATGGTTCCTACCAAGACTGTGCCTACCACGCCATATCAGATGTGGAGTGGGAAGAAACCCCATCTTCAGTATGTAAAGATATTGGGATGTCCAGCTTTTGTTAAAAAGCAGCATGTGGACAAGCTCGAGGCACGATCAGTAAAATGTAAGTTTGTGGGATATCCAAAGAACTCCAGGGGATATCTATTCTATTATGCAGAGGAACAAAAGGTTTTTGTTTCTCGTAATGTCCATTTTCTAGAACATCAGTTTTTAGAAAAGGAAACAAGTGGGAGCGAAATAGAACTGGAAGAAATTCTAGAACCGCAAACTACTACTGAAAGTTTGGTAGAACCGGTAGTTCAAGAAGAACAGGACATTCCCGCACCCCTCCGCAGGAGTAGTAGGCCGTCTCATCTGCCTGAGAGATACTACGGTTTTCTCATAGATGGGGATAGAGAGGATTGCATCATAGATGATGATGAACCTACTAGCTTCCAGCAGGCCATCTAGAGCGGCGACTCGGTACGATGGCTAGATGCAATGCGGACCGAAATGGAGTCCATGTACACCAACAAAGTATGGACTTTGGACTTTGTTCTAGATAGGGTAAAACCCATAGGATGCAAATGGATCTTCAAGAAAAAGATTGGTGTAGATGGACAGGTGGAAACCTATAAGGCTAGACTTGTTGCAAAGGGTTTTCGTCAAAGACCTAGTTTGGACTATGACGAAACTTTTTCTCCAGTGGCTATGCTCAAATCCATTCGGGTCCTTCTTGCTATTGCTGCCTTCCATGATTGTGAAATCTGGCAGATGGACGTAAAGACGGTTTTTCTAAATGGTAATTTAGAAGAGTGCGTCTTTATAGATCAGCCAAAGGGTTTCAATCAGAGTGGGAGCAGTAGTAGAGTATGCACGTTGCTTAAGTCCATTTATGGACTAAAGCAAGCATCGCGGAGTTAGAACATCTGTTTAGATGAAACAGTCAAAGAATATGACTTTATCAAAAATCCAGATGAACCATGTATATATAGTAAAGTTGTATCCAGAAGTGTCGTATTCCTCGTCTTGTACGTGGATGACATTCTATTGATAGGAAATGGCATTCCTATGCTACAATCTGTCAAAGGATTCTTGTCACACAGGTTCTCCATGAAAGACCTGGGTGATGCCTCTTACATTCTGGGGATCCGGATCTATTGTGATAGATCCAAGAGGATGTTGGGACTTTCGCGGTCCAGGTATATCGACACTGTACTGAAAAGATTCAGTATGGAAGATTCTAAGTGCGGTAATCTACCAGCTTGTTACTGAATCACCCTCTCCAAAGAGATGTCTCCCAAGACTGATTTGGAAAGGGAACGCATGTCTATTATACCCTACGCTTCTGCGGTAGGCTCTATAATGTATGCAATGTTGTGCACCAGAGCAGATGTAGCTTATGCACTGAGCGTGGTAAGCCGGAATCAGTCAGACACAGGGGAGAAGCACTGGATAGAAGTAAAGAACATTCTCAAGTACCTGAGAAGGACTAAGGAGATGTTCTTGGTTTACGGCGGAAAAGACCTCAAGTTAAAGGCCTTTGCTGATTCCGGCTTCCAGAGTGATAAGGACGATTCCAAGTCCATGTCAGGTTATGTCTTTACCCTCAATGGAGGGGCGGTGTGCTGGAAGAGTTCCCAGCAGGACACCGTTGCTGTTAGTTATATGTATGCCCTATAGGCCATTACTGTACATACGATATATATTGTAATGGATGCTTAGACATATATAGGGAGGACTTTCTTGCTCGACATGATAGTATGCTATCTGGTTGTAGTTTATCTTAACATGTACTCTGATTGTCTCTATGTTACATGTTGATAAAGCCCTTAAGATATGTACTCGACTACTAGGACTATGATGAGATCATACTAGTGGGACCACGGTAGTCGACGAGTACATCCTATAACTGTTCCTAGTCGAGGGTGTATCGAGACAGGGCATCGATGCACCAGAGTAGACTTGCGTATACGCATCTTGACCCATATGATGGGCGATGGATGATCCCATATCCATCGGTGTTTGACATCAAGGATGGTGTACGGGTGCTCAGTAGAGACTGGGTACACTGGGCGGACTCGCCGAGAACTCCCAGATGGTATTATACCTCACGTCAGATGGCAGTTCTCCGGTGACACTGGTACAGAGTAGTCTGTTGACCCGAGATCGTCATAGAGTCTTGTGTGATTCCCACTGTGCTTTGATTTCCATCATACCACGTCCAAGAGGGCGTGCAAAAAGGTGGCTTTTGGGTACAGTCCCGAATCACATGGAGGCAATGAGCGATAAGAGGGGATTCGTCTCTCCCGGTATAGGGAGTTGATGTTGTGCTGTGTTCGATTGGCTATAACCGGAAATCCCTGGCCAGGATTGCCGAGATTTACTGTTAAGTGTTATCAGTAGTTTCTCGAACTGTTGTAGACCTCATATCGACAAGACTTATCAAGCTATTGGGGTCTGACGTTTACCACCCCTAGGCGAGATATGCAACATATCAGACGACTAGACCGGACTGTACGGGAGTGTTACTGTTTGGATTCACAGGAGAATGTACAGGCTTGCTTGTTGATCTTCTGAGCGCTCAATACCTGGGTGGCTGTTACGTTTAGCTGACCGCTTGGAGCTTGTGGGTGTTTGATATGATCATCACCTACTTCCGGCATATTGACGATTCTTTAGAGTCCTACACAGAGGTTTCTTGACTCAGGCAAAATGGAGTAGGAGCACATATGTGATATGTGCGGGACCGAGGATAATGCGGTATGTGATACCGTATTGGATTCTCGCGATATGAGATATCGGCCGGGTATATGTGATATAGCCGGGTCATCGTGTTAGTCGGTTATATGCGATATAGCCGGATTGTCGGATCAAGTGTTGATTCGATAATTTAATGTATAATAATATATATGATATATTAAATTACATTAACTAATATTGGCTCACTAAAAGATTCTTTTTCTCACTCGGGTAATACATTGATATATATGCGATATATGTTAAATGTATTATTTTATTTTGTTACAATAAATATTATATATGTGATATATAATATTGTAACATGATATGATTACTAATGCAACATGTTTAGTGGAGTTTAAACATGATTAGGGTTTGGATTAGGGTTAAGACTTCTAGTAGATTCTAGAAGCTTTTCTTTTGTCTTGAAAAAGATATTATGCTTGATATTTTCAAGTGGCCCACTTTTAACCTAACCCAAACCCTAGCCCTAGTTAATTCTCTACATGGGTTTAGTTGACCATGATTGCATTATTCATCATATTTTATCTTTTCATTATTCATCACAATAGGATTCTATGATTTATTCTTCTTCTTCTTCCTTCTTCTTTTTCATGAAAAAGCTTACTAGCTTTTTTCCAAGTGATGAATGAGTGTGAGAAAAAGATAATAAAAGAGAGAGAAAATTATACTTCATCATCCTCATCTATCCTTACCATTTAGATGAGGGTGTTCACTTCATATTATGAGTGTTAGCTTGTGTTAACGAAACTTCAAGGTAGATCATCTATATTATCGAAGATCGGAAGCAAGACTGCGTCTTTCTCTTCATGGAGCCTCTGGAGAGTCCGGAACACGATGATCGCAGCGAAGGGACCTCAACATGGAGCTTAAGAAGTGAAGGACTGGATCTACAAAGGTTGTAATCCCTCTCACTTAGTGTTAAAGTGTTTAACATGCTAGTTTTTGCCTAAACTCTAATTTAAAGATCCGGCTTCGGGTTGTTCGGCATGGCTAATTTTTAAATCGGGCATGGTTGATACCTCGTAGAACCTTGTGAGCGTACTTAGCAACCCTACAGTGGTATCAGAGCCAAGCTAGAGCTTTAGGCGAAGTCTAAACGAAGTTTAAAGTCCGATCGAACCCGGAAACCCCGACACGAACCCTTCTCTGTACATTTTTCAAAAATGTGGTTTTTTCTGAATTAAAAATTCTCAGAAAAACAAGCAGGAAAAACTAAGAATAACTGTGAAGTACGGACCTCTAATTCGAAAATTTGACCGCGGAACCGCGTGAAACCAAGGGTTTGGTGGAGGTTCCGCGGCAAAAATTGTGACTTAGTCCCTGGAATTTCATGTAATTATTCTTAGGTTCTTTATTGTTATTTTTTTCTGTAAATTTTTTAATTCCACTCAAGTGTTGAGTTTTCTAGGGTTGTATTGGGGACTCGTTGATTCAATCGGATAATTTAACTTTGTTTAGTTTTGTCCGGATAATTTTTAGAAACTGTTAAAAAGTTCGAACGGATATCAATAACTCACTTTTTCCCCTGTCCGAAAATTTTTCAAAAGTTGGATTTTTTCTCGAGTTTAAGAACGTTCTAAGTTGTGCAAGTAACGTGGTGGACCCTCTAGAAGACAACAAATCTTAACTCGATTATGTGACCGTCTTGAACTGCCTCTAAACCCTAGGGTTTGGGGCAGTACGGCGCGCCACATGTGAGGCGTTGGCTTGACCCTTCTACGGCTGGACCATTGGTACTGTAGCATGTGATGGATGCTTTTAAACTGATTTCAAGTGTTGAGATATATTAGGGAAAAATTGGGTGTTTGATTATTCGATCGGAATGTTTAACACTGTCTATTTATCTGGAATGTGATACAATATTTGGAATCCACAAGAAGTTATGAGATAACTAATTTGAATGTTATAAATCTAGCAGTTTAGTCTCAAATGATCGGTTGCCACGGAATTTTGATGTGATCAAAATTCCGTCGCAATCACGTAGCGTACGCGGATACTCGCCGGATAAACTTAATAGACAGCCACGCCCCATAGCCCCGACCAAGTGACTGTAGGAGAACCCTGTCGCCAAAAGCATCCGTTCGGGTGCTCGCGGCAGCAGTGTTCCGCCTTAGTGCACTTCGTCGACGGCATCCGGGGGGTGCGGCCGTCTACTAAAGTTTGCGAAGAGCATTCGATCAGAATGTCGGGAATCTTGTTGAATTGCCCGACTTAATATTGAAAAGAGTTTTCGATAATGAGACTAATGCGGGGTTTATAATTGTTAGGCATGCGATGTCTAAGGAATTCATTTGGTTAGGCATGTGATGTCTAAGGTGGTTGCGGATTCCAACTGTTGTAGTTTTACACTTTCTTTTCTGTGACCGTAAGCGTAGTATGTGGTGTGTCGCCGGCTTCGTTGCTATACATCAACGACAATCGGGATACGCATACTTACTTACGTTGATGAGATATTATGTGTTGTTGTGATATGTTATTTTGGATCGTCGCGTTCTGAATAGCCGAGGGTTTTATGTGAGATGAGAGTTTTTTCTTTTTCATTCATGTAAAATTCATTTGTATGTAATATTCTTTTATTGGGGCACTTCCGGGCTGAGGATGATGTCACCGTTGTATATTATTTACTTTTCCGCATTAGGTAGACCCAAAGCGGGGAGCACAAGTAACCGGGTTCTAGGGTCCAGTGGGAGACCATCTCGAGAAGTCGTGACCGGGTCTCCTAACCCTAGAATTGGCAGTGTTGCTTGCCGCTCTCGTAGGGGTCTAGGGATGTGGATTTGGCTATTCATCGCAACCGTGGAATCCGTGTTTTATACAGGCTCATACTAAAATACGGACGTCCTAGTATATCCAATATTTCATATATGTTCTTCTGCTGCAATGTTCTGTGATGAGATCATATTACTGCCTGAGACGAATGTTTATATTATATATATGAGATATATGTTATATTGTAGATTTCGTTTCAAATGAGATGCTTGTGAAGCATAATAAAATGGGACTTCATTAATGAGATTAATAAAATAAAAGAAGCCTAAGATGTTGTAGAAACTTTTTTAAAAAAAACTGGTAGCTCTAGTTCTTGCTTTGCATAGCGGTGTTCCTTATAGAACATCCAGTACCTTATTCGATAAGGAAATAGCCGAGATCCCTTCACCGGGAGTGACCTCTTTAGTGAAACTAGCAGATGCTACAAACTCGGTTTTTCTTTTTGATTGCTTCTATAGTTCTTGCTTTGCATAGTGATATTTGTGAAATATCCTGCACCTTATTCGATGAGGAAAGGGCCGACGATCCCTTCTCCGGGAGTGACCCCTTTAGCAAAACTAGAAAAGCCTAAAAAACACTCCATTTAAAAATCACTCGATTCTACAATGATATCAAGTTCATTACGCAAAGGGTTTTCTTAACAACCTGTCGTAGCCCTCCGTTATTTCAGATAAGGACTGTTTAGTATTCGTGCTGCGTTTGTTGGCCTTTATCAAGGCGTAGTGTGCGGTAGCTGAATAGTACTTATCTGCTTTTGCATATGATGCAGATTGGATTAGGCTAGTCGTGCGACCTTGTTGGCCTTTGTCAAGGGCCGTGCGGGTGGGTTTAATTCAATCAAGAAATGAGGGGTTGAACTTGACTAGCAGCCTATGGTTTGTTGGCCTTTGTCAAGGTCATAGGACGCTAGGGGTAAAAATATTATTGGGAATTTCAAGTGTTGAAATTTGCAATGAGATTGCATACCTTCTATGAGATAGTTGGATCCCGATACCCGCTGCGAGTAAGAATTACTCCTGGGAGAGTTTTACACATTACAAATTAGCCGATCAAGTAGGTGTCTAGAAAGGTGTCAACGTGGTTACGCCTCTGGGAAAATGAGGATTACATTAATTAGGTTCGTGCGAAAGCTCGGGGACCTCCCTCAAAGTACCGACACTGTCCTGGCTGAAAGATTGGCGAACTTGTAGGGTGTAATTAATCCCGGCTAGTCTTTCCTTTTAGGGTTTGAAGGAAGATTTGATTAAAACAGTGGGAGACATCCTGATTAGATATATTAGATAACCAATCTAATCTTGCAAGAGCATACGCTGAGTGTTTTCTTCTCTCTCTCTCCAGGTAGCGACCATATCACGCCTTAATCAAGATAATAATACGGATATATTGACCGAACCCGCTTGTTATACTGAGCTGGGGAACGTTGGTCCCGCTCCAACTTATAATTGTTATAAGACAGAGCAGGAAATTGGGGAATACCAGATTTCCCGTGCCGCCCAAACGAAAAAAGTGCATGTTGATGCATCATCTTTGGGTGTGTTCATTACAGAGAACTGTTTCTCAGTATCCTTTACGTCCTGGGTATGAGATACCGGATCAGGATCCCACATATGTAATCTGTTACATAGGCTACAGATAGGTAGAGAACTGAGAACGGGTGATAAGTTTCATGAGATAGAAAACGGTGCAAGTGTTGCAGCCAAGTCTGTTGGTCATTATCACCCTGTATTACCAGAATACATTGATTCTGAACGAATGTTATTAGATACCGAACCTGATATACAATATCATATCAGTCTTTTTATTAGTAAAGAAAGGATATAATTTTGTATTGTTGGATAATGTTTTGAATATTTCCTATATCAAGAGTTGATCGGTTCAGGCACGTTATCTAAAAGCATTGACGTTCTAAATCAAACTACAGTTCTTAGTATATAGAACACACATAAGAGGAATAGTTCAGAAATGAACGAATCCTTCTTGAGGTATTGTAGACTAGGTCATATCAATGCGACCCGACTAGCCAAGTTACATTTAGATGCATATTTAAATTAGTTTAAATTTACATCTTATGAAACTTGCCGGTCATGTCACAAAGATAAGATGACCATAGCTCTGTTTATTGGAAACAGAGAAAGAGTTAGTGAACTCTTGGGATTGATACATGCTGATGTATGAAAGTCCCCTGTCTACACATGCCAAGACCGGTTCTTTGTACTTCATTACATTCTCTGATGATCTCTCAAGATTCAGACATATGTTCCTGTTGAAACACAAGTCCGAACCTTTTGAGATATTCACAGAATATAAGTTACAAGTAGAGAACCAAAATACGGGTATAAGTATTATGTCCTTTGATGAGATCAAGGAGGAGAATACTTGAGCACGGAATTCCTGGATTATTCTAAAGGAGAATGAGATTCTCTCTCAGCATTACTCCTCCGTATACACCACAGCACGTCGGTGTATCGGGGCGGAGCAAGAAACACCCTATGTGATACGGTGTGCTCTATGATGAGTACTACTGAGTTGCCTATTTCCTTTTGGGAGTTATGCACTTGAGAAGCTGCGTACCTATTGAATAGGGTTCAAATCAAATCAGTTGCCTACCACTTCATATGTGATATGGATAGGGAAGAGCCCATATCTTAAGTTTGTTAAGATTTGGGGTTGTCCGACCTATGTCTAAAAGAAAAATCCGGACAAGCTCGAGGCAAGGTTTGTTATGTACAACTGGAAATGTTCCAGCTATACAAACTGCAGCTGATGATTTGGTAGAACCAAAGGATTCAATAGTTTCCAATGAAGCTCAGCCTCTCCGCCGATCTAGTAGGGTTCCTCACCCACCTGAGAGATACTTCGATTTCTCTATGACAGTGGGAGCGAGGATTGCATCATAAGATGATGACCCGATTAGTTTCGAGCTGGCCATCAGGAGTGGGACTCTGTAAGAATGGCTGGATGCTTAGCGATCTGAGATGGAATCCTTATACACCAACAAAGTATGGACTTTGGTAGCTTTATCTGAAGGGTTAAATCCCCATCAGGAGCGAGTATATCTTGAGAAGATTACTTGGTGTACATGGAAAAGTTGAGACTTTCAAAGCTATGCTTAAGTCCATCCAGATCCTACTTACCACGGCTACATACCATGACTACGATATCTGGCGGTTGGGTGTCATGACTGTTTTTCTAAATGATGTTTTAGAAGAGAGAGTCTATAAGTACACAGTCAGAGGGCTTCGTAGACAGTGGGAGCAGCGGAAACGTGTGCAAGATGTTTTATGTGATAAAGTAGGCATTGCGGAGTTGGAACGTCTGTTTTGATGTGGTAGTCAAAAAGTTTGACTTCATCAAAATGTTAGATGAACCTTGTATATACAAAAAGGTAGTAGGGAGTATGGTGGTGATCCTCGTAGAGTACGTAGATGACATACTCTTGATAGGGAAGGAGTTTCCTATGCTACGCTCGGTCAATCTCCGCTTATCACAAGGATTCTCCATATAGGATCAAAGTGATACCTCCTGAATCCTGGATTTTGGATCTATGAGATAGATCTAATTGGATGTTAGGATACTCACTAGTTGTAGTGAGATGGTATCAATCGATCCTGGGGAGAATCACTGGAAAGGTTCCAGAGTGATAAGGACGACTGAATGTCAGTCGCAGGCATTGTCTTTACCCTCATTGGAGGGATGGTATGTTGGAAGAGTTCCAAGCTAGATACCGTGACATAGTAGACGATTAAAGGCAAGATACATCGTTACCAAAGATGCTACCAAAGAGGCAGTCTGGATATATATAAGTTCATGAGATGAACTTCGTTCCTACCATTATGTGACAATGGAGTTGTGGCTTTAGCCAAGGAACTACCGTCCCATCTGAAATCCAGATATAATTCTTAGGCAGTATCACCTGATCATAGGAGATGGTTGATCTCCAGTTAGATCAAGGTCAGGAGAGAAGACACAGAGGACAACAGCGCGGATCCACTCACAAAGGCCTTTTTCCCAGTAGAGACTTTTATGGGATGGTTGAGTATGAGATATTTCAACCGCAGCTAATTGTTGGGTATGTGATACCACAAAAGATGGCCCTAGTGCAAGTGGAAGATTGTTAGTTATATGTATGCCCTAGAGGCCATTACTGTACATACGATATATATTGTAATGGATGCTTGGACATATATAGGGAGGACTTTCTTGCTCGACATGATAGTATGCTATCTGGTTGTACTTTATCTTAACATGTACTCTGATTGTCTCTATGTTACATGTTGATAAAGCCCTTAGGATATGTACTCGACTACTGGGACTATGATGAGATCATACTAGTGGGGCCACGGTAGTCGACGAGTACATCCTATAACTGTTCCTAGTCGAGGGTGTATCGAGACAGGGCATCGATGCACTAGAGTAGACTAGCGTATACGCATCTTGACCCATATGATGGGCGATAGATGATCCCATATCCATCGGTGTTTGACATCAAGGATGGTGTAAGGGTGCTCAGTAGAGACTGGGTACACTGGGCGGACTCGCCGAGAACTCCCAGATGGTATTATACCTCACGTCAGATGGCAGTTCTCCGGTGACACTGGTATAGAGTAGTCTGTTGACCCGAGATCGTCATAGATTCTTGTGTGATTCCCACTGTGCTTTGATTTCCATCATACCACGTCCAAGAGGGCGTGCAAAAAGGTGGCTTTTGGGTACAGTCCCGAGTCACATGGAGGCAATGAGCGATAAGAGGGGATTCGTCTCTCCCGGTATAGGGAGTTGATGTTGTGCTGTGTTCGATTGGCTATAACCGGAAATCCCTGGCCAGGGTTGTCGAGATTTACTAGTAAGTGTTATCAGTAGTTTCTCGAACTGTTGTAGACCTCATATCGACACGACTTATCAAACTACTGGGGTCTGACGTTTACCACCCCTAGGCAAGATATACGACATATCAGACGACGAGATCGGACTGTACGGGAGTGTTACTGTTTGGATTCACAGGAAAATGTACAGGCTTGCTTGTTGATCTTCTGAGCACTCAATACCTGGGTGGCTGTTACGTTTAGCTGACTGCTTGCAGCTTGTGGGTGTTTGATATGATCATCACCTACTGCCGGCGTATTGACGATTCTTTAGAGTCCTACACAGAGGTTTCTTGACTCAGGCAAAACGGAGTAGGAGCACATATGTGATATGTGCGGGTCTGAGGATAATGCGGTATGTGATACCGTATTGGATTCTCGCGATATGAGATATCGGCCGGGTATATGTGATATAGCCGGGTCATCGTATTAGTCGGTTATATGCGATATAGCCGGATTGTCGGATCAAGTGTTGATTCGATAATTTAATGTATAATAATATATATGATATATTAAATTACATTAACTAATATTGGCTCACTAAAAAATTCTTTTTCTCACTCGGGTAATATATTGATATATATGCGATATATGTTAAATGTATTATTTTATTTTGTTGCAATAAATATTATATATATGATATATAATATTGTAACATGATATGATTACTAATGCAACATGTTTAGTGGAGTTTAAACATGATTAGGGTTTGGATTATGGTTAAGACTTCTAGTAGATTCTAGAAGCTTTTCTTTTGTCTTGAAAAAGATATTATGCTTGATATTTTCAAGTGACTCACTTTTAACCCAACCCAAACCCTAGTCCTAGTTAATTCTCTACATGGGTTTAGTTGTCCATGGTTGCATTATTCATCATATTTTATCTTTTAATTATTCATCACAAAAGGATTCTATGATTTAATCTTCTTCTTCTTCCTTCTTCTTTTTCATAAAAAAGCTTACTAGCTTTTTTCCAAGTGATGAATGAGTGTGAGAAAAAGATAATAAAAGAGAGAGAAAATTATAGTTCATCATCCTCATCTATCCTTGCCATTTAGATGAGGGTGTTCACTTCATATTATGAGTGTTAGCTTGTGTTAACAAAACTTCAAGGTAGATCATCTATGTTATCGAAGATCGGAAGCAAGACTGCATCTTTCTCTTCGTGGAGCCTCTTGAGAGTCCGGAACGCGATGATCGCAGCGAAGGGACCTCAACACGGAGCTTAAGAAGTGAAGGACTGGATCTATAAAGGTTGTAATCCCTCTCACTTAGTGTTAAAGTGTTTAACATGCTAGTTTTCGCCTAAACTTTAGTTTAAAGATCCGTCTTCGGGTTGTTCGGCACGGCTAATTTTTAAATCGGATATGGTTGATGCCTTGTAGAACCTTGTGAGCGTGCCTAGCAACCCTACAATTGCTGACTCGACGATGGAAGCAGAGTATATTGCTGCTTGCGATGCCGCAAAAGAAGCAGTCTGGATGAAAAAGTTCCTAACATAACTTCAGGTCGTTCCTACCATTATTGATCCAATACCTCTGTATTGTGACAACAACGGAGCTATAGCTTTAGCGAAGGAACCAAGGTCCCATCAGAAGTCCAGACACATCTTAAGGCGGTATCACCTGATCAGGGAGATCATTGATCGTCGGGAGATCGAGGTTCGGAGAGTTGCTACTGAAGAGAACATTGCTGATCCATTCACGAAGGCCCTACCTCAAATTCAGTTCGAGAGGCTATTCGAGATCATCGGTCTTCGATATGCCAGTACATGGCCCTAGTGCGTGTGGGAGATTGTTAGTGTATATTCCCTAGGGGCCATTATTGTATCATACTAGTTTGTATATTACTTAATGGAAGCTTGGGATATTCACATGTATATAACAGTCTTGCTAAACATGGTAGTATGCTACTTGGTTTTTCTATCTTAATATGTGAGTATACGTATTGATAGAGCTCTTAGGATCTTGCTTGACTACCAGCATTGTGATGGCAGTCACACTAGTGGGGGCTGGGTAGTCTACAAGCACATCATTATTCAGGTCCCTAGTCGTAGGATTATCGAGACAGGGCATCGATACTCCGGAGTAGACTAGTGTGTACGCTTCTCATCCCAGTTGAGGAGATGGTCTGTCCCACAGCCGTCAGTACGTGGTACTGGAGATAGTATACAGGTGCTCGTTGGGTTACGGGTACACCGGACAGGACTCGCAGGGAACTGTAGGTTGGTTTTATACCAGTCGTCGTTTAACAGTTCCCAGGTGATATGAGTACAGCATAGTCCGCAGACTTGACACTGCTACTTCGCCATGAGTGTATCCCATTGTTCTTAGATTGCTACCCTACCACGGCTCAAAGGAGTCGTGCAAACAGGTAGCAGTTGGGTGCAGTCCCGAGCACTTGGAGGCAGTGGCGGTTAGACAGGATTCGTCTCTCCCGGTATTGGGGGTTGATATCGCGCTGTGTCACAGAGCCATTACGCAAAGTCCCTGGCCAGGGCAAGCGAGATTTGCTGGTAGGTTCCAGTAGTTTCTCAGGGTGTAATGGGCTTCGCTCCGACACGACTTATACCGCTATTAGGGGACAGACGCTTGCCGCCCCCTAGGCCCGATATGCGATAGTCTTTGACGAACAGACCGGACTGTACGGAGATTGTTACATCAGACTCAGTAGGAGTTCGGATGGGTTTCCTCATCGACCTTCTTATCGACATCTACCTGGGGACCGTTACGTACAGCTAGTGCCGCTTGCGGTCTGTGGTTAAACCCACTGCCAGCGTAGTAGTCGAGTCATTAGAGTCCCACACAGAGAGTTTCCCTGCTCCAGGCGAAACGATATAGAGGTCGTATGGTTTTACGAAAAGGGTTCGGACACATACGTGTGTTTACGCACGTACGACTTTCGGACAGTTTTTACTAGTCGGATTTGGTTTAAGCCAGATTCTAGTATCGAGATATTGGATTTATACAGTCTAAAGGTTTTCCGTGTTTTCACGGATAGGAGGGGCGTTCTCGTAATTACGCGAGAAGCTTCTAGAAGATGGTGACTTGGGGGTTAAGGTGGCATATGCATTAAATGAGATTAGTGAGTCATTTGAGTGAGTCATCCATGTCATTAATGCATCATAAATGCTTGATGACTCATGGAGATGAATCACCCTCTTGTATTTATGAAGCATGATTATTCATCCTTTATTTTCTTTTATTGGATAAATGATAATGCTTGATATATATTATGGTAGATCATTATCTCATCTCATTCTCTTGCTCACTTTCTCTCTCCTCAAGCTCTCTCTCTTCATACCCTAATCCTCCCTTCTCATGTATTAAGACCAAGGATTAGATTAGACTACTTAATCCATAATCCAACTCTATATTACCTAGTTTACTTGGATTAGCACTTTAAGAAACCGAGTTACCTCTAGTTTGAGGTGAAGCTTGAAGTAAAGCTCTCGGGTGGATCGTCTACTACATAGAGAAGGCCGGAGAGGACGTGGAGAACGGAAAGACGAAGGACACGGTTCTTTAGGTATAATCACTTATCATAGTAGTTAACTCTTCTATGGTTTCTTGTTAGTTATTGTTTTGCAAAGATTCTCGGTTAGTCAATGTTTACGCCTAAAACAAGATCGTTTTTCATTTTTCCGCCTCCCCGCAAGTCATGGGGTGCTGTACATCGACTTACACACGGAGCTTTAGAAGTGAAGGACCGGATCTACAAAGGTTGTAATCCCTTTCACTTGTAGTTAAAGTTGTTTGCTTGCTTTTACTTTCGCCTTACCTCTAGTAAACGATCTTGCATAGGGTTGTTCGGTACATAAAAATTTGATTTTAACATGGTAGATGCCTTGTAGAACCTCATGAGTATGCCTAGGAACCCTACATCCCTACGGCATCCTATCCCACGAGGTAGCGGTGATACCGCAGTATAAAGGACCGGTTGAGCGTGTTTTCCATGGAGGTTAGGATAAGAATTAAGAAAGGAAAGACAAGAACCTAGAGAAAGAAACATTGTTTCTTCCCGATGGTACTAATCCACTTTATTAATTATTACTATAACACCTCTTAGATCTTAAATAGAGGATAGAAAGCGGTGAGGAATATTGACTTTCCAAACTTAACCTAAACCTAACCCTAGCAAGATTCTAATCCTAGGGTAGATCAAACTTAGTTTTTAGATTTAATCAATCCGACAACAATTGGAATTAACTCGTTTGAACAAATCGAGAATACACAAAATCCCTGTGGACCGACCCGTACTCACCGGCTAGCTACCAAGCGACGCCGTTCTTGATTGAGCTTATAAATTATTCTTTGATCAATCAGCAAGCGAGTGTACGTGGAGCATACGCGTCATCGGTAATGGTGCAGGTGTCCTAACAGTATGGTTTCATAATTACTACGTACACAATAACATGCAATGCGGCGATAACCACATAATAAGGAAAATGAATAGTAAATACAACAATACTATGCGGAACATGAATAATAACGTAACAAAAAGGAATCTACCTTACTATACATGTGTTATACTGTTTTGCCGTTTGAAATAGTACGAATCATGGTGTTTGAAAATAAGGACTACAGTGTTTTTAAGAAAAGATACGTCTTTTAAAATATCCGTAGTATCTCTTGGTATGTCTTTAAAATCCTCACGATTCGTCAGTTTTGGAAATAGGTATGACGCAGGTCCCGTCTAACAACTACTAGGTAAACTACAGGTCTAACTAACAACCAAACGAAAGGGGGTATGGAAAACCACCTAAATCTGAGTCGATATATATATGCATATATATAGTCGGTGATCCCGCCTCAATAATATATCATACGATACATCATCTAATATGACATACTCGAGTCAAGAGTGCAAATCTATCATCAATATATAGCTCGTACGGTAAATCCGTCGTACGGCCTCCCAAATCTGGGTACGGGTCAAATATCACATTTATCTCACTATTCATCCGGTATCCTCTTTATCAAATATCATGATCAGGGTACTAATCTATGTCGAGTACAACACTGATACCATCTAAGTATGTGCATACGTGTGTATGAAAACACCACGCCAAAAGAACCTGCTAAAACATGACGTCGTATCTCAAATATGAACCACATCAAATCACCGATCTCACGGCCTCAAGCCCAATCTCATCGACTCATCTCAAATCCCAAGTACTATCCTCATAATCCAGTATATGTACACACACACACACGCACACATATCCCCATATACGCACAGGTAATAACATAAATGTATGCATGTGTGTGTGCGTGTGTGGGTGTAACAACTACTCTAGGGTTTCGCAACCAACACTAAACTAATCCATGAACACCTAGAATCTATCTTTAATATCAAAAAATCTCATATCAACATAACATATATATATATGTGTGTGTGTGTGTATTCGTATACATCATTACGAACTGCGAGGGTGCTATACGCCATCCACACGGCTTCTTCCCGTAGATATAAATCTGTATGTGCACGGCGGCGCCCCGGCCGTCAATCCGACGGCCAAATGCGGAAGCGGTGATGAACTTTAATTTTGCGAACTTAGCAAACCGGCACCACCGCGCACTAAACACCCGGATCGAACCATTAACTAGTCCTACCTAACTACAAGATGGGGAAGAGATATACCGACTGATCCGAGTCCTCCCGTCTTCTCGTCGTCGTCCCGATCTCCCGAGGAAACTCCGGTCGTCGCCTCCTTGCCGGAAGGGCACCACATCGTCTGCATCTTTTACGGGCTCCCGCCTCTATACCGAGGCAACTCAGGCATGAAGCTGGCAAGTCGACATACCCAAGATATGCTGTAGAATGTGTAGGGTTGTGTCTCATTTGGGGTTTTTGTTGCCTTTGTAAATGGAGGAAGAGGTTGAGAAAATTGGTGCTTTCAATTTTTCTAGCAAAGGAAAAAAATATGAGATGAAGAATAATGTCCACCATAACAAATGAAACTCTCTCATATTTCTCTCCCTCTCCCAAAATTGTGGTCGGCCTATCAAGTGAGAAATGGTGGTGGAGTGAAAACATAAAGCAAGAGGGAGGTGAGTGTAGTAAAAGGTGAAAGGTGACCATATCCAAACATCATGATAACAAAAACTCACATCAACTCCAAATCAACTCTAATCACTATTAAAGCAAAAGAAAAGATGGAAAAAGAATATAATGATGATGGTTATATCATAATCTCACAAATGCAAGAAAACCCCTCCACAAAAGTTATTTGCACAATTGCAAATAACCCCCTCCATCGGAAAAGTCCGGCCGGGAAAGAACAAAGGAAAACCGGCCGGAACGAAATGCAAACTGGCAACCCCAGAAAACTGGTCCCGTAATAAATTACAGGAAAAACCCGATGCTGTGCATACACACCCGCATCTGTATTCTGACTGAATACAAATGCAATGAGACAAAATTTACACTGTACTATACTAGGATCCGGCTTAAACCAAAGTCGGCTAGTAATATCCGTCCGATCCTGATCCGTGCAATACCGCACGTATCTGATCGAACCCTGCCATATATCCATACGGCCTCTAGTACAAACCGTCCGATCCTGATCCGTGCAACACCGCACGTATCTGATCGGACCCTGCCATATCTCCATATGGCCTCTACAGCGTTTCGCCCGAAAGCTTGAGTAACTGAATGTGTGGTGGACTCTAAAGACTCGTCAATACAATGGCTATGGATTTAACCACTAGCACGTCAGAGGTATAAGCCAATACGTGACGGGCTACCAGCTATTGACTAAAAGGGACGTCGATGAGCGAACTCATCCTGACACCCTACTGAGCCTGTCAGTGACAATATCCGTACAGTCCGGTCCGTTCGTCTATGAGCATCGCATGTCGGGCCTAGGGGGTTGGTAAAAGTCAGACCCCCAAAAGCAGTACAAGTCATGTCGGAGTGTAGCCCAGAACACCCTGAGATACTACTGGAATACCTACCAGTAAATCTCCTGCCTTGGCCAAGGACTTCGTGTAATGGCTCTCCTAGACACAGCGCGACCTCACCCCCAATATCGGGAGAGACGAACCCCTGAAGATCCGCTCACTGCCTCCATGTGGCTCGGGACTGTACCCAACTAAGACCTGTTTGCACGTCTCCTTTGAGCGTGGTAGGGTAGTAATCAAGGTACAGTGGGAACTCACACGAGACAAATGACGATCCCCAGGTCGATGAACTAACCTGTACAAATGTCACCAGGGAACTGCTATCTGACGTCAGGTATAAAACCAACTAGCATGTTCCCGGCGAGTCCTGTCCGGTGTACTCATAACCCAATGAGCACCTGTATACATCTTAGGTGAACCAACTGACACCAGTGGCTTGTGAGACCGGCCACCGCCCCTCGTCGGGGTCTCGACTGTATACACTAGTCTACTCTGGAGTATCAATGCCCTGTCTCGAAACTCCCACGACTAGGGACCATTTAAGGATGTGCTTATAGACCCCCAGCTCCCACATATATGATCGCCCTCATACTGTTGGTGGTCAAGCAAGAATCCTAGGGGCTTTACCAATGTGTAATAGCGACCTGTCAGGTCACCTAAAGCAGTACACGATGATAAAGGTAAACCAGATAGCATACTATCATCTCGAGTAAGACTGTCTTACCGGGATAGGTCCTCCCTCAATCATTGCAATCACGTGCCTGTGATCCAATAATTGACTCTGAGGGCACTATCTCCAACAATCTCCCACTTGCACTCAAGGCTAATTATTGCGATGTCGCATACTCACAGCCCGTGTGATACCGAACACCCAACTCCTCTACTAGTCAGTCTCACAAAGCTCGTTTGCGAAACTATTGCGTTCGAAGAATAGCCTCAGTGAGTGGATCCGCTTTGATGTTTCTTTCTATGTCTCTCTATATCTCAAGTTCGCGGAGAAAACCATCTCCCGAAATAAGCAATACCTGTCTTAGAATGTGTCTGGATGTCTGATGGGACCTAGCTCATAAATGAACTCCAAATCCAAACTTCTTAGACTGTATTGTCAACTGAACTTAATCAGTATCCTGCGCCATGCCTCCCTCAGTATTGCCTTAGATCACCTGTCCAAAATACTGCCCCTCGTCAGAAAGAAAAACTATAACTCTGACAACCTCCCTGTCATCCATGTCACCTTGGAAGCCTGGAATGATAACTGTCTCCTGAATGAGGCTGTCGTTATCATATCCCTAGAACATCCACTTATGTTCTAAAACTGCTTCCAACTGTTTCTCCAGGATTGGATTAATGTCAACTTATTGCATCTAGTGCAAGAACAACATCTGGTGTGGTACTTTGACATCTCATGATTGACTCAATTGCCTAAGCAAGTGATCTGCCAATCATACACATCCCTCTCCCCTTTTGTTTGTAAGACACCTTTAGAGAGGGTGACTCCATCACCGGCAGGTATACTACCGTGCCAAGAGTCGTCCATTCTAAATGCTCTTAGAATGCGGTCAAAGTACCCAGATTGGGAAACCACCCAAATCTAGATCTAAAAACCATAGATCTAGTAACCAGAATGTCTGATATAACATCCAAGTCCTTTGTTGAGAAACTACTGTGTGACAACCAAAGAATAACCGACCGTAGTATAGGAATATCACTTCCTACTCTGTGTATGTCATCCAAATACCAGGACATCACACCTTACTACCTTCTTAACAGATCCATCCCCTATTCTGATGAAGTCAAACCTATGACTGTCACATCAGAAATAGATGATCTATCTCCGCTATATCTGCTTTAGTCTATAAATAGACATAAGCTACCTGTCCACCAATGCTTCCGCTGCTCCCACTGACTACGACAATCCTCTGGCAGAGTCATATACACGTACACTTCTAAAGCTAGTTTAGAACGACGCTATACTCATCCTCCCGCCGGGTCTCACAGTCTGGAACAACAGCGATGGCAAGTCTGGGTAAACAAGAACTTCCCTGTCACCGTCCTTGAGGCTACCGGAGTACCTCTCGGGTGCCTGAAGTTACCCACCTTATCTGCGGAGTGGCCAATGGAATGTCAAACCAGATTGAATCTTTAGGTTCCTTATCAAATCTTCAGTAATCGTTTGCGGTTCTGGAATCACTTCCAGTTCTACCATACTCCCACTACTGTTTTCTGAAAAATCCATTTTAAAACTGTGGCGAGTCTAGAACAATATCGCTATTGATCTTCCAGATGGTAGAAAGTCAACCCTCGTCATAGCCTGGGTCAACCCACAAACAGCCATTACAGAAACGTGCCTTGAGTTGTCCAGTGTCTGGTTTTAATCATAAACCGGACAACTCCCCGTACCTTAACATCGTTAAGATACGAACTGTTCTATATCCAATATAGGACCAGAGGCACTGATTTAATTAAACCAGATTCAAATCATGCAGCTGTCACCAGTGCATGTCTACTAAATGGAAGGAGGCCGATCAGCGTTACTCAACTTAGGAGTGCTTCCAATTATGAGTAACCTGAAAGAGAAGCAAGTTCTCTTAAACATTACTATCATCTGAATGCCATATACAAGTATCTACATCTTCGATTACCTTGAAGAATCCTGATACTTGTGATACCTGGTTCTCTACTTTATCCATATACCTATAACTTCTCAAAATTCGGACCCTGTGTTTCCTCGAAACACCTGTCTAAAAACTAGAGAAGTCATAAGTAAACCGAATACAGTACGAGGACCAACCCCTCTGTCCTGATGGACCCTGGACAACATACAATACTCTGTATAAGTCCCTTGAGTCTGATAACTCATTCACTGCGTGCCGTAGATTGAAAACTGTACTTATGGTTAAGAAGAATTACACCGCTGTTCAATGCTCCTTACCTAACCATCCACTGGTATAGGTAAATGTTATAGACATAATTTCAAAAAGGTATGTCTCACTCTATAAAAATAGACGTACAGATATATCAATTTGAAATTGGTGCACAACAACGGATATTCAAAACCAAATATTTGCCGACCGGCAAACAGCCCAGGTGACTTCCTCAAATATCACCAATTACAATGAATCCCGATATAATGAGGATGATCACCTAATTCCCAATAACTTACTCCCACTCATCATCTGTAAAACCATACAGATGTGAGAATCATACCTGGTAAATACATACCCTGGAGCAAGTGTC
Organism: Agapanthus africanus; assembly: GCA_030015575.1. Lineage (NCBI taxonomy): Eukaryota > Viridiplantae > Streptophyta > Magnoliopsida > Asparagales > Amaryllidaceae > Agapanthus > Agapanthus africanus. The sequence continues at coordinate 564,243,842 of CM057337.1, read as the reverse complement.
TAATTAGGAAATCAGTTTTCTTTTAACAGTACACAGTGAAACTGAAACATTGAAATGTTCCGATGGGGTATCCCGGTATTCCTAGTAATGCCTCTTCCAGATTCACGACTGTAACCGTATAGTTCTTTGCCACCTCTCCAAATCCCTTTATATGTCTTTAGTCATTACCTTCTGCACACCCCTTAGGCGAAATGGTTTTCTTCCTTCCCTACCGTTCGGCACCAGCCTATGGTTTGGAAGAAGACTATCCAATAAGCATAATGGGTGTACTGTCCCAATCCTAGGAACACTCGCAATGCGATAGAAGGTGAGGATAAGAGACAACCAAATAAAACTTTATTCCTATTTCTCCTGGACCAGAATCCATCCCCGAACTGGAACAAGTTCCTTTCGAGTTCGTATATAACCATACGATGGAGTATCCAATAAACTGTGGATCTTCGTAGTGATACGGAGTGTCCTGGAGAAATACAAAGGTGATTTTAGGATTGGCGAAGAAATACTTGGTTTGGTCGTGAATATCGGTCGCAATTTACTTTGCCCTCTTACTAATCCCTTGCTTTGTCTTAACTTAATACCTTCTGTACACTATCGTTAGGCTAATTGGTTTTCTTCATTCCCTACCTGTCGGCACCAGCCTAAGGTTTGGAAGAAGACTATCCAATTTGCGTAATAGGTGTACTATCTCCTAAACCAAGGAGTACCCACAACTCGAGAGAAGGTAAAAGGAAAAGACAACTGAATAATCCTATCCGTTTTCTCCAGAACCTGAAACCATCCTCGAATAAATCCCTTCGAGTTCGTATATAACCATACGATGGTTTTGTCCAATGGAAGTGGACGTTCGTAGTAATACGGGGTGTCCTGGAGAAAAGGGGTAAAAGTGGGAGTGGCAAAGAGGTCTGCAACTCTGACAATCCAAAAGCCAGTGTTTAAGAAAGTTCGGTTAATTTTGGTCACTGAGTCATAGTCTTAGGGTCGGGTCAATGGTCGCTGCCAAAGAGAGAGAGAAAAGAAACACTCAGCGTGCACTCTAACCTAGATCAGAATGGTTACCAATTTATCTAATCTGGAAACCTCCCACTGTACCTCAAATTCTCCTCTAAACCTGAAAGAAGAATTAGTCGGGGTCACCCGAGGAGTAAACTAACTCATCAGTGGGAATCGGGATCCAACTATCATCGCATGATAACGTGACGGAATCTGCTCACATCATCACACTCCAGAAGGTATGCGCATATCTGGCAAGTTTCAGTTCTTTTAAAACTCCCGATGTGATTTTTACCCCATGCTCTTATGACCTTGACTTTGGCCAACAAATCATAAGTCACATGTCAAGTTCTACCCGTCATTCTCCAGGTTAATTTGAATCCACCCGTACCTACCCTTGACTTTGGCCAACAAGGCAGTACGACTGTTCCAAACCAACGCATCTATCTATGCTGCATATGAATAATCAACAGCTACCAAACACTGTGCCTTGACTTTGGCCAACAAACACAGCTTGAATACTATTGACTATCCATATGAAACGACGGAGGGCTACGAATGGTTTCTGGCGAAAACCTTTAACGTAATGAACTTGATATCGTTGATGGAACGGATAGCTTTTTAGAAATATAGTGACGAAAACCGTTGCTAAAGAGGTCACTCCCGGTGAAGGGATCTCGGCTCTTTCCCCGTAGAATGAGATGCAGGATATTCCAACTGAATACCACGATGCAAAGCAAAAGTAATCGGCTATAGTGAAGTTATTGCCCTGACGCAAACTTTTGTCCAAGGGGTCACTCCCGGTGAAGGGATCTCGGCCCTTGCCTCGTCGACTGAGGAGCAGGATATTCCAACTGAATACCACGGTGCAAAACAAAAGTGAACGTCCTTACAATAACAGCTTTTTGAAAAGTGTTCCAACAACATCAGATAAGGTTTGTTTTAACTTGCATTGATCCAAATCAACGCAGTCCCATCAATTGATCACACCACAAAGAACGAAAATAATATGACGTACGTATATGCCATCCGCATTCGCCACTGGGTCCCGTCATTACCCGTTAGGTTAGCTAACTAACGACAGAGCGGGGACTGGACTAGCGCGGATGCAAAACATATACAACATCTACTAATATATATACCAATATATTATATTTCGCTCAAGGCGTGAAAGAAAATGCAACATCACAGAAATGTACAGCATCACAGAACAATACAGATATCTGGGATCCCCGGGTTTCACAGAGCCACTACTGAAACCCGACGTTCCCCTGGTCATGTGGATAGCCTGTGCAATGAAATCCTAGACCCCTACGGGCGCGGCAAGTTACCCGCCAAAACCTGAAGCGAGGCAGCCCCCTTCAGCAACGTGAATGGACCACCCAGCACTTCACGGAATCCGGTAACTTGGGCACCCCTCCTGGGTCAACCTGTACCCCCTACGAGTGCGGCGAACAGCCCGCCAATCCTAGAGTGAAGCCCCCTCCGTCTCAATGCCATGAGATACGGGCTTGTTGCCCTCTAGAACCCGGCTACCCGTGCACCCCTCCGCGGGGTAAACCTAGTACAGAAAATAAAATATACATACAACGGGTACATCGACCGCAACCTGGTCGTGCCCTAAAATAATAATACAAACAGGCAGTGACGGCAGTCCACATGTCGGACGCTCGCCCCGCAAAATCAAATGTACATAATACAACAAAAACTGTACTAGCATTGCATCCAGGCTATCCCCCACGACCGATCCGCAACATCACAGCAAAATCACAGAACATCAACGTGAAAATCACGTTCGCAAATCCGTCCAACCGGGCTATAGCAGTTAGACCGGATTTACCGATCGAGTGACATTCACGGTTGCAGATATAATGTAAATACTGTGAAATAATGTGTTTAAAATATCCGATCGATCAAATTCTAACAAGTGGGCCCCCAAGTACTACTGTAGCACATCAAGAAATTCTGGGCCCAAAATTAATATTCCAGAAACCCTAAAATCAACCCAGAGAGCAACTGAAGAAATTTCATGCAGTGATCTCAACATAGTGCGGCGGAACAGCGGCCCAAAGGGGTGTTTGGCCGCGGTTCCGCGCTCCAACTGTGGAATCACTATATCGAATTTCTACAGTGTTCTTACAATTTCTAGTACATCACTTTTCTACAACCTGAAAAAAATTTCGAGCAAGAAAAAATTCAACAGAAAACTGATGTATGTGAAAACGCGGGTTTTTGGAATTTTGGTCGATCGGAAATGTGAACACATTAAACAAAGCTAGACTATGTTAATGGCGAGGCTCTGATACCACTGTATGTGCACGGCGGCGCCCCGGCCGTCAATCCGACGGCCAAATGCGGAAGCGGTGATGAACTTTAATTTTGCGAACTTAGCAAACCGGCACCACCGCGCACTAAACACCCGGATCGAACCATTAACTAGTCCTAGCTAACTACAAGATGGGGAAGAGATATACCGAGTGATCCGAGTCCTCCGGTCTTCTCGTCGTCGTCCCGATCTCCCGCGGAAACTCCGGTCGTCGCCTCCTTGCCGGAAGGGCACCACATCATCTGCATCTTTTACGGGCTCCCGCCTCTATACCGAGGCAACTCGGGCATGAAGCTGGCAAGTCGACATACCCAAGATATGCTGTAGAATGTGTAGGGTTGTGTCTCATTTGGGGTTTTTGTTGCCTTTGTAAATGGAGGAAGAGGTTGAGAAAATTGGTGCTTTCAATTTTTCTAGCAAAGGAAAAAAATATGAGATGAAGAATAATGTCCACCATAACAAATGAAACTCTCTCATATTTCTCTCCCTCTCCCAAAATTGTGGCCGGCCTATCAAGTGAGAAATGGTGGTGGAGTGAAAACATAAAGCAAGAGGGAGGTGAGTGTAGTAAAAGGTGAAAGGTGACCATATCCAAACATCATGATAACAAAAACTCACATCAACTCCAAATCAACTCTAATCACTATTAAAGCAAAAGAAAAGATGGAAAAAGAATATAATGATGATGGTCATATCATAATCTCACAAATGCAAGAAAACCCCTCCACAAAAGTTATTTGCACAATTGCAAATAACCCCCTCCATCGGAAAAGTCCGGCCGGGAAAGAACAAAGGAAAACCGGCCGGAACGAAATGCAATTTGGCAACCCCAGAAAACTGGTCCCGTAATAAATTACAGGAAAAACCCGATGCTGTGCATACACACCCGCATCTGTATTCTGACTGAATACAAATGCAATGAGACAAAATTTACACTGTACTATACTAGGATCCGGCTTAAACCAAAGTCGGCTAGTAATATCCGTCCGATCCTGATCCGTGCAATACCGCACGTATCTGATCGAACCCTGCCATATATCCATACGGCCTCTAGTACAAACCGTCCGATCCTGATCCGTGCAATACCGCACGTATCTGATCGGACCCTGCCATATCTCCATATGGCCTCTACAGCGTTTCGCCCGAAAGCTTGAGTAACTGAATGTGTGGTGGACTCTAAAGACTCGTCAATACAATGGCTGTGGATTTAACCACTAGCACGTCAGAGGTATAAGCCAATACTTGACGGGCTACCAGCTATTGACCAAAAGGGACGTCGATGAGCGAACTCATCCTGATACCCTACTGAGCCTGTCAGTGACAATATCCGTACAGTCCGGTCCGTTCGTCTATGAGCATCGCATGTCGGGCCTAGGGGGTTGGTAAAAGTCAGACCCCCAAAAGCGGTACAAGTCGTGTCGGAGTGTAGCCCAGAACACCCTGAGATACTACTGGAATACCTACCAGTAAATCTCCTGCCTTGGCCAAGGACTTCGTGTAATGGCTCTCCTAGACACAGCGCGACCTCACCCCCAATACCGGGAGAGAAGAACCCCTGAAGATCCGCTCACTGCCTCCATGTGGCTCGGGACTGTACCCAACTAAAACCTGTTTGCACGTCTCCTTTGAGCGTGGTAGGGTAGTAATCAAGGTACAGTGGGAACTCACACGAGACAAATGACGATCCCCAGGTCGATGAACTAACCTGTACACATGCTACCAGGGAACTGCTATCTGACGTCAGGTATAAAACCAACTAGCATGTTCCCGGCGAGTCCTGTCCGGAGTACTCATAACCCAATGAGCACCTGTATACATCTTAGGTGAACCAACTGACACCAGTGGCTTGTGAGACCGGCCACCGCCCCTCGTCGGGGTCTCGACTGTATACACTAGTCTACTCTGGAGTATCAATGCCCTGTCTCGAAACTCCCACGACTAGGGACCATTTAAGGATGTGCTTATAGACCCCCAGCTCCCACTTATATGATCGCCCTCATACTGCTGGTGGTCAAGCAAGAATCCTAGGGGCTTTACCAACGTGTAATAGCGACCTGTCAGGTCACCTAAAGCAGTACACGATGATAAAGGTAAACCAGATAGCATACTATCATCTCGAATAAGACTGTCTTACCGGGATAGGTCCTCCCTCAATCATTGCAATCACGTGCATGTGATCCAATAATTAACTCTGAGGGCACTATCTCCAACAAAATCTACTCACCTGGTCCTCGTTTGCCGAAATCGATGTTGCCATGCGCTTGCTTGTCTTCTCAAATTCCTCGTGAGGGTACCTACGTAACATGACACATCGCATCGCATTAAAATCTGACTCATGACCAAAACGACACACGAATCTCACATAGGTCAAAACCTATGGTTTGCTTTCTCAAATCAACCCAAAAACTTTCGACATCGGCGTACAAACGCCGAGTGATCGCGAAAAACTCAAATACACTAATCGTGGTTCCAAAACTCACTAATTATATAAGAAATAAGTTTTAATTTATCAAAACTATCAAATTAAACAAATCATTTTATTTCCCAAAAAAGCAAACTAGTTAGCACAAATTCCCATTTTGGTTCAAAACTTGATGTTTTATCCAATCTAAATATTTTAACGATTCTAATGGCCAAAATGCTCATTAAATATCATAACTAGGTCATACAAATCATTTCCATATTTTTAGTCTTACTAATTATCATCAACTAAAAATTCAAGTTTGCAAAATATCAATTTTTTAACACTTTTTAAAGCAAAATTCACAATTTAACAATTAAGCTTAGTTTTGCATATTTTAAATGGTTAAACCACTCATGGAAACCTTAATGATGTGCTAAAAACCCTAACTAGATTTTAATCCCACATTTTAGTTAAATTTCTAAAACCTAGTTAGCAATTTAGCATAATTATCACAATTTTAAACTAACAAATTAGCAACTAGTAACCAATTTAGATTTTGCATTCAATTACATGTCAATCTCCTCAACACAACCATAATCTCACTACACAAAACCCCAATTTGAATTCAAACCCCTCTCTTGAAATCTCAAGTTTGAAGTAGGAACCTATAATTAAACACCAATTATGCTAAATTTAAGTAAGTAAACAACAATTTAAGCAAAATGGTTAGAAATTATACCCAATCAATTTGAAGATCCCACAAGCACACTTAGCCTTCCAAATTGAAATCTTGTTCCCTAGATCCATACTAGAATAGCCAAATTAAAATGGGTAGGGATTAGATTTTGGAGTTGTGGGGTTTTTGATGGATTTTTGAGGCAAAATAAATGAATTTTTCCAAAAGAAGAGATGGGGATTTGGGGAGGGGGGCTGCTGTCGATGGAGGATGGCTCGGCCATATTGGGTGAGGGGGGAGAGAGAGAATGAGTGAGGTTTGAATATGAGACAAAATTCCAAAGTCAACAAGTCCATACTCTTTTATCTATTCTCTTTCTTTTCATTTCTTTTTGTTTTCTTTCAAACTAAACTAGAAGTGTGAGGTGTGTGGGTATGGGGCTGCCATGGGCTCAGCCAATGATGGCAAGTGGGGGGGTGTGAGTGTGGGGTGAAGGAAAATGATAAATGTTATACCCCAGATTTCCATTTAACTTATTTTCACCATTTAAGCATTTTTCTTTGATATTTTCTAAAACCGTCTGACAATTTCATTTCATTCCAAAAACAATATTTTACATGTTAGTTTAATGTGTCATGTTGCAAAAAATTTGTATTAACCCATTCCAATTTGTAATTTTCCCTAATTAAATGTATTAGTGACGGCTTAAAATAATATTAAAATAATTAATTTCGGAAAAAATTTCAGTAATTTAGAAATTTTACCAGTGGCTCAATAAACCCCAAATACTAGCAATTTCATAGCTAGAATATGTATATTTAATTTTATATTAAAAGATATTTATATTTTGAATTTTTATGGAAAACCCCCTTATTTTACCGATTTTTCCAAAATTTCACCGAAACGATTTTCAAAACGTTACAGCACCACTGGCTATCCACCGCGATAATCCAACCATAACATCAACACAACACGAAACATCAACGTGAATATCACGATCGCAAACCCGTCTAATTGAACATATAGAAAGTAGTCGAGTTGTACCACTCAATGATAGTCACAGTCACAGATATATCACATGCACTGATAAACACACACTTAGAATTTTGATCGACTAAACTTTCCCAAATTGGCCCCAATTGCAAATCGAGCACTCAAATGAATCTGGGACAAAACAAAATATACCAATAATCAAATTTCCATGTATTATAGTGCCAGAAAAAATTTGGCGCCATTTCAACATAAAAGCGCCGCGGAACCGCCGCTAGCCCATAGGTCCCAGGATCGAAACCTGGCTCTGATACCAAGATGGGTTTTGCCAGTGCCCTGACCATCTACCGTGGCCGATGCGGAACAAAAACTGGCGTTCAAAAATTTTGGCGCTAACTAAACCCGCCCCAAAATTGAACCATAAACCTATACTAGCTAACAACAAAGTGCTAAACTACAAGGTAAGGATGGTTATACCTAATGAACCAAGTCCTTCGGTCTTCTACTATCTCCTAAGCTCCTTAAAGTCGCAGATCGAATTTGGTTGCCGGTCTTCCTCCATCCATGATGATCCACCCGAGGGAGTGCAAGCTCCAGTCTCGCCTAGCGAGGCAACCGATGCTCCAAGGTTGCTAGCAATGGAGAGTGGAAGTGTAGAATTATCTCACTATATTTTTCTCTCATAGGAAATGCTCAAAAGAACAACCAAAAGATGAAGAAGGAGGTAAGGAAGACAATGGCATGAGTAACCATGGAAATGGCTAAGTCTCAAGAGTGAGAGTGATCAAGTGAAGAAAGAATGAAATCCAAGATGGCATGTAGTGAGAATGGCTAAGTCATTTGCAACCATACAAACAAAAATATCTCTTTCAATTTTTACCATTAAACAAATGAGAAACATGCTTCTCTACATGCTAAGCCATGCCCATGTCAACTCACCCCTCCACCTCATTTCCTAAATTGATTTTCTAAAAAGAAAATCAAATAATGAGGTGGCCATCTTCTAGAAGTTATTCCGTATAAATACGAAATGCAACCCGGTACACGTATCGAAATACATATACGCATATTCATACAAAAATACGAATAGCCAAGAGAGAAAATGAATAGTGAACAATAATATTAGAATACATACATATATATATATATACACACACATATATAAATTATTAAATCAAAACCTGATTTAATAATCCGGCTTAGTCCTAAGCCGCTAGTATTATCAACCGTCCGATTAAAGTCTCTGCAGCCTGTACACATATTTAATCGGACACCTGTATGTACCAACATACGTCATCTACACCATATCGCCTGAACCGTGAAAACCCTCTGTGTGGGACTCTGAAGACTCATTAATACGCTGATAGTGGGTTTAACCACAAACACGTCGCTGTATGTAATGGCTACCCAGGTATTGAGCGAAAGGAAGGCCGACGAGCAAACTCATCCAAACCCTTACTGAGCCTGACATTGACAATCTTCATACAGTCCGGTCTGTTCGTTTAAGAGTATTGCATATCGAGTCTAGGGGTGGATAAAGTCAGACCCCTAATAATGCGACATTTCATGTCGGTATGAAGTCCATCACCACCTGAGAAACAACTGATCCTAGATCAGTAATTCTCGACTACCATGGCCAAAGATTTCTGGTGATGGCCACCCGTGCACAATGCGACATCAATCCCCAATACCGGGAGAGACGAATCCCCGACGATACGCTCACTGCCTCCATGTGGCTCGGGACTGTACCCAACTAAAACCTGTTTGCACGACTCCTTTGAACCGTGGTAGGGTAGTAATCAAAGCACACTGGGAACTCACACAAGTCAAATGACAATCTCAGGTCGACAGACTAACCTATACTCATGTCACCTGGGAACTGCAATATGACAATAGGCATAATACCATCTAGCTGGTTCCCGGGGAGTCCGTCCAGTATACTCATAACCCAATGAGCACCTCTATACTATCTTAGATGACTAACTGACACTAATGGCTTGTGAGACCCGCCACCGTCCCTCGACGGGGTCACGATAAGTATACACTAGTCTACTCCGGAGAATCGATGCCCGGTCTCGATACTCCCATGACTAGGGACATTTAAGGATGTGCTTATAAACCACCCATCTCCCACGTATATGATCGCCATCATAATGTTGGTAGTCAAAAAAGAATCATATGGACTCTATCAATATGTAATAGTGATCTGTAATGCCACATAATGATGTACATGATAATAAAAACAAACCAGATAGCATACTATCATCTCGAGTAAGACTGTTCTACCGGTATAGGTTCTCCCTCAATCATTACAATCGCGTGCCTGCGATTCAATAATTGACTTGAGCGCACTATATCCAACAACTTTCGTGTTGCAACATTTTTAAAAAAAAAGATCTAAGATCTAAGAAAGTCAGCATACATGGCTCTGATACCAATGTAGCAAAAAGGTGCATAGTTATATAAATAGATGCAATCATAGCAGAGGAAGCAATCATATATCTATATAAGAGTTTTACAGATATACCTGATTCGATGGTGGAATCGTTATCCTCACCCATGTCACGTTCTTGATCCTGATTCTCTCGCCTCTACGCAACGGCCGGAAGGAAACCACACTCTAATCGACCGAGAATCCCCATGTAATCACCCTGCTAACCAACCCTAGTAGATCAAAAATAATGGAAGAAGATGACTGCTCACAAGTTAGATCTCCTAGATCGGTTTTTTTAACTAATCTCTTAATTAATTAATCCCCAATACTATAAAAGTGCTCAAAGGTCACGAGGCTTTCGTCACGGTTCAAACTGTGACCATTTTATTGTAATGGTCGTAAAAGAATTGGTTACTTTGTGAACCGTGACCAATTGCATAATGTAGTGGACCCCACAACCCTGGCGCAATAAAACCCAACTCCCTCATCCAAAATTCCCTCGAGCCCTAATTTTTTCCCCTCCCCTGCCCTAAAAATTTCCCCCAAATTTCTCCCTCCTATGCACCTTCATGCCGTCGATCGATCAATCGAAACTCTCCGGTGTCTAGGCACCTTTCCTCTCGACATCTCAAATCTCTCTCAAATTCGGCCTTTCTTCCGAAGCTCAAAGCACGCCTCCGGAGCTCTCCTCTGTTGATCGAAACTGCCCTGGCCACTATCTCCGGACATTGAAGGTCGCCGCCGCTCGATCGAGCTCGTCGAAGCTCAACGTCGGTCAAAGCTTGCTCATCGAAGAGGTAAGTATAAATTAACCATTTAAATTTTATTTTTTTTATTTAATTTTAATTGTTGTGCACGATTGATCCAACAAATTTTGTTGTCGCATGTTGTTGCTGCTGCTATTGTTATTGGTGTTGCTGGTGTTTTTGTTATTGTTGTTGTTGTTGCCGAGCCCCCTCTCGAGTTGGCCGGCCGGATAATGGTTAAGGTTTGGGTTTTGGTTGGGGGTTAATTAGGGTTGATCGAGTTAGGGTTATGGTTTTAGGGTTAGGGCTGGGTTAAGGGTATGATTAGGGTTTGGGTTAATGGTAGGGTTAATTATAGGTAATGGTTAGGGTTAGGTTTAAGGTTCGGGTTCGGATAATTTGGCAAATTTTTGTAGGTATTTTATTGAAAAAGCAACAATAGTTTACAGTGTTTTAGTGAAAAACAACGGTAGTTAATGGTATTTGAGGGAAATTTATAGTAATTTAGTTAATTCAAGTATATGGATGGTTTATTTAAATTTTTTAAAGTAGTTTAGTGAAAACCCAACAATAATTAAGGGTATTTTAGTGTACTTTACTGAAATTAAAAAAATAGGTTACTTAGGACACTCGTTAAGGTAGTTTAGTGACAAAACAATAATAACAAAGGGTAGTTTAGTGAAACATTATAAGGTATTTTATAGTAATGTAATAAATGTGTGTGTGTATGCTTGTGTGCGCGCGCGCGCGCATACACACACAAGCATACATACACACACACACACAAGCGCACGCGCAGAGAGAGAGAGAAAGAGTCATACAAATAAGGAAAAAACTTAATTCATCATTATTCTTCTCTACATAGAACTCTTGTCAAATTCCATCCTAACCATAACCCCAGATATACATACTCGGATATTCACTAACAGACACACACACAAACACATATGAACAAGGCTAAACCCTAATTCATCATCATTCTCCTCTATATTGAAATCTTGTCAAATCCCATCCTAACCTTTTCCCTAAATCCAAAATTCTAAACTCGATTAAGAAAACCCTAATCTTTAAAAAAATTACTCTAAACTTAGAACTTCAAAACCTTGTATTTGAAACATAAACGTAAAACTAATTAAAATCAAATTCTAAACTAAGTGTATGATTTTCGATGATAATATGAAATTTTCATATTCTCATCGATAATTAATCATATGTGAAAATGAAAATGTGACTTAGTTCCCGTCTATCGGTTAACATACGTTTGGTATTCATCGTGACATAAAACTACATGATGGTTGTTAAACACCAGACATTATCGTTCGGTTTCTAATAACCGTCATATAGTCTATATGATGAGAATTAATATTCGATCATATGATAATCAATAGATTTTTCCAGTGTGGACAAGTTAGGAATGTATAAAGCAATCACCTGTATTCACGTGTGTTTTTCATTCGTTTCGGGACATTTCGTCGGTACCTTGTCGCTAGTTGTCCATATACAATGATGAATTAGTTATTTGTTTCAATGATGTTTCACAGCATTGAAACGATTATCTATTCTATTACAGTGTACTCGGAGAACATCGGGGAGGTGCTGATTAAATTTTCTCGAAACGGATGAAAGCACAAGTGAATGGGTGTATGTTTTATACATTCTTAACAGAATAGATGCCTTACCCCTATAGCCGTTACTCTCGACATCCAATAAAGAACATTTAATATTATCATCATCTTTCTTGGAAGAAGAATCCAACTCTCGAGCTTTGAGATTAGAAGGAGAAAGTTCTCAATAGGAGTTTGAGAAGAGCCCAATCCAATAACAATTTAAACCAAACATAACGAAGTTGTCGATTAAACTTAACGCTAACTCTTTTTATTATCCGTCTATCTCGTATTTGTCACGAAATGTTAATTCCATGACTCTTATTTATAGGAACCATGCTACGTTCCATTTTCTTCCAATATGGTGTTCCCGTACCTCCACGACAAGAATTGGATGTACGTTGACATTTCATCGAGAGCCACTGATTTTTTCCATAATGGTATTTAATTTTTCACCGATTTTTCCGACGAACGTCTTGGGATACTGAAAAAGCACGAAATCTATTGTCCTTGCAATAAATGTATGAACACGCGATTGTAGAAGAAATCGGATGTTGAGTTACACATCATGAAAACGGTTTCCTTAGATATTACACTAAGTCGGATGTTCATGGAGAAAAGGACAATGGAAGGCAAGTACAAGAGACGGAAAACGAATTTATTGAAACGGAAACCAAAGAGTGATAAGGGATAGTAGAAGAAGAGGATGAAGACGAGAAATGGCAATTTGAAGAAGACGAAGCCGTTGAAGACGATGATGCTATGTTCGCGTCAGTCGATGACATGGATGGGTTTATAAATGCCGCTGGACATCCTTATAATACGGAAAGCATAGGACCTACGTTATTAGAGAAATACATGGTTTCCTCAAGAATCTCTCTATATCCAAATTGCAAAGGGTTTTCGATACTATCTTTTTTCGTACGTCTCTTCCAGATCAAGTGTAAGAAAAGATGGAGTGACCAGTATTTCACCGATCTCTTAGTATTGTTGAAGGAATTTTTTCCCGACAGAAATGAAGTGTCACCAAGCTGGTACGAGGCGCAAAAAATAATCACAGATATCGTCCTAAAGTGTGAGAAAATACATGCATGCGAGAATAACTTCGTTTTGTTTTGAAAAGAAAACGCCGCACTCCAAAGATGCCCAGTGTGCGGAAAAAGCCGATTCAAGCCTAAAAAGACTCTCGTTCGAGTGATGTGTCCATGAAGATTTTTCGTCATTTTCCGTTAATACCGAGTCTGCAATGGTTATTTATGTGTGAAGAGATGGCATCCAAAATGCAGTGACACCATTAAATGCCTCGTGAAAAGGGAAAAATGAGTTATCCTAGAGATTCGATATCATGAAAAAATTTAGATGAATAACATCATTCATTTAGCACAGACTCTCATAACGTGAGGCTGAGAATTGCGAGCGATGGTTTCAGTCCATTTGGGATGGTTCCCGGCAGGCGTACTCACAGTACTTGGCCCGTTGTGGTGACTATATACAACCTGCCGCCATGGAAGAGTATGACACAATCTTATTTTACGTTGGTGCTTTTAATCGATGGTCTCTCGTCTCCTGGGAAAAACATTGACGTGTATCTTCAAACCTTGATTGATGAGTTAAAGTTGCTGTGGGAAACTGCTGTTAGAACCTATGAAGCAGATGATAAACATTTTTTTCAGATGCATGTTGTTTTGTTGTGGATGATTAATGATTTTCCTGCCTACGGTATGCTATCGGGGTGGACAACTCAAGATAAGCTTGCTTTGCCTGGTTCTCAATCCAAACGAGCAGCGTACGCTTAAAGTTTACCGAGAAAGAGTCGTTTATGGGTCACCGACGGTTCTTACCTATAACTCACAGATTCAGAAGGGTCATAAAGAAATGATCAATGGCAAAACGAAGACCGGTATACCGCCTGAATTATTGTCCGGTAACGATATACTGAAACAATGGAGAGGTTATCGGAATATCACATTCGGAAAGAAATAAAACAAAGATGCATTGTCATGCCCATCTGGCTGGAAGAATCTTAATGGTTTATTCCAAGTTCCGTACTGGTCTGATCTACCGCTGCGCCACAATTTAGATGTCATACATATCGAGAAAAGCGTCTCCAAGCACATCATCAATGTTCTGCTATGTAAAGATGAAAAAACGAAAAATAATCTCAACGCCTGTCACAGATTTGGGTCACGGTTCTCTTACGGTTTCAACCGTGAACAAAAAGACTTTTGTTCACGGTTTAAACAGTGAACAAATTCCTACTCCGCTGTAGAGGCCTTTAGTATATTTTTTTAACCCTGGCCCCATATGTCATATCTATATATATATGGGCGGATATTGGGTTGGATGAAGCCTAATAGCCAACACTAATATTAGGAAGGAAACTAGCGTGCTTTTAGATTACTAAATAAATTAATTACATGAAAGTAAAAGGAACTTGCAATGTGAAATTGGTTTGTCGTGTAAAACTAATCATTACTTATTTAATCTAGATCCTTTTTTTTCTCTTTCTCGTACTCCTATCCTAGGACATTGCATGCTTTTTTCAGCAAATTAAATGCATGGCTGAATGAAGATACTCAACATTGGTGATTTCCAGGATCATGACACGTGGCAGATGACGTGTCCCAGAACTCAGAAGAAAGGGCCATAGGGGCCGACCAGGCCACACCTGTGCCCGACCTGTAAGCGCAAGCTGGCTCTCCTCAGAGCCCCCTAGAAATTGGCCTCCTCGGCCTCTCAGCTCGCCCCGAGCTGCACAGGACAAAGATTCCTCAGCCCTCTCGCTCGTTCTCGAGCTCCCCAGCCGAGGCCATCTTCCTCGATCCTCCGACCGAACAACTCAACCGCTCACAGACGTAACCGCCGCTCCGCGAATCTTGCCATGTGCAGATTCTCCGCCGGCAACATCCTACGTTCCACGCCATCGTGATCCCTATTAATGGGCGATCCGCTCTTCACGCAGGCGTGACGTCGGGAGCGTGACTGCCGGCGAGATCTTCGCGCCTGCTGCTGCGTACTGCCGCCACTATATAAACCCCCATCACAGAGGGGTCAAGTAAGCCAATTTTTATCCCACTTAGCCGTTACTCTGCTCGGATCTAGTGCTAACTTGATCGTCGGAGGGTCCTCGGTGGTACCAAACCACACCGGGACTTCTTTGTAGGTACTCGGCGTCAAACTCCTCAAACCACCAATCTCCTCAAAACCCATTTAGACCCACACGCGACAGGAGACCACCTTCAAAATCCACCGGGAGATCGACGGAAGACAACATCTGATGGAGACCTGAAAAGGACTTCCATCAGTTGGCGCCGTCTGTGGGAACCTCTCCACAAAACACAAAGTTGGCCTTCCGATCTCCGTCCACATGGCAACCGATCCCCCCTCCCCGCTGGCTGCCGTTTCACAGATTCTGGTGACCGCCCGAGCAAAAGGGGTAGGGTCCACGAGCCTATCACCTTTGGCGACGGAGACCTTCACGGCATCTCCATGCCCCACAACGACCCTCTGGTGATCACAGCCCGGATCCACCGGTACGAGGTCCACCGGATACTTGTCGACTCTGGCAGCTCGGCAAACATCCTCTTCCACGACTGCTTCCTACGCATGGGGTTTACCCCAGCGGACCTGGGGCTAACCTCACACGTCCTGTCAGGGTTCACTAACCACTCCATTCCCGCGCAAGGGATGGTCACCCTGCAGTTCAACATCGGTGAGCCCGGCCATACCCGTACGTTGCCTGTGGACTTCATCGTAGCAAAGGTCCCATCTGCCTACAATGTCCTCCTCGGCCGCCTGACGCTCAACTCACTCCAGGCCCAGATATCGACCTACCACCTGGCGATGATGTTCCCTCTCTATCAGGGCGGAATAGGTCGAGTCTACGGAAACCAGCGGATCGCGAAGGTATGCCTTACCGAAACATCTTCATCCGAGCAACTGACTGACGACGCTGAAGGAAAAAATGACATCAAGGGTTCCTTGGACACCCGAGATGAGCAGAAGGAGGTCCGGGGAATGCCGGTCGAACCACTGATCGAGGTGCCCCTCACCAAAGGAGACGATGAAAAAACCGTCCGGGTCGGATCACTCCTGACAGGGGCTCAGCGAGACGACCTGGTCAGCTTCCTCAGAAATAACTCCGACGTATTCGCCTGGGCGCCCGCCAACATGCCCGGGATCGACCCCAAAATCATTTCTCATAAGCTCGGAGTTGATCCTACGGCCCGACCCGTCAGACAGAAAAAGCGGAGCTTCGCCCCAGTCAAGTAGAAGGCTATCGAAGATGAGATTGATCGACTTCTCGCCGCCAACTTCATCCGGAATGTACCGTACTCGGAGTGGCTGGCAAACATAGTCCTGGTCAAGAAGTCAAGCGGGAAGTAGCGCATGTGCGTCGACTTCACCGACCTCAACAAGGCCTGCCCCAAGGACAACGATCCGCTCCCTCGGATAGATCAGCTCGTCGACAGCTCAGCCGACCACGAGCTGTTGAGCTTCATGGATGCTTTCTCCGGCTACAACCAGACCCATATGAATCTAGAAGATGAAGATCTCACCGCATTCACAACGGACCGGGGGGTATATTGCTACAAGGTGATGCCCTTCGGCCTTAAGAACGCCGGGGCCATATACCAGCGGTTGGTCAATCGCATGTTCAAGCCATAGATCGGCAGGAATATGGAGGTCTACGTTGACGATATACTCGTCAAATCCGTCTAAGCGGTAGACCATGCCAGGGATCTGGGCGAGGCCTTCGAAGTGCTCCGCAAGTTCAAGATGAAGCTGAACCCCGCCAAGTGCGCATTCGGAGTCACCGGGGGAAAGTTCCTCGGGTTCATGGTCACTCACCGTGGAATCGAAGCCAACCCAGAGAAAATTGACGCGATCCTCAACATGGCCGCGCCCAAAACCAATGTCGAGATCATGCAGCTCACAGGATGAATCGCCGCTCTGAGCCGCTTCATGTCTAGGTCAGGAGAGAAATGCCTCCCGTTCTTTAAGGCCCTGAGGAAGATCCTGAGGTTCGAATGGTCGGGGAGTGCCAAACCGCCTTCAACCAATTGAAGAAGCACCTCGCGACGCCGCCACTGCTCACCTGACCCATTGAAGGAGATGAGTTGTCGCTGTACCTGGCGGTATCCGATCAAGAAGCAGGCTTGGTGCTCGTCCGGGAGGTCGAGAGAGCGCAGAAGCCGGTGTACTATGTGAGCCACGTATTTAAGGACGCGGAAACGAGGTACCCAGCCATAGAAAAGATTGTCTTAGCCCTCATAGTGGCCTCAAGCAAGCTGCGGCACTACTTCCAAGCACACACCATCATCTTCCTTACCGAGCGCCCGTTGGGAGCCATTCTTGCGTCCCCAGAATCCTCGGGCTGCTTAGAAAAGTGGAAGTGGGAGTTATCCCAGTTTGATGTGAAATATCGCCCGAGGCATGCCATCAAAGCACAGGCCCTGGCCGACTTCATCATTGAGTGCACTATCCCCCTCAAGGAACCGGAGTCCGCGCCGCCCCCCGCGACTCAGTGTCCCGACGCGGGGAGGCCTAACTCGGTTCCTGAGTGGATCATCTACGTTGATAGATCTTCAACCAAAGAAGGGTGTGGTGCCGGCCTTATTATCTGGGGCCCGAATGAAGCAGAAATGGAGTACTCTCTGAAGCTCGGTTTCAAGGCCTTGAACAACGCAGCAGAGTACGAGGCCCTCCTGGCCGGACTGCACATGGCTGCCAGGCTGGGGCTGAAGATAATTCGAATCCGCGGCGACTCGGCCCTTGTTGTCAGACAAGTGACTGGCTGCTTTGAAGCTCGGGAGCCTCTGATGGTGAAATACCTGGACGAGGTGAGGAAACTCTGGAGAAACTTCAAAGAAGTCTAAGTATAACAAATAACCAGGCAGCTGAATGCCCAAGCCGATGCCTTGAGCAAGCTGGCTTCATCATACTCAGCCAACAATAAGTGGTCCATCCTTTTCGAAACCTTGCCTCAGCCCAGTGTGGAAGACGGAGTAGCCAAGCTCCACGTGTATGCGGAGCGAGAAGGCGACCAAGATTGGAGGAAACCCCTCGTGGAATTTCTGAAGGACGGTGCACTCCCGAATGACCGGGGGGCCGCCCGCCGCCTCCGGGCCAAAGCTCGCCACTTCATCTGGAGCAATGGAAATCTTTACAAAACGTCCTTCACTCAACCCTTGCTCCGATGCGTCGACCCCCACGAAGCCGACTACGTCCTCCGGGAAATCCATGAAGGGGTTGGCGGTGCGCACCAAGGGGCCCGAACCTTGATCCAAAAGGCGTTGCTCCAGGGGTACTACTGGCCCACTATTCATGAGGACGCCCAGAAGCTAGTCAGAAGATGCATGAGTTGCCAACTCCACGGCAGCATCCCTCGCCTCCCCGCCACTGAGCTGACCGCCCTAACATCCTCATGGCCATTTGCCCAGTGGGATTGGACATGATCGGCCAGTTCCCAACCGGTATAGGCGGGTACAAATACGTCCTCGTCGCAGTAGACTACTTCACCAAGTGGATCGAGACCATCCCTATCAGAAAACCGGACGCTACCACAACCATCAAGTTCCTGCAAAAAAATCTGATACTCCGGTTCGGCATCCCGAGATGTATCATCACCGACCACGGGACGAACTTCAAGAACAAGAAAGTGAAGGACTTCTGCAAAGAATACCATATCCTCATGAAGTTCGCCGCGGTCGCGCATCCCTAATGTAATGGGCAGGCCGAAGTCGCTAACCGAGACGTCCTCCGGGGTCTTCGAACCCGCCTGGAAGGGCGACAAGGCAATTGGGTCGAAGAATTACTCCGGGTCTTATGGGCCCTGCACATGTCAAAGAAGACCCCCACCGGGGAAACCCCCTTCAGTCTCTGCTACGGGACCGAGGCGATGGTCCCAGCGGAGATCGGGATACCCAGTCATCGGGTCGAGCACTTCGACGATGATGCGAATACCTCGGCGCTATGAACCAACCTGGACATCTTGTTGGAGAAGAGAGACCAGGCCCAGATCAGAGCCGCCGCTTATCAGCAGCAAACGACCTGATACTACAACGCTCGGGTCAAGCACCGCTCCTTCCAGACCGGGGATCTGGTCTTACGACGAAACGAGTTCGTTGATCAAGGCAGGCTACACAAGTTCTCCCCGAGGTGGGACGGTCCTTTCCTCGTCTCTGAAGTGCTCCCCGGCGGGGCCTATCGCCTGCAAGATGCGGACGGGCGCAAGCTCCCGCGGCCTTACAACGCCGAGAAGCTCAAGCTATACCAGTGAGGCCAAGGCCAACAAGTGTATACCCCTTCTTTCACAAAGACGATGTAAACGCTTTTCGAAAATCCTTTCCATTCGAATAAAGAAATGTCGAAACATTGCAAATAAAGTTTTGTCTTTGCGATCCAAAGCCCTCCTTGAAGGCAGCTCAGCAGCTACCCTGCTCGGCTATCCCTGGATGGTAGCTTCCTACCACGACCGACAGGGATCACAAAGCCCTCCCAGAGGTAGTCGAGCCCGAGGATCCCTCGCTCGGCTATCCTTCAGGAAAAAAGCCCTTGCCAAGAGGCACCGGGCAGAAACCCTGCCCGGCCAAGGGTCCTTAGTAGGCTTCTTACAGCCCCTCCCACGCTAAGGACCAAAGACCTCCCAGAGGCAGTCGAGTCCTTGCTCGGCTATCTCCGGCTGGTAGCTTCCTACCACAACCGACAGGGATCAAAGTCCTCGCCAAGAGGCACTGGGCAGTAACCCTGCTCGGTCCCTGTTCTGAAGGATCAAAGCCCTCGCAAGAGGCAACCGAGCAGCTACCCTGCTAGGTCATCTCCGGCTGGTAGCTCCCTACCCATGACGCCAGGGATCGAGGCCCTCGCAAGAGGCACCCGAGCAGCTACCCCGCTCCTTCATCCCAGGCTGGTAGTTGCCTACCCATGACGCCAGAGATCCAAGCCCTCGTCAAGAGGCAACCGCGCAGCTTCACTGCCCGGTCATCCTTAGCTGGCTTCTTACAGCCCCTCCAAACGCTAAGGACCAAAGTCCTCCCAGAGGCAGTCGAGTCCTTGCTCAGCCATCCCCGGCTGATAGCTTCCTACCACAACCGACAGGGATCAAAAGTCATCGCCAAGAGGCACTGGGCTGTAACCCTGCTCGGTCCCCATCCTGAAAGATCAAAGCCTTCATAAGAGGCAACCGAGCAGCTATCCTGCTCGGTCTGTTAGTGTATATGCCCTAGAGGCCATTACTGTATCATACTAGTTTGTATATTACTTAATGGAAGCTTGGGATATTCACCTTTGTATAGACAATCTTGCTCAAAATAGTAGTATGCTACTTGGTTTGTTTCTACTTCAATGTGTGTACATGTGTTTCGTTTAACATATCGCCTATACACATTAGTGGAGCCCTTAGGATCATTGCTTGATTACCAGTGTTGTGATGGCAGTCACACTCGTGGGGGCTGGGTAATCTACAAGCACATCCTTATACAGGTCCCTAGTCATAGGACTATCGAGACAGGGCATCGATGCTCCGGAGTAGACTAGCGTATGCGCTTCTCATCCCAGCAGGGGAGACGGTCTGTCCCACAGCCTTCAGTACGTCGTACTTGAGATAGTATGCGGGTGCTCGTTAGGTTACGAGTACACTGGACAGGACTCGTCGGGAACTGATTGGTTGGTACTATACCTATCGTCAGTCGTCAGTTCCCAGGTGACATGAGTACAGCTTAGTCCGCTGACTTGACACTGTCACTTCGCCTCGAGTGTGTTCCCACTGTACTTTGATTACTACCCTACCACGGCTCAAAGGAGTCGTGCAAACAGGTAGTAGTTGGGTGCAGTCCCGAAGCACTTGGAGGCAGTGACGGTTAGACAGGATTCGTCTCTCCCGGTATTGGGAGTTGATATCGCGCTATGTCAAGGAGAGCCATTACACACAGTCGTCCCTGGCCAGGGCAAGCGAGATATACTGGTAGGTTTCCAGTGTTATCTCAGGGTGTTCTAGGCTACACTCCGACACGACTTGTACCGCTATTAGGGGACTGACGTTTACAGCCCCCCTAGGCCCGCCATGCGATATTCTCAGACGAACAGACCGGACTGTACGGAGACTGTCACATTCAAGCTCAGTAGGAGTTCAGATGGGTTTCACCTCGTCCGTCTTCTTATCGGCATCTACCTAGGGGCCGTTACGCACAGCTAGTGCCCTTGCGGTCTGTGGTTAAACCCACTGCCAGCGTAGTGTCGAGTCTTTAGAGTCCCACACAGAGAGCTATTCGCCTTTAGGCAAAAGAGTAGAGGTCACATGGTTTTGCGACAGGTCGCATGGTTTTGTGACAGGTCGCATGGTTTTGCGACAGGGTTCGGTCACATCCGCACACATGTGCACGTTTAGTGACCGGGCAGTTATTACTAGCGGGCTTTGGTTTATGCCAGATCCTAGTATACGTTTTGGGATTGGTTTTATCTCGGTTGTATTCGTGTTCCCCGGAACGCGGATGCGGGTGTGTATGCACAGTTGACAGAGACAGAGGCAGAAGATTCTCATTAGAGTTGTTGACTGTTGACTTTTGCTTAACCCTGATGAGAATTAGAAATATGATTAACAATAATATTAATTAAGTATTATAGTGATATGGTTAGGGTTGAAGGGTTGACCTTGTTGACTTGTTGACTTTTGTTGACCGGTTGACTAGGTTGGACTTGTTGACCACCATCATGACAATGGCTATCATTTGTTTGCATTGACTTTGGCTTGCTTGTTTTGTTCACAAATTGCATTTAATGCAAGAAATGATATTGCCATTTGATATGATAACAACCATCACATAATACTCAATTATCATTATTTGTTATCATGATTTTGGATTATGAGAGGTTGGATGGAAAAAGTCTTGCTCACTTTTTTCATTTTGCTTTCTCTCTCTTGAGCTCTCTCATCCTCAAGCTCTCCCTCTTCCTCTTGCTCTCTCTCTAGTTCAAGGTTCTACTTGTCTCATGTGTTGAGAAGGAAGAACCATATAGATAAAACCCAAAACACTTCTCTACTCATCCTAGTTCATAAGGCCTAGCAAGCCAAGTGTTCTAGTTTTTTCAAGTTTGAAGTAGAAGCCAAAAGGTAGAAGTTTTCGGGTGGATCCATCTTCGGCGCGAGGAGACGACGAGGTGAGGGCGATCCGAACACCGCAAGGAGTTGAAGACGAAGGAGTTCAAGTAAAGTATAACCCCCTAACCGAGTAAGTAAAACTCCTAGCTAGGTTGTTAGGTAGTCGTTTAACAAAGATCCGTATTTTGAGTCCATGTTACCACCCTAAGAAAAATCGTTTTTCATCATTTCCGCAACCCCAAAGAATCGGGGAATGGTAGCATGGACTTACAGTGGTATCAGAGCTAGGTTAAACACTATCTAACATGTTAGCAAAGTAACTAGAATTTCAATCGGAGAAAAGTCACGAAACACGCCCGAAATGTCTACTTTCTGCCGAATTTTTTTCTGTTCCAAAAATTAATAAATCTTACCTTAAAATTCGGCCCAGGGTTTTTACATCTCACTGTAGAAAAATTGTCCAGAGAGTCGATCAACACGCCGCGGAACCGCGACAGGAGCTTGCTCCCGCTGCGGATCCGCGGCCAAGTTGACTCGGCCGTGGGCGATTTTTCCTGCAGTGTGTTCAGAGGGGTGTTTTGGGATTTTTACAATATGTTTTTTCAGCCCAGATTTTCCAGAAAGCAAAATTTGTTTTTGGGGCTTAAAAATCTGTATTTTGATCGAACTTCTAAAGACTAAAGCTAACGGGTTTATATCTGTGATGTGATATATGTATTGAACGTCTGCTAATCGCTATACGTCGATTAGTGGGGGTTATACATATCTGTGATCTGTAATGTTGATGGTATGTGTATATGAATTCATTGGATTGTCGCGGGTGAATAGCCGGGGGTTGTGAGATGAGAGTTTTCTTTTCTTTCAATTCATGTAATTTGTAATTGATGTAATATTATTTATATGGCCGCACAACCGGGATGAGGTTGTAGCCGTCATTGTATAATTTCTTTTACTGTTTTTGCTCCTAGGATAGACCCATGGAGGGGGTACACAAACTACCGGGTACCTCGAAGTGCCGAGTGGCCTACTCACGATGTTGAGGGAGGTTACTTCGCTTCGGGTATTTGGCGGGTAGTTTGCCGCACCCGTAGGGGTCTTGGGTGGGGTATTGACTATTCACCGTGACCGTGTAATCCGCTTTTCGTTACAGGCTCGTACGAATTGAGGATTCCTAGTATATCCAATGTGTTCATCTGTGATCTGGAATGGCTATCATTGCAATATATCTATATATGATATCTATTTAGGCGTTGCTTATGTTTTGCATCCGTGCTAGTCCAGCCCCCGCTCTGTCGTTAGTTAAGTAACCTAACGGGTAATGACGGGGCCCCGTGGCGAATGCGGATGGCATAAGCGTACGTCATATTTTGGTTGTTTTCTGCAATGGTAGGATTAAATGATGGGATGCATTAAAATTAATGCAAGAAAAAAAACCAAAGTAAAGTCGTTGGAACACTTTCAAAACCACTCGGTTCTTTTCAAAAACCAACTTTTAAACGCGGAGTTTGAGCCACTCCTTTTTTAAAAGCTATCTCGTTCCATCGATTATATCAAGTTCACTACGTTTACGGTTTCACCAAAACCATTCGTAGCCCTCCATCATTTCAGTTAAATATTCGGTAGTATTCAAGCTATGTATTTTGACCTCACGCCAAGGCATAGTGATTGGTAGCTGCCGGATATTTATCTGTTGCATAGATAGAATGCGTTGGTTTGAGACAGTCGTACTGCAATTTTGGCCTACGTCAAGGGTAGGTACGGGTGGGTTCAAATCTACCTGGATAATGATGGGTAGAACTTGACATGTGACTTTTGACATTTTGACCTCACGCCAAGGTCATAAGAGTATGGGGCAAAAATCCACATTGGGAGTTTCAAAAGAACCTGAAACTTGCTAGCGCTGCATACCATTGGAGTGTGATAATTCTGGTAGGATTCCTTCAGTTTTGTCACGCGATGATATTTGGATCCCGATCCTACTGTGAGTATATGCTACTCCTCGGAAAATTTCTCACTTAACGATCAATGCTATAAACCTAGTAGGTGTCTAGAAAGGTGTTAGCGGGGCTACGCCCCCAGGGAAAAGTGGTTCTTAAATTAAGGAACTTCGCGAAAGCGTTGGAAAACCTCCCTCGAAGTACCGACACTGGCCTGGCTGAACGGTTAAGCAAGTATTGTACGGTGAGATTGATCCCGACTAATTCTTCCTTTTTGGTTTGAGGAAGGATTCGAGAAACAGTGGGAGCCATCCTGTTTAGATAAATTAAAAACCAATCTAAACTTGCAAGAGCATCATGCTAAGTGTTTTCTTCTCTCTCTCTTTATTGCAGCGACCCAGTGACCACACGTAGGTTACATCTAGATAATAAAATGACTGAACCTGACTGTTATGATTGGCAAAGGTCTGTCCAGATGTCCATTGCCCATGACAAGCTGGGACACCTCTTAACTAAACAAACCCCTGTCGTCTCAGGACCAGTTTCCCCTGTCACGGCTATTGATATCCGTAAGACATCGGAAAAAGACTGTGCGAAAGCCAAGTGCCTCGTGTTAGCCTCAGTTGATGGTGCAAACCAGAGGCAGCACGAGAAGATAAACTCAGTTTCTATCTTCCTCCATAACAAAGATTTATATGGAGAGCAATCTCGTATCGCAAGATATGAGACCTCGAACGAATTGCTTCAAGCAAGGTTGGCTGTCGGGTCATCTGTAGGGGGCAATGTCCTTACAGAGACCAGCTATTTTGAGCTCACAGACCTAAAGACTACGTTGGAGAATGAGTCAAATACTGACTTGATTCTACAGTCCCTGCCCTCTGCTTATACCCTGAAGGAAACCAGGGAAGAAGAAGGAAAAGGAAGGGCAAAAGTTTCGGGACTGGATGTAGTTAAAGAGGGACGTTCCTATTGTAACGGGAATGAACATTGGCAGAAGGATTGCAGGGTTAGCAAAGCCAGTAGCCAGAATTTGAAACATGTGGCTTCGGCTTCGGGTGTGTTTGTAATAGAGAACTGTATGTCAGTTAACCCTACTTCCTGGGTATTGGATACCGGATCAGGATCTCACATCGGTAATTCATTACTGGCTTTGAGAAACCGTAGGGTTATCAGGAAAGGTGATATGACTCTCAGGGTTGCTAACGGAATGAGCATGTATGCTGAATCCGTAGGGGAATATCATCTTGGACTGACAACTGGGCAGATATTGATTTTGCGTAACTGTTTGTATGTACCAGGTGCGACTTGTAATATCATATCTGTATCCTTACTTTCTAAGGAAGGATATGATTTTACTTTTGTAAGCGATGTAGTACACATCCACCTAAATCAAGTTCTGATTGGGTCAGGTACATTAAATAACTGGATATACGTATTGAATCAAGCTAAGATTTTCAGTGTCCAGAACACACTTAAAAGAAAGTCTCCGGAATTAAATCAGGCTTTCTTATGGCATTGTAGACTGGGTCACATTAATGAGACACGGTTAACAAAGATACATAAAGAGGGATACTTGAATCCATTCGAGTATCAGTCTTATGCCACTTGTGAATCTTGTCTCATGGGAAAGATGACAAAGACTCCATTCACTGGACACGGAGAAAGAGCAAGCGAGCTCATAGGACTCATACACAGTGACGTGTGTAGTCCAATGTCTACACATGCGCGAAGTGGTTATTCATACTTCATTACTTTCACAGATGATTTCTCTAGGTATGGACATGTCTTCTTAATGAAGCACAAATCCGAGGCCTTTGAGAAATTTCGGGAATACAAGAATGAAGTTGAAAAACAAACAGGCAAAAGTATAAAGACACTGAGATCTGATCGAGGTGGTGAATACTTGAGTGCCGAGTTTCTGGACTATTTAAAAGAGAATGGAATTCTCTCTCAGCGTACTCCTCCATACACAACACAACACAACGGTGTATCTGAAAGGCGGAATCGAACCCTATTGGATATGGTTCGTTCCATGATGAGTAAGGCTGAGTTACCGCAATCTTTCTGGGGTTATGCACTAGAAACAGCTGCATATCCCTTGAACAGGGCTCCAACCAAGACTGTGCCTACCACCCCATATCAGATGTGGAGTGGGAAGAAACCCTGTCTTAAGTGTCTTAAGACATGGGGATGTCCCGCTTTTGTAAAAAAGCAGCATGCGAACAAGCTCGAGGCACGCTCAGTACTGTGTAAGTTTGTGGGATACCCAAAGAACTCCAGGGGGTATTTTTTCTATTCCGCAGAGGAACAAAATGTTTTTGTTTCTCAGCATGCCCACTTCTTGGAAACTGAATTTTTGGAAAATCAGATAAGTGGGAGCGCAATAGAACTCGAAGAAATTCCAGAACCATAAGCTATTACTGAAAGCTTGGAAGAACCAGAAGTTTCAGGAGAACCGGACATTCCTGAGCCGCTCCGCAGGAGTAGTAGGCAGTCTCATCCGCCCGAGAGATACTATGGTTTTCTCATAAACGGGGATAGAGAAGATTGCATCATTGATTATGATGAGCCTACTAGCTTCCAGCAAGCCATTCAGAGCGGTGACTCAGTAAAATGACTAGATGCAATGCGGGCCGAGATGGAGTCCATGTACACCAACAAAGTTTGGACTTTGGACTTTGCTCCAGAAGGGGTAAAACCCGTAGGCTGCAAATGGATCTTCAGAAAGAAGATTGGTATAGATGGGCAGGTTGAAACCTATAAAGCTAGGCTTGTTGCAAAGGGTTTTCGTCAAAGACTTGGTTTGGACTATGACGAGACCTTTTCTCCGGTAGCTATGCTCAAATCCATTCGGATCCTTCTTGCCATTGCTGCCTTCTACGATTATGAGATCTGGCAGATGGACGTAAAGACGGCTTTCCTAAATGGAAATTTGGAAGAGTGCGTCTATATGGATCAGCCAGAGGGATTCATTCAGAGTGGGAGCAGCGGTAAAGTGTGCAAATTGCTCAAGTCTATCTATGGATTGAAGCAGGCATCGCGGAGTTGGAACATCTGCTTTGATGATACTGTCAAAGAATTCGACTTTATCAAAAACCCAGATGAACCATGCATTTACAGTAAGATTGTAGGTAGAAACGTGGTATTCCTCGTCTTGTATGTCGATGACATTCTCCTAATAGGAAATGATATTCCTATGCTACAGTCAGCCAAAGGATTCTTGTCACAGAGGTTCTCCATGTAGGACCTGGGCGATGCCAACTACATTCTGGGGATCCAAATCTATCGTGATAGATCTAAAAAGATGTTGGGACTTTCACAGTCCAGGTACATCGACACCATACTGAAACGATTCAGTATGGAAGATTCCAAGCGCGGTAATCTACCGGCTTGTCATGGAATCACCCTCTCCAAAGAGATGTCTCCCAAGACTGATTTGGAAAGGGCTCGCATGTTATCAATACCCTACGCATCTGCGGTAGGCTCTATTATGTATGCGATGTTGTGTACCATACCAGATGTAGCATACGCATTGAGCGTTGTAAGCCAGTATCAGTCGGACCCAGGGGAGAAACACTGGATAGCGGTAAAGAACATTCTCAAGTACCTGAGAAAGACTAAGAAGATGTTCTTGGTGTATGGCGGAAAAGACCTCCAGATCGAGGCCTTTACTGACTCCAGCTTCCAGAGTGACAAGGATGACTCCAAGTCCATGTCGGGTTATGTCTTTACCCTCAATGGAGGGGCGGTTTGCTGAAAGAGCTCCAAGCAGGAAACCGTTACTGACTCAACTATGGAAGCGGAGTACATAGCTGCTTGCGATGCCGCAAATAAAGCTGTCTGGATGAAGAAGTTCCTCACGGAACTTCAGGTGGTTCCTACCATTGTTGATCTAATACCGCTGTATTGTGACAACAACGGCGCTATAACTTTAGCGAAGGAACCCAGGTCCCATCAGAAGTCCAGGCACATTTTGAGGTGGTACCACCTGATCAGGGAGATCGTAGATCGCCGAGAGATCGAGGTGAAGAGAGTAATACAGAAGATAACACTGCAGATCCATTCACCAAGGCCTTGCCCCAGACTTAGTTCGAGCGGCTGATCGAGATGATAGGTCTTCGATACGCCAGTACATGGCCTTAGTGCAAGTGGGAGATTGTTAGTGTATATGCCCTACAGGCCATTACTGTATCATACTAGTTTGTATATTACTTAATGGAAGCTTGGGATATTCACCTTTGTATAGACAATCTTGCTCAAAATAGTAGTATGCTACTTGGTTTGTTTCTACTTCAATGTGTGTACATGTGTTTCGTTTAACATATCGCCAATACACATTAGTGGAGCCCTTAGGATCTTTGCTTGATTACCAGCGTTGTGATTGCAGTCACACTCGTGGGGGCTGGGTAATCCACAAGCATATCTTTATACAGGTCCCTAGTCGTAGGACTATCGAGACAGGGCATCGATACTCCGGAGTAGACTAGCGTATGCGCTTCTCATCCCAGCAGGGGAGACGGTCTGTCCCACAGCCGTCAGTACGTCGTACTTGAGATAGTATGCGGGTGCTCGTTAGGTTACAAGTACACTGGACAGGACTCGTCGGGAACTGATTAGTTGGTACTATACCTATCGTC
Source organism: Agapanthus africanus (assembly GCA_030015575.1). Classification (NCBI taxonomy): domain Eukaryota; kingdom Viridiplantae; phylum Streptophyta; class Magnoliopsida; order Asparagales; family Amaryllidaceae; genus Agapanthus; species Agapanthus africanus. Next base: position 564,214,999 of record CM057337.1, on the reverse strand, counting down.
AGTCGTCAGTTCCCAGGTGACATGAGTACAGCTTAGTCTGCTGACTTGACACTGTCACTTCGCCTCGAGTGTGTTCCCGCTGTACTTTGATTACTACCCTACCACGGCTCAAAGGAGTCGTGCAAACAGGTAGTAGTTGGGTGCAGTCCCGAAGCACTTGGAGGCAGTGACGGTTAGACAGGATTCGTCTCTCCCGGTATTGGGAGTTGATATCGTGCTGTGTCAAGGAGAGCCATTACACACAGTCGTCCCTGGCCAGGGCAAGCGAGATATACTGGTAGGTTTCCAGTGTTATCTCAGGGTGTTCTGGGCTATACTCCGACATGAATAGTACCGCTATTAGGGGACTGACGTTTACCGCCCCCTAGGCCTGCCATGCGATATTCTCAGAAGAACAGACCGGACTGTACGGAGACTGCCACATTCAGGCTCAGTAGGAGTTCAGATGGGTTTCACCTCGTCCATCTTCTTATCAGCATCTACCTGGGTGCTGTTACGCACAGCTAGTGCCGCTTGCGGTCTGTGGTTAAACCCACTGCCAGCGTAGTGTCGAGTCTTTAGAGTCCCACACAGAGAGCTATTCGCCTTTAGGCAAAAGAGTAGAGGTCGGATGGTTTTGCGACAGGGTTCGGTCACATCCGCGCACTTGTGCACGTTTAGTGACCGGGCAGTTATTACTAGCGGGCTTTGGTTTATGCCAGATCCTAGTATACATTTTGGGATTGGTTTTATCTCAGTTGTATTCGTGTTCCCCGGAACGCGGATGCGGGTGTGTATGCACAGTTGACAGAGACAGAGACGGAGGATTCTCATTAGGGTTGTTGACTGTTGACTTTTGCTTAACCCTGATGAGAATTAGAAATATGATTAACAATAATATTAATTAAGTATTATAGTAATATGGTTAGGGTTGAAGGGTTGACCTTGTTGACTTGTTGACTTTTGTTGACCGGTTGACTAGGTTGGACTTGTTGACCACCATCATGACAATGGCTATCATTTGTTTGCATTGACTTTGGCTTGCTTGTTTTGTTCACAAATTGCATTTAATGCAAGAAATGATATTGCCATTTGATATGATAACAACCATCACATAATACTCAATTATCATTATTTGTTATCATGATTTTGGATTATGAGAGGTTGGATGGAAAAAGTCTTGCTCGCTTTTTTTCATTTTGCTTTCTCTCTCTTGAGCTCTCTCATCCTCAAGCTCTCCCTCTTCTTCTTGCTCTCTCTCTAGTTCATGGTTCTACTTGTCTCATATGTTGAGAAGCAAGAACCATATAGATAAAACCCAAAACACTTCTCTACTCATCCTAGTTCACAAGGCCTAGCAAGCCAAGTGTTCTAATTTCTTCAAGTTTGAAGTAAAAGCCAAAAGGTAGAAGCTTTCGGGTGGATCCATCTTCGGCGCGAGGAGACGACGAGGTGAGGGCGATCCGAACACCGCAAGGAGTTGAAGACGAAGGAGTTCAAGTAAGGTATAACCCCCTAATCGAGTAGGTAAAACTCCTAATTAGGTTGTTAGGTAGTCGTTTAACAAAAATCCGTATTTTGAGTCCATATTACCACCCTAAGAAAAATCGTTTTTCATCATTTCCGCAACCCCAAAGAACCGGGGAAGGGTAGCATGGACTTACACGGTCATCTCCGACTGGTAGCTCCCTACCCACAACACCAGAGATCCAAGCCCTCGCCAAGAGGCAACCGCACAGGTTCACTGCCCGGTCATCCTTAGTGGGCTCTTTACTGCCCTGCCGACGCAGAGGATCCAAGGCCGCAAAAAGGGGGAACAATTCCATCGAAGTCTAAGCAATCCCCCCTCGACTTCGGGGCCATGGAGACGCCTCCTCGGCAGCGCTTGGCAAGTGATCGAAATCAATTCGACGAACGATGGCTGACCCGACAGTACAAGCGGAGATGTTCTAAAAACATTCTTCACACACAGAAGACAAAATGCAAACCGATAAAACAAGAATTTTCTTTTATTACCAAAAGCAAAGTTTTTACAAAGGGTATTCTGGGCTCCCCAGCCTTACAAACTGCCCGGAGGCTTACTTCGGTCCCCTCATTGCTGGCATCACGACCTGCCGGGAGCTTTACCTCCGGAGATTTTGCCACCAGGGGCGCACCCCACTCCCCTCGCCATCTTCTACCGGAGGCCTCGCCACCAGGAGCAGAACCCGAGCACGGAGCTCGCCATCGGTGAACTCGGGAAGCTGCTCCTTCACGGCGTCCAGGGCCATATTCCACGCAACGGCAGAATACTCCCCAAGCTCGGCGTAAAACTGCTCTGACACCTTATAATCGGCCACGGTTCTCCTAGCCCGAACCTCAGCGGTCTGAGCCTCCAGAAGCGCCGCCTCAGCATCTCCCCTGTTGGCGTCCCTCTCCTTCTCCATGGCCACGAAGCGTTCAGCCAGATCCACCAGCTTCCTATCGGCGACCTGGAGGGACGCACTCAGGCGATGATGGACACCCCGATTCGCCGAGTTGGGAAGTTCCGCAGCCTCCGCACGGGCTGCCAGGACGTCGGCCATTGCCCTCTCCAGGCGTAGATCACGCCGCAAAACCTCGACCTCGGAGGGAAATACTTTTACTGTCCTCGGTGCGTGGAACGCCCTCTCGGCCTCCATACGAGTGGCAAGGGCGCAGTATTGAAGGACCTGACGGAAAGCGGGTGAGAAACCGGGAGGCACTCAAGCCCAAGGAAGGGTATACCAGAAAACTACGCGTAAAGGAGTTCGTATCTAGACCGCCCCTTGGGCCATGGCCTCCAGTTGGGCCCTCAGGGGGCCATGCGGAAGCTTTCCCCCAGCCGACTCCTCCATCCCGGCGAGCAGGCCGGCGGCAACAAAAAGCCCAGACGGAACCGTGAAGACAGTGTCGCCCTCCTGCACGGAAATCCCCTCAGGGACCCTCGACGACGGCGCGCGAGAAATTGTCCTTTTTCTATTAAAAGGGGCTCCGTCCTCGCCTTCCCCTCTGTCCCCCGTGTGGGGCTCGGATAACCGTGGATGTCTCTACCCGCAGCTGGAACAACCACCAGGAGCTGTCAACGAAGCAGACGGCCCTATCGCCGGTAGAACATCTGGCGTGGGGCATGAGCCAGCCAGAGGCTCGGCCGCGCCACTAGCCTCCCTCTGGCGCGAGCAACCCAATGGGTGAGAACGAACCATGTATTCAAATGAAGAAGAACGCCGAACAGCCAAGATTTAGAAGCAGGAAATATGGAGGAGTAGGGGCCCAGGGATGGGCCCCACCCCTATTTATCGCTGCAAGCGACCACATCCAACGGCGCCCGTCGTCTCCCGCCAAAACGCCCTCTCATGGCCAGCGGCTCCGATCGCTCCACGTGTCGTTCCCGCACTTGACCGCATCTCATCAGACGTCACAGTCCTGCATACGTCGCGTCGGCCAACCGACGCTTGACACGTGGACCGTCGCTTCAGTGGCAAGATGCACGAACCGGCGCATCTTCCTTAAATGCAGAAGATCTCGCCCTGATTCGCTAGCAGAAAGGACAGCTGACAGCCCGGGAACTCGTCCCGACGAAACCTTAGGAGAGAGCTCACCTCGGGCGGCCCGGCAGTCCATTCCTGACCCGACCCGCCAGCTGGTCGGGACAAGAGTGGGGGGCTAATGATGATACTCAATATTGGTGATCTCCAGGATTATGACACGTGGCAGATGACGTGTCCCAGAACTCATAAGAAAGGGCAACAGGGGCCGACCAGGCCACCCCTGTGCCCGACCTACAAGCGCAAGCTGGCTCTCCTCAGAGCCCCCTGGAAATTGGCCTCCTCGGCCTCTCAGCTCGTCCCGAGCTGCCACAGGACCAAGATTCCTCGGCCCTGTCGCTCGTTCCCGAGCTCCCCAGCCGAGGCCATCTTCTTCGGTCCTCCGACCGACCAACTCCATCGCTCACAGACGTAACCGCCGCGCCGCGAACTCGCCATGCACAGATTCTCCGCTAGCAACATCACACGTTCCACGCCATCACGATCCCCGTTAATGGGCGATCCGCTCTTCACGCAGGCGTGACGTCAGGAACGTGACTGCAGGCGAGATCTTCGCACCTGCTGCTGCGTACTGCCGCCACTATATAAACCTCTATCATAGAGGGGTCAAGTAAGCCAATTTTTATCCCACTTAGCCGTTACTCTGCTCGGATCTAGTGCTAACTTGATCGTAGGAGGGTCCTCGGTGGTACCAAACCATCCCGGGACTTCATTGCAGGTACTCGGCGTCAAACTCCTCAAACCACCAATCTCCTCAAAACCCATTGAGACTCACACGCGACAGGAGACCACCTTCAAAATCCACCGGGAGATCGACGGAAGACAACATCTGACGGAGACCTGAAAAGGACTTCCATCACTGAAAAAATAGTAGCCATTGGAAGTTAGAGCTGCATGCCATTTTCGATTCTAAGAGACCAAATGCTCATACCTGGAATTGAAAACCCATACATTTACGAATAAAGAATCGAGTAAAGCTGACCAAATGTGTCTGTTAATAATAATTTATGAGACAGATGTTAATCCCTTCTCTTTGGTGAAACCAAAAACAAAAAAACAAAAAAAAATGACCAGATTCAAATTTATTTGGGCTGCCTTTTGTTGAAATAAACGTGTTTGCGTTTTAGCAGATCTATAAAAGGATTATGGAAAATGAGAAACCTTGTTGGCGCACGGGTCCAGCTTAGTCACCCTTGTCGTTGCCGCTGGTGCTCTCCATACCACAACCATTGCTATCATTGCCTCCATCATCTTTAATCATACATCTCACGTATTCTAAAACGATATCACTAGCAGAATAATTGCGATAGGGTAGGCCTGAGATGGGATAACATGGTTGGATATATGCCTGCTTACAAATTAAACCAGCTGTATTGTCTGCTCCAAAATTTTCGAGAAGCCAACGGAGTAGTTGCCGTCCCCGTGTTTCAGTAAAAATAAATTTAACAAAACTATATATATCGAGTCAAGAGAAAAGAAAACAAAGAGTTTAAACCTATAAAGATAAAAAGCTAGGTAGCCGCGTCAAGCCAAGAGTGGTGTTGATCAGCTGTTTGAATTTCTGCTTCACTAGAGTTTATGCACACGTATGTGCGATGCATTTTAAGAAGGGGAAAAAATGAAAAGAAAGAGGAAAGAGAATCCAATAATGAGAATGTAAATATATAAATTAATAAATATTGAGCAGCACGTGTCGATTTCTTCTCTGCAAGTTCTAAGGTGTGTGTGACCTAGAAAACGTTAGAAAAAATATGTAGAAATTTTTTTAGTTTCTTATTAGAAAAATGACAATGTCACGTGAGATTTAGTTATAACAGTATTGTTTTCCCCTTATATCTTTTTACCGGTTATTATTATAGTAGATCATATTGCTCAGCTTATGTGGAGTCACTTTTTGTGTTACTTTGATAATAATTAATTGATAATAAAAAAAATAAAAGAAGCTAGATAGCTAACACATGAGCCTTCACAATAAATAAATAAATATATAAATATATATATGTGTGTGTGTGAGATGCATGCGTTGTTAAGTATTGATTAATTAATTAGGTCATCATATACATACATAGATCGGTAGATATTTGCAGTAGTCTAACCTAACAGTGTCGGAGACCAGATCGCCATCTAATCATTTTCATCCCTAAAATATAATTCATCATGTGACTAGGTTAGCTCTTGAGACTTAAAGAATTATTAGTCAAATATTTAATATTCGGAGGGTTATACCTTCATGAGTGTAGCTTTCCATATATTTGAGTTTTCATCCTAAAGGTTTAAAAACCTCTAGGTGGGCTACCCATCTATCACTTGAACTTAAATATATCTTCTTCTTTTTTAATATTGGCTACTTCAAAACTTTTGTTGTTTCTTATTTGCGATTATTCCAATACCCTCATGCTTACTATTCCAACCAGGATCCTCCTTTTTTTTCTTTTTTCCTTTTTACTTGTTAACTTTTAAAGAAAAATATTTTGATTGTGTCCTAGTTTGATTGCTTACAATATTTATATAGCTATTCTTTCATATGCACTTATTGCTTTCGGTGTTTGTAGACTACTCTTCAAAGATAATGGTGTTCTTGTCTATGACATCATATTATAAAGAAAAAGTATTTTGAGATCAAGGTAGTACTATAGTTTGAAAATAATCCAAAACCACTTAGTTTAAGTGTGCCACGATCAGCCCTAAGACACCACCTCATCATCACGTAAGCTATTTAGCCATGTCATAAAAAAATTGATCATTCCCAAACTACCCCAACTTCATCTTTCTCAACCCTAACCCGAAACCCCGGGCCCGAACCCGAACCCTAGGCCTAACCCTGTCCCTAACCATGACTTTTTTGCCGCGGCCGTCGACTCGTCGTCCTCCACCCCTCCCGACCTCCGGCCTCCTCCCCCCGGCCTTCCCTACCAATTCTCTGATGTCCGCCGTCCTCCTCCTCCCACCTCCTTCTCGACCTCTCCCAAGCTTTATACCCCGACCTCTCCCTCCCCGTTGCGGACCTCCCCCCTCCCCAATCTCCCCCCTCCTCCATACGCCTCCCTCTGCCTTCCCCGCTCCTTTGCAACTGCCCTACCCCTCCACAGCAACCGCCCTGCACCGACCCCGTCCCCATCTCCTCCACCCCCAATTACCTCACCCTAACCCCAACGATCGTCACTGCTTCGCCGCCGCAACCTTGTTGTCGGCCCCACTTCACCACGACGCCGCCAACCCCACCCTGGTGGCCTTTGGCCCATAATTAAATAATTAACCATTATAATTATCTAATAATTATTAATATTTTAACTAATAAATTTAAGTTCATTAATTATAGTTAGAATATGGGCAAAATGGTCATAACTGATATCTATGGACGTTGACCGTTAAAAAGGATAGTTTTCTGCCGTTTTCAAACCATGAGCTTCGAAAAGCATGAAACCATATGGGTTTTTTTTTATTTTAAAATAAACCAAAAAAGAATCTTGAAACATCATCTACAACTTAGTGCTAGAACTCGCAAGGTTCGGTGAATTAACCCACTCTTTTGACCCTGCATGCACTTGTCCTTCTTTCAAATAAATATAATATATAAAACATGAGTATTAATTAAGACAAAGCATATTCAAATATCATTTTTATAATCTTAACTTAATGAATTATCCAGAGATGATTTGTCTTGGTGAACAATCTTCCACATCATCAACATGCATATGAGGAAAAAAGAAGTCGTCAAAAATGTACTTAAAACTTGGTAGGACAACTACCAAATCTATGACTTCAAAGCACTTGCTATATACCAACCTCCACTTTATCTTCTTTTTTTTCGCTTCTTTTTCCTTCTTTAATTTTTATTTTACCTTCATATAACTCCTCTAATATTCAACAAAATAGGCCAAATTAATCACGTAAGTCTATTAATTATATGTTAGCTAGAAAACCCCAAGCTTTGAAAGTCAAGAGTAGTAGTGCATATGCATGCATGGCTTCCAAGATATATGCTAAGCATATGAATTAGAATTAAGTTGGCCAAGTATAACAATATTAAATTTTCTCAAGCTTGGGTTGCTGAACTGGATCATCTTATCTGATTTGGTGAGAATTCAAATAGTGGGAAGTTGACTTTTGTTTATTTATTTATTTTTGGAACATGCTTCTAAGCCTAACTTATGCACGTCACATCGATCCATGGTGACAGTACAAACAAGCATACAACACACACAGAATACCCATGAATTTGTCCTGAAAACACAAAATTATAGTCACTTCCTCTTCTACGATTCGAATCCCGCAATCTCCCTAAGATGGAAACTGTCATATCAGCTGAGCTATTGCTCAAAAAATGAAGTATCTTTTCATATTCAGTGTGTTTTTCCTTTTATGTTTTGATCTATTGAGAAATTGTAGATCATGCATAGGCAATATACTGAATTACGTATCATGTACATCACTCACTTTATAATTAATTATACTTTATAATTAATGGTTTTTGGTAGAAGAAAATTAAATTGTTATATAACTATTTATATGGTTTCTTTTAATGAAAAGTTGAGTTGTAGCTCGCCAACTGCTTTGATTGTTATTAATTCTGTGGAAATTATGACATCGTTCCTTATGGCAACATTCTTTATGGCAACCGCTCGAATACAATAGAAGGATCGCGAGAAATCCATGAATTTCTAATGGCAAAAGCATGAGAAAAAATTGTTGAAAGGTTTTGTAGCTTAGTAATAACAAAAAGTATGTGCAAGAATAGAAAGAAGATCAGCGTTGCCCTGCGCAATGATTACACACAAATCGAAAGAAATGATCTTGATTATATTAATTTTCTAGCATGCATAATTTCAATATAGTTGTACCATAATACCTTTAGCTAATTAAGGGCTTAAACATCCTTAACTATCACGGTTTTCATAAAATATGTTAAATCGTTTCTGTTATACTAATGTACCTTAAACTATTGCTTTCAAGGGATCTGTTATCACTAAATATTTTTCACCATGTTATCACCTCTCCCTGCCTATACACACATGTCATGAGAAAATAAGAAAGAATCGAAAAGGTTAATGATTGTCACAAATGCATCTATTCACACCAACCATCATTCGAAAATGAATGTACACCGTGGAGGCATTAAACTAAATGCCACTTGCTCGTTCCTTTTGTTGCATGCTTTTTAATCGGATTAGGATTGTCTGCTCTTGATTTTTCAAGAGCAGGGTGCTCTGAGCCTTTCCCGTCCGTTGGATTACCCATAGAACCCCACCAACCATAGGACACCCTGTTTTACACTAACACCAGCCGTTGGACCGGCAAGTAAGGGGCAAACAAACAGAGGATCCGGATCCTTCTTTATCTTGTACTCAATAATTTCAATGGAGGAGAGAAAGTTGTGTCATCAAATATTTGACTTGAGTTTGGTGTAGAAAACATATATCAATGGGCGGCCATATTAAGTCTCAAGGCATTAAATAAAGGTTACACGTAGCGTTTCCTTGGTTTTAAACTCAAGCTGCTACATTGAAGTTTTAAACTAGTGATTGAGATTTCAAATTGTGTCCAGTCTAAGTTCTAAAATTTAGATAATGTTCTAAAATTTATTTGGTACACGATAAGATCAGATTTTGGTCAATGAAAAGGATGTTCAATCTGTATAAACATGTAAGTATATAATATTATATCTAAACTTCTATCACTACTACAAAGTTTTCGCAGGGGATTTTTATTTTTTTGAGAAACAAATCATACAAAAACAAATATGAGCCACAATTATAGCAAACTCCTCTTTTGTTTTCTTGTCGTGGAGGAGATGGTTAGGAAAATGTTATACAGAAATACTTTACTCGTTTTTTTCCTTGTTTTTTTCTCTCTCGGCTCCATAGTTTAAGATGCATAAATTTCAACTACTTGTTGAATTTTTATTTAGTTTGCTTAGGGTGAAAGTTTTTTTCCCCCTTCCTTTTTGGGGCTTTGGTCTGGGGGTTGCAGGGGATCATTTGCGATTTTGGCCCACTAAAAGCCTACAATGGTGCAAACTAGGCTGGGTAATTAAGCCCGAAACTTAATTTAGTTAAAAGTAAAACATTTAAGTTAAATATAAGGTTTTTTCAAGGTAAACCCAATAAAAACATGTTATAACTTAAGAGTAAATGTCTCTCATTTGTTGCACTCACATTCTTTCTTAGACTAATTGGGTTCCATAATTACATGAGTCATTTCATCCATCTTTTAGCTATCGAGAATGCATCCGTTCCTTTCTACAAATACTACATAAGAGGAACTTGGACCAATACATACAACTTTCATTTTCAATATGAAAATTCATTTGCATATATCAATTTCAATATGAAAATTCATTTGCTTATATATATCTATATCTATATATATATATATCAAAGATGCTGAGTATATATATAAGATGCTGAGTGTAAAATGACATGATAGAAAATTTTCTATATTAGCAGTTTGATCACACATCAAACTTTTGAACTATCCACCATGTTAAACTTCATTTGCTAAAATTAGGGGTACACCAATTTTCATGTAGTTTGGAACAGTGTTGTTAGTTTCGTACACAACACAATACGCATCGTACAAAACGATACAAAATGGGGACAAGTCGATACGAATCATGAAAGTGTTTGTTAGCACCACCACTGGGTTTTACTAGCATCAAGCATGCCAATTTAAAAATTTCGGAATGTTAATCAACACTAACCTAGAATCTAAACAAGATGATTAGGGTTTAACATGATATAACAAAAACTTTACATTAAGAGAAAGAAGTTATAACTTTTGTAGATCGTGTCCTTCTCTTCTCAAGCTCCGTGTAGCAGTCCACACGACTCCACTTGAAGTTGGATCGAGCATCCTTTGCGATTTTCGTGTCGAAGATGATCCATCCGAAACTCCGCTAATCCAAACTATCTCTTCACTAAACTTTTTTGTGAAGGTAACACATTACACCAAAGTGCTAATCAAGTGTAGGATGGTGAAGTAGGGGTGTTGTTTGCTCACTAGGGTTCTCACAAGCTCAAGGGTTCACAGATCATGTGAGGGATTGAACTTGGAGGTGGAGGTGAAGAAGATGCAGAGAGGTAGAGAGCAAGGAGCTCAATGAGCTCTAGAAAAAACTCAAGTGTAGAATGAAGTCAAGAATGACTCTTAGCTCACCCATTATTGAAGCATATAATTTTCAACAATTAAAAATTGTAATCATACTTCAATAGTGCAAGCAAATGAATAAAATAAATGACAAAGCCATGCTTGCCCATTCTACAAAAGTTTACCCATTTTTCCACCTCATTTTCTATTTTCACAAAATAGAAAATCATCCATACTTCATATATATATATATATAAAGATAAACAAATAATTAGTGAGAAATAATATTAGTTAATATATAATTATATCAAATATAAATATATATCATATTATTAAATCAACAGTTGATTTGATAATCTGGTTATATCACATATAACCGACTAATATCATTTATTTGTATATCACATTATCAAATCAACACTTGATTCAATAATTTGGTTATATCACATATAATCTAACCGATAACAAATAACTGCCAGATTAGAATACGGTATCACATACTCATATTTAATCAGGCCCCCGCACATATCAGTATATGTGCTCTACTTCATTTCACTTGAACTAGGAAACTTCTGTGTGGGACTCTAAACACTCGTCAATACGCCAGCAGTAGGTAATGATCACATCAGTTACCCACAAGCCGTCAGCGGTACTAGATAGACGTAACGGCTATCCAGGTATTATGCTAATAGAAGATCAACAAGCAAGATTGTCCAAACACCAATGAAGCCTATAAGTAACACTTACGGTACAGTCCGGTCTTTTCGTCTGATATATCGCATATCGAGTCTGGGTGTGGAATCATTAGACCCCAATAAATTGATAAGTCATGCTGATGTGTGGCCTATAACGGTATGAGAAACTACTGATAACACTTACCAGTAAATCTCATCAACAGCCCTGGCCAGAGACTTCTTGTTCTAGCCAATTGAGTATAGCGCAATATCAACTCCCTATACCGGAAGAGACGAAACCCCTCTTTTCGCTCATCGTCTCCATGTGACTCGGGACTGTACCCAAAATCCACCTATTTGAATGACTCCTTTGAGCCGTGGTAGGGAGAAAATCAAAGCACAGTGGGAACCACACAAGACTCTATGACGATCTCGGGTCTACAGATTAACTTGTACCAGTGTCACCAGAAAACTGCTATCTGACGATAGGTATAGTACCATCTAGGAGTTCTCGGCGAGTCCTGTTCAGTGTACTCATTCTTTAATGAGCACCTGTGCACAATCTTTGATATCAAACACCAATGGATATGGGATCAACCATCGCCCCCTACAGGGTCAAGAAACGTACACACTAGTCTATTTTGGAATATCGATGCCCTGTCTCGATACTCCCTCGACTAGGAACTGTTAAAGGATGTGCTTCTACACTACACAAGTCTCAGTAGTATGATCTGCATTATAGTCCTGGTAGTCAAGCAAATATCCTAAGGGCTTTATCAACATGTATCAGAGAGATGGTATTATAATAATACTAAGTGTACATGTTAAGATAAAGAGTAACCAGATAGGATACCATCATGTCGAGTAAGAAAGTCCTCTATATATATGTCCAAGTATCCACTATAATATACATATCAATGTACAATAATGGCCTCTATGGCATACATATTCCTAACAATTTCCCACTTGCACTGAGACCAGTTGTTGTAGTATATCATACCCAACATCCCAAATAGTCTCTCGAATTGCATATGGGGGAGAGCCTTCATGAGTGGATCCGCTATGTTATCTTCCTTATCAACTCTCCTGACCTCGATCTCCCGGCGATCAACTATCTCCCGGATCAAGTGATACCGCCTAAGAATATGTCTGGATCTTTCATGGGACCGGGGTTCCTTGGCCAAAACCACAGCTCCATTGTTATCGCAATACACAGGTATTGAATGCTCAATGGATGGAACCACACCAAGTTCAGCTATGAACTTCTTCATCCAAACAGCCTCTTTGGCAGTATCGTTGGCAGCAATGTATTCAGCGTCCATCGTCGAGTCTGCTACGGTATCTTGCTTGGAACTCTTCCAACATATCGCCCCTCCATTGAGGGTGAAGACAAAATCCGAGACCGACTTACTGTCGTCCTTATCACTTTGAAAGCTGAAATCGGTAAAAGACTCTACCTGGAGTTCACCGTTACCATACACCAAGAACATTTCTTTAGTCCTTCTCAAGTACTTAAGAATGTTCTTCACAGCTGTCCAATGTTTCTCCCCTGGATCTGATTGATACCTACTCACTACACCTAGTGAGTAAGCTACATCTGGTCTGGTACATAACATCGCATACAAAATAGACCCGACTGCCAAAGCATAGGGTATCCCTTGCATGCGAGCCCTCTCCAAATCAGTCTTAGGAGACATCTCTTTGGAGAGAGTGATTCCTGAATAAGCAGGTAAATTACCACGCTTAAAATCTTCCATACTAAACCTCTTTAGTATGGTGTCTATATACCTGAATTAGGACAATCCCAACATCCATCTGGATCTATCTCTATAGATCTTTATCCCCAGGATGTAGGAGGCATCACCAAGATCTTTCATGGAGAACTTGTATGATAAGAAGGGCTTGACCAAGTGTAGCATAGGAACATCGTTTCCTATCAAGAGTATGTCATCTATGTACAATACGAGGAAGACAACCTTACTCTCTACAACCTTCTTGTATATACATGGTTCATCTAAGTTTTTGATGAAGTCAAACTCTTTGACAGCTTCATCGAAACAGATATTCCAGCTTCGCGATGCCTGCTTTAATCCGTAGATTGATTTGAGCAGCTTGCACACGCTTCCGCTGCTCCCACTGTCTACAAAGCCCTCTGGCTGTGTCATGTACACGCTCACTTCTAAATCACCATTTAGAAAAGCGGTCTTGATGTTCATCTACCAGATTTGGTAGTCATGGTATGCAGCAATGGCAAGTAGGATCCTGATGGACTTAAGCATGGCAACAGGAGAAAAGGTCTCATCATAATCGACACCAGGTCATTGACGAAAACCTTTTGCTACAAATCTAACTTTAAAATTCTCAACTTTTCCATCTACACCAATTTTCTTCTTAAAGATCCACTTGCTCCCGATGGGTTTTACCCCCTCAGGAGCAACTTCCAAAGTCCATACTTTGTTGGTGTACATGGATTCCATCTCAGATCGCTAGCATCCAGCCATTTCACAGAGTCTCCATTTGTGATGGCCTTTTCGAAACTAGTTGGGTCATCATATTCCATGATGTATGAGAAAACCGTAATATCTCTCAGGTGGATGAGAAACCCTACTAGATCTGCGGAGTGGCAGGGGTTCGTTGGGTACTATTGGATCCTCCGGTTCTACCAAATCGTCAGTAACAGTTTGTGTAGCCGGAACTTCTTCCAGTTCTACCTATTTGCCACTAATTTCTTTCACAAAAAATTCTTTTTCTAAAAAGGCGGCATGTTGAGAAACAAACACTTTTTGTTTCTCAGTGTGGTAGAAGATATATCCTCGCGAATTTTTGGGATATCCTACAAACTTGCACAGAACTGACCTTGCCTCGAGCTTGTTCAGATTTTGCGTTTTAACATAAGCCGGACAATCCCATATTTTAATAAAATTAATACATGGTCTTTTCTCTTTCCATATCTCATATAGAGTGGTAGGTACAGATTTGGTGGGAACCATATTCAATAGGTGTGCGGCTGTCTTAAATACATAACCCCAAAAAGAAATAGGTAACTCAGTAGTACTCATCATAGAGCGCACCATATCTAATAGGGTGCAATTCCTGCTCTCTGATACACCATTGTGCTGTGGTGTATATGAAAGAGTAAGACGAGAGAGAATCTCATTCTCTTTTAAATAATTCAGGAACTCTGTGCTTAAGTATTCTCCTCCCCGATCAGATCGAAAGATTTTAATACTTTTACCCGTTTAGTTCTCCACTTCTGTAATATTTCAGAAAAATAAAATATTATTTTTTTGGAATTTTTATAATTAAATAATAATTATAATGAATATTTGATAATGTGGTATAATTAAATACCGATAAATTAGGGAAAAATTTGGAAAATTTCAGAAATTACTGAAATGAGGGTGCTTTTATGTGATTTAGGCAAATTATGGATTTTTATAATTACTAAACACAATTTTAACGCTAATCGCGATTAAATATCGCTAATCGAGCATTAAGCTAGTTTTGTGCACATGACATGCACGGTATCGTATTTTACACTTGTGTTACATTTTATAATCATGGTTTCATTTGGGATTTATGTATTTGGTTTCAAAAATGAAATAGAAAAGACAAGAAAAGAAAAGGAAAAGGAAAATGTTAAACAATTGAGGGATGGACATAAAAGAGAGAGAGAGAGAGGTGAGGGGTCAAACCTAAGTCTTAGTCTTTGTCTCCCTCTTCATTTTCTTCATCCTTTTTCCTCTCCTCTCTTACCATTATTGCCGCCCATCTCCCTCTCCCTCTTCATTTTCACAATCACACCCCAAATCAACTCAAAACTTCATCTCCATTTCAATAAAAATGTGCACAAGCACATAAGCTACACTTTGAACCAAGAAAGGAAAGATTTTGGGTACTTGGGGCAACTCAAGAAATTTCTTGAGTTGCCAAATGAGGTATTTCCTGCACCATTAGCATAGTATTTCTATTGCTTTTACATCCATCTTTATTTAGAACCGATTTAGTGTCGTTTAGTGAGATTTGGAAATTTCTAGTTAGGGTTTGAGGAATTCTTGAGTTGTGATATGTAATTGAGGCTTATAGTGACCTTAAACCTGTAATGATTGTATTTTGGACCAAAAACAGAGACTTAAACCCCAATTAGCGAACTTCAAAATCCTTGATATTCGTATTTTGTGGAAATTGTGATGAGTTTTGGTGATCTACTAACACTCGGGGACCTGGAAAATTAATTAGCAAACACAGGGAGATGTGCAGATGATATAGAGCATACCCTAAAGACCCGAGACCCAACTACCCACACCAGGCTGCAAATAATATCATTCTGGCCGCAAATTGCGGCCAGACCTTGGAGTTCTGGTGTAATTCTTGCTTCATGGCTCTATTACCTGTAAACTAGACCCTTTACTTATGCAGCTTTGGCTAATTTGGCCTAAGGTAAAATCAGGAGCTAATTTTCAAGATTTCTGATTTCGTTTGCACCTTTTTTTATGAATTTGAATTTAGTACTTGGATTTATGTTTCCATCGTGTGGCGTTTGAACGTCAACGACTAGGGTTACTGATCGTGTTTTGCATACTTAGGCCACATGTTTTGACCTATAAACGATGCGCGTGCCGATTTGGTTTTCGTGCTTGATTTCTATTTACGATGTCATGTGATATCCTTGTAGGTACCTTCGAGTGGGCTCGAAGCAACAAGGATGGGTATGGCGACATCGACTCCGGCAAGCGAGGATCAAGGTGAGTAGATATATATCTACGGGGGAAGTTGGGTGGATGGCGTATAGCACCCCTATAGTTCGTAGTGTAGTGTATGGTATATATATTATATGGATATATTTATATGTTTATTGTGAGTTTATGATTATCTAGATAGACTTTGGGGAGACATGGATAACTTTAGTGTAATTGGATGATAGTGTCGTTAGTCAGTTTAGTCACGAGCCCTAGAATAAGGTTTACACCCACACGCACACACATGCTTACTTTATTTTACTTGTGCGTGTAGGGTTCCTAGGCACACTAATGAGGTCTCACAAGGCATCAACCATGCCAATTTCAAAAAATACGGGTGCCGAGAAACCCTAATACGGATCGTGAACTAGATATTTAGGCGAAACAAAAACAAGTAAACGACTTTACTCTAAGTGAACGGAAATACAACCTTTGTAGATCCGGTTCTCCACCTCCATAGCTCCGTGATGAGGTCCCTCCGCTGTCCAAATAAAATCCATGACTCTAGCATCGTCTTCATCGGAGAAATGGGCGGTCTTGGTCGTCGGTTCGATGCCGAAGATGATCTACGTCGAGGCATCACAAGATCTAGCTCCAACTTCACCAAGCCTTGAGAACTTATGAAGGAAACACCCTATACTACTTGGCAAGAGGTAGAGGATGAAGAAATAGGAGGTGGGTTCACTTTAGAATTGGATTTCTCACTCATTAGCTCAAGTTGCCATTGATGGAGCAAGCTTTCTTCATGTTGATGATGAAGAAGAAGAAGAAAGAATATTATGATAAGTCTTTTTAAAATGAATAATAAATTCAATACTTATCATATGGCAACCATGATTAGGTGTAGAGAATAGACCATGGTTAATTGGAAGGGTTAGGGTTAAACATGAAGACAAAATGGTCACTAGGTCAAAGCTTCAAGAAGCTTCAAAAACAAACAAAGAAAGCCACCATTTTCTCTTCATCATTTTCTTTTGCTAAAATAAACAAAATGGATAAATAAATGAATAAATGAATAAGTAAATGAAACAAAAGAAATCCTAACCATTGACCAACCATGGTTTAAACTATACACCAAACTATCATGTATCATCAAACATGATACAATCAAATGCACAAAAGTATATCATATATACAATGTGCACATCAAGTGAGAAAATCCTTTTTAAGTGAACCTATATTAGTTAATGTAAAGTGATATATCAAATATATAATTATACATTAAATCATTAAATCAACACTTGATTTAACGACCCGGTCATATCGCATATAACCGACTAATATCAATAGTAACAACTTATCGAATCAACACTTGATCCGATAACCCGGCTATAACGCATATAACCGATCAATGTTACAAATCGCGAGAATGGAATACAGTATCACATACACGCATTATCCTCGGTCCCGCACATATCTCATATGCGCTCCTATTTCGTTTCGCTTGAGCCAGGAAACCTCTGTGTAGGACTCTAAAGACTCGTCAATACGCCGGTAGCAGATGATGATCATATCAAGCACCCACAAGCCGCAAGCGGTCTGCTAAACGTAACGGCCACCCGGGTATTGAGCGATCAGAAGATCGACGAGCAAGCCCGCTCACACTCCAGTGAATCCAACCAGTAACACTTACCGTACAGTCCGGTCTGATCATCTGATATGTCGCATATCTCGCCTAGGGGTGGTAAACGTCAGACCCCAATAGCTCGATAAGTCGTGTCGATATGAGGTCTATAACCGTTCGAGAAACTACTGGTAACACTTACCAGTAAATCTCAGCAACCCTGGCCAGGGATTTCCGGTTATAGCCAATCGAACACAGCGCAACATCAACCCCCTATACCGGGAGAGACGAATCCCCTCCTATCGCTCATTGCCTCCATGTGATTCGGGACTGTACCCAAAAGCCACCGTTTTGCACGCCCTCTTGGACGTGGTAAGGTGGAAATCAAAGCACAGTGGGAACCACACAAGACTCTATGATGATCTCGGGTCAACAGACTACTCTGTACCAGTGTCACCAGAGAACTGCCATCTGACGTAAGGTATAATACCATCTGGGAGTTCTCGGCGAGTCCGTCCAGTGTACCCAGTCTCTACTGAGCACCCGTATATCATCTCTGATGTCAAACACCAATGGATATGGGATCATCCATCGCCCATCTGTATGGGTCGAGAAGGTATACGCTAGTCTACACTGGTATATCGATGCCCCGTCTCGATACACCCTCGACTAGGGACCTTGAAGGATGTACTTATGGACTACCATGTCCCTACTAGTATGATCCGCATCATAGTCCAGGTAGTCAAGTACACATCCTAAGGGCTTTACTAACATGTATCAGAGAGACAATCGGTGTACACGTTAAAGTAAAGATCAACCAGATAGCATACTATCATGTCGAGCAAGAAAGTCCTCCCTATATATGTCCCAGCATCCACTACAATATACATCCTATGTATAGCAATGGCCTCTAGGGCATACATATAACTAACAGTGCGTATATGGGGATATGTATACACACACACACACATAGGTATGGGACTATGTATATATATACGTATACCTACACATGGATGATGAGGATTGTATATGGTACTTGGAGATGAGTCGATGAGATTGGGCATGATGCCATGTGATCGGTGATATGTTTTGATTCGTATTATGAGATACGACATGAGGTTTTAGCGGGCCTTTAGGCGTGTGTTTCATACACGCATATTTTTGCAGATGGTATCAGTTTGTATATTGTATCGTATGTGATACTATTGAGGCGGGACCACCGACTATTATATTTATATATATCGACTCAGATTTAGGTGGTTTTCGGTTAGACTGTTCGTTTAGTCCTATAGTTTACTTGTAGATGTTAGACTAGACTCGAGTCATATTTATTTCCAAAACTAACGAATCGTGAGTATTTTAAAGACAGGCCAATGGATTCAACGGATTTTTCAAAGGACGTACCTCTTTTCTTAAAAACACCGTAGCCCTTATTTTTCCAAAACACCACGATTTGCGTGATTTCAAATGAAAAACTGTATGACTCGTGTAACTAATGTAGATTCCTTATTGTTGCATTTAGTTTCCATTTCCATATATTCATGTGGTTATTAGCGCAGTGCATGCTTATATACTTATGATTTATGTTATATTAAACCCATGCTGTCAGGACACCAGCACTATTACCGATGATGCGTATGCTCCACGTACACCTGCTTGCCGACTCACACACTTCATCATCGATAATTGCCATGTCACTACACAGTAGGATTGTTGCATCAGGAAAGGACTCCTTGTATGACATACTGGCGTACATACATATTGTACACCCATACTTGCGTACACACATATTGTACATCCATACTTGCATACATACATATTTGCACATACTTAGATGATTCTGGCTTGATTTTGGAGATTTGGAAACCGCATGATATATTTTTTAAACTGGATTCATTTAAAAGAGCGGTTTTCCCTCGATATGTGCATCTTACTGTTTTATTTTGCATGATATACTGATATGCTTACATTTCTATTATATCTAGCATACATATGATTATACGCATTGAGATATGTTGTTTCCATGATATTTCTGGATTTGAGAACCGTGGGTATTTCAAAAGAAAGTATGTACTGTTTTAAAAACCCGGTTTCTTTTGATATAATATTTCAGCAGCCACCATGAGTTTTATCGGTTCTGATATATATACCCCATGCGAGGAGGCGCCGTGAGCTGTGTGCGGGTACATGGTGGGGCCCGGAGGTACCCGGGGCAAGAAGATCGATGGACCATGCCGATGAGCCTGACAGGGGAATCATACCTACCGGTGACAGTATTTAGACTCGGCAGTTATCATGGGGATACCGACCGGAGTTATGTACGTTTAGATACGTTGAATTGCGAGAGTCGAAGTTGGGCACTCGGGTTTTCGAGATAGCGTATGATACGTACCTATCAGGCCAGTCGTGGTGACAACACCAGATAGATCGGTATTTACGTGTCGATGCTGGACACGGGTTTCATAATTTTGATGTGTCGCGAGGGACACACGTTGATTTATATCTTCATACTTCCAGGCATATGCTTTATGATATCTACATGCATGATGTTGTTGTTGGTTGACACTTGGACGAGATCCACATGCATACAGATATTTATGATATTGTTGGATGTTACCCAAATGCTTATTGGCATTGATTACCCTGTTGGCACATATTTACTGTTACAGTCACTCTAGATATCATAGTATTACCTTTGTGATATAGTTGACTTAGGAGTCGTTGTTTGTTCGATTTCTACTTGTCGATGTATTTTTCTACTCACGAGTTGGCAACTCACCCCCGTTGTGCCACAGTTTCTTGCAGATTTTGCCGCACAGGTTTTTCCCTTGGTGGCTTTGCTGGCACACTATTTCATTCTGGGTGATTGCTTTGGTAGGTGGGTTCACTTGCATCGTGACCACCATTGTACTTTATTTGCATTCAGTTGTATCTAGTAAAACTCCATCAACCAGATTTGCATATTTATTTCAGACTTAGAAAACCAGTTGTGTATTATTTTGACCTTAGAGTCGTGCGTTGTATTAATATGGTTTTCTTGATGATTTTGAGTTTCCTTTTGAGTTTTGATCCTCGCCCTTCGGCGTTGTATATTATATTGTTTGCGTAGTTGTGACCGTCGATTGACGAAGAGCTAGCTCCCGCTTGGGGATCCTTTTATCATTGTGCATATATTATTCATGTTGTACCCCGTTTGGGGCCAGTATTTACAAAGGAAACTCTGGCGAAATTTTCAGAAAAGACTTGGGATTTTAAAAATGTATACTTCGGCTTAAGTTATTAAAACCACCTGTTTTAAAACTAGTTTTCTTCACTTCTTTCTTACAATGGTTTAGATTTCTAGGATTTTTTTGGCTTGAATTAAATGGGGTCCTATAGACTTTATATGATTCAAATACCAGTCACGTGCCATTTCGGGTCGTGACAACTTTGCATTTATATTCTTTGAATTTCTCAAAAGCTTCAGACTTATATTTCAACAGGAACCCATGTCCGTATCTTGAGAGATCATCGGTGAATGTAATAAAGTACGAGAAACCATTCCTGGTATGTGTAGACATAAGACCGCATACATCACTATGTATCAGTCTCAAGAGTTCAGTAGCTCTTTCTCCGTGTCCAGTAAACAGATTTTTGGTCATCTTACCTTTGAGACATGACTCGCAAGTTTCATAAGATGTAAATTCGAACGGATTCAAATATCCATCTTTATGCAACTTAGATAGCCTTGTCACATTGATATGACTTAGTCTACAGTGCCATAAGAAGGCTTCGTTCATTTTTGAACTTTTCCTCTTGAGTGTGTTCTATATGTTTAGAATTGTGGTTTGATTCAGAACGTATATACCGTTACATAATGTACCAAACCCAATCAACACTTGATTTAGGAAAATGTTCATAATATTATCCTCTAAAGAAAAGTTATACCTTCTTTATGCAACAAAGAAACTGATATAATATTGCACATCATATTTGGTACGTAATAACAGTTGTTCAGAATCATTGTATTACCATTTGGTAATACTAGATGATATTCGCCAACTACTTTGGCTGCAACAATTGCTCCATTCCCTACTTTTAGAGACATATCACCCTTTCTCAGTTCTCTACCCCTCCTTAGCTTATGTAACAAATTACATACCTAGGATCCTGATCCGGTATCCAATACCAAGGACGTAGAACAAGCCGAGAATCAGTTCTCGGTTACGAACACGCCTGAAAAAGATGCATCAACATGTTCCTTCTTCATTCGGGTGGCATGGGAATCCGGGTATTCCCCTATTCTTTGCTCAGACTTATGACAATCATAAGAAAAAGCGGAACCAACATTCCCCAGATTAGTATAATAAGCGGGTTAGGTCAATACATCCATATTATTATCTTGATTAAGGTGTGCCATTGGTCACTACCTAGAGAGAGAGAGAGAGAAGGAAACACATTAGCGTGCGTTCTTTGCAAAATTAGATTGGTTATTATCTTATCTAATTAGAATGGCTCCTACTATTTTTTATCAAATCTTCCTTCAAACCATAAAAGGTAAGATTAGCCGGGATTAATTACACCCTACAAGTTCGCCGATCGTTCAGCCAGGCAGGTATTGGTACTTCGAGCGAGTCTCCCGATACTTTCGCATGGAACTAATTAAATAACCTCATTTCCACAGGGGCATAATCCCGTTAACACCTTTCTTAGACACCTACTTGATCAGCTAATTGTAAAGTGGAAAACTCTCTCAGGAGTAACTCTTACTCGCAGTGGGTATCGGGATCCAACTATCATATAGAAGGTATGCAATCTCATTGCAAATTTCAACACTTGAAATTCCCGATAATTGTTTTTACCCCTAACGTCCTATGACCTTGACGAAGGCCAATAAACCATAGGGTGCTAGTCAAGTTCAACCTTTTCATTTATTGATTGAATTAAATCCACCCGCACGACCCTTAACGAAGGCCAACAAAGTTGCACGACTACCCTAATCCAATCGCATCATATGCGGTAGATAATGCTGGATTCGCTTAGCACCCCCAACGGGTTTCGGCACGCATCAAGTATGCTATATTTAAAAAATTTAGGATGCCGAGCAAGCCCGACCAAGGATCTAACTAGAGAATTAGGGTTTAACTAAGCAAGTAAACAACTTTACTCTAAGTGAACAAGGAATACAACCTTTGTAGACCGGTCCTTCATTTCTAAAGCTCCGCGCAGTAGTCCCTTAGCTCCAAGTGGTGGTCTCTTGGACTCTTGTTAGGCTCCACTAGACAAAAGGAACGAGCTCGCTTAAAGATCTTCGATCAAGCTACCTCTTCACTAATTGAGAATTAGTGAAAGAAACAACCTATACTAAATGGCTAGTTTGGTATAAATTGGTGAAGTAGGAATTTTTCTTACTTTAGAATTATTTTTCTCTCGTTTTTTTCTTCACTCATGAAAACCTAGAGAGCTCAAAAAAATGAAGAAGAAGATGAATGAATCATGTAATAAACCATGGGTGAGAATATATCTCATATATTCTCACTTGTAGAGACTTAACCATGGTTAAAAATAATGGTTAGGTTAATAAATATCTAGAGTAAAACAAAATTAGTGGACTAAGTCAAGGTTTCTACATGCTTCCACAAGCATCCAAACCAAGCTATTTTCCACCTAATTTTTTTTATTCCCTAAATAAATAATCACCCTAATTATCTTAAGTATGGTATGAGTCTCATACACCCATGTGCAATGTATTATCAAGCATGACAAAAAAAAAATACATTAACATATATCACATATATATTAAATGTATAAGTAGAAAAGAAATTTTTAAGTGAGCCAATATTAGTTAATATATATTAATGTATCAAATATATAATTATATATTAAATTATTAAATCAACACTTGATTTAATAATCCGGCTATATCACATACAACTGAATAATATCATATATCGCGAGATTAGAATACGGTATCACATACACGTATTAATCTCAGTCCCGGACATATCACATATGTACCCTACTTCGTTTTGCTTGAGCCAGGAAACCTCTGTGTAGGACTCTGAAGATTCGTCAATACGTCGGCAGTAGGTAATGATCATATCAGTTATCCATAAGCCGTCAGCGGTACTAGCTAGACGTAACGGCTACCCGGGTATTGAGCGATCAGAAGATCAACATGCAAGCTTGTTCATACTCCTATGAATCCAATAAGTAACACTACCATACAGTCCGGTCTCTTCGTCTGATATGTCGCATATCTAGTCTGGAGGTGGTAAACGTCAGACCCCAATAACTTGATAAATCGTGCCGATGTGAGGCTCATAACGGGTTGAGAAACTACTGATAACACCTACCAGTAAATCTCAGTATCAGCCCTGGCCAGGGACTTCCTGTTATGGCCAATCGAGCACAGTGCAACATCAACCCCCAATACAGGGAGAGACGAAACCCCTCCTATCGCTCATTGCCTTCATGTGATTCGGGACTGTACCCAAAAACCACCGTTTTGCACGTTCTCTTGAACGTGGTAAGGCGGAAATCAAAGCATAGTGGGAATCACACAAGACTCTATGACGATCTCGGGTCTACAGACTAAGCTGTACCAGTGTCACCAGAGAACTGCTATCTGACGTTAGGTATAATACCATCTGGGAGTTCTCGGCGAGTCCAGTTCAGTGTACCTATTCTCCAATGGGCACCTGTGCACATTCTCTGATGTCAAACACCAATGGTTTTGGGATCAACCATCGCCCTATACAGGGTCAAGAATCGTACACACTAGTCTATTCTGGAATATCGATGCCCCGTCTCGATACTCCCTCGACTAGGAACAATTAAAGGATGTACTTGTGGACTACCCTGGCCCTACTATTATGATCTACATCATAGTCCTGGTAGTCAAGTACACATCCTAAGGGCTTTATCAACATTTAACAGAGAGACAGTACAGGTATACATGGTAAGATAAAGAGTAACCAAATAGCATACTATTATGTCGAGCAAGAAAGTCCTCCCTATATATGTCCAAGCATCCACTATAATATACAATCATGTACAATAATGGTCTTTAGGGCATACATACAACTAACAATCTCCCACTTGCACTAAGGCCAGTTGTTGCAGTATCTCAGACCCAACATCCCTTAAATTCGCTCTAGGGAAAGGCCTTCGTGAGTGGATCCGCCGTGTTATTCTTCGTCTCAACTCTTCTGACCTCGATTGCCCGGTGATCAACCATCTCCCTGATCAGGTGATACCGCCTAAGAATATGTCTGGATCACTAATGGGACCAGGGTTTCTAGGCCAAAGCCACAGCTCCATTATCATCACAATGGTAGGAACCTCACCAAGTTCATCTCATGAACATCTTCATCCAGACAGCTTCTTTGGCAGCATCGTTGGTAGCGATGTATTCAGCCTTTATTTTCGAGTCTTCTACGGTATTTAGCTTGGAACTCTTCCAATATACCGTCCCTCCACTGAGGGTAAAGACAAAACCCGAGACTAACTTTCAGTCGACCTTATCACTCTGGAAGCTCGAATCGGTAAAGGACTCCATATGGAGTTCACCGTTACCATACACTAAGAACATTTCTTTAGTCCTTCACAAGTACTTAAGAATGTTCTTCACATCAGTCCAGTGTTTCTCCCCAGGATATAAGAGGTATCACCCAGATCCTTCATGGAGAAACTTAGTGATAAGAAGAGCTTGACCGAGTGTAGCATAGGAACATCATTTCCTATCAAGAGATGTTATCTACGTACAATACAAGGAAGACATCCTTACTCTCTACAACCTTCTTGTATAAAAGGTTCATCTATGTTTTTGATGAAGTCAAACTATTTGACTGCCACATCAAAACAGATGTTCTAACTCCATGATGCCTGCTTTAATTCGTAAATTAATTTAAGCAGCTTGCACACCTTTCCGCTGCTCCCACTGTCTACGAAGCCCTCTGGCAGTGTCATGTACACGCTCTCTTCTAAATCATCATTTAGAAAAGCAGTCTTGACGTCCATCTGCCAGATTTCGTAGTCATGGTATGCAGAAATGGAAAGTAGGATCTGGATGGACTTAAGCATAACCACTGGAGAAAATGTTTCATCACAATCCACACCTGGTCGTTGACGAAAACCTTTTGCAACGATTCTAGCTTTGAAAGTCTCAACTTTTCCATCCACACAAAGAATCTTCTCAAGATCCAGTTGCTCCCAATGGGTTTTATCCCTTCAGGTGCAACATGCAAAGTTCATACATTTTTGGTGTACATAGATTCCATATTAGATCGCATTGCATCCAGCCATTTCACAGAGTCCCCACTCGTGATGGCCTGCTCAAAACTAGTTGGGTCATCATCTTCTATGATGCAATCCTCGCTCCCACCGTCCTTGAGAAAATTGTAGTATCTCTCATGTGAATGAGGAACCCTACTAGATCTGCGGAGTGGCTGAGGTTCGTTGGAGACTATTGAATCCACAGGTTCTACCAAATCATCAGTTGTAGTTTGTGTAGCTGGAACTTTTTCCAGTTCTACCTCATGAACACTAATTTTTTTTGAAGAAATTCCTTTTTCTAAAAAGGTGGCATGCCGAGAAATAAAACACCTTTTGTTCCTTGGTGTGGTAGGAGATATACCCTCGCGAATGCTTGGAATATCCTACAAACTTGCATAGAACTGACATTCTCTCGAGCTTGTCTGGATTTTGCTTTTTAACATAGGCCGGACAACCTCATATCTTAACTCGTTTAAGAGATGGTCTTTTCCCATACCATATCGCATACGGAGTGGTGGGTGTGGATTTGGTAGGAACCCTATTCAATAGGTATGCGGCTTCACAAGCGCATAACCCCAAAAGGAAATATGTAACTCAGCGGTACTCATCATAGAGTGCACCATATCTAATAGGGTGCGATTCCACTGCTCTGATATACCATTGTGTTATGGTGTATACGGAGGAGTAAGCTGAGAGTGAATCCCATTCTCTTTTAAATAATCCAGGAACTTCGTGCTTAAGTATTCTCCTCCTCGATCAGATCGAAAGATTTTAATACTTTTACCCGTTTGGTTCTCTACTTTGCACTTATATTCCTTGAATTTCTCAAAAGCTTCAGACTTGTGTTTCAACAAGAACACATATCTGAATCTTGAGAGATCGTTGAATGTAATGAAGTACGATGAACCATTCCTGGCATGTGTAGACATGGGACCGCATACATCACTATGTATTAGTTCCAAGAATTCAGTAGCTCTTTTTCCGTATCCAGTAAACAGAGTTTTAGTCATTTTACCTTTGAGACATGACTGGCAAATTTCATATGATGTAAATTCAAACTAATTTAAATATACATCTTTTTGCAACTTAGCTAGTTGTGTAGCATTGATATGACCTAGTCTACAATGACACAAGAATGATTCGTTCCTTTTTGAACTTTTCCTCCTGTGTGTTCTGTACGTAAAGAACTGTATTTTGATTTAGAACGTATATGCCATTACATAACGTGTTTGATCCAATCAACTTTTGATTCAGGAAAATGTACATAACATTATCCTGCAATACAAAATTATATCCTTCTTTACTTAATAAAGAAACTGATATAATATTGCATATCAGGTTCGGTATGTAATAACATTCGTTCGGAATTAATGTATCACCAGTTGGTAATACAAGGTGATATTCGCCAACTGCTTTGGCTGCAACATTCGCACCATTCCTTACTTTTAGGGAATGATCACCTTTTTCCAGTTCTCTACCTTTCTTTAGCCCATGTAACATATTACATATGTGGGATCCTGATCCGGTATCTAATACCTAAGACGTAGAGTGTACTGAGATACAATTCTCGGTGACAAACGCACCCGAAGAAGATGCATCAAGATGCTCATTTCTCGTTCGGGGCGCGTGGGAATCTGGATATTCCCATATTTCCTACTCAGACTTATAACATTATAAGATAAAGAGGAACCAACGTTCCCCAGCTCAGTATAACAAGAGGGTTCGGTCAATACATCAATATTATTATCTTGATTAAGGCATGACATGGTCGCTATATGGAGAGAGAGAGAGAAGAAAACACTTTGTGTATGCTCTTGCAAGATTAGATTGATTATTATCTTATCTAATCAGGATGTCTCCTACCGTTTTTATCAAATCTTCCTTTAAACCCTAAAAGGTAAGACTAGCCGGGATTAATTACACCCTATAAGTTCGCCAATCTTTCGCCTAGGCTAGTGTCGGTACTTTAAGGGAGGTTCCTTGTGCTTTCGCACGGACCTAATTAAAATAAACCTCATTTTCCCAGAGCCATAACCCCATTGACACTTTTCTAGTCATCTACTTGATTGGCTAATTGTAAAGTGCAAAACTCTCTCAGGAGTAACTCTTACTCGCAGTGGGTATCAGGATCCAACTATTTCATAGAAGGTATGCAATCTCGTTGCAAATTTCAACACTTGAAATTCCTGCCCCTAGCTTCCTATGACCTTGACGGAGGTCAACAAATCATAGGCTACTAGTCAAGTTCAACATGTACATTTTGTGATTGAATTAAACCCACCTGCACGACCCTTGACGGAGGTCAACAAGGCCGTACGACTACCCTAATCCAATCGCATCATATGCGGCAGATAAGCACTAATCAGCAACTGCACACTACGCCTTGACGGAGTCAACAAACACAGCATGAATACTAAATATTTCTTATCTGAAATTTCGGAGGGCTACGACAGGTTTTTAAGAAAACCTTTTGCGTAATGAACTGGATATCGTTGTAGAATCGAGTGATTTTGAAAAGGAGTGTTTTGAGGCTTTTACTAGTTTCGCTAAAGAGGTCACTCCCAGTGAAGGGATCTCGGCTCTTTCCTCGTCGAATGAGGTGTTGGATATTTATCAAGGAATACCACTATGTAAAGTAAGAACTAGAGAAGCAATCAAAAGACAAAACCGTGTGGGTTGCAGCATTTGCTAGTTTCGCTAAAGAGGTCACTCCTGGTGAAGGGATCTCGTATCTTTCTTCATCGAATGAGGTGCTGGATATTCATAAAGGAATACCACTATGCAAAGTAAGAACTAGAGCTACCAGTTTGAAAATTTGATTCCACAATATTTTTAGGTTCTTTCCTTTTCATTAATCTAATTAATGAAGTCCCATCATTTATGCTTCCTAAGCATCACAGATAAAGAAACGAAAATACAATGTACGCTTATACCATCCGCATTCGCCACGAGGTCCCGTCATTCACCGTTAGGTTACTTAACTACAGGTAGAGCAGGGCAGGACTAGAGCGGATGCAAAACATAATCAACATTTATTATATATCATATATATAATATAAAGCATTCGTCTCACGCAGTTATATGATCTCATCATAGAACATTGCAGCAGAAGTCAACATATGAAATATTGGATATACTAAGAGGTCCGTGTTTTAAATTAAGCCAGTAAAAAACACGGATTCCACGGTTGTGATGAATAGCCAAACCCACATCCCTAGGCCCCTATGAGAGCGACAAGCAACCCTATCAATTCTAGAGTTAGGAGACTGATTGAATGATTTAGCGTGCTTGCGCTTTCTAAAAGATAGATCAAAAATATTTGTAACCGCAATCAAGAACGGCGTCGCTTTGCAGCTAGCCGGTGAGTACGGGTCGGTCCACAGGGATGTTGTGAATTTCCGATTCGTTCTTACGAGTTAATTCCGAATGGTGTTCGGATTGATTATTAAATCTAAAATCCTAAATTATTCTACCTAGGGCAATTAATTGAAAGTTATAACTAGGGCAGAGAAATAAAATCTATACCAGGGCAGGAAAATAAATTTAATCTAGGGCATGAATTGAAATTATCTAGGGCAAGAAAATAAACAAATCTACTTACTTTACAGATGCATTTCTCCAATCATCCATGCAGGGTTGTCAGATCTGAATTTCAGAATTGAAGAGAGGCACCGATGCTCTCCATAAAGAATTTTGGAATTTTTATTAAAAGGAGGCATAAGAAATTACAATTTTTAGAGTTCCTATTTATAGAAGATAGGAAACCCTAGGGTTACATTTGTTTCGCATGTCCAAAATTATAAAAATAGCCCTAGAAAGACCCATTCAGCGCCGCCAAACATTTGGTGAAATTTATTTCCCCTGATCACACTACACTGCCGCGGAACCGCGGCCTGAGTCATGGTTTGGCCGCGGTTCCGCGGCCAAATGTTGGAGTTGGGCTGCACAATTTTGTGGTCAGGTTCTGGTTGTTTTGGGCTTCCTATATCTATATATCTTTTTCCATTTGGGCTTCTAGGTTGGCTCCAGATCTTCAGTGAACATTTGTAGTGGATTTTTAACCGTTGCTTTGTGTTGACGTCTTGAACCATACTTTGTGAACTGTTTCTCATATAGGCTTGATCAAGATCTTTTGTTCATTGGTTAAAGCTCACTTTTTCATCGTCTTTACATCGTTTGCACTGTTTTCTGTCCAAGAACCTGTAACCTGTAACTTGTAGCAGACATGCGTCAAAAGTACCTATTTATTAATAAAAAGAATAAGAATGGGGAATATAATAATGCAATATTATGGTGTGAACAATGTTAGTTGTATGTATGCCCTAGAGGCCAGTATTGTACAGATGATGTATATTATATTGGATGCTTGGACATATATAGAGATGACTTTCTTGCTCGAAATGATAGTATGCTATCTGGTTCCTCTTTATCTTAACATGTACACTTGTCTCTTTATACTGTCTTATAGTTACATGTTGGTAAAGCCCTTAGGATATGTACTTGACTACCTGGACTATAATGCAGATCATACTAGTGGGGACATGGTAGTCCATAAGTACATCCTTCAAGGTCCCTAGTCGTGGGTGTATCGAGACGGGGCATCGATATACCAGTGTAGACTAGCGTATACGCTTCTCGACCCATGAGATGGGCGATGGATGATCCCATATCCATTGGTGTTTGACATCAGAGATGGTGTACGGGTGCTCAGTGGAGACTGGGTACACTGGACGGACTCGCCGAGAACTCCCAGATGGTATTATACCTCACCTCAGATGGCAGTTCTCAGGTGACACTTGTGCAGGTTAGTCTGTAGACCCGAGATCGTCATAGAGTCTTGTGTGATTCCCACTGTGCTTTGATCTCCACCTTACCACGTCCATGAGGGCGTGCAAAACGGTGGTCTTTGGGTACAGTCCCGAGTCACATGGAGGCAATGAGCGATAGGAGGGGTTTCGTCTCTCCCGGTATTGGGGGTTGATGTTGCGCTGTGCTCGATTGGCCGTAACAGGAAAGTCCCTGGCCAGGGATGATCAGAGATTTGCTGGTAAGTGTTACCAGTAGTTTCTCGACCCGTTATGAGCCTCATATCGGCATGACTTATCGGTTATTGGGGTCTGACGTATACCACCCCTAGACTTGATATGCGACATATCAGACGAACAGACCGGACTGTACGGTAAGTGTTACTGGTCGGATTCGCAGGAGTGTGAGCGGGCTAGCTCGTCGATCTTCTGATCGCTCAATACCCGGATGGCCGTTACGTTTAGCAGACCGCTTGCGGCTTGTGGGTGCTTGATATGATCATCATCTGCTACCGGCGTATTGACGAGTCTTTAGAGTCCTACACAGAGGTTTCCTGGCTCAAGCGAAACGAAATAGGAGCGCATATGAGATATGTGCGGGAGCGAGAATAATGCGTGTATGTGATACCGCATTTCATTCTCGCGATAAATGTTTCGATTGGTTATATTCGATATGACCTAGTTATCGAATCATTGATTCGATAAATCGATATATTGAATACTAGTCGGTTATGTGCGACATGACCGGATCATTGAATCAAATGTTGATTTAATGATTTAATGTATAATTATATATTTGATATATTACTTTGCATTAACTAGTATTGGTTCACTTTATATGGATTTTCTCACTTGATGTGCAAGTTGTATATGTGATATACTTTTGTGCACATATTTGTATCATGTTTGATGATACTTGATCATTTGGTTAAGTGTGAAGAATTAAACCATGGTTAAATGATAATTAGGGTTTTGCTTTATCATTTATTTATTCATTTCTTTCTTTATTTCATTTGGATAAATGAAAATAAAATGGTTTGTTTTTGTCATGAAGCTTGTTGAAGCTTCATGAAGCTTTGACCAAGGAGACCATTTTGTCTTCATGCTTAACCCTAACCCATCCACTTACCATGGTTTATTCTCTACACTTAACCCAAGTTAGATTATGATAAGTATGAATTTTCTTTTCATTTTAAATAACTTATCATAAAACTAGCTTCTTCTTCTCCTTCATTTTCAAGAAAGAAACTATGATGCCATCAATGGCAACTTGAGATCCAAAGTGAGAAATCCAATTCTAAAGTGAACCCACCTCCTATTTCTTCACCCCCTACCTCTTGCCAAGTTGTTTTGGGTGTTTTCTTCACAAGTTTCACAACTTGGTGAAGTTGAAGCTTGAACTTGTGCAACCTCGACGTAGATCATCTTCGGCACGAAGCCGACGACCTATTCCGCTCGTTTTCCCGATGAAGCCGACGAATGAGTCTAGGATTCGAAAAGGACAGCGAGAGGACGACTACGTGGAGCTAAGGAAGTGGATATCCGGATCTACAAAGGTTGTAACTTCCGAACTTTAGTTAAGTTGTTAACTTGAATCGTTTTTCGCCTAGAATTCTAGTCTAAGATCCGTATTAGGGTTTCTCGGCACCCATAAAATTTTATATTGGCATGGTTGATGCCTTGTGAGACCTCTATAGTGTGCCTAGGAACCCTACAAACAAATACCCCCAAACTTATCTTTTGCTCGTCCTCGAGCAAACTTATTTTTATTCACTAAAATCCTAACCGCACTTTCGCAGGGAAATGCGATTGCACTGAGGACGTGCAACAAGCCGTTAAACCTCTAGGTGTCCCTAGTAGGAGGAGTGTTGTCTCCTGAGGGTTTTCAGCGGATTACACCCACAAAATCCTATCAACTCGGCCCATTGACTTTTGTTCTCCAATTAGGTTTTCTAACAAGGAATTCTATTATCTTTTGACTCGCAAATTATCCACCCATATTTTTCACACTTCCTCATCATCTAACTTAAAATTATATATGTTATGTAGACCTACTTAGCTTTCGGCATCTCTTAAGTTTTTCTTCTAAAGTTCCATCTCCACGTAGGAATTTCTATCAACTCTACTAAAGATACAAGTTCTATTCTTCATCCCTTTCTTTCCTCTAAACTCCAATTACATACCCCCACGTGAGTGTATAAATCACCCCTACACTTGGAAATTCAAATCAAGCAATCATACTCTCGTCCATTGTCCAAAGCACTTATTAATTAGTGAATTTTTAAATGAAATTTGCTTACACATCCTTCATGCGACCGTTAATACTTCTTGAGGTACCAACGACCAATTTCAAGATGCGTTAGCACTTTAAAGCGTACTTCCTAGTTTTTGCAACACCCAAGGCTTTAGCAGTGACTCCCAAACCAGTTGGTCTAAGGCACTAGGTAATGAAGCACCCTCGCTAAATATTTTTCTATTTTTGCAGCCTTAAGTAATCACAAAAACCAGTGTCCATTTTTTTTTCTTTATTCACTTTTTTTTCCTTTTATTTTCATTGTACTAAGGACTTTAGACAAGAGCATTTCAAGGTCTCTTCTACTATTCCAAGTTTCAAGGTGCGTGATTGTGCAAATTATAGGGTATACATTTTCAGAATCTAGACTTAAGCTAGGAACTATTTTTCAAACTTATACTCTAATAAGAACATCAATACTCTTCCTTTGTTTCGACTTAGCCCAAGAAGCGAACCCAAAATTTGCCTATTTCTAAATAAACTACACAGACATATACTTTCTACCGTTAAACTTTAAGGAAGGTTATTTTTAGGGTTTTAAATTTACTAAATCTAAGATCTAGTTGTCCCTAGCTAGTTAACCTATTTGTCAAACTCTAGTCAAATAAGCCAAAATTGAATACAATAATTTTTATAATTTTTGAAATTTTTCAGATTTTTATGGGTTTTCAAATAAATATGCAAATGCAAAAATATATACAAATGAATGCGAAGGAAGAAGACGTACCGAGCATACCCCCTAACTTGAACTTGACAGTGTCCTCACTGTCATGCTAAACCAAGAGGGTCAAAAATGCCGGCACTCCCCTGTTTATTTATTTATATATTTTTTAAAATATTTTTTTAATGTTTTGAATTTTTTTTTAATTTTTTTTAAAGAAAAAGAAAACAAAAATATATATACATATATACAAAGGTTTCCCCCAAACTTAAGCTTGGCCTTACATAAGCCAAAGGTTAGCACCAACCATTCAAAAATCTTATCGTGGTACTGATCTAGTTGGTGAAAGAATGGGGTGGAAAGAAAAGAGATGAGAAACACACGAGACCGTGTGGGAAGAAGAGAATATGGTCTCGGTGGGGGAGAAGAATGGCGGAAAGAAGAAAGAAGGGTGGCACGATCTTGAGGGTATAAATCGAGTGAATAAATTAGCGCAATTTGTGATGACCGATGTGTTAAAAACGATTGCGCTAACCTATCAACCCGTCGAGAAATGGGATCAAATCCCTCAAGATTCGCAAGAAAACATGGGTACGCCGAACTTGGTATTTGAGATGAAAGCGTAACGGTCACTTGCACGGTCGGAACAATAGGAAGGAAGGAGGGTGATATAACAGTCAAAGGTTCAGGAGGCTGAATTGGAAAATCCGACACATTAAACAAAAATGGTTCAACCTCAATATTATCCTCAAAACTCTCCTCAATATTATCCTTATAATTTTCCTCAAAATTTAACTCATCCATGCCATTATCATCAAAGTCAAGACGCATATGAGATTCGGGAGAGACATCTAATAACTCGGGATGATGATTTAAACATAAAATTTCAATCAAATCGACAGGTTCATCATCCGAAATATTCCCGGCGTCTATATCCTCAATCAAGTGAAAATTAATTTCTTTAGACACCTCATCAAAAGCATGGATATGTATCGATTTAGGTTCTAGAGTGGAGGTGTAAAGGTCGAAAGGATTAAGTGCGGTTTCACTCGAAAGGGGTTCTTCACAATTTGGCAAATCAAGCACTATAAAATCACACAACTCATTTTTATTTTCAACAGGTGAACTATTTAGGGCAATCGATGGAAAACAGGAGTTGTGGGCTTCAATTGGGTAAGGGTAGCTTTGATTTGAAAATCCTCTCACATTCTCACTCTGTCCAACCGCCTCCTTATGCATTGAAAAATTTGGAGCTAGTGGAAAACTAGCTACCGGTTCAGCAGGTTGCATAAGGGCAGCTACGGACGCTTCCACATTCCTAGTCATTTTATTTGTTGCTGCGATGTACGCCTCCAACGACTCTTCCAAACTAGACTTAGGCGGTGAGGGGGTTTCGGTAAACGATTCAAAATGGTGTGGATATATAAAACTCCCAACAGACTGTGTAGAAACAGTGTCTAGTGAAGGTGGGAAGGTTGGGTATGACTGGTAGGAAGTGGGTGGTTGGGCAGGGGTAGGGTCAACATATGGATAAAAAGGTGAATAGTCGTGTTGATCCCTAGAACTAGACGAGTGGAGAGGGGTGAAAGATCGACTGCGAGATTGAGCAATATGCTCAGCAACGGACATCGGCCTAGGAGTGACAGAATGACTTGAAGAAGTGGTATCAACATATGTAGGTGGTAAAGGTTGACTCGGTTGACACAAAGTAGGTTGAAAAGTCAAACTATTTCTCCTAGACGCCTCTATGTGATCTTTCAAAGATTTTTTAGGCATGGAAGGATCGTTTTTAAATTGACCGAACAAATTAACATATGACGCAAAATTAGGTTCGGGATACCAAAGTTCGGCTAATGATTTATTGTGTGGGGTACCCATGTTAGAAGAAGAAAGGTGACAAGAAGGAAGGTTGGATGGTGCAAGGATTTATTTGGGGCTAAAAAATTTTGCAAGTTCTATAAAATATTTGTCCTTTTTATTTTCATTTTTCATTGATTTTTTCTTTCTCTTTATTTGGAAAAAATTTGTTGCAAAAAGATTTTTAGAGAAAAGATATGCAACAGCAAAATATTTTATAGAAAAGATATGCAACAACAAAATATTACTTGCAATCTATTTTATTTCAAGCGGGGTCCAAAAATAATCCTGCACAAAAGTGTTATATGGAAGACAATATATTTTATAGCTCACAGAATCTTGCACGAATTTCCAGAAAATATATTTCAAAAATTACAGAAGAGGAACAGAGAAACTTACAGAAAAATTTTCATAAGAAGATGCCACTAGATCGCCGCCCTTCCGCGACAATAGAGCACTAACACCGCGGTTCCGCGGCCCTCTGGACAGAACGGATCCCCAAAATTTTTTTTAAGCTCTGACTCGACTAGATGGCCGCGGTTCCGCGGCCTAAGGTAGGTTTTGGCCGCGGAATCGCGGCGAGATGGTGGATTTAGATCTGCAGAAAATTTTCACTGTTCTGTTATTTAATTTCCCTTCTGTTTCGATACCCCGTTTTCCGTTTTGCTTTCTGAAAATTTCCAGATCCGAATTTGTATATCCTGCAAAAATTCAAACAACAAAGTATCCCTTCCAAAAATAACAGATTATATATTTTTTTATATTTTTTGAATTTTTTAGATTTTTATGATTTTTTAAATTTTATGATTAGCCCGAAATTGCAAAAAGGAAAGTTCTACGCCATCCCCGGCAACGGCGCCATTTGATTGAATGATTTAGCGTGCTTGCGCTTTCTAAAAGATAGATCAAAAATATTTGTAACCGCAATCAAGAACGGCGTCGCTTTGCCGCTAGCCGGTGAGTACGGGTCGGTCCACAGGGATGTTGTGAATTTCCGATTCGTTCTTACGAGTTAATTCCGAATGGTGTTCGGATTGATTAGTAAATCTAAAATCCTAAATTATTCTACCTAGGGCAATTAATTGAAAGTTATAAGTAGGGCGGAGAAATAAAATCTATACTAGGGCAGGAAAATAAATTTAATCTAGGGCATGAATTGAAATTATCTAGGGCAAGAAAATAAACAAATCTACTTACTTTACAGATGCATTTCTCCAATCATCCATGCAGGGTTGTCAGATCTGAATTTCAGAATTGAAGAGAGGCACCGATGCTCTCCATAAAGAATTTTGGAATTTTTATTAAAAGGAGGCATAAGAAATTACAATCTTTAGAGTTCCTATTTATAGAAGATAGGAAACCCTAGGGTTACATTTGTTTCGCATGTCCACAATTACAAAAATAGCCCTAGAAAGACCCATTCAGCGCCGCCAAACATTTGGTGAAATTTATTTCCCCTGATCGCACTACACTGCCGCGGAACTGTGGCCTGAGGCTTGGTTTGGCTGCGGTTCCGCGGCCAAATGTTGGAGTTGGGCTGCACAATTTTGTGGTCAGGTTCTGGTTGTTTTGGGCTTCCTGTATCTATATATCTTTTTCCATTTGGGCTTCTAGATTGGCTCCAGATCTTCAGTGAATATTTGTAGTGGATTTTTAACCGTTGCTTTGTGTTGACGTCTTGAACCATACTTTGTGAACTGTTTCTCATATAGGCTTGATCAAGATCTTCTGTTCATTGGTTAAAGCTCACTTTTTCATCGTCTTTACATCGTTTGCACTGTTTTCTGTCCAAGAACCTGTAACCTGTAACTTGTAGCAGACATGCGTCAAAAGTACCTGTTTATTAATAAAAAGAATAAGAATGGGGAATATAATAATGCAATATTATGGTGTGAACAGAGACCTGGAATCGACTCCTCGAGATAGTCTCCCATTGGATTCTAAAAACCCGGTTACTTGTGCTCCCCACCTTGGGTCTATTCTAATGCGAAAAAGGAAATAATATACATCAATGGTGACATCATCCTCAACTCGGAACTGTCCCAATAAAAGAATATCACATACAAGTTTTTACATGAATGAAAATGAAAAACACTCATCTCATGCAAAAAACCTTGGCTATTCAAACATGATGATCCAATATAACATATGACAGCAACATATAACATCACATCTCATCAACGTAAGTAAATATACGTATTCCAATTGTCGTTGACATATAGTAACGAAACCGATGATACACCACATATTACACTTACGGTCGCAGAAAAGAAAGTGAAAACTACAACAATTGGAATCCGCAACATCATTAGACATCATAAACCCGAAATATCACATACTTCGGATTTCATGCCTAACCATATTAAATTCCTTAGACATCATAAACCCGGCATATCACATATTCCGAATTTCATGCCTAACGTTATAAACCCGGCATTTTAGTCTCAAATTGAAAACACTTTTCAATATCCAGTCGGGCAATTCAACAAGATTCCCAACATTTGATCAAATGCTCATCGGAAACATTAGTAGACAGCTGCGCCCCCGATGCTGTCGATGAAGCGAACTTAGGTGGAACACTGCGGCCGCAAGCACCCAAACAGATGCTTTTGGCTATGGGGTTCTCATACAGTCACTTGGTCGGGGCTATGGGGCGTGGTTATTTAGTAGTGTTACCTAGTGAGCGTTCGCGTACTATACGAGACTGCGATGGAGTTTTGATCCGAATCGAAACCTCGCGGCAACCGATCAAAAGAGACTAAATTGCTAGATATACAAAGTACTAATTAGTTTTCACAAAACTAATTATTGTGGATTCCAAATATTGTATCATAAATCACAGATATCTAGACGATATTAAACATTTCGATCAATTTATCAAACACCCAAAATTTCCAAAGACCTCAACACTTGAGTCACAGTTAAAAATACCCAGACTGTACCCCAAGCACTGACGGACCTACACAAGAATTCACGCTCCCTAACTCATTAACGGCGCATCGGAACCGCCGCCAAAGGAATTCTTTAGCCACGATTCCGCGGTCGTTTGGTCGAGTTGGGCCGTTGTTTTTCTTGTGGGTCCATAGAAAACCTTGCACAATTTTCTGAATATTTTTAATTAGAAAAATTCCAACTTTTGAAAAATTTCCAGAGAGCATGTTTTCCGGGTTTTCGAATAGTCGATCGAACACTTTAACTTCTCCTAGACTACTCCAGTTGCTTAAAAAATTCGACAGAAACTTGGTTTTTGTTTCGGAGTTATTTCGGTTTGGTAATTCTACAAAAATCGTCTAATTCTCTAGCTTGGCTCTGATACCACTGTAGGGTTACATAGCATGACAACAAGGTTTCGGGAGGTATCATCTATGTCGTTTTCAAAAAAATTGCCATGCTAAACAACCCTAACCCTAAAATCTTAAGTAGAGAATTAGACAATACAAGCATGTAAACAACTTTATATCTAAGTGATCAAGGAATACAACCTTTGTAAAACGGTCCTTCACTTCAATAGCTCCGTGTAGTAGTCCCTTTGCTCCAAGTAGTGATCTCTCGGACTCTAGTAAGGTTCCACAAGGTGAAAGGAATAAGCTTGCTTGATGTCTTCGAGGCCGAAGATGATCTACGTCGAGGAAGTACCAACTCAAGGTACCTCTTCACTAATTTAGAATTAGTGAAGCTAACACCCTAAACTAAATGGCTAGTCTAGTAGAGGATGATGAAGTAGGATTTTTGCTCACTTTAGAATTAATTTTCTCACTAATTTTCTTCACATCTCCAAAACCTAGAGAGCACTCTTGATGAAGAAGAAGATGAAGAGGAAAATAGAATGAGTGAATCTAGCAACCATGGGTGAGAAAATATCATATACTAACTCTTATAGAGACTTAACCATGGCTAATTACAATGGTTGGGTTAATAAATATCTTAAATAAAACAAAATTAGTGGACCAAGTCAATAGTTCCACAAGCTTCTACAAGCTTCAACCATGTGCTAATTTCCAAATAATTTTTGATTTACTTTAAAAAAATAAACCCTACATTATCATGAGCATGGTGTGAGTCTCATAAACCCATGTAGCATCTATCAACAAGCATGACACAATAATATATATCACATATATATTAAGCGTGCACAAGTAAGAGAAAAAAAATGCATAAGTGAGCTAATATTAGTTAATGTAAATTAGTATATCAAATATACATTAAATTATTAAACCAACACTTGATTTAATAATTCAGCTATATCACATATAACCGACTAATATCATATATATCAACCTATCAAATCAACACTTGATTCGATAACCCGGCTATATCACATATAACCGTCCGATATCATATATTGCGAGAATAGAATACGGTATCACATACACATATTAATCTCGATCCCGCACATATCATAAATGTGCTCCTACTTTGTTTCGTCTGAGTCAGGAAACCTCTGTGTAGGTCTCTAAAGACTCGTCAATATGCCGGCAGTAGGTGATGATCATATCTGTCACCCACAAGCCGTCAGCGGTACTAGCTGGACGTAACAACTATCCGGGTATTGAGCGATCAGAAGATCAAAAAGCAAGCTTTTTTAAACTCCTGCAAAGCCTGTCAGTAACACTACCGTACAGTCCGGTATCTTCGTCTGATATGTCGCATATCGAGTCTAGGGGTGGTAAACGTCAGACTCCAGTAATTAGATAAGTTATGCTGATGTGAGGTTCATAACGGGTCGAGAAACTACTGATAACACTTACCAGTAAATCTCCGCATCAGCCCTGGTCAGGGACTTCCTGTTATGGCCAATCGAGCACAGCGCAACATCAACCTCAATACTGGGAGAGACGAATCCCCTCCCATCGCTCATTGCCTCCATGTGACTCGGGACTGTACCCAAAAACCACTGTTTTGCATGTTCTCTTAAACGTAGTAAGGTAGAAATCAAAGCATAGTAGGAATCACACAAGACTCTATGACGATCTCGGGTCTATAGACTAACCAGTACTAGTGTCACCAGAGAACTGCTATCTGACGATAGGTATAATGCCAACTAGGAGTTCTTGGCGAGTCCTGTTCAGTGTACCCAGTCTCCACTGAGCACCCGTATACCATCTTTGATATCAAACACCAATGGATGTGGGATCATCCATCGCCCATCGTATGGGTTAAGAAGTGTATACGCTAGCCTACTCTGGAATATCGATGCCTTGTCTCGATACGCCCTCGACTAGGAACAATTAAAGGATGTACTTATGGACTACCGTGGCCCTACTAGTATGATCTTCATCATAGTCCTTGTAGTCAAGTACACATTCTAAGGGCTTTATCAACATGTGAGAGCAAGACAGTATCACAATACAAGTCTACATGTTAAGACAAAGAGCAACCAGATAGCATACTATCATGTCGAGCAAGAAAGTCCTCTCTATATATGTCCAAGCATCCACTATAATATACATCATATGTACAATAATGGCCTCTAGGGTATACATATAACTAACAATCTTCCACTTGCACTAAGGCTAGTTGTTGTGGTATCTCATACCCAACATCCCAAAGAGTCTCTCAAATTGTATCTGGGGTATGTCCTTCGTGAGTGGATCCGCCATGTTATTCTTTATGTCAACTCTCCTGACCTCGATCTTCCGGCGATCAACTATCTCCCAGATCAGATGATACCGCCTCAGAATATGCATGGATTGCTGATGGAACCTAGGTTCCTTGGCTAAAGCCACTGCTTCATTGTTATCACAATACA
Organism: Agapanthus africanus; assembly: GCA_030015575.1. Lineage (NCBI taxonomy): Eukaryota > Viridiplantae > Streptophyta > Magnoliopsida > Asparagales > Amaryllidaceae > Agapanthus > Agapanthus africanus. The sequence goes on along the minus strand of CM057337.1, from coordinate 564,173,791 downwards.
AAGGTATTGGATGCTCGATGGACGGGACCACACCAAGTTCGGTTATGAACTTCTTCATCCTGACAGCCTCTTTGGCAGCATCGTTGGCAGCGATGTATTCAGCCTCCATCGTCGAGTTTGCCATGGTTTCTTGCTTGGAACTATTCCAACAAATCTCCCCTCCATTGAGGGTTAAGATAAATCACGAGACCGACTTAGAGTAGTCCTTATCACTCTGGAAGCTCGAGTCGGCAAAGGAATCCACTTGGAGTTCACTGTTACCATACACCAAGAACATCTCTTTAGTCCTTCTCAAGTACTTGAGAATGTTCTTCACAGCTGTCCAGTGATTCTCTCTTGGATCTGCTTGATACCTACTCACCACACTTAGTGAGTATGCTACATTGGGTCTGGTACACAACATCGCGTACATGATAGAGTCTACTGCCGAAGTGATTGAAAGAATTTAAGTTAACCGCAATCAAGACGATGTCGCTTTGCAGCTAGCCGGTTGAGCACGGGTCGATCTATAGGGAGACGGAGCATTTTACATTCTTGTTGTAATGAGTTAATGCGCGTGGGCGGAATTGTTCAAATCTAACCTAAGTGTTATATGCACAAGTATAAAGCTTGTTAGGAAACGATAGGATAGTGTAAGCTAATGGATTCCGTATTAAAGTCCTTTGAGCCGAACTTAACCAATGAAGCTAGAGCAATCGGCAACAACATGGATTAGGGTATTTAAGCACGGTATTCGTGGAATCCGGCTTATTGACCCTTGTCCTTCCGTTCTTGTCTCTTGATTTCGCCTCCGGCCAAACCGAACGCAACCGGTCGCGGTTAGGAATCACCGTTACCTTAGTAGGGCAGGGTGCCTAACGGAGCGCTTGCGTAAGTTTTGGGCGGAGTTTCAAATGGAAAAGACGGGAAAAGGAAATGAAAAATGAAACGTTAACTTACAATATCTTTCTCTTTTCCTAACAACAATATTCACACCACCATTCACAAAACAACAAAGAGAGAAAAAGAAAAGATACAAAGAAAAGAAAAGACTATAAGCAAGAAATTAAAGGACATGATAATAAAGATGCGAGTAAGTAAACGCAAGTAATAAAAGACAAGTAAGTAAATGCAAGAAATAAACAACTAGGAATCATAGAACATAAGACAAGTCATGGGATCAATAACCAACCCTTAAACTTACAAGCTCAATCAAGAGGTTGCAAGATCAAGAGAAGGGTAAAGAACTCGTGTGAAATGAAGGCACAAAAGAGAAGGCTTTATTCAACTTCAAGAATGATACAACCCCTTGAGATCAATGACCAAAGCTTAACCTTGCCAGATCAATGAAGAGGTTGCAAGATCGAGTTAAGGTAGAGAGCTCAAGGGGGATTAGCTATGTACAAGAAAAGAGAAAAGAAAACAAGAACAAAAGTGTAAAACTTGGACAAAAGTGAGACCCCTTAACCCTTGCCCACTGCCTGCTATATATAGGCACAAAACAAAAGAAAATAAACAATAAAAATAGGGCTACGTGGCAGCAAGGAGGGGCCTACAGAAAGATGGCAGCATTTGGGAGCACGGGGCCGGCGACCTCGGTTTGGGAGGCAATGTGCTCGGGTCAAATCCGAGCACATGGGCTCGTGCTCCTATGGTGTGCTGGGGTTGTCTCTAGTATGACTTGGGTGTTGCTGGTGATCTCAAATTTGACTTGGTATGGATCCAGTTCTTGGAAGGAAATAAGTAGCTATGCATCACATCACTACTTTTTGTAATAAATGCACATCACACCATATAGCCCGCTTGCACTAGCCCACTTGAGTGTGTCATGGCAGCCCCTTAGGTCCATGGTCCAAGCCCCAAGAGTTAGTGTGTACACATGCTATATGTTGGACCAAAATATTGTGCACACACTTGCTTGCAAAATAACTCTTGGGATATCGGTCGGTTTGCAGTTCTGGTTGCAGTGTCAGCTCACAAATGATATATCCGTGATTCTGGATATATTTCTAGTATTTTGTCACGGATACCTGTAATCTGTATTACTGAGTAAACACCGGTTAATAGTACCGATATATACAAAAAATAGATAATGAATGAGCGGTATTAAAATGCAATATTCTGGTCTGAACAAATACCCCCAAACTTATCTTTTTGCTCGTCCCGAGCAAAACAAAATCCTAGCCTCACTTTCGCAGGGAACGCGATTGCACCGAGCGCGTGCAACAAGCCGTTAAACCTCTAGGTGTCCCTAGTAGGAGGAGTGTTGTCTCCTGAGGGTTTTCAGTGGATACTATCCACAAAATCCCGTCAAGCTAGTTTCATAAGTTAACATCGATTCTACTCCTACAGTTTAGTATCTACGTTAGAAATTCTATTATCCTAAGTTAGAAATACTCAACCCTTATGTTTCACGCCTCTAATCTATTTAACCCCAGATCCTATACGTTCCAAAAAAGTTTAGAAAGATCTCGGTATCTCCAGAGTTTTCCTTCTAAAAGTGCGGTCTTAAATCAGGGATTTTTATCAACTTTACAGAAAACATAAGTCTTATTCTTCATTTCTATCTTTTATCCAAATATTGATTGTATACCCCTACGTGTGTGTATATTTGCACCCCTACACTCAAGAATTCAATTCAAGCTATAATACCCTTGACCTAATACTTAATACTACTTCTTTTCATTAGTGATGGACGGTGTTGCTCACACACCTTTCATACGACTATTAATGCTTCTTGAAGCACTAACGGTCGATTACCGAATGTGTGAGCTTAAAGCGTAAATAGCAGATTCCAGGTCTTGACTTTATTTATTTAATTTTCTTTTCTTTATTTTTCTTTTTCAAGACCTGATATATTTTTCAATGATGCTCTTTTAGGTGTTTAGCTTTAAATACCGTTTTTTCTTTCATACTAGGTTTTCAGGCAAGAGTATTTCTAGGTATCCTCTACTATCCCAAGTTTCAAGGTGCGTGTATGTGCAGTTTGTAGGGTATATACTTTCTAAATTTGAACTCAATAATAGAAACTATTTTTCAGACTTCTCTTTCAGTAAAGCATCAATACTTTCCTTTCATCTTGACTTAACTCAAGAACTGAACTCAATATTACCTATTTCTCAAAAAAACTGCAAGGACGTATACTTACCAAAGTTAAACAGAATGAGAGTTATTTTTAGGGTTTTGTTTTCAATTCCTAAGCCTAGAATTTAGTTATTTCTAATGTATCAACTAAACTTTCAGAATAAAAATCTCAGTTACCCTATTAGCTAACTTGACAACAAAGTTTTTTTATTTTTGGAAAAATTTTCGATTTTTTTTGGGTTTTTAATAAGGTATGCAAATGCAGAATATACAAATGAATGTGAAGGAAGAAAGCTTACCGAGCACAGCCCCAAACTTAAACTTGATAGTGCCTTCACTGTCAAGCTACACCAAGAGGGTCAAAATCGTCAGCACTCCCAAAAACGAATTATATAAAAAACAAAAAAGAAAACCAAAAATATATACACTAAAAGGGCCCCCCAACTTAAGTAAAACAGTGTTTCCATTGTTAAGCGTTGAAGTTCAGGATTGGCGGGGGGGGGGGGGGAGAGAACAATATCAAGCTATACAAGGCCTTACACAGGCCAAAAGTTAACACCAACCATTCAAAATTTTTATCGTTATAAGGCCCGGGCTAGTGAAAGAATGCGAAGAGGAAAGAAATGGAGAATACGCGAGACCGTATGTGAATAGAAATGGGATACAGTCTTGGTATATAAGAAGAATGGCGGAAGGGAAAAAGAAATGGAGTACGAACTTGAGAGTGAAAATGGAGTGAATAAATTAGCACAATTTATAATTACTGATGTGTAAGAAGCGTTTGTGCTAATCTATTAACCCATCGAGAAATGTGGTCAAATCCCTCAAGATTCGTAAGAAAACATGGGTACACCAAACTTGGTAAACCAGACATAAGAAATGAAAGTGATACGGTTTCTTGCAAGGTCGGAACGATGGAAATGATGGAGGGGAGTGATCAATGAGGGGTATCAAGTAAAAGCTCAGGAGGGTGTACACAGTCAATGGAAGGAATAGGATGAATTGGAAAATCCGACTCATCAATTAAAACTGGTTCATCCTCAAAGCTATCCTCAAAAGTCTCTTCAAAAATTATTTCATCCATGCAAATTTCATCAAAATCAAGACGCATATGGAGTTTGGGAAAAACAGTTAATGACTCGGGATGATGAATTAGAGAGAAAAACTCATCCAAAGCAGTGGGTTCATCATCCAAAATATTCCCAGCGTCAATTTCCTCAATCAAGTGAAAATCAATTTTCTTAGACACCTCATCAAAAGCATGGATTTCAATCGATTCTGGTTCTAAGATGGAGGTGTAGAGGTCAAAAGGATTGAGTGTGGTTTCACTCAAAAGCGACCCTTCACAATCGGGCAAATCAAACACTACAAAGTCGCACAACTCATTATCTGTTCTATCTTAAATCGATGAATCGATTAGAACATTAGATAGACATTCAAAACCGGAGTTGTGTGATTCCATTTGTGACAGGTAGGTTTGACTTGGAAGGGGGTACAACTCACTCTCTCCACTCAAATTCTCGACCTGTCCTACCGCCTCATCATACATTGGAAAATGTGGAGCTAGTTGGAAACTAGCTACCGGGTCAGTAGGTTGTAAGAGGGTGGCCATGGACGCATTCAAATCCGTCATCTGTTGGTACGCCGCTACCCGAAAGTCTTCTAACGACTGTTCCAGACTAGACATGGGCTGTGAAGGGGTTTCGGTAAAAAAATCAAAGTTGTTTGGATACTGAAAACTCCCAAATGGCAGTTCAGAAGCAATGTCTAGGGAAGGTGTAAAAGTTGGGTAGGATGGATAGGAATTGAATGGCTGGACAGGGGTAGGATCAACATACGGATAAGAAGGTGAAAGGAATTGTTGATCCAAAGAATTCGCAGTGGTGAAAGGAGTAAAAGATCGGTTACGAGATTGTTCAATATATTCAGTAATAGACATGGGTTTCGGAGTTACAACCGGACTCTCAAAAGGGGTATCAACGTAAGAAGGGGTGAATGTTTGAAACGGTTGATACGAAGTGGATTGCAGAGTCCAGTGTTTCGTCCAAGACGCGTCTATCCGATCTTTCAAAGAGATTTTGGGCATGGAGTGGTCGCTCGAAATTCGGCCAAAGTAAGAACCGTAAGAAGTAATGTTCGGTTGTGGGTACCAAAGTTCGACAAGAGTTTTTCAAGATGGGGTACCCATGATATGAAGAGAAGAAGAAGAAGAAGAAGAGAAAAGGAGGGGAAAAGAATGTGGTTTTTATATATATATTTTTAGTTAGTTATTAACAAAAGAATGAAATATACACAGACAAAAAGAATCTAGACAAAAATAATCACGACACAAAAATACCACATACCTAATCGTTCTAGGGTTCACCTAGGTCAACTAGACCTGCTCCAGAACTTGATTGTCGAAGTAAAACTTTGTCGAGAAACGGGCTCAAAATACACTGATCACGAGGCCATGTAAGTGCAGAGATAAGGGGAGGTTTTCCGACGCTTTCGCGAAGGTCCTTAATTAAATAACCCTTTCTTTTTTGGCGGTTTCCCCGTTAACACTTTCCTAGATACCTCGTAAACAATATACCGTTAACCAGTGTTCTAAACACAGTTAACTTCTCCTTGTGAGCGCGAAGTCCTTAAGGATTAAAGTCTAGTTTCTTTTAAAAATTTGTGTGGGTACACGTTATGCACAGTTCGTTATTTGTGGGCCACGGAAAAGGTGATGAAATCCTTTACCGTATGTTGTAAGGTTCGCTTGCCCTTAAGTCCGTATTAATGGATGCAATACGCAAATTAATCAAAAAAAATTATTTAAAGAATCAAACAATCCTTTTTTTATGTTAAGCGCAGCACTGCAACAAATACGGGTTAGTCAATTTTTAGCATTTGGTAGCGAACTTGTAAAGAATCCTGCAAAGAATAGTATATTGGATGTGTTGGATTTGAGAAGAAGGTGTTTAAGAAATACGTACCGATAAATTTTCGGGTGTAGAAACCCCCGTTGAAGTTAAATCCGAATAGCTTGAAATGTTCGCTTGCGTGGATCAAACTACTTGGATCTTTGGCATTATATGTCGTATTCACCTTAGCTTAGAATGTACACTTTGCTCCCCACAATCGCCGTTCGCAATTCTGCAAAAATCTGAAAATGTCGGAAAACGAATATTAGTGCGAAAAAGCGATATGAATGCCCGAATACCTGCACACTAAAAATTATAAAAAAACAAACAATAACAATAGGACAAAAACAGAACACTGGAGCACATGGGAAAATTTGGAGGCAAGATGATGAGATACGGCCGGCGTCGCCGGAAATGTAGGGGATGTCGCCGGATCTGCCTTTGAGTTGGGGCTCCAAATTTCTTTTATGTTCATAGTGCTCTACTATTGTCACACTGGTATTGTTTGGTGCTTTAGTTGAGATCCAGAGTGCTAGCAGGTATGAAATCCAGAAAGCAAAATGAGTTAGCAAAGTTAGTTTTTTGTTTTTTTTTTGAAATTTTGAAATTTTTAGTTTGTTTATGAAAAATAGTGTTAGAAGTATAAATGAGATGTACAATGATTAACCCGAAATAACAAAAACTAAAAACGTTACCGTCTCTCCGGCAACGGCGCCAATTTGATTGAAAGAATTTAAGTTAACCGCAATCAAGACGGTGTCGCTTTGCAGCTAGCCGGTTGAGCACGGGTCGATCCACAGGGAGACGGAGTGTTTTACGTTCTTGTTGTAATGAGTTAATACGCGAAGGCGGAATTGTTCAAATCTAACCTAAGTGTTATATGCACAAGTATAAAGCTTGTTAGGAAACGATAGGATTGTGTAAGCTAATGGATTCCGTATTCAAGTCCTTTGAGCCGAACTTAACCAATGAAGCTAGAGAAATCGACGACAACGTGGATTAGGGTATTTAAGCACGGTATTCGTGGAATCCAGCTTATTGACCCTTGTCATTCCGTTCTTGTCTCTTACTTTCGCCTCCGGCCAAACCGAATTCAACCGGTCGCGGTTAGGAATCACCGTTACCTTGGTAGGGTAGGGTGCTTAACAGAGCGCTTGCGTAAGTTTTGGGCAGAGTTTCAAATAGAAAAGACGGGAAAAGGAAATAAAAAACGAAACGTTAACTTACAATATCTTTCTCTTTTCCTAATAACAATATTCACATCACCATTCATAAAACAACAAAGAGAGCAAAATAAAAGATACAAAGAAAAGAAAAGACTATCAGCAAGTAATTAAAGGACATGATAATAAAGATGCGAGTAAGTAAAAGCAAGTAATAAAAGACAAGTAAGTAAATGCAAGAAATAAACAACTAGGAATCATAGAACACAAGACAAGTCATGGGATCAATAACCAACCCTTAAACTTGCAAGCTCAATCAAGAGGTTGCAAGAACAAGAGAAGGGTAAAGAACTCGTGTGAAATGAAGGAACAAAAGAGAAGGCTTTATTCAACTTCAAGAATGATACAACCCCTTGAGATCAATGACCAAAGCTTAACCTTGCAAGCTCAATGAAGAGGTTGCAAGATCAAGTTAAGGTAGAGAGTGTTAGTGTATATGCCCTAGAGGCCATTACTGTATCATACTAGTTTGTATATTACTTGATGGAAGCTTGGGATATTCACAGTTGTATATACAATCTTGCTCGAAATGGTAGTATGCTACTTGGTTTGTCTCTGCTTTAATATGTGCATGTGTTTCTTTTAGCATATCGCTGTTATACATATTAGTAGAGCCCTTAGGATCTTTGCTTGATTACCAGCGTGGTGATGGCGCTCACACTCGTGGGAGCTGGGTGATCTATAAGCACATCCTTATACAGGTCCCTCGTCGTTGGACTATCGAGACAGGGCATCGATACTCCGGAGTAGACTAGCGTATGCGCTTCTCATCCCAGTGTGGGAGACGGTCTGTCCCACAGCCGTCAGTACGTCGTACTTGAGATAGTATGCGGGTGCTCGTTAGGTTACGAGTACACTGGACAGGACTCGTCGGGAACTGTTGGTTGGTATTATACCTATCGTCAGTTATCAGTTCCCAGGTGACATGAGTACAGCTTAGTCCGCTGACTTGATACTGTCACTTCGCCTCGAGTGTGTTCCCACTGCACTTTGATTACTACCCTACCACGGCTCAAAGGAGTCGTGCAAACAGGTAGTTTTTGGGTGCAGTCCCGAAGCACTTGGAGGCAGTGACAGTTAGACAGGATTCGTCTCTCCCGGTATTGGGGGTTGACATCGCGCTGTGTCTAGGAGAGCCATTACACGAGTAGTCCCTGGCCAGGGCAAGCGAGATATACTGGTAGGTTTCCAGTGTTATCTCAGGGTGTTCTGGGCTACACTCCGACACGACTTGTACCGCTATTAGGGGACTGACGTTCACCGCCCCCCTAGGCCCGCCATGCGATGTATCAGACGAACAGACCAGACTGTACGGAGATTGTCACATACAGGCTCAGTAGGAGTTCAGATGGGGTTCACCTCGTCAGTCTTCTTATCGACATCTACCTGGGGACCGTTACGTACAGCTAGTGCCGCTTGCGGTCTGTGGTTAAACCCACTGCCAGCGTAGTGTCGAGTCTTTAGAGTCCCACACAGAGAGCTATTCGCCTTTAGGCAAAATGAGTAGAGGTCGCATGGTTTTGCGACAGGGTTCGTTCACATCCGCGCACTTGTGCACGTTTGCTGTCCGGACAGCTTATACTAGCGGGCTTTGGTTTAAGCCAGATCCTAGTATAGATTTGGGATTGGTTTTTTTCTCTTTGTATTCGTGTTCCTCGGATCACGAATACGGGTGCGTATGCACAGTTGCTTGAGACAGAGGGAGAGGACTTTGATTAGGGTTAATGACTATTGTTATTTTATTAATCCTAATGCTTATGTGTGTATTATTGTTAATTGATATTAGTTTAATAATTGTGCATGGTTATGGTTGTTGACCATTTGACCCATCTTGACTTGTTGACCTTGTTGACACTTTGACCATCATCATTTCATTTGGAAGATGCTCTTTGATCCTTGCAAATTGCATTAAAAATGAAATGATAATGGTCATGTCTTGATTAACCATGACAATTATCTAGCTAATTATCTAATTACAATAATTCACACATATATGTGAGAATGGTTATTATTCTCTCATTCTATCATTTTACTTTCTCTCTCTTGTTCTTCCTCTCCCTCAAGCTCTCCCCTCTCATGTGTTGAGAAACACTTGAGCTTGAGAAAAACCCTCTCTTGATAATCTCTACTCTCATCTAGGGTTCAAGGATTAGCACTCCTTGCACCCTAGTTACTTCTAGCTTGGAGTTGAAGCCAAAGGTTGAGGCTTTCGGGTGGATCTTTCTTTGACGGGAGAAGACGACTAAGGTGACCTCCTTCCACCACTCCAAGGAGCAAGGAGAGAAGGACATAAAGTCCAAGGTATAACCTTTCTAGCACTTAGCTAGTTACTAGTTAGCTTTAGCTTGTTTTTGTTTAGCAAAGATCCTTCATAGTGTAGTCCATGTTGCCTAAGCTCATAAAAATCCGATTTTTATTCCGTTTTCCGTCTCCCCGAAAGTACCGGGGTGGGTAACGTGGACTTACAGTGGTATCAGAGCCTAACTAAACATAAACTAGCTAGGTAGTAGAGTGTATCGAAGTTCGAATCGGAAAAATCGAAAAACCGAGTTTTAAAAACCCTAAGTTTCTGTTAAAATTTTTTCTGTTCGAAATAAAATTTGTCATACTCTAAAAATCATCTCAGGGTTTTCTTAAGAAGCACAGCAAACCCGGTCCAGTGAGTCGTCTAAACCGCCGCGGTTCAGCGGCAATAGCAAGCTATTGCCGCGGAACCGCCGCCGTTTTGACTCTTCACTGAGTCGAGTTTGGTGCAGTTTTCTTATGGCTTGGTTTTAGGATTTTTAAGATGGTTTATATGTTCCCAGGTTTTCCAGAATAGAAATTTGGTTTTAGGATTTTTAAGATGGTTTACAAGTTTTTACATGAATGAAAATGAAAAACACTCATCTCACATAAAACCCCTCGGCTATTCAAACACGACGATCCAATATAACATATCCAGCAACACATAACATCACATGTCATCAACGTATGTAAACATGTGTATCCCAATAGTCGTTGACATATAGCAACGAAAACGGTGATATCACATATTACACTTACGGTCACAGAAAAGAAAGTGTAAAACTACAACAGTTGGAATCCGCAACCTCTTTAGACATCGCATGCCTAAACAAATGAATTCCTTAGACATCGCATGCCTAACAATTATAAACCCCCATTTTAGTCTCATTTATCGAAAACTCTTTTCAATATCAAGTCGGGCAATTCAACAAGATTCCCGACATCCTGATCGAATGCTCGTCGCAAATTTTAGTAGGCGGCCACACCCCCGACACCGTCGACGAAGTGCACCAAGACGGAACACCGCTGCCGCGAGCACCCGAACGGATGCTTTCGGCGACGGGGTTCTCCTACAGTCACTTGGTCGGGGTTATGGGGCGAGGCTATCTATTAAGTTTACCCGGCGAGTATCCGCGTACGCTACGTGATTGCGACGGACTTTTGATCACAACAAAATTCCGTGGCAACCGATCAAGTGAGACTAAAGTGCTAGATTTATAACATTCATTCAGTTATCTCATAACTACTTGTGAATTCCAATTATTGTGTCAAATTCCAGATAATTAGAAAATGTTAAACTTTCCGATCGAACAATCAAACACCCAAGTTTTCCCGAAACAGATCAACACATGAAATAGGTTTAAAAACATTCACTTCATGCCTCAGTACCAACGGTCCAGCCGTAGAAGGGTCAAGCCAACGCCTCACATGTGGCACGCCGTACTGCCCCAAAACCTAAGGTTCAAAGGGCAGTTCAAGTCGGTCACATAATCGAGTTAAGGGTTGTTGTCTTCTAGAGGGACCATCGCGTTACTTGCACTACTTAGAACGTCATTAAACTACGGAAAAATCCAACAATTGGAAATTTCCCGACAGGGGAAAAAGTGGGTATTTATATCCGGTCGAACTGTCTAACATATTCTAAATTATCCGGAAAAACACAGACAAAGTTTGACAATCCGATCGAATCCTTGAACTCCCAATACAACCCAGAAAACTCAACTCTAGAGTGAAAATTAAAAATTCCCAGAAAACTCAGGACCAACTGTTAAACATTACTGTGCAAAATGTGATAAATGAAACCACAGAACGGCCGCGGAACCGCCGCACGAGCCATGCTCGTGCCGCGGTTCCGCGGCGCTTTAATTGAATTAGTCACTCGAATTTGCACAGTAACTCTTAGAAAGGCCTGCTGAATTTTCTGCATATTTTTAATTCTAAAAAATCCCCGATTTAAAAAAATGTACAGAGAGCAATTTGAGATTAGGGTTTCGGTTCGATCGGACTTCTAACTCCGTCTACGCATCGCCTAAGGCTCTAGCTAGGCTCTGATACCACTGTAGGGTTCCTAGGCACACTAATGAGGTCTCACAAGGCATCAACCATGCCAAATTCAAAAATTATATGCCGAGAAACCCTAAGCAAAGATCGTTAACTAGAGAATAGGCGAAACAAATGCGAATAAACGACTTTACTCTAAAAGTGAACGGAAATACAACCTTTTTAGATCCGGTCCTCCACCTCCATAGCTCCGTGATGAAGTCCCCTCGCTGCGATCATCGGATCCCGGGCTCTAGCATCGGCTTCATCGGAGAAATGGGCGGGCTAGGTCGTCGATTTCGATGCCGAAGATGATCTACGTCGAGGCAACACAAGATCAAGCTCCAACTTCACCAAGCCATGAAACTTGTGAAGAAAACACCCTATACTACTTGGCAAGTGGTAGAGAATGAAGAAATAGGAAGTAGGTTCACTTTAGAATTGGATTTATCACTCTTTTTCTCATTTCACCATTGAAGCTTGCAAGCTTTCATAAAGCTTGATGAAGATGATGAAGATGAAAGAATAAAAGGGATATTTTTAAAAAGAAAATCCCATTCATTCTTATCATAATCCAACCATGGTAGAGTGTAGAGAATAAACTATGGTTTATGTGAATGGTTAGGGTTAAGGAAAATAACAAAATGGTCAAAGCTTTTCAAAGCTTCAAGAAGTTTCAAGTATAAAACAAAAAGCCACCATTTTATTATATCCATAAGAAATAAATAAATAAATGAATAAATAAAAAAAAACCCTAACCATTTACTTAACCAAGGTTTAAATCAAACATACACCCAAGTTTGCATGTATCATCAAACATGATACAATCTTGTGTACAAAAATATATCACATATACAATGTGCACAAACAAGTGAGAAAAACATCTTAAGTGAACCAATATTAGTTAATGTAAAGTAATATATCAAATATATAATTATACATTAAATCATTAAATCAACACTTGATTTAATGATCCGGTCACATCGCATATGACCGACTAATATTCAATAGTAACATCTTATCGAATCAACACTTGATCCGATAACCCGGCTATATCGCATATAACCGATCAATGTCACAAATCGCGAGAATCAAATACAGTATCACATACTGGTATTATTCTCGATCCCGCACATATCTCATATGCGCTCCTATTTTGTTTCGGTTGAGCCAGGAAACCTCTGTGTAGAACTCTAAAGACTCGTCAATACGCCGGCAGCAGGTGATGATCATATCAAGCACCCACAAACCGCAAGCGGTCTGCTAAATGTAACGGCCACCCGGGTATTGAGCGATCAGAAGATCGACGAGCAAGCCCGCTCACACTCCTGTGAATCCAACCAGTAACACTTACCGTACAGTCCGGTCTGATCGTCTGATATGTCGCATATCTCGTCTAGGGGTGGTAAACGTCAGACCCCAATAACTCGATAAGTCGTGTCGATATGAGGTCTATAACAGTTCAAGAAACTATTGGTAACACTTACCAGTAAATCTCAGCAACCCTGGCCAGGGATTTCCGGTTATAGCCAATCGAACACAGCGCAACATCAACTCCCTATACCGGGAGAGACGAATCCCCTCCTATCGCTCATTGCCTCCATGTGATTCGGGACTGTACCCAAAAACCACCGTTTTGCATGCCCTCTTGGACGTGGTAAGGTGGAAATCAAAGCACAGTCGGAATCACACAAGACTCTATGATGATCTCGGGTCTACAGACTAACATGTACCAGTATCACCAGAGAACCGCCATTTGACGTAAGGTATAATACCATCTGGGAGTTCTCGGCGAGTCCGTCCAGTGTACCCAGTCTCCACTGAGCACCTGTATATCATCTCTGATGTCAAACACCAATGGATATGGGATCATCCATCGCCCATCTGTATGGGTCGAGAAGGTATACGCTAATCTACTCTGGTGTATCGATGCCCCGTGTCGATACACCCACGACTAGGGACCTTGAAGGATGTACTTATGGACTACCATGTCCCCACTAGTATGATTCGCATCATAGTCCAGGTAGTCAAGTACACATCCTAAGGGCTTTACCAACATGTAACAGAGAGACAATCAGTGTACACGTTAAGGTAAAGAGCAACCAGATAGCATATTGTCATGTCAAGCAAGAAAGTCCTCCCTATATATGTCCAAGCATCCACTACAATATACATCCTATGTATAGTAATGGCCTCTAGGGTATACATATAACTAACATTGACGAGAGTGGAAAGCAACCCTACCAATTCTAGGGTTAGGAGATCCGGTCTCGACTCCTCGATATGGTCTTCCACTGGACCCTAGAACCCGGTTACTTGTGCTCCCGATCTTGGGTCTATCCTAATGCGGAAAAGTAAATAATATACATCAATGGTGATATCATCCTCAACCCGGAAGTGTCCCAATAAAAGAATATTACATACAAGTTTTTACATGAATGAAAATGAAAAAAACTTTCATCTCACATAAAAAACCTCGCCTATTCAAAACACGATGATCCAATATAACATATCACAGCAATACATAACATCACATGTCATCAACGTAAGTAAATATGCGTATCTCAATTGTTGTTGACATATAGCAACGAAACCGGCGATACACCTCATATTACGCTTACGGTTGCAGAAAAGAAAATATCGAACTACAACATTTGGAATCCGCAACCTCCTTAGACATCATAAACCCGAAATATCACATACTTCGGATTTCATGCCTAACCAAATGAATTCCAAATATTGTATCACATGCCACAAATAGCTAGATGATGTTACATTCCGATCGAATCAAAAAACACCTAAAATTTCCCGAAGAGCTCAATACTTGAGCACTGTTTAAAAATACCCAGAACATACCACAGTACTTATGGACCAACCGTAGAAGGGCCAACCCTTGCCTCACCTATGGCTCCACGGAACTACCGCAAATCTTAGGGTTTGGTGGCGGTTCCGAAGGTCATAGATCGAGTTAGGGTTTCATTCTTCTAGAGGGTCCATAAAATTACTTGCATGATTTTTTGAATGTTTTAACTTGGAGAAAATCCAACTTTTGGAAAATTTCCAGCGAGAGAGAAAATGGGTTATTGATATTCGTTCGAACTTTTTAACGTCGTCTAAATTACCCGAAATGATGTTAGAATTACGACTAAGAAACACTCCGAATTGCCTTTACAGAAAGATAACATCACACGCAATCATAGCAAAAAAAAGCAACACCAGAAACACCAAAACCCAGAGACCGGAACTGTAACATTTCAGAAAAATAAAATATAATTTTTAGGAATTTTTAGAATTAAATAATAAATATATTGAATAGTTTAATAACGCGGTATAATTAAATATCGATAAATTGGGAAAAATTTAGAAAATTATGGAAATTACTAAAAAGAGGGTGTTTTATTTTATTTAAGCAAATTATGAAATTTTATGATTAATTATTCACTATTTAGTGCTAATCGCGATTAAATATCACTAATCGCGCATTAATCCGGTTTTGTGTACATGACATGCACCAAGTCATTTTCACATTTATTACCTTTTCCTTCATGGTTTCTTCTTTTATCATGCATGACTTAGGTTTTTAAAAGAAAAGGTAAAAGAAAAGAAAAGAAAAGAAAATGAATAAAGAATGAGAGGTATGGGAATGAGAGAGAGAGAGAGAGAGAGAGAGGTGAGGGGTCAAACCTAAGTCTTGGCATTCTCCCCTTCATTGTTTCCTTCATTCTTCCCTCTCCTCCCTCAACAATGGCTGCTGCCCTCTTCCCTCTCCCCTCTACCTCCTCAAAACACCCACATCCCCACCTCAAAAGTCCATCCACACTTCACAAAAAACATGCACAAGATCACACCAAGCACTTTGGATCAAGAAAGCTAGGATTTTGGAGACTTGGGGCAACTCAAGAAGATTCTTGAGTTGCCAAATGAGGTAATTTATCCATCATTAGTGTAGTATTTTCATTGCTTTTGCATCCATATTAACTTAAAACCGATTAAGTGGTGATTTGTGAGCTTTGAATTTTCCTAGAGAGAGTTAGGGTTTATTTTGAGTTGTGTTGGTGTATTTGGGCTTTAGTGATGACCCTAAACCCCCTTAATACTAACTACCTGGACCAAACACAATACCAAACCTGAAATGAAAAACAGAATCCGTCCATGTCAGTTTTATGAGTTTTTAGGGTGTGCAGGGGAATCTGGGATAACCTGGGATTATTACGAGAAAAGAAAACAAGACCAGAGGCCTATATTGGATACTAGGAAGACACCTTACGAATACGAGACGATTCCCTTCACCCAAAACTGAGCTCGCCGAAAACATAGGGGTAGGGGCCGGCCATATTGTTGAATCTGGGGTCCAAGTTGGTTCTGTAGCTTATATACTTCATACACTTCACCCCGGTATTGTTTGTGCACCTTGTTTTCACCTTAAAGAAAATCTGGAGCATGTTTCAATGTTGCTGCCTTATGTTTTGCAATGTTTTCGAATCTAAGTTTTAGTATTTGGTTTTTTATTCGATCACTTGACGTTTGTACGTCGAAATCGAGTGTTATTTGGTTGGTTTGCGAGAGCAAACCATAGGTTTTGACCTATGTGAGTTTCGTGTGTCGTTTCGTTTTCGAATTGGATTTTAATGCGAAACGATACGTTGTGATATGTAGGTACCCCCACGAGACTTCGAGACGAAAAGCAATCGCGTGGCGACGTCGGCATTGGCAAGCGAAGGTCAAGATGAGTAGATATATATCTATGGGGGAAGTCGGGTGGATGGCGTATAGCACCCTCGCAGTTCATAGTGTAGAATATGTTATTCTATATATATGATATATATGTGTATTGTGAGGTTATGACTTCGGGATAAATTCGATGTTATGGATTAGTTTTAGGGTAATTAGAAGTAAACTAGCATAGCTTCTTAGTCGCGAACCGTAGAATAGGTTTATACCCACACGCACACATACACATGCATTCTTTTTATATTGTGCGTATATGGGGATATGTGTGTGTGTGTGTGTGTGTATACACGCATGGGTATGGAACTACACACACACACACACACATATACATATACATGGATTATGAGGATAGTACTTGGGATTGGAGATGAGTCGATGAGATTGGGCTTGAGGCCAGGAGATCGGTGATATGACCTGGATCGTATTATGAGATACGACACGATATTTTTAGCGGGTCCCTTGGGCGTGGTGTTTTCATACACACGCATGCATACATAGATAGTATCAGTATTGTACTAGACGTAGATCAGTACCCCCAGATCATGATTTACGATAAAAAGGATACCAGATGATTAGAGAGATAAATGTGATATTGACCCGTACCCCGATTTGGGATGCCGTATAATGGATTAACCGTACGAGCTATATTGATGATAGATCCGCACTCTTGACTCGAGAATGTCATATTATATAGGGTATCGTATGTGATACTATTGAGGCAGGATCACCAACTCTTATATATATGTATCGACTCAGACTTAGGTGGTTTCCTTATCTTTTGATTAGACTGTTAGTTTAGACCTGTAGTTTACTGTATGACTCAGATTAATTATTGCATATTCATTATTGTTGTGCTTATTATTCAGCTCCCGCATATTATTGCTGTTCGCATCGCATTGCATGCTTATATTGTGTTTTCATATGTTAATATTGAAATCATGCTGTTAAGACACCAACACCATTACCGATGATGCGTATGTTCCACATACACTTACTTGCCGGCTCACACACATCATCATCGATAATTGCCATGTCACGTACACTTTAGAGAATATTATTTGATTAATATCGTTCGTTAGCTGATAGTTTCGACATATCATTATTGTGCTAGTTTAGATATCGAATTCATTACTGTTATACTTCATGCATATTTATCATTCATTGCCATGCATTTTTATTTAGGGTCAGTACGGATTTGCCGGAGCCCAATGCTTTTAAATTGATTGTTATTTATTCTCGAGATTGGGTTTCCATGAGATTTATGGATTTGGAGAAACTGCAAGATTTTATAAAACTGATTATCATTTTAAAATGAAAGTTGCGGTTTTCTCATAATATGATTTGAGATTGTTCACCATGAGTTTTCTCGGCTCTTGAGCGATACCCAATTAGAGGATGAGTAGGAATCGTCTGTGGGTGCATGGTGGACCCGGTGCGGTACCCCGGGGCAAGAAAATCGCAGTTGATCGACGTTGAGCCTGTGACAGGGGAGCATTGCTGACCGGTGATTGTATTGAGACTCGTCGGATATCCGGAGGATATCGATCGGAGTTGGGCCAGTCCGGATAGCCGGAGCCCAGGGGCCAGTCCGGATAGCCGGAGCCCCAGATATTGATATTGAGGCATTGAGATATTATGATATGGGCCAGTCCGGATAGCCGGAGCCCTAGATATTGAGATATTGGGATTTATATTTTGTGTCGATGCTAGACACTGATTTATGTTGATTTCATTGATGATACCTCGTTTTATATAAACAGAAATTTCACTAAAAGAAGAAAACAGTTTCTTCATTTACATGTATTCTTTTTTCATTACATTAAATTCATACCTCATACACATGATACATTGCTAACTGAGGCACTGATACGAGCACATGGGATTATACATATGCATAGATGTTTTCCCTTTCCACCTTTTCATGCTTCAGACTTTATCATTTTGAGGTTATATATATTGATCGTATTGACCTAGCATTGAGTCATACATACGATTTCTGCTCTGTGATGTTTTCTATTCACGAGTTGGCAACTCACCTCCATTGTGCCACAGTTCTTGCAGGTTTTTCCGTACAGGTTTCGTTGCGGCTTTGCTGGCACACTGCTTTCATTCCGGGTGATTGCTTTGGTAGGTGGGTTCACTTGCATCGTGACCACCATTGTACCTTTTATTTATATTCAGTTGTATCTAGTAAAACTCCATCAACCAGACTTGTATTATTTTATAGACTTAGAAGACCAGTTGTATATTCATTCGACCTTAGAGTCGCGCGTTGTATTATTATAGTGTTCATGTTGATTTGAGTTTCCTTTTGAGTTTTGATCCTCGCCCTTCGGCATTGTATATTATTATTGCTTGCGTGGTTGTGACCGTCAATTGACGAAGAGCTAGCTCCTGCTTGGGGATGCCTTTATTCACATTATGCATGTTGTACCCTTTTGGGGCCAGTATTTACAAAAGAAACTCTGCCGAAATTTTCCGAAAGGACTTGAGATTTTAAAAATGCATATTCGACTTATGTTATTAAAACCATTCGTTTAAATCAAGTTTTCCTTCATTATTATTTAAAATGGTTTAGATTTCTGGGATTTTGGCTTACTTGAATTAGATGGGGTTCTATAGACTTCATATGATTCAACTGCCAGTCACGTGCCATTTCCGGGTCGTGACAAAGTTGGTATCAGAGCGCTAGGTTAACCTTGGATCGAGTATAGGTTTAACTATGCGGAGCCTAGGGCGTTTGTATATATATACAAAATCAAGGCTTGACCTTACGGAACTTAGACTTAGTCGAGGGGGTATTACACCCGAACATTCGTCGCATAGGTTGACCTTGGTTGATGGAGTAGGTGACTTAAGGAGAGTGACGTACCGTGTGTATGTTCCGCGGCATACTTACAATACGCTACTCCGCTTAAGAAGCCTTACGATGTACATTTCCTTGCACAACATTATATTCATTCATGATCTATCCTCATCGATATCAGTTTATGGTTTTGCTGCCACGAGTACACGGGTAGAGAGAGCTACGACTAGAGTTGCGGTCAGCACGAGCTCATCACGGACGAGGACTGACCAGGGCATGATTCCAGGGACATACGATTGCATAGAGAGGCATCGTCTTATTGTGTTTTCGCACCATGAGCGTTGATGGATCGCTTTTACAAGATTACTCGGACGTGCAGATCAGCACCAGTGGATTGAGCCACTGATAGAGGCCAGCCAGAATGTGATGACCGCCAATGCACAGATTGTTCTTGATGATTGGGACACTGTTCAGCGTGTAGACGAATGAGCCAGTTGTTGCTGCGAACGACAAGATATTGCCCCAGATGTTGGAGCTATTGCAGTACGAGTTGTACTTAGAGGTATGATAGAAGGTTGCTAGTCAACCGAGGATGAAGGACTAGGATATGTGGTTCGTTCGCTTACCCCGATGCGAGGTCATCAGATTGATTGATTCTAGCTTGAGAAGACTTCATGCAGATACGTTGGGAGTCGATAGAGACGATCGAATGTCAGAAAACCATTTTCCAAGTTTAAAGTATTTGGAGAAAATATGCTAGTAATGCTATGAACCCTCTAGAAGAATGAAACCTTAACTCGAAATAATGACCATGAGAACGCTTTGAAACCTTAGGGTTTGCGGCAGTTCAACGGTGCCATTAGTGAGGCTTGGGTTTGCCCTTCTACGGTTGGTCCATAGGTGCTGTGGCATGTGCTCGATATTATTAAACTGTACTCAAGATATTGAGCTCTTGGGGGATTATGAGGTTTTAACGAATCGATCGAATGGTTCGACATCTTTCGGATATTATGTGATGGGATGCATTGCTTGGGAGACTCCAGATACGAATATAGCCGTTGGAGCACAGTCCATGCAACTATGAAGAGATGAGTCTGAAGCAGTCGATATTAGAGAAAAGTGGAGTAAGAGGTTCGTACGAGATCTTGATGAGATGACGTTCCACTCCGCCGACATCAGAGATGTGATACGCATGCAGAGGCGTTGTATATGGATATATCTTCCAAAAGGAGTTGCGATGAGTATATAGCCATTCCGGAATAAGAAACATATATAGTAAAGGGTGATAACCTCCGGGCAGTTCGGCAAAAAAAAGATTTGGGAGAGACCTCGACAGGACTTTTCTGGAATAATTTACGAGAAGACCTGAACCCAGGAGCGGTCATATTATGCACACCCAGCAGGCCAGAGTTCGACACCGTCGACGAGACATGTTTTGAGTGACCATGATAGTTGGCCAGAGATCTTTAGAGGATGTGCTTTAGCGGGACTATTCCGCCATACTTGATTTCGGTATTTTGGGCGATCGATTCGCATGATTGAGTTTTGATGACTGAGTTTCATGATATTTGTTTTTCGTGCACCATGGCTGCACCTACTGGGTATTTATATTTTGTGCATAGTTATTATACTTGAGATATGCTTTATACACCGTTATGTTGATTTATGATTTATACACAGTATCGCACTTGATATCGTTTTGTGCCTTGGCTGCACATGTTTATGATTTCATGGATTTCATACAGTTGGGTTGATTTTGTGCATATGGTACGCACACGATTTGGTTTTTGCACTCGGTATAGTTCACATATGCTTGCAGTGCATTGATACATATTTTGTGCACCACAGTTGCACCTGACTTCGTTTTGATGTCATTCGAGACATTGATTTTGATTTCATACCTAGGGCATGCATATGATTTGGCTTATGCTTTCGGCATAGTTTTCATGCACTTTTAGTATTTTGATTTGCTTTTGTGCACGTTGATGTACATGGTTGTGAGATTATATACCACGGTATACCTGATTTGGATTTGGATTGAAATGTGTTGTATACCGTCGATTTCGATTGTAATACTCGATATTTGTTTTGTGCACTTTGTGCACCTGATTGGATTCTTGCGCATATTTGACGCGCTTGGATTGGACTTTTGCGCAAGTTCGGCGCTTGATATTGGATTTTGTGATTTCGTGCATGTTGGATGCACATGATTTAGATTTTATTCGTGCATGATGGATGCACCTGATTTGGATTTTCACGCATGTTGGGTGCATGATATGAGATGCGATTTTGGTGCACACCAGAGACACTAAATCGGGATTCTTTGTGCATATCAGATGCACCTGATATTGCTGCCAGGCACATCGTTGCCTCTGACAGGTGTTCCGTGCACACCCGTTGCACTTAGATGTTGTTTCTTTGCACATGTATGGCACATTCATGGATTTTGATTTCCGTGCGCACCAGACGCACACGGCATTCTTATGCACATTTTGAGATTGATTTCTTATGGAGCAGTACGTTTTTATGATATTTACTATTTGTTTTCGTACTGAGCAGGACTAGTCAGAGGACAGTACCTGGATATATTTTGCATGCATTGATAGCTATTGAAGGGATTTCCAACAAGTGAGCTATAGTCTCAATATTTACCTACGTGTCTGAGATGACACGAAACATTTTATAAAGGAAACCCTTCTAAATTATTTTCAAAAAACGGCGGGACGTACATATTAAACAAAGGATAAGTATATATATAGTTATTTTCTTACAATAGATGTCCGCCACTGTGCCGCGATACACGCATCGCACAGCAACATGAAAGGTTTGGCATGGATTTCCTTCAGATGTGTACATGTATAGTTTTGATGTATATCATATTGGTTTTCGTATTGGATTTGACATTTGTGTCTTCACCATGACTCCGATGATTGCGGGATGCTTGATGGAGTTTTGATTTGGAGTTATCTGCTCATTGTTCATGCGCATGCATTGCGCTATGATGCGTTTTATGTATTGATGATTTCGGAGCCCCGACGACTTGGACTTTTTACTGAAATGTTTTAGTATTTGAGGGGTTTAAATTTAAATTCGGGGACCGAATTTCTTTAAGGGTGAAGACTGTAACATTTCAGAAAAATAAAATATTATTTTTGGGAATTTTTATAATAAAATAATAAATATATTGAATATTTTAATAATACGGTATAATTAAATACCGATAAATTGGGAAAAATTTGGAAAATTATGGAAATTACTAAAAAGAGGGTGTTTTATTTGATTTAAGCAAATTATGAAATTTTATGATTAATTATTCACTATTTAGTGCTAATCGCGATTAAATATCACTAATCGTGCATTAATCCGGTTTTGTGCACATGACATGCACCAAGTCATTTTCACACTTATTACCTTTTCCTTCATGGTTTCTTCTTTTATCATGCATGACTTGAGTTTTTAAAAGAAAAGGCAAAAGAAAAGAAAAGAAAAGAAAGTGAATAAAGAATGAGAAGTATGGGCATGAGAGAGAGGTGAGGGGTCAAACCTAGGTCTTGGCATTCTCCCCTTCATTGTTTCCTTCATTCTTCCCTCTCCTCCCTCAACAATGGCTGCTGCCCTCTTCCCTCTCCCCCCTACCTCCTCAAAACACCCACATCCCCACCTCAAAAGTCCATCCCCACTTCACAAAAAACATGCACAAGATCACACCAAGCACTTTGGACCAAGAAAGCAAGGATTTTGGAGACTTGGGGCAACTCAAGAAGATTCTTGAGTTGCCAAATGAGGTAATTTATCCATCATTAGTGTAGTATTTTCATTGCTTTTGCATCCATGTTAACTTAAAACCGATTAAGTGGTGATTTGTGAGCTTTGAATTTTCCTAGAGAGGGTTAGGGTTTATTTTGAGCTGTGTTGGTGTAATTGGGCTTTAGTGATGATCCTAAACCCCCCTTAGTGCTAAGTACCTGGACCAAACACGATACCAAACCTGAAACGAAAAACAGAATATGTCCATGTCGGTTTTGTGAGTTTTTAGGGTGTGCAGGGGAATCTGGGATAACTTGGGATTATTACGAGAAAAGAAAACAATAGTTGCATATATTTATTATATGTTGATTGAGTTTATTGATGATAAAGATGGATTTTTGGGTGTTCTTGGATTGGTTTAGTGTTAGCTGGGAAACCCTAGAGTAGTGGTTGCACCCACACACACACGCACACACATAATTGCATACATTCTTTCTTTCATATGCGCGTATATGGGAATATGTATTTATGTGTTCACATGGGTATGGGACTGTGTTCATATTCTGGATTTGAGAATAGTACTTGGGATTTGAGATGAGTCGATGAGATTTGATTTGAGGCCGTGAGATTGGTGATATGGCAGGGTTCGTATTTGGGATACGACATGACGTTGTAGCGGGTCCTTTGACGTAGTGTTTCACACACGTGCATGCATACTTAGGTGGTATCAATATTGTACTAGACGTAGATCAGTACCACGGATTATGATTTTTGATAAAGAGGATACCAGATGAATAATGTGATGGATGTGATATTGACCCATACCCAGATTTGGGATGCCGTACGACGGATTTGTTAGTGTTTATGCCCTAGAAGGCCATTACTGTATCATACTAGTTTGTATATTACTTAATGGAAGCTTGGGATATTCACATGTATATAACAGTCTTGCTAAACATGGTAGTATGCTACTTGGTTTTTCTATCTTAATATGTGAGTGTACGTATTGATAGAGCTCTTAGGATCTTGCTTGTCTACCAGCGTTGTGATGGCAGTCACACTAGTGGGGGCTGGGTAGTCTACAAGCACATCCTTATTCAGGTCCCTGGTCGTTGGATTATCGAGACAGAGCATCGATACTCCGGAGTAGACTAGTGTGTACGCTTCTCATCCCAGTTGGGGAGATGGTCTGTCCCACAGCCGTCAGTACGTCGTACTGGAGATAGTATGCAGGTGCTCGTTGGGTTACGGGTACACCGGACATGACTCACAGGGAACTGTTGGTTGGTTTTATACCAGTCGTCAGTGAACAGTTCCCAGGTGACATGAGTACAGCATAGTCCGCAGACTTGACACTGCTACTTCGCCTCGAGTGTGTCCCACTGTTCTTAGATTGCTACCCTACCACGGCTCAAAGGAGTCGTGCAAACAGGTAGCAGTTGGGTGCAGTCCCGAGCACTTGGAGGCAGTGGCGGTTAGACAGGATTCGTCTCTCCCGGTATTGGGAGTTGATATCGCGCTGTGTCAGAGAGCCATTACGCAAAGTCCCTGGCCAGGGCAAGCGAGATTTGCTGGTAGGTTCCAGTAGTTTCTCAGGGTGTAATGGGCTTCGCTCCGACACGACTTATACCGCTATTAGGGGACTGACGCTTGCCGCCCCCTAGGCCCGATATGCGATAGTCTAAGACGAACGGACCAGACTGTATGGAGATTGTCACAGCAGGCTCAGTAGGAGTTCGGATGGGTTTCCTCATCGGCCTTCTTATCGACAACTACCTGGGGACCGTTACGTACAGCTAGTGCCGCTTGCGGTCTGTGGTTAAACCTACTGCCAGCGTAGTAGTCGAGTTTCTAGAGTCCCACACAGAGAGTTTCCTACTCCAGGCGAAACGATATAGAGGTCGTATGGTTTTACGACAAAGGGTTCGGACGCATACGTGTGTTTACGCACGTACGACTTTCGGACAGTTTTTACCAGTCGGCTTTGGTTTAAGCCAGTTACTGGTATCCGGTTATTGGATTTATACAGTCTAAAGTTTTTCCGTATTTTTGCGGATTGGAGGGGCGTTCTCGTAATTGTGCGAGAAGCTTCTAGAAGATGGTGACTAAGGAGGTTTAGGTGTCATATGCATTGAATGAGTTTAGTGAGTCATGAGAGTGATTCATCCATATCATTAATGCATAATAAATGATTAATGAGTCATGGTTGTGAATCACCATTAGATATTTATGAAACTTGATTATTCATCATTTGTTTTTCTTTTATTGATGAATTTTAAAGTTTCATATATATTATGATAACTTACTATTCTCACTTCATAATATCATTCACATTCTCTCTCCTCAAGCTCACTCTCTTCAAACCCTAATCCTCACCTCTCATGTGTTGAGAACAAGGATTAGTTAGACTAAACAATCCATAACCCTCACTCTATCTCATCTATCTTCTTTGATTAGCAATCCAAGAAGGTTAGTTGCCTCAAGTTTAGAGGCTAAGCTTGGAGTTTTGCTCTCGGGTGGATCATCTACTATATCGAGAAGGCCGAGGAGGACGAGGAGATCGTAAAGCCGAAGGACTTGGTTCGATAGGTATAATCCCTAAGCATAGTAGTTTAGAACAACTATGTGTTTGGTTAGTTATCGTTTAGCTTCGATTCAAGCGGTTAGTCGATGTTTGTTCACTAAACAAGTTCGTTTTTGAAAATTCCGCCTCCCCACAAGTATTGGGGTGTTGTACATCGACTTACAGTGGTATCAGAGCCTCGCTAAACAATAAATAACTTTTTTGCAAATTTGTATGAATTTCGAACGGAAAAAACGAAACCGAAAAACCCTAAAATATCATGTTTCTGTCGATTTATAAATGAAGTCCAAAAATTTTTCAGGGATGTTCAGAAAGCTTAATATGATAGTAGTAGAACACACAAAAAATTTGGTCCCCTGAATCGCCTACGGCGCCGTGGATCCGCGGCGGCTAGCACAGATCCCGCCGCGCTTCCGCCGCCGTTTTGACGATTCAGGGAGCCATTTTTCTTGTGATGGTTCTCTGTGATATTTGGGATTTTCTGGAATATTTAATTTTTGCTCAGGTTTCAGATTTGCAGAGCAGTATTGGAGCAAAATTAAAAGTGTTTAATCGATCGAAATTATACAGTATTTGCTTGTTGGATTATATCTGTGTTTGTATAATGTGTTCGTAAACCTCCCCTAACTGCTAGTATGTCGGTTGGCAGGGGGTTGCACATTTCTGTAATGGTTTTTACTGTTTGTGGATATGAACTGTGTTGGACTGTTGTGATGTATAGCCGGGGTTATGTGATGGGTTATTATTTAATTCATTTGATGTAAATGTAATTTGTTGTAATATTATTTTGCGGGGCACATCCAGGTTGCGGTTGTAGCCACCGTTGTATTATTTCATTTTACTGTTTTTGCTCCTAGGACAGACCCAAGGTGGGGTGCACAAACTGCCGGGCGGGTAGTTTGCCGTACCCGTTGGAGTCTTGGGTGGGGTAATGGCTATTCATCACAACTGTGTAATCCGTCTTTTGTTGCAGGCTCGAAACAAACATGGATTACTTGCAAATCCAATAAAGTTCATCTGTGATCTGGAATGCCTATTATTGCGTCTGACGAATGTACAATATCTATATATGATAGCTATTTAGACGTCACTTATGTTTTACACCCGCGCTAGCCCAGCCCCCGCTCTGTCGTTAGTTAAGTAACCTAACGGGTGATGGCGGGACCCCGTGGCGAATGCGGATGGCATAAGAGGACGTTGTATTTTCGTTGTTTTCTGCAATGATAGGTTAATGATGGGACGCATTATCTATAATGCAAAGAAAAACAAACCAAAGTTTAAATCGTTGGAACAATTTAAAAGAAACCACTCGGTTAATTTTAAAAACAGATATTTTTAAATGCGGAGCTTTAACCACTCCTTTTAAAAGCTATCAGGTTCCTTCGGTTATATCAAGTTCACTACGTTCACGGTTTCGCCAAAACCAGTCGTAGCCCTCCGTCATTTCTTATGGATGGTCAGTAGTATTCAAGCTATGCTTGTTGGCTTTCGTCAAGGCATAGTGTTTGGTAGCTGCTGGGGTATTCATTTGTTGCATAGATAGATGAGTTGGTTTGGGACAGTCGTATAACCTTGTTGGCTTTCGTCAAGGGTATATACGGGTGGGTTCAAATTAACAAGATAATGATGGGCAGAACTTGACATGTCTTTTATGATTTGTTGGCTTTCGTCAAGGTCATAAGAACATGGGGCAAAAATTTATATCGGGAATTTCTAAAGAAACTGAAATTTGCAAAGAGATGCATACCATTTGGAGTTTGATGAATGTTGGTAGGATTCCTTCAACATTATCATACGATGATATTTGGATCCCGATCCTACTGTAAGTATATGCTACTTATCAGGATATTCGTCACTTAACGATCAATGCTATAAACCAAGTAGGTGTCCAGAAAAGTGTCAGCGGGGTTACGCCCCCAGAGAAAAGAGGTTATTTAATTAAGGAACTTCGCGAAAGCGTTGGAAAACCTCCCTCGAAGTATCGACACTAGCCTGGCTGAACGGTTAAGCAAGAATTGTACAGTGAGAATAGTCCTGGCTAATTCTTCTTTTATGGTTTGAGGAAGGATTCGAAAAACAGTGGGAGCCATCCAGTTTAGATAAATTAAAAACCAATCTAAACTTGCAAGAGCATCATGCTAAAGTGTTTTCTTCTCTCTCTCTCATTGCAGCGACCTTATGACCATGACTAGGTTACATCTAGATAACAAGTTGACTGAATCTAACTTATTTGACTGGCAAAGGTCTGTCCAGATGACCATTGCCTATGACGAGCTGGACCACCCTATTACTACTCAAGATCCCATCGTCGCAGGTCCAGTTTCCACCGTCACGGATATGGATATCCGTCAGACAAAGGAAAAGAATAAAGCGAAAGCCAAGTGCCTCGTGTTGGCTTCAGTTGATGGTATATGCCAGAAACAGCACGAGAAGATGGACTCTGTTTCCATCTTTTTCCCTAACAAAGATTTATATGGAGAGCAATCTCATATCGCAAGATATGAGGCCTTGAACGAATTGATTCAAGCGAGGTCGGCTGACGGGTCATATGTAAGGGACGACGTCCTTACGATGACTAGCTATATTGATGAGCTCAAGGACCTGGAGACCACGTTGGGAAGCAGGTCATATACTGACTTATTTCCACAGTCCCTACCCTCTACTTACACCCTGAAAGAAACCAGGGAGACACAAGCTCTGCTTAATAGGGGACCTTCTTCTTCTTCATCCAAGGCGAAAGCAAAGGGTGAAAAGAAGAAGACCTCTACAAAGCCGATATACGGTGTCAGCAAAGTAGGAGGAAAGGGAAGAGAAAAATTTTTGGGACTTGGTATAGGTAAGGAGGGACATTCCTATTGTTGTGGGAATGAACATTGGCAGAAGGATTGCAGGGCTTTGGAAGCCAGTAGCCAGGATACGAAGCATGTTGTGGCTTCAGCCTCAAGTGTGTTTGTAATTGAGAACTGTTTGTCAATTAACTCTACTTCCTGGGTACTAGATACCGGAGCAGGATCTCATATCTGTAATTCGTTACATGCTTTGAGAAACCGTAAAGTTATAAGGATAGGTGATTTGTCTCTCAGAGTTGCAAACGGAATAAGCGTGGACGCTGAATCCGTGGGAGAATATCGCCTAGGTTTGACAAGTGGGCAGATATTGATTCTACGTAACTGTCTGTATGTACCTAGTTTGACTTGTAATATCATATCAGTGTCCTCACTTTCAAGAGAGGGGTATGACTTTACATTCGTAAGCGATGTAGTTCACATCCACCTAAATCAAGTTCTGATTGGGTCCGGTACATTAGATGACGGTATATACGTATTAAATCAAGCTCAGGTTTTTAATATCCAGAACACACTTAAAAGAAAGTCTCCAGAAGTGAATCAGGCTTTCTTATGGAATTGTAGACTAGGTCACATCAATGAAACACGGTTAACGAAGTTACATAGAGAAGGATATTTGAATCCGTTCGAATATCAATCTTATGCCACTTGTGAATCTTGTCTCATGGGAAAGATGACAAAGACTCCGTTTTCTGGACACGGAGTAAGAGCGAGCGAGCTCTTAGGACTCGTACACAGTGACGTATGCGGTCCGATGTCTACACATGCGCGAGGTGGTTATTCCTACTTCATTACTTTTACGGATGATTTCTCTAGGTATGGACATATCTTCTTGATGAAGCATAAATCCGAGGCCTTTGAGAAATTCCAAGAATACAAGAATGAAGTGGAAAACCAAACAGGCAAAAGTATTAAGACACTGAGATCTGATCGAGGTGGTGAATACTTAAGTGCCGAGTTCCTGGGTTACTTAAAAGAGAAAGGAATTCTCTCTCAGCTTACTCCTCCATACACACCACAACACAACGGTGTATCGGAAAGGAGGAATCGAACCCTATTAGATATGGTTCGTTCCATGATGAGTAAGGCTGAGTTACCGCGATCATTCTGGGGTTATGCGCTAGAATCAGCAGCATATCTTTTGAACAAGGTTCCAACCAAGACTGTGCCTACCACGCCATATCAGATGTGGAGTGGGAAGAAACCCTATCTTCAGTACCTGAAGACATGGGGATGTCCAGCTTTTGTAAAAAAGCAGCATCCGGACAAGCTCGAGGCACGCTCAGTAGAGTGTAAGTTTGTGGGATATCCAAAGAATTCAATGGGATATTGCTTCTACTACGCAGAGGAACAAAAGGTTTTTGTTTCTCGTCATGCCCGCTTCTTAGAAACTGAATTTTTAGAAAATCAGAAGAGTGGGAGCGCAGTAGAACTGGAAGAAATTCCAGAACCACAAGCTGTTACTGAAAGTTTGCTGGAACAAGAAGTTTCAGAAGAAAGGGACATACCAGCGCCTATCCGCAGAAGTAGTAGGCAATCTCATCCGCCCGAGAGATACTACGGTTTTCTCATAGATGGGGATAGAGAAGATTGCGTCATTGATAATGACGACCCTACTAGCTTCCAGCAGGCCATCCAGAGCGGTGACTCGGTACGATGGCTAGATGCAATGCGGACCGAAATGGAGTCCATGTACACTAACAAAGTATGGACTTTGGACACTGCTCCAGATGGGGTGAAACCCGTAGGATGCAAGTGGATCTTCAGAAAGAAGATTGGTGTAGATGGACAGGTTGAAACCTATAAGGCTAGACTTATTGCAAAGGGTTTCCGTCAAAGACCTGGTTTGGACTATGATGAAACCTTTTCTCCAGTGGCTATGCTGAAATCCATTCGGGTCCTTCTTGCTATTGCTGCCTTCCACGATTATGAAATCTGGCAGATGGACGTAAAGACGGCCTTTCTAAATGGAAATTTAGAAGAGAGCGTTTATATGGATCAGCCAGAGGGATTCATTCAGAGTGGGAGCAGCGGTAAAGTATGCAAGCTGCTTAAGTCCATTTATGGACTAAAGCAGGCATCGCGAAGTTGGAACATCTGTTTTGATGATACTGTCAAAGAATTCGACTTTATCAAAAATCCAGATGAACCATGCATATACAGTAAGATTGTAGGGAGAGTTTTTGTATTCCTCGTCTTGTACGTGGATGACATTCTCCTAATAGGAAATGATATTCCTATGCTACAGTCAGTCAAAAGATTCTTGTCACAGAAATTCTCCATGAAGGACCTGGGTGATGCCACCTACATTCTGGGGATCCAGATCTATTGTGATAGATCAAAAAGGATGTTGGGACTTTCACAGTCCAGGTACATAGACACCATATTGAAGAGATTCAGTATGGAAGATTCAAAGCGGGGTAACCTACCGGCTTGTCACGGAATCACCCTCTCCAAAGAGATGTCTCCCAAGACTGATTTGGAAAGGGAACGCATGTCGATTATACCCTACGCTTCTGCGGTAGGCTCTATAATGTATGCGATGTTATGTACCAGACCAGATGTAGCATACGCATTGAGCGTTGTAAGCCGGTATCAGGCAAACCCAGGGGAGAATCACTGGATAGCAGTAAAGAACATTCTCAAGTACCTAAGAAGGACTGAGGAGATGTTCTTGGTTTACGGCGGAAAGGACCTCTAGATGGAGGCCTATGCTGATTCCGGCTTCCAGAGTGACAAGGATGACTCCAAGTCCATGTCGGGTTATGTCTTTACCCTCAATGGAGGGGCGGTCTGTTGGAAGAGTTCCAAGCAGGAGACCGTTGCTGACTCAACGATGGAAGCGGAGTACATAGCTGCTTGCGATGCCGCAAAAGAAGCTGTCTGGATGAAGAAGTTCCTCACAGAACTTCAGGTGGTTCCTACCAGTGTTGGTCCAATACCTCTGTATTGCGACAACAACGGCGCTATAGCTTTAGCGAAGGAACCTAGGTCCCATCAGAAGTCCAGACACATCTTAAGGCGGTATCACCTGATCAGGGAGATCGTTGATCGCCGGGAGATCGAGGTAAAGAGAGTAAATACAGAGGATAACATTGCTGATCCATTCACTAAGGCCTTACCTCAGATTCAGTTCGAGAGGCTACTCGAGATCATCGGTCTACGATATGCCAGTACATGGCCCTAGTGCAAGTGGGAGATTGTTAGTGTTTATGCCCTAGAAGGCCATTACTGTATCATACTAGTTTGTATATTACTTAATGGAAGCTTGGGATATTCACATGTATATAACAGTCTTGCTAAACATGGTAGTATGCTACTTGGTTTTTCTATCTTAATATGTGAGTGTACGTATTGATAGAGCTCTTAGGATCTTGCTTGTCTACCAGCGTTGTGATGGCAGTCACACTAGTGGGGGCTGGGTAGTCTACAAGCACATCCTTATTCAGGTCCCTGGTCGTTGGATTATCGAGACAGAGCATCGATACTCCGGAGTAAACTAGTGTGTACGCTTCTCATCCCAGTTGGGGAGATGGTCTGTCCCACAGCCGTCAGTACGTCGTACTGGAGATAGTATGCAGGTGCTCGTTGGGTTACGGGTACACTGGACAGGACTCACAGGGAACTGTTGGTTGGTTTTATACCAGTCGTCAGTGAACAGTTCCCAGGTGACATGAGTACAGCATAGTCCGCAGACTTGACACTGCTACTTTGCCTCGAGTGTGTCCCACTGTTCTTAGATTGCTACCCTACCACGGCTCAAAGGAGTCGTGCAAACAGGTAGCAGTTGGGTGCAGTCCCGAGCACTTGGAGGCAGTGGCGGTTAGACAGGATTCGTCTCTCCCGGTTTTGGGAGTTGATATCGCGCTGTGTCAGAGAGCCATTACGCAAAGTCCCTGGCCAGGGCAAGCGAGATTTGCTGGTAGGTTCCAGTAGTTTCTCAGGGTGTAATGGGCTTCGCTCCGACACGACTTATACCGCTATTAGGGGACTGACGCTTGCCGCCCCCTAGGCCCGATATGCGATAGTCTAAGACGAACGGACCGGATTGTATGGAGATTGTCACAGCAGGCTCAGTAGGAGTTCGGATGGGTTTCCTCATCGGCCTTCTTATCGACAACTACCTGGGGACCGTTACGTACAGCTAGTGCCGCTTGCGGTCTGTGGTTAAACCCACTGCCAGCGTAGTAGTCGAGTCTCTAGAGTCCCACACAGAGAGTTTCCTACTCCAGGCGAAACGATATAGAGGTCGTATGGTTTTACGACAAAGGGTTCGGACGCATACGTGTGTTTACGCACGTACGACTTTCGGACAGTTTTTACCAGTCGGCTTTGGTTTAAGCCAGTTACTGGTATCCGGTTATTGGATTTATACAGTCTAAAGTTTTTCCGTATTTTTGCGGATTGGAGGGGCGTTCTCGTAATTGTGCGAGAAGCTTCTAGAAGATGGTGACTAAGGAGGTTTAGGTGTCATATGCATTGAATGAGTTTAGTGAGTCATAAGAGTGATTCATCCATATCATTAATGCATAATAAATGATTAATGAGTCATGGTTGTGAATCACCATTAGATATTTATGAAACTTGATTATTCATCATTTGTTTTTCTTTTATTGATGAATTTTAAAGTTTCATATATATTATGATAACTTACTATTCTCACTTCATAATATCATTCACATTCTCTCTCCTCAAGCTCACTCTCTTCAAACCCTAATCCTCACCTCTCATGTGTTGAGAACAAGGATTAGTTAGACTAAACAATCCATAACCCTCACTCTATCTCATCTATCTTCTTTGATTAGCAATCCAAGAAGGTTAGTTGCCTCAAGTTTAGAGGCTAAGCTTGGAGTTTTGCTCTCGGGTGGATCATCTACTACATCGAGAAGGCCGAGGAGGACGAGGAGATCGTAAAGCCGAAGGACTTGGTTCGATAGGTAAATCCCTAAGCATAGTAGTTTAGAACAACTATGTGTTTGGTTAGTTATCGTTTAGCTTCGATTCAAGCGGTTAGTCGATGTTTGTTCACTAAACAAGTTCGTTTTTGAAAATTCCGCCTCCCCACAAGTATTGGGGTGTTGTACATCGACTTACAGGATTTACGTACGAGCTATATATTGATGATAGATCCGCACTCTTGACTTGGGGATGTCTTATTATGGATATTGTATCGGATGTGATACTATTGAGGCGGGATCACCGACTAATATCTAACTATCTATATATATATATATATATGTATGTATCGACTCAGATGTTAGGCGGTTTCCTTACCTTTAGTTCATCTTATTAGCTCAGCCCTATAGTTTAGTGTAGTTGTTCGACTGGATTAGATTCCTACCTATTTCAAAAACTAACGAATCGTGGGTATTTTAAAGGACAGGCCAAGAGATTCTACGGATATTTCAAAGGACGTATCTTTTCTTAAAAACACCATAGCCCTTATTTTCAAAACACCGCGATTCGTGTTATTTCAAAAGGCACTACTGTATGACTTAGATTATTTTAAATGCAGCTTAGTTATCGTTGTGTCTAGTATTCAGCTCCCGCACATTATTGCTGTTCGCCCCGTATCGCATACTTATATTGTGATTCATATACCGTTATTGATATCATGCTGTTAGGACACCAGCACTATTACCGATGATGTGTATGTTCCACGTACACTTACTTACCGGCTCACACACATCACCATCGGTAATTGCCATGTCACGTACATTTTAGAGAATACTATTTCATTGATATAGCCTGTTAGCTGATCGTTTCGACATGATATTAGTGTACTTGCCTTATATGCCAGTTTAGACATTGCAGTTATTACTCACTATTTCATGCATAGTATTATTCACCGTTGTGCAGTATTATGGTGTTTTATGTCTATGTTCACTGTTTACGTGCTATTGATGATTGGATTTCGGACTTTCATGAGATTTCTTGGATTTGGGAGAAAACCGCAAGAATACATATAAAATTCTTTCTCTCTCTTTTTAAAATAAAAACTGCGGTTTTCTCATGATGTTTGTGTCGTCCACCATGAGTTTTCTGTTGGTTTTTGAGACCCGTTTCGATGAGTTGGATGAACCGTCTCGGGTACATGGTGGGCCCGGTAAGGTACCCCGGGGCAAGAAGATCGAATAGTAGACGATGAGCCCGGTTGGGGAAGACTACCTACCGGTGATTTTATCTGACGTGTCGGATATCCGGAGGATACCTTCGTGGTCCTGTGATTGATGTTAGGGGCCGATCCGGACTGACGGCGCCCTAGATAGTGAGATTGAGACACTAAGTTTTTAAGATATTGAGGTATTGAGTTTTGATGATACAGGCCAGTCCGGATAGCCGGAGCCTGAGATATTGAGACATTGGGATTTATGTTTTGTGTCGATGCTAGACACTGTTTATGCTGATTTCATTTATGATACCTCGTTTTAAATATACAGAAATCTCATTAAGTTATGAAAGCAGTTTCTTCATTTACATGTATTCTGTTTTCATGCATTCATACCTCATTCATAAGATATATTTCTACCTGAGGCACTGACACGAGCACATGGGATTACTCTTGGGTTAGATGGTTACCCTTGCCACCTTTTCATACTTCAGACTTTCATTTTGAGGAATATATATATATTGATCGTATGACATAGGATTACGTCATACATGCAATTTTTGCTCGTAGATGTTTTCTATTCACGAGTTGGCAACTCACCCCCGTTGTGCCATAGTTTCTTGCAGGTTTTGCCATACAGGTTTCATTACGGTTTTGCTGGCACACCGCTTCCTTTCCGGGTGATTTTCTTGGTAGGTGGGTTCACTTGCATCGTGACCACTATTATACCTTGTATATTATTTATTCAGTTTTATCTAGTAAAACTCCATCAACCAAACATGTATTTATTTGAGATAGAGACCAGTGATGTATATTCTTTCGACCTTAGAGTCGCGCGTTATATTTCTATGGATTTCATGCTGTTTTGAGTTTCCTTTTCTGTTGTGATCCTCGCCCTTCGGCATTATATATTATTGCTTGCGTGGTTGTGACCGTCGATTGACGAAGAGCTAGCTCCCGCTTGGGGATGCCTTTATTCATTATATATGCTTTATCAGGTTTTTGTCCCCGTTTCGGGTCAGTATTTACAAAGGAAACTCTGCCGAAATTTTTAGAAAAGACTGGTGATTTTAAAAATGCATATTTCGGCGTATGTTGCAAACTACTTGATTTAAATTGGTTTTTCCTTCACTCTACTACTTTTCTTGGTTTGGATTTCTGGGTTTTCAGCTTACTTAGATTACGTACGTCTCGGGACATTTCATAATTTAAGTGTCGTCATGTTCCGTACTTTTCGGGTCATGACAAAGTTGGTATCAGAGCGTTAGGTTTTACCTTCGGAGCGTAGGATGACCCTTGGTTGATGGAGTAGGTAGTTTGAGTAGAGTGACGTACCGTACGTATATTCCGCGACATATTTACGATACGCTACTCCACTTAAGAAGTCTTAGGATGTACATTTCTTTGTTCAGTATTATATTCATTCATGATCTAGCCTCATCGGTACCAGTTATGGTTTTGCTGCCACGATTACGGGCAGGGAGAGCTACGGTTAGAGTTGCGGTCAGCATGAGCTCGTCACGAACGAGGACTGACCAGGGCGTAATTCCGGCAACACACGATTGCAGAGATGTGTCTTTTTATTGTGTTTTTGCGCCATGCGCGTTTGATAGATCGCTGTATGAGATTACTCGGACGTGCAGAGGATTGGGACACTGATAGAGGCCAGCTAGATTTTGATGACCGTTGATGTATTGCTTATTCATGATGATTGAGGCACTGTTCAGCGTGCAGACGAGTGAGCCAGTTGCTGCTGTGAACGGCGAGATATCGCCCTAGATGTTGGAGCTATTGTAGTAAGAGTTGTACTGAGAGATGGTAGAAGGTTGCTAGTCACCGAGGATGAATGACTAGGACATGTGGTTCGTTCGCCTACCTCGATGCGAGGTCATCAGATAGATTGATTCCAGCTAGAGACGACTTCACGCGGATACGTTGAGAGTCGATAGAGGCGATCGAATGTCAGAAACCCATTATTCCAAGTTTAAAGTATTCGGAAAGACATGCAGGCAATTCTATGGACCCTCTAGAAGAATGAAACCCTAACTCGATATAATGACCGTGAGAAAGCCTTTGAACCTTAGGGTTTGCGGCAGTTCCGCGATGCCATTAAAGAGGCTTGGGTTTGCTCTTCTACGGCTGGACCACCGATGCTGTGGTATGTACTCGATACTATTAAACTGTACCCTCTTGGGGGATTATGAGTTTTTGACGAATCGATCGGATGGTTCGACTTCATTCGGATGCTAGGTGGTGAGATGCATTTCTTGGGAGACTCCAGATACGAGGATAGCCGTTGGAGCTCAGTCCATGCAGCCACGACGAGACGAGTCCGAAGCAGTCGACATTAGAGAAAAGTGGAGTAAGAGGTTCGTACAAGATCTGGATAAGAAGACGTTCCACTCCGCCGACATCAGAGATGCGATACGCATGCCGAGGCATTGTACTTGGATATACCTTCCAGAAGGAGTCGCGATGAGTACGCAGCCATTCCGGAACAAGAAACAGATATAGTAAAGGACGATGACTTCCGGACAGTTCGGCAGAGACGAGATTTTGGAGAGACCTCGACAGGACCTTTCTGGAATATATTACAAGAAGAATTGGACCCAGGAGTGGTCATGTTACGCACACCGGCAGGCCAGAGTTCATGTTCGTCGACGAGACATGCTATGAGTGACCACGACAGTTGGCCAGAGATTCTTAGAGGATGTGCTTGAGTGGGACTATTCCGCCATACTTGATTTCGACATTTTGGGTGATCTATTCGCAGGATTGATTTTGATGATTGAGTTTCATGATATTTGTTTTCGTGCACCATGGTTGCACCTACTGAGTATTTATGATTTGTGCACAGTTATTTCACTTGATATCGTTTTTGTGCCTTGGCTGCACATGCTCACGACTTCATGGATTTCATACAGTTGGGTTGATTTTGTGTATATGGCATGCACCTGATTTGATTTTTGCACTCGGTATAGTTCATATATGCTTGCAGTACTGTGATATGTATTTTGTGCACTCCAGTTGCACAGGACTTCGATTTGATGTTATTTAAGGCCTTGATTTTGACTTCATGCCTAGGGCATGCATATGATTTGATTTATGCTTACGGCATAGTTTTTATGCACTTTTAGTGTTTGGATTTGATATTGTGCATGCTGATGCACATGGTTATGAGATATGATACCACGGTATACCTGATTTGGATTGAGCCGTATTGTATACCGTCGATTTTGATTCTGATATTGATGTTGATTTCTTGCACTCCGTGCATTTGATTTGGATTTTGCTCATGATCGACGCTTGATATTGGATTTCGTGATTTCGTGCATATTGGATGCACATGATTTAGATTTTATTCGTGCATGATGGATACACCTGATTTGGATTTTCGCGCATGTTGGGCGCATGATTTGAGATGCGATTTTGGTGCACACCAGATGCACTAATTCGAATTCTTTGTCCATATCAGATGCACCTGATTTTGCTGTCAGGCACACCTGTTGCCCTTGACAGATGTTTCGTGCACACCCGATGCATTTAGATGTTGTTTCCGTGCCCATATATGGCACATTCATGGATTTTGATTTTCATGCGCACCAGACGCACGTAGTATTCATATGCACATTTTGGGATTGATTTCTTAGGGAGCAGTACGTTTTTATGATGTTTATTATTGTTTTCGTACTGAGCAGGACTAGTCGGATGACAATACCTGAGTATATTTTGCATGCATTGATAGATATTGAAGGGATTTCCAAAAGGAGAGCTATAGTCTCAGTATTTACCTACGTGTCTGAGATGACACGAAACGTCTAAAACAAGGAAACCCTTCTAAATTGTTTTCAAAATGGCGGAACGTACATATTAAACAAAAGATATATACGTACATGCTTATTTTCTTACGATAGACGTCCGCCACTGTGCAGTGTTATGCGCATTGCACAGCGACTTTAAAAGATTTGGCATGCATTTACTTCAGCGATTTACATGTATAGATTTGATGTCTACATGTATAGTTCTGGTTTAGATCATATTGGTTTATGTTGGATTTGACATTTGTGTCTTTACCATGACTCCGATAATTGCGGGACGCTTGACGGAGTTTCGATTTTGAGTTATCTGCTCACTACTCATGCGCATGCATTGCGCTATGATACATTTTATGTATTGATGATTTCGGAGCCCCGACGACTTGGACTTTCATTTGAAATATTTTAGAATTTGGGGGTTTAAATTTAAATTCGGGGACCGAATTTCTTTAAGGGGGGAAGATTGTAACATTTCGAAAAAAAATAAAATATTATTTTTAGGAATTTTTATAATTTAATAATATTTTATTGGATATTTTAATATTTCGGTATAATTAAATACCGATAAATGGGAAAAATTTTGGAAAAATTATGGAAAATTCTAAAGTAGTGTATTTTATGGAATTATGCCATTTTTAAGTTTTTATGATTAATTATATGCTAATTTAGTGCTAATCGCGATTAAAAATCTCTAATCGGTTTTTAGCATTTTTGTGCAAAATATGCACATACCATTTTTACACTTGTGTTACATTTGTTTCCTTGCCATTTCTTCGTTTTTAGCATGGTTGGTTATGATTTACCATTGATGTGAGAAGGAAATAAAAAGAAAAGAAATGAAAAAGTGAAGGAATGATTAAGAGAGAGAAAGAGTGGGTGAGGGGTTACCTTTGACTTGGTGAACCTTTCCTCCATCATTCTTCACACCATTTTCTCTCCCCTCTCTCCCTAGGAGCTGCTGCTGCTGCCGCCTCTTCCCTCTGCCTCCTCCACCTTCAATCCCCCAAAACACTATGGATACAACTCCAAAACCATATCCCCACTTCACAAAAATTGTTCACAAGCTCGAGAGGAACACATTGGACCAAGAAAGAGAGGACTTTGAGCAACTCAAGAAAATTCTTGAGTTGCCAAAGGAGGTAATTTCTGCACCCTTAGAGTATTATTTCAATTCCTTATGCATCTATACTTGTTTCATGTCGATATTGTGTGGTTTGATGAACTTTGGAAATTCCAAGTTAGGGTTTAGGGTTTGAATTGAAATCAAAGGTGAATTGAGGTGTAATTAGGGACTACAACCCCTGTTGTGATGTTACATTGGACTAAACCAGAGACTAGAACCCGGAATACGGATTTAGAAAAAACGATATCGGGAAAAACTGTGATTCTGTAATTGTATTTGGAAATCTGCTATCACCTCGAGACTCCTTAAATTATTTTGGATTGACAGTGATACATGCAGGAACATAGGAA
Organism: Agapanthus africanus; assembly: GCA_030015575.1. Lineage (NCBI taxonomy): Eukaryota > Viridiplantae > Streptophyta > Magnoliopsida > Asparagales > Amaryllidaceae > Agapanthus > Agapanthus africanus. Next base: position 564,134,177 of record CM057337.1, on the reverse strand, counting down.
CCATCACCCAAAACCCTAGCCCTTACCCTCTCTTCCAGGCCGCCAATTAACTCTTTCCGGCCGCAATTTGCGGCCAGAGCAGGGGAGAAATGCCTCGTTTTTGTTTTAGGGCCCTATCTCCAGTAAATTTGACCCTTGGCATATCCAATTTTGACTGATTCCACCTAGGGTAGAATCTGGGATAATTTTCTTGTGTTGGCGCATGGTTTACGACTTATTTTAGCATGGATTTTGGTATTTGGTGATTCGTTTCTGTTGGGCGGCGTTTGAACATCAACGGCAAAGGGTTATTGGTCATGTTTGCATGCAAGACTATAGGTTTTTACCTATGAGAGTAGCGTGTGCCGTTTTGGTTTTCCGATGTGATTTTCATGTGCTTTTGTGATTGTGTTATCTTTGTAGGTACCCTACGTGATGTCGAAGCGTTGATGATGAAGATGGCGACATCGGCACACAAGAAACAAGGTGAGTAGATTTATATTTACGGGGAGAAGTCGGGTGGATGGCGTATAGCACCCCCGCAGTTCGTGGTGATGTTTACAAATACGTATACACACATATATTTATTATATGTTGATTGAGTTTATTGATGATAAAGATGGATTTTTGGGTGTTCTTGGATTGGTTTAGTGTTAGTTGTGAAACCCTAAAGTAGTGGTTGCACCCACACACACACGCACACACATACTTGCATACATTCTTTCTTTCACATGTGCGTATATGGGAATATGTATTTATGTGTTCACATGGGTATGGGACTATGTGTTCATATTCTGGATTTGAGGATAGTACTTGGGATTTGAGATGAGTCGATGCGATTTGATTTGAGGCCGTGGGATCGGTGATATGGCAGGGTTCGTATTTGAGATACGACATGACGTTGTAGCGGGTCCTTTGACGTAGTGTTTCACACACGTGCATGCATACTTAGGTGGTATCAGTATTGTACTAGACGTAGATCAGTACCCCGGATTATGATCTTTGATAAACAGGATACCAGATTAATAATGTGATGGAAGTGATATTGACCCGTACCCAGATTTGGGATGCCGTATGACGGATTTACGTACGAGCTATATATTGATGATAGATTCGCACTCTTGACTTGGGGATGTCTTATTATGGATATTGTATCGGATGTGATACTATTGAGGCGAGATTACCGACTAATATATATATATGTATGTATGTATGTATGTATGTATCGACTCAGATGTTAGGCGGTTTGCTTACCTTTAGTTCAGCTTGTTAGCTCAGCCCTATAGTTTAGTGTAGTTGTTAGACTAGATTAGATTCCTACCTATTTCAAAAACTAACGAATCGTGGGTATTTTAAAGGACAGGCCAAGGGATTCTACGGATATTTCAAAGGATGTATCTTTTCTTAAAAACACCGTAGCCCTTATTTTCAAAACACCGCGATTCGGGTTATTTCAAAAGACACTACTGTATGACTTAGATTATTTTAAATGCAGATTAGTTATCGTTGTGCCTAGTATTCAGCTCACGCACATTATTGCTGTTCGCCCCGCATCGCATACTTATATTGTGATTCATATACCGTTATTGATATCATGCTGTTAGGACACCAGCACCATTACCGATGATGCGTATGTTCCACGTACACTTACTTGCCGGCTCACACACATCACCATCGGTAATTGCCATGTCACGTACACTTTAGAGAATACTATTTCATTGATATAGCCTGTTAGCTGATAGTTTCGACATGATATTAGTGTACTTGCCTTATATGCCAGTTTAGACATTGCAGTTATTACTCACTACTTCATGCATATTATTATTCACTGTTGTGCAGTATTATGGAGTTTTATGCCTTTGTTCACTGTTTACGTGCTATTGTTGATTGGATTTCGGACTTTCATGAGATTTCCTGGATTTGGGAGAAAACCGCAAGAATACATATAAAATTCTTTCTCTCTCTTTTTAAAAAAAAAACCTGCGGTTTTCTCATGATGTTTGTGTCATCCACCATGAGTTTTCTGTTGGTTTTCGAGACCCGTTTCGAGGAGTTGGATGAACCGTTTCGGGTATATGGTGGGCCCGGTAAGGTACCCCGGGGCAAGAAGATCGAGTAGTAGACGATGAGCCCGGCTGGGGAAGACTACCTACCGGTGATTTTATCTGACGCGTCGGATATCCGGAGGATACCGTCGTGGTCCTATGATTGATGTTAGGGGCCGATCCAGACTGACGGCGCCCTAGATAGTGAGATTGAGACACTGAGATTTTGAGATATTGAGGTATTAAGTTTTGATGATACAAGCCAGTCCGGATAGCCGGAGCCTGAGATATTGAGACATTGGGATTTATGTTTTGTGTCGATGCTAGACACTGTTTATGCTGATTTCATTTATGATACCTTGTTTTAAATATACAGAAATCTCACTAAGTTATGAAAGCAGTTTCTTCATTTACATGTATTCTGTTTTTATCCATTCATACCTCATTCATATGATATATTGCTTCCTGAGGCACTGACACGAGCACATGGGATTACTCTTATGTTAGATGGTTACCCTTGCCACCTTTTCATACTTCAGACTTATCATTTTGAGGATTATATATATATTGATCGTATGACCTAGGATTGCGTCATATATGTGATTTCTGCTCGTAGATGTTTTCTATTCATGAGTTGGCAACTCACCCCCGTTGTGCGACAGTTTCTTGCAGGTTTTGCCGTACATGTTTCATTACGGCTTTGCTGGCACACCGCTTCCTTTCCGGGTGATTTCCTTGATAGGTGGGTTCGCTTGCATCGTGACCACTATTATACCTTGTATATTATTTATTCAGTTGTATCTAGTAAAACTCCATCAACCAAACATGTATTTATTTGAGATAGAGACCAGTGATGTTTATTCTTTTGACCTTAGAGTCGCGCGTTGTATTTCTATGGATTTCATGCTGTTTTGAGTTTCCTTTTTTGTTGTGATCCTCGCCCTTCGGCGTTGTATATTATTGCTTGCGTGGTTGTGACCGTCGATTGAAGAAGAGCTAGCTCCGGCTTGGGGATGCCTTTATTCATTATATATGCTTTATCAGGTTTTTGTACCCGTTTGGGGTCAGTATTTACAAAGGAAACTCTGCCGAAATTTTTAGAAAAGACCAGTGATTTTAAAAATGCATATTTCGGCGAATGTTGCAAACTACTTGATTTAAATTGGTTTTTCCTTCACTCTATTACTTTTCTTGGTTTGGATTTCTGGGTTTTCGGCTTACTTAGATTATGTACGCCTCGGGACGTTTCGTAATTTAAGTGCCGGTCATGTTCCGTACTTTTCGGGTCGTGACATACTTAGTATTCGTGCTACGTATGTCGTGCATTGCCGATGCGTAATGTTCGGTAGCTCTGTAATGCTTTTCTGTCGTATGGATATGTGGATTGGTTAGGACAGTCGTACGGTTATGTTGGCATTGTTAAGGACTCGTACGGGTGGGTTTAATGCAATCAAGATAAAGACGGGTTGAACTTGAGTAGGACTCTTTGATATGTTGGCATTGTCAAGGTCACTTAGGTCCTAGGGGTAAAAACACACATCGGGAGTTTCTAAAGAAACTGAAACTTGCCAGGCATGTGCATACCTTCTGGAGTGTGGTGACTTGAGTAGATTCCATCAAGTTATCATGAGATGATCGTTGGATCCCGATTCCCACTGATGAGTTGGTTTACTCCTCGGGTGATCCCGACTAATTCTTCTTTCATCTTTGGAAGGGAATTTGAGGATACACTGGGAGACATCCTGATTAACCATTCTGATCTAGGTTAGAGTGCACGCTGAGTGTTTCTTTCTCTCTCTCTTTGACAGCGACCATGACCCGATCCTAGACTATAACTCAGTGACCAAGTTAACCTGACCTTCTTGAAACACATTGGCTTTTGAATTGTATGAGTTGCATACAACTTTGCCACTCCTTCTTTTACCCTTTGCTTTTCTCCAGAACACCCCGTATTACTACGAATATCCACTTCCATTGGATAAATCCATCGTATGGTTATATACGAACTCGAAGGAACTTGTTCCAGATTCGAGGATGGATTCTTGTTCTGGAGAGATTGAATATGACTATGCAGTTGTCTTTTCCTTTTACCTTCTCTCAGGTTGTGAGGGCTCCTAGGATTAGGAGAAGGGTACACCTATTACGCTTATTGGATATTCTTCTTCCAAACCATAGGCAGGTGCCGAAAGGTAGAGAATGAAGAAAACCAATTAGCTTAAGTATGGTGTAAAAAAGGTATTAAGTAAAGACAAATAAAGGGATCAGAAAGAGGGCAAAGTAAATTGCAACTGCTATCATTTACGACCAAACCACGTATTTCATTGCCACTCCTACTTCACCTTTGTATTTCTCCAGAACACCCCGTATCACTACGAAGATCCACAGTTATTTGGATAGTCCATCGTATGATTATATACGAACTCGAAGGAACTTGTTCCAGTTCGGGGATGGATTCTGGTTCAGAAGAAATAAGAATAAGGTTTATTCAGTTGTCTTTTATCTTTACCTTCTCTTGCGTTGCGAGTGCTCCTAAGATTAGAACAGTACACCTATTACGCTTATTGGATAGTCTTCTTCCAAACCATAGGCTGGTGTCGAACGGTAGGGAAGGAAGAAAACCATTTAGCCTAAACGATGGTGTACAGAAGATAACAACTAAAGACAAATAAAGCGATTTGGAAAAATATCAAAGAAATATACGGTTACAGTTGTAAATCTCATAATGGAAGAGGCATTACTAAGAATACCCGGATGCCCCTTCGAAACATTTACATGTTTCAGTTTCATTGTGTATTGTTAATAGAAAACTGATTTCCTAATTAGCCCTTGCTCCAGGGTATGTATTTACCAGGTATGATTCTCACATCTGTATGGTTTTACAGATGATGAGTGAGAGTAAGTTATTGGGAATTAGGTGATCATCCTCATTATATCGGGATTCATTGTAATTGGTGATATTTGAGGAAATCGCCTGGGTTTTTGCCGGACGGAAAATATTTGGTTTTGAATATCCGTTATTATGTACCAATTTCAAACTGATATATCTGTACGTTTATTTTTATAAAGTGAGATATAACTTTTTGAAATTATGTCGATGACATTTACCTATATTAGTTGATGGTTAGGTAAGGAGCATTCAACAGCGGTGTAATTCTTCATAACCATAGTACAGTTATCAACCTACGATGCACATGGTTTAAGTTATTCAACTCAGGGGACTTATACAGAGTATTGTATGTTGTCCAGTGTCCATTAGGACAAAAGGGTTGGTCCTCGTACTATATTCTGTTTACTTGTGACTTCTCAAGTTTTAGATACGTGTTTCGTAGAAACACAAGGTCCAAGTTTTGAGAAGTTATAGGTATAAGAATAAAGTAGAGAACCAGGTGTTGAAAGTATCAGTATTCTTCAAGGTGATCGAAGATGTAGATACTTGTGTTTGGTATCAGTTGATAGTAATGGTTTTGAGAAACTTGTTTCTCTTTCAGGTTACTCATGTTTGGATGCACTCCTAAGTTGAGTAATACCGATCGGCCTCTCTTCATTTAGTTGACATGCACTGGAGACAGCTGCATGATTTGAATCTGGTTCCAATTAAATCAGTGCCTCTGTTTCTATATTAGATATAGAATGGGTCATATCTTAACGATGTTAAGGTATATGGAGTTTTCCGGCTTATGCTTAAAACCAGACTCTGGATAACTCAAGGTATGTTTTTGTAATGGCTGTTTGTCGGTTAACCCAGGCTATGACGAGGGTTAGCTTTCTACCATCTGGAAGATCAATAGTGATATTGTTCTTGACTCGCTACAGTTTTAGTAAAATGGGCTTGTTCAGAAAACAGTAGTGGGAGTATAGTAGAACTGAAAGTGATTCCAGAATCACAAACTATTACGGAAAATTTAATAGGACCTAAAGATTGAATTTGGATTGACATTCCATTAGCCACTCCGCAGATATGGAGGGTAACCTCAGGCACCGGAGAGGTACTCCGGTATCCTCAAGGACGGTGACAGGGATGTTCTTGTTCACCCAGACTTGACACTACTGTTGTTCCAGGTTATGAGACCCGGCAGGAGGATGATGTAGGGTTCCTAGGCATACTAATCGGGTCTCACAAGTGATCAAACATGCTCAATTCAAAAATTTCCTTATGCCTACAAACCCTAATACGGATCGTTAACTAGAAAACAAGGCGATGCGATGCAAGTAAACAACTTTAACTCTAAAGGAAAGGGGCTACAACCTTTGTAGATCCGGTCCTCCACCTCCTAGGCTCCATGATGACGTCCTTCCTCTGTCCAAATTAAATCCATGACTCTAGCATTGGCTTCATCAGAGAAAAGGGCGGGCTAGGTCATCGACTACGATGCCGAAGATGATCTACGTCGAGGCATCACAAGATCAACCTCCCACTTCACCAAGTCATGAAACTTGTGAAGAAAACACCCTATACTACTTGGCAAGAGGTAGAGGATGAAGAAATAGGAAGTGGGTTCACTTTAGAATTGGATTTCTCACTCTTTTTCATAAGTTGCCATTGATGGTGACATGGTTTCTTCATGTTGAAGATGAAGAAGAAGAAGAAAGAATTATGATAAGTATATTTTCAAAAAGAAAAATAAATGATTACTTATCATTTGGCAACCATGGTTAGGTGTAGAGAATGGACTATGGTTAATTTAAATGGTTAGGGTTAAGCATGAGACAAGAGTGGTGGACTTGTTCAAAGCTTTATGAAGCTTCAACAAACAAACAAATAAAGCCACCATTCTTTCTTTATCTTTTTAAAAAAAAGAATTATAAATAAATAGATAAGTAATTAAACAAAAAAAAACCCTAATCATTAACTTAACCATGGTTCAATTCTTTACATAAACCCAAGTGAGCATGTATCATCAAATATGATACAAACAAGTGCACAAAAGTATATCACATATACAACTTGTGTACATCAAGTGAGAAAATCCTTTTGAAGTGAACAAATACTAATTAATGCAAAGTAATATATCAAATATACAATTATGCATTAAATCATTAAATCAATACTTGATTTAACGATCCGGTCATATCGCATATAACCGACTAGTATCCTATGTATCGGCTTATCGAATCAATCCTTGATTCGATAACTAGGTTATATCGCATATAACCAATCGATACATTCATCACGAGAATGGAATACGATATCACATACACGCATTATTCTCGGTCCCGCACATATCTCATATGTGCTCCTATTTCGTTTTGCTTGAGCCAGGAAACCTCTGTGTAGGACTCTAAAGATTCGTCAATACGCCGGCAGCAGATGATGATCATATCAAACACCCACAAGCCGCAAGTGGTCTGCTAAACGTAACGGCCACCCGGGTATTGAGCGATCAGAAGATCGACGAGCAACCCCGCTCACACTCCTGTGAATCCAACCAGTAACACTTGCCGTACAGTCCGGTCTGTTCGTCTGATATGTCGCATATCTCGCCTAGGGGTGGTAAACGTCAGACCCCAGTAGCTCGATAAGTCATGCCGACGTGAAGTCCATAACATGTGTGAAAACACCGATAACACTTATCAGTAGATCACTGCAACCCTGGCCAGGGATTTCCTGTCATGGCCAGTCGAGCATAGCGCAACATCAACCCCCAATACCGGGAGAGACGAATCCCCTCCTATCGCTCATTGCCTCCATGTGAATCGGGACTGTACCCAAAAACCATCTGTTTGCATGACTCAGTAGAGCCGTGGTAGGGTAGAAATCAAAGCACAGTGGGAGACACACAAGACTCTATGACGATCTCGGGTCAAAAGACTAAGCTGTACCAGTGTCACCAGAGAACTGCCATCTGACGTGAGGTATAATACCATCTGGGAGTTCTCGGCGAGTCCGTTCAGTGTACCCAGTCTCCACTGAGCACCCATGTACCATCTCTGATGTCAAACACCAATGGATATGGGATCATCCATCGCCTATCGCATGGGTCGAGAAGATATACGCTAGTCTACTTTGGAATATCGATGCCCCATCTCGATATTCCCACGACTAAGAACATTGAAGGATGTACTCATGGACTATCCAGGCCCCACTAGTATGATCTGCATCATAGTCCTGGAAGTCGAGTACACATCCTAAGGGCTTTATCAACATGTAATCAGAGAGACAGAAAATATAAATGTTAAGATAAAGAGCAACCAGATAGCATACTATCATGTCGAGCAAGAAAGTCCTACCTATATATGTCCCAGCATCCATTACAATATACATCCAATGTACAGTAATGGCCTCTAGGGCATACATATAACTAACAGATGAGTATAGCGTCGTTCTAAAGTTTACTTTAGAAATGCACGTGTATATGATTCTGCCAGAGGGTTGTTGTAATCAGTGGGAGCAGCGGAAGCATAGTGGACAAGTAGCTTATGTCTATTTATAGACTAAAGCAGATATAATGGAGATAGATCATCTATTTTTGATGTGACAGTCATAGGTTTCTACTTCATCAGAATAGGGGATGGATCTGTTTAGAAGGTAGTAGGGTGTGATGTCCTGGTATTTGGATGACATACACAGAGTAGGAAGCGATATTCCTATACTACGATCGGTTTTTCTTTGGTTGTTGATTGATCTAGATTTATGTGTGTAGTAATTAACCGCAATCAGAATGGTGTCGTGCGTAGCTAGACCGAGGTGAGTACAGGTCGTCCTCTGGGAAACGTTAAATATTTTATTCTTAGTTTAGGCGTGTTGAGAAAGAAAGGAGGAAGAATAAAGAATGGTTGTAAATTCTAGATCTACGTTAAACACGGATGCAAAATATAGATCTAGATTAACTACGGATGTAAGTTTAATATTAAAAGGGGGCTTGTAGGGTTCATTAGGATTTAGTAGTTATGGATGATTAATTAAAAATTACTCTTTTTATCCTTTAATAGATTTAAAACTAAGAAAACTACTACCTTTATTAATCAACAAAATTCATTTACAGTTTGTTCCCTTAGAAAATGATTACAAAATGCTTGTTTGCTTCTCGATATCTTCTAAGGAGGTAGATGAACTGTTGATGACCAGCCTGGATGCGTAAGCCTGTCGTGGACTTCGTGATCTCTTCAGATTGATGATTTTTCCAAGAGGCTCTCGGTCCTTATTTATAGTCCCAGAGTCAGAACCCTAGTTTCCTAATATGGAAACTAGTTGCTAGGATCCTAACCACCAAAATCGCATATCTCAACTCCTCAAATCCGCGGCGGAACCGTGGCCAATAGGTGGGTTTGGCCGCGGTTCCGCGGCCAAGTAGGGGGATCGTCACATTGTTTTTCTGGGGCTTTATCTTGATGACACATGGTGATATTTTCACATCTCTGGAAATTGAAAATCTTCTCTTTGTCACTACCAGATTTGATTTCTTTAGTTTACTTTCTTAATTAGGCAGGTTTGTTTTGCCAACTTTGATTTTCTTAATTTCAGTCCTAAAAATTCTGCACAATAACTCAACAAATAATATTAGTAGAGTTTGTTTTATTGAGATATTAACTTAACCATTAAAAATTGGTCAAAGGTATTTAATAAGGTAAGCATATTTAAATGGGCCAAATGTTACATGGATATTATATGCTTACTTTTTCCTACCAAATGTTAATTATAATATATAAACACATGAAAATAGTATTTTACAGATAAACCCTCATATGTATCATATATTATAATAAACACCTTTTTATTATAAAGAAATAGTAGGAAAAATATCATATTAAATGTGCAGTTTTATCAACTGAACAGTTGTCACACAGTGGTTTCTCCACATAGAGCTTGAATATTATATCAGACATTCTGGTTACTAGATCTATGGTTTTAGATCTAGATTTAGGTAGTTTCCCAATCTGGGTACTTAGACAGCATTCTAAAGGTGCTTTAGAATGGACGACTCCTGGCATGGTGGTATACCTGCAGGTGATGGAGTCACCCTCTCTAAAAGTGTCTCACAGACTAAAAGGGAGAGGGATGCCCTCTCTAAAGGTGTCTTACAGACTAAAGGGGAGAGGGATGTGTATGATTGGCATATCACTTAGGCAATTAAGTCAATCATGAGATGTCAAGTACCACACCAGATGTTGTTTTTGCACTAGATGCAATAAGTTGAGATATTAATCCAATCCTGGAGAAACGTTCAAAAGCAGTTTTAGAACATAAGTGGATGTTCTGGGGATTTGATAACGGCAGCCTCTTTCGGGAGACGGTTATCATTCCAGGCTTCCAAGTTGACCTGGATGACAGAGTGACTGCCAGAGTTATAGTTTTCCCTCCGACGAGGGGCGGTAGTTTGGACAGGTGGTTCAAGCGGATACCGAGGGAGGTGTGGCGCAGGATACTGATTAGGTTCAGTTGACGATACAGTCTAAGAAGTTTGGATTTGGAGTTCATTTATGAACTAGGTCCCATCAGATATCTAGACATGTTCTAAGATAGGTATTGCTCATTTCGGGAGATGGCTTTCTCCGCGAACTTGAGATAAAGAGAGATATAGAAAGAAACATACGAGCGGATCCACTAACTGAGGCTATTCCTCGAACGCAGTAGTTTCACAAACCCGTATACCATCTTTGATGTCAAACACCAATGGGTGTGGGATCATCCATCGCCCATCATATAGGTCAAGAAACGTATACGCTAGTCTACTCTGGAATATCAATGCCCTATCTCGATACACCCTCGACTAGGAATAATTAAAGGATGTACTTGTGGACTACCCTGGCCCCTCTAGTATGATCTTCATCATAGTCCTGGTAGTCAAGTACACATCCTAAGGGCTTTATCAACATGTGAGAGCAAGACAATATCACAGTACAAGTCTACATGTTAAGATAAAGAGCAACCAGATAGCATACTATCATGTTGAGTAAGAAAGTCCTTTCTATATATGTCTAAGCATCCACTATAATATACATCATATGTACAATAATGACCTCTAGTGCATACATATAACTAACATAAATTTCGTGGCAATCGATCAATAGAGACTAACATGCTAAACACTAACTTTCTTTCAAAAAACTAATTAAATGTGGATTTTAAATATTGTATCACATATCAAACTTAAACCTGAAACGATGAAAAAATTACGACTATGAAACACTCCGTATTAGCTCCTTAACAAAATTAGCATCACATGCAATTTTAGGCTAATCAAACATAACCTGAAACCCCAAAACCAAGCCTTCAGAACACGAAACAAATTTGAGACAAAATGGAGCGGGGGGGGGGGGAGGGGGGGCAAGCCGGTAAAATTCCCGATCTCGCCGGGTCAAATATTGAATTTTGGTCTCGAATTTCTATGGTGTTGTAATACCCTAGTTCATTTATACCAGTTCTAGTTCATGTGTTTCTTTATTTATGATATTTTCCTGATTTATTGTGTTTTGGGTGCGAATAGTGTATTTGACATTTGTATTTGCATCCGACCCGACCCGCATGCTTGAAACCAGTCTTGATTCATGTTTATGATTTATCCTGACCTGTTAGATCGACTCGTGCACTTTCATTTTAATTTATACATCTTGAATACTGGCATTTATCTGGCATCTTCATTTTTAATATAACATTTAAAGTCACATAAAATATTTTAAAAAATACATTGCATGGCCTGCATGATACCCCTAGCCCCGTGGTAGCATCCGCGCATCTTTTTCTTATCCCGTTCAGTGAAACGGACTTGTTTGGATGGCTACGCGTACGTGCGTGCATCCATTCTTGGGGGTATGCATTTTTCGTTATCCGGACATTCATTTTTTATTTTGGTCGACATGTATATTTTTCGTATTTTAAAACTGAATTTTAGACCCGACCCGGGCATGTTTTGGACTATGTTTGTATTTACCTGAATATCACATTTTATTTATATAATATTAATTTCATAAATTGATACAAATTAAAATTTAGTTAACTAATAAAAGATTTTTAAATTTGAATCTAAACTAATTTCCTAACAAACTAACAACGCCTTTCTCTCTCTCTCTCTCCTCTGCATATATATATTTATATATATTTTATTTATTTAATTTTTCTTTCCTTATTTAATACACAGCCTCTTCTTCTTACTTCTTCTTCTTCTTTCTTCTTTCTTTTTCTTGATCTTGTTTCTTGATTCCGGTGATCACCGCCGGAGCCGTGCTCGTCGCTGACGATCCGAGTGATCCAGTGAACGTACCTGACTTGTGTGATCACCCTCGTGCGTTGTTTGGAACCGTTCCATGTACTATGCGCGTGTCGCGACATTTCGCCGACGAAGGACGTTCCGTACACATCCGTTCTTGTTCCGTCTAGGCAAGTTAATCTTGTTACATGCTATTTAACTCATTATATACCTATTTAAATAAATATCACACCTGTATTTTAAATCAAGCATCGCATATTTCATATTACAGCCTTTCGACGTTCCGTTTACATTTGTATAGTGCATTTCAAATCTAGGGTATGCAAACCAATCTTAATTACATGCTACATTACTTTAGACGCATCTATTTTAACAATGGAATACCTGTATTTAAAATCATGCACTCCATATTTAGTTTTATAACTTTTCGATATTCCGTTTGCATCCATTCATATCATTTCAGATCTAGGTCATGAAAACTTATCTTGTTACATACTATACTATCATATACTGCATCAAATTGAATAGTTACATTTCATATTGCTTAGTTATATGTTCTGCACTTGTTAGTTTATCATTTTACGATTATGTGATACCCGTTTGCATCCATATCATTTAAAATATATATCGTCGTAATATTTCTTATTATTATTTTTAATTAGTTTATAATCTGTATTTTATAATGTCATACATTTGAAAATATTATAGTTTACGCATGAAACGTCGTCGCAAAGCGGATACGACAAATCTGAAATTTACTGTACACCTTACCTTATAAAATTCATTATAAATTATAGAGAAATCATTAGTATACGTTCTTTAGTTCGTTACGAAGCTAACTCAGAATACTATAACTATATGAAATATTTACTTGCAAAATAAATTGTTTAAATAACGTAAAATGCAAATGAAAATGTCTCTAAACTGCTGTCCAGGGAAATTCCAGCAGCAAACTTTCAATTTCGAATGTTCATAACTTTTTGTAGGAATAACCTAAGATACTTCAACTTATAAAAATGAAAACCTTATTGAATTATATTTGTTTTTGTATAAGACGCGTCCCTTTTGGAGAACGTTTGTTATTTTTAACCTAATTTACAAATCAGGGTGACGCTGAATTTCTGAACGGAACTTTCTTGTGCATGGTTAATCAATACCACTTTTATAATTATTAATCGGTTTGAATATGTTATCCATGTTAATATTATTATATCAATATCTATTTAATAAATAATAGTGCTTGTGTTTTAATATTCATCAAATTTTACCGATGTACAGTTTTATAGTATCCGTCTGTATCCGTACGGTTTATTACATATCTAGTTGCACACCGAGACCATATTATTTCATGTTACTGTTGTATTAGTGCACCATGCTTGATAATTGTGCATCCTACATAGTCATGATGTAACCCCTGACAAAATATTTGCGCATCTATGCTTTACCGTGCATCCGTACCTGCTACAGTTTTAGTATGAGAATCCGCTTGACACATGTGCACTACCTGTCATTACCTGATAGACTACTGCTTGACTTGATACCTGATACACCACTACTTGACATGACTTGATACATGTACACTACCTGACAGGACCTGATATATCACTACTTGACATGTTACATGATCCTGTTTCTAATGCCGACAATCCTGACATGTTGTCCCGATGGACATATCCTGTTGTCTGTACAGACAAACCTGTTCCTGCTTGATCTTGTGTTGGCATTAGTCTCAGATTTATAAATACCTGACTTACATACATAACTTGGGGGTATGGGGAAATCAAGAATATAGCTGAACGTAACTCAAAGGGCTATTATATCATTTTACCGTGGTCCCGTGGGGAATGAACGGGACATAGACTCATAGTCTATTACATCATTTTACCGTGGTCCCGTGGGGAATGAACGGGGCATAGACCGATAGGTTACGATGAGGATTACATTCATTAATTTCGAATAACTTTAGAGTAGATCACCCTATAGCACAGTTTAGACTACTCACTGCACTTCACCTGTTTATATCCTGTTCACTGATTTATATTCATGTTACTGTTACTTGTTATTGATGACTTGTTACTGTTCATACTCATGCCTGCATGACTTGTTATCCCCTGATTATATTATTGTTGATATTATGACGCACTGACGTCTGGGTTTTGCATGGCCCAGATCCTCTAACTTTGTCGCAGGCTGATCAAGAGTATTTCCGCCGTCAGGCCGAGCAGTGAGGACCCTGTTAGTATCCAGTTAGTTATTTCCTTACTTGCCAGATGTTATTGTTACTTGGATTTATTGCTTCCGCATATTATTTCTTGACTCATTTATTCTGGCTCATAGACATGTACTAGATAGTTTATTTACTTTCCTGTTCTTGATATCTCTACAGCCGTAATGTGACTGTGGAGGGATTTTTCCTATCCACATGTAGCATGGTTGGCTCTGTCACGTGCCTATCTTAGCGCACTCTGGGAAGCGGGGCGTGACAGGTGTTCTAGTTACATCTTGTTGGATATAGTGCCCTCAAAGTCAATTATTGGATCGCAGGCAAGTGATTGCAATGATTAAGGGAGGACCTATGCCGGTATGGCAGTCTTACTCGAGATGATAGTATGCTATCCGGTTTATCTTTATCATCGTGTACATGCTTTAGGTGATATTACAGATCACTATTACACGTTGATAGAGCTCTTAGGATTCTTGCTTGACTACCAGCAGTATGATGGCGATCATATACGTGAGAGTTGGGTAGTCTATAAGCGCATCCTTAAAGGTCCCTAGTCGTAGGAGTTTCGAGACTGACCATTGATACTCCATTAGTATACTAGTGTATACATTCGAGACCTCAACGAGGGGCAGTGGCCGGTCTCACAAGCCATAGGTGTCAGTTGGTTCACCTAAGATGTATACAGGTGCTCATTGGGTTATGAGTACACCGGACGGACTCGTCGGGAACCTGCTAGTTGGTATTATACCTAGCGTCAGATAGCTGTTCCCTGGTGACATGTGTACAGGTTAGTTCATCAACCTGAGATCGTCATTTGTCTCGTGTGAGTTCCCACTGTGCTTTGATTACTACCCTACCACGGCTTAAAGGAGTCATGCAAACAGGTTTTAGTTGGGTACAGTCCCGAGCCACATGGAGACAGTGAGCGGATCGACAGGGGTTTCGTCTCTCCCGGCATTGGGGGTGAGATCACACTGTATCTAGGAGAGCCATTACATGAAGTCCTTGGCCAAGGCAAGTGAGATTTACTTGTAGGTATTCCAGTAGTATCTCAGGGTGTTCTGGGCTACAGTCCGACACGACATGTACCGCTTTTGGGGGTCTGACGTTTACCAGCCCCCTAGGCCCAGCATGCGATACTCATAGACGAACGGACCAGACAGTACAGATATTGTCACTGACAGGCTCAGTAGGGTTTCAGGATGAGTTCGCTCATCGGTCTCCCTTTTGGTCAATACAAAGATAGCCGTTACGTTCAGCTAGTACCACTGAAGTGCTTGTGGTTAAACCCACTGCCAGCGTATTGACGATGTTCCCCTCCGAATGGCGGCGCACAAGACTGCGATGTCTTGGCACTGGGACTCGGGGCAGATGCTAATTGGTGCTATCCGTCCACCTCTCCGAAGATGCCAAGTTGATTTATGGCACCATGTATCGAAGGTTTAGACGGATGCGTCCGATGTAGCAGACTTCGTCAGATTCCCCTCGTTTGAGGGGTTTTTTGATTGTGGGGACGCTCTTCCCTGCAGGCGCAAGCCCCTGTAATTAATTACGCTACCGCATTGCGGTAACAACTTTCTCCTTCTCCAGATGGTCACTTCGTGTCGTGGGTGTTTGTTTTGTGTTTTGTTGCCCGTGGATTGTTTACGGAGACTGAGTTATGTTGTCACCCGTAGGGCGTGGACTAGTCCAAATCCGTATTATCTTAGATTTGGGTTTGGGGGTTTGGTTTGAGGATACGTCAGCCATACTTGAGGCTAAGATCAACTCAAACGTTTGTTAAGGATACGTTAGTCTAACTTTGAGACTAAGATCAACTTAACGGGATCGTTTAGATCCGACAAAGGAGCATGCGGGGCTCTATTGTTCCAGTTTAGGGACATAGTGGTCCATCGTATGTATGGCCGTCGGGACCCGTCACCTCTCTGACGACGTTGAGGGATTACAACGACGGATGTCAGAGGAGTTCAGAGATGTACCCTCGAGCCAGAGTTAATTGGGGGGATTCATAGTCCAGTCTGTTTGAAGGTTTAAGGATACGTTAGCCATCTTTAAGGCTAAGATCAACTTAAATGGGACCGTTCAGATCCGACAAAAGAGCATGCGGGGCTCTATTGTTCTAGTTTAAGGACATTGCGGTCCATGGGTAGTTTAAGGACATTGCGGTCCATGGGTAGTTTAAGGACATTGCGGTCCATGGGTTTAAGGACTCCATAGTCCGGTATGTGCTCTGGATGCTTCACACGGGTTCACTGCCGTGCTTGGCGAGGACCAGGCTCCGCTCTGGGCGTTTTCCGCGGGGTCAAAGAGTGACGTTATCCGCATTCCACGTAATCAGGAATTTTGCACTAGATGCTTCACACGGGTTCACTGCTGTGCTCGGCGAGGACTAGGCTCCGCTCTGGGCGTTTTCCGCGGGGTCAAAGAGTGACGTTATCCGCGTTCCACGTAACCAGGAATTTTGCATTAGA
Organism: Agapanthus africanus; assembly: GCA_030015575.1. Classification (NCBI taxonomy): domain Eukaryota; kingdom Viridiplantae; phylum Streptophyta; class Magnoliopsida; order Asparagales; family Amaryllidaceae; genus Agapanthus; species Agapanthus africanus. The sequence goes on along the minus strand of CM057337.1, from coordinate 564,117,313 downwards.
AACGGGTTTAAGGACCCCACAGTCCATATCAATGTGTGGTCGTCGGGACCCATCACCTCTTTGAAGACATTGAGGGATTACAATGCCAAGTATCAAAGGAGTGAAGAGATGTACCCTAGAACCGGAATGGCTTAAATAGTCCTTGACCCAATTTGGGATCAAGACCGATTAATTATGTTATGAGCCCATTAGCCCAGTTAATTACGAATTGAAGACTCATGGCCTAGCTTGGGCTAAGTCCGATCATGTCTGGGATATTGGCTTCTTGTTAGTCCATTGAAGGAGAGGCTTTGCCTCTATCCATTTAGCCAATTGGGCCAAAGCCTAGTGTTAAACACTACAGAGCAATCAGTGTTGAACATTGGGAATGAGGTTGACAAGTTAGTGTTTAACACTAAAAGATAATTGGTGTTAAACACCAGCAATAAGGCTTTCAAATTATCATAAGCACTAAAACAGATCAGTGTTGAACACTGGCAATGGAGATCTCAGATCAGTGTTAAATACTAAGGTAATCAGTGTTGAACACTGCGAATAAAGTTCTTTGATTAGTGTTGAACACTAGGGCCCAACAGTGTTTCAATACTGGATTCGAGAGTTCCAATTTAGTGTTGAACACTAAGGCAAGAGGGGTCACGTGGCAACACGTGAGAGCGCCCTCCCTTCATTTATTCTGCTGAGATTATCGCATCTTTCAGAGCATCACGTGCCATCACGTGACGGGCATTCAAATGCTTGTGTGTTAAAGCTTCTGTCAAGGGTCACGTGGGTCACGTGGGGTGCTGCCTCAAAGGGGTTTTCTGTAGATCTCTTGGGGGGGTCACGTGGTGACACGTGACCCTGCCTCTATGTATGTTGTTTTAGAGGGTCTGTTAATCTTTTCCAGGAATTAAATTCCTCGTAGGGTTAAACCCTGACAGTAATTTCAGAGGAATTAAATTCCTACTTCCTTTTGAAGATTTATATTCTGAATAGAGTTGGACTCTGAATTTTCTGTAGGAATTAAATTCCTCATACATGTGAAGAACTAAATAGGGTTAAACCCTAATAAAAGCTTTTAAGGAATTAAATTCCCATTCTCTGTTAAATTATGATCAAGGGAATTAAATCCCCGCTGTTCCAACAGAACTAGGTTCTTAATTAGGGTTAAACCCTGTTTCTTTTTGTTCTGAAGGAATTAAATTCCCATGACACAGGGTCAAACCCTAATTTTATTTTAAAGGAATTAAATTCCTATAGTTCTGTGAGAATTAAATTCTCGTGCTTCCGTTCCCTCTCTATGTTTTGGATCTGCATGGCAGGATCTCGACCCATTGAGAATTAAATTCTCAACTTCAAGGGGAGATGTGCACTTTGCAGATCCTCTATCAAAGAGAGAAGAAATATGTTCTTCTGTTTTATATATCAGACTTAAACTCTGTTGAGAATTAAATTCTCCTTTCTTTCAAGGAGCCTTCCCTTTCTTATCTAGGGTTTTCTTTTGCAGAAGATCCAAGTTCCTTGAAGTATCAAGGCTCTCTCTCCCTTTCTTCCCTCTGCGTATATCTCTCTCTCCCTCCATCCCTGTGTCTCTTGGCTCCTATTTATAGGAGAAGCAGCCGAATCAATTAGTTTTTGACGAATCTTCATTGAGAGATTTGATTTGCATCCATCATTCGTTTTTGACCTTTGGATTATTAGGTGAATTTTATTCACCATTCGATTTCAAATCCAGGGATCCTCTTTTGTTATTTCGGTTAGATTTAAAGGGGAAATCTTTCCAGACACGAGATTTTCCCATGGATAGATGATATTTAATCACCTCTGAATCTTCAATTCGATTGGTTCCAGATAATCGCTTTCCTTTGGAAAGATTTGAATCTCTTTCAGAATTTAATTCTGTTAACAAAATGGGCTTTGAAAGCCGGTCACGTGTGACCACGTGACCCTTGGTCACGTGTGGGCACGTGACTCTCTTTGGAATGAGCCCTCTTCTTTCCTTTTGCGCTCTGTCTTCTGGTTGCTGCTTAACCGTCACGTGCCACCACATGACCCCTGGTCACGTGTGAGCACGTGACCCTTGTCTGGACTCTTTTTCTTGATTTAACTGGAGAACAATTCTGATGTTTTGAGCGTCACGTGCCAACACGTGACCCCTGGTCACGTGGGAGCACGTGACCTCTTTTGAAGCTTTTTTCTTGATTTGATCAGGGAACCGATGTGCCTTTGAATCCGCTTTAAAATGTCACGTGCCAACACGTGACCCTGGTCACGTGGGAGCACGTGACCCTTTCTGAAGCCCTTTTCTTTGATGTAGTCAGGAAGCTGAATCTGGCTTGATGATGCTTTTAGATGTAACGTGCCAACACGTGACTGCTGGTCACGTGTAAGCATGTGACCCTCTTCTGAAGATTTTTCCGTAAGCTTTCCTGATTTTAAATCAGGAAACAAATGCTCCCACAGCGTTGTTCTCACGTGTCCGCACGTGAGTGCAACGCTGTCACTTTTGTGACCGCTGGACCTGCTTTGGGGGAGTAGGGTAGACGAAACGTCCTTTTAGAAGCGCCTTCACTTTTTCATGTCCTTCCTTTCAAACCTTTCTTTTAAGAATTTGATTCTCGTTCTCAGAGCTTAGTTCTCTGTTGTGTCTGTGCAGTGCCGCCTCATTTTCCATCAAAGGCTAGTGCTCACGTGTTGCGTATGCAGGGATCTGCTTGATGGGGACGTTTCATTTCCCTAACCTAATTCCAATGCGTCGTTGGATTTCATTTCCAACGCTCTCCCCTTCTTTTCGGGCTTTGAGAATAGTCCCACCATGCACAACATTTTTTGTGCATAGCATTAAATGCTCCCCTTTATAACCTGAACCTTATGCCTTACTTCTTTTCTTCACAGAGAAACCCATTCATACCTTGAGGTGGTCATCTTTGAGAACCCGATCAATCTCCATGGCTTGCGATCGTCCCCATGCTCATCGGCAACCATGGGAGGTGCCCCTTGAGGAGATAATTCCTCGCTTCGCTGCGCGGCTGGCGGATCCCCTTCTCACCGACGCTCAATGTGACACGGTGATGTACGAGCTACTGATCCGTCGGGGCTCTCCTCTTCCCATGGGCTCCTTTTGGCTCCGGATGATCCTCCAGTCTGTGCTTGCCGATATACCCCCTCATCCGGCGGAGATGACTTCGGCGATCCTTGACGCGGCGGAGGACAAGCTTGAATGCTTTCATGAGGCTTGTCTAATCACTCAAGCTCTGAAGGATCACTCAGTTCATTTACTGAGTCAGATAAGAGCTTGTCGGGCCGTTATGTCTGCTTTCGCTGATGAGCACGGCTCCAACCGGTGGGGAGCGACTCCCCGCGAAAACCGCCGTTTTGACGTGCTGGAAAAGGCGGAGAGGGAGTTGGAGAATTTTGTGTTTTGCTTTGTTAACCCTTGTATTTCTGATCCTTTGTTTGGTAATCTTTTCCCACCGATGTAGTATGTTTGAATCAATGTACTCCTTTAATCATTGGTGGTTTGTATGCTTTCTGTTGAATTTTCATGCTTGTCAGATAGTCGTACGTGTGTCTTGCTTGCGTAAATGAGCCGTTTGTTTTTCTTTAATTATGAGCACCATCGTTACGTTGCATGCACATCAGTGCCTCAGGCAACATTTCCTTTTAAACATTCGTACAGTTGCAAATGCATGCCTGATAGGATACAGATCAGAAACTTGCCACGTTATCTCCCGTATCGGGTGGTTTGCGCTGGCTTTAGATCGAGTATTGTTTGTTGAAGGGAGGTTTATAAATGAAGACATATTCTTCTCTTCAATGGTGTGTCCCCTTTTTATTGAATGTATTCTGCGGATATTCTATCTTGATCTCTTTGCAGGACAGCGATGGCTCAGGGTTCAGGGTTAAGATCTGCTTTCTAAGGCTTTTGCATCTTATGAGCCACGAGGGTCTCATAAAGAGTTTTTTGCCCTACAGGTCGAGAGGATCCCATAGGTGTAAGTTCTTCTTAGAGATCGTGAGGATTCTTAAGCGGGTTTTCCCTTGAGAGTTGTAAGGATCTCACAAGGGAGTTTTTTCTTCCTTACAGGTCGTGAGGACCTGCAAGTGCTGGATGTGTTCATCCTTATCCGTGTTTCACGGGGTCAGAGGCTGCTCCAGGTATCGTAGTTTAAAGACGTCGCAGTCAAGGTTAAGGACCTCATAGTCCGTGGATTTAGGGACTCCACCGTCCGCTGTTAGTTTTAAGACATCACGGTCAAGGTTAAGGACCTCATAGTCCGTGGATTTAGGGACTCCACAGTCCGATGTTAGTTTTAAGACATCGCGGTCAAGGTTAAGGACCTCATAGTCCGTGGATCTAGGGACTCCACAGTCCAGTGTTTGGTTGCAGGGACCCGTCACCTCTTTGAAGACGTTGAGGAATTACAATGCCAGGTATCAAAGGAGTGAAGAGATGTACCCTTAAACCAAGGCAGAATCCGTAAGGAATCGGGGTGGTTGATCGTTAGTTTTAAGACATCACGGTCGAGGTTAAGGACGTCATAGTCCGTGGATTTTAAGGACTCCACAGTCCGGTATTTGCTCTGGATGCTTCACACGGGTTCACTGCCGTGCTTAGCGAGGATCAGGCTCCGCTCTGGATGCTTCACATGGGTTCACTGCCGTGCTCTGCGAGGACCAGGATCCGCTCTGGACGTTTTCCACGGGGTCAAAGAGTGACATTATCCGCGTTCCACGTAACCAGGAATTTTGCACTAGATGCTTCGCACGGGTTCACTGCCATGCTCGGCGAGGACTAGGCTCCGCTCTGGACGTTTTCCACGGGGTCAAAGAGTGACATTATCCGCGTTCCACGTGACCAGGAATTTTGCACTAGATGCTTCACACGGGTTCACTGCCGTGCTCGGCGAGGACTAGGCTCCGCTCTGGACGTTTTCCACGGGGTCAAAGAGTGACATTATCCGCGTTCCACGTGACCAGGAATTTTGCACTAGATGCTTCACACGGGTTCACTGCCGTGCTCGGCGAGGACTAGGCTCCGCTCTGGACGTTTTCCACGGGGTCAAAGAGTGACATTATCCGCGTTCCACATGACCAGGAATTTTGCACTAGATGCTTCACACGGGTTTACTGCCGTGCTCGGCGAGGACTAGGCTCCGCTATGGACGTTTTCCACAGGGTCAAAGAGTGACATTATCCGCGTTCCACGTGACCAGGAATTTTGCACTAGATGCTTCACACGGGTTCACTGCCGCGCTCGGCGAAGACTAGGTTCCGCTCTGGATGCTTCACACGGGTTCACTGCCGTGCTCTGCGAGGACCAGGATCCGCTCTGGATGTTTTCCACGGGGTCAAAGAGTGACATTATCCGCGTTCCACGTAACCAGGAATTTTGCTGATTGTATCCGCATTTCACGGGATGGAGGTTTGACTGTTGGCGATATGTATACCACCGAGCCATGGAACTGGGAGTTGCCGCTGTTCCGTTTAGCTTGAAGTTGTGTCCGTTGTTACGAGACGAGTGTTGGGATGATCTCTAGGTCGCTTGTGGCCCGTCGAGATTTAGCTTCTTTCTTTGGTGAAACCTGGGGGAGGGAAGTATGTTCCCTTTTTGTTTATGCCATTGGATTGTATACAGGGTGTGATGGAACATCACCTGTAAGGCATACATTTTATTTTTTTTTTTTTTTTTCCGCGATGCTCTATCGTTTCAGCTTTTATATTGCGAAGGTCGCGATTGCCCCATCATTTCGGCTATTTTTCGCGGTGCCCAATCATTTCGGCTATTTATTTATTTTCTACTCGCTGCTTTTTATTGCGAGTTGCCCCATCGTTTCGGCTATTTTTCATGCATACATTTTTACTTGCTGCTTTTTATTGCAAGTTGCCCCATCATTTCGGCTATTTCGTAGGCATGTGTGGCTTGCTAGATTTTTCGCCGCAAGCTTGGATTTTAGACACCGATTTCGGCATCAGCACCGCTGCAACTGGGATGTTGCCAGGAGCGAATCATCATTTGCCTCTGTCGATATTGAACAAAGGTGGCTTAGTAAACAGGGTTAAGGGTCCTGTCAACCAAGACTTTTGACTTCATGAGCCGTAAGGGTCTCACAAAGGTATTTCTCCCTACAAGTCGTGAGGATCTTGCAGGTGTATTTTCTCCTTAGGGATCGTGAGGATTCCTAAGTGTATGTTCCTCTGCAAGTCGTAAAGATCCTACAAGAGGGCTTTCTCCTTATGGGTCGAGAGGACCTACAAGGGTTGCTCATAATATAGGCATATCCCTAGTCACGGGTGGGACTTTGCTGGGGAAATGTTTTTTCGCGCCCGTGGATTGTATACAAGGGTCAGTATTGAGCCTCTTGTTGGGCAATATCGAAGGTTGTGGAGGATTTGCTTAAGAACAGGTTTAGGTTTCTGTAACTTAAGACTTTCAAATCTCATGAGCCGTGAGGGTCCAATGAGAGAATTCTCCTTACGAGTCGTGAGGATCTCGTAAGTGTATTTTCTCCTTAGGAATCATGAGGATCCCTAAGTGTGTTGCTCCTTTGTGAGTCGTAAGGATCTCACGCAGGTGGTTTCTCCTTACAAGGTCGAGAGGACCCTACAAGTGTCTTTTAACGAGGTTGCGCCCTTTCGGGTTTTCACAAACACTCGCCGGTAGTCCTGCTGTTTTTACTCACGGAGCCCTTTCGGGTTTTCATCCGTGCCCATTTTGCTTATGGACATACCGTTTTTTTAATTCTTTTTTACTTTTTTTTTACAAGGTCGCGCCCTTTCGGGTTTTCACGAACACTTGCCGGCAGCCCTGCTGTTTTTACTCACGGAGCCCTTTCGGCTTTTCATCCGTGCCCATTTTGCTTATGGACATACCGTTTTTTTTAAAAAATTCTTTTTCATATATTTTTTTAATTTTTTTCTTTCTCTCTCCTTTTTTTTTATCTCGTTAGCCTAAAGATACTGCGGTTTTAGTTTTAGGGACGTTTCGGTCCGTCATTAGTTTAAGGACGTTTCGGTCCGTCGATAGTTTAAGGATGTTTCGGTCCGTAGTTAGTTTAAGGACGTTTCGGTCCATCGTTAGTTTAAGGACGTTTCGGTCCGTCGCTATAGGAAGGCCGGCTGCTGCTTGTAAAGTCTGAGCCTAGGAAGATAGTGAGCGGACATAGTCGTCGTCATCTATCATTGACCCAGGCTGTGGCTTATTAAGCGTAGTATTTCTTTAAGAAGCGGTCGTTTATTGGCCTGAAAGGCCTTTCACCGTGCATGTCCGTGAGCAGCTAGGCTCCACCCTGGTAGACCTTGTCTATGATGTACGGGCCTTCATAGTTTGGCTCAAATTTTCCTCGCTTGGCACGATTGGGGATCATAGGTCTTTTGACCACTAGTACGAGTTCACCTTGGCGGAATGTCCTCGTCCTGGTCAATCTTTCATACGAGCGTGTCATCTTTGATTTGTAGGCCTCTAGATGTTGTTACGCTATGAGCCGGATTTCGTCGAGGGCATCAAGCTCCTCAAGCCGAAGGTGAGCATTTTCTTCGTTCGTCAGCTCATGGTGGACTGCTACTCGTAGAGAGGGTAACTCTATCTCGAGGGGGAGCACTGCTTCCGTCCCAAATACCAACGCGTACGGCGTTGTGTTCGTGGCCGTCTTGAATGTAGTTCGATAAGCCCAAAGGGCTTCTTGCAGCCTTTCGTGCCAGTCTCTCTTATTCCTGGAAACGGTCTTTTTTATGATCTTCGTCAAGGTCTTATTGAAGGCCTCGGCCAGACCGTTAGCTCGTGGATTGTAAACCGAAGAATATCTCCAGTCTATATTGTGCTGCTGTGCGAAGCGGCTAATCTTATGGCTTCGGTAGGCCGGCCCATTATCGGAGATAATCCGCCGTGGAGTTCCGAATCGATAGATGACGTGCGTGTTGAAGAAATGGAGGATATTCTCCGTCTTCACTTCCCTCAGTGGTACTGCTTCTGCCCATTTGGAGAAGTAATCAGTTGTCGCCAGGATAAAACGGTGTCCCCGGGATGATGCTGGCTCAATGGGGCCGACTATGTCAGTCCCCCACATTTCGAACGGCCAGCTAGCCACCGTTGGGTGCAGTGGATTCGGATGTTGGTGGATGAAGTCTCCATGAATCTGGCATGAGTGGCATTGCTTCGCATACTTGAGGCAGTCCTGGATCATCGTGGGCCAGTAGTAACCCATCCGTTTAATTTTTAACTTCATCTTTGGGCCTGCTTGGTGAGAACCGCAAACTCCGTCATGAACTTCCTGTAGGGTTCCTAGGCACTCTCAAGAGGTCTCACAAGGCATCGAACATGCCATTTTCAAAAATTCTAGATGCCGAGAGACCCGACTACGGATCGTTTGCTAGAAAACTAGGCGAAAAGATAACTAGTTAACAATTAACTAAGAGATATCGGAAATACAACCTTTGTAGATCCGGTGCTCCACCTCTATAGCTCCGCAACGAAGTCGTCTCCGCTGTCCAAAAGGAATCCGGGCTCTAGAGTCGGCTTCGTCGGAGAATAAGCGAGCTAGGTCGTCGATGTCCATGCCGAAGATGATCTACGTCGAAGCATCGCAAGATCAAGCTCTCACTTCACCAAGTCATGAAACTTATGAAGAAAACACACTCTACTACTTGGCAAGAGGTAGAGGATGAAGAAATAGGAAGTGGGTAGACTTTAGAATTGGATTTCTCACTCATTTCCATCACTTGCCATTGATGGGGCAAGCTTTCTTCACTTGAAGAAAATGGAAGAAGAAGAAGAAGAAAATATGATAAGTTAATTATGAAAAGAATAATAATATCATTCTTATCATAACTTTAACCTAAGTTAAGTGTAGAGAATTGACCAAGGTTAAAGGAATGGTTAGGGTTTGGGAGATGAGACAAAAATGGTTGCATCATAAAAGCTTCATGAACCTTCAAGTGCAAACAAAATAAGCCACCATTTTTCTCTCATTTCTTTTCCTTTTTCCAAAAATAAAAATACTAATTAATGAATAAGTGAATAAGGAAATAGTAAACCCTAACCATTTCATTAACCAAGGTTTGATACTTTACACTTAACCAAAAAGCATGTATCATCAAACATGATACAATCAAGTGCACAAAATCATATCGCATATGGAATGCGCACACCCGAGCGAGAAAATCCATTTAAAGTGAACCGATACTAGTTAATGCAAAGTAATATATCAAATATATAATTATGCATTAAATCATTAAATCAACACTTGATTTAACGATCCGGTCATATCGCATATAACCGACTAGTATCCAATGTATCGGCTTATCGAATCAATCCTCGATTCGATAACTAGGTTATATCGCATACAACCATTCGACACATTCATCGCGAGAATAGAATACGGTATCACATACACGCATTATTCTCGGTCCCGCACATATCTCATATGCGCTCCTATTTCGTTTCGCTTGAGCCAGGAAACCTCTGTGTAGGACTCTAAAGACTCGTCAATACGCCGGCAGCAGATGATGATCATATCAAACATCCACAAGCCGCAAGCGGTCTGCCAAACGTAATGGCCACCCGGGTATTGAGCGATCTGAAGATCGACGAGCAAGCCCGCTCACACTCCAGTGAATCCGACCAGTAACACTACCGTACAGTCCGGTCTGATCGTCTGATATGTCGCATATCTCGCCTAGGGGTGGTAAACGTCAGACCCCAATAGCTCAATAAGTCGTGTCGATATGAGGTCTATAACCATTCGAGAAACTACTGGTAACACTTACCAGTAAATCTCAGCAACCCTGGCCAGGGATTTCCTGTTATAGCCAATCGAACACAGCGCAACATCAACCCCCTATACCGGGAGAGACGAATCCCCTCCTATCGCTCATTGCCTCCATGTGACTCGGGAGTGTACCCAAAAACCACCTTTTTGCATGCCCTCTTGGACGTGGTAAAATGGAAATCAAAGCACAGTGGGAACCACACAAGACTCTATGACGATCTCGGGTCAACAGACTACTCTGTACTAGTGTCACCAGAGAACTGCCATCTGACGTGAGGTATAATACCATCTGGGAGTTCTCGGCGAGTCCGTCCAGTGTACCCAGTCTCTACTGAGCACCCGTATATCATCTCTGATGTCAAACACCAATGGATATGGGATCATCCATCGCCCATCTGTATGGGTCGAGAAGGTATACGCTAGTCTACTCTGGTATATCGATGCCCCGTCTCGATACACCCACGACTAGGGACTTTGAAGGATGTACTTATGGACTACCATGTCCCCACTAGTATGATCTGCATCATAGTCCAGGTAGTCAAGCACAGATCCTAAGGGCTTTACCAACATGTAACAGGGAGACAATCAGTGTACACGTTAAGGTAAAGATCAACCAGATAGCATACTATCATGTCGAGCAAGAAAGTCCTCCCTATATATGTCCCAGCATCCACTACAATATACATCCTATGTACAGTAATGGCCTCTAGGGCATACATATAACTAACAATCTCCCACTTGCACTAGGGCCATCTGTAGCAGTGGTTGTAGTATCTCATACTCAACCATCCCATAAAAGTCTCTCTCTGGGAATAGGCCTTTGTGAGTGGATCCGCTGTGTTGTCCTCTGAGTCTACTCTCCAAACCTCGATCACCCTGGAGATCAACTATCTCCATGATCAGGTGATACTGCCTTAGAATATGTCTGGATCACTGATGGGACCGGCGTTCCTTGGCATAAGCCACAACTCCATTGTCACACAATGGGAGGAACATAGTTTATCTTATGAACCAATATACACCCAAACAGCCTCTTTGGTAGCATCTTAAGTAGCGATGTATCCAGCCTTTATCGTCTAGTTTGCCACGGTATTTAGCTTGGAACTCTTCCAACATACCGTCCCTGTACTGAGGGTAAAGACAATGCCTGTGACTGACACTCAGTCGTCTTTATCACCCTGGAACACTTCCAGTGATTCTTCCCGGGATCAATTGATACCTTCTCACTACATCTAGTGAGAATCCTAACATCCAATTAGATCTATCTCATAGATCCAAACCCAGGATTTAGGAGGTATCACTTTGATCCTTTATGGAGAATCATTGTGATAAGCGGAGATTGATCGAGCGTAGCATAGGAAACTTCTTCCCTATCAAGAGTATGTCATCCACGTACTCTACGAGGATCACCACCATACTCCCTACTACCTTTTTGTTCATACAAGGTTCATCTACCACTTTGATGATGTCAAACTCTTTGATTAATCCATCAAAACAGATGTTCCAACTCCGCGATGCCTGCATTGTCCTATAAAGCATCTTGCACACGTTTCCGCTGCTCCCACTGTCTACGAAGCCCTCTGGCTGTGTACTTATAGACGTTCTCTTCTAAATCATTATTTAGAAAAGTAGTCATGGCACCCAACCGCCAGATATCGTAGTCATGGTATGTAGCCGTGGCAAGTAGGATCTGGATGGACTTAAGCATAGATCCTTGAAAAGGTTTCATCATGATCCACACCTGGTCAATGATGCAAACCTTTAACAAGTCTAGCTTTGAAAGTCTCAACTTTTCCATCTACACCACGTAATCTTCTCAAGATATACTTGCTCCTGATGGGGATTTAACCCTTCAGATATAGCAACCAAAGTCCATACTTTGTTGGTGTATAAGGATTCCATCTCAGATCGCTAAACATCCAGCCATTCTTACAGAGTCTTACTCCTGATGGCCAGCTCGAAACTAGTTGGGTCATCATCTCATGATGCAATCCTCGCTCCCACTGTCATAGAGAAACAGAACTATCTCTCAGGTGGGTGAGGAACCCTACTAGATCGACGGAGAGGCTGAGGTTCGTTGGAATCTACTGAATCCTTTGGTTCTACCAAATCATCTGCTGTTGTTTGTATAGCTGGAACCTTTCCAGTTGTACATAACAGATCTTGCCTCGAGCTTGTCCGGATTTTGCTTTTAGACATAGGCCGGACAACCCCAAATCTTAAGCAACTTAAGAGATGGGCTCTTCCCTTTCCATATCACATATGAAGTGGTAGGCAACAAATTTGAACCCTATTCAATAGGTATGCAGCTTCTCAAGTGCATAACTCCTAAAAGGAAATAGGTAACTCAGTAGTACTCATCATAGAGCACACCTTATCATATAGGGTGTGATTGCTCCGCCCCGATATACCATCTTGCTATGGTGTATACGGGGAGTAATGCTGAGAGAGAATCTCATTCTCCTTTAGAATAATCCAGGATTTTCGTGCTCAAGTATTCTCCTCCTCGATCACATCAAAGGACATAATACTTATACCCGTATTTTGGTTCTCTACTTCTAAATCATATTCTGTGAATATCTCAAAAGGTTCGGACTTGTGTTTCAACAGGAACATATGTCTGAATCTTGAGAGATTATCAGAGAATGTAATGAAGTACAAAGAACCGGTCTTGGCATGTGTAGACAGGAGACCTTACATACATCATCATGTATCAGTCCCAAGAGTTCATTAACTCTTTCACTGTTTTCAGTAAACGGAGCTATGGTCATCTTATCTTTGTGACATGACTGGCGAGTTTCACAGGATGTAAATTCAAACTGATTTAAATATGCATCTATATATAACTCTAGCTAGTCGGGTCACATTGATCTGACCTAGTCTACAATGCCACAAGAAGAATTCGTTCATTTCTGAACTCTTCCTCTTGTGTGTGATCCGTATACTAAGAACTGTAGTTTGATTTAGAACATCAATGCTTTTAGATAACGTGCCTGAACCGATCAACTTTTGATATAGAAAATGTTCAAAACATTATCCAACAATACAAAATTTTATCATTTCTTTACTAATAAAGAGACTGATATGATTTTGTATATCAGGTTCGGTATCTAATAACATTCATTCAGAATCAATGTATTGGTAATACAGGGTGACAGTGACCAACAGACTTGGCTGCAACATTTGCCCCGTTTTCTGCCTTATGAAACTTATCACCCGTTCTCAGTTCTCTACCTATCTGTAGCCCTACGTAACAGATTACATATATGGGATCCTGATCTGGTATCACATACCCAGGACGTAGAGGATACTGAGAAACAGTTCTGTAATGAACACACCCGAAGATGATGCATCAGCATGCACTCTCTTTGTTTGGGCGGCACGGGAATTCTGGTATTCCCCAATTCCTGCTCTGTCTTATAACAATTATAAGTTGGAGCGGGACCAACGTTCCCCAGCTCAGTATAACAAGCGGGTTCGGTCAATAATCCGTTTTATTATCTTGATTAAGGCGTGATATGGTCGCTACCTGGAGAGAGAGAGAAGAAAACACTCAGCGTGCGCTCTGTCAAGAATAGATTGGTTATTATTTTATCTAATCAGGATGGCTCCCACTGCTTTTTATCAAATCTTCCTTCAAACCCTAAAAGGAAAGACTAGCCGGGATTAATTACACACTACAAGTTCGCCAATCTTTCAGCCAGGCCAGTGTCGGTACTTTGAGGGAGGTCCCCCGTGCTTTCGCACGAACCTAATTAATGTAAACCTCGTTTTCCCAGAGGCGTAACCTCGTTAACACCTTTCTAGACACCTACTTGATCGGCTAATTGTAATGTGTAAAACTCTCCCAGGATTAACTCTTACTCGCAGCGGGTATCGGGATCCAACTATCGTTAACACCTTTAGAGTCCTACAAAATCATATCGCATATGCAATGCGCACATCCGAGTGAGAAAATCCATTTAAAGTGAACCGATACTAGTTAGTGCAAAGTAATATATCAAATATATAATTATGCATTAAATCATTAAATCAACACTTGATTCAATGATCCGGTCATGTCGCACACAACCGACTAGTATTGAATGTATCGGCTTATCGAATCAATACTTGATTCGATAACTAGGTTATATCGCATACAACCATTCGATACATTCATCGCGAGAATATAATACGGTATCACATACACGCATTATTCTCGGTCCCGCACATATCTCATATGCGCTCCTATTTCGTTTCGCTTGAGCCAGGAAACCTCTGTGTAGGACTCTAAAGACTCGTCAATACGCCGGCAGCAGGTGATGATCATATCAAACACCCACAAGCCGCAAGCGGTCTGCTAAACGTAACGGCCACCCGGGTATTGAGCGATCAGAAGATCGACGAGCAAGCCCGCTCACACTCTAGTGAATCCAACCAGTAACACTACCGTACAGTCCGGTCTGATCGTCTGATATGTCGCATATCTCGCCTAGGGGTGGTAAACGTCAGACCCCAATAGCTTGATAAGTCGTGTCGATATGAGGTCTATAACAGTTCGAGAAACTACTGGTAACACTTACCAGTAAATCTCAGCAACCCTGGCCAGGGATTTCCGGTTATAGCCAATCGAACACAGCACAACATCAACTCCCTATACCGGGAGAGACGAATCCCCTCCTATCGCTCATTGCCTCCATGTGACTCGGGACTGTACCCAAAAACCACCGTTTTGCACGCCCTCTTGGACGTGGTAAGATGGAAATCAAAGCACAGTGGGAACCACACAATACTCTATGACGATCTCGGGTCAACAGACTACTCTGTACCAGTGTCACCAGAGAACTGCCATCTGACGTGAGGTATAATACCATCTGGGAGTTCTCGGCGAGTCCATCCAGTGTACCCAGTCTCCACTGAGCACCCGTATATCATCTCTGATGTCAAACACCAATGGATATGGGATCATCCATCGCCCATCTGTATGGGTTGAGAAGGTATACGCTAGTCTACTCTGGTATATCGATGCCCCGTCTCGATATACCCACGACTAGGGACTTTGAAGGATGTACTTATGGACTACCCTGTCCCCACTAGTATGATTCGCATCATAGTCCAGGTAGTCAAGTACACATCCTAGGGGCTTTACCAACATGTAACAGAGAGACACCCAGTATACACGTTAAGGTAAAGTTCAACCAGATAGCATACTATTATGTCGAGCAAGAAAGTCCTCCCTATATATGTCCCAGCATCCACTACAATATACATCCAATGTACAGTAATGGCCTCTAGGGCATACATATAACTAACAAGGGTTCGATCATATACGTGCACTTGTGCACGAATCATGATCGGACGGATCATATTAGTGGGATTTGGTTTATGCCGGATCCTAGTATTAGATTTGTTGGATTACTTTAGTCTCATCGCATTTGCATTCAGTCGGAATGCGGATGTAGGTATGTATATACAGGTGAGGGGTATCCTTATGATCCGTCACGAGTTTACTTTAGATGTTTCCATATCTTATTGTTTGACTAAACATTTGGATTAATGTTTAGATGGTGGAAATTTTGAGATTAAGTCATCATGAGGAGCATTAATTGTGGCATGTGTATGGGTGATGACTCATGGTCTTTTTATTTGTGCAAATGCCACATTTTTGATTGATTATTGTGTTGAAATGAGAGGTGGAGAGAGAGTGGACAGCAACTATGGCTTGGGGTTGGCTCTTGAGATTTATGCTAGTGCTCTCACTTTTATCAAAAACACAATAGAAAAGAAAAGCATCTTCTTCTTCTTCTTCCTCTAGCTCACAAGTTCCACCATGGCTTCATCTTCAACCTCCATCCATACACTCTCATGTGTTGAGAATCAATGGATGCTTGAGACAAAGTTATCACACACATTCTCTACATCACCTTAGACATGTCGGTTAGCAAACTTCATGTCCGAGTTGCTTCGATTTGAAGCGGGAGTCCGTAAAAAGACTTCTAGACGTGGTGCCCTTCTGACGAGGAGACCGGAGATCGGAGATGCCGCGAGGAGCTAAGGATGGTGGCTAAAGACCGAAGGACACAGATTGATATATATAGCCTTTCTATCATCTTTCTAGTTAGCTAGTTCGTGTTAATGGTTCGATCCGGGTGAAAGACTACGATAGCGCCGGTTTTGTAAAAACTTTTTATTCCGCGTTTGGTCTCGGATTGACGGCCGAGGCGCTACCGTAGACTTACACATCTCATGCAATATTCTGCAATTGTTTAAAAAATATTCAGAGATCATTTAAAATTTGACAGAAACTTACGGTTTCAGGTTGCAGTTTCGGAGTTGTTCCAATTTCGTGATATATATATATATATATCGTCTAATCTTCTAGCTTTGGCTCTGATACCATGAAAGTGTTTGTTAGCACCACCACTGGCTTTTACTAGCATCAATGTAACACCTTAGGACGCGATTAGTGTTAATTAAGCGATAATACGGATTTTTAGTAAAAAGTTTACCAAAATAGTTTTCAAATATTTTATAAAAATTAATTAATATTTTATTAATATTTATTTTGGGCTTGCACACACATGTGCATGTTAACCTAGGGTTAATTAGGGGTTAACCATGCTTAAGTAGCCATGGCACCTAACCCATTCCGTTAAGTTGTAATATGTATTTATTTAAAAGTATTTAGTTTTAAAAAAATAATTAAGGTTTGAATTGGTTGACTTGAGAGAGAAAGGGAGAGAGAGAGAGGGCATCATGAGGCATGTCAAGTATGCCATGTATTAAATGAAGAGAGAGAGAGGGGGGGAGGAATGGCTCCTCTAAACTCATCCCTCATTCCCTCATCCCTCATCCTCACACATACACCCTCACTCATACACTCCCTCACTCTCATTCACAACTCTCACTCACTTATCATTTTCTCCTCCTCATTTTTCATCACCCTCACATTCCTCAACCGAAACCCTAACTCAATCCTCATAAACCCACACCATATCTCCACTAAACATCACTTAAACCCCTCACAAACCAAGATCAAGCCACTAGGATCACTTGAAGCATGGAAAGATAGGGTTTTGAGCAAGTGTAGCTAGGTAATGACCTCTCTACTTTAAATTAGGTCCTTTTAATGTTGTGTTGCTAATTAGTTTCAGTGTAGAACACTTAAGTTATAGTTTTGGTGAAATATCGTATTTTTAGTGTCGGTTTTGAGTGTCTGTGATCTGCTGTGACTACGAGTTGATACTGTAAAAACTAGTTGTGTAGAAGTGTTGTACTATTTACCCTGGGTGTTCACCTAAAGCAAGAACCCAAACCCACCAGTTTTGGCCGGCGACACACGAAGGAAATCCGGCGAGCTCGGCTATTCTGGGGACTGGGGAGTTGAGTTTTTGTGGGTAGCTGTCTGCTGTTGTTTTAGGGTGTTTGGTACTACTAGATTTTTAGGTTGTGACAGTATATAAAATCTGGGAACAATTAGCTAGTTTTTAGTGTTTCGACTACGCGCGTTACGATATTCGACACAGTGTCCAACTCAGTTTCTGCGCTTCGCGTGATTTCTGCACTTAGGGTTATTTTAGTAGTGTCGCCACACACGTTAGCCGCTAAGCGAACACTTTAGAGGGTGTTGGAGTCGGTGCGTCGATTTAAACGTAATTGTACGTATTATGGGTCGATTTCTAAGTGCACTTGCTATGTTTGTATGATTTTAGGGGCAAGTGCGGGGACTTCGGACGCTGCAAAGAAAGGGAAGCAGGTGGTCGGATTTACTTAGCTCGAGATCACCAGTGAGTAGATTTAACATCTGCGGGAAAATCGCCCGTATGACGTTATGCGTCAGGGCTTGATAGGATATTATAGCCGCATGTTTATATTCATATATGTTGATTATGCATGAGCATCATTACATACAAATTACTTATTTTGTGCATTGACTTAGTATCTAGTAGACACTGCACCATTACTGACGGTTCATGTTGCACGAGCACTAAATTGTATGCTACACCCACACGGTCGGTAATTTCCATGACACGCACAACCTATACATATATGCAGTATTTTATTGTTATTGATATTGATACATGGATTATTGTTCTATTGCGTACATGAGATACATCGTGCATACCCACTTACATGTATACACCTATACTTGCTATAGCTACATATGCATCTTTAGATGATATTGGATTTGATTTTAGAGAAATTGGGAACTGCATGATATATTTTAAAACTGGATTCATTAAAAGAGAGGTTTTCTCTTGATATGCTCATATTTATGTTTTATGTTGCATATATCACATTTCATGGATTTACGCATTGAGATATGGATTTCATGTGATTTATGGATTTGAGAACCGTAGTATTATTTCAAGAAAATAAGCAACGTTTTGAAAACCCGGTTTCTCTTGATATGATATTTCAATGCATCCACCATGCATTTTCTCGGTTCTGAGACGTGTGATAGAAACCCGATTCGAGGAGCTGGATGATCCATTTCCGGGTTCATGGTCGACCCAGTATGGTATCCCGGGGCAAGAAACGGATGTTGTGCAATTGACGATGAGCTTGGCGGAGGGACTACTACCTACCGGTGATTGGTTGGACCTGGCGGCTATCCGGAGGATACCGACCGGAGTCGAGAGACAGATACGGGCCGATACGAACTGACGGAGCCCGATATATATGGATTTGCATGTCGATGTTGGACACGATTATTTCATGATGTTTTCGAGTGCCGATGTTGGGCACTCAGGTTCCATGAGATTTTCAGATGTGAGGGCCGATCAGAGAGACGACGCCTGAGGTATTGGGATTTGGGGTGTCGTTGATGGACACTGAGTTTTTTCCACGATGATGATCCATGATGATGATATGTTTTATCCCATACTCAATATTCATTGATATGCATTGCTTCATGTATTTGTAGTACCTGATAGAATACCTTTCATAATTGTTGCATATCCATATTAGTATATTGATAATATCAGATTGCATGTGATAGAGTATCGCAGTACGTGGATACCTGCGATTACCTGTATGATGTTACTTACTATTCACGAGTTGGCAACTCACCCATGTTGTGGTACAGTGTTTTGCAGGTTGACCCTTAGTATAGTCGCGGCAGGGCTACTTATTGTATCTTTTTGCAGCCGATACCGCTACGATTGGCTGTGATCCATTTTGCTATAGGTGGGTTTTGCGGTTATCCGTTTATATTCATTGTACATCTTACTGTATCTAGTATTCTCCATCTACCATTTCATGTATTGACTTAGAGACGAGTTGTGAGGACGATATTGTACATTTTGTGACTCTGGGTGTCGAGCTCGTGTGAGCCGACTTTTATTATGCAGTTTTATCTCTTTTATACTGTTTTTCACTTAATATTGTCCATTTCTTCGCTACGGCGTCGTATATATGCTTGTGGTGGTTGTTTCCGCTCTTGGGCATGATTTGCTCCCGTTTGGGGATGCTTTAGTTATATCATATGCTGCTTTACTTATATCTTATGTTTGTACCCATTTCGGGGCTAGTTTTTACAAAGGAGGTGTTGCCAAAATTTTTAAGAAAATAAATTTAAACTTTAAAGATTTTACTTGAGATTTCCAAATGTTTTTAACAATGTCTTTATCACTTACTACTTTTGATGGTTTAGATTTCTGGGTTTTCGGCTTACTTAAATTGCATTATGCCTGTAAACATTACGTGGTTTAAGTGCCGGTCACGTGCCAAATTTTGGGTCGTGACAAAATTGGTATCAGAGTGCTAGGTTTTACCTTTCAGAGTGTAGGATGACCTTGGTATGATTGAGTAGGTAGCTTAAGCAGAGTGACGCAGCGTGTGTATATTCTGCGGCATACTTACGATACGGTACTCCGCCTAAGTGACCTTAGGACTTGTTGGTTGAAATACCTTCCGTGATTATATACATCCTTATGATTCGATTTTTGTGTTTTTATCGAATCTTGTTTTCATTTCCATCCATTATGCCGCCGAAGACTATGAGGGTGCAGGCAGCGGTCGCGAGAGCCGAGGTCAGAGTTGGCTCGTCTGAGACGAGGACTGACAAGGGCGGTACGCCCGTTGTTCAGGAGCAGGTTGATCCACCTTCGCTTGACCGTATTACTAGGCTAGAGTCCGGTATGTAGGATTTGCGCCAGATGATGGGATCGTTAGTCGAGGCCTGTAGAGCACAGAGCCAGGAGGTTGTCCCACCCATTGCGGGGACCGCGATGGTGCCTACTGTTCAGACAGTTGTACCTGCAGCTACGGAGGTTATCACCGTATCGTTATCTGAGTTTATGAGGCTGAAGCCTCTAGTTTTTGTTGGGTTAACCTAGCACCTCATGAAGGGTTTGGAAGCATCACATGTACCAAAGATGGAATTTTTAGAGTGCTAAGTTAACAAACAAAGAATCGTTCCTAGAAAAATTAGGGTTTCATAACTATACAAGTGACAAAGGCTAGGGTTTTGAGAGTACAACCTTTGTAGCTCCCTACGCTGGACTCCTTGGCCACTTGAGGGTTGGAGGAGGGATCGCTTGAAGTCTCCTAGTGTCCACGACGATCCACCCGAAGCTCCTTTGTCCAAGCTATCAACTTCACTTTTCCAAGAGAATGAAATGAAGCTAACACTCCAAACAAGTGGGCTAGACTTGTGTAGAATGATGTTGTGGTTCTAATTCTCACTTCAAAATCCTATCTTGTTAAGTATATTGCTCACTACAAAAGTCTAGAGAGCAAAAGAGGAAGGAAGAAGAAGACGATGGCTATATTTTAACAAGAGTGAAAAGAATAACTCCTCAAAAGAAAAAAGAAAATATATGTATATATATATTTTTTTCTTCTCATCTCAAACCATGGTTAAATCTTTAAGATATTATTTAATTTGAGTTAAATCACAAAGAGAAGGTTAACTCATGGTTAGGAGTAGGTGAGCATGGTTAGGTTTAAGAAGAGTGTAGAAACTAAGCATGAATTATCCTTTTCTTTATATCTTTTGTTTTAACAAAAAATTAAATAATAATCCATATATTTAACCATGGTGTGAGTCTTATATTGCTATCATATTCAATGTGTAATCAACCATGATAGATGATGTATGTATGTATGTATATATGCACATCCATATGTGCATGAAACTAAAAGAAAGAAAGCATACATGGATGCATACATCCATCATGTACAAGAAAGGATTTCAAGTGAGAAAACCAATGGTTAAATGATAAATCAACACTTGATTTATCAATCCGGCCATATCACATATGACCCCACCAAAAGCAAGCCGCCCGATCAATATACGGTATCCTATACGCGCATTTTAATCGGGTCCATGAGCATATCGCATACGCGCACCACAACGTTTCGCCTGGACTAGGTAACTCCTTTGTGGGACTCTAAGACTCGTCAATACGCTGGCAGTGGGTGATGATCATATCAAGCACCCCCAAGCCGCAAGCGGTCAGCTAAACGTAACGGCCACCCGGGTATTGAGCGATCAGAAGAAAACAAATGAACCTGCTACAACTCCCGTTGAGCCAACCGGCAACACTACCGTGCAGTCCGGTCTCCTCGTCTGATATGTCGCATATCAAGTCTAGGGGTGGTAAAGGCCAGACCCCAATAACCGATTAGTCGTGCCGATGTGAGGCTCATAACGGGTCGAGAAACTACTGGTAACACTTACCAGTAAATCTCCAATCAGCCCTGGCCAGGGACTTTCCTGTTATGGCCAATCGAGCACAGTGCAACATCAACCCCCAATACCGGGAGAGACGAAACCCCTCCTATCGCTCATTGCCTCCATGTGACTCGGGACTGTACCCAAAAACCACCGTTTTGCATGCCCTCATGGACGTGGTAAGGTGGAAATCAAAGCACAATGGGAATCACACAAGACTCTATTACGATCTCGGGTCTACAGACTAACCTGCACAAGTGTCACCTGAGAACTGCCATCTGACGTGAGGTATAATACCATCTGGGAGTTCTCGGCGAGTCCGTCTAGTGTACCCAGTCTCCACTGAGCACCCGTATACCATCTCTGATGTCAAACACCAATGGATATGGGATCATCCATCGCCCATCTCATGGGTCGAGAAGCGTATACGCTAGTCTACACTGGTATATCGATGCCCCGTCTCGATACACCCACGACTAGGGACCTTGAAGGATGTACTTATGGACTACCATGTCCCCACTAGTATGATCCGCATCATAGTCCAGGTAGTCAAGTACACATCCTAAGGGCTTTACCAACATGTAACCATAAGACAGTATAAAGAGACAAGTATACATGCTAAGATAAAGAGCAACAAGATAGCATACTATCATATCGAGCAAGAAAGTCATCTCTATATATGTCCAAGCATCCAATATAATATACATCATCTGTATAATACTGGCCTCTAGGGCATACATACAACTAACAATCTCCCACTTGCACTAGGGCCAGCTGCTGTAGTATCGCATACTGAGCATCCCGAAGAGTCTCTCAAACTGTATCTGGGGAATGGCCTTCGTGAGTGGATCCGCTGTGATATTCTTCGTGTCAACCCTCCTGACCTCGATCTCCCGGCGATCAACTATCTCCCGGATCAGGTGATACCGCCTCAGAATATGCCTGGATCGCTGATGGGACCTGGGTTCCTTGGCCAAAGCCACCGCTCCATTGTTATCACAATACAAAGATATTGGATGCTCAATGGATGGAACCACTCCAAGTTCAGTAATGAACTTCTTGATCTAGACAGCCTCTTTGGCAGCATCGTTGGCAGCGATGTATTCAGCCTCCATCGTTGAGTCTGCCACGGTTTCCTGCTTGGAACTCTTCCAGCTAACCGCCCCTCCGAAAAGGGTAAAGACAAATCCCGACTGCGACTTAGAGTCGTCCTTATCACTCTGGAAGCTCGAATCAGTAAAGGACTCCACTTGGAGTTCTCCGTTACCATACACCAAGAGCATCTCTTTAGTCCTTCGTAAGTACTTGAGAATGCTCTTCACAGCTGTCCAGTGACTCTCTCCAGAATCAGCTTGATACCTGCTCACTACACCTAGTGAGTATGCTACATCAGGTCTGGTACATAGCATCGCGTACATGATAGAGCCTATAGCCGAAGCATAGGGTATCCCTTGCGTGCGAGCTCTCTCCAAATCAGTCTTGGGAGACATCTCTTTGGAGAGAGTGACTCCAGAGATCGTGGGTAAGTTCCCACGCTTGGATTCTTCCATACTAAACCTCTTTAGTATGGTGTCAATGTACCTGGATTGGGACAATCCCAATATCCGTTTGGATCTATCTCTATAGATCCTAATTTCCAATATGCAGGAGGCATCACCAAGATCTTTCATTGAGAATCTTTGTGATAAGAAGAGCTTGACCGATTGCAGCATAGGAATGTCATTTCCTATCAAGAGTATGTCGTCCACGTACAATATGAGGAAGAAAACCTTACTCTCTGCTTCCTTCTTGTAAATACAAGGTTCATCTACGTTTTTGACGAAATCAAACTCTTTGATAACGACGTCAAAGCAGATGTTCCAACTCCGCGATGCTTGCTTTAATCCATAAATGGATTTAAGCAGCTTGCACACCTTCCCGCTGCTCCCACTATCTACGAAGCCCTCTGGCTGAGTCATGTACACGCACTCTTCTAAATCACCATTTAGAAAGGCGGTCTTAACATCCATTTGCCAGATTTCGTAATCATGATATGCAGCGATGGCAAACATGATCCGGATGGATTTAAGCATAGCCACTGGAGAAAAGGTTTCGTCATAGTCCACACCTGGTCTTTGACGAAAACCCTTTGCAACAAGTCTAGCTTTGAAAGTCTCCACTTTCCCATCTACACCAAGTTTTTTCTTGAAGATCCACTTGCTCCCAATGGGTTTTACCCCTTCAGGAGCAACTTCCAAAGTCCATACTTTGTTGGTGTACATGGATTCCATCTCGGACCGCATTGCATCCAGTCATTTCACCGAGTCCCCATTCGTGATGGCCTGCCCGAAGCTAGTTGAGTCATCATCCTCCATGATGCAATCCTCGCTCCCACCATCCATGAGAAAACCGTAGTATCTCTCAGGTTGGCGAGGAACCCTACTAAATCGGCGGAGAGGCTGAGGTTCGTTAGGAGCTACTGAATCCTCTGGTTCCACTAAATCTTCTGTTGTGGTTTGTTCAGCTGGAACCTCTTCCAGTTCTACCTCAGAGCCACTAATCTCTTTTGCAAGAAATTCCTTTTCTAAAAAGGTGGCATGTTGTGCAACAAATACTCTTTGTTCCTCACTGTGGTAGAAGATATACCCTCGCGAATGCTTGGGATATCCAACAAATTTACAAAAAACAGACCTTGCTTCGAGTTTGTCCGGTTTTTGTCTTTTGACATAGGCTGGGAAACCCCATATCTTTATAAAATTAAGATATGGTCTCTTCCCTTCCCATATCTCATATGGGGTGGTAGGCACAGATTTGGTAGGAACCCTATTCAGTAGGTATGCTGCTGTTTCCAGTGCATATCCCTAGAAGGAAATAGGTAACTCAGCTACACTCATCATAGAGCGCACCATATCTAATAGGGTGCGGTTCCTCCGTTCTGATACACCGTTGTGCTGTGGTGTATATGGAGGAGTCAGCTGAGAGAGAATCCCATTCTCTTTTAGGAAGTCCAGGAATTCAATGCTCAAGTATTCACCTCCTCGATCAGATCGTAGGATTTTAATACTTTTTCCGGTTTGGTTCTCGACTTCTTATTTATATTCTCTAAATTTCTCAAAAGCTTCTGATTTGTGTTTCATCAGGAACACATACCCGAACCTAGAGAGATCGTCAGTGAATGTAATGAAGTACGAAGAACCATCACTGGCATGTGTAGACATGGGACCGCATACATCACTATGTATCAGTCCCAAGAGTTCAGTAACTCTTTCTCCGTGTCCCGTAAACGGAGTTTTGGTTATCTTGCCTTTGAGACATGACTGGCAAGTGTCATAAGATGAAAATTCAAACGGATTCAAATATCCATCTTTATGTAACTTAGCTAGTCTTGTCGCATTGATGTGACCCAGTCTACAATGCCACAAGAAGGATTCGTTCAGTTCTGAACTCTTCCTCTTGTGTGTGTTTGTTATACTCAGAACTGTTGATTGATTTAGAACATAAATGCCATTGCACAACGTGCCTGATCCAACCAACTTTTGGTTACGGAAAATGTTCATAACATTATCCTGTAATACAAACTTATATCCCTCTTTACTCAACAAAGAAACCGATATAATGTTGTATATCAGGTTCGGCATGTAATAGCATTCGTTCAGAACCAATGTATTACCAGTTGGCAATGCAAGGTGATACTCCCCGACAGTCTTAGCTGCAACAATTGCATCATTTCCAACTCTTATGTCTTTATCACCTTCTCCAAGTTCTCTACCTTTCCTAAGCCCATGTAACTGATTACATATATGGGATCCTGACCCGGTATCTAATACCCAGGACGTAGGGCAAATGGAGAAACAGTTCTCTGTAACGAACACACCCGTAGAAAATGCATCATCATGTACTTTCTTCATTCGGGTGGCATGGGAATCCTGGTATTCCCCTATGTCCTGTTCAGTCTTATAACTCTTATAAGAAAGAACGAAACCGACGTTCCCCAGCACAGTATAACTTCCGGGTTCGGTCAATACATCCATATTATTATCTTGATTGAGGCATGACATGGTCGCTACCTGAAGAGAGAGAGAAGAAAACACTTTAGCGTATGCTCTTGCAAGATCAGATTGGTTATTATCTTATCTAATCAGGATGGCTCCCACTGTTTTTATCAAATCTTCCTTCAAACCCTAAAAGGAAAGACTAGCCGGGATTAATTACACCCTACAACTTCGCCGATCTTTCAGCCAGGCCAGTGTCGGTACTTTGAGGGAGGTTCCCCGTGCTTTCGCACGGACCTAATTAAAGTAAACATCGTTTTTCCAGAGGCGTAACCCCGTTGACACCTTTCTAGACACCTACTTGATCGGCTAATTGTCCTGTGTAAAACTCTCCCAGGAGTAACAATTACTCGCAGTGGGTATCGGGATCCAACTATCTCATAGAAGGTATGCAATCTCATTGCAAATTTCAACACTTGAAATTCCCGATAATATTTTGCCCAAGCATTCTATGACCTTGACGGAGGTCAACAAACCACAGGGTGCAAGTCAAGTTCAACCCATCATTTCTTGATTGAATCAAACCCACCCGCACGACCCTTGACGGAGGTCAACAAGGTCGTACGACTACCCTAATCCAATCTGCATCATATGCATAAGCAGATAAATACTAGTTAGCTACCGCACACTACCCCTTGATGGAGGTCAACAAACCTAGCACGAATACTAAGTAGGATTTATCTGAAATGATAGAGGGCTACGACAGGTTTTTCTGAAAACCTATTGCGTAATGAACTTGATATCGTTGTAGAATCAAGTGAAATTTTGAAATGGAGTGATTTTGAGGCTTTTATTAATTTTGCTAAAGAGGTCATTCCCGGTGAAGGGATCTCGGCTCTTTCCTCATCGAATAAGGTGCAGGACATATCATATATATCACTATGCAAAGCAAAACTCCAAAAACAGTCAAAATCGAGTATTGTAGTATCTGCCAGTTTTGCTAAAGAGGTCACTCCCGGTGAAGGGATCTCGGCTCTTTCCCCATCAAATAAGGTGCAGGGTATATCATATATACCGCTATGCAAAGTAAGACTGTAGCTACCCTTTTATTTTAAAATTTGATTCTACAACATCTTTTAGGTTTCTTTTCTTTCATTAATCACATTAATGAAGTCCCATCATTTAAGTCACCTAAACATCACAGATAAATACGACGTACACTTATGCCATCCGCATTCGCCTCGATGTCCCCTCGTGCACCGTTAGGTTAGGTAACTAACGATAGAGCAGGGCAGGGCTAGTGCGGGTGTAAAACATAAGTAACGTCTATATAATATATTATATATACTATATAATGTATCCATCACAACATATCAAATGATCACATCACAGATATCACAGCAGAAACATAGATATAATGTGGGATATACTAGGACGTCCGTATTTAGTATTTAGCCAACAATAGAAAATACGGATTCCACAGTCGCGATGAATAGCCAAGCCCACACCCTGGACCCCTACGAGAGCAGCAAGTGACCTTACCAATTCTGGAGTTTAGGATACCCGGTCTCGACTCCTCGAGATGGCCTCCCACTGAACCCTAGAACCCGGTCACCTGTGCTCCCCTCCTTGGGTCCATCCTAGCAAATAAAACCCCCCCGGCTATTCAATCCTGGTGGCATCAACCTCAACCCGGAAGTGCCCCAAATAAAAGAATATTACATTACATTTGAATTTACATGAATGAAAATATTAAAACTCTCATCTCACATAAAAACCCCCCGGCTATTCAATCGCGACAATGCTGCACATCATATCTCAGCAACACATAATATCTCATATCATCAACGTAAGTAAGTATGCATACACCGATTGTCGTCGACGTATAGCAACGACAATCGGCAATACCACTACATACTACACTTACGGTCACATAAAAGAAAGTGTAAAACTGCAATATCTGGAATCCACATTCTCTTTAGACATCGTAAATGCGAAATATCATATACCTCGTATTACATGTCTTATAATATGAATTCCACACATTGATAAATAGACAATATTAAAGTTTTCGAACGAACGATCAAATACCCAAGATTCCCTAAAGCTCAACACTTGAGTGGAGTTCAAAAACCCGGAGTGTGACACAGTAGTAGCGGTCCAGCCGTAGAAGGGTCAAGCCAACGCCTCACATGTGGCGCGCCGTACTGCCCCAAACCCTAAGGTTCAAAGGGCAGTTCAAGACGGTCACATAATCGAGTTAAGGTTTGTTGTCTTCTAGAGGGTCCACCATAAAACTTGCACGTATCTCCAAAATATTTAAACCCCGTGTAAAGTGAGCAAATGATACTCGTTCAAACACTTCAATACTTTCTAATTTATCCGGAAAAGTCACGAAATGAAAATTCTGATCGAATCGACGAGTCCAAAACCATCTCCAGAATTTATAGAACAAGAATCAGATTAAACATACCTAAAACATTATACAAGCAGTTTTAGGAATTACTGTGTAAATAACAAGTCATGACTCCTCTGTACGGCCACGGATCCGCGGCCCAAGCAAGGATTGGCCGCGGTTCCGCGGCGGTTTGAACTGTTCATGGCTTCGAATTTCACAGTCCTTCTTAGATTTTCCTGCCGTATTTTAAGTATTTTTAATACTGAAAATATCCAGATTTTAAAAATTGTCCAGAGAAGGTCCCGTAATGTCGTATTTTGGTTCGATCGGAGTTTTTACTTCGTAGAAGTGTCGCCTAATGTTCTAGTGTAAGTCTACAGTAGCGCCCCGGCCGTCTACAGACGCCAAATGCGGAACAAAAACTTTTTAACTGGCGCTATCGTATACTTTAACCCGGATCTGCCATTATTGCTAAACTAACAAACTGTAAAGAGTGTAGAAAGGTTATACCGAACGATCCGAGTCCTTCGTTCTTTAACCATCATCCCACGCTCCGTTGCGGCTGCTCCGATCTCGTCGATCTCCGATTTGCTCGTCCAGGTGGCACCACATCAACGATTCTTTAAACGGGCTCCCGCCTCTGACTCGAGGCAACTCGGTCGTCAAGTTTGCTAAAAGAGACGACCAAGAATGATGTAGAGAATGAGTAGATGACTTTGTCTCACTTCGCCTAAAGCCGTGGACGATCGGTTAATGAAGTTGCCGATGGAAATGAAATGGAACAAGAAATGAACTATGAAATTTCCATGCATCCAAAACTTTGGTCTTTTCTTTTTAACAACCATAATCTTTTCAAGTGAGTGAGTGGAGGAGGAGAGAGAGGGCCGACCACTAACAAAGAAGGAGGAGGGTGAGTGTAGGAGCAATCAAGGAGGTGACCATAAACAATGATCCTTATCATAACAAAAATATCAAGAACAAATATCTTAAGGAAAACAAGAATCATTAAAGTCAAAGCATGAGTCATAATCCTTGTCACCACTTTCTAGAAACTTCTAGAACCTTCTAGAAGCATGACTCACCCTCATCCAAGAAAAGATAAATCCGTCTTTAACCGAATGTTAAAAGATGGCTGATAGAAAACTGGAAACTGGCAACTTCCAAAAGTGATCCTGAAACGACTTTCAGGATAACCCCGTATCTGTATAAATATACCCGTATTTGTATTACGACCGAATACAAATGCAACTGGGACAAAGATATTATATCTACTCAATATAATACTTGGATCTGGCTTAAACCAAAGCCGACCAGTATCATCTTCCCGAAAAATAACACGTGCGTAAACGCACGTGCATTTTCCGAACCCTGCCATAAAACCATACAGCCTCTACAACGTTTCGCCCGAACTTGGGAAACTGTCTGTAGGGAACTCTAATGACTCGTCAGTACCCTGGCAGTGGGTTTAACCACAAACCGTCAGCGACACTAGCAATGCGTAACGGCTGCCCATGGACTGACCTCAAGGGAGGCTGATGAGCGAACTCATCCAGAAACCCTACTGAGTCTAACAGTGACAATGTATATACAGTTTGGTCCGTTCGTCTATGAGTATCGCATATCTGCCTAGGGGGTTAGTAACGTCAGACCCCCAATAGCAGTATAAGTCGTGTCGGAGTGAAGCCCAATAACACCCTGAGATACTACTGGAGTACCTACCAGTAAATCTCCTGCCAGGGCCATGGACCTTGTGTAATGGCTCTCCTAGACACAGCACGACCTCGCCCCCAATACCGGGAGAGACGAATCCCCTGCCGATCTGCTCACGTGCCTCCATATGGCTCGGGACTGTACCCAAAAACTACCTGTTTGCACGACTCCTTTGAGCCGTGGTAGGGTAGAAATCAAAGCACAGTGGGAACTCACACGAGATAAATGACGACCTCAGGTCGATGAACTAACCTATACACATGTCACCAGGGAACTGCTATCTGACGATATGTATAATACCAACTAGCAGGTTCCCGGCGAATCCTGTCCGGTGTACTCATAACCCAATGAGCACCTGTATACATCTTAGGTGATCCAACTGATACCAGTGGCTTGTGAGACCGGCCACCGCCCTTCGTCGGGGTCTCGACTGTACACACTAGTCTACTCCGGAGTATCGATGCCCTGTCTCGAAACTCCCACGACTAGGGACAACAGTTAAGGATATGCGCATAAACCACCCAACTCTCACGTATATGATCGCCATCATACTGTTGGTGGTAAAGCAAGATCCTAAGGGCTCTATCAAAGTGTAACATGTAATCAGTCACCTGAACATGTACACGACTGATAAAGGCAAACCAGATAGCATACTATCATCTCGAGTAAGACTGTCCTACCGGTATAGGTCCTCCGCAATCATTGCAATCACGTACCTGCGATCCAATAATTGACTATGAGGGCACTATTGTAGGGTTCCTAGGCACTCTTGTGAGGTCTCCCAAGCCATCCACCATGGCAATTTCAAAAATTATGGTGCCTACAAACCCTAAACTACGGACCGTTTGCTAGAAGTCTAGGCGAACAAGCTAACTAGTTAACACTTAACTAAAAGATACGGAAATACAACCTTTGTAGATCCGGTGCTCCACCTCCACGGCTCCGCAACGAGGTCTTCTCCGCTGTCCAAATCAAATCCGGGCTCTAGGATCGGCTTCGTCGGAGAATGGGCAAGCTAGGTCGTCGATGTCCATGCCGAAGATGATCTACGTCGAGGCATCGCAAGATCAAGCTCTCAACTTCACTAAGTCATGAAACTTGTGAAGTAAACACACTCTACTACTTGGCAAGAGGTAGAGGATGAAGAAATAGGAAGTGGGTTAACTTTAGAATTGGATTTCTCACTCTTTTCCAACAATCACCATTGATGGACCTTGTTTTTCTTCACTTGAAGAATGAAGAAGAAGAAGGAAAATGTTATATGATAAGTTCAATTAAAAATGAAAAGAAAAATGAAACTTATCATAATGCAAACCATGGTCAAGTGTAGAGATTAAACTAGGGTTAAATCAAAATGGTTAGGTTAAGCATGAGATAAGAATGGTGGACAAAGTCAAAGCTTCATGAATCTTCAACTTAAAACAAAAATAGCCACCATTCTTTTCTCTTGCCTTTTATTTTCCAAAAATCAATAAATAAATAAATAAATAAATAAATAGATAAATAAAGGAAATGAAACCCTAACCATTCTTTTAACCATGGTTTAAATCTTTGCACTTAACCAAGTAAACATGTATCATCAAACATGATACAATCAAATGCACAAAATCATATCGCATATGTAATGCGCATATCCGAGTGAGAAAATCCATCTTAAGTAAACCGATACTAGTTGATGCAAAGTAATATATCATATATATAAATATGCATTAAATCATTAAATCAACACTTGATTCAATGATCCGGTTATGTCGCACACAACCGACTAGTATACAATATATCGGCTTATCGAATCAACGCTTGAATCGATAACTAGGTTATATCGCATACAACCATTCGATACATTTATCGCGAGAATAGAATACAGTATCACATACACGCATTATTCTCGGTCCCGCACATATCTCATATGCGCTCCTATTTCGTTTCGCTTGAGCCAGGAAACCTCTGTGTAGGACTCTAAAGACTCGTCAATACGCCGGCAGCGGATGATGATCATATCAAACATCCACAAGCCGCAAGCGGTCTGCTAAACGTAACGGCCACCCGGGTATTGAGCGATCTGAAGATCGACGAGCAAGTCTGCTCACACTCCAGTGAATCCGACCAGTAACACTACCGTACAGTCCGGTCTGATCGTCTGATATGTCGCATATCTCGCCTAGGAGTGGTATACGTCAGACCCCAATAGCTCAATAAGTCATGTCGATATGAGGTCTATAACTGTTCGAGAAACTACTGGTAACACTTACCAGTAAATCTCAGCAACCCTGGCCAGGGATTTCCTGTTATAGCCAATCGAACACAGCGCAACATCAACCCCCATATACCGGGAGAGACGAATCCCCTCCTATCGCTCATTGCCTCCATGTGACTCGGGACTGTACCCAAAAACCACCGTTTTGCACGCCCTCTTGGACGTGGTAAGATGGAAATCAAAGCACAGTGGGAACCACACAAGACTTTATGACGATCTCGGGTCAACAGACTACTCTGTACCAGTGTCACCAGAGAACTGCCATCTGACGTGAGGTATAATACCATCTGGGAGTTCTCGGCGAGTCCGTCCAGTGTACCCAGTCTCTACTGAGCACCCGTATATCATCTCTGATGTCAAACACCGATGGATATGGGATCATCCATCGCCCATCTGTATGGGTCGAGAAGGTATACGCTAGTCTACTCTGGTATATCGATGCCCCGTCTCGATACACCCACGACTAGGGACTTTGAAGGATGTACTTATGGACTACCATGTCCCCACTAGTATGATCCGCATCATAGTCCAGGCAGTCAAGTACAGATCCTAAGGGCTTTACCAACATGTAACAGAGAGACAATCAGTATACACGTTAAGGTAAAGTTCAACCAGATAGCATACTATCATGTCGAGCAAGAAAGTCCTCCCTATATATGTCCCAGCATCCACTACAATATACATCCTATGTATAGTAATGGCCTCTAGGGCATACATATAACTAACAATCTCCCACTTGCACTAGGGCCATCTGTAGCAGTGGTTTGAAGTATCTCATACTCAACCATCCCATAAAAGTGTCTCTCTCTGGGAACAGGCCTTTGTGAGTGGATCCGCTGTGTTGTCCTCTGAGTCTACTCTCCAAACCTCGATCACCCTGGAGATCAATCATCTCCATGATCAGGCGATGCTGCCTCAGAATATGTCTGGATCACTGATGGGACGGACGTTCCTTGGCATAAGCCACAACTCCATTGTCACACAATGGGAGGAACTAAGTTCATCTCATGAACCAATATACACCCAGACAGCCACTTTGGTAGCATCTTAAGTAGCGATGTATCCTGCCTTTATCGTCTAGTATGTCACGGTATCTAGCTTGGAACTCTTCCAACATACCGTCCCTTTACTGAGGGTAAAGACAATGCCTGCGACTGACATTCAGTCGTCTTTATCACCCTGGAACCCTTCCAGTGATTCTCCCCAGGATCGATTGACACCATCTCACTACATCTAGTGAGTATTCTAACATCCATTTAGATCTATCTCATAGATCCAAAATCCAGGATTTAGTAGGTATCACTTTGATCCTAAGTGGAGAATCATTGTGATAAGCGGAGATTGATCGAGCGTAGCATAAGAAACTCCTTCCCTATCAAGAGTATGCCATCCACGTACTCTACGAGGATCGTCACCATACTCCCTACTACCTTTTTGTTTATACAAGGTTCATCTACCATTTTGATGATATCAAACTCTTTGACTAATACATCAAAACAGATGTTCCAACTCCGCGATGCCTGCTTTATCCTATAAAGCATCTTGCACACGTTTCCGCTGCTCCCACTGTCTACGAAGCCCTCTGGCTGTGTACTTATAGACACTCTCTTCTAAATCATCATTTAGAAAAGCAGTCAAGACACCCAACCACCAGATATCGTAGTGATGGTATGTAGCCGTGACAAGTAGGATCTGGATGGACTTAAGCATAGCTACTTGAAAAGGTTTCATCATGATCCACGCCTGGTCGATGACGAAAAGCTTTAACAAGTTTAGCTTTGAAAGTCTCAACTTTTCCATCTACACCAAGTAATCTTCTCAAGATATACTTGCTCCTGATGGGGATTTAACCCTTCAGATATAGCAGCCAAAGTCCATACTTTGCTGGTGTATAAGGATTCCATCTCAGATCGCTAAACATCCAGCCATTCTTACGGAGTCTTACTCCTGATGGCCAGCTCGAAACTAGTTGGGTCATCATCTCATGATGCAATCCTCGCTCCCACTGTCATAGAGAAACCGAAGTATCTCTCAGGTGGGTGAGGAACCCTACTAGATCGGCGGAGAGGCTGAGGTTCGTTGGAATCTACTGAATCCTTTGGTTCTATCAAATCATCTACTGTTGTTTGTATAGCTGGAACCTTTCCAGTTCTACATAACAGACCTTGCCTCGAGCTTGTCCGGATTTTGTTTTAGATATAGGCCGGACAACCCCAAATCTTAACTAGCTTAAGACTTGGGCTCTTCCCATACCATATCGTATATGAGGTGGTAGGCAACTGATTTGATTCGAACCTTATTCAATAGGTATGCAGCTTCTCTAGCGCATATTTCCCTAAAAGGAAATAGGTAACTCAGTAGTACTCATCATAGAGCACACCATATCAAATAGGGTGTAATTGCTCCACCCCGATATACCATCGTGCCATGGTGTATACAGAGGAGTAATGCTGAGAGAGAATCTCATTCTCTTTTAGAAAAGTCCAGGAATTCCGTGCTCAAGTATTCTCCTCCTTGATCTCATCAAAGGACATAATACTTATACCCGTATTTTGTTTCTCTACTTCTAACTTATATTCTGTGAATATCTCAAAAAGGTTCAGACTTGTGTTTCAACAAGAACATATGTCTGAATCTAAAGAGATCATCAGAGAACGTAATGAAGTATAAAGAACCAATCCTGGCATGTATAGACAGGGGACCTAACATACATCAACATGTATTATCCCAAGAGTTCAGTAACTCTTTCTCTGTTTCCAGTAAACGGAGCTATGGTCATCTTATCTTTGTGACATGACTGGCGAGTTTCACAAGATGTAAATTCAAACTGATTTAAATATACATCTTTATGTAACTCTAGCCAGTCGGGTCGCATTGATCTGACCTAGTCTACAATACCTCAAGAAGGATTCGTTCATTTCTGAACTCTTCCTCTTGTGTGTGTTCCGTATAATAAGAACTGTAGTTTGATTTAGAACATTAATGCTTTTAGATAACGTGCCTGAACCGATCAACTTTTGATATAGGAAATGTTCAAAACATTATCCAACAATACAAAATTATATCCTTTCTTTTCTAACAAAGAGAGTGATATGATTTGGTATATCAGGTTCGGTATCTAACAACATTCGTTCAGAATCAATGTATTGGTAATACAGGGTGACAGTGACCGACAGACTTGGCTGCAACTCTTGCCCCGTTTTCTGCCTCATGAAACTTATCACCCGTTCTCAGTTCTCTACCTATCTGCAGCCCTATGTAACAAATTACATATCTGGGATCCTGATCTGGTATCACATACCCAGGACGTAAAGGATACTGAGAAACAGTTCTGTATAAGGAACACACCCGAAGATGATGCATCAGCATGCACTCTCTTCGTTTGGGCGGCACGGGAAATCTGGTATTCCCCAATTTCCTGCTCTGTCTTATAACAATTATAAGTTGGAGCGGGACCAACGTTCCCCAGCTCAGTATAACAAGCGGGTTCGGTCAATAATCCGTATTATTATCTTGATTAAGGCGTGATATGGTCGCTACCAGGAGAGAGAGAGAAGAAAACACTCAGCGTGCGCTCTGTCAAGAATAGATTGGTTATTATTTTATCTAATCAGGATGGCTCCCACTGCTTTTTATCAAATCTTCCTTCAAACCCTAAAAGGAAAGACTAGCCGGGATTAATTACACACTACAAGTTCGCCAATCTTTCAGCCAGGCCAGTGTCGGTACTTTGAGGGAGGTCCCCCGTGCTTTCGCACGAACCTAATTAATGTAAACCTCGTTTTCCCAGAGGCGTAACCTCGTTGACACCTTTCTAGACACCTACTTGATCGGCTAATTGTAATGTATAAAACTCTCCCAGGAGTAACAATTACTCACAGCGGGTATCGGGATCCAACTATCTCATAGAAGGTATGCAATCTCATTGCAAATTTCAACACTTGAAATTCCCGATAATATTTTGCCCCTAGCTCGCTATGACCTTGACGAATGCCAAACAACCCATAGTCCACTAGTCAAGTTCAACCCGTACATTACTTGATCGAATTAAACCCACCCGCACGACCCTTGACGAATGCCAAACAACGCCGTACGAATACCCTAATCCAATCTGCATCATATGCATAAGCAGATAAATACTAGTTAGCTACCGCACACTACGCCTTGACGAATGCCAAACTACCGCAGCACGAATACTAACTAGTACTTATCTGTAATGACGGAGGGCTACGACAGGTTTTTCTGAAAACCTATTGCGTAATGAACTTGATATCGTTATAGAATCAAATGATTTTAAAATGGAGTGCTTTTGAGGCTTTTCTAGTTTTGCTAAAGGAGTCACTCCCGGTGAAGGGATCGTCGGTCCTTTCCTCGTCGAATGAGGTGCGGGATATATCATATATATCACTGTGCAAAGCAAAAACTCTTAAAAGCAATCAAAAGATAAACCGAGTGTGTAGCATTTGCCAGTTATTGCTAAAGGAGTCACTCCCGGTGAAGGGATCTCGGTCCTTTCCTCATCGAATAAGGTGCAGGATATATCACATATACCGCTATGCAAAGCAAGAACTGTAGCTACCTGTTATATTTTGAAATTCGATTCTACAACATCTTTGGTTTCTTTTATTTCATTAATCACATTAATGAAGTCCCATCATTTATGTACCTAAACATCACAGATAAATACGACGTACACTTATGCCATCCGCATTCGCCTCGATGTCCCCTCGTGCACCGTTAGGTTAGGTAACTAACGGCAGAGCAGGGCAGGGCTAGCACGGGTGTAAAACATAAGTAACGTCTATATAATATATCATATATACTATATACTGTATCTATCACCGAACATCACATGATCACATCACAGATATCGCAGCAGAAGAAACATATGAAATATTGGATATACTAGGACGTCCGTGTTTTCAATACGAGCCAGTATAAAACACGGATTCCACGATCGTGATGAATAGCCAAACCCACACCCCTAGACCCCTACGGAGCGGCAAGCAACCCTACCAATTCTAGAGTTAGGAGACCCGGACTCGACTCCTCGAGTTGGTCTCCCACTGGACTCCAGAACCCGGTTACTTGTGCCCTCCTCCTTGGGTCTATCCTAGTGCGGAAAAGTAAATAATATACAACAGGTGACAACTCCCGCAACCTGGAAGCGCCCCAATAAAAGAATATTACATACAAGTTTTTACATGAATGAAAATGAAAAACACTCATCTCACATAAAAACCCCCGGCTATTCAAACACGACGATCCAATATAACATATCCAGCAACACATAACATCACATGTCATCAACGTAAGTAAATATGCGCATCCCAATTGTCGTTGACATATAGCAACGAAACCGGCGATATCACATATTACACTTACGGTCACAGAAAAGAAAGTGTAAAACTACAACAGTTGGAATCCGCAACCTCTTCAGACATCGCATGCCTGACCAAATGAATTCTTTAGACATCGCATGCCTAACAATTATAAACCCCGCATTTTAGTCTCAAAATCGAAAACACTTTTCAATATCAAGTCGGGCAATTCAACAAGATTCCCGACATCCTGATCGAATGCTCGTCGCAAACTTCAGTAGACGGCTGCACCCCCGATACCGTCGACGAAGTGCACCAAGGCGGAACACCGCTACCGCGAGCACCCAAACGGATGCTTTCGGCGACGGGGTTCTCCTACAGTCACTTGGTCGGGGCTATGGAGTGAGGCTGTCTATTAAGTTTACCCGGCGAGTATCCGCGTACGCTACGTGATTGCGACGGACTTTTGATCACATCAAAATTCCGTGGCAACCGATCAAGTGAGACTAAACTGCTATGTTTATAACATTCATTCAGTTATCACATAACTTATTGTGAATTCCAATTATTGTATCCCATTCCAGATAATTAGAAAATGTTAAACTTTCCGATCGAACAATCGAACACCCAAGTTTTCCCGATATAGATCAACACATGAAATAAGTCTAACAACATTCAGTTCGTACCTCAGTACCAACGGTCCAGCCGTAGAAGGGTCAAACCAACGCCTCACATATGGCACGCCGTACTGCCCCAAACCCGAAGGTTCAAAGGGCAGTTCAAGACGGTCACATAATCGAGTTAAGGTTTGTTGTCTTCTAGAGGGACCATCGCGTTACTTGCACTACTTAGAACGTCGTTAAACTACGGAAAAATCCAACACTTGGAAATTTCCCGACAGGGGAAAAATTGGGTATTTATATCCGGTCGAACTTTTTAACATATTCTAAAATTTATTCGGAAAGCCAAATAGACAAAATTTGATACCCCGATCGAAACACCGAATCCCCAAAACAATTCCATATTTTTCAACTCTTGAAAAACAATTAAAAATTCCCAGGAAAACCAGCATAGCAAAAGAGGAATTACTGTACAAAATTTGTTGCGCAATACGACAAATCGGCCGCGCTTCCGCCGCACAAGGCATGCTCGTGCCGCGGAAGCGCGGCGCAATGATGGAATCAGGGTGACGAATTTTGCAGTTTCCCTTATAATCTCCTGCTGATTTTACTGAATATTTTTAATATATAAAAATCCCTGTTTTTGAAAAAAGGACAGAGAGCAATATTGGTTCGGGGTTTCGGGTTCGTTCGGACTTCAATTTCCGTCTGGACTTCGCCTAAGGCTCTAGCTAGGCTCTGATACCACTGTAGGGTTCCTAGGCACTCTTGTGAGGTCTCCCAAGCCATCCACCATGGCAATTTCAAAAATTATGGTGCCTACAAACCCTAAACTACGGACCGTTTGCTAGAAGTCTAGGCGAACAAGCTAACTAGTTAACACTTAACTAAAAGATACGGAAATACAACCTTTGTAGATCCGGTGCTCCACCTCCACGGCTCCGCAACGAGGTCCTCTCCGCTGTCCAAATCAAATCCGGGCTCTAGGATCGGCTTCGTCGGAGAATGGGCAAGCTAGGTCGTCGATGTCCATGCCGAAGATGATCTACGTCGAGGCATCGCAAGATCAAGCTCTCAACTTCACTAAGTCATGAAACTTGTGAAGTAAACACACTCTACTACTTGGCAAGAGGTAGAGGATGAAGAAATAGGAAGTGGGTTAACTTTAGAATTGGATTTCTCACTCTTTTCCAACAATCACCATTGATGGACCTTGTTTTTCTTCACTTGAAGAATGAAGAAGAAGAAGGAAAATGTTATATGATAAGTTCAATTAAAAATGAAAAGAAAAATGAAACTTATCATAATGCAAACCATGGTCAAGTGTAGAGATTAAACTAGGGTTAAATCAAAATGGTTAGGTTAAGCATGAGATAAGAATGGTGGACAAAGTCAAAGCTTCATGAATCTTCAACTTAAAACAAAAATAGCCACCATTCTTTTCTCTTGCCTTTTATTTTCCAAAAATCAATAAATAAATAAATAAATAGATAAATAAAGGAAATGAAACCCTAACCATTCTTTTAACCATGGTTTAAATCTTTGCACTTAACCAAGTAAACATGTATCATCAAACATGATACAATCAAATGCACAAAATCATATCGCATATGTAATGCGCATATCCGAGTGAGAAAATCCATCTTAAGTAAACCGATACTAGTTGATGCAAAGTAATATATCATATATATAAATATGCATTAAATCATTAAATCAACACTTGATTCAATGATCCGGTTATGTCGCACACAACCGACTAGTATACAATATATCGGCTTATCGAATCAACGCTTGAATCGATAACTAGGTTATATCGCATACAACCATTCGATACATTTATCGCGAGAATAGAATACGGTATCACATACACGCATTATTCTCGGTCCCGCACATATCTCATATGCGCTCCTATTTCGTTTCGCTTGAGCCAGGAAACCTCTGTGTAGGACTCTAAAGACTCGTCAATACGCCGGCAGCGGATGATGATCATATCAAACATCCACAAGCCGCAAGCGGTCTGCTAAACGTAACGGCCACCCGGGTATTGAGCGATCTGAAGATCGACGAGCAAGTCTGCTCACACTCCAGTGAATCCGACCAGTAACACTACCGTACAGTCCGGTCTGATCGTCTGATATGTCGCATATCTCGCCTAGGGGTGGTATACGTCAGACCCCAATAGCTCAATAAGTCGTGTCGATATGAGGTCTATAACTGTTCGAGAAACTACTGGTAACACTTACCAGTAAATCTCAGCAACCCTGGCCAGGGATTTCCTGTTATAGCCAATCGAACACAGCGCAACATCAACCCCCATATACCGGGAGAGACGAATCCCCTCCTATCGCTCATTGCCTCCATGTGACTCGGGACTGTACCCAAAAACCACCGTTTTGCATGCCCTCTTGGACGTGGTAAGATGGAAATCAAAGCACAGTGGGAACCACACAAGACTCTATGACGATCTCGGGTCAACAGACTACTCTGTACCAGTGTCACCAGAGAACTGCCATCTGACGTGAGGTATAATACCATTTGGGAGTTCTCGGCGAGTCCGTCCAGTGTACCCAGTCTCTACTGATCACCCGTATATCATCTCTGATGTCAAACACCGATGGATATGGGATCATCCATCGCCCATCTGTATGGGTCGAGAAGGTATACGCTAGTCTACTCTGGTATATCGATGCCCCGTCTCGATACACCCACGACTAGGGACTTTGAAGGATGTACTTATGGACTACCATGTCCCCACTAGTATGATCCGCATCATAGTCCAGGCAGTCAAGTACAGAT
Organism: Agapanthus africanus; assembly: GCA_030015575.1. Classification (NCBI taxonomy): domain Eukaryota; kingdom Viridiplantae; phylum Streptophyta; class Magnoliopsida; order Asparagales; family Amaryllidaceae; genus Agapanthus; species Agapanthus africanus. The sequence goes on along the minus strand of CM057337.1, from coordinate 564,076,835 downwards.
CCTAAGGGCTTTACCAACATGTAACAGAGAGACAATCAGTATACACGTTAAGGTAAAGTTCAACCAGATAGCATACTATCATGTCGAGCAAGAAAGTCCTCCCTATATATGTCCCAGTATCCACTACAATATACATCCTATGTATAGTAATGGCCTCTAGGGCATACATATAACTAACAACTATCACCAACAATCTCCCACTTGCACTCAAGGCTAATTATTGCTATGTCGACTACTCACAGCCCGTGTGAAACCGAACATCCAACTCCTCTACTAATCAGTTCACAAAGCCCGTTTGTAAAACTATTGTGTTCGAGAAATAGCCTCAGTGAGTGGATCCGCCTAGATGTTTCTTTCTATATCTCTCTTAATCTCAAGTTCGCGGAGAAAGCCATCTCCCGAATTGAGTAATACCTGTCTTAGAATATGTCTGGATATCTGATGGGACCTAGTTCATAAATGAACTCCAAATCCAAACTTCTTAGACTGTATCGATCACTGAACCTAATCAGTATCAGGCACCATGCTTCCCACAGTATCCTCTTGGACCACCTGTCCACAATACTGTCCCTCGTCAGAGGGAAAACTAAAACTCTGACAATCACTCTGTCATCCATGTCACCTTTGAAGCCTGGAATGATAATCGTCTTCCGAAGGAGGCCGCTGTTATCAAATCCGTAGAACATGTACTTATGTTCTAAAACTGCTTCCTTATGTTTCTCCAGGATTGGATTAATACAAACTTATTGCATCTAGTGCAAAAACAACATCTGGTGTGGTACTTGACATCTCACGATTGACTCAATTGCCTAAGCAAGTGATCTGTCAATCATGCACATCCCTCACCCCTTTAGTCTATACGACACCTTTAGAGAGGGTGACTCCATCCCCTGCAGGTACACCACCATGCTAGGAGTCAACTATTCCAAAAACCATTAGAATATCTGTCAAAGTACCCACATTGGGAAACTACCCAAATCTAGATCTAAAACCATAGATCTAGAAACCAGAATGTCAAATATTATATCCATATCCTGTCTGGAGAAACAACTGTGTGACGACCACAGTACAACCGATCGTAGTATAGGAATTTTACTTCCTACTTTGTGTATGTCATCCAAATACCATGACATCACACCCTACTACCTTCTTAACAGATCCATCCCCTATTCTGATTGAAGTCAAACCCATGACTGTCACATCAAAACTAGATGATCTATCTCCGCTATAATTGCTCTAGTCTATAAATAGACATAAGCTACTTGCCCACTATGCTTCCGATGCTCCCACTGACTACGACAACCCTCCTACCGGGTCTCATAGCCTGGAACAACAGTAGTGTCAAGTCTGGGTAGATAAGAACCTCCCTGTCACCGTCCTTGAGCCTACCGAAATACCTCTCGGGTGTCTGAGGTTACCCACCATATCTGCGGAGTGGCTATTGGAATGTCAATCTTGATTGAATCTTTAGGTCCTATTAAATTTTCCGTAATCATTTGCGGTTCTGGAATCACTTCCAGTTCTACCATACTCCAACTACTGTTTTCTGGGAAAAAAAATCCATTTTACTAAAACTGTGGCGAGTCAAGAACAATATCACTATTGATCTTCCAAATGGTAGAATATTAACCCTCGTCATAGCCAGGGTCAACCCACAAACAGCCATTACAGAAACGTGCCCTGAGTTATCCAGAGTCTAGTTTTAAGCATAAGCTGGACAACTCCCCGTACCTTAAGATCTTTTAAGATACGAACCATTCTATATCTAATATAGAAACTTTGGCACTTATTTAATTGGAACCATATTCAAATCATGCAGCTGTCTCCAGTGCATATCACTTTAATGGAAAGAGGCTAATCAGCATTACTCAACTTAGGAATCCATCCAATTATGAGTAACCTGAAAGAGAAACAAGTTTCTCAAAACCATTATTATCATCTGAATACCAATCACAAGAATCTACATCTTCGATCTCTTTGAAGAATCCCGATACTTGTGATACCTGGTTCTCTACTTTATTCTTATACCCACAACTTCTCAAAACTTAGACCTTGTATTTCTACGAAACACTTGTCTAAATACTAGAGAAGTTATAAGTAAACAGAACATAGTACGAGGACCTACCCCTTTGTCCTGATGGACACTGGACAACATACAATACTCTATATAAGTCCGCTGAGTTAAATAACTCAAAACCTGTGCGTCGTAGGTTGGAAACTGTACCCTGGCGATTTCCTCAAATATCACCAATTACAACGAATTCCGATATAATGAGGATAATCACCTAATTCCCAATAACTTACTCCTACTTATCATCTGTAAAACCATACAGATATGAGAATGAAACCTGGTAAATACATACCCTTGGAGTAAGTATCTAATCGGGAAAACAGTTTTCTTTTAACGATGCACTGAAACATGAAAATGTTTCGTAGGGGTATCCTGGTAATCATAGCAATGCCTCTTCCATAATCTTATTCATGACTTCAACCGTATATTTTATTGCCATCTCTCCAAATCCCTTTATTTGTCTTTAGTCGTTACCTTCTGTACACCATCGTTAGGCTAAATGGTTTTCTTCCTTCCCTACCGTTCGGCACCAGCCTATGGTTTGGAAGAAGACTATCCAGTAAGCATAATAGGTGTACCCTCCTAAACCAAGGAGTACTCGCATCTCGAGAGAAGGTGATGATAAAAGACAACTGAATAATACCTTATTCTTTTAAAGGTGAAATAGGAGTGGCGATGAAGTACGCGGTTTGGTCGTGAATGATAACAGTCGCAATTTACTTTGCCCTCTTTCTAATCCCTTTATCTTGTCTTTACATATTACCTTCTGCACACCCTACTTAGGCTAATTGGTTTTCTTCATTCCCTACCTTTCGGCACCTGCCTATGGTTTGGAAGAAGACTATCCAATATGCGTAATAGGTGTACTCTCCTAAACCAAGGAGTACTCGCAACCTGAGAGAAGGTGATAATAAAAGACAACTGAATAAACCAATTCTATTTCTCCTGAACCTGGATCCATCCTCGAAGAAGTCCCTTCGAGTTCGTATATAACCATACGATGGATCTATCCAATGGAAGTGGATGTCCGTAGTAATACGGGTGTTCTGAGAAATTCAAAGGGTAAAAGAAGGAGTGGCAATGACTTATGCAACATAGACAATCCAAAAGCCAGTATTTTAAGAAGGTTTGGTTAACTTGGTCACTGAGTCATAGTCTAGGGTCGGTCAATGGTCGCTGCCAAAGAGAGAGAGAAAAGAAACACTCTGTGTGCACTCTAACCTAGATCAGAATGGTTATCACTTTATCTAATCCGGAAACCTCCCACTGTCCTGTCAAATTCTCCTCCAAACCTAAAGAAGAATCAATCGGGATCACCCGAAGAGTAAACCAACTCATCAGTGGGAATCGGGATCCAACTCTCATCGCATGATAACGTGATGGAATGCATCCACGTTACTCATACTCCAGAAGGTATGCGCATACTTGCCAAGTTTCAGTTTCTTTAGAAACTCCCGATCTGATTTTTGCCCCATGCTCTTATAACCTTGGCTTTGGTCAAAATGTCATAAGTCACATGCCAAGTTCTACCCATCACTATCTTGTCAATTTGAACCCACCCGCACATGCCCCTAACTTTGGCCAATCGGCAGAACGACTGTCCCAAACCAACTCATCTATCTATGCAACAAATGAATACCCAGCAGCTACCAAACACTATGCCTTAACTTTGGCTAAAATGCATAGCTTGAATACTACTGACTACCCAAAAGAAGTGACGGAGGGCTACGGCTGGTTTTTGGCGAAAAACCTTTAACGTAGTGAACTTGATATCGCTGAAGGAACCTGATAGCTTTTTAAAATATAGTGGCGAAAACCTTTTGCTAAAGAGGTCACTCCCGGTAAAGGGATCTCGGCTATTTCCTTGTGGAATGAGGTGCAGGATATTCCACTGAATACCGCTATGCAAAGCAACATGTAATCAACTATAGTGAAGTTATTACCCTGACGCAAAGTTCTGCCCAAGGGGTCAGTCTTGGTGAAGGGATATCGGCCATTGCCCCGTCGAATGAGGTGCAGGATATTCCACTGAATACCGCTATGCAAAACAAAAGGAAACGTCTTTGCAATAACACTTTTAAATTGTTCCAACAACTGAAAACATGTTTGTTTTACTTTGCATTGATCAGAATCAACGCAGTCCCATCAATAATCACACCAGAAAAGAATGAAAATAAAATGTACGTATATGCCATCCGCATTCTTCACTGGGTCCTGTCATCACCCGTTAGGTTACTTAACTAACGACAGAGCGGGGACTGGACTAGCACGGGTGTAAAACATATACAACATCTAATAGTTTATAAACCAATATACAATAATCGCTCCAGGCGTGATAGTATGCAACATTACAGAAAAGTAATAAGCATCACAGAACAATACAGATAATCTGGGATCCCCGGGTTTCACAGAGCCGCTGCTGAAACTCGACGTTCCCCTGTCGTGTGGATAGCCTGTGCAATGAAACCTAGACCCCTACGGGTACGGCAAGTTACCCGCCAAAACCTGAAGCAAGGCAGCCCCTTACAGCATAGTGAATGGACCACCCTGCACTTCACGGAATCCGGTAATCTTGGGCACCCCTCCTTGGGTCAACCTGTACCCCCTACGAGTGCGGCGAATAGTCTGCCAATTCTAGAGTGGGACCCCTCTGCCTCTCAAAGCCATGAGATACGGACCCGTTGCCCCCAAGAACCCGGCTATCCGTGCACTCCATCGAGGGGCAAAACCTAGTACAGTAATGAAAAATAGTACAACAGGTACATCGACCGCAACCTGGTCGTGCCCCAAAAGAATATTATACAACAGGCAGTGACGGCAGTCCACAAGTTGGACGCTCGCCCCGCAATATCAAATATACAAATAAATCCAAACTGCACTATCATTGCACACTGCTATCCACCACGACAAATCCGCAACATCACAGCACAACACAGAACATCAACGCAAATGCTACGTTCGCAAACCCGTCTAAAAGAACTATAGCAATCAGATGCGGTTTACCGATCAAATGACATTCCCGGTCGGAGATATAATGTAAGCACTGCAATCTAACATGTTTAAATTTCGATCGACCAAATATCACAAAGTGGGCCCCACGAACAACTGGTGAACAGTAACAAAATCTGGGCCCAAAAGATATATACCAAAAACCCCAAATTCCAACAGAGAAGACACAGACAAAATTTGGTGCACTGATCCCATAGAATGGCCGCGGAATATGGGTTTGGCTGCGACTCCGTGGCGATTTGGTGGGATCACGTGCTCAAATTTGGTCGTTGTACTTCTGAAACCCTGCACAACTTTCTGTGATATGTGGAATATTTTTAGGACACCATTTAAAATCGACAGAAACTGTCAAAATGAAAAATGCGGTTTTTGATTTCCGGTTCGATCTTTTAAACGCGTTAGCACAAGTTAGTATAGCAAAATGGTGAGTCTCTGATACCACTGTAAGTCTACGGTAGCGCCCCGGCCGTCTACAGACGCCAAATGCGGAACAAAAACTTTTTAACTGGCGCTATCGTATACTTTAACCCGGATATGCCATTATTGCTAAACTAACAAACTGTAAAGAGTGTAGAAAGGTTATACCGAACGATCCGAGTCCTTCGTTCTTTAACCATCATCCCACGCTCCGTTACGGCTGCTCCGATCTCGTCGATCTCCGATCTGCTCGTCCAGGTGGCACCACATCAACGATTCTTTAAACGGGCTCCCGCCTTTGACTTGAGGCAACTCGGTCGTCAAGTTTGCTAAAAGAGACGACCAAGAATGATGTAGAGAATGAGTAGATGACTTTGTCTCACTTCGCCCAAAGCCGTGGACGATCGGTTAATGAAGTTGCCGATGGAAATGAAATAGAACAAGAAATGAACTATGAAATTTCCATGCATCCAAAACTTTGGTCTTTTCTTTTTAACAACCATAATCTTTTCAAGTGAGTGAGTGGAGGAGGAGAGAGAGGGCCGGCCGCTAATAAAGAAGGAGGAGGGTGAGTGTAGGAGCAATCAAGGAGGTGACCATAAACAATGATCCTTATCATAACAAAAATATCAAGAACAAATATCTTAAGGAAAACAAGAATCATTAAAGTCAAAGCATGAGTCATAATCCTTGTCACCACTTTCTAGAAACTACTAGAACCTTCTAGAAGCATGACTCACCCTCATCCAAGAAAAGATAAATCCGTCTTTAACCGAATGTTAAAAGACGGCTGATAGAAAACTGGAAACTGGCAACTTCCAAAAGTGATCCTGAAACAACTTTCAGGATAACCCCGTATCTGTATAAATATACCCGCATTTGTATTACGACCGAATACAAATGCAACTGAGACAAAGATATTATATCTACTTAATATAATACTTGGATCCGGTTTAAACCAAAGCCGACCAGTATCATCTGCCCGAAAAATAACACGTGCGTAAACGCACGTGCATTTTCCGAACCCTGCCATAAAACCATACGGCCTCTACAACGTTTCGCCCGAACTTGGAAAACTGTCTGTGGGGAACTCTAATGACTCGTCAGTACCCTGGCAGTGGGTTTAACCACAAACCGTCAGCGGCACTAGCAATGCGTAACGGCTGCCCATGGACTGACCTCAAGGGAGGCTGATGAGCGAACTCATCCAGAAACCCTACTGAGCCTAACAGTGACAATGTATATACAGTCCGGTCCGTTCGTCTATGAGTATCGCATATCTGCCTAGGGGGTTAGTAACGTCAGACCCCTAATAGCAGTATAAGTCGTGTCGGAGTGAAGCCCAATAACACCCTGAGATAATACTGGAGTACCTACCAGTAAATCTCCTGCCATGGCCATGGACTTTGTGTAATGGCTCTCCTAGACACAGCACGACCTCGCCCCCAATACCGGGATAGACGAATCCCCTGCCGATCCGCTCACGTGCCTCCATATGGCTCGTGATTGTACCCAAAAACTACCTGTTTGCACGACTCTTTTGAGCCGTGGTAGGGTAGAAATCAAAGCACAGTGGGAACTCACACGAGACAAATGACGACCTCAGGTTGATGAACTAACCTGTACACATGTCACCAGGGAACTGCTATCTGACGATATGTATAATACCAACTAGCAGGTTCCCGGCAAGTCCTGTCCGGTGTACTCATAACCCAATGAGCACCTGTATACATCTTAGGTGATCCAACTGACACCAGTGGCTTGTGAGACCGGCCACCGCCCCTCGTCGGGGTCTCGACTGTACACACTAGTCTACTCCGGAGTATCGATGCCCTGTCTCGAAACTCCCACGACTAGGGACAACAGTTAAGGATATGCGTATAAACCACCCAACTCTCACGTATATGATCGCCATCATACTGTTGGTGGTAAAGCAAGATCCTAAGGGCTCTATCAAAGTGTAACATGTAATCAGTCACCTGAACATGTACACGACTGATAAAGGCATACCAGATAGCATACTATCATCTCGAGTAAGACTGTCCTACCGGTATAGGTCCTCCGCAATCATTGCAATCACGTACCTGCGATCCAATAATCGACTATGAGGGCACTATCACCAACATCTAGGTCGGCTCTGATACCAATGTTGGGTTAACCTAGCACCTCATGAAGGGTTTGGAAGCATCACATGTACCAAAGATGGAATTTTTAGGTTGCTAAGTTAACAAACAAAGAATCGTTCCTAGAAAAATTAGGGTTTCATAACTATACAAGTGACAAAGGCTAGGGTTTTGAGAGTACAACCTTTGTAGCTCCCTACGCTGGACTCCTTGGCCACTTGAGGGTTGGAGGAGGGTTCGCTTGAAGTCTCCTAGTGTCCACGACGATCCACCCGAAGCTCCTTTGTCCAAGCTATCAACTTCATTTTTCTAAGAGAATGAAATGAAGCTAACACTCCAAACAAGTGGGCTAGACTTGTGTAGAATGATGTTGTGGTTCTAATTCTCACTTCAAAATCCTATCTTGTTAAGTATATTGCTCACTACAAAAGTCTAGAGAGCAAAAGAGGAAGGAAGAAGAAGATGATGGCTATATTTTAACAAGAGTGAAAAGAATAACTCCTCAAAAGAAAAAAGAAAATATATGTATATATATTTTTTTCTTCTCATCTCAAACCATCGTTAAATCTTTAAGATATTATTTAATTTGAGTTAAATCACAAAGAGAAGGTCAACTCATGGTTAGGAGTAGGTGAGCATGGTTAGGTTTAAGAAGAGTGTAGAAACTAAACATGAATTATCCTTTTCTTTATATCTTTTGTTTTAACAAAAAATTAAATAATAATCCATATATTTAACCATGGTGTGAGTCTTATATTGCCATCATATTCAATGTGTAATCAACCATGATAGATGATGTATGTATGTATGTATGTATGCACATCCATATGTGCATGAAACTAAAAGAAAGAAAGCATACATGCATGCATACATCCATCATGTACAAGAAAGGATTTCAAGTGAGAAAACCAATGGTTAAATGATAAATCAACACTTGATTTATCAATCCGGCCATATCATATATGACCCCACCAAAAGCAAGCCGCCCGATCAATATACGGTATCTTATACGTGCATTTTAATCGGGTCCATGCGCATATCGCATACGCGCACCACAACGTTTCGCCTGGACTAGGTAACTCCTTTGTGGGACTCTAAGACTCGTCAATACGCCGGCAGTGGGTGATGATCATATCAAGTACCCCCAAGCCGCAAGCGGTCAGCTAAACGTAACGGCCACCCGGGTATTGAGCGATCAGAAGAAAATAAGCGAACCTGCTACAACTCCCGTCGAGACAACCGGCAACACTACCGTGCAGTCCGGTCTCCTCGTCTGATATGTCGCATATCAAGTTTAGGGGTGGTAAACGTCAGACCCCAATAACCGATAAGTCGTGCCGATGTGAGGCTCATAACGGGTCGAGAAACTACTGGTAACACTTACCAGTAAATCTCCAATCAGCCCTGGCCAGGGACTTCCCTGTTACGGCCAATCGAGTGTTGCAACCCCTAATACCGGGAGAGACGAAACCCCTCCTGTCGCTCATTGCCTCCATGTGACTCGGGACTGTACCCAAAAACCACCGTTTTGCACGCCCTCATGGACTTGGTAAGGTGGAAATCAAAGCACAGTGGGAATCACACAAGACTCTATGACGATCTCGGGTCTACAGACTAACCTGCACAAGTGTCACCTGAGAACTGCTATCTGACGTGAGGTATAATACCATCTGGGAGTTCTCGGCGAGTCCGTCCAGTGTACCCAGTCTCCACTGAGCACCCGTATACCATCTCTGATGTCAAACACAAATGGATATGGGATCATCCATCGCCCATCTCATGGGTCGAGAAGCATATACGCTAGTCTACACTGGTATATCGATGCCCCGTCTCGATACACCCACGACTAGGGACCTTGAAGGATGTACTTATAGACTACCATGTCCCCACTAGTATGATCCGCATCATAGTCCAGGTAGTCAAGTACACATCCTAAGGGCTTTACCAACATGTAACCATAATACAGTATAAAGAGACAAGTATACATGTTAAGATAAAGAGCAACCAGATAGCATACTATTATATCGAGCAAGAAAGTCATCTCTATATATGTCCAAGCATCCAATATAATATACATCATCTGTACAATACTGGCCTCTAGGGCATACATACAACTAACAGTTTTCACCGGCACTGATACAGCTGAGGATCCGAGGTCATTTATCGATCGGATGGCCAGGATATGTCGTTCGCTGAGATGCTCCGACATGAGATGGGTAGTGTTCGTGAGATTTCGTCTGGAAGGTCTTACCAAGAAGTGGTGTGAGTCTTTAGAGAGGGGCAGAGCCGCAGGTCTTTCTCCTATGATCTGGGTTGAGTTCGTGACGTTTTTTCTTGGCTGTTTTCTTTCGCAGAGTGTCAGGAATGCTCGAGCGCGCAGATTCATGTCGTTATGCCAGACTCCGGGTATGACGGTGGCAGAGTATGATGTGCAGTTTACCGAGCTATCTGTGTATGCTCCGTATTTAGTGGACACTGAGAAGATGCAGATCAAGAGGTTTGTTCGAGGCTTGCTTACCCTGTTGTTCCTCGCTATCAATGCACAACATTGTGATACATATGCAGCCGCCGTGGATGCGACCCTACTGGTTGAGGAGCGTCTTTCCGAGACGTTGGTCGTTCTGGAACCGAAGAGGGTTCGTACTGGTATATCAGCCCGGAGACAGATGTTTAGACGCCGCGGCATATTTCATTTAGGTACAGGGAGTAGCAGAGGCTTGGGACGAGACCAGTTATTCAGCACTTATCCCCAGGAGGGTCAGCAGTCATCGTCTGGATGTTTCCGGTATGGGAATTTTTATCATCATGTTCGAGATTGTACGGAGCCATGTGAGGACGAGGAAGCCGTATCGCATGTTACCTTACCACCTTCTCCACCTCAGAGAGCGTTGCCTCTTGCACCTGTTGTTGCTCCGTGTCAGACTTATGCTCAGAGAGGTCATGGTCGCAGGGGGTTTGTTCAGAGAGGGTGAGATGGCAGAGGCAGAGGACAACCAGTTGCAGGTAGAGGGCAGGCACGAGTTTTTGCTTTGACTCATCTGGACGTGCAGGCGTCCAATGCGGTGGTTTTAGGTACTCTTTCAGTATGTTCTTTTGGTGCGCACGTGTTGTTTGATCTGGGATCTACACACTCGTACTTCGTGCCGAGATTGGGCCGAGAGTCATGTTTGCTAGATTAGCCGCTTGTTGTGACTACTCCTGTTGGCGAGTCATTTGTTGCGCGACACGTGTTTCGGTCGTGTATCGTCTGTATTGGAGATAGAGATTCGTCCATCGACTTGATCCTTCTTGAGATGTTGGACTTCAATGTTCTCCTGGGCATGGACCAGTTAGCTACTTGCTACGCGTCTGTGGACTGCCGCGAGAAGACAGTCAGGTTTTTGTTTTACCAGCGAGTCAGTTCTTGTTGTGTAGGGGGGCCGTGGTGCCGCCCCTCACAGTTTGATTTCAGCCCTTTTGGCTAATCGGCTTTTAAGAAGAGGATGTCGGGGATTCTTAGCTTTCATTCGTGATACCGGAGCCACAGTAGATTCGTTGGACCAGGTTCCTATCGTGCGAGATTTTCCCGACATTTTTTCCGACGAGTTACCTGGATTGCCGCCAGAGCGTGAAATGAGTTTTGCATTGATCTGATTCCCAGCACAGGGCCTATTTTTATACCGCCTTACCGGATGGCCCCGGCGGAGCTTAGGGAGCTTAAGGATCAGTTGCAAGAGTTGCTTGATAGGGAACTTATACGTTCGAGTGTTTCGCCTTGGGGAGCTCCTGTCCTGTTCGTCATGAAGAAGGACGAAAGTTTGAGGTTGTGCATTGATTATCGTTAATTGAACCGAGTTACGGTGTGGAATAGGTATCCTTTACTTCGCATTAATGATTTGGTTGATCAGCTCCAGGGTGCGGGATATTTTTCTAAGATTGATTTGAGATCGGGTTATCATCAGTTGCGGGTTCGGAATGATGACATTCCGAAGACTGCTTTTCATACGCGCTATGGGCATTATGAGTTTTTGGTGATGTCGTTCGGACTTACCAATGCCCCAGCAGCGTTCATGGATTTGATGAACCGGATTTTCAGGCTGTTCCTCAACCAGTTTATTATTGTGTTTATTGATGACATTCTGGTTTATTCCAAGAGTCGTGAGGAGCATGAGCAGCACTTGAGAATTGTTTTGCAGACATTGAGAGAGCACCAGCTGTTTGCTAAATTCTCGAAGTGTGTCTTCTGGAAAGATAGTGTGACTTCCTTGGTCATGTGGTTACGGGAGACGGTATTCGTGTGGACCCGAGGAAGATCAAGGACGTACATATTTAGCACAAACCTGTATCAGTGAAAGAGGTCCGCAACTTTTTGGGCTTAGCCGGTTTTTACCACCGTTTCGTGCAGGACTTCTCGAGTATCGCTGCACCGCTGACCGGACTGACCAAGAAAGGGATTCCTTTTGTTTGGACTGAGGCATGCGAGCAAAGTTTTCAGTAGTTGAAGACTCGGTTGATAACTGCACTAGTGTTATCTTTGCCTTCTGGATCAGGCGGCTTTGTCGTTTACTATGATGCTTCTCGAGTGGGGCTTGGTTGTGTATTGATGCCGCATGATAGAGTTATCGCTTATGCTTCCCGGCAGTAGAAGAAGCACGAGAAGAATTATCCTACTCATGATCTTGAGATGGCCGCGGTGGTCTTTGCGCTTAAGATTTAGAGACACTACTTGTACGGGGAGTCGTGTCGGATTTTCACGGACCACCAGAGCTTAAAGTACATCTTCCAGCATCGGGATCTGAATTTGAGACATCGTCGTTGGATGGATCCTGTGAAGGATTATGATTGTGAGATCCTTTATCACCCGGGAAAGGAAAATGTGGTAGCCGATGCTTTGAGTCGTAGGCCCCGGATAGCTTGTCCCAATTGAGCGCAGTTCAGACAGTTTTCTACAGATTGGCAGATCTTGTGCAACAGTAGGATACCGTTTGAGTTCACTTCCACCGGGGGCAGCTTGCTCATACCCATGCCTGTCCACTTCTACTAGATCGTATTCGTGAGGCACAGCCCGCCGATGCCTGTTTGTCTGAGATTCTGGAGCAAGTTCGGCAGGGTCGAGATTCGGAGTTTGAGATTGATGACCAAGGTGTGCTACGTTTTGGGACTCATTTATGTGTACCTGATATCGATGGGTTAAGACGCGAGATCCTAGAGCAGGCACATCAGTCAGCTTTATTGTTCACCCAGGTTCCACTAAGATGTATCGTGACTTGAGAGATATTTACTGGTGGGCAAGGATGAAAAGTGATGTTTCAGATTTTGTTTCGAGGTGCCTGACTTGTCAGCAAGTCAAGGCAGAGCATCAGAGACCGGCAAGAGAGTTGCATCTTTTACCCGTTCCAAAGTGGAAATGGGAACAGATCTCCATGGACTTCGTTGTAGGTCTACCCAGGTCTAGTCGAGTGTCACGACCCGAAGGTACGGAACGTGACTGGCACTTAAATTACGAAACGTCTAAAAGCGTAACATAATCTAAGTAAGCCAAAGCCCAGAAATCTAAACCGAATAAGAAATAGAGTGAAGGAAAACTTATTAAAAGAAAGCGATTTTAACCAAAACAAGTCGCATTAAGCATTTTTAAAAACATCAAAATTCCCGAAAATTTCGGCAGAGTCTCCTTTGTAAAATCTGGCCCCCAAATGGATACAACACATGGAAATACATGTACATGAATAAAGACATTCCCAAGTGGGAGCTAGCACTTTGCCAAAGGAGGAATCACAACCACATGCAGTAAATATATCATAATAATGCGAAATAAGTAGAAAAGCATAAAAACATCACGTCGGCTCATGTGAGCATCGACACCAAACCACAAATACAAGTCTCAAGTCTCACCATCTAGTCCAATATATAAGGGTAGATGGAGTATACTAGATACAAATAAAATACACGGTGGGAGCAAAAGAAGATCCTCCAAGACCCACCTATGAGCAAGCTGTAAGTAGAAGCAAACGAAGCGGAAAAGAAGTACGCCCGCCGCTACTGTGCTGATGGGTCAGACCTGCAAGATACTGTGGCACAACGGGGGTGAGTTGCCAACTCGTGAGTAGTCAGTAACACCTAACAAGGCTATCGTAAGCATGCACGCAAATGCGTCACAACCTACATATACCGATATGATGCGATGCACTAGTATGTGTGCAACATGAGTGCAAAATCATATAAAACCTGAGTATGTTTGGTACGAAAAATCTGTATTCTTACCTTAGTAAGACTTTTGTGAAATAACTGAAGTACCATCAATGAAATCAACTGAAATCCGTGTCAAGCATCGACACCAAATATGTATATCTCAATGCCTTAATATCTCAATATATCAATATCTCTGTGTCTCAAATCTTAATATCTCAATATCTTGGGCTCCGACAGTCCAGATCGGCCCAAATCATCAACTCTCATAGCTACGGTCGGTATCCTCTGGATATCCGCCGCGCTAGACATCACAAATAACCGGTCGGTAGTGCTCCCCTGCCGGGCTCAATGCCATCTGTGTGATCTTCTTGCCCCGAGGTACCGCACCGGGTCCACCATATACCCGCAGACGGTGCATCCCCTTCCTCGAATCAGGTATGTGATGCAGCTTAAGAACCGATAAAACACATGGTGGATGCCACACACATCATATCACGAGAAAACCACAATTTGCATTTTAAAAAAATAATAAGTTTATAAATTCTTGCGGTTTCCTCCAAAATCCAGAAATCTCATTAATACAGAAATCCTCAAGAAGAAGCACAATACATGAACATGTAGGAAAATGATAACGTCTATGATATCCATAACATGAAATGCGATTTATGACTAGAAAACTATGTATGAATGATGATGAAATGCAATATAAATATACGACAAGCAATTTAAGTATCATATATGATTCAATTGTTTTGATACTGATCTAGCTAGTTTCTAAGGTGTTCGTGGCATAGCAATTACCAAAGGCGTGTGTGTTCACATGAATAGTGCACGTGCAGCATGAACCAATGCTAATAGTGCAAGTGTCTTATGAGATGATATTGCATATTTGCATAAGTATGAGACAGTGTGATGCAATGAGATGTTTAGTTGGACTACGCATATAAAATGCAAGTACTAAAATAATCCTAAACTATGTGGCGCCTCACGCCATCCAGATGATTCCCCATAGATGTGTATATCTACTCACCTGGACGCCTCGGCTAATCAGATCCGATCACAGCTTTGCCTTTCCGTGCTGCGTCAGATATCTCCGCAACAGATCATAGAATTGCACAAACACAAAACATAAGGCTAAATATTCTGCAAAACGCGATATCAAGGCCATAAGAGAAAACTAGCGTCCACAAGCTAAATGCGTGTGTACTCGGAATACCGAAACGTGAGTGTTATCATCTGAAACCATCCCGATTAGCTGTGATACACAGCAACACAAAAAAACTAGACTCGAAACGCACGTATCGTGCAAGTCGCAATACACCAAGAATAGATAATTGGTTCCAGATTTTATCTGGAGCAGAAACCAAGAAAACTAGCAATACCAAATGTTGGAGATAGTTCCCTCAGAGTCAATTATTGGATCACAGGCACGTGATTGCAATGATTGAGGGAGGACCTATCCCGGTAGGACAGTCTTACTCAAGATGATAGTATGCTATCTGGTTTATCTTTATCATCGTGTACTGCTTTAGGTGACCATACAGGTCACTATTGCACGTTGATAGAGCCCCTAGGATTCTTGCTTGACTACCAGCAGTATGAAGGCGATCATATAAGTGAGAGTTGGAGTCTATAAGCACATCCTTAAAAGGTCCCTAGTCGTGGGAGTTTCGAGACAGGGCATCGATTCTCCAGAGTAGACTAGTGTATACAGTCGAGACCCCGAGGAGGGGCGGTGGCCGGTCTCATAAGCCACTGGTGTCAGTAGGATCACCTAAGATGTATACAGGTGCTCATTGGGTTATGAGTACACCGGACAGGACTCGCCGGGAACCTGCTAGTTGGTATTATACCTGACGTCAGATAGCAGTTCCCTGGTGACATGTGTACAGGTTAGTTCATCGACCTGAGATCGTCAATTGTCTCGTGTGAGTTCCCACTGTACTTTGATTACTACCCTACCACGCTCAAAGGAGACGTGCAAACAGGTTTTAAGTGGGTACAGTCCCGAGCCACATGGAGGCAATGAGCGGATCTGCAGGGGTTCGTCTCTCCCGGTATTGGGGGTGAGGTCGCGCTGTGTCTAGGAGAGCCAGTACATGAAAAGTCCTTGGCCAAGGCAGGAGATTTATTGGTAGGTATTCCAGTAGTATCTCAAGGTGTTCTGGGCTACACTCCGACACGACTTGTACCGCTTTTGGGGGTCTGACTTTTACCAACCCCCTAGGCCCGCCATGCGATGCTCATAGACGAACGGACCGGACTGTATGGATATTGTCACTGACCGGCTCCGTAGGGTGTCAGGATGAGTTCGCTCATCGACGTCCCTTTTGGTCAATAGCTGGTAGCCCGTCACGTATGACTAATACCTCTGACGTGCTAGTGGTTAAATCCACAGCCATAGTATTGACGAGTCTTTAGAGTCCACCACACACAGTTACTCAAGTTTCGGGCGAAACGCTGTAGAGGCCGTATGGAGATATGGAAAGGTTCGATCAGATACGTGCGGTATTGCATGGATCGTGTTCGAACAGATTTTACTAGCGGGCTTTGGTTTAAGCCGGATCCTAGTATTAGACAGTGTAGATTTTGTCTCTTTGCATTTGTGTTCAGTGGGAATACAAATGCGGGCATGTATATGCAGTCGCGGGGTTTTCCTGTAATTTATTACGGGATCAGTTTTCTGAAATTGCCAGTTTGCATTCCGTTCCCGCCGGTTTTCCTTTGTTCCTTCACGGCCGGACTTTCTGGTGGAGGGGGTTATTTGCAAGTTTGCAAATAACTTATTGTGGAGGGGGTTTCTTGCATATGTGTGGCTTCATGATGGTTCTTGTCATCATGCGATTCTTTTTCCATCATTTCTTTTGCATTTATGAGATTAGAATGAGATGAGAGATAAAAGACTTTGAGGTGACTATTTTCTTATCATTTATCTCTCATTTTCTCCTTTTGATTAATTGATTCTCCACCATTCTTTTTGTGAGGCCGGCCACATCTTGGAGAGGGAGAGAGAGGAGTTCTTTTGGTGTGGGAAATTCTTCATATCATTCTTGGTTCACACCAAAATCCCAAGTTCATTTCCTTTGTTCTTTCCTCCATCATGGCAACTTCTATAACCCCAAGAGACAACCATTCTACACTAGTCTACAGCAAATCTTGGACACGTCGATTCGCCAACTTCGTGCCCGAGTTGTCTCGGTCCAGAGGTGGGAGCCCGTAAAAGAACCCGACGAAGTGGTGCCCATTTGGACGAGGAGGCGACGACCGGAGATTCCGCGAGGAGATCGGAGTGGAGACGAAGACCGAAGGACACGGATCGCTTGGTATAACTTCTCTACTCACCTTTTAGTTTGCTAGTAGCTAGGTTAATGGCCCGATCCGGGTTGATAGTGCACGGTGGTGCCGGTTTGCAAGTTTCGCAAAGTTTTTCGTTTCCGCATCTCCGGCGTCGGATCGATGGCCGGAGCGCCGCCGTGCACTTACATTGGTATCGGAGCCAGGCCATTAACCTACTCTAGCTTGCTCTAGTATGTTTAGAACTCGATCGAACAAAAATCCCAAAAACCGTATTTTCCAATGCATCAGGTTTCTGTCGATTTTGTTTTGGCTCGAAATTTTTTTCAGTACATTGCAGAAATATGAGCAGGGAATTCTAAGAACTCTGGAAAAATTTGGTCTTGTGATGCTTCAGGTTGACCGCGGAAACGCGGCCAAACCCCTGGTTTGGCCACGGTTCCGCGGTGGAAAGAACTCCTTGCTGTGCTAAATTTTTCCAGAGGGCTTTTTACTTGGAAATGGGGGTTTGGGATATTCTGTTTGGGCCCAGATTTTCTGTGAGTGCTACAGTAGTGCTTGGGGCCCACTTCGGTAAATTTGATCGATCGAGAATTTTAAACATGTTAGTTCACAATATTTACATTATATCTGCGACCGTGAATGTCATTTGATCGGTAAATCCTGTCTAACTGCTATAGCCCTCTTAGACGGATTTGCGAACGTGACATTCACGTTGATGTTCTGTATTGTGCTGTGATGTTGCGGATTGGTCGTGGGGGATAGCCTGGATGCAATGGTAGTACAGTTTTGTTTTATATGTACATTTGATATTGCGGGGCGAGCGTCCGACATGTGGACTGCCGTCACTGCCTGTTTGTATTATTCTTTTGGGGCACGACCGGGTCGAGGTCGATGTACCCGTTGTATGTATATTTTACTTTCTGTACTAGGATTACCCCACGGAGGGGTGCACGGATAGCCGGGTTCTAGAGGGCAACGAGCCCGCATCTCATGGCGTTGAGACGGAGGGGGCTTCACTCTAGAATTGGCGGGCTATTCGTCGCACTCGTAGGGGGTACAGGTTGACCTAAGGAGGGGTGCCCAAGTTACCGGATTCCATGAAGTGCTGGGTAGTCCATTAACGTTGCTGAAGGGGGGGCTGCCTCGCTTCAGGTTTTGGCGGGTAACTTGCCGCGCCCGTAGGGGTCTAGGATTTTCGTTGCACAGGCTATCCACACGACCAGGGGAACGTCGGGTTTCAGTAGCGGCTCTATGAAACCCAGGGATCCCAGATATCTGTATTGTTCTGTGATGCTTATTACATTTCTGTGATGTTGCATTTTATCACGCCTTGAGCGAAATATTATATATTGATATATATACTAGTAGATGTTGTATATGTTTTGGATCCGCGCTAGTCCAGTCCCCACTCTGTCGTTAGTTAAGTAACCTAACGGGTGATGACGGGACCCAGTGGTGAATGCGGATGGCATATACGTACATCATTATTTTCGTTCTTTATTGGTGTGATCAATTGATGGGACTGCGTTGATTCAGATCAATGCAAGCTAAACAAACCTGTTCTGATGTTGTTAGAACATTTTTCAAAAAGCTGTTATTGCAAGGGCGTTCTCTTTTGTTTTGCACAGTGGTATTCAGTTGGAATATCCTGCTCTTCAGTCGACGAGGCAAGGGCCGAGATCCCTTCACCGGGAGTGAGCCCTTGGACAAAAGTTTGCGTCAGGGCAATAACTTCACTATAGCCGATTACTTTTGCTTTGCATCGTGGTATTCAGTTGGAATATCATGCACCTCATTCCACGGGGAAAGGGCCGAGATCCCATCACCGGGAGTGACCTCTTTAGCAAAGGTTTTCGCCACTATATTTTTATAAAGCTATCTGGTTCCTTCAACGATATCAAGTTCATTACGTTAAAGGTTTTCGCCAGAAACCATTCGTAGCCCTCCGCCATTTCAGACGGGTAACACGTAGTATTCATGCTATGTTTG
The DNA here is from genome assembly GCA_030015575.1 of Agapanthus africanus. NCBI lineage: Eukaryota > Viridiplantae > Streptophyta > Magnoliopsida > Asparagales > Amaryllidaceae > Agapanthus > Agapanthus africanus. The sequence continues at coordinate 564,057,758 of CM057337.1, read as the reverse complement.
TTGGACTTCGTCAAGGCATAGTGTATGGTAGCTGCTTGTTACCTTTCTGCTGCAAAGATAGATGCGTTGGTTTGGGACAGTCGTATAGCGTTGTTGGCCTTCGTCAAGGGCTTGTACGGGTGGGTTCAAATTAATCTGGACAATGACGGGTAGAACTTGACATGTGACTTATGATTTGTTGGCCTTCGTCAAGGTCATAAGAGCATGGGGCAAAAATCACATCGGGAGTTTCTAAAGAAACTGAAACTTGCCAGATATGCGCATACCTTCTGGAGTGTGATAACGTGAGCGGATTCCGTCATGTTATCATGCGATGATAGTTGGATCCCGATTCCTACTGATGAGTTGGTTTACTCCTCCGGTTATCCCAACTAATTTTTCTTTCAGGTTTGGGGAAGAATTTGACGTTACAGTGGGAGGTTTCCAGATTAGATAAACTGATAACCATTCTGATCTAGGTTAGAGTGCACGCTGAGTGTTTCTTTTCTCTCTCTCTTTGGCAGCGACCATTGACCCGACCCTAGACTATGACTCAGTGACCAAAATTGACCGAACCTTCTTAAACACTGGCTTTTGGATTGTCAGAGTTGCAAACCTCATTGCCACTCCTACCTTTACCCTTTTTCTCCAGGACACCCTGTATTACTACGAACGTCCACTTCCATTGGAAAAAACCATCGTATGGTTATATACGAACTCGAAGGAATTCGAGGATGGTTTCTGGTTCTGGAGAAAACGAATAGGACTATTCAGTTGTCTTTTCCTTTTACCTTCTCTCAAGTTGCGAGTACTCCTTGGTTTAGGAGATAGTACACCTATTACGCAAATTGGATAGTCTTCTTCAAAACCTTAGGCCGGTGCCGACCAGTAGGGAATGAAGAAAACCAATTAGCCTAAACGGTGTACAGAAGGTATTAAGTTAAGACAAAGAAAGGGATTAGAAGGAGGGCAAAGTAAATTGCGACTGCTATTCACGACCAAACCAAATATTTCTTCGCCAATCCTAAATCACCTTTGTATTTCTCCAGGACACTCCGTATCACTACGAAGATCCACAGTTTATTGGATACTCCATCGTATGGTTATATACGAACTCAAAAGGAACTTGTTCCAGTTCGGGGATGGATTCTGGTTCAGGAGGAATAGGAATAAGGTTTATTCGGTTGTCTTTTATCTTCACCTTCTCTCGCATTGCGAGTGCTCCTAGGATTAGGACAGTACACCCATTATGCTTATTGGATAGTCTTCTTCCAGACCATAGGCTGGTGCCGAACGGTAGGGAAGGAAGAAAACCATTTGGCCTAAAGGGGTGTGCAGAAGGTAACGACTAAAGACATATAAAGGGATTTGGAGAGATGGCAAAGAATTATACGGTTACAGTTGTGAATCTGGATAATGGAAGAGGCATTACTAGGAATACCGGGATACCCCATCGAAACATTTCAATGTTTCAGTTTCACTGTGTACTGTTAAAAGAAAACTGATTTTCCAATTAGACACTTGCTCCAGGGTATGTATTTACCAGGTTTGATTCTCATATCTGTATGGTTTTATAGATGATGAGTGGGAGTAAGTTATTGGGAATTAGGTGATTATCCTCATTATATCGGAATTCGTTGTAATTGGTGATATTTGAGGAAGTCACCTGGGTTGTTTGCCGGACGGCAAATATTTGATTTTGAATATCCATTGTTATGCACCAATTTCAAATTGATATATCTGTACGTCTATTTTTATAGAGTGAGATATACCTTTTTGAAATCATGTCTATGACATTTACCTATACCAGTGGATGGTTAGGTAAGGAGCATTGAACAACGGTGTAATTCTTCTTAACCATAAGTACAGTTTTCAACCTACGACACACAGTGAATGAGTTATTAGACTCAGGGGACTTGTACAGAGTATTGTATATTGTCCAGTGTCCATTAGGACAGAGGGGTTGGTCCTCGTACTATATTCTGTTTACTTATGACTTCTCTAGTTCTTAGACATGTGTTTCGTAGAAATGCAAGGTCTAAGTTTTGAGGAGTTATAGGTATAAGAATAAAGTAGAGAACCGGATGTCGCAAGTATCGGGATTCTTCAAGGTAATCGAAGATGTAGATACTTGTGAATGGTATTCAGTTGATAGTAATGATTAAGAGAACTTGCTTCTCTTTCAGGTTACTCATAATTGGAAGTACTCCTAAGTTGAGTAACGCTGATCGGCCTCCTTCCATTTAGTTGACATGCACTGGAGACAGCTGCATGATTTGAATCTGGTTCAATTAAATCAGTACCTCTGTTTCTATATTGGATATAGAACAATTCATATCTTGACTTTGTTAAGATACGGGGAGTTGTTCGGCTTATGCTTAAAACCAGACTCCGGATAACTCAAGGCACGTTTCTGTAATGGCTGTTTGTGGGTTGACCCGGGCTATGACGAGGGTTGATTTTCTACCATCTGGATGATCAATAGTGATATTGTTCTTAACTCACCACAGTTTTAACAAAAATGGATTTTTTCAGAAAACAGTAGTGGGAGTATGGTAGAACTGGAAGCGATTCCAGAACCGCAAACGATTACTGAAAATTTGATAAGAACCTAAAGATTCAATCTGTATTGACATTCCATTCGCCACTCCGCAGATATGGTGGGTAACCTCAGGCGCTCGAGAGGTACTCCGGTAGCCTCAAGGACGGTGACAGGGAGGTTCTTGTTTACCTAGACTTGCCATTGCTGTTGTTCCAGACTGTGAGACCCGGCAGGAGGATGAGTATAGCGTCGTTCTAGACTGGCTTTAGAAGTGTACGTCTATATGAACCTGCCAGAGGGTTGTCGTGGTCAGTGGGAGCAGCGGAAGCATAGTGGACAAGTGGCTTATGTCTATTTATAGACTAAAGCAGATATAGCGGAGATAGATCATCTATTTCTGATGTGACAATCATAGGTTTGACTTCATCAGAATAGGGGATGGATCTGTTAAGAAGGTAGTAGGGTGTGATGTCCTGGTATTTGGATGATATACACAGAGTAGGAAGTGATATTCCTATACTACGATCGTTATACTTTGGCCGTCACACAGTGGTTTCTCTACACAGGACTTGGATATTATATCAGACATTCTGGTTACTAGATCTATAGTTTTAGATCTAGATTTGGGTGGTTTCCCAATCTGGGTACTTAGATAGCATTCTATGAGTATTTAGAATGGACGACTCCTGGAACGGTAGTATACCTGCAGGTGATGAAGTCACCCTCTCTAAAGGTGTCTTACAGACTAAAGGGGAGAGGGATGTGCATGATTGGCAGATCACTTGCTTAGGTAATTGAGTCAATCATGAGATGTCAAGCAGCATACCAGATGTTGTTTTTGCAGTAGGTGTAATAAGTTGATATTAATCCAATCCTGGAGAAACGATCAGAAGCAGTTTTAGAACATAAGTGGATGTTCTAGAGATATGATAACAACAGTCTCCTTCGGGAGACAGTTATCATTCCAGGCTTCCAAGGTGACCTGGATGACAGAGTGGCTGTCAGAGTTATAGTTTTCGCTCTGACGAGGGGCAGTATTTTGGACAGGTGGTCCAGGTGGATACTGAGGGAAGGCATGGCGCAGGATACTGATTAAGTTCAGTTGACGATACAGTCTAAGAAGTTTGGATTTGGAGTTCACTTATGAGCTAGGTCCCATCAGATATCCAGACACATTCTAAGACAGGTATTGCTCATTTCGGGAGATAGTTTTCTCCGCGAACTTGAGATAAAGAGAGACATAGAAAGAAACATCAGAGCGGATCCACTCACTGAGGCTATTCCTCGAACGCAATAATTTCGCAAATGAGCTTTGTGAGACTGACTAGTAGAGGAGTTGGGTGTTCGGTATCACACGGGCTGTGAGTATGCGACATCGCAATAATTAGCCTTGAGTGCAAGTGGGAGATTGTTGGAGATAGTGCCCTCAGAGTCAATTATTGGATTACAGGCACGTGATTGCAATGATTGAGGGAGGACCTATCCCGGTAGGACAGTCTTACACAAGATGATAATATGCTATCTGGTTTATCTTTATCATCGTGTACTGCTTTAGGTGACCATACAGGTCACTATTGCACGTTGATAGAGCCCCTAGGATTCTTGCTCGACTACCAGCATTATGAGGGCGATCATATACGTGAGAGCTGGAGTCTATAAGCACATCCTTAAAAGGTCCCTAGTCGTGGGAGTTTCGAGACAGGGCATCGATTCTCCAGAGTAGACTAGTGTATACAGTCGAGACCCCGACGAGGGGCAGTGGCCGGTCTCACAAGCCACTGGTGTCAGTAGGATCACCTAAGATGTATACAGGTGCTCATTGGGTTATGAGTACACCGGACAGGACTCGCCAGGAACCTGCTAGTTGGTATTATACCTGACGTCAGTAGCAGTTCCCTGGTGACATGTGTACAGGTTAGTTCATCGACCTGAGATCGTCATTTGTCTCGTGTGAGTTCCTACTGTGCTTTGATTACTACCCTACCACGCTTAAAGAAGACGTGCAAACAGGTTTTAGTTGGGTACAGTCCTGAGCCACATGGAGGCAGTGAGCGGATCTGCAGGGGTTCGTCTCTCCCGGTATTGGGGGTGAGGTCGCGCTGTGTCTAGGAGAGCCAGTACATGAAAAGTCCTTGGCCAAGGCAGGAGATTTATTGGTAGGTATTCCAGTAGTATCTCAGGGTGTTCTGGGCTACACTCCGACACGACTTGTACCGCTTTTGGGGGTCTGACTTTTACCAACCCCCTAGGCCCGCCATGCGATACTCATAGACGAACGGACCGGACTGTACAGATATTGTCACTGACAGGCTCAGTCGGGTGTCAGGATGAGTTCGCTCATCGACGTCCCTTTTGGTCAATAGCTGGTAGCCCATCACGTATGGCTAATATCTCTGACGTGCTAGTGGTTAAATCCACAGCCATAGTATTGACGAGTCTTTAGAGTCCACCACACACAGTTACTCAAGTTTCGGGCGAAACGCTGTAGAGGCCATATGGAGATATGGCAGGGTTCGGTCAGATACGTGCGATATTGCACGGATCGCGATCGAACGGATTTTACTAGCGGGCTTTGGTTTAAGCCGGATCCTAGTATTAGACAGTGTAGATTTTGTCTCTTTGCATTTGTGTTCAGTGGGAATACAAATGCGGGCATGTATATGCAGTCGCGGGGTTTTCCTGTAATTTATTACGGGATCAGTTTTCTGAAGTTGCCAGTTTGCATTCCGTTTCCGCCGGTTGTCCTTTGTTCCTTCACGGCCGGACTTTCTGGTGGAGGGGGTTATTTGCAAGTTTGCAAATAACTTATTGTGGAGGGGGTTTCTTGCATATGTGTGGCTTCATGATGGTTCTTTTCATCATGAGATTCTTTTTCCATCATCTCTTTTGCATTTATGAGATTAGAATGAGATGAGAGATAAAAGACTTTGAGGTGACTATTTTCTTATCATTTATCTCTCATTTTCTCCTTTTGATTAATTGATTCTCCACCATTCTTTTTGTGAGGCCGGCCACATATTGGAGAGGGAGGGAGAGGGGTTCTTTTGGTGTGGGAAATTCTTCATATCATTCTTGGTTCACACCAAAATCCCAAGTTCATTTCCTTTGTTCTTTCCTCCATCATGGCAACTTCTATAACCCCAAGAGACAACCATTCTACACTAGTCTACAGCAAATCTTGGACACGTCGATTCGCCAACTTCGTGCCCGAGTTGCCTCGGTCCAGAGGTGGGAGCCCGTAAAAGAACCCGGCGAAGTAGTGCCCGTTTCGACGAGGAGGCGACGACCGGAGATTCCGCGAGGAGATCAGAGTGGAGACGAAGACTGAAGGACACGGATCGCTTGGTATAACTTCTCTACTCATCTTTTAGTTTGCTAGTAGCTAGGTTAATGGCCCGATCCGGGTTGATAGTACGCGGTGGTGCCGGTTTGCAAGTTTCGCAAAGTTTTTCGTTTCCGCTTCTCCGGCGTCGGATCGACGGCCGGGGCGCCGCCGTGCACTTACACCAAACACCTTAAATATCAACAGACAACTTCCTAAAAAATTTCAACACCAAATTCCAAAATTAGGCCGGCCACGACCGGGTCGTCACCGGTTCAATTATGGCGAAACGGGTCCGGATTTCAACTCTACACTCCTATCACAATGTATAGTCTAATGTATATGTTTGTTTATTCTAGAAACAACCACTATAATAGCAGATTCGTAATATCCTAAAACTTTACTAAAAACTGTTTTGAAACACTAATTTAAAACATAATGGTGTTTTAGTGTAATCTAGGTGGATTAGCAAGGCTATTAGTCACTAACTACACTTAAATACCCTAATTAAGCCATAAAAACTATAACTTATCATAATCTTCTCTTAATTCTCAATACATGCATTAATTACTATTTAAACACCAAATTAAGATTAATTAAGACAAAGATTAGTAAAAGAAGAAGGAAATAGGGTGTCATACCTTAAGATGATTGAAATGAGACTCTACTTGATGAGATAACCACACAAAAAAGACTTGCTTCAACAAAGCTCTTAAAGAGGTTGAAATGAGATTTTTGTGATGATTTCTTAAAGGGTTTTTTGTTGATTTTATAGTGTTTTTAGTGAGGTAGAGAGATTAAGATTTCATTTTCAAGAAAGAAGGAAGGTGAGGGGAGAGAGAGAGGCATCCCAAAGAGAAAAAAGAGAATTCTAGTGTGTGTGAAAGAGAGAGAGAGAGAGAGAGAGAGCGCCATGCTAGCATTAAATGCAACAAGTCTTTCTCACTTAATTTTTTTGATTTTCATTCTTAACTGAAGAAATCTATAGAACCATGAGAAAAGAAAGAAGATAAGTTACATTTTAACAAAACTAAGTTGTCATTGTTGCATAAAACTTGCATTAACATGTTGTTAACTTAGGATGACACTAGATGTGTGTGTGTGCGCATGTTTTTAAGAAAGTAGTTTAGTAGTTAGTAAATAAGAAAAATAATAATACAAATGAGCAATAAATTTTAATCATTAACTAATAAAACACAATTATATACATATTCACATCTTCAAATAGATATATTCATGTTTATGTGGAAAATAATTATTAATTAGCTTTCTACGAAAAACATGTATTTTGCAAATTAATCATTAAATAATCCTATACGAATTTTCAAACGTTACATCGAGGGTATGACTCCATTTGGGTAATTGTTGACCGGTTGAAGAAAGCGGCTCATTTCCTTCCAGTGAAGACCACTTTCGGTTATACTCAGTATGCTCAGTTGTACATTGATAAGATTGTGTGTTTGCACGGCGTTCCTACATGCATCGTATCTGACAGGGGCACCCAGTTCACTAGCCGTCTTTGGCAGAAACTTCAGGAAGCCTTGGGTACCCGTTTGAGCTTTAGAATCGCTTACCATCTGTAGACCGATGGTCATTCAGAGTGGACTATAAAGACTCTGGAGGATATGCTTCGTGCGTGCGTGCTTGATTTTGGTGGCAGTTGGGATCGTCACTTGCCATTGATAGAGTTCTCTTACAATAACTATTATCAGGAGACGATTCAAATGGCACCTTTTGAGGCTTTATATGGTAGGAGGTGTCGATCGCCAGTCTGTTGGACCGAACTCAGCGAGAGCAGAATTTTAGAACCCCAGCTAGTTCAAAAGACTACGGAGAAAATTCAGTTGATTCGGGATAGAATGAGAGCAGCCCAGTGCAGACAGAAGTCTTATGCCGACCGTCGTCGTTGCAGGCTCGAGTTCGCAGTGGGGGATCATGTATTCCTACGGATTTCTCCGATGAAGGGCGTGATGAGATTTGGGATGAAAGGGAAGCTTAGTCCCAGATTTGTAGGTCCTTTTGAGATCCTTGAGCGAATTGGTACCGTTGCTTACCGTTTGGCACTTCCGCCCAGTTTTTCGATGTTCTCCCCGTAATCCATATATCGATACTTCGCAAGTACCTTCATGACCCTTCTCACATGATTCAGCACCAGACCGTTCAGCTAGAGCACGATCTTTCGTTCACCGAGCAACCGGTAGTTATTTTAGATCGACAGGTGAAGAAACTTCGGTCAAAAGTCTTGCCATCTGTGAAGCTTCTTTGGCATAGCCCAAATAGTGAAGAGGTCACTTGGGAGGCCGAGAGCGAGATGCGGATGAAATTCACTCGTCTCTTTGAAGGTACGAATAGTAAGATTTTTTAAATTCGGGGATAAATTTCTTTAGGGGGGAATATTGTAACACCTTAGGATGCGATTAGTGTTAATTAAGCGATAATGCAGATTTTTAGTTAAAAGTTTACCAAAATAGTTTTCAATTATTTTATGAAAATTAATTAATATTTATTTTGGGCTTGCACCCACATGTGCATGTTAACCTAGGGTTAATTAGGGGTTAACCATGCTTAAGTAGCTATGGCACCTAACCCATTCCATTAAGTTCTAATATGTATTTATTTAAAAGTATTTAGTTTTAAAAAAATAGTTATGGTTTGAATTAGTTGACTTGAGAGAGAGGGAGTGAGAGAGAGAGGGCATCATGAGGCATGGAAAGGATGCCATGCATTAAATGAAGAGAGTGAGAGAGAGGGATGCATGGCTCCTCTAAACTCACCCCCCATTCCCTCATCCCTCACCCTCACACATGCACCTTCACTCATACACTCCCACACTCTCATTCATAACTCTCACTCATTTATCATTTTCTCCTCCTCATTTTTCATCACCCTCACATTCCTCAACTGAAACCCTAACTCATGCAGGGATTCCTAGCATGGCAGCAAGGGTTCGGGAGGCATCGTCCATGCCAAATTAAAATTTTGCCGTTCTAGCTAACCCTGACCCTAGAATCGTATACTAGAAATCGACGGAATAACATATGTAAACACTTTACATCCTAAGTGAGCAAGGAATACAACCTTTGTAGACCGGTCCTTCACTTCAATAGCTCCGTGTAGTACTCCCTTCGCTGCGATCAAGAAGTCCCAGACTCTAGAGAGGCTCCGATGAAGAAACGAACATGCTTCCTTCGAAGTCTTCGAGGCCGAAGATGATCTACGTCGAGGAGAAACTTACCAAAGCTATCTCTTCACTAATCATGGAATTAGTGAAGCAAACACCCTATACTAAATGGCAAGTAGTAGAGGATGATGAAGTAGGAATTTTGCTCACATTATATTTCATATTCTCACAAGTTTTCATCACAAACTCATACCCTAGAAAACTCTTTTCTCTTTGAGCTCATGAAGAAGATGAAGAATTATCAAGAGAGAATGAATTATTGTTTTGAGGTTAAAAATGCAACCAAGGGTTAAGCATGGCATGCTTAACCTTTGTAGAGACTTAACCATGAGCTAGGGTTAAAGTTAGGTTAACAAATATCTTAAGGTAGACAAAAAGGGTGGACAAAGTCAAAAAAGCCTACAAGCTTCTTGCAAAATATCAACCATGACTAATTCCATAATTTTTGAATTTTCTTAATAATAAACATAAACCCTAATCTAACCCTAGCATGGTTCAAGTCTCATAAACCCTAGTTGCATTTGTAACCTAGCATGATACATTTAACATACATCATATATATATCAATGTATCCAAAGTGAGAAAAGAAATCATAAGTGAGCTAATACTAGTTAATGTAATGTAATATATCAAATATATAATTATACATTAGATTATCAAATCAACTCTTGATTTAATAATCCGGCTATATCACCTATAACCGACTAATATTATATGAATCAACTTATCAAATCAACACTTGATCTGATAACCCGGCTATATCATATATAACCGACCGATATCTCATATAGCGAGAATAGAATACGGTATCTCATATCGTATCAATCTCGGTCCCACACATATCACATATGTGCTCCTACTCTGTTTCGCTTGAGCCAGGAAACCTCCGTGTAGGACTCTAAAGACCCATCAATACGCCGGCAGTAGGTGATGATCATATCAAACACCCACAAGCCACAAGCGGACTACTAAACGTAACGGCCACCCGGGTATTGAACGATTAGAAAATCAACAAGCAAGCATGCTCACACTCCTGTGAATCCAATCAGTAACACTACCGTTCAGTCCGGTCTCTTCGTCTAATATGTCGCATATCTCGTCTAGGGGTGGTAAACGTCAGACCCCAGTAACTCGATAAGTAGTGTCGATATGAGACTCATAACGGGTCGAGAAACTACTGATAACACTTACCAGTATATCTCTGAAGCAGCCTTGGCCAAGGACTTCCTGTTATAGCCAATCGAGCACAGCGCAACATCAACTCCCAATACCGGGAGAGACGAAACCCTTCCAATCGCTCATTACCTCCATGTGACTCGGGACTGTACCCAAAAGCCACCGTTTTGCACGTTCTCTTGAACGTGGTAAGGTGGAAATCAAAGCACAGTGGGAATCACAAAAGACGCTATGACGATCTCGGGTCTACAGACTAATCTGTACCAGTGTCACCAGAGAACTGCCATCTGACGTTAGGTATAATACCATCTGGGAGTTCTCGGCGAGTCCGTCCAGTGTATCCAGTCTCCACTGAGCACCCGTATACTATCTCTGATGTCAAACACCAGTGGATATGGGATCATCCATCGCCCATGTATATGGGTCGAGAAGCTATACGCTAGTCTACTCTGGTATATCGATGCCCTGTCTCGATACACCCTCGACTAGGAACATTTGAAGGATGTACTTATCAACTACACTGTCCCCACCAGTATGATCTGCATCATAGTCCTGGTAGTCAAGTACTCATCCTAAGGGATTTATCAACATGTAACATAGAGACAATAAGCGTACATGTTAAGATAAAGAGCAACCTGATAGCATACTATTATGTCGAGCAAGAAAGACATCCCTATATATGTCCAAGCATCCACTACAATATACATCGTATGTACAGTAATGGCCTCTAGGGCATAATATAACTAACAACTCAATCCTCACAAACCCACACCAAATCTCCACTAAACTTCACTTAAACCCCTCACAAACCAAGATCAAGCCACTAGGATCACTTGGAGCATGGAAATATAGGGTTTTGAGCAAGTGTGGCTAGGTAATGACCTCTCTACTGTAAATCAGGTTCTTTTATTTTTGTATTGATAATTAGTTTCAGTTTAGAACACTTAGGTTATAGTTTTGGTGAAATATCGTATTTTTAGTGTCGGTTTTGAGTGTCTATGATCTGATGTGACTACGGGCTAATACTGTAAAAACTAGCAGTGTAGAAGTGTTGTACTAGTTACCCTGGGTGTTCACCTGAAGCACAAACCTAAACCCACCGGTTTTGGCCGCCGACAACGAGGGAAATCCGGAGAGCTTGGCTGTTCTGGGGACTGGGGAGTTGAGTTCTTGTGGGTAGCTGTCTGTTGTTGTTTTAGGGTGTTTGGTACTGCTAGATTTTTAGTTTGTGACAGTATGTAAAATCCGGGAACAGTTAGCTAGTTTTTAGTGTTTCGACTAGCGGGTTACGATATCCGACACGGTGTCCGACTCAGTTTCTGCGCTTCGCGTGATTTCTGCACTTAGGCTTGTTTTAGAAGTGTTGCCACACTCGTTAGCCGCTAAGCGAACACTTTAGAGGGTGTTGGAGTCGGTGCGTCGATTTAAACGTAATTATACGTATTATGAGTCGATTTCTAAGTGCACTTGCTATGTTTGTGTGATTTTAGGGGCAAGTGCGGGGACTTCGGACACTGCGAAGAAAGGAAAACAGGTGGTCAGATTTACTTAGCTCGAGATCACCGGTGAGTAGATTTAACATCTACGGGGAAATATCCCGTATAGCGTTATGCGTCAGGGCTTGATAGGATATTATAGCCGCATGTTTATATTCATATATGTTGATTATGCAAGAGCATCATTACATACCAATTACTTATTTTGTGCATTGACTTAGTATCTAGTGGACACTACACCATTACTGATGGTTCATGTTGTACGAGCACTAAATTGTATGCTACACCCACACCGTCGGTAATTGCCATGACACGCACAACCTATACACATATGCAGTATTTTATTGTTATTGATATTGACACATGGATTATTGTTCTATTGCACACATGAGATACGTCGTGCATACCCACTTACATGTGTACACCCATACTTGCTATAGCTACATGTGCATCTTTAGATGATGTTGGATTTGATTTTGGAGTAATTAGGAACTGCATGATATATTTTAAAACTAGATTTATTAAAAGAGTGGTTTTCCCTTGATATGCTCATATTACTGTTTTATGTTGCATAAATCACATTTCATGGATTTACGCATTGAGATATGGATTTCATATGATTTATAGATTTGAGAAACGTGGTATTATTTCAAGAAAATATGCATCGTTTTGAAAACCCAGTTTCTCTTGATATGATATTTCTGTGCGTCCACTATGCGTTTTCTCGGTTCTGAGATGTGTGATAGAAACCCGATTCGAGGAGCTGGATGATCCTTTTTCGGTTCATGGTGGACCTGGTATGGTACCCCAGGGCAAGAAATGGATGTTGTGCAATAGACGATGAACCTGGCAGAGGGACTACTACCTACCGGTGATTGGTTGGGCCTGGCTGCTATCCGGAGGATACCAATCGGAGTCGAGAGATGGATATGGGCCGATCCGGACTGACGGAGCCCGTGGGCCGATCTGGAATGACGGAGCCCGATATATGTGGATTTGCGTGTCGATGTTGGACACGAGTATTTCATGATATTTTCGAGTGCCGATGTTGGGCACTCAAGTTCCATGAGATTTACAGATGTGAGGGCAGATCAGAGAGACGGCGCCTGAGGTATTGGGATTTGGGGTGTCGTTGATGGACACAGGGTTTTTTCCACGATGATGATTCATGATGATGATATATTTTATCACATACTATATACACAGAATAACATATTAACTAAGAACATAGAATTTCGATCGATAAACTTAACCTTGTTTACCCAATGCATAAACCAGTACACAAACAATCTGGGTAAAAACCAAATATACCAAAATTCAAAATTCCAAGAACCATAACCACAGAAAAAATTGGGAGCAACTCGGTCACAACTCGGCGGCGGTTCTGCCGCCAAATGACCTATTTATCGGCGGTTCCGCCGCAAAGTTGATGAGTTAGGTGCTCAGATTTTTTTCTAGGTCTTAGAAATGCCTGCATGTATTTTTAAGATCACTGAAATAATATTTTGAGCAGTTTTAAAAAATCGATAGCAAGCATATCTCAGAAATTTAATTTCGTGTATTTTTTCGTCGATCGAAGTTCTAATCACTTTCTAACAAGCTAGTTAAGGTTTAGTAGGCTCTGATACCACTGTAAGTCGATATCGCACACCATACGCACTTGTGGGGAGGCGGAATTTACAAAAAAAAAATTTTTTCATACTATGCAACACCGATTAAACTCCAGGATCTTAACAGAAACCTTAACTAGCTATATCTACTAGGAGGTTCTAACTATTATGTTAGTATTTATACCTCCTTGATTCTAGTCCTTCGGGTCTTCTTCTCCTCCTCTCCTTGAGCTCCTCAAAGATCCGGATCGCGCTTGATCGTCCGCCTCCTTGTGTCAAAGATGATCCACCTGAGAGTCTATACTTCAAGCTCCAACCTCTAAACCGAGATAACTGAGCTACCTAGTTCGCTAAGCTAAGTAGCTTAGAAGATATAGAGTATCTAATGGAGTATTTAATCTCACTTGACCCTATGGTTCACATCTTAAGTGAAGGATTAAGGTCTTGAGGAAGAAGGAGAGAAAAAATAGAGAGAGAAAGTGAAACTACAAATGAACTAAGGTAAAGGCAAGTGAAGAATGGCTCCTATACCCATCTCACTCAAGCATGCAAAAATATCTAATTGAAAATATCAACCATGCTTGAATAGTGAGTCTAAACCAATAAAATAAACCATGAGCCATACTTCACTCCATGCCACAAATATCTCCAATTTCCACCTCATTAATCTATTTCTAAAAATAGAAAAATCCAAATAATGAGGGGTCCCTTTCTAGAGGCATGTCTTATGAAATTACAAGAATGCCCTCACCGTATATACATACCCGTATTCGTATTCCGAAAAATATGAATACAATGAGATAATAATAATCCAATAATATAATACTAGGATCTGCCTTAAACCAAAGCCCACTAGTATTATCCGTCCGAACGACATCCGTACAGCCAGTATACGTATATGATCGGAACTGATGGGTTACGGCAGCTCTCCGGCCATCGAAACGCGGCCAAAATGCGGAACAAAAATTTCTAAACTGGCGATACCGTTACCCGAATCCCGGATAGACCTTAAACCCTAAACTAGCAATCTAAACTGAGAGTTAGAATCGTTATACCGAGTTGATCCGTGTCCTTCGGTCTTCATTCCAAGCTCCTAGTAATTCTTTGATGATGTTTGGTTGCCGGTCTTCCTCCATCTCCGATGATCTACCAGAGGGAAACGGCGCAAGCTCCAGCCCCGTCGAACGAGACAACCGACGCTCCATAGTTGCTAGTGATGGAGAGTGGGGGTGTATGAAAGTGTCACTACAATTTTCTCTCATCCATGTGCTCCATGGAGTAACTCAAGAAGAAGATGAAAGAGGTGATGAATCTTTTGGCATGAGGAAAGAATTGGCTAAGTATTTTGTTGAACTTGAGAGAGTGAGAGAGTGGGCTAGCTTGTGTAATGAATTAAATCAACCAAAATGAAAAAGAAAAAAAAACTCAAGGAAGTGGCCGACCCCTTTCTCTCAATCACAAAAAAAAATATCATTTCCAATTAATCAAATAAACAATTCACACCATACTTTGAACCATGTCCAAGACCATGCCTTTGCCACCTCACACCTTCCACCTCATTTGTTAAACAAATGAATTTTCATAAATGGAAATTCATACAAATGATGTGGCACCTTCTAGAAGCTATTCCGTAGAAAATACGGAATACTTCCCGGTACATGTATCGAAATACATATACGCGTATTCGTACCAGAAATACGAATAGCCAAGAGAGAAAACGAATAGTGAACAATAATACCAGAATACGTATATACAAATACATATATAAATTATTAAATCAAAACCCGATTTAATAATCCGGCTTAATCCTAAGCCGCTAGTATTATCAACCGTCCGATTAAAGTCTGCACAGCATGTGCACATATTTAATCGGACACCTGAATGTATCAATATACCTCATATACACCATATCGCCTGAACCGTGAAAACCCTCTGTGTGGGACTCTAATGACTCGTCAATACTCTGGCAGTGGGTTTAACCACAAGCACGCTAGTGGCACTAGCTGTACGTAACGGCTACCCAGGTATTGAGCGAAAGGGGGCCAACGAGCAAACTCATCCTGAACCCCTACTGAGCCTCATACAGTCCGGTCTGTTCATCTAAGAGTATCGCATATCGAGTCTAAGGGGTGGATTAAGTCAGACCCCTAACAACGCGACATTTAGTGTCGGTATGAAATCCCATCACCACCTGAGAAACTATCGATCCTGGATCGATAATTCTCGTCCACCGTGGCCATGGATTTATGGTGATGGCCATCCGTACACAACGCGACATCAACTCCCAATACCGGGAGAAACGAATCCCCGACGATCCGATCACTGCCTCCATGTGGCTCGGGACTGTACCCAACTAAAACCTGTTTGCACGACTCCTTTGAGCCGTGGTAGGGTAGTAATCAAAGCACAATGGGAACTCACACGAGAAAAATGACGATCTCAGGTCGACAGACTAACCTGTACGCATGTCACCAGGGAACTGCTATCTGATAATAGGTATAATACCAACTAGCAGGTTCCCGGCGAGTCCGTCCAGTGTACTCATAACCCAATGAGCACCTGTATACTATCTTAGGTGAACAAACTAACACCAATGGCTTGTGAGACCTGGCCACCGCCCCTCGTCGGGGTCTCGATAAGTATACACTAGTCTACACTGGAGTATCGATGCCCAGTCTCAATACTCCTATGACTAGGGACATTTAAGGATGTGCTTATAGACCCCAGCTCCCACATATAAGATCGCCATCATAATGCTGGCAGTCAAGCAAGAATCCTATGGGCTCTAGCAACATGTATATGATGATAAAGACAAACCAGATAGCATACTATCATCTTGAGTAAGACTGCTTTATCGGTATAGGTCCTCACTCAATCATCATAATCACAAGTCCGCGACTATGATAATTGCCTTAAGGGCACTATAGCCAACAATCTCCCACTTGCACTTAAGGCCAATTATTGCGATGTCGCATACTCACAGCCCGTGTGATACCGAACATCCAACTTCCCTACTAATCAGTTTCGCAAAGCCCGTTTGCGAAAATGATTGCGTTCGAGAAATAGCCTCAGTGAGTGGATCTGCTCCAAAGTTTCTTTTTGTATCTCTCTGTATCTCAACTTCGCGGAGAAAATTATCTCCCGAAATGAGCAATACGTATCTTAGAATTTGTCTGGATATCTGATGGGACCTAGTTCATAAATGAACTCTAAATCCAGCAAAAATCTTATATTGTATCGTCCACTGAATTTAATCAGTAACATGCACCATGCCTTTCCTCAGTATCCACTTGGACCACCTGTCCAACATACCGTCCCTCAGAAGAGAGAAAAACTATAACTCTAACAGTCACGCTGTCATCTAGATTACCTTGGAAACCTGAAATGATAATCGTCTCCTGAAGGAGTCTGCCTTAAATTCATTTCCCAAGAACATCCATCTATGTTCAATAAACTGCTTCCCAATGTTTCTCCAGGATTGGATTAATATATCTTTATTGCAGCTAGTGCAATAACAACATCTGGTGTGGTACTTAACATTTCATGATTAACTCAATTGCCTAAGCAAGTGATATGCTAATCATGAGGATCCCTCTCCCCTTTAGTCTGTAAGACACCTTTAGAGAGGGTGACTCCATCACCTGCAGGTACACCACCATGCCAGGAGTCGTCCATCCTAAAATTCCTTTAGAATAATGTCAAAGTACCCAGATTGGGATACTTCCTAAATATAGATCTAAAACCATAGATCTAGTAACTAGAAAACCTGATATTATATCCATATCCTATGTGGAGAAACAACTTTGTGACAACTACAGTATAACCGATCGTAGTATAGGAATATCTCTTCCTATCAAGTGCATATCATCCTAATACCTAGACATCACTCTCTACTACCTTCTTAGCAGATCCATCACCTATTCTGATGAAGTCAAAGCCTATGACTGTCACATCAAAATTAGATGATATGTTTCCGCTATAACTGCTTTAGTCTATAAATAGACATAAGCTACTTGCCTTCTATGCTTCTGCTGCTCCCACTGACTACAACAACCCTCTGGTAGAGTCATATACACGTGCACTTCTAAAACTAGTTTAGAATGACGCTATACTCATCCTCCTGCTGAGTCTTATAGTCTAGAACAGCAGCAATGACAAGTCTGGGTAAACAAGAACTTCCCTGTCACCATCTCTGAGAAGACCAAAGTACCTCTCGGGTGCCTGAGGTTACCCACCAAAATCTGCGGAGTGGCTAATGGAACGCCGAATCTAATTGAATCGTTAGGTTCTATTAAATCATCAGTGATCGTTTGTGGTTCTGGAATCACTTCCAGTTCTACCATACTCCCACTTTTGTTTTTCTGAAAAAATCCATTTTACTAAAACTGTGGCGAGTCAAGAACAATATAAATACTGATCTATCTGATGGTAGAAAGTTAACCTTCATCAAAGCCCGGGATAACCCACAAACTGCCATTACTGAAACGTGCCTTGAGTTTATCCGGATTTTGGTTTTAAGCATCAGCCGGACAACTCCCTATACCTTAACATCGTTAAGATATAAATTGATTCTATATATATCTAATATAGAAACAAAAGCACTAATTTAATTGGAACCAGATTCAAAAAACATGCAGCTTTCTCTAGTGCATATAACCAAATGGAAAGAGGACAATCAGCATTACTCATTTAGGAGTGCACCCATATATGAGTAACCCGAAAGAGAAGCAAGTTCTCAAAACCATTACTATCAATGGAATACCAAACACAAGTATCTACATCTTCGAATACTTCAAAGAATCCCGATACTTCTAATAAATGGTTCTCTACTTTATTCTTATACTTATAACTTCTCAAAATCTGAACCTTGCATTTCAATGAAATACATGTCTAGAATCATAGAAGTTATGAGTAAACAGAATACAGTGCGAGTACCAAACCCATTGTCCTAATGGACACTGGACTGTAAGTCCACGTTGCCCACCCCGGTGCTTACCTGGAGGCGGAAAACGGAATAAAAAACGAATTTTTATGAACTTAGGCAACATGGACTAGACTATGAAGGATCTTTGCTAAACAAAAACAAGCTTAAACTAACTAGAAACTAGCTAAGTGCTAGAAAGCTTATACCTTGGGCTTTATGTCCTTCTCTCCTTGCTCCTTGGAGTGGTGGAAGGAGGTCACCTTTGTCGTCTACTCACGTCGAAGAAAGATCCACCCGAAAGCCTCGACCTTTGGCTTCAACTCCAAGCTAGAAGTAACTAGGGTGCAAGAAGTGCTAATCCTTGAACCCTAGATGAGAGTAGAGATTATCAAGAAAGGGTTTTTCTCAGGCTCAAGTGTTTCTCAACACATGAGAGGGGAGAGCTTGAGGGAGAGGAAGAACAAGAGAGAGAAAATGAATGATAAAATGAGAATAAAATAAACCATTCTCACATATATGTGTGTATTATTTTAATTGGATAATTAGTAAGATAATTGTCATGGCTTAATCAAGACATGACCATTATCATTTCATTTTTAATGCAAATTGCAAGGAACAAAAAGCATCTTCCAAATGAAATGATGATGGTCAAAGTGCCAACCAAGGTCAATAAGTCAAGAAGGTCAAATGGTCAACAACCATAACCATGTACAATTATTAAACTAATATCAATTAACCATAATACACACATAAGCATTAGGGTTAATAAAATGACAATAGTCATTAACCCTAATCAAGGTCCTCTCCCTCTGTCTCAAGCAACTGTGCATACGCACCCGTATTCGTGATCCGAGGAATACGAATACAATGAGAAAAACCAATCCTAAATCATATACTAGGATCCGGCTTAAACCAAAGCCCGCTAGTATAAGCTGTCCGGACAGCAAACGTGCACAAGTGCGCGGATGTGAACGAACCCTGTCGCAAAACCATGCGACCTCTACTCATTTTGCCTAAAGGCGAATAGCTCTCTGTGTGGGACTCTAAAGACTCGACACTACGCTGGCAGTGGGTTTAACCACAAACCGCAAGCGGCACTAGCTGTACGTAATGGTCCCCAGGTAGATGTCGATAAGAAGACTGACGAGGTGAACCCCATCTGAACTCCTACTGAGCCTGTATGTGACAATCTCCGTACAGTCCGGTCTGTTCGTCTGATACATCGCATGGCGGGCCTAGGGGGCGGTGAACGTCAGTCCCCTAATAGCGGTACAAGTCGTGTCGGAGTGTAGCCCAGAACACCCTGAGATAACACTGGAAACCTACCAGTATATCTCGCTTGCCCTGGCCAGGGACTACTCGTGTAATGGCTCTCCTGGACACAGCGCGATGTCAACCCCCAATACCGGGAGAGACGAATCCTGTCTAACCGTCACTGCCTCCAAGTGCTTCGGGACTGCACCCAAAAACTACCTGTTTGCACGACTCCTTTGAGCCGTGGTAGGGTAGTAATCAAAGTGCAGTGGGAACACACTCGAGGCGAAGTGACAGTGTCAAGTCAGCGGACTAAGCTGTACTCATGTCACCTGGGAACTGATAACTGACGATAGGTATAATACCAACCAACAGTTCCCGACGAGTCCTGTCCAGTGTACTCGTAACCTAACGAGCACCCGCATACTATCTCAAGTACGACGTACTGACGGCTG
Organism: Agapanthus africanus; assembly: GCA_030015575.1. Lineage (NCBI taxonomy): Eukaryota > Viridiplantae > Streptophyta > Magnoliopsida > Asparagales > Amaryllidaceae > Agapanthus > Agapanthus africanus. The sequence continues at coordinate 564,037,819 of CM057337.1, read as the reverse complement.
TAGGACAGACCGTCTCCCACGCTGGGATGAGAAGCGCATACGCTAGTCTACTCCGGAGTATCGATGCCCTGTCTCGATAGTCCAACGACTAGGGACCTGTATAAGGATGTGCTTATAGATCACCCAGCTCCTACGAGTGTGAGCGCCATTACAACGCTGGTAATCAAGCAAAGATCCTAAGGGCTCTACTAATATGTATATCAGCGATATGCTAAAAGAAACACATGCACATATTAAAGTAGAGACAAACCAAGTAGCATACTACCATTTCGAGCAAGATTGTATATACTACTGTGAATATCCCAAGCTTCCATCAAGTAATATACAAGCTAGTATGATACAGTAATGGCCTCTAGGGCATATACACTAACAATTTCCCACTTGCACTAAGGCCATGTACTGGCGTATCGAAGACTTATCATCTCGATCAGCCGCTCGAACTGAGTCTGGGGCAAGGCCTTGGTGAATGGATCTGCTGTGTTATCTTCTGAAGCAACCCTCCGAACCTCGATCTCCTGGCGATCCACGATCTCCCTGATCAGGTGATACCGCCTCAAGATGTGTATGGATTTCTGATGGGACCTGGGTTCCTTCGCTAAAGCTATAGCCCCGTTGTTGTCGCAATACAGAGGTATTGGGTCAACAATGGACGGAACCACCTGAAGTTCTCTCAAGAACTTCATCATCCAGACAGCTTCTTTTGCGGCATCAGATGCAGCGATGTATTCCGCTTCCATAGTCGAGTCAGCAACGGTTTCCTGTTTGGAGCTCTTCCAACACACCGCCCCTCCATTGAGGGTAAAGACAAAACCCGACATGGACTTGGAATCATCCTTGTCACTCTGGAAGCTGGAGTCAGCAAAGGCCTCAATCTGGAGGTCTTTTCCGCCATACACCAAGAACATCTCCTTAGTCCTTCTCAGGTACTTGAGAATGTTCTTTACTGCTATCCAATGTTTCTCCCCAGGGTTTGACTGATACCTGCTTACCAAACTCAGTGCATAAGCCACATCCGGTCTGGTACACAACATCGCATACATTATAGAGCCTACCGCAGAAGCGTAGGGTATAATAGACATGCGATCCCTCTCTAAATCAGTCTTGGGAGACATCTCTTTGGAGAGGGTGATCCCGTGACAAGCCGGTAGATTACCGCGCTTGGAATCTTCCATACTGAATCTCTTCAATATGGTGTCGATGTACCTGGACTGCGAAAGTCCTAATATCCTCTTGGATCTGTCACGGTAGATCCGGATACCCAGAATGTATGAGGCATCACCCAGGTCTTTCATGGAGAACCTGTGTGACAAGAACCCCTTGACAGATTATAGCATAGGATTATCATTTCCTATTAAGAGAATGTCATCCACGTATAAAACGAGGAGTACTACAGTTCTCGCTACAAATCTACAATAGATGCATAGTTCATCTGGATTTTTGATAAAGCCAAATTCCTTGACCGTCTCATCAAAGCAGATGTTCCAACTCCGCGATGCCTGCTTTAGTCCATAAATGGACTTATGCAACTTGCACACCTTTCCGCTGCTCCCACTCTTAATGAAACCCTCTGGCTGGTCCATATAGACACACTCCTCTAAATATCCATTTAGAAAAGCTGTCTTTACGTCCATCTGCCAAATTTCATAATCGTGGAAGGCAGTAATGGCAAGAAGGATCCGAATGGATTTCAGCATAGCTACTGGAGAAAAGGTTTCTTCATTTTCCAAACCAGGTCGCTGACGAAAACCCTTTGCTACCAGTCTAGCTTTATAGGTCTCAACTTGTCCATCTACACCAATCTTCCTTTTGAAGATCCACTTGCATCCTACGGATTTTACCCCATCTGGAGCAATGTCCAACATCCATACTTTGTTGGTGTACATGGACTCCATTTCGGTCCGCATTGCATCCAGCCATTTTACCGAGTCGACGCTCTGAATGGCTTGCTGGAAGCTAGTAGGCTCATCAAAATTTATGATGCAATTCTCTCTATCCCCGTCAATGAGAAAACCGTAGTATCTCTCGGGGGGATGAGACTGCCTACTACTTCTGCGTAGTGGCGTGGGAATGTCCTGATCTTTCGAACCCTCTGGTTCTACTAAGCTATCAGTAATAGCTCGTGGTTCTGGAATTTCTTCCACTTCTATTGCGCTCCCACTTAATTCTTTTTCTATGAACTGGTGTTCTAGAAAGTGGGCATGGCGAGAAATAAACACCTTTTGTTCCTCTTCGCAGTAGAAGAAATATCCCTTGGAGTTCTTTGGATATCCCACAAACTTGCACTGTACTAAGCGTGCCTCGAGCTTGTCCGCATGCTGCTTTTTTACAAAAGCTGGACATCCCCATGTCTTAATGTGATTAAGATAGGGTCTCTTCCCACACCACATCTGATATGGTGTAGTAGGCACAGTCTTAGTTGGAACTCGGTTCAAAAGGTATGCAGCTGATTCTAGCGCATATCCCCAGAACGATCGCGGCAACTCAGCGTTACTCATCATGGACCGTACCATATCCAATAGGGTTCGGTTCCGTCTCTCCGATACACCGTTATGTTGCGGAGTGTATGGAGGAGTAAGCTGAGAGAGAATTCCATTCTCTTTTAAGTAACTCAGGAACTCGGCACTCAAGTATTCACCACCTCGATCAGATCTCAGTGCCTTGATACTTTTGCCTGTTTGTTTTTCTACTTCATTCTTATATTCCTGGAATTTTTCAAAAGCCTCGGATTTATGTTTCATTAAGAAGACATAACCGTACCTTGAAAAGTCATCCGTAAAAGTAATGAAGTAAGAATAACCGCTTCGTGCATTTGTAGACATTGGACCGCACACGTCACTGTGTACGAGTCCCAAGAGCTCGCTCGCTCTTACTCCGTGTCCAGTGAACGGAGTCTTTGTCATCTTTCCTTTGAGACAGGATTGACAAGTTGCATACGATTGATATTCGAACGGATCCAAATATCCTTCTGCATGTAACTTAGTCAACCTTCTCTCATTGATGTAACCCAGTCTATAATGCCATAAGAAATTTTTATTGATTTCTGGAGACTTTCTTTTGTGTGTATTCTGGACATTGAAAATCTGTGGTTGGTTTAATACGTATATACCGTTGTTCAATGTACCTGACCCAATCAAAACTTGATTAAGGTGAATGTTCACTACATTACTTACAAATGCAAATTCATAACCTTCTTTAGATAATAAAGATACAGAAATGATATTACAGGTTGCATTTGGTACATAATAACAACTACGCAAAACCAAAAAGTGTCCATCCGACAATCCCAGGTGATAGTCCCCCACGGCCTCAGCATCCATGCTAGCACCGTTTGCAACTCTGAGGGTCATGTCACCCACCTTCAAAACTCTACGCTTTCTCAACGCCTGCAAAGAATTACAGATATGAGATCCTGATCCGGTATCCAATACCCAGGATGTAGAGTTTATTGATAGACAGTTTTCAATAACATACACACCTGAAACTGAAGCCGCAACTCGCTTCAAATCCTGTGTCCTGGCCTTCCAAGCCTTGCAATCCTGTTTCCAGTGACCACTTTTGTGATAATAGAAGCATTCTTCCTTCCCCACCAGCTTTCCAGCTACCTTTGTTGCTTTTCCTTTTTCCTTCGTATCCACTTTACCGACACCGCCTCTTGGTTTGGCGGGGGCTTTCTTCTTCTTACCCTTGGCTTTCGCCCTGGATCTAGAAGAGGAAGATCCTCCTACAAACAAAGTGGATGTCTCCCTACTTTTCTGTAGGGTGCCCTCAGCACTCCTCAACATGTTCAGAAGTTCGGAAAGTTCAACCTCCTTTCCTTGCATGTTGAAGTTAAGGATAAACTGGGCGTAAGTGGAAGGAAGGGACTGGAGAATCAAATCAGTATAGAGTTCATTCTCTAACGTGGTCCCAAGGTCCGCGAGCTCCTCTATGTAGCCAATCATCTTAAGCACGTGTTCCGCTACCGATGATCCGACGGCCAACCTTGCCGAAAACAACTTCTTCGACACTTCGTATCTTGCGATACGAGACTGCTCTCCATACAGTTCTTTTGTATGAAGAAATATGGACTCTAGGTCTATATTCTCGTGCCTCTTCTGATGCTCGTTGTCCATCGAGGCAAGTACGAAGCATTTGGCCTTCGCGCAATCTATTTCCCATGTCTTACGGATTTCCCTATCCGCGACACTGGTATTGGGACCTGGGACAGGGGGAGTTTTGGTGGTAAGGACATACCCCAACTTGTCGTAAGTGATTGCCATCTTGACATTCCTGAGCCAATCTTTGTAGTTTGGCCCTGTCAATATGTTTTTATCTAGTAATAACTTATGTCCGGTCATGTTGAATGGTCGCTGCAATTAGGAGAGAGCAAAGAAACACTTTAGCATGATGCTCTTGCAAGTTTAGAGTGGTTTTAGTTTGTCTAAACTGGATGGCTCCCACTGTCTCTCGAATCCTTTCTCAAACCGTAAAGAAAGGATTAGTCAGGATCAATCTCACCGTACAATACTTGCTTTACCGTTCAGCCAGGCCAGTGTCGGTACTTCAAGGGAGGTTTTCCAACGCTTTCGCGAAGTTCCTTAATTAAGTAACCTCTTTTCTCTGTGGGCGTAGCCCCACTAACACCTTCCTAGACACCTACTAAGTTTATAGCATTGATCGTTAAGTGAGAGTTTTCCCGAGGAGTAGCATATACTCACAGTAGGATCGGGATCCAAATATCATCGCGTGATAAAACCGAAGGAATCCTACCAGAATTATCACACTCCAAATGGTATGCAGCGCTAGCAAGTTTCAGTACTTATGAAACTCCCGATGTGGATTTTTGCCCCATGCTCTTATGACCTTGACTTTGGCCAAAATATCATAAGTCACATGTCAAGTTCTACCCGTCATTCTCCTGGTTAATTTGGACCCACCCGTACCTACCCTTGACTTTGGCCAAAATGGCAGCACGACTGTCCCAAACCAACGCATCTATCTATGCTGCACATGAATACCCAATAGCTACCAATCACTATGCCTTGACTTTGGCCAAAATACATAGCTTGAATACTTTTTGACCATTCATGTGGAATGACGGAGGGCTACGATTGGTTTTGGCGAAACCGTGAACGTAGTGAACTTGATATAATCGATGGAACGAGATAGCTTTTAAAAGGAGTGGTTCAAGCTCCGCGTTTAAAAGTTTAGTTTTGAAAAGAACCGAGTGGTTTTCAAAGTGTTCCAATCGACTTTTACTTGGTTTATTTTCTTGCATTAGTTCTTTTAATGCGTCCCATCATTTAATCCTACCATTGCAGAAAACAACCAAAATATGACGTACGCTTATGCCATTCGCATTCGCCACGGGGCCCCATCATCACCCGTTAGGTTACTTAACTAACGACAGAGCGGGGGCTGGGCTAGCGCGGCTGTAAAACATAAGCAACGCCTAAATAGTTATCATATATAAATATATAGCAATGATAGACATTACAGATCATAGATGAATACATTGGATATACTAGGAATCCGCAATCCGTTCGAGCCTGCAATGAAAAGCGGATTACACGGTCGCGGTGAATAGCCAATACCCCACCCAAGACCCCTACGGGTGCGGCAAACTATCCGCCAAGTACCCGAAGCGAAGCCACCTCCCTCAACACCGTGAGTAGGCCACTCGGCACTTCGAGATACCCGGTAGTTTGTGCACCCCCTCCATGGGTCTATCCTAGGAGCAAAAACAGTAAAAAGAATTATACAATGACGGCTACAACCCCGATCCGGTTGCGCGGCCATACAAATAATAATATTATATCAATTTACATATTACAATGAATGAAAGAAAAAGCAACACTCATCTCACATCCACCCTGGCTATTCATCCGCGACAATCCAACCCATTCATATACACACACCATCATCAATCACAGATCATAAATATGTATAACCCCGACTAATAGACATATAGCGATTAGCCGACGTTCAATACATATAAACATCACAGATATAACCTTTTAGTCAAAGTGTATTGAAGTTCGATAAAAAATACGGATTTATAGGCCCCCAAAAACAAATTTCTATTCTGGAAAACCTGGGCACATATAAACCATCTTAAAAATCCCAAAACCAAGCCAGAAATACACTGCACCAAACTCGACCCAGTGAAGAGCCAAGAAGGCCGCGGTTGCGCGGCAATAGCTTGCTATTGCCGCGGAACCGCGGCTCTTTGGTCGAATCACTGGATCGTTTTTGGTGGTTTTCTTCACAAAACCCTGAGATGATTTTTGGAGTATGATTTATTTTGTTTTGAATAGAAAAAATTTTAACAGAAACTTAGGGTTTTGAAAACTCGGTTTTTCGATTTTTCCGATTCGAACTCCGATACACTCTACTACCTAGCTAGTTTATGTTTAGTTAGGCTCTGATACCACTGTAAGTCCACGTTGCCCACCCCGGTGCTTACCTGGAGGCGGAAAACGGAATAAAAAACGAATTTTTATGAACTTAGGCAACATGGACTAGACTATGAAGGATCTTTGCTAAACAAAAGCAAGCTTAAACTAACTAGAAACTAGCTAAGTGCTAGAAAGCTTATACCTTGGGCTTTATGTCCTTCTCTCCTTGCTCCTTGGAGTGGTGGAAGGAGGTCACCTTTGTCGTCTACTCACGTCGAAGAAAGATCCACCCGAAAGCCTCGACCTTTGGCTTCAACTCCAAGCTAGAAGTAACTAGGGTGCAAGAAGTGCTAATCCTTGAACCCTAGATGAGAGTAGAGATTATCAAGAAAGGGTTTTTCTCAGGCTCAAGTGTTTCTCAACACATGAGAGGGGAGAGCTTGAGGGAGAGGAAGAACAAGAGAGAGAAAATGAATGATAAAATGAGAATAAAATAAACCATTCTCACATATATGTGTGTATTATTTTAATTGGATAATTAGTAAGATAATTGTCATGGCTTAATCAAGACATGACCATTATCATTTCATTTTTAATGCAAATTGCAAGGAACAAAAAGCATCTTCCAAATGAAATGATGATGGTCAAAGTGCCAACCAAGGTCAATAAGTCAAGAAGGTCAAATGGTCAACAACCATAACCATGTACAATTATTAAACTAATATCAATTAACCATAATACACACATAAGCATTAGGGTTAATAAAATGACAATAGTCATTAACCCTAATCAAGGTCCTCTCCCTCTGTCTCAAGCAACTGTGCATACGCACCCGTATTCGTGATCCGAGGAATACGAATACAATGAGAAAAACCAATCCTAAATCATATACTAGGATCCGGCTTAAACCAAAGCCCGCTAGTATAAGCTGTCCGGACAGCAAACGTGCACAAGTGCGCGGATGTGAACGAACCCTGTCGCAAAACCATGCGACCTCTACTCATTTTGCCTAAAGGCGAATAGCTCTCTGTGTGGGACTCTAAAGACTCGACACTACGCTGGCAGTGGGTTTAACCACAGACCGCAAGCGGCTAGCTGTACGTAACGGTCCCCAGGTAGATGTCGATAAGAACCCCATCTGAACTCCTACTGAGCCTGTATGTAACAATCTCCGTACAGTCCGGTCTGTTCGTCTGATACATCGCATGGCGGGCCTAGGGGGACGGTGAACGTCAGTCCCTAATAGCGGTACAAGTCGTGTCGTAGTGTAGCCCAGAACACCCTGAGATAATACTGGAAACCTACCAGTATATCTCGCTTGCCCTGGCCAGGGACTACTCGTGTAATGGCTCTCCTGGACACAGCGCGATGTCAACCCCCAATACTGGGAGAGACGAATCCTGTCTAACCGTCACTGCCACCAAGTGCTTCGGGACTGCACCCAAAAACTACCTGTTTGCACGACTCCTTTGAGCCGTGGTAGGGTAGTAATCAAAGTGCAGTGGGAACACACTCGAGGCGAAGTGACAGTGTCAAGTCAGCGGACTAAGCTGTACTCATGTCACCTGGGAACTGATAACTGACGATAGGTATAATACCAACCAACAGTTCCCGACGAGTCCTATCCAGTGTACTCGTAACCTAACGATCACCTACATACTATCTCAAGTACGACGTATTGACGGCTGTGGGACAGACCGTCTCCCACGCTGGGATGAGAAGCACATACGCTAGTCTACTCCGGAGTATCGATGCCCTGTCTCGATAGTCCAACGACTAAGGACCTGTATAAGGATGTGCTTATAGATCACCCAGCTCCCACGAGTGAGAGCGCCATCACAACGCTGGTAATCAAGCAAAGATCCTAAGGGCTCTACTAATATGTATATCAGCGATATGCTAAAAGAAACACATGCACATATCAAAATAGAGATAAACCAAGTAGCATACTACTATTTCGAGCAAGATTGTATATACAACTGTGAATATCCCAAGCTTCCATCAAGTAATATACAACCTAGTATGATACAGTAATGGCCTCTAGGGCATATACACTAACATGGACAATATACCATACTTTGTATAAGTCCCCTGAGTTGAATAACTCAAACTCTGTGCGTCGCAGGTTGAAAAAATATACTATGGTTAAGAGGAATTACACCGCTGTTGAATGCACCTTACCTAATCACCAGCTGATATAGGTAAATGTCACAGACATAATATCAAAAAGTTATATCTCAGTTTGTAAAATAAATGTACAGATATATCAGTTTGAAATTGGTGAATAACAACGGATATTCAAAACCAAATATTTGCCATCCGGCAAAATCCAGATGATTTCCTCAAATATCACCAATTGCAACGAATTCCGATATAATGAGGATCTAATCACCCAATTCCCAATATCTTACTCCCACTCACCATCCGTAATAACATATGGATGTGAGAAACTGATCTGGTAAATACATACCCTGGCGTTAGATTCCAATTTAGGAAAACAGTTCTTCAATTAACATTGCACAGTGAAACTGAAACATGAAAATGTTTCGAAAAGGTAACCGGGTATTCCTAATAATGCCTCTTCCATTATCCTGATTCACAACAGTAACCATATACTTACCTGCCCTCACTGCAATCCCTTTATTATGTCTTTACTTATTACCTTCTGCACACCTCCTTTACGCTAATTGGTTTTCTTCATTCCCTACCTTTTGGCACCAGCCTAAGGTTTGGAAGAAGAATATCCAATAAGCGTAATAGGTGTACTCTCCTAATCCTAGGAGCCCTCGCAACCTGAGAGAAGGTAAAGAGAAAAGACATCTGAATAATCCTATATTTTTTCTCCTGAACCAGAATCCATCTTCGAAAAATTTCCTTCGAGTTCGTATGTAACTATACGATGGATTTATCCAATTGAAGTGGATATCCGTAGTGATACGGAGTGTTTTAGAGAAAAGCAAAGTGGATGTAGGAGGGGCAGGGGTATACACTGTTTTTGTCGTGAATGTTGGTGATCGCAATTTCCTTTGCCATTATTCTAATCCTTTTATATGTCTTTACTTATTACCTTCTGTACACCACAGTTAAGCTTGTTGGTTTTCTTCCTTCCCTACCGTTCAGCACCTGCCTATGGTCCTGAGGAAGACTATCCAATAAGCTCAATAGGTGTACCCTCTCCTAATCCTAGGAGCCCTCACAACCTGAGAGAAGGTAAAGAGAAAAGGCAACCGAATAATCCTATTCAATCTCTCCAGAACCAGAATCCATCCTCGAAACAGTTCCTTCGAGTTCGTATGTAACTATACGATGGATTTATCTAATGGAAGTGGATATTCGTAGTAATACGGGGTGTTCTGGAGAAATGCAAAGGTGATATAGAAGTGGCAATGATATATGCGACACCGTGACAATCCAAAAGACAAAGTGTTTTAAGAAGGTTCGGTAAACTTGGTTTCATGAGTTTTAGTCAACGGTCTGGTCATAGTCGCAGCCAGAGAAAGAGAGAGAAGAAACACTCAGCATGCACTCTAACCTGAATCAGAATGGTTAATCATTTTATCTAATCAGGATGGCTCCCACTGTTTCCTCGAATTCTCCTCCAAACCCAAAAGAAGAATTAGTCGGAATCACCCGAGGAGTAATCCTACTCATCAGTGGGAATCGGGATCCAACTATGAACGTATGATAACTTGATGGAAGCCACTCAAGTCACCACACTCCAGAAGGTATGCGTAAGCCATGCAAGTTTCCTATATGTTTGAAACTCCCGATATGATTTTTACCCCAAGCGGCTTATGACCTTGACTAGGTCAACATATCATAAGTCACAAGTCAAGTTCAACCCGCCATTATCTTGAATTAATTAGACCCACCCATACGAGCCCTTGACTAGGTCAACATGACCGTATGACTGTCCTAACCAATCGCATATCCATGCAACAGAAAAGTACTACAGAGCTACCGAACACTACGCCTTGACTAGGTCAACATACGTAGCACGAATACTAAGCAATACTCGTCTGAAATGACGGAGGGCTACGGCTGGTTTTTGGCGAAAAACCATTAACGTAATGAACTTGATATCGTTGAAGGAATCCAATTGGTTTTACAAATATATAGTGGCGAAAACTTTTGCTAAAGAGGTCACTCCCGGTGAAGGGATCTCGGCTCTTTCCTCGTCGAATGAGGTGCAGGATATTCCAAACTGAATACCACAATGCAAAGCAAAAGAATCGAATATAGTGAAGTTATTACGTTGATGCAAACTTTTACTCAAGGGGTCACTCCCGATGAAGGGATCTCGGCCCCTGTCTCGTCGAATGAGGTGCTGGATATTCATAACCGAATACCACTGTGCAAAGCAAAAGAGAACGTCTGTAATGTCAGTTTTCAAAACTTGGTTCCAACAACATCATACATAGGTTTTTTTTATCCTTGCATTGATAAAAATCAATGCAGTCCCATCAATTAATCACACCAGAAAAGAACGAAAATAAAATGTACGTATATGCCATCCGCATTCGCCACTGGGCCCCGTCATCACCCGTTAGGTTACTTAACTAACGACAGAGTGGGGGCTGGACTAGCTCGGGTGCAAAACATATACAACATCTACTAATATATATATAAATATATATAACAATCGTCCCAGGCATGATATAAAGCAACATCACAGAAACATCACAGAAGCAATACAGAATGGTGGATAATCTGGAGCCCCGGGTTTCACTTGAGCCGCAAGTGAGACCCGACGTTCCCTGTCGTGTGGATAGCCTGTGCAATGAAAACATAGACCCCTACGAGCGCGGCATGTTACCCGCCAAAACCAAAAGTGAGGCGGCCCCCTTCAACAACGTGAATGGACCACCCTGTACTTCACGGATCCGGTAACTTGAGCACCCCTCCTGGGTCAACCTATACCCCTTACGAGTGCGGCGAATAGCCCGCCAATTCTAGAGTAAGATCCCCTTCATCTCAACGCAATGTGATGCGGACCAGTTGCCCTCTAGAACCTGGCTATTCGTGCACTCCACCTCGGTGTAATCCTAGTACAGAAAAGAAAATAATATACAAGGGTGACATCGACCGCAACCCGGTTGTGCCCCAAAAGAATAATATACAAACTGGCAGTGACGGCAATCCACATATCGGACGCTCGCCCCGCAATATCAAATGTACAAATAAAATAAAACTGTTCTAATATTGCACCACAGCTATCCATCACGACAATCCAACCAATAACACAGCACATCACAGAAAATCAACGTGAATGTCACGTTCGCAAACCCGTCTAAAAGACATATAGCAATTAGACGAGTTTACCGATCAAATGACATTCACGGTCGCAGATAATAATATAAGTACTGAGATAAACATTTAAACAGTGTTAAAACATCGACTCCGAAATGCCCCGAAAATCCCCTGATAACACAATATCAAAAATGGGCCAAATAAATAATACCACTGCAATAATTTCCCAGAGACCATACCACACCCAAAAACAATCCCCAAACCTCACCATAAAACTGGCCTCGCCGGAATTTTCCTACCTGTGGCTGGTCTAAATCCGTCGAGGTGGTCTCGTTTTTAGGGTATGGCCTTTTGGTCACTCAGGGAGACTTCTGCACTTGTTTGCAAAATTTTTTGAACACTTTGAAAATTTACAGAGAACGTAATCAGCAGTGGCAGTGTTTCGGGTTTGTTTTGATTTCGATGTATTAACATTGTCTAAACAATCTATCTATGGGTTTAAAGGGTGGCTCTGATACCATGATGGGTTACGGTAGCGCCCCGGCCATCGAAACGCGGCCAAAATGCGAAACAAAAATTTCTAAGTGTTAGTTATATGTATGCCCTAGAGGCCATTACTGTACATGAGATGTATATTGTAGTGGATGCTGGAACATATATAGGTAGGACTTTCTCGCTCGACATGATAGTACGCTATCTGGTTGCTCTTTATCTTAACATGTACACTTATTGTCTCTTTGTTACATGTTGATAAAGCCCTTAGGATGTGTGCTCGACTTCCAGGACTATGATGCAGATCATACTAGTGGGGCCTGGGTAGTCCAAAAGTACATCCTTCAATGTTCCTAGTCGTGGGAATATCGAGACGGGGCATCGATATTCCAGAGTAGATTAGCGTATATCTTCTCGACCCATGTGATGGGCGATGGATGATCCCATATCCATTGGTGTTTGACATCAGAGATGGTATGCGGGTGCTCAGTGGAGACTGGGTACACTGAACGGACTCGCCGAGAACTCCCAGATGGTATTATACCTCACGTCAGATGGCAATTCTCTGGTGACACTGGTACAGCTTAGTCTGTTGACCCGAGATCGTCATAGAGTCTTGTGTGTCTCCCACTGTGCTTTGATTTTCACCCTACCACAGCTCTACTGAGTCGTGCAAACAGGTGGTTTTTGGGTACAGTCCCGATTCACATGGAGGAAATGAGCGATAGGAGGGGATTCATCTCTCCTGGTATTGGGGGTTGATGTTGCGCTATGCTCGACTGGCTATAACTGGAAACCCTGGCCAGGGTTGCAGTGATTTACTAGTAAGTGTTATCAGTAGTTTCACGCTTGTTATGGACCTTACATCGGCATGACTTATCAAGCTACTGGGGTCTGACGTTTACCATCCCTAGGCGAGATATGCGACTTATCAGACGAACGGACCGGACTGTGCGGTAAGTGTTACTGATTGGATTCGCAGGAGTGTGAGTAGGCTTGCTCATTGATCTTCTGATCGCTCAATACCCGGGTGGACGTTACGTTTAGCAGACCGCTTGCGGCTTGTGGGTGATTGATATGATCACAACCTACTGCCGACGTATTGACGAGTCTTTAGAGTCCTACACAGAGGTTTCCTGGCTCAAGCGAAACAAAATAGGAGCGCATATGAGATATGTGCGGGACCGAGAATAATACCAGTAAGTGATACTGTATTCTATTCTCGCGATTTGTATCATCGGTCGGTTATATGAGATATAGCCGGGTTACCGAATCAAGTGTTTATTCGATATATTGATACACTAGATATTAGTCGGTTATATGCGATATGACCGGATCATTAAATCAAGTGTTGATTTAATGATTTAATGTATAATTATATATATTTGATATATTACTTTACATTAACTAGTATTGGTTCACTTAAGATTGATTTTCTCACTTGATGTGCACAAGTTGTATATGTGATATGTATTTGTGCACTAGTTTGTATCATGATTGATGATACATGCAAACTTGGGTGTGTGTATGAATTACACCATATTTAAGATAATGGTTTGAATTTTTATTTATTTTGGTAAAACAAAATGGTGGCTTTCTTTGTCTTGGCTTGAAGCTTCATGAAGCTTTTAAGCATCTTTGACAAAGTCCACTCATTTTGTTTTGCATAAGATTTTCATTAACCAAACCATTACCTCAAACTATAGTTTAGTCTCTACAAAGGTAAACTCACCCATGGTTGCATTATGATAGACTTCACTTGATTATTCTTTCTAGATAATTCATTATCATTATTCTTTTCTTTCTTCTTCTTCTTCTTCAAGAAGAAGAAATGCTTGCTAGAAATTTTTCAAGTGAAGAAATAGAGTGAGGAATCCAAATCCAAAGTGAACCCACTTCCTATTTCACCATCCTCTACTACTTGCCATTTAGTTTAGGGTGTTCTCTTCACAAAGTTCTTGACCTAGTGAAGAAGGAGCTTGAGTTTGAGTCTCTTCGACGTAGATCATCTTCGACCTCGAAGTCAATGATCTAGCCCGCTCATTTCTCCAAGGAAACCATCACTCGAGTCTGGGATCTCGATGATCGCAGCGCAGGGACGTCAACACGGAGCTTTAGAAGTGAAGGACCGGACTACAAAGGTTGTAATCCCTTTCACTTAGTGTAAAAGAGTTTAACATGCTAGTTTTCGCCTAATCTCTAGTTTAAAGATCTTGTTTAGGGTTGTTCGACATGGCTAAATTTTAAATCGGGCATGGTAGATGCCTTGTAGAACCTTATTAGAGTGCCTAGTAAACCTACAGTGGTATCAGAGCCAAGCTAGAGCTTTAGGCGATGTCTAGACGAAGTTACAAGTCCGATCGAACCCCGAAACCCCATATTTTACCCTTCTCTGGAAATTTTTCAAAAGTTGACATTTTTTCATATTAAAATGCTTTAAAAAATCAGCAGGGAATTCTATGGACACCTGTGAAAAACGACACCCTAAGGCCACTATAGCGCCGCGGAACCGCCGCCAAACTGGGGTATTGGCGGCGGTTCCGCGACAATAATTGAGAGATAGGGTATCGTTTTCCAACAGTAACATCCGTATGTGTTACCTACTGCTTCTGGGTATTTTTAATTATACTCAAGTGTTGAGTTTTCTAGGTTGTATTGGGAGCTCGTTGATTCGATCGGAAAGTTTAACTTCGTTTAAGTTTGTCCGGGTAATTTTAGAACATGTTAAAAAGTTCGACCGGATATCAATAACTCACTTTTTCCCCTGCCGGAAAATTACCAAATGTTGGATTTTTCCGTAGTTTAAGAACGTTCTAAGTCATGCAAGTAACGCGATGGACCCTCTAGAAGACAACAAACCTTAAGTCGATTTTGTGACCGTCTTGAACTGCCTCTGAACCTTAGGGTTTGGGGCAGTACGGCGTTGCCACATGTGAGGCGTTGGCTTGACCCTTCTACGGCTGGACCATTGGTACTGTGGCATGTGATGGATGTTCTTAAACTAACTTCAAGTGTTGAGAACAGTTTAGGAAATCTTGGGTGTTTGATTATTCGATCGGAAAGTTTAACATTGTCTATTTATCTGGAATGTGATACAATAATTGGAAACCACAAGTAGTTATGAGATAACTAATTTGAATGTTATAAATCTAGCACTTTAGTCTCATTTGATCGGTTGCCACGGGATTTTGATGTGATCAAAAGTCCGTTGCAATCACGTAGAGTACGCGGATACTCGTCGGGTAAACTTAATAGATAGCCACGCCCCATAGCCCCGACCAAGTGACTGTAGGAGAACCCCGTCGCCAAAAGCATCCGTTCGGGTGCTCGCAGCAGCGGTGTTCCGCCTTAGTGCACTTCGTCGACGGCATCCGTGGGCACGGCCGTCTACTAAAGTTTGCGACGAGCATTCGATCAGGATGTCGGGAATCTTGTTGAATTGCCCGACTTGATATTGAAAAGAGTTTTCGATGATGAGACTAAAATGCGGGGTTTATAATAGTTAGGCATGCGATGTCTAAGGAATTCATATGGTTAGGCATGCGATGTCTAAGGAAATTGCGGATTCCAACTGTTGTAGTTTTACACTTTCTTTTCTGTGGCCGTAAGTGTAATATGTGGTGTATCGCCGGTTTCGTTGCTATACATCAATGACAATTGGGATACGCATTTTTACTTACGTTGATGATATGTGATGTTATGGGTTGCTGGATATGTTATATTGGATTGTCGTGTTTGAATAGCCGGGGTTTTTTATATGAGATGAGAGTTTTTCTTTTTCATTCATGTAAAATTCATTGTATGTAATATTCTTTTATTAGGGCACTTCCGGACTGAGGATGATGTCACCATTGTATATTATTTACTTTTCCGCATTAGGATAGACCCAAGGAGGGGAGCATAAGTAATCGGGTTCTAGGGTCCAGTGGGAGACCATCTCGAGGAGTCGAGTCCGGGTCTCCTAACTCTAGAATTGGTAGGGTTGCTTTCGGCTCTCGTAGGGGTCTACGGGTGAGGGATTGGCTATTCATCACGACCGTGGAATCCGTGTTTTATATAGGCTCAAAATAAAACACGGACATCCTAGTATATCCAATATTTCATATGATATTTTCTACTGCGGTATCTGTGATGTGATCATGTGATATGTTCAGATAGATACTGTATATAGTATATATGATATATTATATAGACGTTGCTTATGTTTTACACCCGCACTAGCCCTGCCCCGCTATGCCGTTAGTTACCCAACCTAACGGTGCATGACGGGACATCTAGGCGAATGCGGATGGCATAGGCGTACGTTGTATTTATCTGTGATGATTATGTGACTTAAATGATGGGACATTCATTAATGAGATTAATGAAAGAAAATAAACTTAAAAGATGTTGTGGAATCGAATTTCAAAAAATTAGGTAGCTCTAGTTATTGCTTTGCATAGCGGTGTTCCTTGTAGAACATCCAGCACCTTATCCGATAAGAAAAGCGCCGAGATCCCTTCACCGAGAGTGACCTCTTTATCAATAACTAGCAGATGCTACAACCTTCGGTTTGTCTTTTGATTGCTTTTATAGTTCTTTCTTTGCATAGTGGTATTGTGAATATCCAGCACCTCATTCGACGAGGAAAGAGACGAGATCCCTTTATCGAGAGTGACCTCTTTAGCGAAACTAGCAAAAGCCTCAAAAACACACCATTTAAAACCATTTGATTCTGCAGCGAGATCAAGTTCAAAGCGTTAAAGGTTTTCTTAAAAACCATCCGCAACCCTCCGTCATTTTAGGAAGTAGAGTACTTAGTATTCGTGTTGCGTTTGTCGACCATAGCCGAGGCGTAGTGTACGGTAGCTAAGTGATGTCTTCCTACACAGCATATGATGCGATTAGTTAGGACAGTCATGTGACTTTGTTGACCTTAGCCAAGGGTCATGTGGGTTAATCACGAAATGACGGGTAGAACTTGACTAGTGCTTATGATTTGTTGACCATAGCCAAGGTCATAGGTGCTAGGGGTAAAAACCATTATCGGGAGTTTCAAGTGTTGAAATTTGCAATGAGATTGCATACCTTCTATATGATAGTTGGATCCTGATACCCACTGCGAGTAATTGTTACTCCTGGGAGAGTTTTGCACTTTACAATTAGCCGATCAAGTAGGTGTCTAGAAAGGTGTCAACAGGGTTACGCCCCTGGGAAAACGTGGTTTATTTTAATTAGGTCCGTGCGAAAGCACAGGGAACCTCCCTCAAACTACCGGCACTGGCCTGGCTGAAAGATTGGCGAACTTGTAGAGTGTAATTAATCCCGGCTAGTCTTTCCTTTTAGGGTTTGAAGGAAGATTTGATAAAAACAGTGGGAGCCATCCTGATTAGATAAAATATATAACCAATCTAATCTTGTAAGAGCGCACGCAGAGTGTTTTCTTCTCTTTCTCTCCAGGTAGAGATCATGTCACGTCTTAATCAAGATAATAATATGGATGTATTGACCGAACCCGCTTGTTATACTGAGCTGGGGAACGTTGGTCCCGCTCCAACTTATAATTGTTATAAGAACGAGCAGGAATTAGAGGAATACCAGGATTCCCATGCCACCCAAACGAAGAAAGTGCATGACGATGCATCTTTTTCGGGTGTGTTCATTACAAAGAACTGTTTCTCTGTATCCTCTACGTCCTGGGTATTAGATAACGGATCAGGATCCCGCAAATGTAATCTGTTACATGGGCTACAGATAGGTAGAGAACTGAGAACGGGTGATAAATTTCATGAGATAGAAACGGTGCAAGTTTTGCAGCCAAAGTGTTGGAAGTTATCACCCGGTATTACTAAATACACTGATTCTGAACGAATGTTATTAGATACCGAACCTGATATACAACATCATATCAGTCTCTTTATTTAGTAAAGAAAGGATATAATTTTGTATTGTTGGATAATGATTTGAACATTTCCTATAACAAGAGTTGATCGGTTCAGGCACGTTATCTAAAAGCATATACATTTTAAATCAGACCACAGTTCTTAACGTACAGAATACACACAAGAGGAAGAGTTTAGAAATGAATGAATCCTTTTTGAGGCATTGTAGACCAGGTCATATCTATGCGACCCGACTATCTAAGTTACATTTAGATGCATATTTAAATCAGTTTGAATTTACATCTTGTGAAACTTGCCAGTCATGTCATAAAGATAAGATGACCATAGCTCCGTTTACTGGAAACAGAGAAAGAGTTAGTGAATTCTTGGGACTGATATATAGTGATGTATGAAGGTCCCCAGTCTACATATGCCAGGACTAGTTCTTTATACTTCCTTATATTCAATGAGAATCTCTCATGATTCGGACACATGTTCCTGTTGAAACACATGTCTGAAACTTTAGAGAAATTCAAAGAATATAAGATAGAAGTAGAGAACCAAAACCGGGTAGAAGTATTATGTCCTATGATGAGATCAGGGAGGAGAATACTTGTGCATGGAATTCCTGGACTATTCTAAATGAGAATGAGATTCTCTCTCAGCATTACTCCTCCGTATGCACCACAGCACGTAGGTGTATCGGGGAGGAGAAATTGTACCATATTAGATATGGTGTGCTCTATGATGAGTATTACTGAGTTACCTGTTTCCTTTTTGGGGTTATGCACTTGAGAAGCTGCATACCTATTGAATTGGGTTCAAATCAAATCAGTGCCTACCACTCCATATGAGATATGGTATGGGAAGAGCCCATTTCTTAAGAATGTTAAGATTTGGGATTGTCCGGCCTATGTCAAAAGCAAAATCCGGACAAGATCGAGGCAAGGACAGTTCTGTAGAGCTGGAAAAAGTTTCAGCTATAAAAACTACAGCTGATGATTTGATGGAACCAAAGGATTCAATAGTCGCCGACGAACCTCAGCCTCTCCGCCAATCTAGCAGGATTCCTCATCCGCCTGAGAGATACTTCGGTTTCTCGATGACAGTGGGAGCGAGGATTTCATCATGAGATGATGACCCAACTAGTTTCGAGCAGGCCATCAAGAGTAGGAACTCTGTAAGAATGGCCATATGCTTAGCGATCTGAGATGGAATCCATGTATACCAACAAAGTATGGACTTTGGCTACTATATCTGAAGGGTTAAATCCCCATCAGAAGCAAGTATATCTTGAGAAGATTACTTGGTGTAGATGGAAAAGTTGAGACTTTCGAAGCTAGACTTGTTAAAGGTTTTCGTCATCGACCAGGCGTGGATAATGATGAAACCTTTTCCAGTGGCTGTGCTTAAGTCTATCCGTATCCTACTTGCCATTGCTACATACTATGACTACGATATATGGTGGTTGGGTGTCATGACTATTTTTCTAAATACTGATTTAGAAGAGAACGTCTATAAGTACATAGCCTGAAGGCTTCGTAAACTGTGGGAGCAGCGGAAACGTGTGCAAGTTGCTTTACAGATTAAAGCAGGCATCGCGGAGTTGGAACGTCTGTTTTGATGTGGTAGTCAAAGTGTTTGACTTCATCAAAATGGTAGATGAACTTTGTATATAAAAAAAGTTAGTAGAGAGTAAGGTGGTCTTCCCCGTATTGTGCGTGGATGACATACTTTTGATAGGGAAGGAGTTTCCTATGCTACGCTCGGTCAAATCTCCTCTTATCACATGGATTCTCCATATAGGATCAAAGTGATACCTCGTAAATCCTAGGTTTTATATCTATGAGATAGATCTAAATGAATATTAGGATTCTCACTAGGTGTGGTGAGATGGTATCAATCGATCCTGGGTGGAATCACTGGATAGCTTCAAGGGTGGTAAGGAAGACTGAATGTCAGTTAGAGGCATTGTCTTTACCCTCAGTAGAGGGGCGGTATATTGGAAGAGTTCCAAGCTAGATGTCGTGGCAAACTAGATGATAAAGGCCGGTGATATCGCTATCAAAAATACTACCAAAGAGGAAGTTTAGGTGTATATTAGTTCATGAGATGAACTAGGTTCCTACCATTGTATGACAATGGAAGTGTGGTTTTGACCCAAGAACTACGGTTCCATCAGTGACCCAGACATATTCCAAGACAGTATCACCTGATCATGGAGATAGTTAATCTCCAGGGTGATGAGGTTAGGAGAGTAAACTCAGAGGACAACACGGCGGATCCACTCACAAAGGCCTTTTCCCAGAGAGAGACTTATATGGGATGGTTGAGTATGAGATACTGCAACCACTGCTACAGATGGCCCTAGTGCAAGTGGGAGATTGTTAGTTATATGTATGCCCTAGAGGCCATTACTGTACATGAGATGTATATTGTAGTGGATGCTGGGACATATATAGGTAGGACTTTCTTGCTCGACATGATAGTACGCTATCTGGTTGCTCTTTATCTTAAAATATACACTTATTGTCTCTCTGTTACATGTTGATAAAGCCCTTAGGATGTGTGCTCGACTTCCAGGACTATGATGCAGATCATACTAGTGGGGCCTGGGTAGTCCAAGAGTACATCCTTCAATGTTCCTAGTCGTGGGAATATCGAGACGGGACATCGATATTCCAGAGTAGACTAGCGTATATCTTCTCGACCCATATGATGGGCGATGGATGATCCCATATCCATTGGTGTTTGACATCAGAGATGGTATGCGGGTGCTCAGTGGAGACTAGGTACACTGAACGGACTCGCCGAGAACTCCCAGAAGGTATTATACCATGCGTCAGATAGCAGTTCTCTGGTGACACTGGTACAGCTTAGTCTGTTGACCCGAGATCGTCATAGAGTCTTGTGTGTCTCCCACTGTGCTTTGATTTCCACCTTACCACGGCTCTACTGAGTCGTGCAAACAATTGGTTTTTGGGTACAGTCCCGATTCACATGGAGGCAATGAGCGATAGGAGGGGATTCGTCTCACCCGGTATTGGGGGTTGATGTTGCGCTATGCTCGACTAGCCATAACTGGAAATCCCTGGCCAAGGTTGCAGTGATTTACTGGTAAGTGTCATCGGTAGTTTCACGTTTTTTATGGACCTTACATCGGCATGACTTATCAAGCTACTGGGGTCTGACGTTTACCACCCCTAGGCGAGATATGCGACATATCAGACGAACGGACCGGACTGTGCGGTAAGTGTTACTGATTGGATTCGCAGGAGTGTGAGCAGGCTTGCTTGTTGATCTTCTGATCGTTCAATACCCGGGTGGCCGTTACGTTTAGTAGACCGCTTGCGGCTTGTGGGTGATTGATATGATCACTACCTACTGCCGGCGTATTGACGAGTCTTTAGAGTCCTACACAGAGGTTTCCTGGCTCAAGCGAAACGAAATAGGAGTGCATATGGGATATGTGCGGGGCCGAGAATAATACCAGTATGTGATACTGTATTCTATTCTCGCGATTTGTATCATCGGTCGGTTATATGAGATATAGCCGGGTTACCGAATCAAGTGTTGATTCGATATATTGATACACTAGATATTAGTCGGTTATATGCGATATGACCGGATCATTAAATAAAGTGTTGATTTAATGATTTAATGTATAATTATATATATTTGATATATTACTTTACATTAACTAGTATTGGTTCACTTAAGATTGATTTTCTCACTTGATCTGCACAAGTTATATATGTGATATATATTTGTGCACTAGTTTGTATCATGATTGATGATACATGCAAACTTGGGTGTGTGTATGAATTACACCATATTTGTAACGTTTTGAAAATCGTTTCGGTGGAATTTCGAAAAATCGGTAAAATAAGGCGGGTTTTCTGTAAAAAGTCAAAATACAAATATCTTTATTATAAAAATTAAATATACATATTCTAGCTATGTAATTGCTAGTATTTGGTGTGTATTGAGCCACTGGTGAAATTTCAAATTTTCTGAAAAAAATTATTTTAATATTATTTTAAGCCGTCACTAATAAATTTAATTAGGGAAAATTACAAATTGGAATGGGTTGATACAAATTTTATAATTCTTGGCACATTAAACAAAATTTTAAAATATTGTTTCTGAAACGAAATCGTTTGCCAAAACGGTTTAGAAATTATTGAAGAAAAAAGGCTTTTTTTAGTGAATTTAGTGTAAATGGATGTTTGGGGTATAGTATTTATCATTTTTCATCACCCCACACCCATACCCACTCTCACACACCCCCATTTTTCCTTCCCCATGGCTAAATTCAGCAGCCCCCCCTCAATTGTCCCCACTTGTGTTGCAAAAGAAAAGAAAGAAAAGAAAAGAAAAGAAAAGAGAATGATAGAAGCAAAAGGTGGAATTTTGACCCCATTCTCTCTCCAATCACCTCACACTCTCTTCTCCTCCCCATTTGGCCGAGCCCACTGCTGATTTCAGCAGCCCCTCCCCTCTCTTTCCCTCATCTCATCTCTTCTCCAAAAATCCTCAAAAAAATTGCCAAAAATCAAAGTAAAACCTCACCAAAATCAAAATCCGACTCCTACCCATTTCTCATTAGCCAAAATTGCATGGATCTAGGGAACAAAATTTCAATTTGGGAGGCTATGTGTGCTTGTGGATCTTCAAAATTATTGGGTATAAATTCCAACCCTTTTTGCTCAATTTGTTTGTTAATTTCTTAAAGCTAATTAATTAAGTGATTAATTAGGTTTTAGATGAGTTTAATTGCATGATTAAGGAATTCAAGTTAGGGTTTTGTTGTGGATTTGGGTTGTGATAAATTGTGCATGGTTATGTGATATGGATTAACATCTTAAGTATTGTAGAAAGCTAATCTAGTTGTTAATTACAAACCATTACTTATAAAATGCCCTAATTAAGTTATTTTGCTAACTAGGGATTTTGGAAAATTATGAAATGCTTTAGGTTAAAATATAATTATTGTTTCATGTCATTATTAATATTATATCGAGTGGTTTAATGCCTTTAGTTCATGAAAATCCAAGCTAAATTGTTGTTTGTGTATTTTTGCTATAAAATTGTTACAATTGGGTATTTTGTAAACTAGAATTTTGGGATCAATGGAATTTAATGAGATTAAATTATGGGAATTGTTTTTATAACTTATTTAAGATATTTAATAAGTATTATGGCCGGTAGATTTGTTTAAACGTCGAGTTTTGTACTAAAACGGGTAATTTTTGCTTGCTAGATTTTCGGAAAAATGGCTTTTAAGGTGAATTTGTGGTTTTTGTGAATTCTAACCTATTTTATATTATAATTACTGTTCGTGAATGTGCAAATAAGAGTGTTTGGGTTTTTCTCGATGGTTTGAAGTTTGTACATAGACATCGAGAGTTGGTTTGGCTGTTCTTGCCTGCGTAGGCGATAGATTTTGACCTATGCGTGATACGCGTGCCGATTTGATTTTCGTATGCCGTTTCGATTTCGAATTTGGTTTTAATGCGATACGGTGCGTTATGATATGTAGGTACCCCATGTGGACTTCGAGATGACAAGCAAGCGCGTGGCGACGTCGGCACCGGCGAGCGAGGACCAGGTGAGTAGATTTATATCTACGGGAAGAAGTCGGGTGGATGGCGTATAGCACCCCCGCAGTCCGTGGTGATGTATACGAATACGTATACACACATATATATTGATTATTTATTATTGAGGTTATTGATGATAAAGATAGATTTTAGGTGTGAATGGATAGGTTTAGTGTTGCGAGATCCTAGAGTAGAGGTTGCACCACATTTACACATACACCCATACTTGCATACATTCTTCTTCATATGTGCTTATATGGGGTTATATAGTTATGTGTTCACATGGGTATGTGACTATGTGTTCATATACTGGATTTGAGGATAGTACTTGGGATCTGAGATGAGTCGATGAGATTTAATTTGAGGCCGTGAGATCGGTGATTTGGCAGGGTTCGTATTTGAGATACAACATGACGTTGTAGCGGGTCCTTTGACGTAGTGTTTCACACACGTGCATGCATACGTAGGTGGTATCAGTATTGTACTAGACGTAGGTCAGTACCCCGATCATGATATTTGATAAAGAGGATACCGGATGAATAGTATGATGAATGTGATATTGACCCGTACCCAGATTTGGGATGCCGTACGACGGATTTACGTACGAGCTATATATTGATGATTGATCCTCACCCTTGACTTGGGATGTCTGACTATAGATATGGTATCAGAAATGATATTATTGAGGCGGGATCACCGACTATACATATACATGTATGTATATATATCGACTCAGATGATAGGTGGTTTCCTTACCTGTAGTTCAGCTTGTTAGTTCAGCCGTATAGTTTAGTGTAGTTGTTAGATTAGATTAGACTCCTACCTATTTCGAAAACTAGCGGATCGTGGGTATTTTTAAAGACAGGTCAAGGGATCTACGGATATTTCAAAAGACGTATCCTTTCTTAAAACCACCGTAGCCCTTATTTTCAAAACCCCACGATTCGTGTTATTTCAAATGGCACCATTGTTTAATATTTAGTTCCCGCTCATTATGGTTGCTCGCTCCGCATCGCATACTTACATTGTTATTTCATATTGCATTGTTGATATTATGCTGTTAGGACACCAACACCATTACCGATGATGCGTATGTACCACGTACACTTACTTGCCGGCTCACACACATCTTCATCGGTAATTGCCATGTCACGTACACCTTAGAAAATATTATGGCTTAACTTAGCTTGATAGCTAGTAGTTTGACATGATATTAGTGTACTTACCTTATATGCCAGCTTAGATATTGTAGTTATTACTTGTCACTTCATGCATACTGTTATTCATTGTTATGCCGTATTCATGGATTCTCATGCCTATATTCATGGTTTTACATGCTATTGATGATTTGGATTCGGATTTCCATGAGATTTTCTGGATTTGGGGGAAAACCGCAAAACTTGTATAAGCTTCTTTCCTCTCTTTTAAAAAAAAAGTGCGGTTTTCCCATGATGTATGAGTCGTCCACCATGAGTTTGCTGATGGATTTCGAGACCCGATTCAAGGAGTTGGATGAACCGTTTCGGGTACATGGTGGGCCCGGTGCGGTACCCCGGGGCGAGAAGGCCGTGTTGTTGACGTTGAGCCTGGCAGGGGAGCACTACCGACCGATGATTTTACCCGACGCGTCGGATATCCGGAGGATACCGTCGTGGTCTTGAGATTGATGGTAGGGGCCGGTCAGGACTGACGGTGCCCTAGATAGTGAGATTGATACTGAGATTTTGAGATATTGAGGTACTGAGATTTGATGATACAGGCCGGTCCGGAATGCCAGAGCCTCGGATTTTTGAGACATTGGGATTTATGTTTTGTGTCGATGCTAGACACTGTTTATGCTGATTTCATTTATGATACCTCGCTTTAAAAATAAAGTAATCTCACAAAGTTATGAAAGCAGTTTCTTCAGTACATGTATTCTGTTTTCATGCATTCCTACATCATCCATATGATATATTGCTATCTGAGGCACAGACACGAGCACTTGGTATTACTGTTGTTTAGTGGTATACCCTAGCCATGGTTATAGGTTGCTGGTTATATTTTGAGGATATATTATGATCGTTGACCTAGGTTTGCGTTGTTCATGCGGTTTCTGTTCGTAGATATTTTTCTACTCACGAGTTGGCAACTCACCCCCGTTGTGCCACAGTTCCTTGTAAGTTTTGCCGTACAGGTTTCATTACGGCTTTGCTGGCACTGCTTCTTTCGGGTGACTTGCTAGTAGGTGGGTTTATTGGTATCGTACCCATCATATTACCTTGTATAATATTATTCATTTGTATCTAGTAAATTCCATCAACCAAACATGTATTTATTTTAGAGATAGAGACCAGTGATGTTATTCTTTCGACCTTAGAGTCGCGCGTTATATTTCTGTGGATTTCTGGTGGTTTTGAGTTTCCTTTTGAGCTTTGATCCTCGCCCTTGGCGTTGTATATTATATTGCTTGTGTGGTTGTGACCGTCGATTGACGAAGAGCTAGCTCCCGCTTGGAGATGCCTTTTATTGATTTCGTATACTATGTTAGTTGTATGTATGCCCTAGAGGCCAGTATTGTACAGATGATGTATATTATATTGGATGCTTGGACATATATAGAGATGACTTTCTTGCTCGATATGATAGTATGCTATCTGGTTGCTCTTTATCTTAACATGTATACTAGTCTCTTTATACTGTCTTATAGTTACAAGTTGGTAAAGCCCTTAGGATGTGTACTTGACTACCTGGACTATGATGCAGATCATACTAGTGGGGACATGGTAGTCCATAAGTACATCCTTCAAGGTCCCTAGTCGTGGGTGTATCGAGACGGGGCATCGATATACCAGTGTAGACTAGCGTATACGCTTCTCGACCCATGTGATGGGCGATGGATGATCCCATATCCATTGGTGTTTGACATCAGAGATGGTATACGGGTGCTCAGTGGAGACTGGGTACACTGGACGGACTCGCCGAGAACTCCCAGATGGTATTATACCTCACGTCAGATGGCAGTTCTCAGGTGACACTTGTACAGGTTAGTCTGTAGACCCTAGATCGTCATAGAGTCTTGTGTGATTCCCACTGTGCTTTGATCTCCACCTTACCACGTCCATGAGGGCGTGCAAAACGGTGGTCTTTGGGTACAGTCCCGAGTCACATGGAGGCAATGAGCGATAGGAGGGGTTTCGTCTCTCCCGGTATTGGGAGTTGATGTTGCGCTGTGCTCGATTGGCCGTAGCAGGGAAGTCCCTGGCCAGGGCTGATCAGAGATTTGCTGGTAAGTGTTACCAGTAGTTTCTCGACCCGTTGCGAACCTCACATCGGCACGACTTATCGGGTTATTGGGGTCTGACGTTTACCACCCCTAGACTTGATATGCGACATATCAGACGAAGAGACCGGACTGTACGGTTAAGTGTTACTGGTCGGATTCGCAGGAGTGTGAGCGGGCTAGCTCGTCGATCTTCTGATCGCTCAATACCTGGGTGGCCGTTACGTTTAGCAGACCGCTTGCGGCTTGTGGGTGCTTGATATGATCATCATCTGCTACCGGCGTATTGACGAGTCTTTAGAGTCCTACACAGAGGTTTCCTGGCTCAAGCGAAACGAAATAGGAGCGCATATGAGATATGTGCGGGACCGAGAATGATGCGTGTATATGATACCGTATTTGATTCTCGCGATTAATGTTTCGATTGGTTGTATGAGATATGACCTAGTTATCGAATCATTGATTCGATAAATCGATGCATTGAATACTAGTCGGTTATGTGGGACATGACCGGATCATTGAATCAAGTGTTGATTTAATGATTTAATGTATAATTATATATTTGATATATTACTTTGCATTAACTAGTATAGGTTCACTTTAAACGGATTTTCTCACTTGATTTGCACATTGTATATGTGATATGCTTTTGTGCACATATTTGTATCATGTTTGATGATGCATACTCATTTGGTTAAGTGTAAAGGATTAAACCTAGGTTAAGTAAGTAATTAGGGTTTTTATTATCCATTCTTTTCATTTATTTATTTTAGAAAAAGAATGGCATATGAATACAAAATGGTTGCTTTCTTTCTTGAACCTTTGTGAAGCTTCATGAAGCTTTGACCCAAGTGACCAATTTGTCTTCATGCTTAACCCTAACCACTCTTTTAACCTTGGTCAATTCTCTACACCTAACCATGGTTCCCATTATGATAAGTATTGTTTTATTATTCATATTTACAAGACTTATCATAATTCTAGCTTCATCTTCTTCTTCACTTCAAAAAGGAAAAGCTTGATGCCATCAATGGCAACTTCATTTCTAGAGTGAGAAATCCAAATCTAAAGTGAACCCACCTCCTATTTCTTCATCCTCTACCTCTTGCCAAGTGGTTTTGGGTGTTTTCTTCACAAGTTTCACAACTTGGTGAAGTCGGAGCTTGAACTTGTGCAACCTCGACGTAGATCGTCTTTGACATGAAGCCGACGACCTTGCTCGCCCGTTTTTCCGATGAAGCCGACGAATGAGTCTAGAATTCATGATGGACAGCGAGAGCACACCCACGTGGAGCTAAGGAAGTGGGGAACCGGATCTACAAAGGTTGTAGCATCTAACTTTTAGTTAAGTAGTTAACTAGATTCTCTTTTCGCCTAAACATCTAGTCAACGATCCGTGTTAGGGTTTCTCGGCACCAATAATTTTTGAAATTGGCATGGTTGATGCCTTATGAGACTTCATTAGGATGCCTAGGAACCCTACAGTGGTATCAGAGCCTAGCTAGAGCCTTAGGCAAAGTCTAGACGGAGTTTGAAGTCCGAACGAACCCGAAACCCTAATTCCAAGGTGCTCTCTGGAAATTTTCTGAAATTTTGGATTTTTGTCAATTAAAAATATGCAGAAAATTATGCAGGGTCTTATATGAAATACTGTGAAATACAAGGGCCTGATTCAACTTTTCCACCGCGGAACCGCGGCATGAGCTATGCATGCGCGGCGGTTCCGCGGCCGTACTGTCCCCTTGTCTGGTGATTTTTTCACAGTAATTCATGAATTCAGATATTATATTTTCTGGGTATTTTTATTGTGACTCTACAGAAGAGTATTTTAGGGTTTCTTTGGGGATTCAATTATTCGTTCGGGTTATCAGATTTTGTCTATGTGGCTTTCCGGATAACTTTAGAATATGTTAAAAAGTTCGACCGGATTTAAATACCCAACTTTTCCCCTGCCGGAAAAATTCCAAGTGTTGGATTTTTCTGTGGTTTAAACACGTTCTGAGTAGTGCAAGTAACGCGATGGTCCCTCTAGAAGACAACAAACCTTAACTCGATTATGTGACCGTCTTGAACTACCCTTTGAACCTTCGGGTTTGGGGCAGTACGGCGTGCCACATGTGAGGCGTTGGCTTGACCCTTCTACGACTGGACCGTTGGTACTGAGGCATGAAGTGAATGTCTTTGAACCTATTTCATGTGTTGATCGGTGTCGGGAAAACTTGGGTGTTCGAATGTTCGATCGGAAAGTTTAATATATTCTATTTATCCGGAATTGGATACAATAATTGGAATTCATAAACAGTTATGAGATAACTGAATGAATGTTATAAATCTAGCGGTTTAGTTTCACTTGATATTGAAAAGAGTTTTCGATAATGAGACTAAAATGCGGGGTTTATAACTGTTAGGCATGTGATGTCTAAGTATTTCATTTTATTAGGCATGCGATGTCTAAAGAAGTTGCGGATTCCAATTGTTGTAGTTTTACACTTTCTTTTCTGTGACCGTAAGTGTAATATGTGATATCGCCGGTTTCGTTGCTATATGTCAACGACAATTGGGATGGACATATTTACTTACGTTGATGACATGTGATGTTATATGTTGCTGGATATGTTATATTGGATTGTCGTGTTTGAATAGCCGGGGTTTTTTATGTGAGATGAGTGTTTTTCATTTTCATTCATGTAAAAACTTGTATGTAATATTCTTTTATTTGGGGCACTTCCAGGTTGCGGAAGTTGTCACCTTTTGTATATTATTTACTTTTCCGCATTAGGATAGACCCAAGGAGGGGAGCACAAGTAACCGGGTTCTGGGGTCCAGTGGGAGACCAACTCGAGGAGTCGAGTCCGGGTCTCCTAACCCTAGAATTGGCAGGGTTGCTTGCCGCTCTTGTAGGGGTCTAGGGGTGTGGGATTGGCTATTCATCACGACCGTGGAATCCGTGTTTTATACTGGCTCGTATTGAAAACACGGACGTCCTAGCATATCCAATATTTCATATGTTTCTTTTGCTGCGATATCTGTGATGTGATTCTGTGATGGATATAGTATATAGTATATATGATATATTATATAGACGTTACTTATGTTTTACACCCGCGCTAGCCCTGCCCTGCTCTGTCGTTAGTTACCTAACCTAACGGTGCACGAGGGGACATCGAGGCGAATGCGGATGGCATAAGTGTACGTCATATCTATCTGTGATGTTTAGGTATTTAAATGATGGGACTTCATTAATGTGATTAATGAAAGAAAAGAAACCTAAGATGTTGTAGAATCAAATTTTAAATAAAACAGGTAGCTACAGTTCTTGCTTTGCATAGCGGTATATATGATATACCCTGCACCTTATTCGATGAGGAAAGGACCGAGATCCCTTCACCGGGAGTGACTCCTTTAGCAATAACTGGCAGATGCTGCGCACTCGGTTTGCTTTTGATTGCTTTTGACTTTTGCTTTGCACAGTGATATATATGATATATCCCGCACCTCATTCGACGAGGAAAGGGCCGACGATCCCTTCACCGGGAGTGACCCCTTTATCAAAACTAGAAAAGCCTCAAAATCACTCCATTTTAAAACTTCATTTGATTCTACAACGATATCAAGTTCATTACGCAATAGGTTTTCAGAAAAACCTGCCGTAGCCCTCTGTCATTTCAGATAAGAACTGTTTAGTATTCGTGCTGCGTTTGTTGGCCTTTGTCAAGGCGTAGTGTGCGGTAGCTGAATAGTGATTTTCTGCTTATGCATATGATGCAGATTGTTTCAGGGCAGTCGTGCGACCTTGTTGGCCTTTGTCAAGGGCCGTGCGGGTGGGTTTGATTCAATCAAGAAATGACGGGTTGAACTTGACTAGCATCCTATGATTTGTTGGCCTTTGTCAAGGTCATAGGACGCTAGGGGCAAAATATTATCGGGAATTTCAAGTGTTGAAATTTGCAATGAGATTGCATACCTTCTATGAGATAGTTGGATCCCGATACCCACTGCGAGTAAGAGTTACTCCTGGGAGAGTTTTACTCATTACAATTAGCCGATCAAGTAGGTGTCTAGAAAGGTGTTAACGAGGTTACGCCTCTAGGAAAACGAGGTTTACAGTAATTAGGTTCGTGCGAAAGCACGGGGGACCTCCCTCAAAGTACCGACACTGGCCTGGCTGAAAGATTGGCGAACTTGTAGTGTGTAATTAATCCCGGCTAGTCTCTCCTTTTAGGGTTTGAAGGAAGATTTGATAAAAACAGTGGGAGCCATCCTGATTAGATAAGATAATAACCAATCTGATCTTGCACGAGCTTACGCTAAAGTGTTTTCTTCTCTCTCTCTCCAGGTAGCGACCATTTCATGCCTTAATAAAGATAATAATATGGATGTATTGACCGAACCCGCATGTTATACTGTGCTGGGGAACGTTGGTTCCGTTCTTACCTATAAGAATTATAGGACTGAACAGGATATAGGGGAATACCAGGATTCCCATGCCACCCGAATGAAGAAAGTACATGTTGATGCATTTTCTTCGGGTGTGTTCGTTACAGAGAACTGTTTCTCCATTTGCTCCACGTCCTGGGTATTAGATACCGGGTCAGGATCCCATATATGTAACCAGTTACATGGGCTTAGAAAAGGTAGAGAACTTGGAGAAGGTGATAAAGACATTAGAGTTGGAAATGGTGCAATTGTTGCAGCTAAGACTGTCGGGGAATATCACCTTGTATTACCAACTGGTAATACATTGGTTCTGAACGAATGCTATTACATGCCGAACCTGATATGCAACATTATATCGGTTTCTTTATTAAGTAAAGAGGGATACAATTTTGTATTACAGGATAATGTTATGAACATTTTCCATAACCAAAAGTTGGTTGGATCAGGCACGCTGTGCAATGGCATTTATGTTCTAAATCAATCAACAGTTCTGAGCATAACTAACACACACAAGAGGAAGAGTTCAGAACTGAACGAATCCTTCTTGTGGCATTGTAGACTGGGTCACATCAATGCGACACGACTAGCTAAGTTGCATAAAGATGGATATTTAAATCCGTTTGAATTTTCATCTTATGACACTTGCCAGTCATGTCTCAAAGGCAAGATGACCAAAACTCCGTTTACGGGACACGGAGAAAGAGTTACCGAACTCTTGGGACTGATACATAGTGATGTATGCGGTCCCATGTCTACACATGCCAGGGATGGTTCTTCGTACTTCATTACATTCACTGACGATCTCTCTAGGTTTGGGTATGTGTTCCTGATGAAACACAAATCAGAAGCTTTTGAGAAATTTAGGGAATATAAACAAGAAGTTGAGAACCAAACTGGAAAAAGTATTAAAATCCTACGATCTGATCGAGGAGGAGAATACGTAAGCAATGAATTCCTGGACTTCCTAAAAGAGAATGGGATTCTCTCTCAGCTTACTCCTCCTTATACACCACAGCACAACGGTGTATCGGAGCGGAGAAATCGCACCCTATTAGATATGGTGCGCTCTATGATGAGTACAGCTGAGTTACCTATTTCCTTCTGGGGTTATGCGCTGGAGACAGCAGCATACCTATTGAATCAAGTTCCATCTAAATCTGTACCTACCACACCATATGAGATATGGAGTGGGAAGAGACCATGTCTTAAACGAGTTAAGATATGGGGTTGCCCGGCCTATGTCAAAAGGCAAAATCCGGACAAACTCGAGGCACGGTCAGTTCTATGTAAGTTTGTGGGATATCCCAAACATTCACATGGATATCTTTTCTACCATACAGAGGAACAAAAGGTGTTTGTTTCTCGACATGCCACCTTTTTAGAAAAGGAATTTCATGCAAAAGAAATTAGTGGGGATATGGTAGAACTGGAAGAAATTCCGGCTACACAAACTCAAACTGAAGATTTAGTGGAACAAGAGGATTCAGTAGCTCCCAATGAACCCCAGCCTCTCCGCCGATCTAGCAGGGTTCCTCGCCAACCTGAGAGATACTACGGTTTTCTCATGGATGGTGGGAGCGAGGATTGCATCATGGAGGATGATGACCCAACTAGCTTCGAGCAGGCCATCACGAGTAGGGACTCAGTGAAATGGCTGGATGCAATGTGGTCCGAGATGGAATCCATGTACACCAACAAAGTATGGACTTTGGAAGTTGCTCCTGAAGGGGTAAAACCCATTGGGAGCAAGTGGATCTTCAAGAAGAAACTTGGTGTAGATGGGAAAGTGGAGACTTTCAAAGCTAGACTTGTAGCAAAAGGTTTTCGTCAAAGACCAGGTGTGGACTATGACGAAACCTTTTCTCCAGTGGCTATGCTTAAATCCATCCGGATCATGCTTGCCATCGCTGCATATCATGACTACGAAATCTGGCAAATGGATGTTAAGACCGCCTTTCTAAATGGTGATTTAGAAGAGTGCGTGTACATGACTCAGCCGGAGGGCTTCGTAGATAGTGGGAGCAGCGGGAAGGTGTGCAAGCTGCTTAAATCCATTTATGGATTAAAGCAAGCATCGCGGAGTTGGAACATCTGCTTTGATGTCGTTATCAAAGAGTTTGATTTCGACAAAAACCCAGATGAACCTTGTATCTACAAGAAGGTGGCAGGGAGTAAGGTTGTCTTCCTCGTATTGTACGTGGACGACATACTCTTGATAGGAAATGATATTCCTATGCTGCAATCGGTCAAGCTCTTCTTATCACAGAGATTCTCAATGAAAGATCTTGGTGATGCCTCCTGCATATTGGGAATCAGGATCTATAGAGATAGATCCAAACGGATATTGGGATTGTCCCAATCCAGGTACATTGACACCATACTAAAGAGGTTTAGTATGGAAGAATCCAAGCGTGGGAACCTACCCATGATCTCTGGAGTCACTCTCTCCAAAAAGATGTCTCCCAAGACTGATTTGGAGAGAGCTCGCATGCAAGGGATACCCTATGCTTCGGCTGTAGGCTCTATCATGTATGCGATGCTATGTACCAGACCCGATGTTGCATACTCACTAAGTGTAGTGAGCAGGTATCAAGCTGATCCTGGAGAGAGTCACTGGACAGCTGTGAAGAGCATTCTCAAGTACTTACGAAGGACTAAAGAGATGCTCTTGGTGTATGGTAGTGGAGAACTCCAAGTGGAGTCCTTTACCGATTCCAGCTTCCAGAGTGATAAGGACGACTCTAAGTCGCAGTCGGGTTTTGTCTTTACCCTTTACGGAGGGGCGGTTAGCTGGAAGAGTTCCAAGCAGGAAACCGTGGCAGTCTCGACGATGGAGGCTGAATACATCGCTGCCAACGATGCTGCCAAAGAGGCTGTCTGGATCAAGAAGTTTATTACTGAACTTGGTGTGGTTCCATCCATTGAGCATCCAATACCTTTGTATTGCGATAACAATGGAGCAGTGGCTTTGGCCAAGGAACCCAGGTCCCATCAGCGATCCAGGCATATTCTGAGGCGGTATCACCTGATCCGGGAGATAGTTGATCACCGGGAGATCGAGGTCAGGAGGGTTGACACGAAGAACAACACGGCGGATCCACTCACGAAGGCCATTCCCCAGATACAGTTTGAGAGACTCTTCGGGATGCTCGGTATGCGATACTACAGCAGCTGGCCCTAGTGCAAGTGGGAGATTGTTAGTTGTATGTATGCCCTAGAGGCCAGTATTGTACAGATGATGTATATTATATTGGATGCTTGGACATATATAGAGATGACTTTCTTGCTCGATATGATAGTATGCTATCTAGTTGCTCTTTATCTTAACATGTATACTAGTCTCTTTATACTGTCTTATAGTTACATGTTGGTAAAGCCCTTAGGATGTGTACTTGACTACCTGGACTATGATGCAGATCATACTAGTGGGGACATGGTAGTCCATAAGTACATCCTTCAAGGTCCCTAGTCGTGGGTGTATCGAGACGGGGCATCGATATACCAGTGTAGACTAGCGTATACGCTTCTCGACCCATGTGATGGGCGATGGATGATCCCATATCCATTGGTGTTTGACATCAGAGATGGTATACGGGTGCTCAGTGGAGACTGGGTACACTGGACGGACTCGCCGAGAACTCTCAGATGGTATTATACCTCACGTCAGATGGCAGTTCTCAGGTGACACTTGTACAGGTTAGTCTGTAGACCCGAGATCGTCATAGAGTCTTGTGTGATTCCCACTGTGCTTTGATCTCCACCTTACCACGTCCATGAGGGCGTGCAAACGGTGGTCTTTGGGTACAGTCCCGAGTCACATGGAGGCAATGAGCGATAGGAGGGGTTTCGTCTCTCCCGGTATTGGGAGTTGATGTTGCGCTGTGCTCGATTGGCCGTAGCAGGGAAGTCCCTGGCCAGGGCTGATCAGAGATTTGCTGGTAAGTGTTACCAGTAGTTTCTCGACCCGTTGCGAACCTCACATCGGCACGACTTATCGGGTTATTGGGGTCTGACGTTTACCACCCCTAGACTTGATATGCGACATATCAGACGAAGATATCGGACTGTACGGTTAAGTGTTACTGGTCGGATTCGCAGGAGTGTGAGCGGGCTAGCTCGTCGATCTTCTGATCGCTCAATACCCGGGTGGCCGTTACGTTTAGCAGACCGCTTGCGGCTTGTGGGTGCTTGATATGATCATCATCTGCTATCGGCGTATTGACGAGTCTTTAGAGTCCTACACAGAGGTTTCCTGGCTCAAGCGAAACGAAATAGGAGCGCATATGAGATATGTGCGGGACCGAGAATGATGCGTGTATATGATACCGTATTTGATTCTCGCGATTAATGTTTCGATTGGTTGTATGAGATATGACCTAGTTATCGAATCATTGATTCGATAAATCGATGCATTGAATACTAGTCGGTTATGTGCGACATGACCGGATCATTGAATCAAGTGTTGATTTAATGATTTAATGTATAATTATATATTTGATATATTACTTTGCATTAACTAGTATAGGTTCACTTTAAACGGATTTTCTCACTTGATTTGCACATTGTATATGTGATATGCTTTTGTGCACATATTTGTATCATGTTTGATGATGCATTCTCATTTGGTTAAGTGTAAAGGATTAAACCTAGGTTAAGTAAGTAATTAGGGTTTTTATTATCCATTCTTTTCATTTATTTATTTTAGAAAAAGAATGGCATATGAATACAAAATGGTTGCTTTCTTTCTTGAACCTTTGTGAAGCTTCATGAAGCTTTGACCCAAGTGACCAATTTGTCTTCATGCTTAACCCTAACCACTCTTTTAACCTTGGTCAATTCTCTACACCTAACCATGGTTCCCATTATGATAAGTATTGTTTTATTATTCATATTTACAAGACTTATCATAATTCTAGCTTCATCTTCTTCTTCACTTCAAAAAGGAAAAGCTTGATGCCATCAATGGCAACTTCATTTCTAGAGTGAGAAATCCAAATCTAAAGTGAACCCACCTCCTATTTCTTCATCCTCTACCTCTTACCAAGTGGTTTTGGGTGTTTTCTTCACAAGTTTCACAACTTGGTGAAGTCGGAGCTTGAACTTGTGCAACCTCGACGTAGATCGTCTTTGACACGAAGCCGACGATCTTGCTCGCCCGTTTTTCCGATGAAGCCGACGAATGAGTCTAGGATTCGTGATGGACAGCGAGAGCACACCCACGTAGAGCTAAGGAAGTGGGGAACCGGATCTACAAAGATTGTAGCATCTAACTTTTAGTTAAGTTGTTAACTAGATTCTCTTTTCGCTTAAACATCTAGTCAACGATCCGTGTTAGGGTTTCTCGGCACCAATAATTTTTGAAATTGGCATGGTTGATGCCTTGTGAGACTTCATTAGGATGCCTAGGAACCCTACATACTATTCATGTTGTATCCCGTTTGGGGGCCAGTATTTACAAAGGAGACTCTGCCGAAAGTTTCAGGAAATATTTGATGTTTTAAAAAAAATGCATAATTCGGCTTATGCTATTAAAACTATTTGATTTAAATTGGTTTTCCTTCACTCTACTACTTTTCTTGGTTTTGGATTTCTGGGTTTTCGGCTTACTTAGATTACGTACGCCTCGAGACGTTTCGTAGTCTAAGTGCCAGTCATGTTCCGTACTTTTGGGTCGTGACAAAGTTGGTATCAGAGCGTTAGGTTTTACCTTCGGAGCGTAGGATGACCCTTGGTTGATGGAATAGGTGACTAAAGTAGAGTGACGTGCTGTGGGTATGTTCCGCGGCATACTTACGATACGCTACTCCACTTAAGGAGCCTTAGGATATACATTTCTTTGCTCAGTATCATATTCATTCCTGATCTAGCCTCATCGGTACCAGTTATGGTTTTGCTGCCACGATTACGGGCAGAGAGAGCTACGGCTAGAGTTGCGGTCAGCATAAGCTCATCAAGAACAAGGACTGACCAGGGCATGATTCCGGCGACATACGATTGCAGAGATGTGTCTTTTTATTGTGCTTTCGCGCCACGAGTGTTGGGTGGATTGCTGTATGAGATTACTCAGATGTGCAGATCAGCCCCAGAGGATTGAGCCAATGACAGAGGCCAACCAGATTTTGATGACCGTTGGTGTATTGCATACTCATGATGATTGAGGCACTGTTCAACGTGCGGACGTGTGAGCCAGTTGCTGCTGCGAACAACGGGATATCGCCCTAGATGTTGGAGCTATTGCAGTACGAGGTTGTACTAAGACATGATAGAAGGTCGCTAGTCACCGAGGATGAATGACTAGGACATGTGGTTCGTTCGCTACCCCGATGCGAGGTCATCAGATAGATTGATTCCCGCTAGAGACGACTTCACGCGGAGACGTTGAGAGTCGACATAGACGATCGAATGCCAGCAACCTATTAGTCCAAGTTTAAAGTATTCGGAAAGACATGCAGGCAATTATATGGACTCTCTAGAAGAATGAAACCCTAACTCGACTTAATGACCGTGTGAAAGCCTTTGAACCTTAGGGTTTGCGGCAGTTCCACGGCGCCATTAGTGAGGCTTGGGTTTGCCCTTCTACGGCTGGACCATCGATGCTGTGGTACGTACTCGATACTATTAAACTGTACCCAAGATGTTGAGCTCTTGGGGGATTATGAGGTTTTGATGAATCGATCGGATGGTTCGACTTCATCCGGATGCTAGGTGGTGAGATGCATTTCTTGGGAGACTCCAGATACGAGGATAGCCGTTGGAGCTCAGTCCATGCAGCCATGTCTAGACGAGTCCGAAGCAGTCGACATTAGAGAAAAGTGGAGTAAAGAGGTCCGTACAAGATCTGGATAAGATGACGTTCCACTCCGCCGACATCAGAGATGTGATACGCATGCCGAGGCATTGTGCTGGATATATCTTCCAAAAGGAGTCGCGATGAGTATGCAGCCGTTCCGGAATAAGAAACAGATATAGTAAAGGACGATGACTTCCGGACAGTTCGGCAGAGACGAGATTTGGTAGAGATCTCGACAGGACCTTTCTGGGACAAATTACGAGAAGACTTGAACCCAGGAGTGGTCATGTTACGCACACCGGTAGGCCAGAGTTCAGGATCGTCGACGAGACATGCTATGAGTGACCACGACAGTTGGCCAGAGATTCTTGGAGGATGTGCTTGAGCAGGACTATTCCGCCATACTTGATTTTGGTATTTTGAGCGATCTATTCGCATGATTGATTTTGATGATTGAGTTTCATGATATTTGTTTTCATGGACCACGGTTGCACTTACTGAATATTTACGATTTTTGCATAGTGGTTGCACTTGATATCGTTTTCGTGCCTTGGTTTCTCACATTTATGATTTTATTGGTTTCATATAGTTGAGTTGATTTTGTGCGTATGTATGCACACGATTTGGTTTTTGCACTCGGTATAGTTCATATATGCTTGTAGTGCAGTGTTACGTATGTTGTGCATTTAGATGCACTGGACTTCGATTTCGATTGTGGTGTTCGATATTTGTTTTGTGCACCTTGTGCACCTGATTGGATTTTGCGCATGTTCGGCGCTTGATATCGGATTTCATGATTTCATGCACAATGGATGCACCTGATTTGGATTTTCGCGCATGATTGAGCGCATGTTTTGAGATACGATTTTGGTGCACACCAGATGCACTAAATCGAGATTCTTCGTGCATGTTAGATGCATCCGTTTTGCTGTCAGGCACTCACGTTGCCTATGACAGATGTTTTGTGCACACCCGATGCACTTAGATCTTGTTTCTGTGCATATGTTGGCACATATATGGATTTTGATTTCCGTACGCATCAGACACACGTAATATTCGTATGCATATTTTAGGATTGATTTCTTATAGAGCAGTACGTTTTTATGATATTTGCTATGTGTTTTCGTACTGAGCAGGACTAGTCAGAGGACAGTACCTGAATGTATTTTGCATGCATTGATAGCTATCGAAGGGAATTCCAAAAAGCGAGCTATAGTCTCAGTATTTACCTACGTGTCTGATATGACACGAAACGTTTAAAACAAGAAAACCCTTCCAAATTGTTTCCTAAAATGGCAGAACGTACAGTTCAAACAAAAGGTATATATGTATATGATTATTTTCTTATGATAGACGTCCGCCACTGTGCAGTGTTATGCGCATTGCACAGCGACTTTAAGAGATTTGGCATGCATTCCCTTCAAATATTTACATATATAGATTTGATATTTACGTGTATAGTTTCGAGTTATATCATATTGGTTTTGTATTGGATTTTACATTGTGTCTTTACCATGACTCCGATAATTGCGGGATGCTTGACGGAGTTTTGATTTTGAGTTATATGCTCATTTTTCATGCGCATGCGTTGCGCTACGATTTGTTTTATGTATTTACGATTTCGGAGCCCCGACGACTTGATGGTTTTGGCTTAGATGTTTTAGTATTTGGAGGGAGTTTTAATTTAAATTTGGGGACCGAATTTCTTTAAGGGGGGAAGATTGTAACGTTTTGAAAATCGTTTCGGTGGAATTTCGGAAAATCGGTAAAATAAGGCGAGTTTTCTGTAAAAAGTCAAAATACAAATATCTTTATTATAAAAATTAAATATACATATTCTAGCTATGTAATTGCTAGTATTTGGTGTTTATTGAGCCACTGGTGAAATTTAAAATTTTCTGAAAAAAAATTATTTTAATATTATTTTAAACCGTCACTAATAGATTTAATTAGGGAAAATTACAAATTGGAATGGGTTGATATAAATTTTATAATTCTTGGCACATTAAACAAAATTTTAAAATATTGTTTCTGAAACGAAATTGTTTGCCAAAACGGTTTAGAAATTATTGAAGAAAAAAGGCTTTTTTTAGTGAATTTAGTGTAAATGGATGTTTGGGGTATAGTATTTATCATTTTTCATCACCCCACACCCATACCCACACTCACACACCCCCATTTTTCCTTCCACATGGCTGAATTCAGCAGCCCCCCCCTCAATTGTCCCCACTTGTGTTGCAAAAGAAAAGAAAAGAGAATGATAGAAGTAAAAGGTGGACTTTTGACCCCATTCTCTCTCCAATCACCTCACACTCTCTTCTCCTCCCCATTTGGCCGAGCCCACTGCTGATTTTAGCAGCCCCTCCCCTCTCTTTCCCTCATCTCATCTCTTCTCCAAAAATCCTCAAAAAAATTGCCAAAAATCAAAGTAAAACCTCACCAAAATCAAAATCCGACTCCTACCCATTTCTCATTAGCCAAAATTTCATGGATCTAGGGAACAAAATTTCAATTTGGGAGGCTATGTGTGCTTGTGGATCTTCAAAATTATTGCGTATAAATTCCAACCCTTTTTGCTTAATTTGTTAGTTAATTTCTTAAAGCTAATTAATTAAGTGATTAATTAGGTTTTAGATGAGTTTAATTGCATGATTAAGGAATTCAAGTTAGGGTTTTGTTGTGAATTTGCGTTGTGATAAATTGTGCATGGTTATGTGATGTGGATTAACATCTAAAGTATTGTAGAAAACTAATCTAGTTGTTAATTACAAACCATTACTTATAAAATGCCCTAATTAAGTTATT
Organism: Agapanthus africanus; assembly: GCA_030015575.1. Lineage (NCBI taxonomy): Eukaryota > Viridiplantae > Streptophyta > Magnoliopsida > Asparagales > Amaryllidaceae > Agapanthus > Agapanthus africanus. The sequence continues at coordinate 563,996,942 of CM057337.1, read as the reverse complement.
TTGCTAACTAGGGATTTTGGAAAATTATGAAATGCTTTAGGTTAAAATATAATTATGGTTTCATGTCATTATTAATATTATATCGAGTGGTTTAATGCCTTTAGTTCATGAAAATCCATGTTAAATTGTTGTTTGTGTATTTTTGCTATAAAATTGTTAAAATTGGGTATTTTGTAAACTAGAATTTTGGGGTCAATGGAATTTAATGAGATTAAATTATGGGAATTGTTTTTATGACTTATTTAAGATATTTAATAAGTATTATGGCCGCTAGATTTGTTTAAACGTCGAGTTTTGTACTAAAACGGGTAGTTTTTGCTTGCTAGATTTTCGGAAAAATGGCTTTTAAGATGAATTTGTGGTTTTTGTGAATTCTAACCTATTTTATATTATAATTAGTGTTCGTGAATGCGCAAATGAGAGTGTTTGGATTTTTCTCGATGGTTTGAAGTTTTTACATCGATATCGAGGGTTGGTTTGGCTGTTCTTGCCTGCGTAGGCGATAGGTTTTGACCTATGCGTGATACGCGTGCCGATTTGATTTTCGTATGCCGTTTCGATTTTGAATTTGGTTTTAATGCGATACGGTGCGTTATGATATGTAGGTACCCCATGTGGACTTCGAGACGACAAGCAAGCGCGTGGCGACGTCGGCACCGGCGAGCGAGGACCAGGTGAGTAGATTTATATCTACGGGGAGAAGTCGGGTGGATGGCGTATAGCACCCCCGCAGTCCGTGGTGATGTATACGAATACGTATACACACATATATATTGATTATTTATTATTGAGGTTATTGATGATAAAGATAGATTTTAGGTGTGAATGGATAGGTTTAGTGTTGCGAGACCCTAGAGTAGAGGTTGCACCACATTTACACACACACCCATACTTGCATACATTCTTCTTTATATGTGCTTATATGGGGTTATATAGTTATGTGTTCACATGGGTATGGGACTATGTGTTCATATACTGGATTTGAGGATAATACTTGGGATCTGAGATGTGTCGATGAGATTTGATTTGAGGCCGTGAGATCGGTGATTTGGCAGGGTTCGTATTTGAGATACGACATGACGTTGTTGCGGGTCCTTTGACGTAGTGTTTCACACACGTGCATGCATACGTAGGTGGTATCAGTATTGTACTAGACGTAGGTCAGTACCCCGATCATGATATTTAATAAAGAGGATACCAGATGAATAGTATGATGAATGTGATATTAACCCGTACCCAGATTTGGGATGCCGTACGATGGATTTACGTACGAGCTATATATTGATGATTGATCCGCACCCTTGACTTGGGATGTCTAACTATAGATATGGTATCGGAAATGATATTATTGAGGCGGGATCACCGACTATACATATACATGTATGTATATGTATCGACTCAGATGATAGGCGGTTTCCTTACCTGTAGTTCAGCTTGTTAGTTCAGCCGTATAGTTTAGTGTAGTTGTTAGATTAGATTAGACTCCTACCTATTTCAAAAACTAGCGGATCGTGGGTATTTTAAAAGACAGGTCAAGAGATCTACAGATATTTCAAAAGACGTATCCTTTCTTAAAACCACCGTAGCCCTTATTTTCAAAACCCCACGATTCGTGTTATTTCAAATGGCACCATTGTTTAATATTTAGTTCCTGGTCATTATGGTTGCTCGCTCCGCATCGCATACTTACATTGTTATTTCATATTGCATTGTTGATATTATGCTGTTAGGACACCAGCACCATTACCGATGATGCGTATGTACCACGTACACTTACTTGCCGGCTCACACACATCTTCATCGGTAATTGTCATGTCATGTACACCTTAGAAAATATTATGGCTTAACTTAGCTTGATAGCTAGTAGTTTGACATGATATTAGTATACTTACCTTATATGCCAGCTTAGATATTGTAGTTATTACTTATCACTTTATGCATACTGTTATTCATTGTTATGCCGTATTCATGGATTCTCATGCCTATATTCATGGTTTTACATGCTATTGATGATTTGGATTCGCATTTCCATGAGATTTTCTGGATATGGGGGAAAACCGCAAAACTTGTATAAGTTGCTTTCCTCTCTTTTAAATAAAAAGTGCGGTTTTCCCATGATGTATGAGTCGTCCACCATGAGTTTGCTGATGGATTTTGAGACCCGATTCGAGGAGTTGGATGAACCGTTTCGGGTACATGGTGGGCCCGGTGCAGTACCCCGGGGCGAGAAGGCCGTGTTGTAGACGTTGAGCCTAGCAGGGAAGCACTACCGACCGGTGATTTTACCCGACGCGTCGGATATCCGGAGGATACCGTCGTGGTCTTGAGATTGATGGTAGGGGCCGGTCAGGACTGACGGCGCCCTAGATAGTGAGATTGATACTGAGATTTTGAGATATTGAGGTACTGAGATTTGATGATACAGGCCAGTCCGGATAGCCGGAGCCTCGGATTTTTGAGACATTGGGATTTATGTTTTGTGTCGATGCTAGACACTGTTTATGCTGATTTCATTTATGATACCTCGCTTTAAAAATAAAGTAATCTCACAAAGTTATGAAAGCAGTTTCTTCAGTACATGTATTCTGTTTTCATGCATTCCTACATCATCCATATGATATATTGCTATCTGAGGCACTGACACGAGCACTTGGTATTACTGTTGTTTAGTGGTATACCCTAACCATGGTTATAGGTTGCTGGTTATATTTTGAGGATATATTATGATCGTTGACCTAGGTTTGCATTGTTCATGCGGTTTCTGTTCGTAGATGTTTTTCTACTCACAAGTTGGCAACTCACCCCCGTTGTGCCACAGTTCCTTGTAGGTTTTGCCGTACAGGTTTCATTACGGCTTTGCTGGCACTGCTTCTTTCGGGTGACTTACTAGTAGGTGGGTTTATTGGTATCGTACCCATCATATTACCTTGTATAATATTATTCAGTTGTATCTAGTAAATTCCATCAACCAAACATGTATTTATTTCAGAGATAGAGACCAGTGATGTTATTCTTTCAACCTTAGAGTCGCGCGTTATATTTCTGTGAATTTCTGGTGGTTTTGAGTTTCCTTTTGAGTTTTTGATCCTCGCCCTTGGCGTTGTATATTATATTACTTGTGTGGTTGTGAACGTCAATTGACGAAGAGCTAACTCCCGCTTGGAGATGCCTTTTATTGATTTTGTATACTATTCATGTTGTATCCCGTTTGGGGGCCAGTATTTATAAAGGAGACTCTGCCGAAATTTTCAGGAAATATTTGATGTTTTAAAAAAAACGCATAATTCGGCTTATGCTATTAAAACTACTTGATTTAAATTGGTTTTCCTTCACTCTACTACTTTTCTTGGTTTTGGATTTCTGGGTTTTCGGCTTACTTAGGTTACGTACGCCTCGAGACGTTTCGTAGTCTAAGTGCCGGTCATGTTCCGTACTTTCGGGTCGTGACAATATTTAAGATAATGGTTTGGGTTTTATTTATTTTGGTAAAACAAAATGGTGGCTTTCTTTGTCTTGGCTTGAAGTTTCATGAAGCTTTTAAGAATCTTTGACAAAATCCACTCATTTTGTTTTGCATAAGATTTTCATTAACCAAATCATTACCTCAAACTATGGTTTAGTCTCTACAAAGGTAAACTCACCCATGGTTGCATTATGATAGACTTCACTTGATTATTCTTTTTAGATAATTCATTATCATTATTCTTTTCTTTCTTCTTCTTCTTCAAGAAGAAGAAATGCTTGCTAGAAATTTTTCAAGTGAAGAAATAGAGTGAGAAATCCAAATCCAAAGTGAACCCACTTCCTATTTCACCATCCTCTACTACTTGCCATTTAGTTTAAGGTGTTATCTTCACAAAGTTCTTGACCTAGTGAAGATGGAGCTTGAGTTTGAGTCTCCTCGATGTAGATCATCTTCGGCCTCGAAGTCAACGACCTAGCCCGCTCATTTCTCCGAGGAAACCATCACTCGAGTCCGGGATCTCGATGATCGCAGCGAAGGGACGTCAACACGGAGCTTTAGAAGTGAAGGACCGGACTACAAAGGTCGTAATCCCTTTCACTTAGTGTTAAAGAGTTTAACATGCTTGTTTTCGCCTAATCTCTAGTTTAAAGATCTTGTTTAGGGTTGTTCGGCACGGCTAAATTTTAAATCGGGCATGGTAGATGCCTTGCAGAACCTCGTTAGAGTGCCTAGTAACCCTACAATGTGCACATATTTAATCGGACACCTGTATGTATCAACATACCTCATGTACACCATATCGCCTGAACCGTGAAAACCCTCTGTGTGGGACTCTAAAGACTCGTCAATACTCTGGCAGTGGGATTAACTACAAGCACGTCAGCGGCACTAGCTGTACGTAACGGCTACCCAGGTATTGAGCGAAAGGGAGGCCGACGAGCAAACTCATCCTGAACCCCTACTGAGCCTGTCAGTGACAATATCCGTACAGTCCGGTCTGTTCGTCTAAAAGTATCGCATATCGAGTCTAAGGGGGTGGATTAAGTCAGACCCCTAACAACGCGACATTTAGTGTCGGTATGAAACCCCATCACCACCTGAGAAACTATCGATTCTGGATCGATAATTCTCGTCCACCGTGGCCATGGATTTATGGTGATGGCCATCCGTACACAACGCGACATCAACCCCCAATACCGGGAGAGACGAACCCCGACGATCTAATCACTGCCTCCATGTGGCTCGGGACTGTACCCAACTAAAACCTGTTTGCACGACTCCTTTGAGCCGTGGTAGGGTAGTAATCAAAGCACAGTGGGAACTCACACGAGAAAAATGACGATCTCAGGTCGACAGACTAACCTGTACACATGTCACCAGGGAACTGCTATCTGACAATAGGTATAATACCAACTAGCAGCTTCCCGGCGAGTCCGTCCAGTGTACTCATAACACAATGAGTACCTGTATACAATCTTAGGTGAACAAACTAATACCAATGACTTGTGAGACCTGACCACCGCCCCTCGTCGGGGTCTCGATAAGTATACACTAGTCTACACTGGAGTATCGATGCCCGGTTTCGATACTCCTACGACTAGGGACATTTAAGGATGTGCTTATAGACCCCAGCTCTCACATATATGATCGCCATCATAATGCTGGCAGTCAAGCAAGAATCCCATGGGCTCTATCAACATGTATATGATGATAAAGACAAACCAAATAGCATAATATCATCTTGAGTATGACTGCTTTATCGGTATAGGTCCTCACTCAATCATCATAATCACAAGTCCGCGACTATGATAATTGCCTTGAGGGCACTATAGCCAACACGAACCCTGCCGTAAAACCATACGGCTTCTAAATCGTTTCGCCAGAAGCAGGGAAACCCTCTGTCTGGGACTCTAAACACTCGATGGTATGCTGGTAGTGGGTTTAACCAAAAGTCCGTCAGCAGTACTAACTGAACGTAACGGCTACCAAGGTATCTGTCGATAAGAAGGCCGATGAGTAAACTCATCCGAACTCCTACTAAGCCTATCTATGAAAATTTCCATATAGTCCGGTTTGTTCGTCTAAGATACTCGCATATCGGGCCTAGGGGATGGTAACCGTCAGACCCCTGATAGCGCAATAAGTCATGCCAGGGTAGAGCCCATTACACCCTGAGAAACTACTGGAGTACCTATCAGTAAATCTCGCTTACCCTGGCCAGAGACTTTGTGTAATGGCTTTCTGAACACAGCGAGATATCAACCCCCAATACCGGGAGAGACGAATCCTATCTAACCGCTACTGCCTCCAAGTGCTTCGGGACTGCACCCAACTACTACCTGTTTGCATGACTCCTTTGAGCCGTGGTAGGGTAGTAATCTAAATACAGTGGGAATACACTCAAGCCGAATAGTGATGTCAAGTCAACGGACTAACCTGTACTCATGCCATCCGGGAACTGCTACCAGTCAACAGGTATAATACCAACCAGCAGTTCCCATCGAGTCTATCCAGTATAACTCATAACCCAATGGGTACCTATATACTATCTCCGGTACGACATACCAATAGATGTAGAACAGACCATCTCCCCTGCTGGATGAGAAGCGTATACACTAGTCTACTCTGGAGTATCGATGACACATCTCGATAATCCTACGACTAGGGACCTGTATAAGGATGAGCTTATAGACAACCCAGTCCCCACTAGTATGACTGCCATCAAAACACTGGTAGTAAAGCAAAGATCCTAGGGGCTCTACCAATATGTATTAGCGATATGCTAAAAGAAACATATACACATATTGAGGTAGAATCAAACCAAGTAGCATACTACCATTTTGAGCAAGACTGTTATTATATCTGTGAATATCCCAATCTTCCAAAATGCAATATACAATATAGTACTATACAATAATGTCCTCTAGGACATATATCACTAACATGGCCTAGGGTTGGAAATAAGCGCACGTAGCGGAAGGACAAGGGGCACTAGGAATGGATTTAGCATTGGAAAGCTTGCTTAAACTCGCAAATTTCATTCATATGTCCTCCTAATCCCCGTTACTTTCTATTATCCCAACATCATTGTAAGAATGGCAAAAGAAAAGCACAATACTAATCCTACCTCTATTAACCAAGCTTAGCCCTAACAAGTTTACTTGAACATAAATACGAACACGTACGATAGAATTGAACATAAGCATATACATTCTTGAATTGACTCGTCTAAAACAAGAACGGACAAACAACCATCTCACTGCGAACAACCCATGCTCAATCGGCTAGCGGCAAAGCGACATCGTCTTGATTGCGGTAAGTAGAACAAATAGAACAAGTAGAACGCGAAACTCTGTATCAATCAAATGGTGTCGTTGCCAGGAAGACGGTAACATATTTCTTTCTTGTTATTCAGGTTAAATTTTTTTTGTATATATATAAAAAAAAGTACATAAATACAATAAAAACCATCTTGTTATTTTTAATACTTTTGTGCAAGTGTGCAGACAAATATGGAGAAACTACAGTAATCAAATCAAGAAACAGAGGCTTCTTTACTGAAGTACAGAACAAGGGGAGTACACAAAGAAAAATTGAAGCCCAAACTCAACATTACAACCGTGGAACCGCGGTCAAAGCTTGGGAACCACGGCGGTTCCGCGGTCATTCCTAAGCTTCTGAGCCTAAATTTTTTTTTTACTTTCTCTTCTTCTCTAGAAACCTATGTAAACTCCAATGAATTATATTTTCTATAGGTTTCTTTGCACAGATTGTGCTGCCGCCAAGTAAAATTTTTATTGTTTTAGATTTTGTTTGTTTAACGCTTTGCATATAATAATATGGACATTAAGGGGCTATAACACCAATTAAGATTGGGTGGTGATTTCATCACCCTTCCTAAGACCCCATAAATCACAAAAAGCATATGTATTACCTTGAGTTAATAAAAAATATCTAGACCAAAGCTATAAGAACTTGTCGCGCTCATTTAGGACAAGTGAAGGTTGCGGGGAACCAATCGTTTATCTAAACTTGATTTTGTAGTGCGTAAGCTAGACAAGTGAGGAGGTAATTTTAAAAGGCCCGTCTCACGCCGTGAGCGGAACCCACCTTACCTCACTTGTGCTTACCTGGCCACAATTGGCAGTGAAGAGACGATTCGAAGGTTATCCTGCAACTAATCGCTTGGAAGTATAGGAGCGGTCTAATTAGACTTTGAAGACTCTAGCTCTAGGTGTTGTTAGTGTATATTATGATTGCGATTGAGCATATGTAAAGTTTAGGCCCACAATTCCATTTTTTTTCTAAAACCAAACAAACAATTTCAAAAACTCCAAAAACAAAAATTTATATATAAAAAATAAAAAAAATTCAAAAAAAAAAATCAAAAATTTTTAAAAATCCACCCACCTCCTTACCTTTCACTCTTCTCATAACATGGGTACTCCAAAACGATCAACTCTTGCTGAACTTTGGTACCCAAAACCAGACATTTCTTCTTATAGTTCTTGTTTTGGTAGAACTTCGAACGATCCATCGATACACAAAATTTCTTTGAGAGATCAAATAAACGCGTCTAGGACCAACAATTGGACACCTCACTCCACTTTGTATCAACCATATCAAATTTTCACACCTTCTCATGTTGATACCCCTTTTGAGTGTCATGTTGCGACTCCAAAATGAAGGGTTGCCTATGACGGCAGCAAGGTTTCGGGAGGTTTCGTCCATGCCAAATTCAAATTTTTCCGTTTTAGCTAACCCTAACTAGAATCGTTTACTAGAAATAATACGGAATAATATATGCAAACACTTTGCAATCTAAGTGAGCAAGGAATAAAAACTTTGTAGACCGGTCCTTCACTTCAATAGCTCCGTTTAGTAGTCCCCTTCGTTGAGATCGTGAACTCCGGACTCTAGTGAGGCTCCGATGAAGAAACGAACATGCTTGCTTCGAAGACATTGAGGCCGAAGATGATCTACGTCGGGGAGACACTAACCCAAGCTATTTCTTCACTAGGTCAAGGACTTTGTGATGACAAAACCCTATACTAAATGGAAAGTAGTAGAGGATGATGAAGTAGGAAGTGGGCTCACTTTAGAATTGATTTTCTCACACTTTTTCTCATAACTCCATTAAAGCTGGAAAGCTTTTGAGGAGGAAGAAGAAGAAGAAGATGAATTCTAGTGAATAATTCATCCAAATGAATTATGTCACGCCCCGCTTCCCAAAATACGGTATACGAGGGGTAGACAAGGCCAGCCATGCTCCTACGGTCAAGGAAATGTCCTGCCGTAGTCACACTTCGGCTTCTAGTTCATCATGGTAAACAGTAAATGATGCACAGGTAATGAGAAATGCAGTAACTGAAAGATCAGAATGAAAACTAACCTGAAGTGGAACAAACGAATGAATCTCGGAATAGCGAGTCAAGAAGTCTGTGATGAACGTCTAGTTCTGATCCAGGCTAAATCTTCTCCTCACACTGAGCATGCATACTCAGGTCGTCAGAGTGACACAATAGCAATAATATATATATGAAATCAAGTGACAGTTCTAACAGTGGTAATGAATATGAATAACAGTAAATCAATGACATCATGAATATGAATGTGCAGTAATCAATGCAGCGGAACAGTAAAGCAGTATAACGATATGTCACGTATGCCAACGCAGTATATAAAGAATATAAATGCCAGTATCCCTATCAGTCTCTAAGTCTCACTGTACAGGTCACTAAGCCTATCATCAGTCCAAGTGTGAGAGTCAACCACTCGCGAGTGTCCTCCACCCAAGGGTAGAACCCAAGGGCAAGGGACCACGGGCCCAACATGTAACAAGAATATCACGGTGTATATATCACATACCCTGTAAAACTCCATATAACTCCCTAAATATATAAGCCGGCATGGGACTCCCGAGATTCTGTTGAACTCACACTTAAACTATCCCACACCCCGTGGTCTACATCAAATGCTAACCATCAACCTAAATACTAATCGATCCGTGACAAGTCTGCGCGAGAACTGGAGGCAGGACCTCCATCAAGCACGTCCCGACTAATACCTAAGATAAACGGCAGTGTCTGGTGTCTTATCTGTGGCATCCGTGCAACGCTTCCATAAATGTCCCATTCCACTTATAGTCACACGTACACGCATCTCACAGACGTCGACAATGCAATAGAACAATAGGGTCACTGATCGTGTACAAGTACGTATCGCTTTCACTTAATCACGGACACACGAACACTGACGTACTTGCCACAATCATCACTAGAATCTAACACTGGCTAAATGCACGATATCACTACGTTATCACTACAATGACATGGTATGATATGATGCATGAACAGTATATAAGCATAATTAGGATGTTATGAAACCGTATTTTATCACTTGCACGATTTATCATGAAACGTACATATATAATTTAGCGAAACGATAAACAGGTAGTAATTAGTATGTTCAGTTATCCATCCATAGAATTTTGTTTCAAGCCAATTGGGTTCCAGGATCATTAATTATAGCCATTTCATTTTAAGCGCTCGCAGCTAGAAATCCGGTTTCAGAATCAGAAGTCCGTTTCGCAACGCATTTTAATCCCAGTTGGGATCAGATTTTAGCGACGCTACAGTTGGATGAATTCTAGGGGTTTCAGTAAGGTTTTCAACTAACAGACGGATCTTCAATCGCATCTGCACGTCAGGAGATATACACTGTTTAACACTACTATGTCGGTTCTGATTCTGCTGGGACTGTTATGTGTCCCGATTTATTAAATTACAAATTAGATATCAAATGGTAACGAAACAGAGTGAAATCAATTGTGTTGTATAGCTAACAGATTCACCTACATTAAACAGCAGAGTTCCGCAACCTACGAGTCATGGAACTATTGTGGTACCCAATACGGAACAGAATCCAACGATTGGAGTCGCTCTGGACTGCAGCACTCCGATCCGAAAATCATCATAGTTTAAAATACAGAAATGTCTGGAAACTGGTATAGGGTTATGGTTCGTCGAGTTGGCTTCGATTTGAGCCCTCGAACACACCATTCTACTATGTATATGATTTATGGTGAATTTAACGGTTTTCAGGTGCAACAGAATTACAGCTTTACGGTTAAACTTGGGGGCAGTTGTTTTGGTCATAAACGATCAAATTTTCCAGCGAAATTTACACAGTAGGTCCACGGCAATACGGGCCAAGCAATGATATCCAATTCCGTCAAATGTGATAATAATTTTCTAAGAGGACAAGCATCGAACAGTTTTGTTGTAATTTTAGCATAAGGCAAAACATGGAATATATATACGATTTTGATTTGTAAACTAATAATAAATAGCATGTAGCAAGTAAAAACTTGCCTGGAGGTATCTTGGCGATGCTCGGCAATGATAACGGCACGAACGCGCGATGAATGGCGCGTGTGAGGTTCGCGGCCTCGGCTCTTGGATTCAACGATTCGGAGTGAGCTCGGTCAGTTCCGGGCAGCGAATAACGGCGCTGGATGGCCGGAGCAGGAGAAGGGCTACGGACGTGGGCGAGAGGTGCTCGGGGAGAGGGTCGGGGTTCCGGTGATGCAGGACGGTGAGGGTGCAGTGAGGTTGGTGAGAGAGCTCGGTGCAGGGGAGCTTGGATGCTTGGGGCTCGGCTTGGCTAGGGGAGCTCGGCAAGATGGCAGTAAGGATGACTTCGTGGTGGGCTCGTCGGCGTTGAGAACTGGTCGATGATGGTCGGCCGCTGAAAGGAGTTGGGTGGTGAAGGTGATCAGTGAGGGGTGGCGGCGGATAAGGTGTCGTCGTTGGGGGAAAGCTCGGTGTGCTTGGAAGGAGAAGGCGATGGCGGTGGCTCCGGTGGGTCGCGGTGGTTGGGGTGGTGCTTGGTGAAGTTGGGTAGTCGAGGGAGTCGGAGCTCGAGCGAGGGTGTGCAGGGGGTATAGAGAGAAGAGAGTCGTCGGGAGCGGGGAAAGGAAAGAGAGGGAGATGGGAGAGTGAGGGATATGGAGACGTGGTCGCGGGTCGTGGGGAGTAACGGCAGCGCGAGCAAGGGCGCGGGGAGCGGCGAGGAACGCGGTCGCGAGAGGGATTGAGGGAAAAGAGCCGTTGGAGGTTTAAATGGAAGATGAACAGTGATGGAGTCGGGTCGGGTGAGTGAGGACGCGGGCTTGGAGGGGAACGCGGGAGCGGGCCGGTGGGAATGGGCCTGAGGAAATTTTAAATAAAGAATTGAAGAGGAGGAGGGCCGGGCCGAGTTATTAGTTAAAGAATTTTAATAAAACTAAGTGGGCTGGGCCTGCGAAATTTATTTTGTTTAAAAGAAACCACAAAAATAAAAGATGATGGGGGGGCCGGGCTTGGTTGGCTAATTAGAGAAGGCTGAGAACAGGAAAGGAAATTAATCAGGAAAAATGGGAATGGGCCAAGAAACATAGGACAAGAAAATTAAGGTTTGGTTCCTGGGAAAAACTTGGGCTGAGAAAATTTGAGGAAAAAATAAGATACGGGCTGCTGGGAATAAATAAGGTTAAGGCTTTATACTAAAAAAATAAGGAAAAGGCTGAGGAAATTTGAATGAGTTAATTAGATAAATAGGTGGGCTTAGGATAAAGAAAATATAAGGTATAAAAGAATATGGTTTGGGTTCATCACAAGAAAGGATTATGAATATTGGAAGGGGGCCGGCTGCTAGGCTCGCAAAAATAAAAAGAATTTCCATTTCCAAAAGATTTGGGCTCGGCCAGAATTAAGATTTTAATATGAAAAATGGAATAGGCTGGGAAAATAAAATAGGGGGTGGAGAACTAAAATAGATTGAAAAATTTAAAATAATGAATAGTTATAAATAAAATTTTATAGGTGAAAAAGAAAATACGGGTATAAACGTACAAAAAGAACTGGGTATTACAAATTATGTAACCATGGGTGAGTTAAGTCATCATGCTTAACTCATGTAGAGAATTAACCAAGATGTAAGGTTAAGGGTTGGGTTAAGAAATATCTAAAGAAATGACAAAAGAGAAGACTTTGTCAATGTTTCTACAAGCTTCATGTAAGCTTGACAACATTGACCAAGTCAATGCTCTTTTATAATAACTTAAGAAAATAAAAACCCTAACTTAACCCTAGGTTGATATAAGTCTCATACACCCATCTAGAATGTATCGTCAACCATGACACAATACATGTACACAAAAATATATCACATATATACAATGTGTACATCAAGTGAGAAAAGAATCATAAGTGAGCTAATACTAGTTAATGTAATGTAATATATCTAATATATAATTATACATTAAAATATTAAATCAACTCTTGATTTAATAATCCGGCTATATCACATATAACTAACTAATATCAAGTGTAACAACTTATCGAATCAACACTTGATACGATAACCCGGCCATATCACATATAACCGACCAATGTCACGAATCGTGAGAATACAATACGATATCTCATATCGTATCAGTCTCGGTCCCGCACATATCACATATGTGCTCCTACTCCGTTTCGCTTGAGCCAGGAAACCCCTGTGTAGGACTCTAAAGACTCGTCAATACGCCGGCAGTAGGTGATGATCATATCAAACTCCGACGAGCCGCAAGCGGTCTGCTAAACGTAACAGCCACCCGGGTATTGAGCGATCAGAAGAGCAACAAGCAAGCCTGCTCACACTCCTGTGAATCCAATCGGTAACACTACCGTACAGTCCGGTTTCTTCGTCTGATATATCGCATATCTCATCTAGGGGTGGTGTACGTCAGACCCCAGTAACTCGATAAGTCGTGTCGATATGAGGCTCATAATGGGTCGAGAAACTACTGATAACACTTACCAGTATATCTCTGAAGCAGCCTTGGCCACTTCCTGTTATAGCCAATCGAGCACAGCGCAACATCAACTCCCAATACCGGGAGAGACGAAACCCCTCCTATTGCTCATTGCCTCCATGTGACTCGGGACTGTACCCAAAAGCCACCATTTTGCACGTTCTCATGAACGTGGTAAGGTGGAAATCAAAGCACAGTGGGAATCACATAAGACTCTATGACGATCTCGGGTCTACAGACTAACCTGTACAAGTATCACTAGAGAACTGCCATCTGACGTGAGGTATAATACCATCTTGGAGTTCTCGGCGAGTCCGTCCAGTGTACCCAGTCTCCACTGACCACCCGTATATCATCTTTGATGTCAAACACCAATGGATATGGGATCATCCATCATCTATCTACATGGTTCGAGAAGCTATACGCTAGTCTACTCTGGTATATCGATACCCTGTCTCGATACACCTGCGACTAGGAACAATTGAAGGATGTACTTAGCGACTACTCTGTCCTCACTAGTATGATCTGCATCATAGTCCTGGTAGTCAAGTAATCATCCAAAGGGCTTTATCAGCATGTAATCATAGAGACAATCAGAGTATATGTTAAGATAAAGTGCAACCAGATAGCATACTATCATGTCGAGCAAGAAAGTCCTACCTATATATGTCTAAGCAACCACTACAATATACATCGTATGTATAGTAATGGCCTTTAGGGCATACATATAACTAACAATCTCGCACTTGCACTAGGGCCATCTGTTGTAGTATCTCATACCCAACAATCAGCAGTGGTTGAAGTATCTCATACTCAACCATCCCATAAAATTCTCTCCTGGGAATAGGCCTTTGTGAGTGGATCCGCCCTGTTCTCCTCTGTGTCTACTCTCCTAAGCTCGATCTCCCTGGAGATCAACCATCTCCATGATCAGGTGATACTGCCTAAGAATATGTCTGGATCACTGATGGGACGAGAGTTCCTAGGCCAAAGCCACAACTCTATTGTCTCACAATGGTAGGAACGAAGTTCATCTCATGAACTAATATACATCCAGACTACCTCTTTGATAGCATCCTTGATAGCAATGTATCTAGCGTTTATCGTCTAGTATGTCACGTTATCTAGCTTGGAACTCTTCCAACATACTGTCCCTCCACTGAGAGTAAGAACAATGCCTGTGACTGACATTCTGTCGACCTTACCACCCTGGAAGCTATCCAGTGATTCTCCCCAGGATCGATTGATACCATCTCACTACACCTTGTGAGAATCCTAACATCCACTTAGATCTATCTCATAAATCCAAAAACCAGGATTTAGGAGGTATCACCTTGATCCTATATGGAGAATCATTGTGATAAGAGGAGATTGACCGAGTGTAGCATAGGAAACTCCTTTACTATCAAGAGTATGTCATCCACGTACAATACGAGAATCATCACCATACTCCCTACTACCTTTTTGTATATACAGGGTTCATCTACCATTTTGATGAAGTCAAACTGTTTGACTACCACATCAAAACAGATGTTCCAACTCCGTGATGCCTGCATTAACCCGTAAAGAAACTTGCACACGTTTCCGCTGCTCCCACTGTCTACGAAGCCCTATGGCTATGTACTTATAGACGCACTCTTCTAAATCATTATTTAGAAAAGCAGTCATTACACCCAACCGCCGGATATCGCAGTCATGGTATGTAGCAATGGCAATTATGATCCGGATGGACTTAAGCATAGACTAGAAAAGGTTTCATCATTATCCACACCTGGTTGATGACGAGAACCTTTTGCAACAAGTCTTAGTTTTGAAAGCCTCAACTTTTCTACGTACACTAAGTAATCTTCTCAAGATATACTTGCTCCTGATGGGGATTTAACCCTTTAGATAAAGCAACCAAAGTCCATACTTTGTTGGTGTATATGGATTCCATCTCAGATCGCTTAGCATCCAGCCATTCTTACAGAGTCCCCACTCCTGATGGCCTGCTCGAAACTAGTTGGGTCATCTCTCATGATGAAATCCTCGCTCCCACTGTCATAGAGAAAAACCGAAGTATCTCTCAGGTGGTTGAGGAACCCTACCAGATCGGCAGAGAGGATGAAGTTCATCGGGAGCTATTGAATCCTTCGGTTCTACCAAATCATCAGCTGCAGTTTGTATAGCTGGAACTCCTTCCAGTTCTACCTCATGACCATTAATTTCTTCATAAGAAATTCCCTTTCTCAAAGGTGGCATGCAGAGAAACAAAACACCTTTTGTTCCTTAGAGTGGTAGAAGATATTCCCTTGGGTATGCTTGGGATATCCAACAAACTTCCACAGAACTGACCTTGCCTCGAGCTTGTCCATATTTTGCTTTTAGACATAGGCTGGACGACCCCAAATCTTAACTTCCTTAAGAGATGGGCTCTTCCCATACTATATCGCATATGGAGTGGCAGGCACCTGATTTGATTGGAACCCTATTCAATAGATATGCAGCTTCACAAGTGCATAACCCCGAAAAGGATATAAGTGACTCAGTAGTACTCATCATAGAGCACACCAAATCATATAGGGTGCGATTGGTCCGCCCCGATATACCGACGTGCTGTGGTGTATACGGAGGAGTAATGCTGAGAGAGAACCTCATTCTCCTTTAGAATAGTCCAGGAATTCTGTGCTTAAGTATTCTCCTCCCTGATAACATCAAAGGACATAATACTTATACCCGTTTTGGTTCTTTTCTTCTAACTTGTATTCTTTGAATTTCTCAAAAGCTTCAGTCTTGTGTTTCAACATGAACATATGTCTGAATCTTGAGAGATCATCAGTGAATGTAATGAAATACAAAGAACCGGTCCTGGCATGTGTAGACAGGAGACCTGCATACATCAACATGTATCAATCCCAAGAGTTCACTAACTCTTTCTCTATTTCCAATAAACAGGGCTATAGTCATTTTAACTTTGTGACATGACTGGCAAGTTTCAAAAGATGTAAATTCAAACCGATTTAAATATGCATCTTTATTTAACTTCAGCCAGTCGGGTCGCATTGATATGACCTAGTATACAATGCCTCAAGAAGGATTTGTTCATTTCTGAACTCTTCCTCTTGTGTGTGTTCTGTATGTTAAGAACTGTAGTTTGATTTAGAACGTATATGCTTTTAGATAACGTGCCTGAACCGATCAACTTTTGATATAGGAAATGTTCAAAACATTACCCAACAATACAAAATTATATGCTTCTTTACAAAAATAAAGAGATTGATATGTTATTGTATATCAGGTTCGGTATCTAATAACATTCGTTCAGAATCAATGTATTTGGTAATACAGGGTAATAACTGCCAACTGCTTTGGCAACAACACTTGCACTATTTCCAACTCTTGAAACTTATCACCCATTCTCAGTTCTCTACCTATCTGTAGCCCATGTAACATATTACATATGTGGGGTCCTGATCCGTTATCTCATACAAAGGATGTAAAGGATACTGAGAAACAGTTCTCTGTAATGAACACACCCAAAGATGATGCATCAGCATGCACTTTCTTCAGTTGGGCGGCATGGGAATCCTGTTAATCCCCTATTTCCTGCTCGGTATTATAACAATTATAAGTTGGAGCGGGACCAACGTTCCCTAGCTCAGTATAACAAGCGGGTTCGGTCAATACATCCATATTTATTATCTTGATTAAGGCGTGACATGGTCGCTACCTGGAGAGAGAGAAAAGAAAACACTCAGCGTATGCTCTAGCAAGATTAGATTGGTTATTAATATATCTAATCAGGATGGCTCCCACTGTTTTAGTTAAATCTTCCTTCAAACCGTAAAAGGAAAGACTAGCCGGGATTAATTACTCCCTACAAGTTCGCCAATCTTTCAGCCAGGACAGTGTCGGTACTTTTGAGGGAGGTCCCCGTGCTTTCGCACGGACCTAATTAAAATAAACCTCATTTTCCCAGGGGCATAACCCCGTCGACACCTTTCTAGACACCTTCTTGATCGGTTAATTGTAATGTGTAAAACTCTTCCAAGAGTAACTCTTACTCGCAGTGGGTATCCGGATCCAACTATTTCATAGAAGGTATGGAATCTCATTGCAAATTTCAACACTTGAAATTCCCAATAATATTTTTTACCCCTAGCGTGCTATGACCTTGACGCATGCCAAACAACCCATAGTCCGCTAGTCAAGTTTAACCCGTGTATTTCCTGATTGAATTAAACCCACCCGTATGACCCTTGACGCATGCCAAACAACGCCGTACGAATACCCTAACTCAATCGCATAATATGCTAGCAGATAAGCACTAGTTAGCTACCGTACCTACGCCTTGATGCGTGCCAAACTACCGCAGCACGAATACTAAGTAGTACTTATCTGAAATGACGGAGGGCTACGACAGATTTTTAAGAAAACCTTTTGCGTAATGAACTTGATATCGTCGTAGAATCGAGTGATTTTAAATGCAGTGTTTTTTAGGCTTTTACTATTTTTGCTAAAGAGGTCACTCCCGGCGAAGAGATCTCGGCTCTTTCCTTATTGAATAAGGTGCAAGATATTTCACAAATACAACTATGCATAGCAAAAACTATAAAAGCTATCAAAAGACAAACCGAGTTTGTAGCATCTGTTAGTTTCGCTAAAGAGGTCACTCCCGGTGAAGAGATCTCGGCTCTTTCCTTATCGAATAAGGTGCTGGATATTCTACAAGGAATACCGCTATGCCAACTAGAGCTTCCAGTTTTCGAGACAAGTTTCTACAACATCTTTAGGTTTCTTTTATTTCATTAATCTCATTAATGAAGTCCTATTTATTAAGCTTCCCAAGCATAAGATATGAAACGAAAGCAGTAATATATAATATATATCACATATATATAATATAAACATTCATCTCAGACAGTAATATGATCTCATCACAGAACATTGCAGCAGAAGAACATATCTGAAATATTGGATATACTAGGATTTCCGTGTTTTATATCAAGACAGTATAAAATGCGGATTCCACGGTCGCGATGAATAGCCAAACCCACATTCCTAGACCTCTACGAGTGCGGCAAGTAACCCTGCCAATTCTAGAGTTAGGAGACCCGGTCTCGACTCCTTTAGATGGTCTTCTACTGGACCCTAGAACCCGGTTACTTATGCTCCCCGTCTTGGGTCTATCCTATTGCGGAAAAGTAAATAATATACAATGGTGACATCATCCTCAATCCGGAAGTGCCCTAATAAAAGAATATTATATACAATAAATTTTACATGAATGAAAATGAAAAACTCTCATCTCACATAAAACCCCCGGCTATTCAAACACGACGATCCAATATAACATATCCCAGCAACACATAACATCACATGTCATCAACGTAAGTAAATATGCGTATCCCAATTATCGTTGACATATAGCACCGAAACCGGAGATACACCACATATTACACTTACGGTCGCAGAAAAGAAAGTGAAAAACTACAACAGTTGGAATCCGCTACCACCTTAGACATCGCATGCCTAACCAATTGAATTCCTTAGACATTGCATGCCTAACAATTATAAACCCCGCATTTTAGTCTCGATATTCAAAACACCTTTTAATATCTAGTCGGGCAATTCAACAAGATTCCCTACATCCTGATTGAATGCTCGTTGGAATCTTTAGTAGACGGCCGCACCCCCTCGACACCGTCGACGAAGTGCACTAAGGCGGAACACCGCTGCCGCGAGCACCCGAACGGATTATTTTGGCAACGGGGTTCTCCTACAGTCACTTGGTCGGGGCTATGGGGTGTGCCTATCTATTAAGTTTACCCGGCGAGTATCCGCGTACGCTACGTGATTGTGACGGATTTTTGATCACATCAAAATCCTATGGCAACCGATCAATTGAGACTAAACTGCTAGATTTATAATATTCAAACTAGTTATCTCATAACTACTTGTGGATTCCAAATATTGTATCCCATCACATAATATCCGGACAACGTTAAACTCTTCGATCGATTCATTAAAGTCCCACAATTTCCCGACAGCTCAACACTTGATCACAGTTTTAATAATACCCAGAAGATGCCACAGTACCTATGAACTAGCCGTAGAAGGGTCAAACCAACGCCTCACATGTGACAACGCTAAACTACCACAAATCCTAGGGTTCAAGTGGCGGTTTTGACGGCCACATAATCGAGTTAAGGTTTACGTTCTTCTAGAGGGTCCACAGAATCACTTGCATATTTTTCCGAATACGTTAAACTTGGAAAAATGGGTTTTTGACATTCGATCGAACTTTTTAACTTCGCGTAGACAATACGTGAAAATCCCAAAACAATGTTAAAACTATGAATTCGAAATACTCTGATTTGGTTATAGTTTGAGATTACATCACATGCAAAATTAACAAAAATAAACAATACCTGAAACATCAAAACCCAGCAACTGGAGCACACACCAAAAAAATAACCCCAAAGCTCATGAGAATTCCGGCAACGCCAGAAAAAGGATGCCGGTCGCCGGCCTGGGTCCGAGCTCCTGGGTTAGATTTTGCTATGTGTTCATGTGGTATCATATACTACATTCTGCACTTGTTTAAATAATTTTTTGACAACAATTTAAAATCGACAGAAACTAGGGTTTTCCGTTTCAAGTTTCGGAGTTGTTTCGGTTTCGTGATCTTAACAAAATCCGTATTAATTTCTAGAATGTCTCTGATACCACTGAAGGGTTATCTACGACGGAAGCAAGGTTTCGGGAGGTATCATCCATGCCAAATTCAAATTTTGCCGTTTTAGCTAACCCTAACTAGAATCGTTTACTAGAAATAATACGGAATAATATATGCAAACACTTTGCAATCTAAGTGAGTAAGGAATACAACCTTTGTAGACCGGTCCTTCACTTCAATAGCTCCGTGTAGTAGTCCCCTTCGCTGCGATCGTGAACTCCGGACTCTAGTGAGGCTCCGATGAAGAAACGAACATGCTTGATTCGAAGACTTCGAGGCCGAAGATGATCTACGTCGGGGAGAAACCCAAGCTATTTCTTCACTAGGTCAAGAACTTTGTGAAGAGAAAACCCTATACTAAATGCCAAGTAGTAGAGGATGATGAAGTAGGAAGTGGGCTCATTTTAGAATTGATTTTCTCACACTTTTTCTCATAACTCCATTAAAGCTAGAAAGTTTTTGAGGAGGAAGAAGAAGAAGAAGATGAACTCTAGTGAATAATTCATCCAAATGAATTATGTAACCATGGGTGAGTTATGTCATCATGCTTAACTCATGTAGAGAATTAATCAAGATGTAAGGTTAAGGGTTGGGTTAAGAAATATCTAAAGAAATGACAAAAGAGAAGACTTTGTCAATGTTTCTACAAGCTTCATGTAAGCTTGACAACATTGACCAAGTCAATGCTCTTTTATAATAACTTAAGAAAATAAAAACCCTAACTTAACCCTAGGTTGATATAAGTCTCATACACCCATCTAGAATGTATCGTCAACCATGACACAATACATATTCACAAAAATATATCACATATATACAATGTGTACATCAAGTGAGAAAAGAATCATAAGTGAGCTAATACTAGTTAATGTAATGTAATATATCTAATATATAATTATACATTAAATTATTAAATCAACTCTTGATTTAATAATCCGGCTATATCACATATAACCGACTAATATCAAGTGTAACAACTTATCGAATCAACGCTTGATACGATAACCCGGCCATATCACATATAACCGACCAATGTCACGAATCGTGAGAATACAATACGATATCTCATATCGTATCAATCTCGGTCCCGCCATATCACATATGTGCTCCTACTCAGTTTCGCTTGAGCCAGGAAACCCATGTGTAGGACTCTAAAGACTCGTCAATACGCCGGCAGTAGGTGATGATCATATCAAACTCCGACGAGCCGCAAGCGGTCTGCTAAACGTAACGGCCACCCGGGTATTGAGTGATCAGAAGAGCAACAAGAAAGCCTGCTCACACTCCTGTGAATCCAATCGGTAACACTACCGTACAGTCCGGTTTCTTCGTCTGATATGTCTCATATCTCGTCTAGGGGTGGTGTACGTCAGACTCCAGTAACTCGATAAGTCGTGTCGATATGAGGCTCATAACGGGTCGAGAAACTACTGATAACACTTACCAGTATATCTCTGAAGCAGCCTTGGCCACTTCCTGTTATAGCCAATCGAGCACAGCGCAACATCAACTCCCAATACCGGGAGAGACGAAACCCCTCCTATTGCTCATTGCCTCCATGTGACTCGAGACTGTACCCAAAAGCCACCATTTTGCACGTTCTCATGAACGTGGTAAGGTTGAAATCAAAGCACAGTGGGAATCATACAAGACTCTATGACGATCTCGGGTCTACAGACTAACCTGTACCAGTGTCACTAGAGAACTGCCATCTGACGTGAGGTATAATACCATCTGGGAGTTCTCGGCGAGTCCGTCCAGTGTACCCAGTCTCCACTGAGCACCCGTATATCATCTTTGCTGTCAAACACCAATGGATATAGGATCATCCATCGTCTATCTACATGGTTCGAGAAGCTATACGCTTGTCTACTCTGGTATATCGATGCCCTGTCTCGATATACCTGCGACTAGGAACAATTGAAGGATGTACTTAGCGACTGCTCTGTCTTCACTACTATGATCTGCATCATAGTCCTAGTAGTCAAGTAATCATCCTAAGGGCTTTATCAACATGTAATCATAGAGACAATCAGAGTATATGTTAAGATAAAGTGCAACCAGATAGCATACTATCATGTCGAGCAAGAAAGTCCTACCTATATATGTCCAAGCATCCACTACAATATACATCGTATGTATAGTAATGGCCTCTACGGCATACATATAACTAACAATCTCCCACTTTCACTAGGGCCATCTGTTGTAGTATCTCATACCCAACAATCAGCAGTAGTTGAAGTATCTCATACTCAACCATCCCATAAAAATCTCTCCTGGGAATAGGCCTTTGTGAGTGGATCCGCCCTGTTCTCCTCTATGTCTACTCTCCTAAGCTCGATCTTCCAGGAGATCAACCATCTCCATGATCAGGTGATACTGCCTAAGAATATATCTGGATCACTGATGGGACGAGAGTTCCTAGGCCAAAGCCACAACACTATTGTCTCATAATGGTAGGAACGAAGTTCATCTCATGAACTAATATACATCGAGACTACATCTTTGGTAGCATCCTTGGTAGCAATGTATCCAGCCTTTATCGTCTAGTATGTCACGTTATCTAGCTTGGAACTCTTCTAACATACCGTCCCTCTACTGAGAGTAAAAACAATGCCTGTGACTGACATTCAGTCGACCTTACCACCCTGAAAGCTATCCAGTGATTCACCCCAGGATCGATTGATACCATCTCACTACACCTAGTGAGAATCCGAACATCCACTTAGATCTATCTCATAAATCCAAAAACCAGGATTTAGGAGGTATCACCTTGATCCTATATGGAGAATCATTGTGATAAGAGGAGATTGACCGAGTGTAGCATAGGAAACTCCTTTACTATCAAGAGTATATCATCTACGTACAATACGAGGATCATCACCATACTCCCTACTACCTTTTTGTATATACAGGGTTCATCTACCATTTTGATGAAGTCAAACTGTTTGACTACCACATCAAAACAGATGTTCCAACTCCGCGATACCTGCTTTAACCCGTAAAGCAACTTGCACACGTTTCTGCTGCTCCCACTGTCTACGAAGCCCTCTGGCTGTGTACTTATAGATGCTCTCTTCTAATTCGTTATTTAGAAAAGCAGTCATGACACCCAACCGCCAGATATCGCAGTCATGGTATGTAGCAGTGGCAAGTAGGATCCGGATGGACTTAAGCATATACTAGAAAAGGTTTCATCATTATCCACACCTGGTTGATGACGAGAACCTTTTGCAACAAGTCTTAGTTTTGAAAGCCTCAACTTTTCCATGTACGCCAAGTAATCTTCTCAATATATACTTGCTCCTGATGGGGATTTAACCCTTTAGATAAAGCAACCAAAGTCCATACTTTGTTGGTGTATATGGATTCCATCTCAGATCGCTTAGCATCCAGCCATTCTTACAGAGTCCCCACTCCTGATGGCCTGCTCGAAACTAGTTGGGTCATCTCTCATGATGAAATCCTCACTCCCACTGTCATAGAGAAAAACCGAAGTATCTCTCAGGTGGTTGAGGAACCCTACCAGATCCGCGGAGAGGATGAAATTCGTCGGGAGCTATTGAATCCTTCGGTTCTACCAAATCATCAGCTGCAGTTTGTATAGCTGGAACTCCTTCCTATTCTACCTCATGACCATTAATTTCTTCACAAGAAATTCCTTTCTCAAAGGTGGCATGCATAGAAACAAAACACCTTTTGTTCCTCATTGTGGTAGAAGATATTCCCTTGCGTATGCTTGGGATATCCAACAAACTTCCACAGAACTGACCTTGCCTCGAGCTTGTCCAGATTTTGCTTTTAGACACAGGCTGGAGAACCCCAAATCTTAACTTCCTTAAGAGATGGGCTCTTCCCATACTATATCGCATATGGAGTGGCAGGGACCTGATTTGATTGGAACCCTATTCAATAGGTATGCAGCTTCACAAGTGCATAACCCCCAAAAGGAAATAGGTGACTCAGTAGTATTCATCATAGAGCACACCTATATAGGGTGTGATTGGTCCATCCCGATATACCGACGTGCTGTGGTGTATACGTAGGAGTAATGCTAAGAGAGAACCTCATTCTCCTTTAGAATAGTCCAGGAGTTCTGTGCTTAAGTATTCTCCTCCCTGATAACATCAAAGGACATAATACTTATACCCGTTTTGGTTCTCTTCTTCTAACTTGTATTCTTTGAATTTCTCAAAAGTTTCAGACTTTTGTTTCAACAGGAACATATTTCTGAATCTTGAGAGATCATCAGTGAATGTAATGATGTACAAAGAACCGGTCCTGGCATGTGTAGCAGGGGACCTACATACATCATCATGTATCAATCCCAAGAGTTCACCAACTCTTTCTCTATTTCCAATAAATGGAGCTATAGTCATTTTATCTTTGTGACATGACTGGCAAGTTTCAAAAGATGTAAATTCAAACCGATTTAAATATGCATCTTTATTTAACTTCAGCCAGTCGGGTCGCATTGATATGACCTAGTCTACAATGCCTTAAGAAGGATTTGTTCATTTCTGAACTCTTCCTCTTGTGTGTGTTCTGTACGTTAAGAACTGTAGTTTGATTTAGAACGTATATGCTTTTAGATAACGTGCCTGAAACGATCAACTTTTAATATAGGAAATGTTCAAAATATTACCCAACAATACAAAATTATATTCTTCTTTACAAAAATAAAGAGATTGATATGTTATTGTATATCAGGTTCGGTATCTAATAACATTCGTTCAGAATCAATGTATTTGGTAATACAGGGTAATAACTGCCAACTGCTTTGGCTACAACACTTGCACTGTTTCCAACTCTTGAAACTTATCACCCATTCTCAGTTCTCTACCTATCTGTAGCTCATGTAACATATTACATATGTGGGATCCTGATCTGTTATCTCATACCCAGGATGTAAAGGATACTGAGAAACAGTTCTCTGTAATGAACACACCCAAAGATGATGCATCAGCATGCACTTTTTTCAGTTGGGCGGCATGAGAATCCTGGTAATCCCCTATTACCTGCTCGGTATTATAACTATTATAAGTTGGAGCGGGACCAACGTTCCCTAGCTCAGTATAACAAGCGGGTTTGGTCAATACATCCATATTTATTATCTTAATTAAGGCGTGACATGGTCGCTACCTGGAGAGAGAGAAAAGAAAACACTCAGCGTATGCTCTTGCAAGATTAGATTGGTTATTAATATATTTAATCAGGATGGCTCCCACTGTTTTAGTCAAATCTTCCTTCAAACCCTAAAAGGAAAGACTAGCCGGGATTAATTACGCCCTACAAGTTCGCCAATCTTTCAGCCAGGACAGTGTCGGTACTTTTGAGGGAGGTTCCCCGTGTTTTCGCACGGACCTAATTAAAATAAATCTTATTTTCCCAGGGGCGTAACCCCGTCGACACCTTTCTAGACACCTTCTTGATCGGCTAATTGTAATGTGTAAAACTCTTCCAGGAGTTACTCTTACTCGCAGTGGGTATCCGGATCCAACTATTTCATAGAAGGTATGCAATCTCATTGCAAATTTCAACACTTGAAATTCCCAATAATATTTTTTACCCCTAGCATGCTATGACCTTGACGCATGCCAAACAACCCATAGTCCGCTAGTCAAGTTCAACCCGTGCATTTCCTGATTGAATTAAACCCACCCATATAACCCTTGACGCATGCCAAACAACGCCGTACGAATACCCTAACTCAATCGCATCATATGCTAGCAGATAAGCACTAGTTAACTACCGTACACTACGTCTTGACGCGTGCCAAACTACCGCAGCACGAATAATAAGTAGTACTTATCTGAAATGACGAAGGGTTACAACAGGTTTTTAAGAAAACCTGTTGTAACCCTTCGTCATTTCAGATAAGTACTAATGAACTTGATATCGTCGTAGAATCGAGTGATTTTAAATGGAGTGTTTTTTTGGCTTTTACTAGTTTTGCTAAAGAGGTCACTCCCGGTTAAGAGATCTCGGCTCTTTACTTATCGAATAAGGTGCAGGATATTTCACAAATACCACTATGCATAGCAAAAACTATAAAAGCAATCAAATGACAAACCGAGTTTGTAGCATCTGTTAGTTTCGCTAAAGAGGTCACTCCCAGTGAGGGGATCTCGGCTCTTTCCTTATCGAATATGGTGCTGGATATTCTACAAGGAATACCGCTATGCAAAGCAACAACTAGAGCTACCAGTTTTCGAGACAAGTTTCTACAACATCTTTAGGTTTCTTTTATTTCATTAATCTCATTAATGAAGTCCCATTTATTATGCTTCCCAAGCATCAGATATGAAACGAAAGCAGTAATATATAATATATATCACAGATATATAATATAAACATTCATCTCAGGCAGTAATATGATCTCATCACAGAACATTGCTGCAGAAGAACATATCTGAAATATTTGATATACTAGGATTTCCGTGTTTTATATAAAGACAGTATAAAACGCGGATTCCACGGTCGCGATGAATAGCCAAACCCAGATCGCTAGACCCCTACGAAAGCGGCAAGTAACCCTACCAATTCTAGAGTTAGGAGACCCGGTCTCGACTCCTCGAGATGGTCTCCCACTGGACCCTAGAACCCGGTTACTTATGCTCCCCGCCTTGGGTCTATCCTAATGCGGAAAAGTAAATAATATACAATGGTGACATCATCCTCAACCCGGAAGTGCCCCAATAAAAGAATATTATATACAATAAATTTTACATGAATGAAAATGAAAAACTCTCATCTCACATAAAACCCCCGGCTATTCAAACACGACGATCCAATATAATATATCCCAGCAACACATAACATCACATGTCATCAACGTAAGTAAATATGCGTATCCTAATTGTCGTTGACATATAGCACCGAAACCGGCGATACACCACATATTACACTTACGGTCACAGAAAAGAAAGTGAAAAACTATAACAGTTGGAATCCGCAACCACCTTAGACATCGCATGCCTAACCAATTGAATTCCTTAGACATCGCATGCCTAACAATTATAAACCCCGCATTTTAGTCTCGATATTCAAAACACATTTTAATATCTAGTCGGGCAATTCAACAAGATTCCTTACATCCTGATCGATTGCTCGTCGGAATCTTTAGTAGACGGCCGCACCCCACCGACACCGTCGACGAAGTGCACTAAGGCGGAACACCGCTGCCGCGAGCACCCGAACGGATGCTTTTGGCAACGGAGTTCTCCTACAGTCACTTGGTCGGGGATATGGGGTGTGGCTATCTATTAAGTTTACCCGGCGAGTATCCGCGTACGCTACATGATTGCGATGGACTTTTGATCACATCAAAATCCCATGGCTACCGATCAATTGAGACTAAACTGCTAGATTTATAATATTCAAACTAGTTATCTCATAACTACTTGTGGATTCCAAATATTGTATCCCATCACATAATATCCGGACAACGTTAAACTCTTCGATCGATTCATTAAAGTCCCACAATTTCCCGACAGCTCAACACTTGATCACAGTTTTAATAATACCCAGAAGATGCCACAGTACCTATGAACCAGCCGTAGAAGGGTCAAACCAACGCCTCACATGTGACAACGCTAAACTAAAACAAACCCTAGGGTTCAAGTGGCGGTTTTGATGGCCACATAATCGAGTTAAGGTTTACGTTCTTCTAGAGGGTCCACAGAATTACTTGCATATTTTTCCGAATACATTAAACTTGGAAATATGGGTTTTTGACATTCGATCGAACTTTTTAATTTCGCCTAAACAATACATGAAAATCCCAAAACAATGTTAAAACTATGAATACGAAATACTCTGATTTGCTTATAGTTTGAGATTACATCACATGCAAAATTAACAAAAATAAACAATACCTGAAACATCAAAACCCAGCAACTTGAGACCATACCAAAAAAATAACCCCAAAGCTCATGAGAATTCCGGCGACGCCGGAAAAAGGATGCAGGTCGCCGGCCTGGGTCCGAGCTCCTGGGTTAGATTTTGCTATGTGTTCATGTGGTATCATATACTACATACTGCACTTGTTTAAATAATTTTTTGACAACAATTTAAAATCGACAGAAACTAGGGTTTTGCGTTTCAAGTTTCGGAGTTGTTTCGGTTTCGTGATATTAACAAAATCCGTATTAATTTCAAGAATTTCTCTGATACCACTGAAGGGTTATCTACGACGGCAGCAAGGTTTCGGGAGGTATCGTCCATGCCAAATTCAAATTTTGCTGTTTTAGCTAACCCTAACTAGAATCGTTTACTAGAAATAATACGGAATAATATATGCAAACACTTTGCAATCTAAGTGAGTAAGGAATACAACCTTTGTAGACCGGTCCTTCACTTCAATAGCTCCGTGTAGTAGTCCCCTTCACTGCGATCGTGAACTCCGGACTCTAGAGAGGTTCCGATGAAGAAACGAACATGCTTGCTTCGAAGACTTCGAGGCCGAAAATGATCTACGTCGGGGAGACACTAACCCAAGCTATTTCTTCACTAGGTCAAGAACTTTGTGAAGAAAACACCCTATACTAAATGGAAAGTAGTAGAGGATGATGAAGTAGGAAGTGGGCTCACTTTAGAATTGATTTTCTCACACTTTTTCTCATAACTCCATTAGAGCTAGAAAGCTTTTGAGGAGGAAGAAGAAGAAGAAGATGAACTCTAGTGAATAATTCATCCAAATGAATTATGTAACCATGGGTGAGTTAAGTCATCATGCTTAACTCATGTAGAGAATTAACCAAGGTGTAAGGTTAAGGGTTGGGTTATGAAATATCTAAAGAAATGACAAAAGAGAAGACTTTGTCAATGTTTCTACAAGCTTCATGTAAGCTTGACAACATTGACCAAGTCAATGCTCTTTTGTAATAACTTAAGAAAATAAAAACCCTAACTTAACCCTAGGTTGATATAAGTTTCATACACCCATCTAGCATGTACAATCAACCATGACACAATACATGTACACAAAAATATATCACATATATATAATGTGTACATCAAGTGAGAAAAGAATCATAAGTGAGCTAATACTAGTTAATGTAATGTAATATATCTAATATATAATTATACATTAAATTATTAAATCAACTCTTGATTTAATAATCCGGCTATATCACATATAACAGACTAATATCAAGTGTAACAATTTATCGAATCAACACTTGATCCGATAACCCGGCCATATCACATATAACCGACCAATGTCACGAATCGCGAGAATACAATTCGGTATCTCATATCGTATCAATCTCGGTCCCGCACATATCACATATGTGCTCCTATTCCGTTTCTCTTGAGCCAGAAAACCCCTGTGTAGGACTCTAAAGACTCGTCAATACGCCGACAGTAGGTGATGATTATATCAAACACCCACAAGCCGCAAGCGGCCTGCTAAACGTAACGGACACCCGGGTATTGAGCGATCAGAAGATCAACAAGCAAGCCTGCTTGTCACGACCCGAAAGGTACGGAATGTGACTGGCACTTAAATTACGAACGTCTTAAGGTGGACGTAATCTAAGTAAGCCAAAGCCCAGAAATCAAAACTAAATAAGCAGTAGAGTGAAGGAAAACCAATTTATTGAAAGCGATTTTAATCAAATAAGTCATTGTTAGTTATATGTATGCCCTAGAGGCCATTACTGTACATACGTTGTATATTGTAGTGGATGCTTGGACATATATAGGGAGGACTTTCTTGCTCGACATGATAGTATGCTATCTGGTTACTCTTTATCTTAACATGTACTCTGATTGTCTCTATGTCACATGTTGATAAAGCCCTTTGGATGAGTACTTGACTACCAGGACTATGATGCGGATCATACTAGTGGGGACAGTGTAGTCGTCAAGTACATCCTTCAAATGTTCCTAGTCGTAGGTGTATCGAGACAGGATATCGATATACCAGAGTAGACTAGCGTATGCGCTTCTTGACCCATATGATGGGCGATGGATGATCCCATATCCATTGGTGTTTGACATCAGAGAAGGTTTACGGGTGCTCACTGGAGACTGGGTACACTGGACGGACTCGCCGAGAACTCCTAGATGGTATTATACCTCATGTCAGATGGCAGTTCTCTGGTGACACTGGTACAGGTTAGTCTGTAGACCCGAGATCATCATAGAGTCTTGTATGATTCCCACTGTGCTTTGATTTCCATCATACCACGTCCAAGAGGGCGTGCAAAAAGGTGGCTTTTGGGTACAGTCCCGAATCACATGGAGGCAATGAGCGATAGGAGGGGATTCATCTCTCCCGGTATAAGGAGTTCATGTTGCGCTGTGTTCGATTGGCTATAACTGGAAATCCATGGCCAGGGTTGCTGAGATTTACTGGTAAGTGTTATCAGTAGTTTCTCAAACTATTATAGACCTCATATCGACACGACTTATCAAGCTACTGGGGTCTGACGTTTACTACCCCTAGGCGAGATATGCGACATATCAGACGAAGAGACCGGACTGTATGGGAGTGTTACTGATTGGATTCGCAGGAGAATGTACAGGCTTTCTTGTTGACCTTCTGATCGCTCAATACCTGGTTGGCTGTTACGTTTAGCTGACCGCTTGCAGTTTGTGGGTGTTTGATATGATCATCACCTACTGCCGGCGTATTGACGATTCTTTAGAGTCCTACACAGAGGTTTCTTGGCTCAGGCAAAACGGAGTAGGAGCACATAGATGATATGTGCGGGACCGAGAACAATACGTGTATGTGATACCGTATTAGATTCTCACGATATGAGATATCAGCCGGGTATATGTGATATAGCCGGGTCATCGGATCAAGTGTTGATTCGATGAACTGATACAGATTATATTAGTCGGTTATTTGTGAAATACCCGGATTATCGGATCAAGTGTTGATTCGATAATTTAATGTATAATTATATATTAGATATATTAAATTACATTAACTAGTATAAGCTCACAAAAAGATTCTTTTTCTCACTCGGGTAATACATTGATATATATGCGATATATGTTAATTGTATTATTTTATTTTGTTACAATAAATATTGTATATGTGATATATAATATTGTAACATGTTAAAGTTATTAATGCAATGTGATTAGTAGAGATTAAACATGATTAATGTTTGATTTGGGTTAATTTTTTCTAGAAGGTTTTCTTTTGTTTCTTGCTAAAGATATTTTCTAAAGATATTTGTTATGATATTTGTTAACCCAACCCAACCCTTGACCATGGTTAAGTCTCTACATGGGTTAAGTTATCATACTTAACCCATGGTTGCATTTCTAACCTCGCGAGAGTTTCATTATTCATCACAAAAGAAATGGCTTCTTCTTCTTCCTTCTTCTTGCTTGAAAAAGCTTTCTAGCTTTTTATGATGTGATAAAAATGAGTGAGATTAAGAAAAAAAATGAGAGCTAAAATCCTACTTCATCATCCTTATCTATCCTAGCCATTTAGATTAGGGTTTTCACTTCATTAGTGAGTGAGAGCTTGAGTTAAAGTTTCTTCAAGGTAGATCATCTTAGTTATCGAAGATCGGAAGCAAACTTGCATCATTCTTTTGTGGAGCCTCTCTAGAGTCCGGATTCTTGATGATCGCAGCGAAGGGACCTCAACACGGAGCTTATGAAGTGAAGGACCGGACTACAAAGGTTGTAATCCCAAACTCTTAGATGTTAAAGTGTTTAACATGCTTTGTTTCGCCTAATCTCTAATTTAAAGATCTTGGTTAGGGTTGTTCGGCACGTCTAATTTTTAAATCGGGCATGGATGATGCCTTATAAAACCTTGTGAGAGTGCCTAGTAACCCTACAGTGGTATCAGAGCCAAGCTAGAGCTTTAGGCGAAGTCTAGGCGAAGTTTAAAGTCCGATCGAACTCCGAATACCCGTAAAACCCTAGTTTCTGGAAAAAATTTCAAAAGTTGACATTTTTCATACTAAAAATACTCAGAAAATTAAGCAGGGAATTATAAGGATATATGTGAAAAACGAGCCCATAATACTTTCAATGCGCCGCGGAACCGCGGCAATACCTTACTTGCGCGGCGGTTCCGCGGCCGCACAGTGCGATTGGGTTTTTTTTTTCACAGTAACTTCCGTACGAATTTCCTCATGCTTTTGGGAATTTTTAATTATACTCAAATGTTGAGTTTTCTGGGATGTATTGGGGACTCGTTGATTCAATCGGATAATTTAACGTCGTTTAACTTTTTCCGGATAATTTTAGAACGTGTTAAAAAGTTCGAACGGATATCAATAACTCACTTTTTCCCCTGCCAGAAAATTTCCAAGCGTTGGATTTTTCCGTAGTTTAAGAACGTTCTAAGTCGTGCAAGTAACGCGGTGGACCCTCTAGAAGAACACAAACCTTAACTCGATTATGTGATCGTCTGAACTGCCTCTAAACCTTAGGGTTTGGGACAGTACGGCGTTGCCACATGTGAGACGTTGGTTTGACCCTTCTACGGCTGGACCATTGGTACCGTGGCATGTGATGGATACTTTTTGACTGTAGGAGAACCTCGTCGCCAAGTAACTGTAGGAGAACCTCGTCGCCAAAAGCATCCGTTCGGATGCTTGCGGCAGCTGTGTTCCGCCTTAGAGCACTTCGTCGACGGCATCCGGGGGTGCGGCCGTCTACTAAAGTTTGCGACGAGCATTCGATCAGGTTGTCGGGAATCTTGTTGAATTGCTCGACTAGATATTGAAAAGAGTTTTTGATATTGTGACTAAAATGCGGGGTTTATAATTGTTAGGCATGCGATGTCTAAGGAATTCAATTGGTTAGGCATGCGATGTCTAAAAAGGTTGCGGATTCCAACTGTTGTAGTTTTACACTTTCTTTTCTGCGACCGTAAGTGTAATATATGGTGTATCGCCGGTTTCATTGCTATACATCAACGATAATCGGGACATGTTAGTGTATATGCCCTAGAGGCCATTACTGTATCATACTAGTTTGTATATTACTTAATGGAAGCTTGGGATATTCACCTTGTATATACAATCTTGCTCAAAATAGTAGTATGCTACTTGGTTTGTTTCTACTTCAATGTGTACATGTGTTTATTTTAGTATATCGTCTATACACATAAGTGGAGCCCTTAGGATCTTTGCTTGATTACCAGCGATGTGATGGCAGTCACACTAGTGGGGCTGGGTAATCTACAAGCACGTCCTTATGCAGGTCCCTGGTCGCAGGACTATCGAGACAGGGCATCGATACTCCGGAGTAGACTAGCGCATGCGCTTCTCATCCCAGTGTGGGAGACGGTCTGTCCCACAGCCGTCGGTACGTCGTACTTGAGATAGTATGCGGGTGCTCGTTGGGTTACGAGTACACTGGACAGGACTCGTCGGGAACTGACTAGTTGGTATTATGCCTATCGTCAGTTATCAGTTCCCAGGTGACAAGAGTACAGCTTAGTCCGCTGACTTGACACTGTCACTTCGCCTCGAGTGTGTTCCCACTGTACTTTGATTACTACCCTACCACGGCTCAAAGGAGTCGTGCAAACAGGTGGTAGTTGGGTGCAGTCCCGAAGCACTTGGAGGCAGTGACGGTTAGACAGGATTCGTCTCTCCCGGTATTGGGGGTTGACATCGCGCTGTGTCTAGGAGAGCCATTACACGAGTAGTCCCTGGCCAGGGCAAACGAGATATACTGGTAGGCTTCCAGTGTTATCTCAGAGTGTTTTGGGCTTCACTCCGACACGACTTGTACCGCTATTGGGGGACTGATGTTTACCGCCCCCTAGGCCCGCCATGCGATGTATCAGACGAACAGACCGGACTGTACGGAGAATGTCACATTCAGGCTCAGTAGGAGTTCAGATGGGTTTCGCCTCGTCGGTCTTCTTGTCGGCATCTACCTGGGGACCGTTACGCACAGCTAGTGCCGCTTGCGGTCTATGGTTAAACCCACTTCCAGCGTAGTGTCGAGTCTTTAGAGTCCCACACAAAAAGCTATTCGCCTTTAGGCAAAAGAGTAGAGGTCGCATGGTTTTGCGACAGGTCGCATGGTTTTGCGACAGGGTTCGATCACATCCGTGCACTTGTGCACGTACAGTGTCCGGACAGTTCACACTAGCGGGCTTTGGTTTAAGCCAGATCCTAGTGTACCTTTTGGGATTGGTTTTATCCAGTATGCATTCGTGTTCCTCGGAACGCGGATCCGGGTGTGTATGCACAGTTGACGGAGAGACAGAGGCAGAGGATTCTCATTAGGGTTGTTGACCGTTGACAGTTGACTATTGACTTTTTGCTCAACCCTAATGAGAATATGATATGTGATTAACAATTATATTATTTAAGTATTATGGTGACATGGTTGTTGAGGGATTGACTTTGTTGACTAGTTGACTTTTGTTGACTTCTTGACTTTGTTGACCGGTTGACTAGGCTTGACTAGTTGACCATCATGATAACTATAGCTATCATTTCATGGCAAAGACTTTTGCTTGCTTGCTCTTTTGTGCAAAATGAGTGCATGGAATGATATGGCTATGGTTGCTTAAACCATCACATAATACTTGATTGATATGAGGTGTTATGATTGTTTTGGATTATGAGAGCCAAATGAGAAAAGTCTTCTCTCATTCTTTCATGCTCATTCTCTCTCTTGTTCTTGAGCTCTCATCTTCCTCCTCTTGCTCTCCCTCTCTTGATTCTATGGTTCACTTGTCTCATGAGTTGAGAACCAAGAACATAGATAAAATCCCATACAAACTCTTCTCTACTCACTCTAGTTCACAAGGTTTAGCAAACCGAGTGAACTAGTTTCTTCAAAGTTCGAAGAAGGAGCCAAAGGTTGAAGCTTTCAGGTGGATCTATCTTCGGCGCAAGAAGACGACGGGAAGAAACCGATTCGGACGACCATCGAAGCTTGAAGACGAAGGAGTTCGAGAAAAAGAAGGTATAACCCCCTAACCGAGTAGTTAGCAACTCATAGTTAGGTTGTTAGTTAGATGTTTAACAAAGATCCGGGTTTTAAGTCCATGTTACCACCTCTAAGAAAATCGTTTTTTACCAAATTCCGCATGCCCGAAAGTACCCGGAGAGGTAGCATGGACTTACAGTGGTATCAGAGCCTAATTAAACTCTATCTAACATGTTAGCAAAGTAGCTAGAAGATCGATCAAAGGAAAAGTCGCAAAACGAACCCCGGTTTTTAAACTTTCTGTCGATTTTAAAAGTGCTGGAAATTTTTTTTGAGATACACCAAAAATCGACTCAGGGTTTTCTGCAGAAACTGCAAAAATTTGACCCCCTAACTCGATCAAAGCGCCGCGGAACCGCGGCCGAGTTGACTCGGTCATGGGGTTTCTTCTTTGCAGTTTGCTCATAGGGGTATTTTGGGATTTTTGGAATATGTATTTTCTACCCAGATTTTCCAGAACGAAAATTTTATTTTTGGGGTCCTGAAAATCCGTATTTTTGATCGAACTTCTAAAAGACTTTAGCTGACGGGTTTTTCTGTAATGTGATATTTGTATTGAACGTCTGCTAATCGCTATATGTCGATTAGTGGGGGTTATACAAATCCGTGATCTGTAATGTTATTGGAATGTGTATATGAATATGTTGGATTGTCGCGGGTGAATAGCCGGGGGTTGTAAGACGAGAGTTTTCTTTTCTTTCAATTCATGTAAATTTGTAAATTGATGTAATAATTATTTGTATGTCCACACAACCGGGTCGGGGTTGTAGCCGTCATTGTATAATTTCTTTTTACTGTTTTTGCTCCTAGGATAGACCCATGGAGGGGGTGCACAAACTACCGGGTATGCCGAAGTGCCGAGTGGCCTACTCACGGAATTGAGGGAGGTTGCTTCGCTTCGGGTACTTGGCGGGTAGTTTGCCGCACCCGTAAGGGTCTTGGGTGGGGTTTTGGCTATTCACCGCGACCGTGTAATCTGCTTTTCGTTACAGGCTCGTACGAATTGCGGATTCCTGGTATATCCAATGTGTTCATCTGTGATATGAAATGGCTATCATTGCAGTATATCTATATATGATATTATTTAGGCGTTGCTTATGTTTTACAGCCGCGCTAGCCCAGCCCCCGCTCTGTCGTTAGTTAAGTAACCTAACGGGTAATGACGGGGCCCCGTGGCGAATGCGAATGGCATAAGCGTACGTCATATTTTGGTTATTTTCTGCAATGGTAGGATTAAATGATGGGACGCATTAAAAGAACTAATGCAAGAATATCACGCATTAAAAGAACTAATGCAAGAAAATAAACCAAGTTAAAGTCGTTGGAACACTTTCGAAAAACCACTCGGTTCTTTTCAAAACTAACTTTTAAATGCGGAGCTTGAGCCACTCTTTTTAAAAGCTATCTCGTTCCATCGATTATATCAAGTTCACTACGTTCACGGTTTAGCCAAAACCATTCGTAGCCCTCCGTCGTTTCACATGAATAGTCAATAGTATTCAAGCTATGTATGTTGGCCAAAGTCAAGGCATAGTAATTGGTAGCTATTGGGTGTTCATGTGTAGCATAGATTGATGCGTTGGTTTGGGACATTCGTACTGCCATTTTGGCCAAAGTCAAGGGTAGGTGCGAATGGATCCAAATTAACCTGGATAATGACGGGTAGAACTTGACATGTGACTTATGATATTTTGGCCAAAGTCAAGGTCATAAGAGCATGGGGCAAAAATCCACATCGGGAGTTTCATAAGTACTGAAACTTGCTAGATTTGCATACCACTTGGAGTGTGATGATTCTGGTAGGATTCCTTCAGTTTCATCACGCGATGATATTTGGATCCCGATCCTACTGTGAGTATATGCTACTCCTCGGGAAATTTCTCACTAAACGATCAATGCTATAAACCTAGTAGGTGCCTAAAAAAGTGTTAGCGGGGCTACGCCCCCAGGGAAAAGAGGTTCTTGAATTAAGGAACTTCGCGAAAGCGTTGGAAAACCTCCCTCGAAGTACCAACACTGGCCTGGCTGAACGGTTAAGCAAGTATTGTACGGTGAGATTGATCCTGACTAATTCTTCCTTTTTGGTTTGAGGAGGGATTCGAGAAACAGTGGGAGCCATCCTGTTTAGACAAATTAAAAACCATTCTAAACTTGCAAGAGCATCAAGCTGAGTGTTTCTTCTCTCTCCTAATTGCAGCGACCAATCGACATGACTGGACTTAAGTTACTTCTAGATAAAAACATACTGACAGGGCCAAACTATAAAGATTGGCTCAGGAATGTCAAGATGGCAATCACTTACGACAAGCTGGGGTATCTTCTTACCACCAAAGCTCCCCCTGTCCCTGGTCCCACTTCCAGCGTCGCGGATAAGGAAATTCGTAAGACTTGGGAGATTGATAGCGCGAAGGCCAAGTGCCTCGTACTTGCCTCTATGGACAATGAACATCAGAGGAGGCACGAGAATATGGACTTGGAATCCATATTTCTTCATACGAAAGAACTGTATGGAGAGCAATCTCGTATCGCAAGATACGAAGCGTCGAAAAAGTTATTTTCGGCAAGGATGGCCGTCGGATCATCAGTAGCAGAACACGTACTTAAGATGATCAGCTACATTGAGGAGGTCGCAGACCTAGGGACCACATTGGAGAGTGAGCTCTATACGGACTTAGTTCTCCAGTCCCTTCCTTCCACTTACGCCCAGTTTATACTGAACTTCAACTTACAAGAAAAAGAAGTTGAACTTTCAGAGCTCCTCAACATGCTGAGGAGCGCAGAGGGCACCCTACAGAAAGGTAGGCAAACATCCACTTTGTTTGTAGGAGGATCATCTTCTTCTAGGTCCAAGGCGAAAGCCAAGGAAAAGAAGAAGAAAGCCCCCGCCAAACCAAGGGGCGGTGTTAGTAAAGTGGATACGAAAGGAAAAGCTAAAGCAACAAAGAAAGCGGGGAAGCTTGTGGATAAGGAAGAATGCTTCTATTGTCATAAGAAAGGACACTGGAAGAATGATTGCAGGGCTTGGAAGGCCAGAACACAGGAATTGAAGCAGGTTGCAGCTTCAGCTTCAGGTGTGTATGTTATTGAAAACTGTCTTTCAATAAACTCTACTTCCTGGGTATTGGATACCGGATCAGGATCTCATATCTGTAATTCTTTGCAGGCGTTGAGAAACCGTAGTGTTTTGAAAGCAGGTGACATGACCCTCAGAGTTGCGAACGGAGCTAGCATGGATTCTAAAGCCGTGGGGGACTATCACCTGGGAATGTCAGATGGACATGTTTTGGTTTTGCGTAATTGCTTTTTTGTACCCAACGCAACTTGTAATATCATTTCTATATCTTTGGTTTCTAAAGAAGGTTATGAATTTGCGTTTGTAAGCAATATTGTAAACATTCACCTTAATCAAGTTCTAATTGGGTCAGGTACATTGAGCAATAGTATATACGTATTAAACCAACCACAGATTTTCAATGTCCAGAATACACACAAAAGAAAGTCTCCGGAAATAAATCAGACTTTCTTATGGCATTGTAGACTGGGTCACATCAATGAGAGAAGGTTGACAAAGTTACATACAGAAGGATATTTGAATCCGTTCGAATATCAATCGTATGCCACTTGTCAATCATGTATCAAAGGAAAGATGACAAAGTCTCCGTTCACTGGATACGGAGTAAGAGCGAGCGAGCTCTTGGGACTCGTACACAGCGACGTGTGCGGTCCAATGTCTACACATGCGCGAAGCGGTTTTTCTTACTTCATTACTTTTACGGATGACTTTTCAAGGTACGGTTATGTCTTCTTAATGAAACATAAGTCCGAAGCCTTTGGAAAATTCCAGGAATATAAGAATGAAGTAGAAAAACAAACCGACAAAAGTATCAAGATTCTAAGATCGGATCGAGGTGGAGAATACTTAAGTGCCGAGTTCCTGGATTATTTAAAAGAGAACGGAATTCTCTCTCAGCTTACTCCTCCATACACTCCGCAACATAACGGTGTATCGGAGAGACGGAACCGAACCCTATTGGATATGGTACGGTCCATGATGAGTAACGCTGAGTTACCGCGATCATTCTGGGGGTTTGCGCTAGAATCAGCTGCATACCTTTTGAACCGAGTTCCTACTAAGACTGTGCCTACTACACCATATGAGATGTGGTGTGGGAAGAGACCCTATCTTAATCACATTAAGACATGGGGAAGTCCAGCTTTTGTCAAAAAGCAGCATGCGGACAAGCTCGAGGCATGCTCAGTACAGTGCAAGTTTGTGGGATATCCAAAGAACTCCAAGGGATATTTCTTCTACTGCGAAGAGGAACAAAAAGTTATTGTTTCTCGTCATGCCCACTTTCTAGAACACCAGTTCTTAGAAAAGGAAATTAGTGGGAGCGCAGTAGAAATGGAAGAAATTCCAGAACCACAGACTATTACTGAAAGTTTAGTGGAACCAGAGGGTTCAAAAGAACAGGACATTCCTACGCCGCTCCACAGGAGTAGTAGGCAGTCTCATCCGCCCGAGAGATACTACGGTTTTCTCATAGACGGGGATAGAGAGGAATGCATCATAGATTATGATGAGCCTACTAGCTTCCAGCAGGCCGTTCAGAGCGTTGACTCAGTAAAATGGCTGGATGCAATGCGGACCGAAATGGAGTCCATGTACACCAACAAAGTATGGACGTTGGACATTGCTCCAGATGGGGTAAGACCCATAGGATGCAAGTGGATCTTCAAAAGGAAGATTGGTGTAGATGGACAGGTTGAGACCTATAAAGCTAGACTTGCTGCAAAGGGTTTCCGTCAAAGACCTGGCTTGGACTATGAAAAAACCTTTTCTCCAGTGGCTATGCTGAAATCCATTCGGATCCTTCTTGCCATTGCTGCCTTCCACGATTATGAGATTTGGCAGATGGACGTAAAGACAGCTTTTCTAAATGGAAATTTAGAGCAGTGTGTCTATATGGACCAGCCAGAGGGTTTCATTCAGAGTGGGAGCAGCGGAAAGGTGTGCAAGTTGCTTAAATCCATCTATGAACTAAAGCAGGCATCGCGGAGTTGGAACATCTGTTTTGATGAGACGGTCAAGGAATTTGGCTTTATCAAAAATCCAGATGAACCATGCATCTATAGTAGATTTGTAGCGAGAACTGTAGTATTCCTCGTTTTATACGTGGATGACATTCTCTTAATAGGAAATGACATTCCTATGCTACAATCTGTCAAGGGGTTCTTGTCACACAGGTTCTCCATGAAAGACCTGGGTGATGCCTCATACTTCCTGGGGATCCGGATCCATCGTGATAGATCCAAGAGGATATTAGGACTTTCTCAGTCCAGGTACATCGACACCATACTGAAAAGATTCAGTATGGAGGATTCCAAGCGCGGTAACCTACCGGCTTGTCACGGGATCACCCTCTCTAAAGAGATGTCTCCCAAGACTGATTTGGAGAGGGATCGCATGTCTATTATACCCTACGCTTCTGCGGTAGGCTCTATAATGTATGCGATGTTGTGTACCAGACCGGATGTAGCTTATGCACTGAGTGTGGTAAGCCGGTATCAGTCAAACCCTGGGGAGAAATACTGGATAGCAGTAAAGAACATTCTCAAGTACCTGAGAAGGACTAAGGAGATGTTCTTGGTGTATAGCGGAAAAGACCTCCAGATCGAGGCTTTTGCTGACTCCAGTTTCCAGAGTGACAAGGATGATACTAAGTCCATGTCGGGTTTTGTCTTTACCCTCAATGGAGGGGCGGTGTGTTGGAAGAGTTCCAAACAGGAAACCGTTACAGACTCGACGATGGAAGCGGAATACATCGCTGCATCTGATGTCGCAAAAGAAGCTGTCTGGATGAGGAAGTTCTTGAAAGAGCTTCAGGTGGTTCCGTCCATTGTTGATCCAATACCTCTGTATTGCGACAACAACGGGGCTATAGCTTTAGCGAAGGAACCCAGGTCCCATCAGAGATCCAGACACATCTTGAGGCAGTATCACCTGATCAGGGAGATCGTGGATCGCCAGGAGATCGAGGTTCGGAGAATCGCTTCAGAAGATAACACTGCAGATCCATTCACCAAGGCCTTGCCCAAGACTCAGTTCGAGCAGCTGATCGAGATGATAGGTCTTCGATACGCCAGTACATGGCCTTAGTGCAAGTGGGAGATTGTTAGTGTATATGCCCTAGAGGCCATTACTGTATCATACTAGTTTGTATATTACTTAATGGAAGCTTGGGATATTCACCTTGTATATACAATCTTGCTCAAAATAGTAGTATGCTACTTGGTTTGTTTCTACTTCAATGTGTACATGTGTTTATTTTAGTATATCGCCTATACACATTAGTGGAGCCCTTAGGATCTTTGCTTGATTACCAGCGATGTGATGGCAGTCACACTAGTGGGGCTGGGTAATCTACAAGCACATCCTTATGCAGGTCCCTGGTCGCAGGACTATCGAGACAGGGCATCGATACTCCGGAGTAGACTAGCGCATGCGCTTCTCATCCCAGTGTGGGAGACGGTCTGTCCCACAGCCGTCGGTACATCGTACTTAAGATAGTATGCGGGTGCTCGTTGGGTTACGAGTACACTGGACAGGACTTGTCGGGAACTGACTAGTTGGTATTATGCCTATCGTCAGTTATCAGTTCCCAGGTGATATGAGTACAGCTTAGTCTGCTGACTTGACACTGTCACTTCGCCTCGAGTGTGTTCCCACTGTACTTTGATTACTACCCTACCACGGCTCAAAGGAGTCGTGCAAACAGGTGGTAGTTGGGTGCAGTCCCGAAGCACTTGGAGGCAGTGACGGTTAGACAGGATTCGTCTCTCCCGGTATTGGGGGTTGACATCGCGCTGTGTCTAGGAGAGCCATTACACGAGTAGTCCCTGGCCAGGGCAAACGAGATATACTGGTAAGCTTCCAGTGTTATCTCAGAGTGTTTTGGGCTTCACTCCGACACGACTTGTACCGCTATTGGGGGACTGACGTTTACCGCCCCCTAGGCCCGCCATGCGATGTATCAGACGAACAGACCGGACTGTACGGAGAATGTCACATTCAGGCTCAGTAGGAGTTCAGATGGGTTTCGCCTCGTCAGTCTTCTTGTCGGCATCTACCTGGGGACCGTTACGCACAGCTAGTGCCGCTTGCGGTCTGTGGTTAAACCCACTGCCAGCGTAGTGTCGAGTCTTTAGAGTCCCACACAGAAAGCTATTCGCCTTTAGGCAAAAGAGTAGAGGTCGCATGATTTTTCGACAGGTCGCATGGTTTTGCGACAGGGTTCGATCACATCCGTGCACTTGTGCACGTACAGTGTCCGGACAGTTCACACTAGCGGGCTTTGGTTTAAGCCAGATCCTAGTGTACCTTTTGGGATTGGTTTTATCCAGTATGCATTCGTGTTCCTCGGAACGCGGATGCGGATGTGTATGCACAGTTGACGGAGAGACAGAGGCAGAGGATTCTCATTAGGGTTGTTGACCGTTGACAGTTGACTATTGACTTTTTGCTCAACCCTAATGAGAATATGATATGTGATTAACAATTATATTATTTAAGTATTATGGTGACATGGTTGTTGAGGGATTGACTTTGTTGACTAGTTGACTTTTGTTGACTTGTTGACTTTGTTGACCGGTTGACTAGGCTTGACTAGTTGACCATCATGATAACTATAGCTATCATTTCATGGCAAAGACTTTTGCTTGCTTTCTCTTTTGTGCAAAATGAGTGCATGGAATGATATGGCTATGGTTGCTTAAACCATCACATAATACTTGATTGATATGAGGTGTTATGATTGTTTTGGATTATGAGAGCCAAATGAGAAAAGTCTTCTCTCATTCTTTCATGCTCATTCTCTCTCTTGTTCTTGAGCTCTCATCTTCCTCCTCTTGCTTTCCCTCTCTTGATTCTATGGTTCACTTGTCTCATGAGTTGAGAACCAAGAACATAGATAAAATCCTATACAAACTCTTCTCTACTCACTCTAGTTCACAAGGTTTAGCAAACCGAGTGAACTAGTTTCTTCAAAGTTCGAAGAAGGAGCCAAAGGTTGAAGCTTTCAGGTGGATCTATCTTCGGCGCAAGGAGACAACGGGAAGAAACCGATTCGGACGACCATCGAAGCTTGAAGACGAAGGAGTTCGAGAAAAAGAAAGGTATAACCCCCTAACCGAGTAGTTAGCAACTCGTAGTTAGGTTGTTAGTTAGATGTTTAACAAAGATCCGGGTTTTAAGTCCATGTTACCACCTCTAAGAAAATCGTTTTTTACCAAATTCCGCATGCCCGAAAGTACCGGAAGAGGTAGCATAGACTTACAGGACACGCATACTTGCTTACGTTGATGATATGAGATATTATGTGTTGCTGTGATATGTTATATTGGATCGTCGTGTTTTGAATAGCCGGGGGTTTTATGTGAGATGAGTTTTTTTTTATTTTCATTCATGTAAAATTCATTTGTATGTAATATTCTTTTATTGGGGCACTTCCGGGATGAGGATGATGTCACCATTGTATATTATTTACTTTTCCGCATTAGGTAGACCCAAGGCGGGGAGCACAAGTAACCGGGTTCTAGGGTCCAGTGGGAGACCATCTCGAGGTGTCGAGACCGAGTCTCCTAACTCTAGAACTGACAGGGTTACTTGCCGCTCTCGTAGGGGTCTAGGGATGTGGGTTTGGCTATTCATCATGACCGTGGAATCCGTGTATTATACAGGCTCGTATTAAAACACGGACGTCCTAGTATATCCAATATTTCATATGTGTTCTTCTGCTGCAATGTTCTGTGATGAGATCATATTACTGTATGAGACGAATGTTTATATTATATATATGAGATATATGTTATATTGCAGATTTCGTTTCAAAAGGGATGCTTGTGAAGCATAATAAAATGGGACTTCATTAATGAGATTAATGAAACTAAAAGAAACCTAAAAATGTTGTAGAAACTTGTTTAAAAACTGGTAGCTCTAGTTCTTGCTTTGTATAGCGGTGTTCCTTGTAGAACATCCAGCACCTTTTTCGATAAGGAAAGAGCCGAGATCCCTTCACCGGGAGTGACCTCTTTAGCGAAACTAGCAGATGCTACAAACTTGGTTTGTCTTTTGATTTCTTATATAGTTTTTGCTTTGCATAGTGATATTTGTGAAATATCCTGCACCTTATTCGATGAGGAAAGAGCCGACGATCCCTTCACCGGGAGTGACCTCTTTAGCGAAACTAGTAAAGGCCTAAAAAACACTCCATTTAAAATCACTCAATTCTACAACGATATCAAGTTCATTACGCTCATGGTTTTCTTAAAAACTTGCGTAGCCCTCCGTCATTTCAGATAAGTACTACTTAGTATTCGTGCTGCGGT
This sequence comes from Agapanthus africanus, assembly GCA_030015575.1. Classification (NCBI taxonomy): domain Eukaryota; kingdom Viridiplantae; phylum Streptophyta; class Magnoliopsida; order Asparagales; family Amaryllidaceae; genus Agapanthus; species Agapanthus africanus. The sequence goes on along the minus strand of CM057337.1, from coordinate 563,952,587 downwards.
AGTTTGGCATGCGTCAAGGCGTAGTGTATGGTAGCTAACTAGTGCTTATCCGCTAGCATACGATGCGATTGGATTAGGGTATTCGTACGGCATTTTTTATCATGCGTCAAGGGTCGTGTGGGTAGGTTTAATTCAATCAAGAAATGTACGGGTTGAACTTGACTAACGGACTATGGGTTGTTTGGCATGCGTCAAGGTCATAGCACGCTAGGGGTAAAATATTATTAGTTCAAGTGTTGAAATTTGCAATGAGATTGCATACCTTCTATGAGATAGTTGGATCCCAATACCTGCTGCGAGTAAGAGTTACTCCTGGGAGAGTTTTACACATTACAATTAGCCGATTAAGTAGGTGTCTAGAAAGGTGTCAACGGGTTATGCCTCTGGGAAAACGAGGTTTATTTTCATTAAGTCCGTGCGAAAGCACGGGGAACCTCCCTCAAAGTATCGACACTGGCCTGGCTGAAAGATCGGTGAACTTGTATGGTGTAATTAATCCCGGCTAGTCTTTCCTTTTAGGGTTTGAAGGAAGATTTGACTAAAACAGTGGGAGCCATCAGTAAGTCCATGTCACGCACCCCACGAACTTGCGGGGAGGCGGAATATATGAAAAATGATTATCAAAGCTTCGTAACACGGACTTGAGCGCATGAATCATTTCTAAACCGTTACTAGCAAACTACGAGAGGTATAACTACTCGGTTCCGAAGTTATACCTCACGTTACTTGTCTTTCGGGTCTTCATCGCTGTCCTCCACTCCTCGTAGGCTCCTTGGAACATCGGCACCTCAACGGCCTCCTTGAGTCAAAGTCCATCCACCCGAGAGCTCCTACGCCAAGCTTGATCTCTAACTTGAGATAACTAGGTTGCTCAAAGTGCTAATCTAAGCTACCTAGGGGATATAGAGTGAGGTTATGGATGTATTAGTCTAGCTAACCCTTGATCTTAACACATGAGAGGTTAGGGTTAGGGTTTCAAGAATGAGAGAGCTTGAGGAGAGAGAAGGTGATGATAAGAATCATATTGAAAATGAACTCATTTAGAATATATCAACCATAAAAATTTATCAAATAAATAATATAAATGATTAATCATCATGGTTGATGCATTCACCTTGTGTGATTCATCACATGTGTCATAAGCTCAATAAATGAAGCATTAACTCTAAGGATGAATCACACAAATGAGTCATTGAGCAATAAATGCTTATGCCACCTTAACCCCTAAGTCACCATGCTTCTAGAAGCTTCCCGGAAAATTACGAGAACGCCCCTCCAATCCGTGAAAACACGTAAAAACTTTAGACTGTATAAATCTAATAACCCGATACTAGAATCTGGCTTAAACCAAAGCCGGCTAGTAAAAACTGTCCGAACGTCGTACGTGCGTTTAAACACGTATGCGTCCGAACCCTTGTCGTAAAACCATACGACCTTTATATCGTTTCGCCTGGAGCAGGGAAACTCTCTGTGTGGGACTCTAAAGACTCGACACTACACTAGCAGTGGGTTTAACCATAGACCGCAAGCGGCACTAGCTGTACATAACGGTCCCCAGGTAGATGTCGATAAGAAGGCCGATGAGGAAACCCATCCGAACTCCTACTGAGCCTGATGTGACAATCTCCATACAGTCCGGTCTGTTCGTCTAAGACTATCGCATATCGAGCCTAGGGGGCGGCAAGCGTCAGTCCCCTAATAGCGGTATAAGTCGTGTCGGAGCGTAGCCCATTACACGCTGAGAAACTATTGGAACCTACCAGTAAACCTCGCTTGCCCTGGCCAGGGACTTTGCGTAATGGCTCTCTGACACAGCGCGATATCAACTCCCAATACCGGGAGAGACGAATCCTGTCTAACCGCCACTGCCTCCAAGTGCTCGGGACTGCACCCAACTGCTACCTGTTTGCACGACTCATTTGAGCCATGGTAGGGTAGCAATCTAAGAACAGTGGGACACACTCGAGGCGAAGTAGCAGTGTCAAATCTGCGGACTATGTTGTACTCATGTCACCTGGGAACTGTTAACTGACGACGGGTATAATACCAACCAACAGTTCCCCTGTGAGTCCTGTCCGGTTTACCCGTAACCTAACGTGCACCTGTATACTATCTCTAGTACGACGTACTGATGGCTGTGGGACAAACCATCTCCCCAACATGGATGAGAAGCGTACACACTAGTCTACTCTGGAATATCGATGCCCTGTCTCGATAATCCTACGACTAGGGACAAGTATAGGATGTTGCTTATAGACTACCCAGCCCCCACTAGTGTGACTGCCATTACAACGCTGGTAATCAAGCAGATCCAGAGGGCTCTACTAATATGTATAAGTGATACGTTACAAGAAACATATGCACATATTAAAGTAGACAAAACCAAGTAGCATACTACCATGTTTAGCAAGACTGTCAATACAACTGTGAATATCCTAAGCTTCCATTAAGTAATATACATGCAAGTATGATACAATAATGGCCCCTAGGGCATATACACTAATAATCTCTCACTTGCACTAGGGGCATGAGCTGGCATATCGTAGACCTATCATCTCGAATAGCCTCTCGAACTGTATCTGAGGAATGGCCTTTGTGAATGGATCAGCAATGTTATTCTCCGTCTCTACTCTTTTCACTCGATCTCCCGGCGATCTACGATCTCCCGGCGATCTACGATCTCCCGGCGATCTACGATCTCCCTGATCAGGTGATGCCGCCTTAAGATGTGTCTGGATTTCTGATGGGACCTGGGTTCCTTCGCTAAAGCTATAGCGCCGTTGTTTTCACAATACAGAGGTATTGGATCAACACTGGTAAGAACCACCTGAAGTTCTGTGAGGAACTTCTTCATCCAGACAGCTTCTTTTGCAGCATCGCAAGCAGCTATGTACTCCGCTTCTATTGTTGAGTCAGCAACGGTCTCCTTCTTGGAACTCTTCCAACAGACCGCCCTTCTATTGAGGGTAAAGACATAACCCGACATGGACTTGGAGTCATCCTTGTCACTCTGGAAGCCGGAGTCGGCAAAGGCCTCCATCTGGAGGTCTTTTCCACCATACACCAAGAACATCTCCTTAGTCCTCCTCAGGTACTTGAGAATGTTCTTTACTGCTATCCAGTGATTCTCCCCTGGGTTTGCCTGATACCGGCTTACAACGCTCAATGCGTATGCTACATCTGGTCTGGTACATAACATCGCATACATTATATAGACCACCGCAGAAGCGTAGGGTATAATTGACATGCGATCCCTTTCCAAATCAGTCTTGGGAGACATCTCTTTGGAGAGGGTGATTCCGTGACAAGCCGGTAGGTTACCACGCTTAGGATCTTCCATACTGAATCTTTTCAATATGGTGTCTATGTACCTGGACTGTGAAAGTCCCAACATCCTCTTTGATCTATCACGATAGATCTGGATTCCCAGAATGTAGGTAGCATCACCCAGGTCTTTCATAGAGAATTTCTGTGATAAGAATCTTTTGACTGACCGTAACATAGGAATATCATTTCCTATTAGGAGAATGTCATCCACGTATAATACGAGGAATACTATAGCTCTCCCTACAATCTTTCTGTATATGCATGGTTCATCTGGATTTTTGATAAAGTCGAATTCTTTGACAGTATCATCAAAATAGATGTTCCAACTCCGAGATGCTTGCTTTAGTCCATAAATGGACTTAAGCAACTTGCATACTTTACCGCTGCTCCCACTCTGAATGAATCCCTCTGGCTGATCCATATAGACGCACTCTTCCAAATTACCATTTAGAAAGGCCGTCTTTACGTCCATCTGCCAGATTTCATAATCGTGGAAGGCAGCAATATCAAGAAGGACCCGAATGGATTTGAGCATAGACACTGGAGAAAAGGTTTCGTCATAGTCCAAACCAGGTCTTTGACGGAAACCCTTTGCTACAAGTCTAGCCTTATAGGTTTCAACCTGTCTATCTACACCAATCTTTTTTTTAAAGATCCATTTGCATCCTACGGGTTTTACCCCATCTGGAGCAATGTCCAAAGTCCATACTTTGTTAGTGTACATGCACTCCATTTCGGTCCGCATTGCATCCAGCCATTTTACCGAGTCGGCGCTCTGAATGGCTTGCTGGAAGCTAGTAGGGTCATCATAATCAATGACACAATCCTCTCTATCCCCATCTATGAGAAAACCGTAGTATCTCTCAGGCGGATGAGACTGCTTACTACTCCTGCGGAGTGGCGCTGGGATGTCCGGTTCTCCTGAACCTTCTTGTTCTACCATGGTTTCAGTAATAGCTTGTGGTTCTGGAATTTCTTCCAGTTCTATTGCGCTCCCACACTTCTGATTTTCCAAAAATTCAGTTTCCAAGAAGCGGGCATGTTGAGAAACAAAGACCTTTTGTTCCTCTGCGTAATAGAAACAATATCCCATGGAGTTCTTTGGATATCCTACAAACTTACACTGTACTGAGCGTGCCTCGAGTTTGTCCGTATGCTGCTTCTTTACAAAAGCTGGACATCCCCATGTCTTAAGATACTTAAGACAGGGTTTCTTCCCACTCCACATCTGATATGGTGTGGTAAGCACAGTCTTGGTTGGAACTCGGTTCAAAAGATATACAGCTGATTCTAGTGCATATCCCCAGAATGATCGCGGTAACTCAGCGTTACTCATCATGAAACGTACCATATCCAATAGGGTTCGGTTCGGTCTCTCCGATACACTATTATGTTGTGGTATGTATGGAGGAGTAAGCTGAGAGAGAATTCCATTCTCTTTTAAGTAACCTAGGAACTCGGCACTTAAGTATTCACCACCTCGATCAGATCTCAGCGTCTTGATACTTTTGCCTGTTTGGTTTTCTACTTCATTCTTGTATTCCTGGAATTTTTCAAAGGCTTCAGATTTATGTTTCATTAAGAAGACATATCCGTTCCTTGAAAAGTCATCCGAAAAAGTAATGAAGTATGAATAACAGCTTCGCGCATGTATAGATATTGGACCGCACACATCACTGTGTACGATCCCTAAGAGCTCGCTCGCTCTTACTCCGTGTCCAGTAAACGGAGTTTTTGTCATCTTTCCTATGAGACAAGATTCATAAGTAGCATAAGATTGATATTCAAACGGATTCAAATATCCTTCTCTATGTAACTTAGTCAACCTTCTCTCATTGATGTGACCCAGTCTACAATGCCATAAGAAAGCCTGATTTAATTCCAGAGACTTTCTTTTAAGTGTGTTCTGGACATTGAAAACCTGAGCTTGACACAATACGTATATGTCGTTATCTAATGTACCAGATCCAATCAAAACTTGATTTAGGTGGATGTGAACTACATCGCCTACGAATGTAAAATCATATCCCTCTCTCGAAAGTGAGGATACTGATATGATGTTACAAGTCATACTAGGTACATACAGACAGTTACGTAGAATCAATATCTGCCCACTTGTCAAACCTAGGCGATATTCTCCAACGGATTCAGCATCCATGATTGATCTCAAAAACTATCTATTACCGCATTCAAGAATGGCGTCGCTTGGTAGCTAGCCGGTGAGTACGGGTCGGTCCACAGGGATGTTGTGAATTTCCTAATCGCTCAAACGAGTTAATTCCGATGGATGTTCGGATTGATTATTAAATCTAAAACTAAATCTATCTAAAAACTAAATTAATCTAAATCTTAATCTTGCTAAGGTTAGGTTTAGGAATGGTTTGGAAATGTAAATAAATCTCAACTCTTTCTATACCCAAATGAAGATCTATGAGGAGTTATGGTAATTATCAATAAAAGGGATTAGATCCATTCGGGAAGGTGTTCCTCCCTCTAGGTTCTTATTCTTCCTTTAGAGATCCTTACCCTAACCTCCATGGAAAACACGCGCAACCGGGCCTTTATACTACGGTATCACTGCTACCTCGAGGGATAGGGTGCCGTAGGGCGCGGTGTGTGCGTGTATGCATGGAGTCCTATTGATTATATGTGATGGGTAAGAAAGGGATGAGAGACCCCATCTCTCAAAAGCCCTCCCCAAAGCTAACATCTAAGGCAAGGAATTAAAATCTAAACTAGAGCAATTAAATAAAACTACTTACAGATGGCTCTCTCCAAACATCAACACAGGGTTGTCGAATTCATGAAATGAAAAGAGGCACCGATGCTCTCCAAAAGAATTTTAAAATTTATTAATGAAGGGAGGCCTAGGGAGGCATAGCTTTTACAATGATTTAGAGTTCCTATTTATAGAGGATAGGAAACCCTAGGTTACAATTGATTCGCACGTCTACATTTACCAAAATATCCTTAGGAAGACCTAGTCAAAGTAGACTTCAAGCTTTGGTAAAATTTTATGTCTGTCTCTTTAAAAGGAAGTATTGGGCCTTGAAATTTCCTTTGTGGGCTCTTCTGTCTTTGGGCTTCCTTATTATTTGGTTCTTTTATTAAAATAGCTTCTATGTTTCTTCCAGATCTCCAGTGAATAATTACGGTGGACTTTTAACCGTTCGCTTTGTAATCTTGGACCTTGCATTGCCTTGTACTTTGTGAATTTTATCTTTGATGTAGGCTTGATCAAGAGTCTTCTGTTTGTTGGTCAAAGTCCACTTTTGCATCTTCTTTTCATCGTTTTCACTGTTTTCGCTCCAAGAACCTGTAACCTGTAATATGTAGCAGACATGCGTCAAAAGCACCTAAGGACTTTAGACAAGAGCATTTCAAGGTCTCCTCTACTATTCCAAGTTTCAAGGTGCGTGATTGTGCAATTTGTAGGGTATACATTTTCAGAATCTAGACTTAAGCTAGGAACTACTTTTCAAACTTATACTCTAATAAGAACATCAATACTTTTCATTTGTTTCAACTTAGCCCAAGAACTAAACTCAAAATTTGCCTATTCTAAATAAACTACAAAGACATATACTTTTTACCGTTAAACTTTAAGGAAGGTTATTTTTAGGGTTTTTAATTTACTAAGTCTAAGATCTAGTTGTTCCTAGCTAGTTAACCTATTTGTCAAACTCAAGTCAAATAAGCCAAAATTGAATACATTAATTTTTATAATTTTTCATAATTTTTTAATTTTTATGGGTTTTCAAATAAATATGCAAATGCAAAAATATATAAATGAATGCGAAGAAAGAAGACGTACCGAGCATACCCCCAAACTTAAACTTGACAGTGTCCTCACTGTCATGCTGCACCAAGAGGGTTAAAATTTTCGGCACTCCCCTGTTTATTTATTTATAAAAAATTTTATATTTTTTTTATGTTTTGAAATTTTTTTAAATTTTTTTATAGAAAAATAAAACGAAAAATATATGTACATATATACAACAAGGTTCCCCCTAAACTTAAGCTTGTCCTTACACAAGCCAAAGATTAGCACCAACCATTCAAAAATCTTATCGTGGTAATGGTCGAGTTGGTGAAAGCATGGAGTAGAAAGAGAAGAAATGAGAAACACACAAGACCGTGTGGAGGTAAAAATGGTATACGGTCTCGGTGGAGGAGAAGAGGGGCGGAAAAGAGAAAGAAGGGTAGCACGATCTTGAGGGTGTAAATTGAGTGCATAAATAAGCGCAATTTGTGTTGACCGATGTGTTAAAAGAGATTGTGCTAATCTATCAACCCGTCGAGAAATGGGGTCAAATCCCTCAAGATTCGCAAGAAAACATGGGTATGTCGAACTTGGTATTGGAGATGAAAACGTAACGGTCTCTTGCAAGGTCGGAACGATAGGAAGGACGAAAGGGAGTGAATTAGGGATAGTCTCATTCTCACCGTAGGAAACTGTCTCGAACTTGAAAGATTCCATAAATGGTTCGAAACGACTATAAGAAACCGAGTCTAAAAGTTCAACTAACTCATCTGAAAATTCAAAGGACTCAAACTCGGGCGGTGAGTCATCAACATCGTCCGAAAAAGTGAAACACTTGTAAGTGTTATCGGCTGTGAGAACTGTGTCAGATTCAAAGGAAAATTTTCAAGCTCACAGTCCTCAAGCGTGAACATTTGCGTGGTCGGAACGATGGAAAGGAGGGAGGGTGATATAACAGTTAAAGGTTCAAGAGACTGAATTGGAAAATCCGACACATCAAACAAAAATGGTTCAACCTCAATATTATCCTCAATACTATCCTCATAATTCTCCTCAAAATTTAGCGTATCCATGCCATTATCATCAAAATCAATGCGCATATGAAGTTCGGGAGAAACATTTAATGACTCGGGATGATGAATTGGACATAAAATTTCAATCAAATCGACTGGTTCATCATCCAAAATATTCCCGGCGTCTATATCCTCAATCAAGTGAAAATCAATATTTTCTGACACCTCATCAAAAGCATGGATATTTATCAATTCAGGTTCTAGATTGGAGGTGTAAAGATCGAAAGGATTAAGTGTGGTTTCACTCGAAAGGGGTTCTTCACAATCTGGCAAATCAAGCACTACAAAATCACACAACTCGTTTTTATTTTCAACTGGTGAACTATTTGGGACAATCGATAGGAAACCAGAGTTGTGGGCTGAAATTGGGTATGGGTAGGTTTGATTTGGAAATGTGTAGAACTCACTTGCTCCTCTCAAATTCTCCTTCTGTCCAACCGCCTCCTCATGAGTTGAAAAATTTGGAGCTAGTGGAAAACTAGCTGCCGGTTCACTAGGTTGTATATGGGCGGCCATGGACGCTTCCATATTCCTAGTCATTTTGTTTTTTGCTGCAATATAATCTGCCAACGACTGTTCCAAACTAGACATGTGTGGTGAAGGGGTTTCGGTAAAAGATTCGAAGTTGTTTGGATGCGTGAAACTCCCAAATGGCTGTGCAGAAGCAATGTCTAGTGAATGTGGGAAAGTCGGGTAGGACTGGTAGGAAGTGGGTAGTTGGACAGGGGTAGGGTCAACATGTGGATAAAAAGATGAATAGTCTTGTGGATCTCTAGAACTAGATGAGTGGAGAGGGGTGAAAGATCGGCTACAAGATTGAGCGATATGCTCAGCAATAGACATCGGTTTAGGAGTTACAGCAGGACTTGAAAAAGTGGTATCAACATATGAAGGTGGTAAAGGTTGACTTGGTTGACACAAAGTGGGTTGCAAAGTCGAACTATTTCTCCTAGACGCTTCTATTTGATCTTTCAAAGATATTTTTGGCATGGAGGGATCTTCTTTAAATCGACCGAAACAATTAACGTACGACGCAAAGTTAGGTTCGGATACCAAAGTTCAGCAAGAGATTTATGATGTGGGGTACCCATGATAGAAGAAGGAGAAGAGAAAGAAGATTGGAGTGCACGGATTTCTTAGCGACAAAAGTTGCAAGTTTTATTATAAAAAAAATTTCTCTTATTTTTTTTATTTGTTTTGCAAAAATTTTCGATAAAGGGCTTAGACACAAATGCAATCAACCAGAAATGCACAATCAGGCCTAGATCTAGGATCACCTAGGTCAGCTAGACAGCTCCTAACTGTTCCAAAGGGCTAGAAATAGGACCTCAAACCGCCTCTTCACCGCCAGTTGCGGCCAGGTAAGTGCCAGGTAAGTGGGAAGCTCCCCGCTACAAGTAGCGGTCCTAATTAAGTAACCACTTGCCTTGACACACTTGCCTAGACACCGCAAAGTCAGGTTAGGATAAACGGTTGATGCCTATAACTAGTCCTCTGTCCTATTGAGCTCGAAGTCCTTAGGGCTGAGTCTAGTATTTTTTTAATTAATAGATGGTCAATACATATGCCTTATGTGATTTCTAGGGTCCTGTGAATGGTGATGAAATCCCCACCCAATTTGAATTGGTCAAAAGCTTCTTAAAGTCAGTTTTAAAGATATGCAAAACAGAAAAATCACTTGCAATCAAATCTTTTTTTATTTTATGCGCGGCGCAAAGAATCCTGCATAAGATTTGTTATTTGGAAAGAGAAAAATTTTTAAAGCACAGAATCCTGCAGGAATTTTTCAGAAAAGATATATCGAGATTTGCAGAGAAGAGAAAAACGAAACTTACAGTGCAAATTCCACAGGCAGATGTCACGAAGGCGCCGCCCTTCCGCGGCCGTAGGCAGGTTCCCACCGCGGTTCCGCGGCGGGGTAGTCTGCACGAGTCCCCAAAAAAATTTGTAGGTTCTGATTCTGCTAACGAACCGCGTGTCCGCGGTCTAAGTAAGGGTGCGGCGGCGGAATCGCGGCGCGGTGGAGGTTTCAGAGTGCGGGAAAAATTCCACTGTTCTGTTTTGAAAATCCTTCTCTGTTCTGATCTTCTGATTTCTGTTTCGCTTTCTGGAAATTTCCAGATCCGAAGTTGTTTGTAGATCCTGCAAAATTCTCACAAAAATACCCTTTCCAAAAATAACAGATAATATATTTTTATAATTTTTGGATTTTTCAGATTTTTATGATTTTTTAATTTTGATTAACCCGAAATTGAAAAAAGGAAAAACTACGTCATCCCCGGCAACGGCGCCATTTGATTGATCTAAAAAACTATCTATTACCGCAATCAAGAACGGCGTCGTTTGGTAGCTAGCCGGTGAGTACGGGTCGGTCCACAGGGATGTTGTGAATTTTCTAATCGCTCAAACGAGTTAATTCCGATGGATGTTCGGATTGATTATTAAATCTAAAACTAAATCTATCTAAAAACTAAATTAATCTAAATATTAATCTTGCTAAGGTTAGGTTTAGGAATGGTTTGGAAATGTAAATAAATCTCAACGCTTTCTACACCCAAATGAAGATCTATAAGGAGTTATGGTAATTATCAATAAAAGGGATTAGATCCATTCGGGAAGGTGTTCCTTCCTCTAGGTTCTTGCCCTTCCTTTAGAGATCATTACCCTAACCTCCATGGAAAACGCGCGCAACCGGGCCTTTATACTACGGTATCACTGCTACCTCGAGGGATAGGGTGCCGTAGGGCGCGGTGTGTGCGTGTATGCATGAAGTCCTATTGATTATATGTGATGGGTAAGAAAGGGATGAGAGATCTCATCTCTCAAAAGCCCTCCCCAAAGCTAACATCTAAGGCATGGAATTAAAATCTAAACTAGAGCAATTAAATAAAACTACGTACAGATGGCTTTCTCCAAACATCAACACAGGGTTGTTGAATTCATGAAATGAAAAGAGGCACCGATGCACTCCAAAAGAATTTTAAAATTTATTAATGAAGGGAGGCCTAGGGAGGCATAGCTTTTACAATGATTTAGAGTTCCTATTTATAGAGAATAGGAAACCCTAGGTTACAATTGATTCGCACGTCTACATTTACCAAAATATCCTTAGGAAGACCTAGTCAAAGTAGACTTCAAGCTTTGGTAAAATTTTATGTCTGTCTCTTTAAAAGGAAGTATTGGGCCTTGAAATTTCCTTTGTGGGCTCTTCTGTCTTTTGGCTTCATTATTATTTTGTTCTGTTATTAAAATAGCTTCTATGTTTCTTCCAGATCTCCAGTGAATAATTACGGTGGACTTTTAACCGTTCGCTTTGTAATCTTGGACCTTGCATTGCCTTGTACTTTGTGAATTTATCTTTGATGTAGGCTTGATCAAGAGTCTTCTGTTTGTTAGTCAAAGTCCACTTTTGCATCGTCTTTTCATCGTTTTCACTGTTTTCGCTCCAAGAACCTGTAATATGTAGCAGACATGCGTCAAAAGCATCTGTTTATTTATAAAAAGAATAAGAATGGGGAATATAATAATGCAATATTATGGTATGAACAGTCCACGCTCATTTCGTTTGCAACTCTGAGAGACAAATCACCTACCATTATAACTCTACGGTTTCTCAAAGCATGTAATGAATTACAGATATGAGATCCTGCTCCGGTATCTAGTACCCAGGAAATAGAGTTAATTGACAAACAGTTCTCAATTGCAAATACACTTGAAGTCGAAGCCACAACATGCTTCAAATCCTGGCTACTGGATTTGCTAGCCCTGCAATCCTTCTGCCAATGTTCATTCCTGTAACAATAGGAATGTCCCCATTTAACTATATCTAGTCCCGAAACTTTTGCCTTTCTCTTTCCTTCTATATTCCTGGTTTCCTTCAGGGTTGAAGGCAGAGACTGAAGAACCAAGTCAGTATCTGACCTGTTTCCCAATGTGGTCTGCATGTCCTTTAGATCATTAATATAGCTAGTCATTGTAAGGACGTTGTCCCCTACAGATGACCCGACGGCCACCCTCACTTGAATTAATTCGGTCGAAGTCTCATATCTTGCGATATGAGATTGCTCTCCATATAAATCTTTGTTATGGAGAAAGATGGAAATTGAGTCCATCTTCTCGTGCTGCTTCTGGTATACACCATCAACTGAAGCTAACACGAGGCACTTAGCTTTCGCTATATCTTTTTCCCTTGTCTGGCGGATATCCATATCCGTGACGGTGGAAACTGGACCTGGGACGGCGGGATCTTGAGTAGTAATAGGGTGGTCCAGCTTGTCATAGGCAATGGACATCTAGACAGACCTTTACCAGTCATATAAGTCAGATTCAGTCAATTTGTTATCTAGATCTAACCTAGTCGTGGTCACAAGGTCGCTGCAATTAAGAGAGAGAGAATAAAACACTTTTAGCATGATGCTCTTGCAAGTTTAGATTGGTTTTTAGTTTATCTAAACAGGATGGCTCCCACTGTTTCTCGAATCCTTCCTCAAACCATAAAAGAAGAATTAGTCAGGACAATTCTCACCGTACAATACTTGCTTAACCGTTCAGCCAGGCCAGTGTCGATACTTCGAGGGAGGTTTTCCAACACTTTCGCGAAGTTCCTTAATTAAATAAGCTCTTTTCTCTGGGGGCGTAGCACCGCTGACACCTTTCTCGGCACCTACTTGGTTTATAGCATTGATCGTTAAGTGACGAATCTCCTGATAAGCAGTATATACTCACAGTAGGATCGGGATCCAAAATGTCATCGTATGATAATGTTGAAGGAATCCTACCAACATTCATCAAACTCCAAAATGGTATGCATCTCTCTGCAAATTTCAGTTTCTTTAGAAATTCCCGATATAAATTTTTACCTCATGCTCTTATGACCTTGGCTTTAGTCAACAAATCATAAGTCACATATCAAGTTCTACCCGTCATTATCCAGGTTAATTTGAACCCATCCGTACATACCCTTGACTTTAGTCTACAAGGTAATACGACTGTCCCAAACCAACGCATCTATCTATACTGCATATGAATATCCAACAGCTACCAAACACTGTGCCTTGACTTTAGTCAACAAACACAGCTTGAATACCATTGACTATCTATATGAAATGACGGAAGGCTACGAATGGTTTTGGCAAAAAACCGTGAACGTAGTGAACTTGATATAATCGAAGGAACCTGATAGCTTTTTAAAAGGAGTGGTTAAAGCTCCGCAATTAAAAATTCTGCTCTTTTAAAATAACCGAGTGGTTTCTTTTAAATTTGCTCCAACGATTAAACTTTGGTTTATTTTCTTTGCATTATAATAATGCGTCCCATCATTTATCCTATCATTGCAGAAAACAACGAAAATACCACGTCCTCTTATGCCATCCGCATTCGCCACGGGGTCCCGTCATCACCCGTTAGGTTACTTAACTAACGACAGAGCGGGGGCTAGGCTAGCATGGGTGTAAAACATAAGTGACGTCTAATAGCTATCATATATAGATATTGTACATTCGTCAGACGCGATAATAAGCATTCCAGATCACAGATGAACTTTATTGGATATGCAAGCAATCCGCGTTTGCTTTGAGCCTGCAACAAAGGACGGATTACACAGTTGTGATGAATAGCCATTACCCCACCCTAGACCCCTATGGGTACGGCAAACTATCCGCCAAGTGCCCGAAGTGAAGCGGTCTCCCTCAACAACGTGAGTAGGCTACTAAACACTTCGAAGTACCCGGTAGTTTGTGCACCCCACCTTGGGTCTATCCTAGGAGCATAAACAGTAAAAAGAAATAATACAGCGGTGGCCACAACCGCAACCTGGATGTGCCCCGCAAAAGAATATTACATCATTTTACAATTATATCGAATGAATGAATATAATAACACATCTCAAACCCCGGCTAATCATCACAACATTCCAATCAAGTCCATATACACAAACAGTAAACATACAGAAATGTGCAACCCCCTGCCAACCGACTACTAGCAGTTAGGGGAGGTTTACGAATACATTAAACATTACAGATAAAAACCCAATTAGCAAATAACTTAGAACATTGATCGACTTCCATTTTCCGTGTCTACCCCAAAAGCAAAGCAGCACTGAAGTAACCTGGGTAGAAACAGAACATTCTGGAAAACAGAAAACCACAAAATATGAATTACTGAGCAAATCGAAGTCAACTCGGAGTTGACTCCGCCACGGATCCGCGGCCAAAAGCACACTCTTGCCGCGGATCCGCGGCCATCAAGCCGAGTTAGAACTCCGTATTTTCCAAGAATTCTTAAATTTACATGCTGTGAATTTTAAGGCATATCAAATATTTTTTTAGACATGTTTAAAATTAACAGAACTGTTGGGGTAACCGGGGTTTCGTTTTCGCATTTTCTGACGATCGAAGTTCTAATCAGTTGCTAACAAGCTAGTAATGGTTTAGTTGGCTCTGATACCACTGTAAATCCATGTCACGAACCCCACGAACTTGCGGGGAGGCGGAATATATGAAAAACGATTATCAAAGCTTCGTAACACGAACTTGAGCGCATGAATCATTTCTAAACCGTTACCAGCAAACTACGAGAGGTTTAACTACTCGGTTCCGAAGTTATACCTCACGTTACTTGTCCTTCAGGTCTTCATCGCTGTCCTCCACTCCTCGTAGGCTCCTTGGAACATCGGCACCTCAACGGCCTCCTTAAGTCAAAGACAATCCACCTGAGAGCTCCTACGCCAAGCTTGATCTCTAACTTGAGATAACTAGATTGCTCAAAGTGCTAATCTAAGCTACCTAAGGAATATAGAGTGAAGTTATGGATGTATTAGTCTAGCTAACCATTGATCTCAACACATGAGAGGTTAGGGTTAGGGTTTCAAGAATGAGAGAGCTTGAGGAGAGAGAAGGTGATGATAAGAATTATATTGAAAATGAACTCATTTAGAATATATCAACCATAACAATTTATCAAATAAATAATATACATGATTAATCATCATGGTTGATGCATTCACCTTGTGTGATTCATCACAAGAGTCATAAGCTCAATAAATGAAACATTAACTCTAAGGATGAATCACACAAATGAGTCATTAAGCAATAAATGTTTATGCCACCTTAACCCCTAAGTCACCATGCTTCTAGAAGCTTCCCGGAAAATTACGAGAACGCCCCTCCAATCCGTGAAAACACGGAAAAACTTTAGACTGTATAAATCCAATAACCCGATACTAGAATCTGGCTTAAACCAAAGCCGTCTAGTAAAAACTGTCCGAACGTCGTACGTGCGTTTAAATACGTATGCGTCCGAACCCTTGTCGTAAAACCATACGACCTCTATATCGTTTCGCCTAGAGCAGGGAAACTCTCTGTGTAGAACTCTAAAGACTCGACACTACGCTGGCAGTGGGTTTAACCACAAACCGCAAGCGGCACTAGCTGTACGTAACGGTCCCCAGGTAGATGTCGATAAGAAGGCCGATGAGGAAACCCATCCGAACTCCTACTGAGCCTAATGTGACAATCTCCGTACAGTCCGGTCTGTTCGTCTAAGACTATCGCATATCGAGCCTAGGGGGCGGCAAGCGTCAGTCCCCTAATAGCGGTATAAGTCGTGTCGGAGCATAGCCCGTTACACCCTGAGAAACTACTGGAACCTACCATTAAATCTCACTTGCCCTGGCCAGGGACTTTGCGTAATGGCTCTCTGACACAGCGCGATATCAACTCCTAATACCGGGAGAGACGAATCCTGTCTAACCGCCACTGCCTCCAAGTGCTCGGGACTGCACCCAACTGCTGCCTGTTTGCACGACTCCTTTGAGCCGTGGTAGGGTAGCAATCTAAGAACAGTGGGACACACTCGAGGCGAAGTAGCAGTGTCAAGTCTGCGGACTATGTTGTACTCATGTCACCTGGGAACTGTTAACTGACGACGGGTATAATACCAACCAACAGTTCCCCTGTGAGTCCTGTCCGGTGTACCTGTAACCTAATGAGCACCTGTATACTATCTCCAGTACGACGTACTGATGGCTGTGGGACAGACCATCTCCCCAACTGGGATGAGAAGCGTACACACTAGTCTACTCCGGAATATCGATGCCCTGTCTCGATAATCCTACGACAAGGACAAGTATAGGATGTTTCTTATAGACTACCCAGCCCCCACTAGTGTGACTGCCATCACAACGCTGGTAATCAAGCAAAGATCCAGAGGGCTCTACTAATATGTATAAGTGATACGTTACAAGAAACATATGCACATATTAAAGTAGACAAAACCAAGTAGCATACTACCATGTTTAGCAAGACTGTCAATACAACTGTGAATATCCCAAGCTTCCATTAAGTAATATACATGCTAGTATGATACAGTAATGTCCCCTAGGGCATATACACTAACACCATCCTGATTAGATAAATTGATAACCAATCTAATCTTGTAAAAGCGCACGCTGAGTGTTTTCTTCTCTCTCTCTCCTGGTTACGACTATATCTCGCCTTAATCAAGATAATAATACGAATGTATTGACCGAACCCGCTTGTTATACTGAGCTGGGGAACGTTGGTCCCGCTCTAACTTATATATGTTATAAGACAGAGCAGGAAATTAGGGATTACCAGAATTCCCGTGTCGCCCAAACAAAGAAAGTGCATGCTGATGCATCTTCTTCGGGTGTGTTCATTACAAAGAACCGTTTCTCAGTATCCTTTACGTCCTAGGTATGAGATACCGGATCAGGATCCCGCATATGTAATTTGTTACATGGGCTACAGATAGGTAGAGAACTGAGAACGGGTGATAAGTTTCATGAGATAGAAACGGTGCAAGTGTTGCAGCCAAGTCTGTTGGTAGTTATCACCCTGTATTAGCCAATACATTGATTCTGAACGAATGTTATTAGATACCGAACCTGATATACTACATCATACCAGTCTCTTTATTAGTAAAGAAGGATATAATTTTGTATTGTTGGATAATGTTTTGAACATTTCCTATATCAAGAGTTGATCGGATCAGGCACGTTATCTAAAAACATAAACGTTCTAAATCAAACTACAGTTCTTAGTATACAGAATACACACAAGAGGAAGAGTTCAGAAATGAACGAATCCTTCTTGAGGCATTGTAGACTGGGTCATATCAATGCGACCCGACTAGCTAAGTTACATTTAGATGCATATTTAAATTAGTTTGAATTTACATCTTGTGAAACTTGCCGGCCATGTCACAAAGATAAGATGAGCACAGCTCTGTTTATTGGAAACAGAGAAAGAGTTAGTGAACTCTTGGGATTGATACATGATGATGTATGTAAGTTCCCTGTCTACACATGCCAGGACTGGTTCTTTGTACTTCATTACATTCACTGATTATCTCTCAAGATTCGAACATATGTTCCTATTGAAATACAAGTCTGAACCTTTTGAGATATTCACAGAATATAAGTTAGAAGTAGAGAACCAAAAACGGGTATAAGTATTATGTCCTTTGATGAGATCAGGGAGGAGAATACTTGAGCACGGAGATTCCTGGACTATTCTAAAGGAGAATGAGATTCTCTCTCAGTATTACTCCTCCGTATACACGACAGCACGTCGGTGTATCGGGGCGGAGCAAACACACCCTATTTGATATGGTGCACTCTATGATGAGTACTATTGAGTTTCCTATTTCCTTTTAGGAGTTATGCACTTAAGAAGCTACATACCTATTGAATAGGGTTCCAATCAAATCAGTTGCCTACCACTTCATATCTGATATGGAATGGGAAGAGCCCCTATCTTAAGTATGTTATGATTTAGGGTTGTCCAGCCTATGTCTAAAAGCATAATCCGGACAAGCTCGAGGCAAAGTCAGTTCTGTCGAAGTTTGTTGGATATCCCAAGCATTCGCAAGGGAATATCTTCTACCTAACCGAGGAACAAAAGATGTTTTGTTTCTCAACATGCCACCTTTGTGAAAGGGATTTCTTGTGAAGAAATTCGTAGTCATGAGGTAAAA
This sequence comes from Agapanthus africanus, assembly GCA_030015575.1. NCBI lineage: Eukaryota > Viridiplantae > Streptophyta > Magnoliopsida > Asparagales > Amaryllidaceae > Agapanthus > Agapanthus africanus. The sequence continues at coordinate 563,934,428 of CM057337.1, read as the reverse complement.
CTGGAAGGAGTTCCAGCTATATAAATTGCAGCTGATGATTTGGTAGAACCAAAGGATTCAATAGTTTCCAAAATACCTCAGCCTCTCCACCGATCTAGTAGGGTTCCTCACCCACCTGAGAGATACTTCGTTTTCTCTATGATAGTGGGAGCGAGGATTGCATCATGAGATGATGACCCAACTAGATTCGAGCAGACCATCAGGAGTGGGACTCTGTAAGAATGGCTGGATGCTTAGTGATCTGAGATGGAATCCTTATACACCAACAAAGTGTGGACTTTGGTTGCTTTATCTGAAGGGTTAAATCCCCATCAGGAGCAAGTATATCTTGAGAAGATTACTTGGTGTACATGGAAAAGTGGAGACTTTCAAAACTATGCTTAAGTCCATCCAGATCCTACTTGCCACTGCTACATACCATGACTACGATATCTGGTGGTTGGGTGTCATGAGTGCTTTTCTAAATGATATTTTAGAAGAGAGCGTCTATAAGTACACAGCCAGAGGGCTTCGTAGAAAGTGGGAGCAGCGAAAACGTGTGCAAGATGTTTTATATGATAAAGCAGGCATCGCGGAGTTGGAACGTCTGTTTTGATGTGGTAGTCAAAGAGTTTGACTTCATCAAAATGGTAGATGAACCTTGTATATACAAAAAGGTAGTAGGGAGTATGGTGGTGATCCTCGTAGAGTACGTGGATGACATACTCATGATAGGGAAGTAGTTTCCTATGCTACGCTCGGTCAATCTCCGCTTATCACAAGGATTCTCCATATAGGATCAAAGTGATAACTCCTAAATCCTAGGTTTTATATCCATGAGATAGATCTATTTGGATGTTAGGATTCTCACAAGATGTAGTAAGATGGTATCAATCGATCCTGGGGAGAATCGCTGGAAAGGTTCCAGAGTGATAAGGAAGACTGAATCTCAGTCACAGGCATTGTCTTTACCCTCAGTGGAGGGACGGTATGTTGGAAGAGTTCCAATCTAGATACCGTGACTTACTAGACGATTAAAGGCAAGATACGTCGTTACCAAGGATGCTACCAAAGAGGCAATCTGGATATATGTATAAGTTCATGAGATGAACTTCGTTCTTACCATTGTGTGACAATGGAGTTATGGCTTATGCCAAGGAACCCCCGTCCAATCAGAAATCCAGATATAATTCTTAGGCAGTATCACTTGATCATGGAGATGGTTGATCTCCAGGAAGATCGAGGTTAGGAGAGTAAACACAGAGGACAACAGCGCGGATCCACTCACAAAGGCCTAATTCCCAATAGAGACTTTTATGGGATGGTTGAGTATGAAATACTTCAACCACAGCTGATTGTTGGGTATGCGATACCACAACAGATGGCCCTAGTGCAAGTGGGAGATTGTTATTTATATGTATTCCCTATAAGCCATTACTGTACATACGTTGTATATTGTAGTGGATGCTTGGACATATATAGGGAGGACTTTCTTGCTCGGCATGATAGTATGTTATCTGGTTACTCTTTATCTTAACATATACTCTGATTGTCTCTATGTCACATGTTGATAAAGCCCTTAGGATGAGTTCTTGACAACCAGGACTATGATGCAGATCATACTAGTGAGGACAGTGTAGTCGTAAAGTACATCCTTCAAATGTTCCTAGTCGTAGGTGTATCGAGACAGGGCATCGATATACCAGAGTAGACTAGCGTATGCGCTTCTTGACCCATATGATGGGCGATGGATAATCCAATATCCATTGGTGTTTGACATCAGAGAAGGTATACGGATGCTCAGTGGAGACTGGATACACTGGACGGACTCGCCGAGAACTCCCAGATGGTATTATACCTCACGTCAGATGGCAGTTCTCTGGTGACACTGGTACAGGTTAGTCTATAGACCCGAGATCGTCATAGAGTCTTGTGTGATTCCCACCGTGCTTTGATTTCCATCATACCACGTCCAAGAGGGCGTGCAAAAAGGTGGCTTTTAGGTACAGTTCCGAATCACATGGAGGCAATGACCGATAGGAGGGGATTCGTCTCTCCCGGTATAGGGAGTTGATGTTGCGCTGTGTTCGATTGGCTATAACTGGAAATCCCTAGGCAGGGTTGCTGAGATTTACTGGTAAGTTTTATCAGTAGTTTCTCGAACTGTTATAGACCTCATATCGACACGACTTATCAAGCTACTGGGGTCTGACGTTTACCACCCCTAGGCGAGATATGCGACATATCAGACTAAGCGACCGGACTGTACTGGAGTGTTACTGATTGGATTCGCAGGAGAATGTACAGGCTTGCTTGTTGACCATCTGATCGCTCAATACCTAGGTGGCTGTTACGTTTAGCTGACCGCTTGCAGCTTGTGAGTGTTTGATATGATCATCACCTACTGCCGGCGTATTGACGATTCTTTAGAGTCCTACACAGATGTTTCTTGGCTCAGGCAAAACGGAGTAGGATCACATATATGATATGTGCAGGACAGAGAACAATACGTGTATGTGATACCGTATTAGATTCTCACGATATGAGATATCGGCCGGGTATATATGATATAGCCGGGTCATCGGATCAAGTGTTGATTCGATGAACTGATACAGATTATATTAGTCGGTTATTTGCGAAATAGCCGTATTATCGGATCAAGTGTTGATTCGATAATTTAATGTATAATTATATATTAGATATATTAAATTACATTAACTAGTATAAGCTCACAAAAAGATTCTTTTTCTCACTCGGGTAATACATTGATATATATGCGATATATGTTAATTGTATTATTTTATTTTGTTACAATAAATATTGTATATGTGATATATAATATTGTAACATGTTAGGGTTATTAATGCAACGTGATTAGTGGAGATTAAACATGATTAAGGTTTGATTTGGGTTAATTTTTTCTAGAAACTTCTAGAAGGTTTTCTTTTGTTTCTTGCTAAAGATATTTTCTATAGATATTTGTTATGATATTTGTTAACCTAACCCAACCCTTGACCATGGGTAAGTTTCTACATGGGTTAAGTTATCATACTTAATCCATGGTTGCATTTCTAACCTCACTAGAGTTTCATTATTCATCACAAAAGAAATGGCTTCTTCTTCTTCCTTCTTCTTGCTTGAAAAAGCTTTCTAGCTTTTTATGATGTGATGAAAATGAGTGAGATTAAGAAAACAAATGAGAGCTAAAATCCTACTTCATCATCCTAATCTATCCTAGCCATTTAGATTAGGGTGTTCACTTCATTAATGAGCGAGAGCTTGAGTTAAAGTTTCTTCAAGGTAGATCATCTTAGTTATCGAAGATCGGAAGCAAGTTTGCATCTTTCTTTTATGAAGCCTCTCTAGAGTCCGGATTCTTGATGATCGCAGCGAAGGGACCTCAACACGGAGCTAATGAAGTGAAGGACCGGACTACAAAGGTTGTAATCCCAAACTCTTAGATGTTAAAGTGTTTAACATGCTTTGTTTCGCCTAATCTCTAGTTTAAAGATCTTGGTTAGGGTTGTTCGGCACGTCTTATTTTTAAATCGGGCATGGTTGATGCCTTATAGAACCTTGTAAGAGTGCCTAGTAACCCTACAGTCACATCAAGCTTTTTAAAAGCAACATCCATTTTTCCGAAAATTTCGGCAGAGTCTCCTTTGTAAATACTGGCCCCCAAACGGGTACAAAACAGGAATATATCAATAACATGAAATAAGGCATCCCCAAGCGGGAGCTAGCTCTTCGCCTCAAGGCGGTCATAAATCTCACGCAATATAAATCAGCAATATGCAAAATAAGCATAAAAAGGCATAAGTAATAAACAACATGTCGGCTCAAGTGAGCACGACCCAAAAAAACAATATACATGCCCACAAATCTCACTGTCTCGCCTCTAAGTCAATATACATCAGTACTGGTAGATGATACAGTAGATGGAGTACACTAGATACAAAGAATATACAAGGTGGAAACAAAATAAACACATAACCCACCTACAAGCAAAAATCCTCAAATCCACGCAAAAGGAAGAAGTGCGTCCGCCGCAACAGTACTGACGGATCGGACCTGCAAAAAGTCTGTGGCACAACGGGGGTGAGTTGCCAACTCGTGAGTAATATGTATCATCTATAAAGACTATCGTAAGCATGTACGCAAAGTGTCTCAATTCGACAATATTGATATGGTATGAAGTACTAGCATATATGCGACATGAATGCAATGTAACACGTGATCTGAATATGCTGATATGAGAAAATCATTATTTTCATCTTAAGAAAATTTCTGTGAAATGTCTGAGGAAAATATCATATGAAATCAACAGAAATCATTGCCCAGCATCGGCATCACAATTAAATATCTCAGTGTCCCAAAGTATCTGTATCCAATATCCCGGCCCCAGCCGTCCGGTTGGTCCATCTCAAAATATCAATATCTCAACATCTCACGGCCATGGTCGGTATCCTCTGGATATCCGCCGCGCCAACAATCACCGGTAGGTAGTCCGCCCCTGCCAGGATCGTCGTCTACTACTCGAACTTCTTGCTCCGGGGTACCTTACCGGGTCTACCATGTACCCGAGATGGTTCATCCAACTCATCGAAATGAGTCTCGAAAACCAACAGAAAACTCATAGTGGACGACACAAATATCATGTCATGAGAAAACCGTAACATGCCATATTTAAAATGATATCGGTTTTATTAAATCCTTGCGGTTTCTCTAAAATCTCATAAATCACAAATACTGAAATCCTCTAGAAGAAAGTACCATAAGTATGCATGTCAATGATGATGAATGCCTATGGTATCAACAGTACGAACTGTAATAAATGACATAAAGACTATGTATGATCGAATGATGTAATGAGGTACATGCATATGACTAGCAATTCTAAATGTTCAGCCTACGGAATTTAATATATTAGTACTAGTTTATACATCTAAATTCTAAATTCCATTTTAAACAAGTTATCTAGTGTTTGTGGCATATCAATTACCAAGGCGTGTGTGTTTGCATGAATAGTGCTCGTACAGCATAAAACCTAGTAATGGTGCAAGTGTCCTATGCGATGAAGTTGCACAATTATAAATATAATGAATTAAGCAAGCTAATTATTTTCTGTGTCGCATATTTCATTTAATGGTTTCAATGTTTTTATACGATGAAATTTGCACAATATGGATATACAGGTCATGCAGTGCAGTAAAATAGATAACTAGAACTACATGCAACAAGATGGTATTACTAGAATTCTAAATTATCGGGTGCCTCACGCCATCCAAACGATTCTCCCCATAGATGTATACATCTACTCACCGGAAATCCCCAGCTAGCTTGATCCAATCACCGCTTTCCCTTTTCGTGTCGCGTCCGAAATCTCCGCGACCGATCCTGGAATTTGTACAACACAAAACATAAGGTTACACATCATAAAACGATCATGTCACAAAATGAAAGGGTCAACGTCAACGAGTTAGGCACATTGTGCACAAGGTGTGCAGAACACACACGAAAAACACTACAGCCTTAACTAAAATTGTCGTTTCAGAACCAACCGCCAAAACAAAACCCGATTAAACCAAATTTCGCATTCACATACTCTAAAAGTCGTAGGAGATGCCAATAATATCATCAAAATCTCAAAATTAGTTCACCACTTAATTTTTATAAAAACTTAGTAAGCATAAAAAAAATTCCAAATTCGTGCAAACATCGTAGATTTGCGACAAAATGACAACAACAAGCATAATCACCTAAGTTAAACCACTAGAAAGCCACTACAATTAAATTTAGCCCATTTTCAAAGCTCCAAACCATAATTCCAACATCAAACCCTTTCTTGAATTTCCTAAAACAAACAATTACAACTAATTTCACACTTTAAAATTAACTAAATTAGCATAGTTTGAAGCCCACATAAATAATGTAACCTCTTAGATTAGGTTGTGTAGGAACTAGATAGAAAAATAAATTTAATTAACCTAATAATGGTGTATTGAAACCCTAGTTCAACTCAAGCCATTATCATGAAAAACCTAGAATGAAATTAGCACTAAAATTTAACACTAAAACAATTTAATTAAAGGAATTTAACCATAAGTGTTAGTTGGGTAAAGATTATACCTCAATATCTAGAGATCTAGCAAGAAAATTTGCCTCCAAAGATGGCCTCCTAGCATCCAAGATCCAAGCTAGAGAACCCAAGGAGAATGGGATGAAGAATGGGAATTAAATTGTGAGATTTAATTTGGAATTTGAAGCAATTTTTTTATGAAATTTGGAGGAAATGAGAAGAGGAAAATGGAGGGGATTTCTGCAGCAAATCTCAGCCAGAGGTAGAGGTGAGGGATAGTGTGGGTGTTGTGGGAATTGTCCAAGTCAAAGCCATCCATTCCCAAGTACACCATACTCACAAATTAATATAAATTAATCCATTCACATAACATATTGTTCACAAGAGTTGAAGACCCAAAAAAAAAGAGAGAAGTTTCCTGTTGTGGTGGGCCGGCCAAGAGAGGATGAGGATTGGTGAGAGAGTGTATAAAAAAATTCTATGCAAAAAGACCCCCCGACAAGCTCAAAATTGCAAGTTTTAGTTTAATTAATTAAAATTTTAATTTCCTTTGATTATAACTAATAAGAACTTGAAATAAAATGCTAAAAATTTATTTTACTAACTAGATTTTAGTTTTCATGGTTCTATAGTGTGTAATTAGCCTATTCAAATTTGTATTTATCGCTAATTTAATGTATTTTTAACAGCTTAAAATAATATTAAAAATAGTAAAATAGGGAAAAATTTTAAAACGACAAGAATTTTATAAGTAACTCATTAGCTACTAAAACCTAGCAATTACTTATCCAAATTAGGTATAAATAGGCATATATTGCAAAATAACAATACTGACGATTTACGGAAAAATACCAAATATTTACCGATTTTCGGGAAAATACCAAAACGACTATTCAAGGCGTTACAATCTTCTCCCCTTAAAGAAATTCGGTCCCTGAATTCAAAAATCTAGCTACACGTACCTTCAAAGAGATGGAGATATTTCTTCCTCATCTTGTCCTCGGTCTCCCAGGTGACCTCCTCGCTGCTCGGGCCACGCCAAAGGACCTTGACGGTCGGGATAACCTTCGATCTCAATTTCTTCACCTACCGATTCAGGATGACCACCGGCTGCTCTGCAAAAGAAAGGTCGCGCTCTAGCTGGACTGTCGGGTACTGAATCGCATGCGAAGGGTCGTGAAGGTACTTGCGGAGCATCGAAACGTGGAAGACGGGGTGAACATCAGGAAAGCTGGGTGGAAGAGCCAAACGATACGCAACTGCGCCGACACGCTCGAGGAACTCGAAGGGACACACAAATTTAGGACTAAGCTTTCCTTTTCACCCAAATCGCATCACGTGCTTCATCGGAGAGACCCTCAGAAAAACATGATCGCCAACTGCAAACTCTTGTCTGCGACGGCGTCTGTCCGCATACGATTTCTGCCTGCTCTGGGCCGCTCTCATCCGATCTCAAATCAACTGTATCTTCTCAATCATCTCCTCAACAATATGCGGCCCTAAAATACAGCTCTCGCTGAGCTCTGTCCAACAGACGGGCGATCTGCATCTCCCTCCATACAATGCCTCGAAAGGTGCCATCTGAATAGTATCCCGAAAGCTGTTGTTGTAGGAGAACTCCACTAAGGGTAAATGATGATCCTACCTCCGAAGTCTAAAACACAAGCTCGGAGCATGTCCTCAAGAGTCTGAATAGTCCGCTCTGACTGGCCGTCGGTCTGTGGATGAAATACTGTGCTGAAACTCAACCGGGTGCCTAACGCCTCCTGAAGTCTCTGCCATAGTCGCTCGGTCGGACATGATACAAGTCGGGACTCCATGCAACCGTACGATCTCGTCGATGTAAATCTGGGCATACTGAGCAAATCCAAAAGTGGTCTTCACTGGCAGGAAGTGAGCCGCTTTCGTCAAACGATCCATGATCACCCAAATGGAGTCATACCCTCGACTGGTCCTGGGTAGACCCACGATGAAGTCCATAGAAATCTGCTCCCATTTCCACTCCAGAATGGGTAAAGGCTGCAACTTCCCGCGGGCCTCTGGTGCTCGTCCTTGACTTGCTGACAAGTCAGGCAACTCGACACGAAGTCTGTGACGTCCCTCTTCATTCCGTCCCACCAATAAACATCTAGAAAATTGTGGTACATCTTGGTGGAACCGGGATGAACGCTATACCTCGATCTATGGGCCTCCTCAAGAATCTCACGCCGCAGTCCCTCAGAATCAGGTACACACAATTGAGTCCTAAATCGCAGTACCCCCTGATCATCGATCACGAACTCGGAAACTCTTCCCTGCTGAACCTGCTCTAAGATTTCTGAAAGATGGTTATCACTGGGCTGTGCTTCTCGAATACGGTCAAGCAACTGCGGACGTGCACGATGTAAGTGCACGGCGGCGCCCCGGCCGTTGATCCGACGCCGGAAACGCGGAAACGAAAAACTTTTCAAACCAGAAAAAACTGGCACCACCGCACACTTTTAACCCGGATCAGGCTATTAACCTAGCTACTAGCAAACTAGAAAATGGGTAGAGAGTTATACCAAGCGATCCGTGTCCTTCGGTCTTCGTCTCCACTCCGATCTCCCGCGGAATCTCCGTCCGTCACCTCCTCGTCAGAAAGGGCACCACGTAGCCAAATTCTTTTACGGGCTCCCACCTCTGGACCGAGGCAACTCGGGCGCGAAGTTCGCTAGCCGACGCGTCCAAGATTTGCTGTAGGTAAGTGTAGAACACTTTGTCTCTTGAGGTTATAGAAGTTTCCATGATGGAGAAGAGAGAAAAATGCTTTTGAGGAAAAATGGTGCTCACAATTTTTAGCAAGGAAATGAGATGAAGAAAATGCTACCCCAAAATGAACCTCTCTCTCTCCCTTTCAAAGTGGCCGGCCCCATAAAAATATGGTGGTGGGTAAAAAGGAATCTTAATTTCAAGAGAAGAAAAAGAGATAAGTGAAAAGAAAAATGGTCACCACATTTCTAATCCAAATCAACTCCTCATCTTTTCCATTTATAATCTCATAAATGCTAGGATTGATTCAAAAGGAATCGCATTATGATGAAGCCAAAAAATGCAAGAAACCCCTCCACAATAAGTTATTTGCAAACTTGCAAATAACCCCCTCCATTAGAAAGTCCGGCCGTGAAGGAACAAAGGAAAACCGGCCGTAACGGAATGCAAACTGGAAACTTCAGAAAACTGATCCCGTAATAAATTACAGGAAAACTCCGCAACTGCATATACATGCCCGCATTTGTATTCCCACTGAATACAAATGCAAAGAGACAAAACTACACTGTCTAATACTAGGATCCGGCATAAACCAAAGCCCGCTAGTAAAATCCGTCCGATCATGATCCGTGCAATACCGCACGTAACTGATCGAACCCTGCCATATCTCCATACGGCCTCTACAGCGTTTCGCCCGAAACCTGAGTAACTGTGTGTGGTGGACTCTAAAGACTCGTCAATACTATGGCTGTGGATTTAACCACTAGCACGTCAGAGGTATTAGCCATACATGACGGGCTACCAGCTATTGACCAAAAGGGGCATCGATGAGCGAACTCATCTTGACACCCTACTGAGCCTGTCAGTGACAATATCCGTACAGTCCGGTCCGTTCGTCTATGAGCATCGCATGGCGGGCCTAGGGGGTTGGTAAAAGTCAGACCCCAAAAACGGTACAAGTCGTGTCGGAGTGTAGCCCAGAACACCCTGAGATACTTCTGGAATACCTACCAGTAAATCTCCTGCCTTGGCCAAGGACTTTTCTTGTACTGGCTCTCCTAGACACAGCGCGACCTCACCCCCAATACCGGGAGAGACAAACCCCTGCAGATCCGCTCACTGCCTCCATGTGGCTCGAGACTGTACCCAACTAAAACCTGTTTGCACGTCTCCTTTGAGCGAGGTAGGGTAGTAATCAGAGCACAGTGGGACCTCACACGAGACAAATGACGATCTCAGGTCGATGAACTAACCTGTACACATGTCACCAGGGAACTGCTATCTGACGTCTGGTATAATACCAACTAGCAGGTTCCCGACGAGTCCTGTCCGGTATACTCATAACCCAATGAGCACCTGTATACATCTTAGGTGAAACAACTGATACCAGTGGCTTGTCAGACCGGCCACCGCCCCTCGTCAGGGTCTCGACTGTATACACTAGTCTAATCCGGAGTATCGATGCACTGTCTCGAAACTCCCACGACTAGGGACCTTTTAAGGATGTGCTTATAGACACCAGCTCCCACGTATATGTGTTAGTTATATGTATGCCCTAGAGGCCATTACTGTACATTGGATGTACATTGTAGTGGATGCTGGGACATATATAGGTAGGACTTTCTTGCTCGACATGATAGTACGCTATCTGGTTGCTCTTTATCTTAACGTGTATACTTTCTGTCTCTCTGTTACATGTTGATAAAGCCCTTAGGATGTGTACTCGACTTCCAGGACTATGTTGTAGATCATACTAGTGGGGCCTGGGTAGTCCATGAGTACATCCTTGAAATGTTCCTAGTCGAGGGAATATCGAGACGGGGCATCGATATTCCAGAGTAGACTAGCGCATATCTTCTCGACCCATGCGATGGGCGATGGATGATCCCATATCCATTGATGTTTGACATCAGAGATGGTATACGGGTGCTCAGTGGAGACTGGGTACACTGAACGGACTCGCCGAGAACTCCCAGATGGTATTATACCTCACGTCAGATGGCAGTTCTCTGGTGACACTGGTACAGCTTAGTCTGTTGACCCGAGATCGTCATAGAGTCTTGTGTGTCTCCCACTGTGCTTTGATTTCCACCCTACCACGGCTCTACTGAGTTGTGCAAACAGGTGGTTATTGGGTACAGTCTCGATTCACATGGAGGCAATGAGCGATAGGAGGGGATTCGTCTCTCCCGGTATTGGGGGTTGATGTTGCGCTATGCTCGACTGGCCATAACAGGAAATCCCTGGCCAGGGTTGCAGTGACCTACTGGTAAGTGTTATCAGTAGTTTCACACATGTCATGGACTTCACGTCGGCATGACTTATCGAGCTATTGGGGTCTGACGTTTACCACCCCTAGGCAAGATATGCGACATATCAGACGAACAGACCGGACTGTACGGTAAGTGTTACTGGTTGGATTCACAGGAGTGTGAGCGGGCTTGCTCGTCGATCTTCTGATCGCTCAATACCCGGATGGCCGTTACGTTTAGCAGACCGCTTGCGGCTTGTGGGTGTTTGATATGATCATCATCTGCTGCCGGCGTATTGACGAGTCTTTAGAGTCCTACACAGAGGTTTCCTGGCTCAAGCGAAACGAAATAGGAGCGCATATGAGATATGTGCGGGACCGAGAATAATGAGTGTATGTGTTACCGTATTTCATTCTCGCGATGAATGTGTCGAATGGTTGTATGCGATATAACCTAGTTATCGAATCAAGGATTGATTCGATAAGCCGATACATTGGATACTAGCCGGTTACATGTGATATGACCGGATCATTGAATCAAGTGTTGATTTAATGATTTAATGTATAATTATATATTTGATATATTACTTTGCATTAACTAGTATTGGTTCACTTTAAATGGATTTACTCACTTGATTTGCATAAGTTGTATATGAGATATACTTTTGTGCACAAGATTGTATCATGTTTGATGATACATGCAAGCTTGGGTTTGTGTAAAGAATTGACCATGGTTATATGAATGGTTAGGGTTTCTTTTATTTACTTATTCATTTATCTATTTATTTTTAAAAGGTAAAGAAAACAAAATGGTTTCTTTTGGATGCTTCAAGCATCTTTGACCTAATGACCATTTTGTCTCCATCTCCTAAACCTAACCATTCTACTAACCTTAGTTGATTCTCTACACTAAACCATGGTTGTTGACATGATAAGTATCATATTGTTTTTATTTTTAAATAACACGTATCATAATTCTTTATCATCTTCTTCTTCATCTTCAACTTGAAGAAAGCTTGCACCATCAATGGCAACTAGCCAAAATGAGTGAGAAATCCAAATCTAAAGTCTACCCACTTCCTATTTCTTCATCCTCTACCTCTTGCCAAGTTGTATAGGGTGTTTCCTTCACAAGTTCTCAAGGCTTGGTGAAGTTGGAGCTTGTTCTTGTGATGCCTCGACGTAGATCATCTTCGGCATCGAACCGACGATCAAGCCCGCCCATTCTTCGATGATGCCAATGCTAGAGTCAAGGGTTCGATTTGGACAATGGAGGGAGATCATCGCGGAGCCTAGGAAGTGGCGGACCGGATCTACAAAGGTTGTAGTCACTTTCCCTTAGCATTTAATTCGTTTACATGCTTGCTTCGCCTATATATCTAGTTGACGATCCGTATTAGGGTTTGTAGGCACCCGTAAAATTTGATTTGTGCATGTTTGATCACTTGTGAGACTCCATTAGAGTGCCTAGGAACCCTACAGTGGTATCAGAGCCTAGCTAGAGCCTTAGGCGAAGCCTAGACGGAATTAGAACTCCGATCGAATCAAAACCCAAACCCTAATATTGCTCTCTGGACTTTTTCTAAATTTGTGGATTTTTTAGAATTAAAAATATGCAGAGAAATGTGCAGGAAATTCTAAGAAAAACTGCAGAAAACGACAGCCTAATTCTACAGTACGACCGCGGAACCGCGGCGTTGACCCCCGTTTTGCGGCGGTTCCGCGGCCGTCTGTGATGATCAGGCTGTGAGTTTTCTTCAGTTGTTTCTGTTGGTGTTTCTTGTGTGTTCTGGATGCTTTTAATATTTATTCCAGAGTTGTATTTTCTGAGTTGTATTGGGGACTCGGTGTATTCGATCGGGCTGTCTAATTTTGTCGGTGTGCTTTTCCGGGTATTTTTAGAATATGTTAAAAAGTTCGACCGGATATAAATACCCAATTTTTCCCTGCCGGGAAATTTCCAATTGTTGGATTTTTCTGTAATTTAACGACGTTCTAAGTAGTGCAAGTAACGCGATGGACCTTCTAGAAGACAACAAACCTTAACTCGATTATGTGACCGTCTTGAACTGCCCTTTGAACCTTCGGGTTTGGGGTAGTACGGCGTGCCACATGTGAGGCGTTGGCTTGACCCTTCTACGGCTGGACCGTTGGTACTGAGACATGAACTGAATGTTGTTAGACTTATTTCATGTGTTGAGCTGTATCGGGAAAACTTGGGTGTTCGATTGTTCGATCGAAAAGTTTAACATTTTCTATTTATCCGGAATGTGATACAATACTTGAAATTCGCAAATAGTTATGAGATGACTGGATGAATGTTATAAACATAGCAGTTTGGTCTCACTTGATCGGTTGCCACGGAATTTTGATGTGATCAAAAGTCCGTTGCAATCACGTAGCGTACGCGGATACTCGCCGGGTAAACTTAATAAACAGCCTCACCCCATAGCCCCGACCTGTTAGTGTATATGCCCTAGAGGCCATTATTGTATCATACTAGATTGTATATTACTTAATGGAAGCTTGGGATATTCACAGTTATATATACAGTCTTCCTAAAAATGGTAGTATGCTACTTGGTTTGTGTCTACTTTAATATGTGCATATGTCTCTTGTAACGTATCACTTATACATATTAGTAGAGCCCATAGGATCTTTGCTTGATTACCAGCGTCGTGATGGCAGTCACACTAGTGGGGGCTGGGTAGTCTGTAAGCAACATCCTATACAGGTCCCTGGTCGATGGATTATCGAGATAGGGCATCGATATTCCGGAGTAGACTAAGTGTATACGCTTCTCATCCCAGTTGGGGAAATGGTCTGTCCCACAGCCATCAGTACGCCGTACTGAAGATAGTATACAGGTGCTCGTTAGGTTACGGGTACACCGGACAGGACTCGCCGAGGAACTGATTGGTTGGTATTATACCCATCGTCAGTTGTCAGTTCCCAGGTGACATGAGTACAGCATAGTCCGCAGACTTGACACTGCTGCTTCGCCTCGAGTGTGTCCCACTGTTCTTAGATTGCTACCCTACCACGGCTCAAAGGAGTCGTGCAAACAGGTAGCAGTTGGGTGCAGTCCCGAGCACTTGGAGGCAGTGGCGGTTAGATAGGATTCGTCTCTCCCGGTATTGGGAGATGATATCGCGATGTGTCAGAGAGCCATTACACAAAGTCCCTGGCCAGGGCAAACGAGATATACTGGTAGGTTCCAGTAGCTTCTCAGGATGTAATGGGCTTCACTCCAACACGACTTATATAGCTATTAGGGGACTGATGCTTGCCGCCCCCTAGGCTTGATATGCGATAGTCTTAGACGAACAGACCGGACTGTACGGAGATTGTCACGTCAGGCTCAGTGGGAGTTCGGATGATTTTCCTCATCGGCCTTCTTATCGACATCTACCTGGGGACCGTTACATACAGCTAGTGCCGCTTACGGTCTGTGGTTAAACCCACTGCCAGCGTAGTGTCGGGTCTTTAGAGTCCCACACAGAGAGTTTCCCTGCTCCAGGCGAAACGATATAGACGTCGTATGGTTTTACGACAAAGGTTCGGATGCATACGTGTGTTTACGCACGTACGACTTTTCGGACAGTTTTTACTCGCAGGCTTTGGTTTAAGCCAGATTCTAGTATCAGGTTATTGGATTTATACAGTCTAAAGTTTTTCCGTGTTTTCACGGATTGGAGGGGCGTTCTCGTAATTTGTCGAGAAGGTTCTAGAAGAGTGGTGACATGAGGGGTTGAGGTGGCTTTTTCATGATTACTTTGTGTGACTCATTTATATGATTCATCATATCATTAATGCTTCATTAATGATCTAATGACTCACATGATGAATCACTCTCCTTGATTAAATGAAACATGGTGAATAATCAATTAATTGATATTATTTGATAATTCATTATGTATCATATATTCAAGTGAGAAGGTTTTTTGTTCTCACTCTCATCTTCTCTTTCTCTCTCCTCAAGCTCACTCTCTCCTGAAACCCTAACCCTAACCTCTCATGTGTTGAGATCAAGGGTTAGATAGACTAAAACATTCATAACCTCACTCTATATCCTCTAAGTAGCTTAGATTAGCACTTTAAGCAACCTAGTTATCTCAAGTTTGAGATTAAGCTTGGCGTAGAAGCTTTCGGGTGGATCGTCTTTGATTCGAGGAGGCCGTGAAGTTGCCGATGTTCCAAGGAGCCTACGAGGAGTGGAGGACAGCGATGAAGACCCGAAGGACATGTAACGTGAGGTATAACTCCGGTACCGAGTAGTTAAACCTCTAGTATATCGTTAGCAATGGTTTAGATTACGATTCATACGCTCAAGTCCGTGTTACGAAGCTTTGATAATCGTTTTTCATATATTCCGCCTCCCCGCGAGTTAGTGGGGTGCGTGACATGGACTTACAGTGGTATCGGAGCCAACTAAACCATTACTAGCTTGTTAGCAACTGATTAGAAGTTCGATCGACGGAAAAACACGGAAAACAAAACCCTAATCCTTGACAGTTTCTGTAAATTTTAAAAGTGTCGCAAAAATTTTTTGACATATCTTAAAATTCACAACAGGGAATTGTAAGAAATCTGGGAAAATTCGAGGATGCAACTCGGCAATACGACCGCGGTTCCGCGGCAATAGAGAGCTTTTGCCGCGGAACCGCCGCCGAGTCAACGCCGAGTTGACTCGGAGTTTCACAGTAATTCATATTTTTGGGTTTTTTGTTTTCCTGTATATACTGTTTCTGCCCAGGTTGCCTCTATGATGATTTGCTTTTGGGGGTAGACACGGATATAGGTAATCGATAGATGTTCTAATCAATTTGCTAATTTGATCTTTATCTGTAATGTTTAATGTGTTCGTAAACCTCCCCTAACTGCTAGTATGTCGGTTGGCAGGGGGTTGCACATTTCTGTAATGGATTTTATCTGTTTGTGTATATAAACTGTATTGGACTGTTGTGGTGAATAGCCGGGTTTTATGATGGGTTATTGTATTAATTCATTCGATGTAATTGTAATAAGTTGTAATATTATTTTGCGGGGCACATCCAGGTTGCGGTTGTAGCCACCGTTGTATTATTTCTTTTTACTGTTCTTGCTCCTAGGATAGACCCAAGGTGGGGTGCACAAACTACCGGGTATTTTGAAGTGTTGAGGCAAACCGCTTCACTTCTGGTACTTGGCGGGTAGTTTGCCGTACCCGTAGGGGTCTGGGGTGGGGTAATGGCTATTCATCACAACTGTGTAATCCGTCTTTCATTGCAGGCTCAAAAGAAACGCGGATTACTTGCATATCCAATAAAGTTTATCTGTGATCTGGAATGCTTATTATTGCGTCTGACGAATGTACAATATCTATATATGATAGCTATTAGACGTCACTTATGTTTTACACCCGCGCTAGCCCAGCCCCCGCTCTGTCGTTAGTTAAGTAACCTAACGGGTGATGACGGGACCCCGTGGCGAATGCGGATGGCATAAGAGGACGTTGTATTTTCGTTGTTTTCTGCAATGATAGGTTAATGATGGGACGCATTATTATGCAAAGAAAATAAACCAAAGTTGAATCGTTGGAACAAATTTAAAAGAAACCGATCGGTTATTTTAAAAGATCAGAATTTTTAATTGTGGAGCTTTAACCACTCCTTTTAAAAAGTATCAGGTTCCTTCGATTATATCAAGTTCACTACGTTCACAGTTTTTCCAAAACCATTCGTAACCCTCCGTCATTTCATATAGATAGTCAATAGTATTCAAGCTGTGTTTGTTGACTAAAGTTAAGGCACGGTGTTTGGTAGCTGTTGGATATTTATATGCAGCATAGATAGATGCGTTGGTTTGGGACAGTCGTATTACCTTGTTGACTAAAGTCAAGGGTATGTACGGGTGGGTTCAAATTAACCTGGACAATGACGGGTAGAACTTGACATGTGACTTATGATTTGTTGACTAAAGTCAAGGTCATAAGAGCATGGGGCAAAAATCAACATCGGGAATTTCTAAAGAAACCGAAATTTGCAGAGAGGTGCATACCATTTTGGAGTTTGATGAATGTTGGTAGGATTCCTTCAACATTATCATACGATGATATTTTGGATCCCGATCCTACTGTGAGTATATGCTACTTATCAGGAGATTCGTCACTTAACGATCAATGCTATAAACCAAGTAGGTGCCAAGAAAGGTGTCAGCGGGGTTACGCCCCCAGAGAAAAGAGGTTATTTAATTAAGGAACTTCGCGAAAGCGTTGGAAAACCTCCCTCGAAGTATCGACACTGGCCTGGCTGAACGGTTAAGCAAGTATTGTACGGTGAGAATTGTCCTGGCTAATTCTTCTTTTATAGTTTGAGGAGGGATTCGAGAAACAGTGGGAGCCATCCTGTTTAGATAAATTAAACCACTCTAAAACTTGCAGGAGCATCATGCTAATAGTATCTTCTTCTCTCTCTTAAATTGCAGCGACCCTATGACCACACATAGGTTACATCTAGATAATAATTTGACTGAATCTGACTTATATGACTGGCAAAAGTCTGTCCAGATGTCCATTGCCTATGACAAGCTGGACCACCCTATTGAGGGACATTCCTATTGCTATGGGATTGGACATTGGCAGAGTGATTGCAGGGCTTTAGAAGCCAGTAACCAGAATGAGAAGCATGTTGTGGCTTCAGCCTCAAGTGTGTTTGTTATTGAGAACTGTATGTCAGTTAACCCTACTTCCTGGGTATTGGATACCGGGTCAGGAACTCACATCTGTAATTCATTACAGACTATGAGAAACCGTAGGGTTATCGGGATAGGTGATATGACCCTCACGGTTGCTAACGGAATGAGCATGAACGCTGAATCCGTAGGGAAATATCATCTTGGACTGACAACTGGGCAGATATTGATTCTGCATAACTGTTTTTATGTACCAGGTACGAGTTGTAATATCATATCTGTACCCTTACTTTCTAAGGAAGGATATGATTTTGCTTTTACAAGAGATGTAGTTCACATCCACCTAAATCAAGATTTGATTGGGTCAGGTACATTAGAAAACGGAATATACGTATTAAATCAAGCTCAGGTTTTCAGTGTCCAGAACACACTTAAAAGAAAGTCTCCGGAAACAAATCAGGCTTTCTTATGGCATTGTAGACTAGGTCACATCAATGAGAGAAGGTTGACTAAGTTACATGGAGAAGGATATTTGAATCCATTCAAATATCAATCTTATGCTACTTGTGAATCTTGTCTCATGGGAAAGATGACAAAGACTCCGTTTACTGGACATGGAGTAAGAGCAGGCGAGCTCTTGGGACTCGTACACAGTGACGTGTGCGGTCCAATGTCTACACATGCGCGAGGTGGTTATTCCTACTTCATTACTTTTACGGATGATTTCTCTAGGTATGGATATATCTTCTTAATGAAGCATAAATCCGAGGCCTTTGAGAAATTCCAAGAATACAAGAATGAAGTAGAAAAACAAACCGGCAAAAGTATCAAGACACTGAGATCTGATCGAGGTGGTGAATACTTAAGTGCCGAGTTCCTAGGTTACTTAAAAGAGAATGGAATTCTCTCTCAGCTTACTCCTCCATACACACCACAACATAACGGTGTATCAGAGAGACGGAACCGAACCCTATTGGATATGGTACGTTCCATGAAGAGTAACGCTGAGTTGCCACGATCATTCTGGGGATATGCACTAGAATCAGCTGCATATCTTTTAAACCGAGTTCCAACTAAGACTGTGCCTACCACACCATATCAGATGTGGAGTGGGAAGAAACCCTGTCTTAAGTATCTTAAGACATGGGGATGTCCAGCTTTTGTAAAGAAGCAGCATGCGGACAAGCTCGAGGCACGCTCAGTACAGTGTAAGTTTGTGGGATATCCAAAGAACTCCATGGGATATTGTTTCTATTACGCAGATGAACAAAAGGTCTTTGTTTCTCAACATGCCCGCTTCTTAGAAACTGAGTTTTTAGAAAATCAGAAGAGTGGGAGCACAATAGAACTGGAAGAAATTCTAGAACCACAAGCTATTACTGAAACCTTGGTAGAACGAGAAGGTTCAGGAGAACAGGACATCCCGACGCCACTCCGCAGGAGTAGTAGGTCGTCTCATCCGCCTGAGAGATACTACGGTTTTCTCATAGATGGGGATAGAGAGGATTGTGTCATTGATGAAGATGACCCTACTAGCTTCCAGCAAGCCATTCAGAGTGGTGACTCAGTAAAATGGCTGGATGCAATGCGGACCGAAATGGAGTCCATGTACACCAACAAAGTATGGACTTTGGACATTGCTCCAGATGGGGTAAAACCCGTAGGATGCAAATGGATCTTCAAAAAGAAGATTGGTGTAGATAGACAGGTTGAAACCTATAAGGCTAGACTTGTTGCAAAGGGTTTCCGTCAAAGACCTGGTTTGGACTACGACGAAACCTTTTCTCCAGTGGCTATGCTTAAATCTATTCGGGTCCTTCTTGCTATTGCTGCCTTCCACGATTATGAAATCTGGCAGATGGACGTAAAGACGGCCTTTCTAAATGGTAATTTGGAAGAAAGCGTCTATATGGATCAGCCAGAAGGATTCATTCAGAGTAGGAGCAGCGGTAAAGTATGCAAGCTGTTTAAGTCCATTTATGGACTAAAACAGGCATCACGGAGTTGGAACATCTGTTTTGATGATGCTGTCAAAGAATTTGACTTTATCAAAAATCCAGATGAACCATGCATATACAGTAAGATTGTAGGGAGAGCTATAGTATTCATCATCTTGTACGTGGATGACATTCTCCTAATAGGAAATGATATTCCTATGCTACAGTCAGTCAAAAGATTCTTTTCACATAAATTCTCCATGAAAAACCTGGGTGATGCCACCTACATTCTGGGGATCCGGATCTATCGTGATAGATCAAAGAGGATATTGGGACTTTCACAGTCCAGGTACATAGACACCATAGTAAAGAGATTCAGTATGGATGATTCTAAGCGCGGTAACCTACCGGCTTGTCATGGAATCACCCTCTCCAAAGAGATGTCTCCCAAGACTGATTTGGAAAGGGATCGCATGTCAATTTTACCCTACGCTTCTGCGGTAGGCTCTATAATGTATGCGATGTTATGTACCAGACCAGATGTAGCATACGCATTGAGCGTAGTAAGCCGGTATCAAGCAAACCTAGGGGAGAAGCACTGGATAGCAGTAAAGAACATTCTCAAGTACCTGAGAAGGACTAAGGAGATGTTCTTGGTATATGGCGGAAAAGACCTTCAGATAGAGGCCTTTGCCGACTCCGGCTTCCAGAGTGACAAAGATGACTCCAAGTCCATGTCGGGTTATGTCTTTACCCTCAATGGAGGGGCGGTCTGTTGGAAGAGTTCCAAGCAGGAGACCGTTGCAGACTCAACGATGGAAGCAGAGTACATAGCTGCTTGCGATGCCGCAAAAGAAGCAGTCTAGGTGAAGAAGTTCCTCACAGAACTTCAGGTGGTTCCTACCAGTATTGATCCAATACCTCTGTATTGTGACAACAACGGCGCTATAGCTTTAGCGAAGGAACCCAGGTCCCATCAGAAGTCCAGACACATCTTAAGGCGGTATCACCTGATCAGGGAGATCATAGATCGCCAGGAGATCGAGGTGAAAAGAGTAAAGACGGAGGATAACATTGCTGATCCATTCACAAAGGCCATTCCTCAGACGCAGTTCGAGAGGCTATTCGAGATGATAGGTCTACGATATGCCAGCTCATGGCCCTAGTGCAAGTGGGAGATTGTTAGTGTATATGCCCTAGAGGCCATTATTGTATCATACTAGATTGTATATTACTTAATGGAAGCTTGGGATATTCACAGTTATATATACAGTCTTGCTAAAAATGGTAGTATGCTACTTGGTTTGTGTCTACTTTAATATGTGCATATGTCTCTTGTAACGTATCACTTATACATATTAGTAGAGCCCATAGGATCTTTGCTTGATTACCAGCGTCGTGATGGCAGTCACACTAGTGGGGGCTGGGTAGTCTGTAAGCAACATCCTATACAGGTCCCTGGTCGATGGATTATCGAGATAGGGCATCGATATTCCGGAGTAGACTAAGTGTATACGCTTCTCATCCCAGTTGGGGAAATGGTCTGTCCCACAGCCATCAGTACGCCGTACTGAAGATAGTATACAGGTGCTCGTTAGGTTACGGGTACACCGGACAGGACTCGCCAAGGAACTGATTGGTTGGTATTATACCCATCGTCAGTTGTCAGTTCCCAGTTGACATGAGTACAGCATAGTCCGCAGACTTGACACTGCTGCTTCGCCTCGAGTGTGTCCCACTGTTCTTAGATTGCTGCCCTACCACGGCTCAAAGGAGTCGTGCAAACAGGTAGCAGTTGGGTGCAGTCCCGAGCACTTGGAGGCAGTGGCGGTTAGATAGGATTCGTCTCTCCCGGTATTGGGAGATGATATCGCGATGTGTCAGAGAGCCATTACACAAAGTCCCTGGCCAGGGCAAACGAGATATACTGGTAGGTTCCACTAGCTTCTCAGGATGTAATGGGCTTCACTCCAACACGACTTATACAGCTATTAGGGGACTGACGCTTGCCGCCCCCTAGGCTTGATATGCGATAGTCTTAGACGAACAGACCGGACTGTACGGAGATTGTCACGTCAGGCTCAGTGGGAGTTCGGATGATTTTCCTCATCGGCCTTCTTATCGACATCTACCTAGGGACCGTTACGTACAGCTAGTGCCGCTTACGGTCTGTGGTTAAACCCACTGCCAGCGTAGTGTCGGGTCTTTAGAGTCCCACACAGAGAGTTTCCCTGCTCCAGGCGAAACGATATAGACGTCGTATGGTTTTACGACAAAGGTTCGGATGCATACGTGTGTTTACACACGTACGACTTTTCGGACAGTTTTTACTAGCTGGCTTTGGTTTAAGCCAGATTCTAGTATCAGGTTATTGGATTTATACAGTCTAAAGTTTTTCCGTGTTTTCACGGATTGGAGGGGCGTTCTCGTAATTTGTCGAGAAGGTTCTAGAAGAGTGGTGACATGAGGGGTTGAGGTGGCTTTTTCATGATTACTTTGTGTGACTCATTTATATGATTCATCATATCATTAATGCTTCATTAATGATCTAATGACTCACATGATGAATCACTCTCCTTGATTAAATGAAACATGGTGAATAATCAATTAATTGATATTATTTGATAATTCATTATGTATCATATATTCAAGTGAGAAGGTTTTTTGTTCTCACTCTCATCTTCTCTTTCTCTCTCCTCAAGCTCACTCTCTCTTGAAACCCTAACCCTAACCTCTCATGTGTTGAGATCAAGGGTTAGATAGACTAAAACATTCATAACCTCACTCTATATCCTCTAAGTAGCTTAGATTAGCACTTTAAGCAACCTAGTTATCTCAAGTTTGAGATTAAGCTTGGCGTAGAAGCTTTCGGGTGGATCGTCTTTGATTCGAGGAGGCCGTGAAGTTGCCGATGTTCCAAGGAGCCTACGAGGAGTGGAGGACAGCGATGAAGACCCGAAGGACATGTAACGTGAGGTATAACTCCGGTACCGAGTAGTTAAACCTCTAGTATATCGTTAGCAATGGTTTAGATTACGATTCATGCGCTCAAGTCCGTATTACGAAGCTTTGATAATCGTTTTTCATATATTCCGCCTCCCCGCGAGTTAGTGGGGTGCGTGACATGGACTTACAGTGGTATCAGAGCCAACTAAACCATTACTAGCTTGTTAGCAACTGATTAGAAGTTCGATCGACGGAAAAACACGGAAAACAAAACCCTAATCCTTGACAGTTTCTGTAAATTTTAAAAGTGTCGCAAAAATTTTTTGACATATCTTAAAATTCACAACAGGGAATTGTAAGAAATCTGGGAAAATTCGAGGATGCAACTCGGCAATACGACCGCGGTTCCGCGGCAATAGAGAGCTTTTGCCGCGGAACCGCCGCCGAGTCAACGCCGAGTTGACTCGGAGTTTCACAGTAATTCATATTTTTGGGTTTTTTGTTTTCCTGTATATACTGTTTCTGCCCAGGTTGCCTCTGTGATGATTTGCTTTTGGGGGTAGACACGGATATAGGTAATCGATCGATGTTCTAATCAATTTGCTAATTTGATCTTTATCTGTAATGTTTAATGTGTTCGTAAACCCCCCCTAACTGCTAGTATGTCGGTTGGCAGGGGGTTGCACATTTCTGTAATGGATTTTATCTGTTTGTGTATATAAACTGTATTGGACTGTTGTGGTGAATAGCCGGGTTTTGTGATGGGTTATTGTATTAATTCATTCGATATAATTGTAATAAGTTGTAATATTATTTTGTGGGGCACATCCAGGTTGCGGTTGTAGCCACCGTTGTATTATTTCATTTTACTGTTCTTGCTCCTAGGATAGACCCAAGGTGGGGTGCACAAACTACCGGGTTTTTTGAAGTGTTGAGGCAGACCGCTTCACTTCTGGTACTTGGCGGGTAGTTTGCCGTACCCGTAGGGGTCTGGGGTGGGGTAATGGCTATTCATCACAACTGTGTAATCCGTCTTTCATTGCAGGCTCAAAAGAAACGTGGATTACTTGCATATCCAATAAAGTTTATCTGTGATCTGGAATGCTTATTATTGCGTCTGACGAATGTACAATATCTATATATGATAGCTATTAGACGTCACTTATGTTTTACACCCGCGCTAGCCCAGCCCCCGCTCTGTCGTTAGTTAAGTAACCTAACGGGTGATGACGGGACCCCGTGGTGAATGCGGATGGCATAAGAGGACGTTGTATTTTCGTTGTTTTCTGCAATGATAGGTTAATGATGGGACGCATTATTATGCAAAGAAAATAAACCAAAGTTGAATCGTTGGAACAAATTTAAAAGAAACCGATCGGTTATTTTAAAAGATCAGAATTTTTAATTGCGGAGCTTTAACCACTCCTTTTAAAAAGTATCAGGTTGCTTCGATTATATCAAGTTAACTACGTTCACGGTTTTTCCAAAACCATTCGTAACCCTCCGTCATTTCATATAGATAGTCAATAGTATTCAAGCTGTGTTTGTTGACTAAAGTCAAGGCACAGTGTTTGGTAGCTGTTGGATATTTATATGCAGCATAGATAGATGCGTTGGTTTGGGACAGTCGTATTACCTTGTTGACTAAAGTCAAGGGTATGTACGGGTGGGTTCAAATTAACCTGGACAATGACGGGTAGAACTTGACATGTGACTTATGATTTGTTGACTAAAGTCAAGGTCATAAGAGCATGGGGCAAAAATCAACATCAGGAATTTCTAAAGAAACCGAAATTTGCAGAGAGGTGCATACCATTTTGGAGTTTGATGAATGTTGGTAGGATTCCTTCAACATTATCATACGATGATATTTTGGATCCCGATCCTACTGTGAGTATATGCTACTTATCAGGAGATTCGTCACTTAACGATCAATGCTATAAACCAAGTAGGTGCCAAGAAAGGTGTCAGCAGGGTTACGCCCCCAGAGAAAAGAGGTTATTTAATTAAGGAACTTCGCGAAAGCGTTGGAAAACCTCCCTCGAAGTATCGACACTGGCCTGGCTGAACGGTTAAGCAAGTATTGTATGGTGAGAATTGTCCTGGCTAATTCTTCTTTTATGGTTTGAGGAGGGATTCGAGAAACAGTGGGAGCCATCCTGTTTAGATAAATTAAACCACTCTAAAACTTGCAAGAGCATCATGCTAATAGTATCTTCTTCTCTCTCTTAAATTGCAGCGACCCTGTGACCACACATAGGTTACATCTAGATAATAATTTGACTGAATCTGACTTATATGACTGGCAAAAGTCTGTCCAGATGTCCATTGCCTATGACAAGATGGACCACCCTATTGAGGGACATTCCTATTGCTATGGGATTGGGCATTGGCAGAGTGATTGCAGGGCTTTAGAAGCCAGTAACCAGAATGAGAAGCATGTTGTGGCTTCAGCCTCAAGTGTGTTTGTTATTGAGAACTGTATGTCAGTTAACCCTACTTCCTGGGTATTGGATACCGGGTCAGGAACTCACATCTGTAATTCATTACAGACTCTGAGAAACCGTAGGGTTATCGGGATAGGTGATATGACCCTCACGGTTGCTAACGGAATGAGCATGAACGCTGAATCCGTAGGGGAATATCATCTTGGACTGACAACTGGGCAGATATTGATTCTGAATAACTGTTTTTATGTACCAGGTACGAGTTGTAATATCATATCTGTACCCTTACTTTCTAAGGAAGGATATGATTTTGCTTTTACAAGAGATGTAGTTCACATCCACCTAAATCAAGATTTGATTGGGTCAGGTACATTAGAAAACGGAATATACGTATTAAATCAAGCTCAGGTTTTCAGTGTCCAGAACACACTTAAAAGAAAGTCTCCGGAAACAAATCAGGCTTTCTTATGGCATTGTAGACTCGGTCACATCAATGAGAGAAGGTTGACTAAGTTACATGGAGAAGGATATTTGAATCCATTCGAATATCAATCTTATGCTACTTGTGAATCTTGTCTCATGGGAAAGATGACAAAGACTCCGTTTACTGGACACGGAGTAAGAGCAGGCGAGCTCTTGGGACTCGTACACAGTGACGTGTGCGGTCCAATGTCTACACATGCGCGAGGTGGTTATTCCTACTTCATTACTTTTACGGATGATTTCTCTAGGTATGGATATATCTTCTTAATGAAGCATAAATCCGAGGCCTTTGAGAAATTCCAAGAATACAAGAATGAAGTAGAAAAACAAACCGGCAAAAGTATCAAGACACTGAGATCTGATCGAGGTGGTGAATACTTAAGTGCCGAGTTCCTAGGTTACTTAAAAGAGAATGGAATTCTCTCTCAGCTTACTCCTCCATACACACCACAACATAACGGTGTATCAGAGAGGCGGAACCGAACCCTATTGGATATGGTACGTTCCATGATGAGTAACGCTGAGTTGCCACGATCATTCTGGGGATATGCACTAGAATCAGCTGCATATCATTTAAACCGAGTTCCAACCAAGACTGTGCCTACCACACCATATCAGATGTGGAGTGGGAAGAAACCCTGTCTTAAGTATCTTAAAACATGGGGATGTCCAGCTTTTGTAAAGAAACAGCATGCGGACAAGCTCGAGGCACGCTCAGTACAGTGTAAGTTTGTGGGATATCTAAAGAACTCCATGGGATATTGTTTCTATTACGCAGATGAACAAAAGGTCTTTGTTTCTCAACATGCCCGCTTCTTAGAAACTGAGTTTTTAGAAAATCAGAAGAGTGGGAGCGCAATAGAACTGGAAGAAATTCTAGGACCACAAGCTATTACTGAAACCTTGGTAGAACGAGAAGGTTCAGGAGAACAGGACATCCCGACGCCACTCCGCAGGAGTAGTAGGTCGTCTCATCCGCTTGAGAGATACTACGGTTTTCTCATAGATGGGGATAGAGAGGATTGTGTCATTGATGAAGATGACCCTACTAGCTTCCAGCAAGCCATTCAGAGCGGTGACTCAGTAAAATGGCTGGATGCAATGCGGACCGAAATGGAGTCCATGTACACCAACAAAGTATGGACTTTGGACATTGCTCCAGATGGGGTAAAACCCGTAGGATGCAAATGGATCTTCAAAAATAAGATTGGTGTAGATAGACAGGTTGAAACCTATAAGGCTAGACTTGTTGCAAAGGGTTTCCGTCAAAGACCTGGTTTGGACTACGACGAAACCTTTTCTCCAGTGGCTATGCTTAAATCTATTCGGGTCCTTCTTGCTATTGCTGCCTTCCACGATTATGAAATCTGGCAGATGGACGTAAAGACGGCCTTTCTAAATGGTAATTTGGAAGAAAGCGTCTATATGGATCAGCCAGAAGGATTCATTCAGAGTAGGAGCAGCGGTAAAGTATGCAAGCTGCTTAAGTCCATTTATGGACTAAAACAGGCATCACGGAGTTGGAACATCTGTTTTGATGATGCTGTCAAAGAATTTGACTTTATCAAAAATCCAGATGAACCATGCATATACAGTAAGATTGTAGGGAGAGCTATTGTATTCCTCGTCTTGTACGTGGATGACATTCTCCTAATAGGAAATGATATTCCTATGCTACAGTCAGTCAAAAGATTCTTGTCACATAAATTCTCCATGAAAAACCTGGGTGATGCCACCTACATTCTGGGGATCCGGATCTATCGTGATAGATCAAAGAGGATATTGGGACTTTCACAGTCCAGGTACATAGACATCATAGTAAAGAGATTCGGTATGGATGATTCTAAGCGCGGTAACCTACCGGCTTGTCACGGAATCACCCTCTCCAAAGAGATATCTCCCAAGACTGATTTGGAAAGGGATCGCATGTCAATTTTACCCTACGCTTCTGCGGTAGGCTCTATAATGTATGCGATGTTATGTACCAGACCAGATGTAGCATACGCATTGAGCGTAGTAAGCCGGTATCAAGCAAACCCAGGGGAGAAGCACTGGATAGCAGTAAAGAACATTCTCAAGTACCTGAGAAGGACTAAGGAGATGTTCTTGGTATATGGCGGAAAAGACCTTCAGATAGAGGCTTTTGCCGACTCCGGCTTCCAGAGTGACAAAGATGACTCCAAGTCCATGTCGGGTTATGTCTTTACCCTCAATGGAGGGGCGTTCTGTTGGAAGAGTTCCAAGCAGGAGACCGTTGCAGACTCAACGATGGAAGCAGAGTACATAGCTGCTTGCGATGCCGCAAAAGAAGCAGTCTGGATGAAGAAGTTCCTCACAGAACTTCAGGTGGTTCCTACCAGTATTGATCCAATACCTCTGTATTGTGACAACAACGGCGTTATAGCTTTAGCGAAGGAACCCAGGTCCCATCAGAAGTCCAGACACATCTTAAGGCGGTATCACCTGATCAGGGAGATCATAGATCGCCAGGAGATCGAGGTGAAAAGAGTAAAGACGGAGGATAACATTGCTGATCCATTCACAAAAGCCATTCCTCAGACGCAGTTCGAGAGGCTATTCGAGATGATAGGTCTACGATATGCCAGCTCATGGCCCTAGCGCAAGTGGGAGATTGTTAGTGTATATGCCCTAGAGGCCATTATTGTATCATACTAGATTGTATATTACTTAATGGAAGCTTGGGATATTCACAGTTATATATACAGTCTTGCTAAAAATGGTAGTATGCTACTTGGTTTGTGTCTACTTTAATATGTGCATATGTCTCTTGTAACGTATCACTTATACATATTAGTAGAGCCCATAGGATCTTTGCTTGATTACCAGCGTCGTGATGGCAGTCACACTAGTGGGGGCTGGGTAGTCTGTAAGCAACATCCTATACAGGTCCCTGGTCGATGGATTATCGAGATAGGGCATCGATATTCCGGAGTAGACTAAGTGTATACGCTTCTCATCCCAGTTGGGGAAATGGTCTGTCCCACAGCCATCAGTACGCCGTACTGAAGATAGTATACAGGTGCTCGTTAGGTTACGGGTACACCGGACAGGACTCGCCGAGGAACTGATTGGTTGGTATTATACCCATCGTCAGTTGTCAGTTCCCAGTTGACATGAGTACAGCATAGTCCGCAGACTTGACACTGCTGCTTCGCCTCGAGTGTGTCCCACTGTTCTTAGATTGCTACCCTACCACGGCGCAAAGGAGTCGTGCAAACAGGTAGCAGTTGGGTGCAGTCCCGAGCACTTGGAGGCAGTGGCGGTTAGATAGGATTCGTCTCTCCCGGTATTGGGAGATGATATCGCGATGTTGTAAGTGCACGGCGGTGCCCCGAATCTCAATCCGACGGCCAAATACGGAAACGGTGATAAACTTTAATTTTGCGGAATTTGCAAACCGGCACCACCGCGCACTAAACCCCGGATCGGGCCATTAAACTAGATCTAGCTAACTACAAGACGGGTTAGAGATATACCGACTGATCCGAGTCCTCCGGTCTTCATCTCCACTCCTATCTCCTCGCGGAAAATCCGGTCGTCGCCTCCTTGCCGGAAGGGCACCACATCGCCTGCATCTTTTACGGGCTCCCGCCTCTATACCGAGGCAACTCGGGCATGAAGCCGGCAAGTCGACATGCCCAAGATGTACTGTAGAATGTGTAGAGTCAATGTCTCTCTGGGGTATTGGAGTTGCCTTTGATGGAGGAATCAAGATGATATGAACTTGGGGATTTTGGTAGCAATGAAAAATGAGATGAATGATTAATTTCCCATACCAAAATGAAACCTCTCATTTTCTCTTCTCATCAAAATTTGTGGCTGGCCATGACTTGTAGGAAATGGTGGTGGAGGAAAACAAAAACATAAGAGGGAGGTGAGTGTAGGAGAAAAGAAGAGGTGACCACATCCAAACATACACCATGCTTCATTTAAAACCAACCCATACCCTTTCTAATCTCATTAAAGCAAGTAATGGATGAAAGATAATGAAGCCATCATAATCAAAGCAATTGCAAGAAAAACCCCTCCACAAATGTTATTTGCACAATTGCAAATAACCCCCTCCATCGGAAAAGTCCGGCCGGGAAAGAACAAAGGAAAACCGGCCGGAACGGAATGCAAACTGGCAACTCCAGAAAACTGGTCCCGTAATAAATTACAGGAAAACCCCATACTGTGCATACACACCCGCATCTGTATTCCGTCCGGATACAAATGCAAAGAGACAAAATCTACACTGTACTAAACTAGGATCCGGCTTAAACCAAAACCGGCTAGTAAAGTTCGTCCGATCCTGATCCGTGCAATACCGCACGTATCTGGTCGAACCCTGCCATATAACTATACGGCCTCTAGTACAAACCGTCCGATCCTGATCCGTGCAATACCGCACGTATCTGATCGGACCCTGCCATATCTCCATACGGCCTCTACAGCGTTTCGCCCGAATGCTGAGTAACTGAAAGTGTTGTGGACTCTAAAGACTCGTCAATACAATGGCTGTGGATTTAACCACTAGCACGTCAGAGGTATAAGCCAATACGTAACGGGCCACCAGCTATTGACCAAAAGGGACGTCGATGAGCGAACTCATCCTGACACCCTACTGAGCCTGTCAGTGACAATATCCATACAGTCTGGTCCGTTCGTCTATGAGCATCGCATGTCGGGCCTAGAGGGTTGGTAAAAGTCAGACCCTCAAAAGCGGTACAAGTCGTGTCGGAGTGTAGCCCAGAACACCCTGAGATACTACTGGAATACCTACCAGTAAATCTCCTGCCTTGGCCAAGGACTTTGTGTAATGGCTCTCCTAGACACAGCGCGACCTCACCCCCAATACCGGGAGAGACGAACCCCCGAAGATCCGCTCACTGCCTCCATGTGGCTCGGGACTGTACCCAACTAAAACCTGTTTGCACGACTCCTTTGAGCCGTGGTAGGGTAGTAATCAAAGTACAGTGGGAACTCACACGAGACAAATGACGATCCCCAGGTCGATGAACTAACCTGTACACATGTCACCTGGGAACTGCTATCTGACGTCAGGTATAAGACCAACTAGCATGATCCCGGCGAGTCCTGTCCGGTGTACTCATAACCTAATGAGCATCTGTATACATCTTAGGTGAACCAACTGACACCAGTGGCTTGTGAGACCGGCCACCGCCCCTCGTCGGGGTCTCAACTGTATACACTAGTCTACTCTGGAGAGTCGATGCCCTGTCTCGAAACTCCTACGACTAGGGACCTTTTAAGGATGTGCTAATAGACTCCAGCTCTCACTTATATGATCGCCCTCATACTGCCGGCAGTCAAGCAAGAATCCTAGGGGCTTTATCAACGTGCAATAGCGACCTGTCAGGTCACCTAAAGCAGTACACAATGATAAAGGTAAACCTGATAGCATACTATCATCTCGAGTAAGACTGTCGTACCGGGATAGGTCCTCCCTCAATCATTGCAATCACGTGCCTGTGATCCAATAATTGACTCTGAGGGCACTATCTCCAACAATCTCCCACTTGCACTCAAGGCTAATTATTGCGATGTCGCATACTCACAGCCCGTGTGATACCGAACACCCAACTCCTCTACTAGTCAGTCTCACAAAGCTCGTTTGCGAGACTATTGCGTTCGAGGAATAGCCTCAGTGAGTGGATCCGCTCTGAAGTTTCTTTCTATGTCTCTCTATATCTCAAGTTCGCGGAGAAAGCCATCTCCCGAAATGAGCAATACTTGTCTTAGAGTGTCTGGATATCTGATGGGACCGAGCTCAAAAATGAACTCCAAATCCAAACTTCTTAGACTGTATCGTCAATCTGAAATTAATCAGTATCCTGCGCCATGCCACCCTCAGTATTGCCTTGGACCACCTGTCCAAAATACTGCCCCTCATCAGAAGGAAAACTATAGCTCTGACAACCTCCTTGTCGTCCATGTCACCTTGGAAGCCTGGAATGATAACTGTCTCCCAAATGAGGCTGTCATTATCATATCCCTAGAACATCCACATATGTTCTAAAACTGCTTCCGACTGCTTCTCCAGGATTGGATCAATGTCAACTTATTGCATCTCGTGCAAGAACAACATCTGGTGTGGTACTTGACATCTCATGATTGACTCAATTGCCCAAGCAAGTGATCTGCCAATCATGCGCATCCCTCTCCCCTTTAGTCTATAAGACACCTTTAGAGAGGGTGACTCCATCACCTGCAGGTACACTACCATGCCAGGAGTCATCCATTCTAAATATTCTTAGAATGCTGTCAAAGTACCCTGATTGGGAAACCACCCAAATCTAGACCTAAAACCATAGATCTAGTAACCAGTATGTCTGATATAATGTCCAAGTCCCTTGTGGAGAAAACACCGTGTGACGACCAAAGTATAACCGATCGTAGTATAGGAATATCACTTCCTACTTTGTGTATGTCATCCAAAACCCGGATATCACACCCTACTACCTTCTCAACAGATCCATCCCCTATTCTGATGACGTCAAACCTATGACTGTAACATCAGAAATAGATGATCTATCTCCGCTATATCTGCTTTAGTCTATAAATAAACATAAGCCTGATGTCCACCAATGCTTCCGCTGCTCCCACTGACTACGACAACCCTTTGGCAGAGTCATATAGACGTGCAATTCTAAAGCTAGTTTAGAACGACGCTATACTCATCCTCCCACCGGGTCTCGCAGCCTGGAACAACAGCAATGGCAAGTGTGGGTAAACAAGAACTTCCCTGTCACCGTCCTTGAGGCTACCGGAGTACCTTTCGGGTGCCTGAAGTTACCCACCTTATCTGCGGAGTGGCCAATGGAATGTCAAACCAGATTGAATCTTTAGGTTCCTTATCAAATCTTCAGTAATCGTTTGCGGTTCTGGAATCACTTCCAGTTCTACCATACTCCCACTACTGTTTTCTGAAAAATCCATTTTTATTAAAACTGTGGCGAGTCTAGAACAATATTACTATTGATCTCCCAGATGGTAGAAAGTCAACCCTCGTCATAGCCTGGGTCAACCCACAAACAGCCATTACAGAAACGTGCCTTGAGCTGTCCAGTGTCTGGTTTTAATCATAAGCCGGAAAACTCCCCGTACCTTAACAACGTTAAGATATGAACTGTACTATATCCAATATAGAACCAGAGGCACTGATTTAATTGAACCAGATTCAAATCATGCAGCTGTCTCCAGTGCATGTCAACTAAATGGAGAGAGGCCGATCAGCGTTACTCAACTTAGGAATGCTTCCAATTATGAGTAACCTGAAAGAGAAGAAATTTCTCTTTATCATTACTATCAACTGAATACCATACACAAGTATCTACATCTTCGATCACCTTGAAGAATCCCGATACTTGCTACACCTGGTTCTCTACTCTATTCAAATACCTATAACTCCTCAAAACTTAGACCCTGTGTTTCTACGAAACACATGTCTAAGAACTAGAGAAGTTAAAAGTAAACAGAATATAGTATGAGGACCAACCCCTCTGTCCTAATGGACACTGGACAACATACAATACTCTGTATAAGTCCGCCGAGTCTAACAACTCTTTCACTGTGTGTCGTAGGTTGAAAACTGTACTTATGGTTAAGAAGAATTACACCGCTGTTTAATGCTCCTTACCTAACCATCCACTGATATAGGTAAATGTCATCGACATAATATCAAAAGGTATATCTCACTCTATGAAAATAGACGTACAGATATATCAATTTGAAATTGGTGCACAACAGCGGATATTCAAAACCAAATATTTGCCGACCGGCAAACAGCCCAGGTGATCTCCTCAAATATCACCGATTACAACGAATCCCGATATATTGATGAGGATCACCCAATTCCCAATGACTTACTCCCACTCATCATCTGTAAAACCATACAGATGTGAGAATCATACCTGGCAAATACATACCTTGGAGTAAGTATCTAATCGGGAAATCAGTTTTCTTTTAACATTACACAGTGAAACTGAAACATTGAAATGTTTCGGTGGGGTATCATGGTATTTTTAGTAATGCCTCTTCCATTATCCAGATTCATAACTATAACCGTATAATTCTTTGCCACCTCTCCAAATCCCTTTATATGTCTTTAGTCGTAACCTTCTGTACACCCCTCAGGCCAAATAGTTTTCTTCCTTCCCTACCGTTCGGCTCCAGCCTATGGTTTGGAAGAAGACTATCCAATAAGCATAATGGGTGTACTGTCCTAGTCCTAGGAGCACTCGCAATGCGAGAGAAGGTGAAGATAAAAGACAACCGAATAAACCTTATTCCTATTTCTCCTGGACCAGAATCCATCCCCGAACTGGAACAAGTTCCTTTCGAGTTCGTATATAACCATACGATGGGGTATCCAATAAACTGTGGATCTTCGTAGTGATACGGAGTGTCCTGGAGAAATACAAAGGTGATTTAGGATTGGCGAAGAAATATTTGGTTTGGTCGTGAATATCAGTCGCAATTTACTTTGCCCTCTTACTAATCCCTTGCTTTGTCTGAACTTAATACCTTCTGTACACCGTTTAGGCTAACTGGTTTTCTTCATTCCCTACCGGTCGGCACCAGCCTATGGTCTGGAAGAAGACTATCCAATTTGCGTAATAGGTGTACTACTCCTAAACCAAGGAGTACTCGCAACCTGAGAGAAGGTGAAAAGAAAAGACAACTGAATAATCCTATTCGTTTTCTCCAAAACCGGAAACCATCCTAGAATAAATTCCTTCGAGTTCGTATATAACCATACGATGGTTTTGTCCAATGGAAGTGGGCGTTCGTAGTAATACGGGGTGTCCTGGAGAAAAGGGTAAAAGTAGGAGTGGCAATGAGGTCTACAACTCTGACAATCCAAAAGCCTGTGTTAAGAAGGTTCTGTCAACTTGGTCATGGAGTCAAAGTCTAGGGTCGGGTCAATGGTCGCTGCCAAAGAGAGAGAGAAAAGAAATACTCAGCGTGCACTCTACCCTAGATCAGAATGGTTACCAATTTATCTATTCTGGAAACCTCCCACTGTACCTCAAATTCTCCTCCAAACCTGAAAGAAGAATTAGTCGGGGTCATCCGAGGAGTAAACCAACTCATCAGTGGGAATCGGGATCCAACTATCATCGCATGATAACGTGACGGAATCCGCTCACGGTATCACACTCCAGAAGGTATGCGCATATCTGGCAAGTTTCAGTTCTTTTGAAACTCCCGATGATTTTTACCCCATGCTCTTATGACCTTGGCGTGAGGTCAAAATATCATAAGTCACATGTCAAGTTCTACCCATCATTGTCCAGGTTAATTTGAACCCACCCTTACATACCCTTGACGTAGGCCAAAATAGTAGTACGACTGTCCCAAACCAACGCATCTATCTATGCAACAGATAAATACCCGGCAACTACCAAACACTATGCCTTGGCGTGAGGTCAAAATACATAGCTTGAATACTGCCGAATATTTAACTGAAATGATGGAGGGCTACGAATGGTTTCTGGTGAAAACCTTTAACGTAATGAACTTGATATCGTTGAAGGAACGGATAGCTTTTTAGAAAATATAGTGACGAAAACCTTTACTAAAGAGGTCACTCCCGGTGAAGGGATCTCGGCTCTTTCCCCGTAGAATGGGGTGCAGGATATTCCAACTGAATATCACTGTGCAAAGCAAAAGTAATTGGCTATAGTGAAGTTAATGCCCTGACGCAAACTTCTGTCCAAGGGGTCACTCCCGGTGAAGGGATCTCGGCCCTTGCCTCGTCGACTGAGGAGCAGGATATTCCAAATGAATACCATGATGCAAAACAGAAATGAACGTCCTTGCAATAACAGCCTTTTGAAAAGTGTTCCAACAACATCAGAATAGGTTTGTTAAACTTGCATTGATCCGAATCAATGCAGTCCCATCAATTGATCACACCACAAAGAACGAAAATATACTGACGTACGTATATGCCATCCGCATTCGCCACTGGGTCCCGTCATCACCCGTTAGGTTAGCTAACTAACGGCAGAGCGGGGACTGGACTAGCGCGGTTGAAAAACATATACAATATCTACTAATATATATACCAATATATAGTATTTCGCTCAAGGCGTGAATAAAATGCAACATCACAGAAAAGTACAGCATCACAGAACAATACAGATATCTGGGATCGCCGGGTTTCACAGAGCCACTACTGAAACCCGACGTTCCCCTGGTCGTGTGGATAGCCTGTGCAATGAAATCCTATACCCCCTACGAGTGCGGCGAATAGCCAGCCAATCCAGGAGTGAAGCCCCCTCCGTCCCAATGCCATGAGATGCGGGCTTGTTGCCTTCTAGAACCCGGCTATCCGTGCACCCCTCCGCGGGGTAATCCTAGTACAGAAAGTAAAATATACATACACCGGGTACATCGACCGCAACCTGGTCGTGCCCCAAAAGAATATTACAATCAGGCGGTGACGGCAGTCCACATGTCGGACGCTCGCCCCGTAATATCAAATGTACATAATACAACAAAACTGTACTAGCATTGCATCCAGGCTATCCCCCACGACCGATCCGTAACATCACAGCATAAACATAGAACATCAACGTGAAAGTCACGTTCGCAAATCCGTCTAACCGGGCTATAGCAGTTAGACTGGATTTACCGATCGAGTGACATTCACGGTCGCAGATATAATATAAATACTGTGAAAAATGTGTTTAAAATTTTCCGATTGATCAAACAATTAACAAGTGGGCCCTAAAGAAACTGTAGCACTCACAGAAATAATTGGCCCAACTTTAATATTCCAAAACCCCTAATAACAGCCCAGAAGCCCACTGGAGAATTACGAAGCAATGATCCCATCAACCTGCGGCGGAACAGCGGCAACAAGGGGGTTCTTGCCACGGTTCCGCGCTCGAGGTGAGGGTTCATTGTCTCGTTTTTTCCCAGAGTTCTTAGAACTCCCTGCACATCATTCTGAGACCACCTGAAAAATTTTTTGACTTCAAAAAATTTCAACAGAAACTGATGTGAAGGAAAAATACGGTTTTTGGAATTTTGGTCGATCGGAACTGAAAAACACATCAAACGAAGCTAGACGAAGTTAATGGCGAGGCTCTGATACCACTGTAAGTGCACGGCGGCGCCCCGGATCTCAATCCGACGGCCAAATACGGAAACGGTGATAAACTTTAATTTTGCGGACTTTGCAAACCGGCACCACCGCGCACTAAACCCCGGATCGGGCCATTAAACTAGATCTAGCTAACTACAAGACGGGTTAGAGATATACCGACTGATCCGAGTCCTCCGGTCTTCATCTCCACTCCTATTTCCTCGCGGAAAATCCGGTCGTCGCCTCCTTGCCGGAAGGGCACCACATCGCCTGCATCTTTTACGGGCTCCCGCCTCTATACCGAGGCAACTCGGGCATGAAGCCGGCAAGTCGACATGCCCAAGATGTACTGTAGAATGTGTAGAGTCAATGTCTCTTTGGGGTATTGGAGTTGCCTTTGATGGAGGAATCAAGATGATATGAACTTGGGGATTTTGGTAGCAATGAAAAATGAGATGAATGATTAATTTCCCATACCAAAATGAAACCTCTCATTTTCTCTTCTCATCAAAATTTGTGGCCGGCCATGACTTGTAGGAAATGGTGGTGGAGGAAAACAAAAACATAAGAGGGAGGTGAGTGTAGGAGAAAAGAAGAGGTGACCACATCCAAACATACACCATGCTTCATTTAAAACCAACCCATACCCTTTCTAATCTCATTAAAGCAAGTAATGGATGAAAGATAATGAATCCATCATAATCAAAGCAATTGCAAGAAAAACCCCTCCACAAATGTTATTTGCACAATTGCAAATAACCCCCTCCATCGGAAAAGTCCGGCCGGGAAAGAACAAAGGAAAACCGGCCGGAACGGAATGCAAACTGGCAACTCCAGAAAACTGGTCCCGTAATAAATTACAGGAAAACCCCATACTGTGAATACACACCCGCATCTGTATTCCGTCCGGATACAAATGCAAAGAGACAAAATCTACACTGTACTAAACTAGGATCCGGCTTAAACCAAAACCGGCTAGTAAAGTTCGTCCGATCCTGATCCGTGCAATACCGCACGTATCTGATCGAACCCTGCCATATAACTATACGGCCTCTAGTACAAACCGTCCGATCCTGATCCGTGCAATACCGCACGTATCTGATCGGACCCTGCCATATCTCCATACGGCCTCTACAGCGTTTCGCCCGAATGCTGAGTAACTGAAAGTGTGGTGGACTCTAAAGACTCGTCAATACAATGGCTGTGGATTTAACCACTAGCACGTCAGAGGTATAAGCCAATACGTAACGGGCCACCAGCTATTGACCAAAAGGGACGTCGATGAGCGAACTCATCCTGACACCCTACTGAGCCTGTCAGTGACAATATCCGTACAGTCCGGTCTGTTCGTCTATGAGCATCGCATGTCGGGCCTAGGGGGTTGGTAAAAGTCAGACCCCCAAAAGCGGTACAAGTCGTGTCGGAGTGTAGCCCAGAACACCCTGAGATACTACTGGAATACCTACCAGTAGATCTCCTGCCTTGGCCAAGGACTTTGTGTAATGGCTCTCCTAGACACAGCGCGACCTCACCCCCAATACCGGGAGAAACGAACCCCCGAAGATCCGCTCACTGCCTCCATGTGGCTCGGGACTGTACCCAACTAAAACCTGTTTGCACGACTCCTTTGAGCCGTGGTAGGGTAGTAATCAAAGTACAGTGGGAACTCAAACGAGACAAATGACGATCCCCAGGTCGATGAACTAACCTGTACACATGTCACCTGGGAACTGCTATCTGACGTCAGGTATAAGACCAACTAGCTTGTTCCCGGCGAGTCCTGTCCGGTGTACTCATAACCCAATGAGCATCTGTATACATCTTAGGTGAACCAACTGACACCAGTGGCTTGTGAGACCGGCCACCGCCCCTCGTCGGGGTCTCAACTGTATACACTAGTCTACTCTGGAGAATCGATGCCCTGTCTCGAAACTCCTACGACTAGGGACCTTTTAAGGATGTGCTAATAGACTCCAGCTCTCACTTATATGATCGCCCTCATACTGCCGGCAGTCAAGCAAGAATCCTAGGGGCTTTATCAACGTGCAATAGCGACCTGTCAGGTCACCTAAAGCAGTACACAATGATAAAGGTAAACCTGATAGCATACTATCATCTCGAGTAAGACTGTCGTACCGGGATAGGTCCTCCCTCAATCATTGCAATCACGTGCCTGTGATCCAATAATTGACTCTGAGGGCATTATCTCCAACAGATGTGTCAGAGAGCCATTACACAAAGTCCCTGGCCAGGGCAAACGAGATATACTGGTAGGTTCCAGTAGCTTCTCAGGATGTAATGGGCTTCACTCCAACACGACTTATACAGCTATTAGGGGACTGACGCTTGCCGCCCCCTAGGCTTGATATGCGATAGTCTTAGACGAACAGACCGGACTGTACGGAGATTGTCACGTCAGGCTCAGTGGGAGTTCGGATGATTTTCCTCATCGGCCTTCTTATCGACATCTACCTGGGGACCGTTACGTACAGCTAGTGCCGCTTACGGTCTGTGGTTAAACCCACTGCCAGCGTAGTGTCGGGTCTTTAGAGTCCCACACAGAGAGTTTCCCTGCTCCAGGCGAAACGATATAGACGTCGTATGGTTTTACGACAAAGGTTCGGATGCATACGTGTGTTTACGCACGTACGACTTTTCGGACAGTTTTTACTAGCTGGCTTTGGTTTAAGCCAGATTCTAGTATCAGGTTATTGGATTTATACAGTCTAAAGTTTTTCCGTGTTTTCACGCATTGGAGGGGCGTTCTCGTAATTTGTCGAGAAGGTTCTAGAAGAGTGGTGACATGAGGGGTTGAGGTGGCTTTTTCATGATTACTTTGTGTGACTCATTTATATGATTCATCATATCATTAATGCTTCATTAATGATCTAATGACTCACATGATGAATCACTCTCCTTGATTAAATGAAACATGGTGAATAATCAATTAATTGATATTATTTGATAATTCATTATGTATCATATATTCAAGTGAGAAGGTTTTTTGTTCTCACTCTCATCTTCTCTTTCTCTCTCCTCAAGCTCACTCTCTTTTGAAACCCTAACCCTAACCTCTCATGTGTTGAGATCAAGGGTTAGAAGACTAAAACATTCATAACCTCACTCTATATCCTCTAAGTAGCTTAGATTAGCACTTTAAGCAACCTAGTTATCTCAAGTTTGAGATTAAGCTTGGCGTAGAAGCTTTCGGGTGGATCGTCTTTGATTCGAGGAGGCCGTGAAGTTGCCGATGTTCCAAGGAGCCTACGAGGAGTGGAGGACAGCGATGAAGACCTGAAGGACATGTAACGTGAGGTATAACTCCGGTACCGAGTAGTTAAACCTCTAGTATATCGTTAGCAATGGTTTAGATTACGATTCATGCGCTCAAGTCCGTGTTACGAAGCTTTGATAATCGTTTTTCATATATTCCGCCTCCCCGCGAGTTAGTGGGGTGCGTGACATGGACTTACAGTGGTATCAGAGCCAACTAAACTATTACTAGCTTGTTAGCAACTGATTAGAAGTTCGATCGACGGAAAAACACGGAAAACAAAACCCTAATCCTTGACAGTTTCTGTAAATTTTAAAAGTGTCGCAAAAATTTTTTGACATATCTTAAAATTCACAACAGGGAATTGTAAGAAATCTGGGAAAATTTGAGGATGCAACTCGGCAATACGACCGCGGTTCCGCGGCAATAGAGAGCTTTTGCCGCAGAACCGCCGCCGAGTCAACGCCGAGTTGACTCGGAGTTTCACAGTAATTCATATTTTTGGGTTTTTTGTTTTCCTGTATATACTGTTTCTGCCCAGGTTGCCTCTGTGATGATTTGCTTTTGGGGGTAGACACGGATATAGGTAATCGATCGATGTTCTAATCAATTTGCTAATTTGATCTTTATCTGTAATGTTTAATGTGTTCGTAAACCCCTCCTAACTGCTAGTATGTCGGTTGGCAGGGGGTTGCACATTTCTGTAATGGATTTTATCTGTTTGTGTATATAAACTGTATTGGACTGTTGTGGTGAATAGCCGGGTTTTGTGATGGGTTATTGTATTAATTCATTCGATGTAATTGTAATAAGTTGTAATATTATTTTGCGGGGCACATCCAGGTTGCGGTTGTAGCCACCGTTGTATTATTTCTTTTTACTGTTCTTGCTCCTAGGATAGACCCAAGGTGGGGTGCACAAACTAACGGGTATTTTGAAGTGTTGAGGCAGACCGCTTCACTTCTGGTACTTGGCGGGTAGTTTGCCGTACCCGTAGGGGTCTGGGGTGGGGTAATGGCTATTCATCACAACTGTGTAATCCGTCTTTCATTGCAGGCTCAAAAGAAACGCGGATTACTTGCATATCCAATAAAGTTTATCTGTGTTCTGGAATGCTTATTATTTCGTCTGACGAATGTACAATATCTATATATGATAGCTATTAGACGTCACTTATGTTTTACACCCGCGCTAGCCCAGCCCCCGCTCTGTCGTTAGTTAAGTAACCTAACGGGTGATGACGGGACCCCGTGGCGAATGCAGATGGCATAAGAGGACGTTGTATTTTCGTTGTTTTCTGCAATGATAGGTTAATGATGGGACGCATTATTATGCAAAGAAAATAAACCAAAGTTGAATCGTTGGAACAAATTTAAAAGAAACCGATCGGTTATTTTAAAAGATCAGAATTTTTAATTGCGGAGCTTTAACCACTCCTTTTAAAAAGTATCAGGTTCCATCGATTATATCAAGTTCACTACGTTCACGGTTTTTCCAAAACCATTCGTAACCCTCCGTCATTTCATATAGATAGTCAATAGTATTCAAGCTGTGTTTGTTGACAAAAGTCAAGGCACAGTGTTTGGTAGCTGTTGGATATTTATATGCAGCATAGATAGATGCGTTGGTTTGGGACAGTCGTATTACCTTGTTGACTAAAGTCAAGGGTATGTACGGGTGGGTTCAAATTAACCTGGACAATGACGGGTAGAACTTGACATGTGACTTATGATTTGTTGACTAAAGTCAAGGTCATAAGAGCATGGGGCAAAAATCAACATCGGGAATTTCTAAAGAAACCGAAATTTGCAGAGAGGTGCATACCATTTTGGAGTTTGATGAATGTTGGTAGGATTCCTTCAACATTATCATACGATGATATTTTGGATCCCGATCCTACTGTGAGTATATGCTACTTATCAGGAGATTCGTCACTTAACGATCAATGCTATAAACCAAGTAGGTGCCAAGAAAGGTGTCAGCGGGGTTACGCCCCCAGAGAAAAGAGGTTATTTAATTAAGGAACTTCGCGAAAGCGTTGGAAAACCTCCCTCGAAGT
Organism: Agapanthus africanus; assembly: GCA_030015575.1. Lineage (NCBI taxonomy): Eukaryota > Viridiplantae > Streptophyta > Magnoliopsida > Asparagales > Amaryllidaceae > Agapanthus > Agapanthus africanus. The sequence goes on along the minus strand of CM057337.1, from coordinate 563,892,449 downwards.
ATCGACACTGGCCTGGCTGAACGGTTAAGCAAGTATTGTACGGTGAGAATTGTCCTGGCTAATTCTTCTTTTATGGTTTGAGGAGGGATTCGAGAAACAGTGGGAGCCATCCTGTTTAGATAAATTAAACCACTCTAAAACTTGCAAGAGCATCATGCTAATAGTATCTTCTTCTCTCTCTTAAATTGCAGCGACCCTGTGACCACACATAGGTTACATCTAGATAATAATTTGACTGAATCTGACTTATATGACTGGCAAAAGTCTGTCCAGATGTCCATTGCCTATGACAAGCTGGACCACCCTATTGAGGGACATTCCTATTGCTATGGGATTGGGCATTGGCAGAGTGATTGCAGGGCTTTAGAAGCCAGTAACCAGAATAAGAAGCATGTTGTGGCTTCAGCCTCAAGTGTGATTGTTATTGAGAACTGTATGTCAGTTAACCCTACTTCCTGGGTATTGGATACCGGGTCAGGAACTCACATCTGTAATTCATTACAGACTTTGAGAAACCGTAGGGTTATCGGGATAGGTGATATGACCCTCACGGTTGCTAACGGAATGAGCATGAACGCTGAATCCGTAGGGGAATATCATCTTGGACTGACAACTGGGCAGATATTGATTCTGCATAACTGTTTTTATGTACCAGGTACGAGTTGTAATATCATATCTGTACCCTTACTTTCTAAGGAAGGATATGATTTTGCTTTTACAAGAGATGTAGTTCACATCCACCTAAATCAAGATTTGATTGTGTCAGGTACATTAGAAAACGGAATATACGTATTAAATCAAGCTCAGGTTTTCAGTGTCCAGAACACACTTAAAAGAAAGTCTCCGGAAACAAATCAGGCTTTCTTATGGCATTGTAGACTAGGTCACATCAATGAGAGAAGGTTGACTAAGTTACATGGAGAAGGATATTTGAATCCATTCGAATATCAATCTTATGCTACTTGTGAATCTTGTCTCATGGGAAAGATGACAAAGACTCCGTTTACTGGACACGGAGTAAGAGCAGGCGAGCTCTTGGGACTCGTACACAGTGACGTGTGCGGTCCAATGTCTACACATGCGCGAGGTGGTTATTCCTACTTCATTACTTTTACGGATGATTTCTCTAGGTATGGATATATCTTCTTAATGAAGCATAAATCCGAGGCCTTTGAGAAATTCCAAGAATACAAGAATGAAGTAGAAAAACAAACCGGCAAAAGTATCAAGACACTGAGATCTGATCGAGGTGGTGAATACTTAAGTGCCGAGTTCCTAGGTTACTTAAAAGAGAATGGAATTCTCTCTCAGCTTACTCCTCCATACACACCACAACATAACGGTGTATCAGAGAGACGGAACCAAACCCTATTGGATATGGTACATTCCATGATGAGTAACGCTGAGTTGCCACGATCATTCTGGGGATATGCACTAGAATCAGCTGCATATCTTTTAAACCGAGTTCCAACCAAGACTGTGCCTACCACACCATATCAGATGTGGAGTGGGAAGAAACCCTGTCTTAAGTATCTTAAGACATGGGGATGTCCAGCATTTGTAAAGAAGCAGCATGCGGACAAGCTCGAGGCACGCTCAGTACAGTGTAAGTTTGTGGGATATCCAAAGAACTCCATGGGATATTGTTTCTATTATGCAGATGAACAAAAGGTCTTTGTTTCTCAACATGCCCGCTTCTTAGAAACTGAGTTTTTAGAAAATCAGAAGAGTGGGAGCGCAATAGAACTGGAAGAAATTCCAGAACCACAAGCTATTACTGAAACCTTGGTAGAACGAGAAGGTTCAGGAGAACAGGACATCCCGACGCCACTCCGCAGGAGTAGTAGGTCGTCTCATCCGCCTGAGAGATACTACGGTTTTCTCATAGATGGGGATAGAGAGGATTGTGTCATTGATGAAGATGACCCTACTAGCTTCCAGCAAGCCATTCAGAGCGGTGACTCAGTAAAATGGCTGGATGAAATGCGGACCGAAATGGAGTCCATGTACACCAACAAAGTATGGACTTTGGACATTGCTCCAGATGGGGTAAAACCCGTAGGATGCAAATGGATCTTCAAAAAGAAGATTGGTGTAGATAGACAGGTTGAAACCTATAAGGCTAGACTTGTTGCAAAGGGTTTCCGTCAAAGACCTGGTTTGGACTACGACGAAACCTTTTCTCCAGTGGCTATGCTTAAATCTATTCGGGTCCTTCTTGCTATTGCTGCCTTCCACGATTATGAAATCTGGCAGATGGACGTAAAGACGGCCTTTCTAAATGGTAATTTGGAAGAAAGCGTCTATATGGATCAGCCAGAAGGATTCATTCAGAGTAGGAGCAGCGGTAAAGTATGCAAGCTGCTTAAGTCCATTTATGGACTAAAACAGGCATCACGGAGTTGGAACATCTGTTTTGATGATGCTGTCAAAGAATTTGACTTTATCAAAAATCCAGATGAACCATGCATATACAGTAAGATTGTAGGGAGAGCTATAGTATTCCTCGTCTTGTACGTGGATGACATTCTCCTAATAGGAAATGATATTCCTATGCTACAGTCAGTCAAAAGATTCTTGTCACATAAATTCTCCATGAAAAACCTGGGTGATGCCACCTACATTCTGGGGATCCGGATCTATCGTGATAGATCAAAGAGGATATTGGGACTTTCACAGTCCAAGTACATAGACACCATAGTAAAGAGATTCAGTATGGATTATTCTAAGCGCGGTAACCTACCGGCTTGTCACGGAATCACCCTCTCCAAAGAGATGTCTCCCAAGACTGATTTGGAAAGGGATCGCATGTCAATTTTACCCTACGCTTCTGCGGTAGGCTCTATAATGTATGCGATGTTATGTACCAGACCAGATGTAGCATACGCATTGAGCGTAGTAAGCCGATATCAAGCAAACCCAGGGGAGAAGCACTGGATAGCAGTAAAGAACATTCTCAAGTACCTGAGAAGGACTAAGGAGATGTTCTTGGTATATGGCGGAAAAGACCTTCAGATAGAGGCCTTTGCCGACTCCGGCTTCCAGAGTGACAAAGATGACTCCAAGTCCATGTCGGGTTATGTCTTTACCCTCAATGGAGGGGCGTTCTGTTGGAAGAGTTCCAAGCAGGAGACCGTTGCAGACTCAACGATGGAAGCAGAGTACATAGCTGCTTGCGATGCCGCAAAAGAAGCAGTCTGGATGAAGAAGTTCCTCACAGAACTTCAGGTGGTTCCTACCAGTATTGATCCAATACCTCTATATTGTGACAACAACGGTGCTATAGCTTTAGCGAACGAACCCAGGTCCCATCAGAAGTCCAGACACATCTTAAGGCGGTATCACCTGATCAGGGAGATCATAAATCGCCAGGAGATCGAGGTGAAAAGAGTAAAGACGGAGGATAACATTGCTGATCCATTCACAAAAGCCATTCCTCAGACGCAGTTCGAGAGGCTATTCGAGATGATAGGTCTACGATATGCCAGCTCATGGCCCTAGTGCAAGTGGGAGATTGTTAGTGTATATGCCCTAGAGGCCATTATTGTATCATACTAGATTGTATATTACTTAATGGAAGCTTGGGATATTCACAGTTATATATACAGTCTTGCTAAAAATGGTAGTATGCTACTTGGTTTGTGTCTACTTTAATATGTGCATATGTCTCTTGTAACGTATCACTTATACATATTAGTAGAGCCCATAGGATCTTTGCTTGATTACCAGCGTCGTGATGGCAGTCACACTAGTGGGGGCTGGGTAGTCTGTAAGCAACATCCTATACAGGTCCCTGGTCGATGGATTATTGAGATAGGGCATCGATATTCCGGAGTAGACTAAGTGTATACGCTTCTCATCCTAGTTGGGGAAATGGTCTGTCCCACAGCCATCAGTACGCCGTACTGAAGATAGTATACAGGTGCTCGTTAGGTTACGGGTACACCGGACAGGACTCGCCGAGGAACTGATTGGTTGGTATTATACCCATCGTCAGTTGTCAGTTCCCAGGTGACATGAGTACAGCATAGTCCGCAGACTTGACACTGCTGCTTCGCCTCGAGTGTGTCCCACTGTTCTTAGATTGCTACCCTACCACGGCTCAAAGGAGTCGTGCAAACAGGTAGCAGTTGGGTGCAGTCCCGAGCACTTGGAGGCAGTGGCGGTTAGATAGGATTCGTCTTTCCCGGTATTGGGAGATGATATCGCGATGTGTCAGAGAGCCATTACACAAAGTCCCTGGCCAGGGCAAACGAGATATACTGGTAGGTTCCAGTAGCTTCTCAGGATGTAATGGGCTTCACTCCAACACGACTTATACAGCTATTAGGGGACTGACGCTTGCCGCCCCCTAGGCTTGATATGCGATAGTCTTAGACGAACAGACCGGACTGTACGGAGATTGTCACGTCAGGCTCAGTGGGAGTTCGGATGATTTTCCTCATCGGCCTTCTTATCGACATCTACCTGGGGACCATTACGTACAGCTAGTGCCGCTTACGGTCTGTGGTTAAACCCACTGCCAGCGTAGTGTCGGGTCTTTAGAGTCCCACACAGAGAGTTTCCCTGCTCCAGGCGAAACGATATAGACGTCGTATGGTTTTACGACAAAGGTTCGGATGCATACGTGTGTTTACGCACGTACGACTTTTCGGACAGTTTTTACTAGCTGGCTTTGGTTTAAGCCAGATTCTAGTATCAGGTTATTGGATTTATACAGTCTAAAGTTTTTCCGTGTTTTCACGGATTGGAGGGGCGTTCTCATAATTTGTCGAGAAGGTTCTAGAAGAGTGGTGACATGAGGGGTTGAGGTAGCTTTTTCATGATTACTTTGTGTGACTCATTTATATGATTCATCATATCATTAATGCTTCATTAATGATCTAATGACTCACATGATGAATCACTCTCCTTGATTAAATGAAACATGGTGAATAATCAATTGATTGATATTATTTGATAATTCATTATGTATCATATATTCAAGTGAGAAGGTTTTTTGTTCTCACTCTCATCTTCTCTTTCTCTCTCCTCAAGCTCACTCTCTCTTGAAACCCTAACCCTAACCTCTCATGTGTTGAGATCAAGGGTTAGATAGACTAAAACATTCATAACCTCACTCTATATCCTCTAAGTAGCTTAGATTAGCACTTTAAGCAACCTAGTTATCTCAAGTTTGAGATTAAGCTTGGCGTAGAAGCTTTCGGGTGGATCATCTTTGATTCGAGGAGGCCGTGAAGTTGCCAATGTTCCAAGGAGCCTACGAGGAGTGGAGGACAGCAATGAAGACCCGAAGGACATGTAACGTGAGGTATAACTCCGGTACCGAGTAGTTAAACCTCTAGTATATCGTTGGCAATGGTTTAGATTACGATTAATGCGCTTAAGTCCGTGTTACGAAGCTTTGATAATCGTTTTTCATATATTCCACCTCTCCGCGAGTTAGTGGGGTGCGTGACATGGACTTACACGACCAAGTGACTGTAGGAGAACCCCGTCGCCGAAAGCATCCGTCCGGGTGCTCGCGGCAGCGGTGTTCCGCCTTGGTGCACTTCGTCGACGGTATCAGGGGTGCGGCCGCCTACTAAAGTTTGCGATGAGCATTCGATCAGTTTTTCGGGAATCTTGTTGAATTGCCCGACTTGATATTGAAAAGTTTTTTCGATAACGAGACTAAAATGCGGGGTTTATAATTGTTAGGCATGCGATGTCTAAGTAATTCATTTGATTAGGCATGTGTTGTCTAAAGAGGTTGCGGATTCCAACTGTTGTAGTTTTACACTTTTTTTTCTGTGACCGTAAGTGTAATATGTGATATCGCCGGTTTCATTGCTATATGTCAACGACAATTGGGATGCGCATATTTACTTACGTTGATGACATGTGATGTTATGTGTTGCTGGATATGTTATATTGGATCGTCGTATTTGAATAGCCGGGTGTTTTTATGTGAGATGAGTGTTTTTCGTTTTCATTCATGCAAAAACTTGTATGTAATATTCTTTTATTAGGGCACTTCCAGGTTGCGGAAGATGTCACCGTTGATGTATATTATTTACTTTTCTACACTAGGATAGACCCAAGGAGGGGAGCACAAGTAACCGGGTTCTGGGGTCCAGAGGGAGACCAACTCGAGGAGTCGAGTCCGGGTCTCCTAACCCTAGAATTGGTAGGGTTGCTTGCCGCTCTCGTAGGGGTCTAGGGGTGTGGGATTGGCTATTCATCACGACTGTGGAATCTGTGTTTTATACTGGCTCGTATTGAAAACACGGACGTCCTAGTATATCCAATATTTCATATGTTTCTTCTGCTGTGATTTATCTGTGATGTGATCATATGATGTTCTGTGACAGATATTATAGTATATATGATATATTATATAGACGTTACTTATATTTTACACCCGTGCTAGCCCTGCTCCGCTCTGCCGTTAGTTACCTAACCTAACGGTGCACGAGGGGACATTGAGGCGAATGCGGATGGCATAAGTGTACGTCATATCTATCTGTGATGTTTAGGAAATTTAAATGATGGGATATTCATTAATGAGATTAATGAAAGAAAATAAACCTAATTGATGTTGTGGAATCGAATTTCAAAATAAAAACAGGTAGCTACAGTTCTTGCTTTGCATCGTGGTGTTCCTTGTAGAACATCCTGCACCTTATTCGATGAGGAAAGGACCGAGATCCCTTCACCGGGAGTGACTCCTTTAGCAATAACTGGCAGATGCTACAACCCTCGGTTTGTCTTTGATCGCTTCTATAGTTTCCGCTTTGCACAGTGATATATATGATATATCCCGCACCTCATTCGACGAGGAAAGGGCCGACGATCCCTTCACCGGGAGTGACCCCTTTAGCAAAACTAGAAAAGCCTCGAAACGTTCTATTTAAAAACCATTTGATTCCGCAACGAGATCAAGTTCAAAGCGTTAAAGGTTTTCACAAAAACCATTCGCAACCCTCCGTCATTTTAGGAAGTAGAGTACTTAGTATTCGTGCTGTGTTTGTTGACCATAGTCAAGGCACAGTGTACGGTAGCTAAGTGATGTCTTCCTACACCGCATATGATGCGATTAGTTAGGACAGTCGCGTGACTTTGTTGACCTTAGTTAAGGATCATGTGGGTGGGTCTAATTAATCACGAAATGACGGGTAGAACTTGACTAGTACTTATGATTTGTTGACCATAGTTAAGGTCATAGGTGCTAGGGGTAAAAACCTTTATCGGGAGTTTCAAGTGTTGAAATTTGCAATGAGATTGCATACCTTCTATATGATAGTTGGATCCCGATACCCACTGCGAGTAATTGTTACTCCTGGGAGAGTTTTGCACTTTGCAATTAACCGATCAAGTAGGTGTCTAGAAAGGTGTCAACGGGGTTACGCCTCTGGGAAAACAAGATTTACTGTAATTAGGTCCATGCGAAAGCACGGGGAACCTTCCTCAAAGTACCGACACTGGCCTGGCTGAAAGATTGGCGAACTTATAGAGTGTAATTAATCCCGGCTAGTCTTTCCTTTTAAGGTTTGAAGGAAGATTTGATAAAAACAGTGGGAGCCATCCTGATTAGATAAAATATATAACCAATCTGATCTTGCAAGAGCGCACGCAGAGTGTTTTCTTCTCTCTCTCCTGGTAGCGACCATATCACGCCTTAATCAAGATAGTAAAATGGATGTATTGACCGAACCCGCTTGTTATACTGAGCTGGGGAACGTTGGTCCCGCTCCAACTTATAATTGTTATAAGACAGAGCAAGAAATAAGGGGAATACCAGAATTCCTATGCCGCCCAAACGAAGAAAGTGCATATGATGCATCTCCTTCGGGTGTGTTCATTATAAAGAACTGATTCTTAGTATCCTCTGTATCCTGGGTATTCGATACAGGATCAGGATCCCAGATATGTAATCTGTTACATAGGGCTACAAAAGGGTAGAAAAACTGAGAACGGGTGATAAGTTTCATGAGACAGAAAATGGGGCAAGTGTTGCAGCCAAGTCTGTTGGTCACTGTCACCCTGTATTACCAATACATTAATTCTGAACAAATGCTATTAGATACCGAACCTGATATACAAAATCATATCAGTCTCTTTATTAGTAAAGAAAGGATATAATTTTGTATTGATGGATAATGTTTTGAACATTTCCTATATCAAAAGTTGATCGGTTCAGGCACGTTATCTAAAAGCATTGACGTTCTAAATCAAACTACAGTTCTTAGTATTCAGAACACACACAAGAGGAAGAGTTCAGAAATGAACGAATTCTTCTTGAGGTTTTGTAGACTAGGTCATATCAATGCGACCCGACTAGCTGAAGTTACATTTAGATGCATATTTAAATCAGTTTGAATTTACATCTTGTGAAACTTGCCAGTCATGTCACAAAGATATAATGACACCAGCTCTGTTTACTGGAAACTGAGAAAGAGTTAGTAAACTCTTGGGACTGATGCATGATGATGTATGTAAGGTCTCCTGTCTACACATGCCAGGACTGGTTCTTTATACTTCATTATATTCTCTGATAATCTCTCAAGATTCAGTCATATATTCCTGTTGAAACATAAGTCCGAAGCTTTTGAGGTATTCACAGAATATAAGTTGAAAGTAGAGAACCAAAATACGGGTATAAGTATTATGTCCTATGATGAGATCAGGGAGGAGAATACTTGTGCATGGAATCCTTGGACCATTCTAAAGGAGAATGAGATTCTCTCTCAGCATTACTCCTCTGTATACACCATAGCACGATGGTATATCAGGGCGGAGCAATCACACCCTATATGATAAGGTGCGCTCTATGATGAGTACCACTGAGTTACCTATTTCCTTTTGGGGGTTATGCGCTTGAGAAGCTGCATACCTATTGAATAGGGTTCCAATCAAATCAGTTGCCTACCGCTTCATATATGATATAGAAAGGGAAGAGCCCATGTCTTAAGCTAGTTAAGATTTGGGGTTGACCGGCCTATGTCTAAAAGAAAAATCCAGGGTCAACCCAAATCTTAACTAGCTTAAGACATGGGCTCTTCCCTTTCTATGTCTAAAAGCAAAATCCGGACAAGCTCGAGACAAGGTCTGTAATGTAGATCTGGAAAGGTTCCAGCTATACAAACTACAGCAGATGATTTGGTAGAACCAAAGGATTCAGTAAATTCCAACGAACCTCAGCCTCTCCGCCGATCTAGTAGGGTTCCTCATCCGCCTGAGAGATACCTCGGTTTCTCGATGACAGTGGGAGCGAGGATTGCATCATGAGATGATGACCCAACCAGTTTCGAGCAGGCTATCGAGAGTAGGGACTCTGTAAGAATGGCTGGATGCTTAGCGATCTGAGATGGAATCCATATACACCAGCAAAGTATGGACTTTAGCTTCTATATCTGAAAGGTTAAATCCCCATCAGGAGCAAGTATATCGTGAGAAGATTACTTGGTGTAGATGGAAAAGTTGAGACTTTCAAAGCTAGACTTGTTAAAGTTTTTCGTCATTGACCAGGCATGGATAATGATGAAACCTCTTCCAGGGACTATGCTTAAGTCCATCCAGATCCTACTTACCATTGCTACATACCATGACTACGATATCTGGTGGTTGGGTGCCATGACTACTTTTCTAAATAGTGATTTAGAAGAGAACGTCAATAAGAACACAGCCAGAGGGCTTCGTAAACAGTGGGAGCAGCGGAAACATGTGCAAGTTGCTTTACAGGATAAAGCAGGCATCGCGGAGTTGGAACATCTGTTTTGATGTGGTAGTCAAAGTATTTGACTTCATCAAAATAGTAGATGAACCTTGTATATACAAAACGGTAGTAGAGAGTAAGGTGGTCATCCTCGTATTGTACGTGGACAACATACGCTTGATAGGAAAAGAGTTTCCTATACTACGATCGGTCAATCTCCTCTTATCATAAGGATTCTCCAATAGGATAAAGATGATACCTCCTAAATCCTGGAATTCGGGTCTATGAGATAGATCTAAATGGATGTTAGGATTCTCACTAGCTGTAGTAAGATAGTATCAATCGATCCTGGGGAGAATCACTGGAAGTGTTCCAGAGTGATGAGGACGACTGAATGTCAGTCGCAGGCATTGTCTTTACCCTCAGTAAAGGGACGGTATGTTGGAAGATTTCCAAGCTAGATACCGTGACAAACTAGACGATAAAGGCTGGTAACATCGCTATTAAAGATACTACCAAAGAGGCAGTTTGGGTGTATATTGGTTCATAAGATGAACTAGGTTCCTACCATTGTGTGACAATGGAACTGTGGCTTTGGCCAAGGAACCATGGTCCCATCAGTGACCCAGACATATTCTGAGGCAGCATCACCTGATCATGGAGATAGCTGATCTCCAGGGTGATCGAGGTTAGGAGAGTAGACTCAGAGGACAACACGGCGGATCCACTCACGAAGGCCTTTTCCCAAAGAGAGACTTTTAGGGGATGGTTGAGTATGCGATACTGCAACCACTGCTACAGATGGCTCTAGTGCAAGTGGGAGATTGTTAGTTATATGTATGCCCTAGAGGCCATTACTGTACATTGGATGTACATTGTAGTGGATGCTGGGACATATATAGGTAGGACTTTCTTGCTCGACATGATAGTACGCTATCTGGTTGCTCTTTATCTTAACGTGTATACTTTCTGTCTCTCTGTTACATATTGATAAAGCCCTTAGGATGTGTACTCGACTTCCAGGACTATGATGTAGATCATACTAGTGGGGCCTGGGTAGTCCATGAGTACATCCTTGAAATGTTCCTAGTCGAGGGAATATCGAGACGGGGCATCGATATTCCAGAGTAGACTAGCGCATATCTTCTCGACCCATGCGATGGGCGATGGATGATCCCATATCCATTGATGTTCGACATCACAGATGGTATACGGGTGCTCAGTGGAGACTGGGTACACTGAACGGACTCGCCGAGAACTCCCAGATGGTATTATACCTCACGTCAGATGGCAGTTCTCTGGTGACACTGGTACAGCTTAGTCTGTTGACCCGAGATCGTCATAGAGTCTTGTGTGTCTCCCACTGTGCTTTGATTTCCACCCTACCACGGCTCTACTGAGTTATGCAAACAGGTGGTTATTGGGTACAGTCCCGATTCACATGGAGGCAATGAGCGATAGGAGGGGATTCGTCTCTCCCGGTATTGGGGGTTGATGTTGCGCTATGCTCGACTGGCCATAACAGGAAATCCCTGGCCAGGGTTGCAGTGACCTACTGGTAAGTGTTATCAGTAGTTTCACACATGTCATGGACTTCACGTCGGCATGACTTATCGAGCTATTGGGGTCTGACGTTTACCACCCCTAGGCAAGATATGCGACATATCAGACGAACAGACCGGACTGTACGGTAAGTGTTACTGGTTGGATTCACAGGAGTGTGAGCGGGCTTGCTCGTCGATCTTCTGATCGCTCAATACCCGGGTGGCCGTTACGTTTAGCAGACCGCTTGCGGCTTGTGGGTGTTTGATATGATCATCATCTGCTGCCGGCGTATTGATGAGTCTTTAGAGTCCTACACAGAGGTTTCCTGGCTCAAGCGAAACGAAATAGGAGCGCATATGAGATATGTGCGGGACCGAGAATAATGCGTGTATGTGTTACCGTATTTCATTCTCGCGATGAATGTGTCGAATGGTTGTATGCGATATAACCTAGTTATCGAATCAAGGATTGATTCGATAAGCCGATACATTGGATACTAGCAGGTTATATGAGATATGACCGGATCATTGAATCAAGTGTTGATTTAATGATTTAATGTATAATTATATATTTGATATATTACTTTGCATTAACTAGTATTGGTTCACTTTAAATGGATTTACTCACTTGATTTGCACAAGTTGTATATGAGATATACTTTTGTGCACAAGATTGTATCATGTTTGATGATACATGCAAGCTTGGGTTTGTGTAAAGAATTGACCATGGTTATATGAATGGTTAGGGTTTCTTTTATTTACTTATTCATTTATCTATTTATTTTTAAAAGGTAAAGAAAACAAAATGGTTTCTTTTGGATGCTTCAAGCATCTTTGACCTAATGACCATTTTGTCTTCATCTCCTAAACCTAACCATTCTACTAACCTTAGTTGATTCTCTACACTAAACCATGGTTGTTGACATGATAAGTATCATATTGTTTTTATTTTTAAATAACACTTATCATAATTCTTTATCATCTTCTTCTTCATCTTCAACTTGAAGAAAGCTTGCACCATCAATGGCAACTAGCCAAAATGAGTGAGGAATCCAAATCTAAAGTCTACCCACTTCCTATTTCTTCATCCTCTACCTCTTGCCAAGTTGTATAGGGTGTTTCCTTCATAAGTTCTCAAGGCTTGGTGAAGTTGGAGCATGTTCTTGTGATGCCTCGACGTAGATCATCTTCGGCATCGAACCGACGATCAAGCCCGCCCATTCTTCGGTGATGCCAATGCTAGAGTCAAGGGTTCGATTTGGACAGCGGAGGGAGATCATCGCGGAGCCTAGGAAGTGGTGGACCGGATCTACAAAGGTTGTAGTCACTTTCCCTTAGCATTTAATTCGTTTACATGCTTGCTTCGCCTATATATCTAGTTGACGATCTGTATTAGGGTTTGTAGGCACCCGTAAAATTTGATTTGTGCATGTTTGATCACTTGTGAGACTCCATTAGAGTGCCTAGGAACCCTACAATATGATCGCCCTCATACTGCTGGTAGTCAAGCAAGAATCCTAGGGGCTCTATCAACGTGTAATAGTGACACGTAAGGTCACCTGAAGCAGTACACGATGATAAAGATAAACCAAATAGCATACTATCATCTCGAGTAAGACTGTCCTACCGGTATAGGTCCTCCCTCAATCATTGCAATCACGTGCCTGTGATCCAATAATTGACTCTGAGGGCACTATATCCAACAATCTCCCACTTGCACTCAAGGCTAATTATTGCGATGTCGCATACTCACAGCCCGTGTGATACCGAACACCCAACTCCTCTACTAGTTAGTCTCACAAAGCTCGTTTGCGAAACTATTGCGTTCGAGGAATAGCCTCAGTGAGCGGATCCGCTGTGATGTTTCTTTCTATGTCTCTCTATATCCCATGTTCGCGGAGAAAGCCATCTCCCGAAAAGAGCAATACCTGTCTTAGAATGCGTCTGGATGTCTGATGGGACCTATCTCATAAATGAACTCCAAATACAAACTTCTTAGACTGTATTGACAACTGAACTTAATCAGTGTCCTGCGCCAAGCCTCCCTCAGTATCCCCTTGGACCACCTGTCCAAAATACTGCCCCCCCCCCCCGTCAAAGGGAAAACTATGACTCTGACGACCATCCTGTCGTCCATGTCACCTTGGAAGCCTGGAATGATAACTGTCTCCCGAATGAGGCTGTCGTTATCATATCCTTAGAACATGCACTTATGTTCTAAATCTGCGTCCTGTCGTTTCTCCAGGATTGGATTAATATCAACTTATTGCATGAACTGCAAGAACAACATCTGGTATGGTACTTGACATCTCATGATTGACTAATTTGCCTAAGCAAGTGATCTGCCAATCATGCACATCCCTCTCTACTTTAGTCTATAAGACACCTTTAGAGAGGGTGACTCCATTACCAGCAGGTACACTACCGTGTTAGGAGTCGTCCATTCTAAAACCTCATAGAATGCTGTCTAAGTACCCAGATTGGGAAACCACCCAAATCTAGATCTAAAACCATAGATCCAGTAACCAGAATGTCTGATATAATATCCAAGTCCCATGTGGAGAGACTACTGTGTGACAACCAATGTATAACCGACCGTAGTATAGGAATATCACTTCCTACTCTGTGTATGTCATCCATATACCAGGACATCACACCCTACTACCTTCTTAACAGATCCATACCCTATTCTGATGAAGTCAAACCTATGACTGTCATGTCAGAAATAGATGATCTATCTCCGCTATATCTGCTTTAGTCTATAAATAGACATAAGCCACTCATCCACCAATGCTTCCGCTGCTCCCACTGACTACGATAACCCTCTGGCAGAGACATATAGACGTACACTTCTAAAGCCAGTTTAGAACGACGCTATACTCATCCTCTTGCCGGGTCTCACAGTCTGGAACAACAGCAATGGCAAGTCTGGGTAAACAAGAACCTCCCTGCCACCGTCCCTGAGCATACCGAAGTACCTCTCGGGTGCCTGAGGTTACCCACCATTTCTGCGGAGTGGCCAATGGAATGTCAAACCAGATTGAATCTTTAAGTTCTTATCAAATCTTCAGTAATCGTTTGCGGTTCTGGAATCACTTTCAGTTCTACCATACTCCCACTACCGTTTTCTGAAAAAATCCATTTTTATTAAAACTGTGGCGAGTCAAAAACAATATCACTATTGATCTTCTAGATGGTAGAAAATCAACCCTCGTCATAGCCCGGGTCAACCCACAAACAGCCATTACAAAAACGTGCCTTGAGTTATCCGGAGTCTGGTTTTAAGCATAAGCCGGACAACTCCCCGTATCTTAACAATGTCAAGATATGAACTGTTCTATATCCAATATAGAAACAGAGGCACTGATTTAATTGAACCAGATTCAAATCATGCAGTTGTCTCCAGTGCATGTCAACTAAATGGAAGGAGGCCGATCAGCGTTATTCAACTTAGGAGTACTTCCAATTATGAGTAACCTGAAAGAGAAGCTAGTTCTTTTAATCATTACTATCAACTGAATACCATTCACAAGTATCTACATCTTCGATCATCTTGAAGAATCCTGATACTTGCAACATCTGGTTCTCTACTTTATTCTTATACCTATAACTCCTCAAAACTTAGACCTTGCATTTCTACGAAACACATGTCTAAGAACTAGAGAAGTCATAAGTAAACAGAATATAGTACGAGGACCAACCCCTCTGTCCTAATGGACACTGGACAATATACAATACTCTGTACAAGTCCCCTGAGTCTAATAACTCATTCACTGCGTGTCGTAATTTGAAAACTGTACTTATGGTTAAGAAGACTTACACCGCTGTTCAATGCTCCTTACCTAACCATCCACTGGTATAGGTAAATGTTATAGACATAATTTCAAAAAGGTATATCTCACTCTATAAAAATAGACGTACAGATATATCAACTTGAAATTGGTGCATAACAACGGATATTCAAAACCAAATATTTGCCGTCCGGCAAACAACCCAGGTGACTTCCTCAAATATCACCAATTACAACGAACCCCGATATAATGAGGATGATCACCTAATCCCCAATAACTTACTCCCACTCATCATCTGTAAAACCATACAGATGAGAGAATCAAACCTGGTAAATACATACCCTGGGGCAAGTGTCTAATTGGGAAATCGGTTTTCTTTTAACAGAACACAGTGAAACTGAAACATTGAAATGTTTCGATGGGGTATCCCAGTATTCCTAGTAATGCCTCTTCTATTATCCAGATTCACAACTGTAACCGTATATTTCTTTGCCATCTCTCCAAATCCCTTTATATGTCTTTAGTCGTTACCTTCTGTACACCCCTTTAGGCCAAATGGTTTTCTTCCTTCCCTACCGTTCGGCACCAGCCTATGGTTTGGAAGAAGACTATCCAATAAGCATAATGGGTGTACTGTCCTAATCCTAGGAACACTCGCAATGCGAGAGAAGGTGAAGATAAAAGACAATCGAATAAACCTTATTCCTATTTCTCCCGAACCAGAATCCATCCCCGAACTGGAACAAGTTCCTTTCGAGTTCGTATATAACCATACGATGGAGTATCCAATAAACTGTGGATCTTTGTAGTGATACGGAGTGTCCTGGAGAAATAGAAAGGTGATTTAGGATTGGCGAAGAAATATTTGGTTTGGTCGTGAATATCAGTCGCAATTTACTTTGCCCTCTTACTAATCCCTTTCTTTGTCTTAACTTAATACCTTCTGTACACCGTTTAGGCTAATTGGTTTTCTTCATTCCCTACCGTTCGGCACCAGCCTAAGGTTTGGAAGAAGACTATCCAATTTGCGTTATAGGTGTACTGTCTCCTAAACCAAGGAGTACTCGCAACCTGAGAGAAGGTAAAAGGAAAAGACAACTGAATAGTCCTATTCGTTTTCTCCAGAACCGTAAACCATCCTCGAATTCCTTCGGGTTCGTATATAACCATACGATAGTTTTATCCAATGGAAGTGGACGTTTGTAGTAATACGGGGTGTCCTGGAGAAAAGGGTAAAAGTAGGAGTGGCAATGAGGTATGCAACTCTGACAATCCAAAAGCCAGTGTTAAGAAGGTTCGGTCAACTTGGTCACTGAGTCATAGTCTAGGGTCGGGTCAATGGTCGCTGCCAAAGAGAGAGAGAAAAGAAACACTCAGCGTGCACTCTAACCTAGATCAGAATGGTTATCACTTTATCTAATCTGGAAACCTCCCACTATAACGTCAAATTCTTCCCCAAACCTTAAAGAAGAATTAGCCGGGATCACCCGAGGAGTAAACCAACTCATCAGTGGGAATCAGGATCCAACTATCATCGCATGATAACGTGACGGAATCCGCTCACGTTATCACACTCCAGAAGGTATGCGCATATCTGGCAAGTTTCAGTTTCTTTAGAAACTCCCGATGTGGAGTTTTGCCCCATGCTCTTATGACCTTGGCGTGAGGTCAAAATATCATAAGTCACATGTCAAGTTCAACCCATCATTGTCCAGGTTAATTTGAACCCATCCATACATACCCTTGAAGAAAGCCAAAATAGTAGTACGACTGTCCCAAACCAACGCATCTATCTATGCAACAGATAAATATCCGGCAGCTACCAATCACTATGCCTTGGCGTGTGGTCAAAATACATAGCTTGAATACTACCGAATATTTAACTGAAATGATGGAGGGCTACGAATGGTTTCTGGCGAAATCCTTTAACGTAATGAACTTGATATCGTTGAAGGAACCAGATAGCTTTATAAAAATATAGTGACGAAAACCTTTGCTAAAGAGGTCACTCCCGGTGATAGGATCTCGGCTCTTTCCCCGTAGAATGAGGTGCAGGATATTCCAACTGAATACCACGATGCAAAGTAAAAGTAATCGGCTATAGTGAAGTTATTGCCCTGACGCAAATTTCTGTCCAAGGGGTCACTCCCGGTGAAGGGATCTCGGCCCTTGCCTCGTCAACTGAGGAGCAGGATATTCAAACTGAATACCACTGTGCAAAACAAAAGTGAACGTCCTTGCAATAACAGCTTTTTGAAAAATGTTCCAACAATATCAGAATAGGTTTGTTTAGCTTGCATTGATCCGAATCAACGCGGTCCCATCAATTGATCACACCACAAAGAACGAAAATAATGATGTACGTATATGCCATCCGCATTCGCCACTGGGTCCCGTCATCACCCGTTAGGTTACTTAACTAACGACAGAGCGGGGACTGGACTAGCGCGGATGCAAAATATATACAACATCTACTAGTATATATATCAATATATAATATTTCGCTCAAGGTGTGATAAAATGCAACATCACAGAAATGTACAGCATCACAGAACAATACAGATATCTGGGATCCCCGGGTTTCATAGAGCCGCTACTGAAACCCGACGTTCCCCTGGTCGTGTGGATAGCCTGTGCAATGAAATCCTAGACCCCTACGGGCACGGCAAGTTACCCGCCAAGACTTGAAGTAAGACTTGAAGTGAGGCAGCCCCCTTCAACAACGTGAATGGACCATACAGCACTTCACGGAATCCGGTAACTTGGGCACCCCTCCTTGGGTCAACCTGTACCCCCTACGAGTGCGGCGAATAGCCCGCCAATTCTAGAGTGAAACCCCCTCCGTCTCAACGCCATGAGATGCGGGCTTGTTGCCCTCTATAACTCGGCTATCCATGCACCCCTCCGCGGGGTAATCCTAGTACAGAAAGTAAAATATACATACAATGGGTACATCGACCTCGACCCGGTCGTGCCCTAAAAGAATAATACAAACAGGCAGTGACGGCTGTCCACATGTCGGACGCTCGCCCCGCAATATCAAATGTACATATAAAACAAAACTGTACTACCATTGCAACCAGGCTATCCTCCACGACCGATCCGCAACATCACAGCACAACACAGAACATCAACGTGAATGTCACGTTCGCAAATCCGTCTAAAAGGGCTATAGCAGTTAGACAGGATTTACCGATCAAGTAACATTCACGGTCGCAGATATAATGTAAATACTGTGAACTAACATGTTTAAAATATTCGATCGAACAAATTTATCGAAGTGGGCCCCAAGCACTACTGTAGCACTCACAGAAAATCTGGGCCCAAAAAGAATATCCCAAAACCCCTATTTCTAACCCATAAGCCTACTGGAAAATTTTGGAACAATGAGGACACTTTCCTACCGCGGAACCACGGCCAAACCAGAGGTTTGGCCGCATTTCCGCGTTCGTACTAAAGGATCACTCTGTCGAATTTTTCCAGAATTCTTAGAATTTCCTACACGTGTTTCTGCAATGACCTGAAAAATTTTTAGAGCCCAAAAAATTTCAACAGAAACCTGATGCACACGAAATATGGTTTTTGGGATTTTTGTTCGATCTAGTCTTTAAACATACTAGAGCAAGCTAGGCAAGGTTAACGGTGTGGCTCTGATACCATTGTAAGTGCACGGCGGCGCCCCGGCCGCCGATGCGACGCCGGAAACGCAGAAACGAGAAACTTTTCAAACCAGAAAAAACCGGCACCACCACGCACTTTTAACCCGGATCGGGCCATTAACCTAGCTACTAGCAAACTAGAAAATGGGTAGAGAGTTATACTAAGTGATCCGTGTCTTTCGGTCTTCGTCTCCACTCCGATCTCCCGCGGAATCTCCGTCCATCACCTCCTCGTCGGAAAGGGCACCACGTAGCCAAATTCTTTTATGGGCTCCCACCTCTGGACCGAGGCAACTCGGACGCGAAGTTGGCTAGCCGACACGTCTAAGATTTGCTGTAGGCTAGTGTAGAACACTTTGTCTCTTGAGGTTATAGAAGTTGCCATGATGGAGAAGAGAGAAAAATGCTTCTGAGGAAAAATGGTGCTCACAATTTTTCGCAAGGAAATGAGATAAAGAAAATGCTACCCCAAAAACGAACCTCTCTCTCTCCCTTTCAAAGTGGCCGGCCCCATAAAAATATGGTGGTGGGTAAAAAGGAATCTTAATTTCATGAGAAGAAAAAGAGATAAGTGAAAAGAAAAATGGTCACCACATTTCTAATCCAAATCAACTCCTCATCTTTTCCATTTCTAATCTCATAAATGCTAGGATTGATTCAAAAGGAATCTCATCATGATGAAGCCACAAAATACAAGAAACCCCTCCACAATAAGTTATTTGCAAACTTGCAAATAACCCCCTCCATTAGAAAGTCCGGCCGTAAAGGAACAAAGGAAAACCGGCCGGAACGGAATGCAAACTGGCAACTTCAGAAAACTGATCCCGTAATAAATTACAGGAAAACCCCGCAACTGCATATACATGTCCGTATTTGTATTCCCACTGAATACAAATGCAAAGAGACAAAACTACACTGTCTAATACTAGGATCCGGCTTAAACCAAAGCCCGCTAGTAAAATCCGTCCGATCACGATCCGTGCAATACCGCACGTATCTGATCGAACCCTGCCATATCTCCATATGCCCTCTACAGTGTTTCGCCCGAAACCTGAGTAACTGTGTGTGGTGGACTCTAAAGACTCGTCAATACTATGGCTGTGGATTTAACCACTAGCACGTCAGAGGTATTAGCCATACGTGACGGGCTACCAGCTATTGACCAAAAGGGACGTCGATGAGCGAACTCATCCTGACACCCTACTGAGCCTGTCAGTGACAATATCCGTACAGTCCGGTCCGTTCGTCTATGAGCTTCGCATGGCGAGCCTAGGGGGTTGGTAAAAGTCAAACCCCCAAAAGCGGTATAAGTCGTGTCGGAGTGTAGCCCAGAACACCCTGAGATACTACTGGAATACCTACCAGTAAATCTCCTGCCTTGGCCAAGGACTTTTCATGTACTGGCTCTCCTAGACACAGCGCGACCCCACCCCCAATACCGGGAGAGACGAACCCCTGCAGATCCGCTCACTGCCTCTATGTGGCTCGGGACTGTACCCAACTAAAACCTGTTTGCACGTCTCCTTTGAGCGTGGTAGGGTAGTAATCAAAGCACAGTGGGAACTCACACGAGACAAATGACGATCTCAGGTCGATGAACTAACATGTACACATGTCACCAGGGAACTGCTATCTGACGTCAGGTATAATACCAACTAGCAGGTTCCCGGGGAGTCCTGTCCGGTGTACTCATAACCCAATGAGCACCTGTATACATCTTAGGTGAAACAATTGACACCAGTGGCTTGTGAGACCGGCCACCGCCCCTCGTCGGGGTCTCGACTGTATACACTAGTCTACTCCGGAGTATCGATGCCCTGTCTCGAAACTCCCACAACTAGGGACCATTTAAGGATGTGCTTATAGACCCCAGCTCCCACGTATATGATCGCCCTCATACTGCTGGTAGTCAAGCAAGAATCCTAGGGGCTCTATCAACGTGTAATAGTGACACATAAGGTCACCTGAAGCAGTACACGATGATAAAGATAAACCAGATAGCATACTATCATCTCGAGTAAGACTGTCCTACCGGTATAGGTCCTCCCTCAATCATTGCAATCACGTGCCTGTGATCCAATAATTGACTCTGAGGGCACTATATCCAACACACGAACATGCGCAAGCTGTCTCTCTGTCGGAGTGAACTCGAACTCATCTCGGCTGTCGCATAAAATCTCCCAATCTGCCGACGGCTACCTCTGCACGGCACTCAAATAAGATAGACTACCTCTGGGCCTCCTATTCAAAGCATCTGCCACCACGTTCGCTTTTCCCGGATGGTAAAGGGTCTCGCAATCATAGTCTTTCACCAGCTCCATGTTAGTGTATATGCCCTAGAGGCCATTACTGTATCATACTAGTTTGTATATTACTTAATGGAAGCTTGGGATATTCACCTTGTATAAACAATCTTGCTCAATATAGTAGTATGCTACTTGGTTTGTTTCTGCTTCAATGTGTACTTGTGTTTATTTCAGTATATCACTTATACGCATTAGTGGAGCCCTTAGGATCTTTGCTTGATTACCAGCGTTGTGATGGCAGTCACACTAGTGGGGGCTGGGTAATCTATAGGCACATCCTTATACAGGTCCCTAGTCGTAGGACTATCGAGACAGGGCATCGATACTCCGGAGTAGACTAGCGTATGCGCTTCTCATCCCAGTGTGGGAGATGGTCTGTCCCACAGCCATCAGTACGTCGTACTGGAGATAGTATACGGGTGCTCGTTGGGTTACGAGTACACTGGACAGGACTCGTCGGGAACTGACAGGTTGGTATTATACCTATCGTCAGTTATCAGTTCCCAGGTGACATGAGTACAGCTTAGTCCGCTGACTTGACACTGACACTTCGCCTCGAGTGTGTTCCCACTGCACTTTGATCACTACCCTACCACGGCTCAAAGGAGTCGTGCAAACAGGTGGTGGTTGGGTGCAGTCCCGAAGCACTTGGAGGCAGTGACGGTTAGACAGGATTCGTCTCTCCCGGTATTGGGGGTTGACATCGCGCTGTGTCTAGGAGAGCCATTACACGAGTAGTCCCTGGCCAGGGCAAGCGAGATATACTGGTAGGTTTCCAGTGTTATCTCAGGGTGTTTTGGGCTTCACTCCGACACGACTTGTACCGCTATTGGGGGACTGACGTTTTACCGCCCCCTAGGCCCGCCATGCGATGTATCAGACGAACAGACCGGACTGTACGGAGAATGTCACATTCAGACTCAGTAGGAGTTCAGATGGGGTTTCACCTCGTCAGCCTTCTTGTCGGCATCTACCTGGGGACCGTTATGCACAGCTAGTGCCGCTTGCGGTCTGTGGTTAAACCCACTGCCAGCGTAGTGTCGAGTCTTTAGAGTCCCACACAGAGGGTATTCGCCTCTGGGCAAAACAGAGTTGAGGTCGCATGGTTTTGCGACAGGGTTCGTTCTCATCCGCGCACTTGTGCTCGTTTGGAGTCCGGACGGATTATACTGGCAGGCTCTAGTTTGAGCCAGATACTGGTATATGTTTTGGGGGTTGCTTTTATATCTTGGTATTCTTGTTCCTCGGAACAAGAATGCAGGTGTGTATGCACAGTTGCTTGAGGCGGAGAATGAGGTTTTTCATTAGGGTTTCGGATCGGGTGCGTATGCACAGTTGACAGTTATCTTTTTCCAAACCCTAATGGATTTGTATATTATCTATTAATAATAGTAATTAAATAAGAATTATGTTATGGTTGTTTTTCTTGTTGACTTGTTGACCTTGGTTGACTTGTTGACCATTGACCACTTTTCATGCCTTGAAAGTCTTCCTTGATTCATGCTTACACTTCATTAAAAGAGGTATGATAGTGGTCATTCCAAAATAACCATCAACTATTCTTATTTCAATTATTATCATTTAGATAATTCATTTCTTTTTTGCAATATGGTTGCAAGAAAGAAATAATTGAGCTCATTCTATCATTCTCACTCTCTCTCCTCATTT
Source organism: Agapanthus africanus (assembly GCA_030015575.1). Lineage (NCBI taxonomy): Eukaryota > Viridiplantae > Streptophyta > Magnoliopsida > Asparagales > Amaryllidaceae > Agapanthus > Agapanthus africanus. The sequence continues at coordinate 563,869,784 of CM057337.1, read as the reverse complement.
CATCTTCTTCTTCCTCTTGAAAAGAGAAACCTTCTCATGTGTTGAGAATCATTCTCTTTAGATAGAAAAGCAAACCCTAATCACTCTCTACTCATTCTAGGATGAAGGTTTAGCAAGCCGGAAACCCTAGTTCACTCAAAGATCGAGGAAGAGCCCAAAGTCGAACCTTCGAGGTGGATCCATCTTCGACGGGAGAAGGCGACGAAAAGAGAACCATCAACCTCTACAAGGTTTGAAGAAGAAGGAGTTCAAGTTTAGGTATAACCATCTTCCATAGTAGCTAACTCTCTTTAGCTTGTTAACTAGTTTTAGTTTAGACAACGATCCCGACAAAGTTTAGTCCATGTTGCCTCTTGCGATAAAAATTCGTTTTTTTATACCGTTTCCGCCTCCCCGTAAGTACCGGGGGTCGCAATATGGACTTACATTGGTATCAGAGCCTAACTAAACTTAAACTAGCTTGGTAGTGAAGTGTAACGAAGTTCGGAACCGAAAAATCGCAAAACCGGAAAAACGAAAACCTAACTTTCTGTTGAAATTTTTTCTGCTCAAAATGAAAAACTTTATACTTGTAAAATCGTCTCAGGGTTTTCTAAGAACACACAAGAAAAACGATATCATGTTTCCTCCAAACCGCCGCGCTTCCGCGGCCTCACCTACTCATCTGGCCGCGGAACCGCCGCAAGTTGGTGTCTTCTTTGCATCGTTTTTCGTGCAGTGTTCTTCTGTGTTGGTTTTGGGATTTTTAAGATATATTATATGTACCCAGATTTTCCAGAACAGAAATTCACTTTTGGGGTCCTATAATTCCGTATTTTTTTCCGAACTTCACTGCACTTTGGCTATGTTGGTTATATCTGTGATGGTTGCATGTATTGAACGTCGGCTAATCGCTATAAGTCGATTAGTCGGGGTTATACATGATCTGTAATGTTCTGGAATGTGTATATGAATGTGTTGGACTGTCGCGGGTGAATAGCCGGGGTGGATGTGAGATGAGCTTTTGTTTTTCTTTCATTCATTGTAAATGTAAATTGATGTAATAATATTATTTGTTTGGCCGCACAACCGGGTCGGGGTTGTAGCCGTCATTGTATAATTCTTTTTACTGTTTTTGATCCTAGGATAGACCCATGGTGGGGTGCACAAACTACCGGGAACTTGGCGGGTAGTTTGCCGCACCCGTAGGGGTCTTGGGTGGGGTATTTGCTATTCACCGCGACCGTGTTATCCGCTTTTCGTTTCAGGCTCGAAAGGAATGCGGATTGCTAGTATATCCAATGTATTCATCTGTGATCTGTAATGTCTATCATTGCTTTCTATTTAGGCGTTGCTTATGTTTTACAGCCGCGCTAGCCCAGCCCCCGCTCTGTCGTTAGTTAAGTAACCTAACGAGTGATGACGGGACCCCGTGGCGAATGCGAATGGCATAAGCGTACGTCATATTTTGGTTGTTTTCTGCAATGGTAGGAATTAAATGATGGGACGCATTAAAAGAACTAATGCAAGAATATCACGCATTAAAAGAACTAATGCAAGATAATAAACCAAGTTTAAGTCGATGGAACACTTTCGAAAAACCACTCGGTTCTTTTCAAAACTAACTTTTAAATGCGGAGCTTGAGCCACTCCTTCTAAAAGCTATCTCGTTCCATCGATTATATCAAGTTCACTACGTTCACGGTTTCGCCAAAACCATCCGTAGCCCTCCGTCGTTTCATATGAATATTCAACAGTATTCAAGCTGTGTTTGTTGGCCTTAGTCAAGGCACAGTGTTTGGTAGCTGGTGGGTATTCATATGTTGCATAGATAGAATGCGTTGGTTTGGGACAGTCGTATTGCCTTGTTGGCCATAGTCAAGGGTATATACGGGTGGGTTCAAATTAACCTGGATAACGACGGGAAGAACTTGACATGTGACTTATGATTTGTTGGCCTTAGTCAAGGTCATAAGAGCATGGGGCAAAAATCCACATCGGGAGTTTCATAAGTACTGAAACTTGCTAGATTTGCATACCATTTGGAGTGTGATGATTATGGTAGGATTCCTTCATTTTCGTCACGCGATGATATTTGGATCCCGATCCTACTGTGAGTATATGCTACTCCTCGGGAAATTTCTCACTAAACGATCAATGCTATAAACCTAGTAGGTGCCTAGAAAGGTGTTAGCGGGGCTACGCCCCCAGGGAAAAGAGGTTCTTAAATTAAGGAACTTCGCGAAAGCGTTGGAAAACCTCCCTCGAAGTACCGACACTGGCCTGGCTGAACGGTTAAGCAAGTATTGTACGGTGGGATTGATCCCGGCTAATTCTTCCTTTGTGGTTTGAGGAGGGATTCGAGAGACAGTGGGAGCCATCCTGTTTAGACAAATTAAAAACCATTCTAAACTTGCAAGAGCATCGTGCTAAGTGTTTCTTCTCTCCCCCTGCAGCGACCAAATCGAAATGACTGGACTTAAGTTACTTCTAGATAAAAACATATTGACAGGGCCAAACTACAAAGATTGGCTCAGGAATGTCAAATTGGCAATCTCTTACGACAAGCTGGGGTATCTTCTTACCACCAAAGCTCCCCCCGTCCCAGGTCCCACCTCCAGCGTCGCGGATAAGGAAATCCGTAAGACTTGGGAGATAGACAGCGCGAAGGCCAGATACCTCGTACTTGCCTCGATGGACAACGACCATCAGAGGAGGCACGAGAATATGGATTTGGAATCCATATTTCTTCATACAAAAGAACTGTATGGAGAGCAGTCTCGTATCGCAAGATACGAAGTGTCGAAGAAGTTATTTTCGACAAAGTTGGCCGTCGGATCATCGGTAGCGGACCACGTGCTTAAGATGATTGGCTACACTGAGGAGCTCGCGGAACTTGGGACCACGTTGGATAGTGAACTTTACACGGATATAATTCTCCAGTCCCTTCCATCCACTTACGCCCAGTTCATACTGAATTTCAACTTGCAAGAAAAGGAAGTTGAACTTTCAGAACTCCTCAACCTGCTGAGGAGCGCAGAGGGCACCCTACAGAAGGGTAGGGATACATCCACTTTGTTTGTAGGAGGATCTTCTTCTTCTAGGTCCAAGACGAAAGCCAAGGGAAAGAAGAGGAAAGCCCCCGCCAAACCAAGGGGCGGTGTTAGTAAAGTGGGTGCGAAGGGAAAGGAAAAGGCAACAAAGATAGCGGGGAAGCTTGTTGGTAAAGAGGAATGCTTCTATTGTCACAAGAGTGGACACTGGAAGAAAGATTGCAGGGCTTGGAAAGCCAGGACACAGGAACTGAAGCAGGTTGCGGCTTCAGCTTCAGGTGTGTATGTTATTGAAAACTGTCTTTCTATAAACTCTACTTCCTGGGTATTGGATACCGGATCAGGATCTCATATCTGTAATTCTTTGCAGGCGTTGAGAAACCGTAGGTTTTTGAAGGCAGGTGACATGACCCTCAGAGTTGCGAACGGAGCTAGCATGGATGCTAAAGCCGTGGGGGACTATCACCTGGGAATGACAGATGGGCATGTTTTGGTTTTGCGTAATTGCTTTTTTGTACCCAACGCAACTTGTAATATCATTTCTGTATCTTTGGTTTCTAAAGAAGGTTATGAATTTGCGTTTGTAAGTAATGTTGTAAACATTCACCTTAATCAAGTTCTGATTGGGTCAGGTACACTGAGCAATGGTATATACGTATTAAACCAACCACAGATTTTCAATGTCCAGAATACACACAAAAGAAAGTCTCCAGATATCAATCAGGCTTTCTTATGGCATTGTAGACTGGGTCACATCAATGAGACACGGTTGACTAAGTTACATAAAGAAGGATACTTGGATCCGTTCGAGTATCAGTCTTATGCCACTTGTGAATCTTGTCTTATGGGAAAGATGACAAAGACTCCGTTCACTGGACACGGAGAAAGAGCGAGCGAGCTCTTGGGACTCATACACAGTGACGTGTGTGGTCCAATGTCTACACATGCCCGAAGCGGTTATTCATACTTCATTACTTTCACAGACGATTTCTCTAGGTATGGACATGTCTTCTTAATGAAGCACAAATCCGAGGCCTTTGAGAAATTTCGGGATTACAAGAATGAAGTTGAAAAACAAACAGGCAAAAGTATCAAGATCCTAAGATCGGATCGAGGTGGTGAATACTTGAGTGCCGAGTTCCTGGACTATTTAAAAGAGAATGGTATTCTCTCTCAGCGTACTCCTCCATACACTCCGCAACATAACGGTGTATCAGAAAGGAGGAATCGAACCCTATTGGATATGGTTCGTTCCATGATGAGTAAGGCTGAGTTACCGCGATCTTTCTGGGGATATGCACTAGAAACAGCTGCACATCTCTTGAACCAAGTTCCTACTAAGACTGTGCCTACCACACCATATCAGATGTGGAGTGGGAAGAAACCCTGTCTTAAAGCCTTTAAGACATGGGGATGTCCGGCTTTTGTAAAAAAGCAGCATGCGGACAAGCTCGAGGCATGCTCAGTACAGTGCAAGTTTGTGGGATACCCAAAGAACTCCAAGGGGTATCTATTCTATTACGCAGAGGAGCAAAAAGTCCTTGTTTCTCGTCATGCCCACTTCTTGGAAACTGAGTTTTTGGAAAATCAGATAAGTGGGAGCGCAGTAGAACTGGATGAAATTCCAGAACCTCAGACTATTACTGAAAGCTTAGTGGAACCAGAGGGTTCAAAAGAACAGGACATTCCTATGCCGCTCCGTAGAAGTAGTAGGCAGTCTCATCCGCCCGAGAGATACTACGGTTTTCTCATAGACGGGGATAGAGAGGATTGCATCATAGACTATGATGAGCCTACTAGCTTCCAGCAGGCCGTTCAGAGCATTGACTCGGTAAAATGGCTGGATGCAATGCGGACCGAAATGGAGTCCATGTACACCAACAAAGTATGGACGTTGGACATTGCTCCAGACGGGGTAAAACCCGTAGGATGCAAGTGGATCTTCAAAAGGAAGATTGGTGTAGATGGACAGGTTGAGACCTATAAAGCTAGACTTGTAGCAAAGGGTTTCCGTCAAAGACCTGGCTTGGACTACGACGAAACCTTTTCTCCAGTGGCTATGCTGAAATCCATTCGGATCCTTCTTGCCATTGCTGCCTTCCACGATTATGAGATTTGGCAGATGGACGTAAAGACCGCTTTTCTAAATGGAAATTTAGAGGAGTGTGTCTATATGGATCAGCCAGAGGGTTTCATTCAGAGTGGGAGCAGCGGAAAGGTGTGCAAGTTGCTTAAGTCCATCTATGGACTAAAGCAGGCATCGCGGAGTTGGAACATCTGTTTTGATGAGACGGTCAAGGAATTTGACTTTATCAAAAATCCAGATGAACCATGCATCTATAGTAGATTTGTAGCGAGAACTGTGGTATTCCTTGTTTTATACGTGGATGACATTCTCTTAATAGGAAATGACATTCCTATGCTACAATCTGTCAAGGGTTTCTTGTCACACAGGTTCTCCATGAAAGACCTGGGTGATGCCTCTTACATCCTGGGGATCCGGATCCATCGTGATAGATCCAAGAGGATATTAGGACTTTCACAGTCCAGGTACATCGACACCATACTGAAAAGATTCAGTATGGAAGATTCCAAGCGCGGTAACTTACCGGCTTGTCACGGGATCACCCTCTCTAAAGAGATGTCTCCCAAGACTGATTTGGAGAGGGATCGCATGTCTATTATACCCTACGCTTCTGCGGTAGGCTCTATAATGTATGCGATGTTGTGTACCAGACCGGATGTAGCTTATGCACTGAGTGTAGTAAGCCGGTATCAGTCAAACCCTGGGGAGAAACATTGGATAGCGGTAAAGAACATTCTCAAGTACCTGAGGAGGACTAAGGAGATGTTCTTGGTGTATGGCGGAAAAGACCTCCAGATTGAGGCCTTTGCTGACTCCAGCTTCCAGAGTGACAAGGATGATTCCAAGTCCATGTCGGGTTTTGTCTTTACCCTCAATGGAGGGGCGGTGTGTTGGAAGAGTTCCAAACAGGAAACCGTTGCAGACTCGACTATGGAAGCGGAATACATCGCTGCATCTGATGCCGCAAAAGAAGCTGTCTGGATAAGGAAGTTCTTAAAAGAACTTCAGGTGGTTCCGTCCATTGTTGACCCAGTACCTCTGTATTGCGACAACAACGGGGCTATAGCTTTAGCAAAGGAACCCAGGTCCCATCAGAGATCCAGGCACATCTTGAGGCGGTATCACCTGATCAGGGAGATCGTGGATCGCAAGGAGATCGAGGTTCGGAGGGTTGCTTCAGAAGAGAACACTGCAGATCCATTCACCAAGGCCCTACCCCAGACTCAGTTCGAGCGGCTGATCGAGATGATAGGTCTTCGATACGCCAGTACATGGCCTTAGTGCAAGTGGGAGATTGTTAGTGTATATGCCCTAGAGGCCATTACTGTATCATACTAGTTTGTATATTACTTAATGGAAGCTTGGGATATTCACCTTGTATAAACAATCTTGCTCAATATAGTAGTATGCTACTTGGTTTGTTTCTGCTTCAATGTGTACTTGTGTTTATTTCAGTATATCACTTATACGCATTAGTGGAGCCCTTAGGATCTTTGCTTGATTACCAGCGTTGTGATGGCAGTCACACTAGTGGGGGCTGGGTAATCTATAGGCACATCCTTATACAGGTCCCTAGTCGTAGGACTATCGAGACAGGGCATCGATACTCCGGAGTAGACTAGCGTATGCGCTTCTCATCCCAGTGTGGGAGATGGTCTGTCCCACAGCCATCAGTACGTCGTACTGGAGATAGTATACGGGTGCTCGTTGGGTTACGAGTACACTGGACAGGACTCGTCGGGAACTGACAGGTTGGTATTATACCTATCGTCAGTTATCAGTTCCCAGGTGACATGAGTACAGCTTAGTCCGCTGACTTGACACTGACACTTCGCCTCGAGTGTGTTCCCACTGCACTTTGATCACTACCCTACCACAGCTCAAAGGAGTCGTGCAAACAGGTGGTGGTTGGGTGCAGTCCCGAAGCACTTGGAGGCAGTGACGGTTAGACAGGATTCGTCTCTCCCGGTATTGGGGGTTGACATCGCGCTGTGTCTAGGAGAGCCATTACACGAGTAGTCCCTGGCCAGGGCAAGCGAGATATACTGGTAGGTTTCCAGTGTTATCTCAGGGTGTTTTGGGCTTCACTCCGACACGACTTGTACCGCTATTGGGGGACTGACGTTTTACCGCCCCCTAGGCCCGCCATGCGATGTATCAGACGAACAGACCGGACTGTACGGAGAATGTCACATTCAGACTCAGTAGGAGTTCAGATGGGGTTTCACCTCGTCAGCCTTCTTGTCGGCATCTACCTGGGGACCGTTATGCACAGCTAGTGCCGCTTGCGGTCTATGGTTAAACCCACTGCCAGCGTAGTGTCGAGTCTTTAGAGTCCCACACAGAGGGTATTCGCCTCTGGGCAAAACAGAGTTGAGGTCGCATGGTTTTGCGACAGGGTTCGTTCTCATCCGCGCACTTGTGCTCGTTTGGAGTCCGGACGGATTATACTGGCAGGCTCTAGTTTGAGCCAGATACTGGTATATGTTTTGGGGGTTGCTTTTATATCTTGGTATTCTTGTTCCTCGGAACAAGAATGCAGGTGTGTATGCACAGTTGCTTGAGGCGGAGAATGAGGTTTTTCATTAGGGTTTCGGATCGGGTGCGTATGCACAGTTGACAGTTATCTTTTTCCAAACCCTAATGGATTTGTATATTATCTATTAATAATAGTAATTAAATAAGAATTATGTTATGGTAGTTTTTCTTGTTGACTTGTTGACCTTGGTTGACTTGTTGACCATTGACCACTTTTCATGCCTTGAAAGTCTTCCTTGATTCATGCTTACACTTCATTAAAAGAGGTATGATAGTGGTCATTCCAAAATAACCATCAACTATTCTTATTTCAATTATTATCATTTAGATAATTCATTTCTTTTTTGCAATATGGTTGCAAGAAAGAAATAATTGAGCTCATTCTATCATTCTCACTCTCTCTCCTCATTTCATCTTCTTCTTCCTCTTGAAAAGAGAAACCTTCTCATGTGTTGAGAATCATTCTCTTTAGATAGAAAAGCAAACCCTAATCACTCTCTACTCATTCTAGGATGAAGGTTTAGCAAGCCGGAAACCCTAGTTCACTCAAAGATCGAGGAAGAGCCCAAAGTCGAACCTTCGAGGTGGATCCATCTTCGACGGGAGAAGGCGACGAAAAGAGAACCATCAACCTCTACAAGGTTTGAAGAAGAAGGAGTTCAAGTTTAGGTATAACCATCTTCCATAGTAGCTAACTCTCTTTAGCTTGTTAACTAGTTTTAGTTTAGACAACGATCCCGACAAAGTTTAGTCCATGTTGCCTCTTGCGATAAAAATTCGTTTTTTTATACCGTTTCCGCCTCCCCGTAAGTACCGGGGGTCGCAATATGGACTTACACTCCATCCAACGGTGTTGTCTCAGATTCAGGTCTCACTGCTGAAATATGTATTTCAGGCTCTTGTGGTCCGTAAATATCTAGCATGACTCGCCGTATAGGTAATGTCTCCAGATCTTGAGTGCAAACACCACTGCAGCCATCTCTAAATCGTGCATAGGATAGTTCTGTTCATGTGTCTTCAGCTGCCGAGAAGCATATGCAATAACCCTGTCGTGCTGCATCAACACGCAACCTAGTCTTACTCGAGAAGCGTCACAATAAACCACGAATCCACCCGATCTCGAAGGCAATGACAACACAGGTGCAGTGGTCAGACGAGTCTTCAACTGTTGGAAGCTATGCTCGCACGCCTTGGTCCAATCAAAAAGAACTCCCTTCCGGGTCAACCCGGTCAACGGTGCAGCAATACGGGAGAAGTCCTGAACAAATCGTCGGTAGTAGCCAGCCAAGCCTAGGAAATTACGGATCTCCATAACTGATGCCGGTCTGGGCCAATACTGAACGGCCTCGATCTTCTTCGAGTCCACACATATGCCATCTCTCGTAATCACTTGACCCAAGAAATCAACGCTGTCAAGCCAAAACGTGCGCTTGGAAAATTTTGCGAACAGCTGGTGCTCCCTCAAAGTATGTAATGTGATCCGCAAGTACTGCTCGTGCTCCTCTCGGCTCCGGGAGTACACCAAAATATCGTCAATAAACATTATGATGAACAAATCTAGATACGGCCTGAAAATGCAGTTCATCAAGTCCATAAACGTGGCTGGTGCATTGGTGAGTCCGAACGACATCACCAAAAACTCGTAGTGGCAGTAACGTGTGTGAAAAGCCTTCCTCAGAATATCCTCCTGCCGCACCCGCAACTGATGGTAACCCGATCGCAAGTCAATCCTCGAAAAGTATCCCGCACCTTGAAGCTGGTCAAACAAATCATCGATACGTGGTAAGCGATATCTGTTCCGTACAGTAACTCTGTTCAGCTGGCGGTAATCAATGCACAAGCACAAACTGCCGTCTTTCTTCTTGACGAACATGACAGGAGCACCCCACGGAGACACACTAGGTCGAATAAGCCCTTTATCTAACAAATCTTGCAACTGATCCTTCAGCTCTCTAAGCTCCGCCGGGGCCATCAGATAAAGCGGTATAGAAATAGGCCCCAAGCCGGGAATCAAGTCAATGCAGAACTCAACGTCGCGCTCAGGCGGTAAACTAGACAGCTCATCAGGGAAAACATCAGGGAACTCACTAATAATAGGGACCTGGTCTAAAGGAACCTCTACAGCTCGAGTATCACAAACATAACCTAATAATCCCTGACATCCTTTCCGCAAGAGCTGACCAGCGTGAAGAGACGAAATCAAGCTGGGAAGGGTGACGCTGTGGTCTCCCTGAATAACAAGGACTGGCTCTCCCGGAAAGCTAAATCTGACTGCCTTCTCACGACAGTCCACAGATGCATAACAAGTGGCCAGCCAGTCTATGCCCAGAAGCACATCAAAGTCCAACATATCGAGGAGAATCAAATCAACCGACGAATCCCTCTCCCCGATACGAATGGAACACAATCGAAACACAAAACGAGCGACAAACGACTTGCCTACCGGAGTGATAACAACAAGCGGCTGATCTAACGACGATGACTCACGGCCTAACATCGGTGCAAAGTGTGTAGACACATACGAATGTGTGGAACCTGGGTCGAATAGTACTCGCGCATCGAAAGAACATACTGGCAAGGTACCTGTCACAATGGCATTGGATGCCTGCGCATTCTGCGGAGTCAAAGCGAATACTCGGGCCTGTCCCCCACCAATAGCTGGCTGTCCTCGGCCTCGGCCTCCTCTTCCTCTCTGAATAGGACCGCCACGTCCACGGCCTCTGAGGGCGCCTAACTGACGTGGAGCATCACCGGGGGCAGGAAGTAGAGCTCTCAAAGGAGGTGGTGGAGGTGGTAAGGTCACGTGTGGAACAGTCGCCGCTCCCTGTCATCTCACCGGACAGTCTCTAATACGATGGTGCGGACTCCCGCACCCAAAACATCCTGGCGACGCCTACTTTCCCTGTGGATAAGAACCAAATAGCTGACTCCGTCCAACTCCTCTGCCGGCACCATCTCTCGGAAAGAATCTGGCACGATGCTTCTGAGCTGGCATATCGGTACGAAACCTCTTCGGCCTAGAAACGGACGAAGTCTCTGAAATGCGCGCCTCCATCCATAATGCCGTGTCCATAACAGCTGCATAAGTGTCAAAGTGCTGGGCGCCGATGGCAAGAAATTACTGTGTGTCAAGTCCCTATACAAACCTCTTTACCCTATTCTCTTCTGTATCAACCAAGTACGGGGCATATCGGGACAACTGAGTAAACTGTATATCATACTCGGACACTGTCATCCCTGGAGTCTTGATCAAAGCCTCAAAACTACGAGCTCTAGCATCACGAATGCTCTCTGGAAGGAAACGGGCTAGAAACACTGCTGTGAACTCGGCCCAAGTCATAGGAGGCAGACCTGCTGCTCGACCTCTCTCGACTGACTCCCACCATGTCTGCGCAAGGCCCTCCAGATGGAAACTCGTAAGCTCTACCCATCTATCGTCGAAACATCTGAGCGAATGGCAAATCCTGGATAAATTGTCAAGGAATGTCTGCGGATCCTCCGCTGCATCGGTGCCGGTGAAGACTGGGGGTCTCAGCCTCATGAAATCCTGTAGTGATACTAGAATAGCTACTGTAGTAGTAGGAGAAACTGTCTGGGAAGCAGGCACTATCGTAGTCTGTGCTGGGGTAGGTACGTCCTCTGATCTCGGTGCACGACTGGCCTCTACTAAGGATGACACCAACTGTCATAACTCCTGCATACCTCCCATCATCTGTCGTAACTCCTCCATACCAGACTCTAGCCTATCCATGCAGCCTAGGGAATGCGGATCAGTCTGTCCCTGAGGCGTAGGTACGCCACCCTACTCGGTCCTCGTCTCGGACGAGCCTGCTCGGATCTCATCTCGTGCGGCAGCCCTCTGCGCTCTCATAGCCTTCGGCGGCATAGTGGCTGGTACAGGAAACAGGATGATAAGAACAGTGCAATAGAATCATAGGATACACGGAATTGAAGAAGGAATTTCAAGCAAGTATATCCTAAAGTCACCTAGGCAGAGTACCGTATCGCAAGTATGCCGCGGACATACACACGCTATGTTACCCTGCTTAAGTCACTTACTCTATCTACCAAGGGTCATCCTACACTCAGAAAGGTAAAACTTATCGCTCTGATACCAACTTTGTCATGACCCGAAAGGTACGGAACATGACTGGCACTTAAATTACGAACGTCTCAAGGTGGACGCAATCGAAGTAATCCAAAGCCCAGAAATCAAAACCAAATAAGCAGTAGAGTGAAGGAAAACCAATTTATTGAAAACTATTTTAATCAAATAAGTCACATCAAGCTTTTTAAAAGCAAACATCCATTTTTCCGAAAATTTCGGCAGAGTCTCCTTTGTAAATACTGGCCCCCAAACGGGTACAAAACAGGAATATATCAATAACATGAAATAAGGCATCCCCAAGCGGGAGCTAGCTCTTCTCCCCAAGACGGTCACAAATCCCACGCAATATAAATCAGCAATATGTAAAATAAGCATAAAAAGGCATAAGTAATAAACAACATGTCGGCTCAAGTGAGGACGACCCAAAGAAATAATATACATGCCCACAAATCTCACTGTCTCACCTCTAAGTCAATATACATCAGTACTGGTAGATGATACAGTAGATGGAGTACACTAGATACAAAGAATATACAAGGTGGAAACAAAATAAACACATAACCCACCTACGAGCAAAAATCCTCAAATCTACGCAAAAGGAGGAAGTACGTCCGCCGCAACAGTACTGACGGATCGGACCTGCAAAAAGTCTGTGGCACAACGGGGGTGAGTTGCCAACTCGTGAGTAATATGTATCATCTATAAAGACTATCGTAAGCATGTACGCAAACTGTCTCAATTCTAAAATATTGATATGGTAAGAAGTACTAGCATATATGCAACATGAATGCAATGTAACACGTGATCTGAATATGCTGATATGAGGAAATCATTATTTTCATCTTTGGAAAATTTCTGTGAAATATCTGAGGAAATATCATATGAAATCAACAAAAATCATTGCCCAGCATCGGCATCTCAAATAAATATCTCAGTGTCCCAAAGTATCTGTATCCAATATCCCGGCCCCAGCCGTCCGGCTGGTCCATCTAAAAATATCAATATCTCAACATCTCATGGCCACGGTCGGTATCCTCTGGATATCCGCCGCGCCAACAATCACCGGTAGGTAGTCCGCCCCTGCCAGGCTCATCGTCTACTACTCGAACTTCTTGCCCCGGGGTACCTTACCGGGCCCACCATGTACCCGAGACGGTTCATCCAACTCCTCGAAACGGGTCTCGAAAACTAACAGAAAACTCATGGTGGACAACACAAATATCATGTCACGAGAAAACCGCAACATGCCATATTTAAAATGATATCAGTTTTATTAAATCCTTGCGGTTTCTCCAAAATCTCATAAATCTCAAATACTGAAATCCTCCAGAAGAAAGTACCATAAGTATGCATGTCAATGATGATGAATGCCTATGGTATCAACAGAGCGAACTGCAATAAATGACATAAAGACTATGCATGATCGAATGATGTAATGAGGTACATGCATATGACTAGCAATTCTATATGTTTAGCTTGCGGAATTTAATATATTAGTACTGGTTTATACATCTTATATGGTGAAATTATTCTAAATTCCATTTTAAACAAGTTATCTAGTGTTTGTGGCATAACAATTACCAAGACGTGTGTATTCGTATGAATAGTGCTCGTGGAGCATAAAACCCTGGTAATGGTGCAAGTGTCCTATGCGATGAAGTTGCGCAATTATAAATATAATAAATTAAGCAAGCCAATTATTTCCTGTGTCGCATATTTCATTTAATGGTTTCAATGGTTTTTATACGATGAAATTAGCACAATATGCATATAGAGATCATGCAGTGCAGTAAAATAGGTAACTAGAACTACATGCAACAAGCTGGTATTACTAGAATTCTAAATTATTGGGTGCCTCGCGCCATCCAAACGATTCTCCCCGTAGATGTATACATCTACTCACCGGAAATCCCCAGCTAGCTCGATACAATCACCGCTTTCCCTTTTCGTGCCGCGTCCGAAATCTCCGCGACCGATCCTTGAATTTGCACAACACAAAACATAAGGTTACACATCATGAAACGACGCATGTCACAAAATGAAAGGGTCAACATCAACGAGTTAGGCACATTGTGCACAAGGTGCGCGGAACACACACGAAAAACACTACAGCCTTAACTAAAATTGTCGTTTCGGACCAACCAGCAAAACAAAACCCGATTAAACCAAATTTCGCATTCACATACTCTAAAAGTCGTAGGAGATGCCAATAATATCATCAAAATCTCAAAATTAGTTCACCACTTAATTTTTATAAAACCTTAGTAAGCACAAAAAAATTCCAAATTCGTGCAAACATCGTAGATTTGTGACAAAATGACAACAACAAGCATAATCACCCAAGTTAAACCACTAGAAAGTCACTACAATTAAATTTAACCCATTTGCAAAGCTCCAAACTATAATTCCAACATCAAACCCTTTCTTGAATTTCCTAATACAAACAATTACAACCAATTTCACACTTTAAAATTAACTAAATTAGCATAGTTTGAAGCCCGCATAAACAATGTAACCTCTTAGATTAGGTTGTGTAGGAACTAGATAGAAAAATAAATTTAATTAACCTAATAATGGTGTATTGAAACCCTAGTTCAACTCAAGCCATTATCATGAAAAACCTAGAATGAAATTAGCACTAAAATTTAACACTAAAACAATTTAATTAAAGGAATTTAACCGTAAGTGTTACTTGGGTAAAAATTATACCTCAATATCTAGAGATCTAGCAAGAAGATTTGCCTCCAAAGATAGCCTCCTAGCATCCAAGATCCAAGCTAGAGAAGCCAAGGAGAATGGGATGAAGAATTGGAATTAAATTGTGAGATTTAATTTGGAATTTGAAGCAATTTTTTTGATGAAATTTGGAGGAAATGAGAAGAGGAAAATGGAGGGGATTTCTACAGCAAATCTCGGCCAGAGGGAGAGGTGGGGATGGTGTGGGTGTTGTGGGAATTGTCCAAGTCAAAGCCATCCATTCCCGAGTACACCATACTCACAAATTAATATAAATTAATCCATTCACATAACATATTGTTCACAAGAGTTGAAGACCGAAAAAAAAGAAAGAGAGAAGTTTCCTGCTGTGGTGGGCCGTCCAAGAGAGGTTGAGGATTGGTGAGAGAGTGTATAAAAAAATTCTATGCAAAAAGACTCCCCGACAAGCTCAAAATTGCAAGTTTTAGTTTAATTAATTAAAATTTTAATTTCCTTTGATTATAACTAATAAGAATTTGAAATAAAATGCTAAAAATTTATTTTACTAACTAGATTTTAGTTGTCATGGTTCTATAGTGTGTAATTAGCCTATTCAAATTTGTAGTAATCGCTAATTTAATGTATTTTTAACAGCTTAAAATAATATTAAAAATAGTAAAATAGGGAAAAATTTTAAAACGACCAGAATTTTATAAGTAACTCATTAGCTACTAAAAACTAGCAATTACCTATCCAAATTAGGTATAAATAGGCCTATATTGCAAAATAACAATAATGACGATTTACAGAAAAATACCAAATATTTAGCGATTTTCGGGAAAATACCAAAACGACTATTCAAGGCGTTACATCACACTCCTATGAATCCAATCGGTAACACTACCGTACATTCCGGTCTCTTCGTCTGATATGTCGCATATCTCGTCTATGGGTGGTGTACGTCAGACCCCAGTAACTCGATAATTCGTGTCGATATGAGGCTCATAACGGGTCGAGAAACTACTGATAACACTTACCAGTATATCTCTGAAGCAGCCTTGGCCAAGGACTTTCTGTTATAGCCAATCGAGCACAGCGCAACATCAACTCCCAATACCGAGAGAGACGAAACCCCTCCTATCGCTCATTGCCTCCATGTGACTTGGGACTGTACCCAAAAGCCACCGTTTTGCACGTTCTCATGAACGTGGTAAGGTGGAAATTAAAGCACAGTGGGAATCACACAAGACTCTATGACAATCTTGGGTCTACAGACTAACCTGTACCAGTGTCACCAGAGAACTGCCATCTGACGTGAGGTATAATACCATCTGGTAGTTCTCGACGAGTCCGTCCAGTGTACCCGGTCTC
This sequence comes from Agapanthus africanus, assembly GCA_030015575.1. NCBI lineage: Eukaryota > Viridiplantae > Streptophyta > Magnoliopsida > Asparagales > Amaryllidaceae > Agapanthus > Agapanthus africanus. Next base: position 563,853,952 of record CM057337.1, on the reverse strand, counting down.
GACTGAGCACCCGTATATCATCTCTAATGTCAAACACCAATGGATATGGGATCATCCATCGCCCATCTACATGGGTCGAGAAGCTATACGCTAGTCTACTCTGGAATATCGATGCCCTGTCTCGATACACCTGCGACTAGGAACAATTGAAGGATGTACTTAGCGACTACTCTGTCCCCACTGGTATGATCCGCATCATAGTCTAGGTAGTCAAGTACACATCCTAAGGGCTTTACCAACATGTAACAGAGAGACAATCAGTGTACATGTTAAGGTAAAGAGTAACCAGATAGCATACTATCATGTCGAGCAAGAAAGTCCTACCTATATATGTCCAAGCATCCACTACAATATACATCGTATTTACAGTAATGGCATCTAGGGCATACATATAACTAACACAAAACCCATGTCCATTGCTGACAGAATTGAACAATCCCGTAGCCGATCTTTCTCTCCTTTCACTACTCCAAATTCGTTAGGACAACAATTCCAATCACCTTCATATCAGAATGTTGATCCTAATCATGTCCATTTTTCACATTCATTTGATTCATATCCATCCTACTCAACTTTTATACCTTCTCTAAACATTTCTTATGAACAGTCTTTTGAGAGTTTCACGTATCCAGAAAAATTTGAATATTTTACTGAAACCCCTTCACAACCCATGTTTAGTCTTGAACAGTCATTAGAAGAATTTCGGGTAGCGTCATACCAACAGATGATGGATTTGAATGCTTCCATATCCACCCTCATATAAGCTAACAAACCGGCAGCTAGTTTCCAACCGGCTCCGAATTTTCCAATGTATGATGAGGCGATAGGACAGTTTGAGGATTTGAGTAGTGAGAGTGAGCAGCACATCCTTCAAAATCAAACATGCCCGTTCCAAATTGAATTCCACAACTCCGATTTTGAAAGTCTATCAAATGTCCCAAATGAATCACCAATTGAAGATAGAACATTTGATGAGTTGTGCGACTTTATAATGTTTGATTTACCCGATTGTGAAGGGTCTAGTTCAAGTGAAACTACACCCAATCCCGTTAATCTCTACACCTCCACTCTAGAACCACAGTGATTAAAATCCATGCTTTTGATGAGGTGTCTAAGAAATTTGACTTTCACTTGATTGAGAATATTGACGCTGGGAATATATTGGATGATAGAGCCATAATTTTGGATGAGTTTTTCTCACCAATTCATCATGTCCTTTCACTTCCGTGTGGGCATCATCCCGAACCATTAACTGCTTTTCCCGAACCCCATATGTGTCTGGAAATTGATGATGAATGCATGAATGAGCTGACTTTTGAGGAGAATTTTGAGGATATCATTGAGGATGAACCAGTTTTACTAGACGAATGTTCTTACATGTCGAACCTGATATGCAACATTATATCAATATCTTTATTAAGTAAAGATGGATATAATTTTGTATTGCAGGATAATGTTATGAACATTTTCCTAAATCAAAAGTTGATTGGATCAGGCTCGTTAAGTAACAGCATATACGTTCTAAATCAACCCACAGTTCTTAACGTACAGAACATACACAAGAGGAAAAGTTCAGAAATGAACGAATCCTTCTTGTGGCATTGTAGACTAGGTCATATCAATGCGACACGACTAGCTAAGTTACACAAAGATGGATATTTGAACCCATTTGAATTTACATCTTATGAGACTTGCCAGTCATGTCTCAAAGGCAAAATGACCAGAACTCCATTTACTGGACAAGGAGAAAGAGACACTAAACTCTTGGGATAGATACATAGTGATGTATGCAGTCCTATGTCTACGTCTGCCAGGGTTGGTTTCTCGTACTTCATTATATTCACCGATGATCTCTCAAGATTCGGACATGTGTTCCTGTTAAAACATAAGTCTGAAGTTTTTGAGATATTCAAGGAATATAAGTACGAAGTAGAGAACCAAATGGGTAGAAGTATTAAATTCCTTCGATTTGATCGGGGAGGAGAATACTGGAGCATGGAGTTCCTGAATTATTTAAAAGAGAATGGGATTTTCTCTCAGCATACTCCTCCATATACACCACAGCACAATGGTGTATCGGGGCGGAGGAATCGCACCCTATGAGATATAGTGCGCTCTATGATGAATACTGCTGAGTTACCTGTTTCCTTTTAAGGTTATGCGCTTAAGAAGCTGCATACTTATTGAATAGAGTTCCATCCAAATCAGTGCCTACTGATTTGATCATTCTCGATGTGTTGAAAAGTGTTATCACAATCAAAGAATTTATAACTGCAATCAATAACGGTATCGATGTAGATAATGAGTACGGGTCATCCACTGGGATTCGTATATTTATTCGTTTTTGTTTTAGTTGAGCTGAAAGAAAATAGTAAAGAAAATTTAAGAAAATGAGATTTCAAATTTTAATTGAGTTTGTCATTTCAAGAAAATCAAGGAAAAGTTTAAGATTTAGTAATCAAGAAATTGCCCAATATCAATTTTAGTTATCAAGAAAATAGAATAATAGCTTGTGTGATTCGATAGGAATTAGTAGCAATGATGAACACTAATAATGACCCATCTTATCTATTGATGAATTATAGGTAGAACAATGGTGATGAATGAAAATTAGGGATCTATTGAAGAAACTAGGGTTTCTCCTTCACTATCCCTTGTCTTTTCGTTGATCATCATTCAAATTTAGCTTTTAGCAAAGAGAATCATCACTCATTTAATCTCAAATTGCAACGAAATTATCAAGAATGGTGATCTCATTCCAAATTTGGTCATTGACGATTCTTTTTCCTAAAGTTCATAATTCTCATAAGACTTAAGATGCGTACAGGATTTCATCATCATTTGATCTACCGAATTCCTTCGAATCCTTAGAAGCGGAGATTTACTCACGCATCATGAAAATAAAAGAATCAAGAATTAGAAATTTCATAATGCGAAAATTTAATGAAAGGAAGAATTAAAATTGATCACCTTTATTAATCAACTTCAAATTACACGATCCTTCAATTCGAGGTTATAAGAAGTGCTCTTGATCGCTCCCTTGAAGAGGTAATTTCTCCATCGACTTTCTCTTCGCTCGATCTCTGTGAAACTTGGACCTATCAAGGATCTCGTGCTCTTGATGACGATCGGCTTCACGTAAAGGATCTTAAATGTCGTCGCTCGATATTGTTCTCAACGATTCTTGATTTGGAATTGAATTGGATTTGGTTTTGGTTTGTTTACTAGAAATTGACTACCATCAACAACCACTCAACAACCAATTAATGTAGGCTTAAATCCCTTTTTATAGCCCCTAATCAAGCTTCCCCAGCAAGTTAGGTTGGTACAAAGAAGCTTCTAGAACAAGCTAGGTTGTTACAAATAAGCTTTCCTAACAAGCTAGGTTGTTACAAAGAAGGTTCTAGAACAAACTAGGTTGTTACAAAGAAGCTTTCCTAACAAGCTGGATAGTTACAAAGAAGCTTCTAAAACAAGCTAGGCTGTTACAAAGAAACTTTTCTAACAAGCTAGGTTGTTACAAAGAAGCATCTAGAACAATCTAGGTTGTTACAAAGAAACTTGTGTCTTCTCCTATTGGTATCTGGGTCTTTAATTGATGTCTGGAATCTTCTTCTCTCTACTGAATCTCTGCCAGATTTCAACTCTTTGATTTCCTGCATTTTTATCGGCAAATTTGCGATTCCGATATCTCATCTGGGCTAATTTCCTGCATAAGATCTCGGTGAAGAATGTTAGAAATATACAATATTATGCGTGAAATAATAAACACACAATTTCCTTCCAAAATGGTTATTATAATGTATAACACATGGTAATTGATATTTTCCAGACGAACTTGTAATCCGTGTTATATTTATAACAAACACCCTTAGATGTTTAGAAAAGTGAGGAAATTGTTATGTTAAAGATTACAATTATTTCGACTGAACAAATTCCCCCAAACTTGACTTTGATCGTCCCGAGCAAATTTTTTTTATTCAAGAGAAGGAGAAAATAGAAAGAAAAAGAAAAACTAACTAGCACACTTTCATAGGCAAAACGATTACACTGAGCACGTGCAACTATAAAAGAAAGAACTTGAAAATCAGAGTTTTCAACTACACTAGCTTTTCGGTTGTCATGAGCCATATCTTAATAGTCATGAAAAGATATTAGAAATTACATCATCCCTCAATAAAACATCACTTTTATTCTTCATCCCTACCTTTTTTCCAAACACCGATCATATACCCCTATGTGTGTGTAAATGTCACGACCCGAAATGGCACGTGACTGGCACTTGAATCATATGAAGTCTATAGGACCCCATCTAATTCAAGTAAGCCAAGAAATCCCAAAAATCTAAACCATTTAAGGAAGAAGTGAAGAAAAACTAGTTTTAAAACAAGTGGTTTTAAAAACAAAAGCTGAAGTATGCATTTTTAAAATCCCAAGTCTTTTCTGAAAATTTCGGCAGAGTTTCCTTTGTAAATACTGGCCCCAAACGGGGTAACATGAATAATATATGCACAATTATAAAAGGCATCCCCAAACGGGAGCTAGCTCTTCGTCAATTGACGATCACAACCATGCAAGCAATATAATATACAACGCCGAAAGGCGAAGATCAAAACTCAAAGGAAACTCAAATTCATCAAGAAAACCATAATAATACAACGTGCGACTCTAAGGTCGAAAGAATATACAACTGGTTTTCTAAGTCTGAAATAAATGTACAAGTCTGGTTGATGGAGTTTATTAGATACAACTGAATAAAAATAGAGTACAATGGTGGTCACAATACAAGCGAACCCACCTACCAAAGCAATCATCCGGAATGGAAGCAGTGTGCCAGAATCCGCAATGAAACCTGTACGGCAAAACCTGCAAGAACTGTGACACAACGGGGGTGATTTACCAACTCGTGAGTAGAAAACATCACAGAGCAGAAATCGTATGTATGACTTAATCCTAGGTCAATACGATCAGTAATATATATCCTCAATATGATAAAGTCTGAAGCATGATAAGGAGATTTGGATCTAAGCCTGTACCCGGAAGATAAAGAGTGATTTGATCTCTCTATAGACAACCGAGTGCCTTCTCCCTGTTGGTTATATGTATGCCCTAGAGGCCATTACTATACATGAGATGTATATTGTAGTGGATGCTTGGACATATATAGGGAGGACTTTCTTGCTCGACATGATAGTATGCTATCTGATTACTCTTTACCTTAACATGTATACTGATTGTCTCTCTGTTACATGTTAGTAAAGCCCTTAGGATGTGTACTTGACTACCTGGACTATGATGCGGATCATACTAGTGGGGACATGATAGTCCATAAGTACATCCTTCAAGGTCCCTAGTCGTAGGTGTATCGAGACGGGGCATCGATATACCAGAGTAGACTAGCGTATACCTTCTCGACCCATACAGATGGGCGATGGATGATCCCATATCCATTGGTGTTTGACATCAGAGATGATATACGGGTGCTCAGTGGAGACTGGGTACACTAGACGGACTCGCCGAGAACTCCCAGATGGTATTATATCTTACGTCAGATGATAGTTCTCTGGTGACACTGGTACAGGTTAGTCTGTAGACCCGAGATCATCATAGAGTCTTGTGTGACTCCCACTGTGCTTTGATTTCCACCTTACCACGTCCAAGAGGGCATGTAAAACAGTGGTTTTTGGGTACAGTCCCGAGTCACATGGAGGCAATGAGCGATAGGAGGGGTTTCGTCTCTCCCGGTATTGGGGGTTGATGTTGCGCTATGCTCGATTGGCCATAACAGGGAAGTCCCTGGCCAGGGCTGGTTTAGAGATTTACTGGTAAGTGTTACCAGTAGTTTCTCGACCCGTTATGAGCCTCGCATCGGCATGACTTATCGGTTATTGGGGTCTGACGTTTACCACCCCAAGACTTGATATGCGACATATCAGACGAGGAGACCGGACTGTACGGTAGTGTCACTGTCAGGCTTTTTGCAGGAGTTGGAGCGGGCTTGCTTGCTGATCTTCTGATCGCTCAATACCCGGGTGGCCGTTATGTCCAGCTAGTACCGCTGACGGCTTGTGGGTGCTTGATACGATCATCACCTACTGCCGGCATATTGACGAGTCTTTAAAGTCCTACATAGAGGTTTTACTGGCTCAGGCAAAACAAAATAGGAGCGCATATGTGATATGTGCGGGACCGAGAATAATACGAGTATAAGATACCGTATTCTATTCTCGCGATATTTGTATCGATCGGTTATATGCGATATAACCAGATATCGAATCAAGGGTTGATTCGATAAATCGATACATTGTATGTTAGTCGGTTATATGTGATATAACCGGATTATTAAGTCAAGTGTTGATTTAATAATTTAGTGTATAATTGTATATGTGATATACTAATTTACATTAACTAACATTGGTTCACTTAAGCATTTGTTTTTCTCACTTGTGCACAACTTAATATATATGTGATATATATTTATTTGTATTCATTTAGTATCATGGTTGTTGATATAATTATCATGGGTGTATGAGACATATACCATTATAATTATATTGGTGGGGTTTTAATATACAAAGTAAATACAAAATTAGTGGATAATTGTTCAAGCGCATGAAGCTTCATGAAGCTTGTGAGTGCATTGACCAAAGTCCACTAGTTTTGTTTTACTTAGGATTTTTATAAACCTAACCACTATAATTAGCCATGGTTATGTCTCTATATGAGTTAGTATATGATACCCACTCACCCATGGTTAGCTCTCTCTCTCTCTCTTGAGTTAGTTTTCATTCTCATTTTGAGCTCATCTTCTTCCTCCTTCAAATTCTTGCTAGGGTCTGATAAAGAGAGAGAAACATTGTGAGAAAAGAAATTATAAAGTGTACCCATTTCCTATTTCATTATCCTCTACTAGACTAGCACTTTAGTTTAAGGTGTTTGCTTCACTTTGGTGAAGTGGCAGTTTGAGTTCGTATTCCTTCGACGTAGATCATCTTCGGCCTCGAAGACTTCAAGCAAAACCGTTGCCATTTTCTCATAGAGCCGTCCGAGAGTCGGAAGCACCATGATCGCAGCGAAGGGACTACTACAAGGAGCTTAAGAAGTGAAGGACCGATCTACAAAAGTTGTATTTCGTATTCACTTAGTGTTAAAGTGTTTAACATGCCAGTTTTCGCCTAATCTCTAGTTTAAAGATCTAATTTAGGGTTGTTCGGCACGGCTAAAATTTTAATCGGGCATGGTTGATGCCTTGTAGAACCTTGTTAGAGTGCCTACTAACCCTACAGTGGTATCAGAGCCTAGCTAGAGCATTAGGCGACGTATTTACGAAGTTAAAACTCCGATCGAACCCTGTAACGTCAAAACGACCCCCTCTCTGGACAAATTTTAAAAACTGTGATTTTTCTGTATTAAAAATACCTAAAAAATTCAGCAGGGAATTATTGGTATTATTGTGAAAAACGACAAAGTAAGTCGTACGGACCGCCGCGGAACCGCGGCAATACCCTGCTTGTGCCGCGGATCCGCGGCCGTACAGTGAACTTCTGCTTTGGGTTTTGCACAGTAATACCCGTATCTGTTATAGCTATTTTCTGGGTATTTTTTAATCTGGCTCAAGTGTTGAGTGTTCTGGGGATTATTTTGTATTCGTTGATTCGATCAGAAAATTTAATTTCGTTCTTGTTTTCCGGATATTTAGAAAGTATTAAAATGTTCGAACGGATATCAATAACTCACTTTTTCCCGACCCGGAAAATTTCCAAGTGTTGGATTTTTCCGTAGTTTAAGAATGTCTAAATCGTGCAAGTTACGCAATGGACCCTCTAGAAGACAACAAAGCTTAACTCGATTATGTGACCGTCTTGAACTGCCTTTTGAACCTTAGGGTTTGGGGCAGTACGACGTTGCCACATATGAGGCGTTGGCTTGACCCTTCTACGGCTGGACCATTGGTACTGTGGCATATGATGGATATTTTTAAACTCCCCTCAAGTGTTGAGAACTATTTGGAAAAACTTGGGTGTTTGATTATTCGATCGGAAAGTTTAACATTGTCTATTTATCTGGAATGTGATACAATATTTGGAATCCACAAGTAGTTATGAGATAACTAATATGAATGTTATAAGCATAGTAGTTTAGTCTCAAATGATCGGTTGCCACGGGATTTTGATGCGATCAAAATTCCGTTGTAATCACGTAGCGTACGTGGATACTCGCCGGGTAAACTTAATAGACAGCCACGCCCCAAAGGCCCGACCAAGTGATTGTAGGAGAACCCCATCGCCAAAAGCATCCATTTGGATGCTCACGGCAGCGGTGTTCTGCCCTAGTGCACTTCGTCGACGGCATCCGAGGGTGCGGCCGTCTACTAAAGTTTGCGACGAGCATTCGATCAGTATATCGGGAATCTTGTTGAATTGACCGACTAGATATTGAAAAGTGTTTTCGATATAGAGACTAAAATGCGGGGTTTATAATTGTTAGGCATGAGATGTCTAAGAAAGTTGCGGATTCCAACTGTTGTAGTTTTACACTTTCTTTTCTGCGACCGTAAGTGTAATATGTGAAATCGCCGGTTTCGTTGCTATATGTCAACGACAATTGGGATGAGCATATTTACTTACGTTGATGACATGTGATGTTATGTGTTGCTGGATATATTATATTGGATCGTCCCGTTCTGAATAGCCGGGGGTTTTATGTGAGATGAGGTTTTTTTATTTTTATTCATGTTAAATTCATTGTATGTATTATTCTTTTATTGGGGCACTTCCGGGATGAGCTTGATGTCACCATTTGTATATTATTTACTTTTCCGCATTAGGTAGACCCAAGGAGGAGAGCACAAGTAACCGGGTTCTAGAGTCCAGTGGGAGACCAACTCGAGAAGTCGAGTCCGGGTCTCCTAACTCTAGAATTGGTAGGCTTGCTTGCCGCTCTCGTAGGGGTCTAGGGGTGTGGGTTTGGCTATTCATCGCGACCGTGGAATCGGTGTTTTATAGAGGCTCAAAATAAAACACGGACGTCCTAGTATATCCAATATTTCATATGTTTCTTCTGCTGCGATATCTGTGATGTGATCATTTGATATGTTGTGATAGATACTGTATATAGTATAGATGATATATTATATAGACGTTACTTATGTTTTACACCCGAGCTAGCCCTGCCCCACTCTGCCGTTAGTTACCTAACCTAACGGTGCACGAGGGGACATCGAGGCGAATGCGGATGGCATAAGTGTACGTCGTATTTATCTGTGATGTTTAGGTGACCTAAAATGATAGGACTTCATTAATATGATTAATGAAAGAAAAGAAACCTAAAAGATATTGTAGAATCGAATTTTCAAAAACAGGTAGCTACAGTTCTTGCTTTGCATCGCGGTGTTCCTTGTAGAACATCCTGCACCTTATTCGATAAGGAAAGGGCCGAGATCCCTTCACCGGGAGTGACCCCTTTAGCAATAACTGGCAGATGCTACAATACTCGGTTTGTCTTTTGATTGCTTTTAGAGTTTTTGCTTTGCACAGTGATATATATGATATATCCTGCACCTCATTCGACGAGGAAAAAGCCGAGATCCCTTCACCGGGAGTGACCTTTTTAGCGAAACTAGCAAAAGCCTCAAAAACACTCCATTTTAAAATTATTTGATTCTACAACGATATCAAGTTCATTACGCAATAGGTTTTCAGAAAAACCTGACGTAGCCCTCCGTGATTTCAGATAAATCCTACTTAGTATTCGTGCTACGTTTGTTGACCTCCGTCAAGGTGTAGTGTGTGGTAGCTAACTAATATTTATCTGCTTATGCATATGATGCAGATTGGATTAGTGTAGTCGTACGACCTTGTTGACCTCCGTCAAGGGTCGTGTGGGTGGGTTTGATTCAATCAAGAAATGACGGGTTGAACTTGACTTGCACCATGTGGTTTGTTGACCTCCGTCAAGGTCATAGGATGCTTAGGGTAAAATATTATTGGGAATTTCAAATGTTGAAATTTGTAATGAGATTGCATACCTTCTATGAGATAGTTGGATCCCGATACCCGCTGCGAGTAAGAGTTACTCCTGGGAGTTTTACACATTATAATTAGCCGATCGAGTAGGTGTCTAGAAAGGTGTTGACGGGGTTACGCCCCTGGGAAAATGAGGTTTACTTTAATTAGGTCTGTGCGAAAGCACGGGGAACCTCCCTCAAAGTATCGACACTGGCCTGGCTGAAAGATTGGCGAAGTTGTAGGGTGTAATTAATCCTGGCTAGTCTTTCCTTTTAGGGTTTGAAGGAAGATTTGATAAAAACAGTGGGAGCCATCCTGATTAGATAAAATAATAACCAATCTGATCTTGCAAGAGCGCACGCAGAGTGTGTTCTTCTCTCTCTCTCTAGGTAGCGACCATTTCACGCCTTAATCAAGATAATAATACAGATGTATTGACCGAACCCGCTTGTTATACTGCACTGGGAAACGTGGGTCCCGCTCCAACTTATAGCTGTTATAAGACCGAGCAGGTAATAGGGGATTACCAGAATTCCCGTGCCGCCCAAACGAAGAAAGTGCATGATGATGCATCTTCTTCGGGTGTGTTCATTACAGAGAACTGTTTCTCAGTATCCTTTACGTCCTGGGTATGTGATACCGGATCAGGATCCCACATATGTAATTTGTTACATGGGCTACAGATAGGTAGAGAACTAAGAACGGGTGATAAGTTTCATGAGATAGAAACGGTGCAAGTGTTGCAGCTAAGTCTGTTGGTAGTTATCACCCTGTATTACCAGAATACATTGATTCTGAACGAATGTCATTAGATACCGAACCTGATATACAACATCATATCAGTCTCTTTATTAGTAAAGAAAGGATATAATTTTGTATTGTTGGATAATGTTTTGAACATTTCCTATATCAAGAGTTGATCGGTTCAGGCACGTTATCTAAAAGCATAGACGTTCTAAATCAAACTACAGTTCTAAGTATACAGAACACACACAAGAGGAAGAGTTCAGAACTGAACGAATCCTTCTTGTGGCATTGTAGACTAGGTCATATCAATGCGATTCGACTAGCTGAAGTTACATATAGATGCATATTTAAATTAGTTTGAATTTACATCTTGTAAAACTTGTCGATCGTGTCACAGAGATAAGATGACCATAGCTCTGTTTATTGGAAGCAGAGAAAGAGTTAGTGAACTCTTGGGATGATACATGTTGATGTATGAAGGTCCCCTGTCTACACATGCTAAGACCGGTTCTTTGTACTTCATTACATTCTCTGATGATCTCTCAAGATTCAGACATATGTTCCTGTTGAAACACAAGTCCGAAGCTTTTGAGATATTCACAGAATATAAGTTAGAAAGTTAAGAACCAAAACGGGTATAAGTATTATGTCCTTTGATGTGATCAAGGAGGAGAATACTTGAGCACGGAATTCCTGGATTATTCTAAAGGAGAATGAGATTCTCTCTCAGCATTACTCCTCCGTATACACCACAGCACGTCGGTGTATCGAGGCAGAGCAATCACACCCTATGTGATAAGGTGTGCTTTATGATGAGTACTACTGAGTTACCTATTTCCTTTTGGGAGTTATGCACTGGAGAAGTTGCATACCTATTGAATAGGGTTCCGATCAGATCAGTTGCCTACCACTTCATATGAGATATGGAAAGGGAAGAGCCCATATCTTAAGTTTGTTAAGATTTGGGGTTGTCCAGCCTATGTCTAAAAGCATAATCCGGACAAGTTTGAGGCAAAGTCAGTTCTGTAGAAATTTGTTGGATATCCCAAGCATTCGCAAGGGAATATCTTCTACCTAACTGAGGAACGAAAGATGTTTTGTTTCTCAACATGCCACCTTTGAGAAAGGGAATTTCATGAGAAGAAATTAGTGGGCATGAGGTAGAACTAGAACGAGTTCCAGCTATACAAACTGCAGCTAATGATTTGGTAGAACCAAAGGATTCAATAGTTTCCGACGAACCTCAGCCTCTCCGCCGATCTAGTAGAGTTCCTCACCCATCTGAGAGATACTTCGGTTTTCTCTATGACGGTGGGAGCAAGGATTGCATCATGAGATGATGACCCAACTAGTTTCGAGCTGGCCATCAGGAGTGGGACTCTGTAAGAATGGCTGGATGCTTAGCGATCTGAGATGGAATCCTTATACACCAACAAAGTATGGACTTTGGTTGATTTATCTGAAGGGTTAAATCCCCATCAGGAGCAAGTATATCTTGAGAAGATTACTTGGTGTACATGGAAAAGTTGAGACTTTCAAAGCTAGACTTGTTAAAGGTTTGCATCATTGACCAGGTATGGATTATGATGAAACCTTTCTACGTAGCTATACTTAAGTCCATCCAGATCTTACTTGCCACGGCTACATACCATGACCACGATATCTGGCGGTGGGTGTCATGACTGCTTTTCTAAATGTTGATTTGGAAGAGAGCGTCTATAAGTACACAGCCAGAGGGCCTCATAGACAGTGGAAGCAGCGGAAACGTATGCAAGATGTTTTATGTGATAAAACAGGCATCGCGGAGCTGGAACGTCTGTTTTGATGTGTTAGTCAAAGAGTTTGACATCATCAAAATGGTAGATGAACCTTGTATATACAAAAAGGTAGTAGAGAGTATGGTGGAGATCCTCATAGAGTACGTAGATGACATACTCTTGATGGGGAAGGATTTTCCTATGCTACGCTCGATCAATCTCCGCTTATCACAAGGATTCTCCATATAGGATCAAAGTGATACCTACTAAATCCTGGGTTTTCGATCTATGAGATAGATCTAATTGGATGTTAGGATACTCACTAGTTGCAGTAAGATGGTATCAATCGATCCTGGGGAGAATCACTGGAAAGGTTGCAGGGTGATAAGGACGACTGAATGTTAGTCACAGGCATTGTCTTTACCCTCAGTAAAGGGACGGTATGTTGGAAGAGTTTCAAGACAGATACCGTGGCATACTAGACGATTAAAGGCAAGACACATCGTTACCAAAGATGCTACCAAAGAGGCAGTCTGGTTGTATATTAGTTCATGAGATGAACTCCGTTCCTACCATTGTGTGACAATGGAGTTGTTGCTTATGCCTAGGAACGCCCTTCCCATCAGTGATCCAGACATATTCTAAGGCAGTGTCACCTGATCATGGAGATGGGTGATCTCCAGGGGATCGAGGTTAGGTGAGTAGACTAAGAGGACAACACGGTGGATCCACTCACAAAGGCCTTTTCCCAGAGAGAGACTATTATGGGATGGTTGAGTATGAGATACTACAACCACTCTTATCAGATGGCCCTAGTGCAAGTGGGAGATTGTTAGTTATACGTATACCCTAGAGGCCATTACTATAGATGAGATGCATATTGTAGTGGATGCTTGGACATATATAGGGAGGACTTTCTTGCTCGACATGATAGTATGCTATCTGGTTACTCTTTACCTTAACATGTACACTGATTGTCTCTCTGTTACATGTTGGTAAAGCCCTTAGGATGTGTACTTGACTACCTAGACTATGATGCGGATCATACTAGTGGGGACATGGTAGTCTATAACTACATCCTTCAAGGTCCCTAGTCGTGGGTGTATCGAGACGGGGCATCGATATACCAGAGTAGACTAGCGTATACCTTCTCGACCCATACAAATGGGCGATGGATGATCCCATATCCATTGATGTTTGACATCAGAGATGATATACGGGTGCTCAGTGGAGACTGGGTACACTGGACGGACTCGCCGAGAACTCCCAGATGGTATTATACCTTACGTCAGATGGCAGTTCTCTGGTGACACCGGTACAAGTTAGTCTGTAGACCCGAGATCGTCATAGAGTCTTGTGTAATTCCCACTGTGCTTTGATTTCCACCTTACCACGTCCAAGAGGGCATGCAAAACGGTGGTTTTTGGGTACAGTCCCGAGTCACATGGAGGCAATGAGCGATAAAAGGGGTTTCGTCTCTCCCGGTATTGGGGGTTGATGTTGCACTATGTTCGATTGGCCATAACAGGTAAGTCCCTGGCCAGGGCTGGTTTAGAGATTTACTGGTAAGTGTTACCAGTAGTTTCTCGACCCGTTATGAGCCTCGCATCGGCATGACTTATCGGTTATTGGGGTCTGACGTTTACCACCCCTATACTTGATATGCGACAGATCAGACAAGGAGACCGGACTGTACGGTAGTGTCACTGTCAGGCTTATTGCAGGAGTTGGAGCGGGCTTGCTTGCTGATCTTCTGATCGCTCAATACCCGGGTAGCCGTTACGTCCAGCTAGTACCGCTGACGGTAGTGTTACCGGTTGGATTCACAGGAGTGTGAGCGGGCTTGCTCGTTGATCTTCTGATCGCTCAATACCCGGGTGGCCGTTACGTTTAGCAGACCGCTTGCGGCTTGTGGGTGTTTGATATGATCATCACCTACTGCCGGCGTATTGACGAGTCTTTAGAGTCCTACATAGAAGTTTTACTGGCTCAGGCAAAACGAAATAGGAGCGCATATGTGATATGTGCGGGACCGAGAATAATGCGAGTATAAGATACCGTATTCTATTCTCGCGATGTTTGTATCGATCAGTTAAATGCGATATAACCAGGTATCGAATCAAGGGTTGATTCGATAAATCGATACATTTTATGTTAGTCGGTTATATGTGATATAACCGGATTATTAAGTCAAGTGTTGATTAAATAATTTATTGTTTAATTGTATATGTGATATACTAATTTACATTAACTAACATTGGTTCACTTAAGCATTTGGTTTTCTCACTTGTGCACAACTTAATATATATGTGATATATATTTATTTGTGTTCATTTAGTATCATGGTTGTTGATACAATTATCATGGGTGTATAAGACATATACCATTATAATTATATTGGTGGGGTTTTAATATACAAAGTAAATACAAAATTAGTGGATAATTGTTCAAGTGCATGAAGCTTCATGAAGCTTGTGAGTGCATTGACCAAAGTCCACTAGTTTTGTTTTACTTAGGATTTTTATAAACCTAACCACTATAATTAGCCATGGTTATGTCTCTATATGAGTTAGTATATGATACCCACTCACCCATGGTTAGCTCTCTCTCTCTCTCTCTCTTGAGTTGTTTTCATTCTCATTTTGAGCTCATCTTCTTCCTCCTTCAAATTCTTGCTAGGGTGTGATAAAGAGAGAGAAACATTGTGAGAAAAGAAATTCTAAAGTGTATCCATTTCCTATTTCATCATCCTCTACTAGACTAGCACTTTAGTTTAGGGTGTTTGCTTCAGTTTGGTGAAGTGGTAGCTTGAGTTCGTATTCCCTCGACGTAGATCATCTTCGGCCTCGAAGACTTCAAGCAAAATCGTTGACATCTTCTCATAGAGCCGTCCGAGAGTCGGAAACACCATGATCGCAGCGAAGGGACTACTACAAGAAGCTTAAGAAGTGAAGGACCGATCTATAAAGGTTATATTTCGTATTCATTTAGTGTTAAAGTGTTTAACATGCTAGTTTTCGCCTAATCTCTAGTTTAAAGATCTAGTTTAGGGTTGTTCGGCACGGCTAAAATTTTAATCGGGTATGGTTGATACCTTGTAGAACCTTGTTAGAGTGCCTAGTAACCCTACACTCCCTTCGCCCGAAAACCTTACTCTTTCAAGTAAGCATTTGGCACGGATGAATCAGTTGGTAAACTCACGAAGAGAGGGCTTTTTATTATTATTCAGGGAACAGATCAATAAAGGTTGACATGACCTCTACGATCAATCGCCGCTAAGGTCCCGCAACCATACTTCTGTCAGCTAAAGTGCGAATCAAAGACTAGTTTAGGAGCCATATTCTCGAGACTTCCCTTCCCGCTTCGCTAAGGAAGCTTTTCCTTCTTCAAGTATTCCCTAAGGGTAAACCTCAATACCAAGTGTAATACCAAATGCTCATGTCAGTGCCTCAGGTAGCAACATATCATAATCATAAGGTGTGATCAATGTAATCATCATGAAATCAGTGTTAACTATATCATGAAGTCTATAAGTATGTGGATATCATCCAACTATGTAATCAGTGCCTGTATGCATGTGGATCTCGTCCACATGTCAACCAATGACATAACAACATCATGCATGTAAAAGTCATAAAAGTATATGCATGAAAGTATGAGGATATAAATCAACGTGTGTCCCTCGCCACACATCAAAATCATGGAGCCTGAGTGTCTAGCATCGACACTCGAAAACATCATGAAACCCGTGCCCAGCATCGGCACGTAAATCATCATATAGCTCAGGCGCCGCATCCTCAGATCGGCCCTTAGATGCCGCATAATCTGGTCGGCCCTCATATCCATCTCACTACTCCGATCGGTATCCTCCGGATAACCGCCGAGTTTAAATACTATTACCGGTAGGTAGTGCTCCCCTGCCAGGCTCACTGTCTAACATATACGAGTCTTCTTGCCCCGGGATACCTCACCGGGTCCACCATGTACCCGCAGACAGTGCCTACCGCTCCTCGAATCGGGTTTCACATGCCACTCTCAGAACCAAGAAAACACATGGTGGATGTACTGAAATACCATATCAAGAGAAACCGGGTTTTTAAAACAGTACATGCTTTCCTTTAAAATCGCCACGGTTCTCAAATCCAGAAATCTCATGAAAACAACATATCTCAATGCGTAAAAGCGTAAAGCATGATGTATGCGACATATAACAGAAATGTAAGCACATACGTATATCATGCAACATGGAATAGAATATGCACATATCGAGGGAAAACCGCTCTTTTAAATGAATCCGGTTTTAAAATATATCATGCGGTTCCCAAATCTCCAAATCGAATGCAATACCGTAAAAAGGTGCATATGTGTATATACGCAAGTATGGACGTACTGTAACAACCCTAATTTTCTTATACACTTTTCCTATACAAACTTCTTTTCAAAAATCCACAAAGGGGTATTTTAACCTGAGCACAAGAGATAGGTAATAATTTTGTTTTTAATTACAAGCTACAAGAATGAAATAACTCCATTTTTAGTGTACAAGAAATTACTTTAAAATTTAATGTATACTTGGAGTATTTACTCTTGCTGATATCATTTTAAGTAATTAAATAACACCATAATTACAAGAAGGAGCTTGTAGCTCATTGGTAATACCTTGCACTGCTGAACCAAGCCACCAGAGTTTGAATCCCATGCCCCCACATTATTTTTAGATTATTTTTCTTTTAAAATTCTTGGAAGCCTAACAGTCCACAGGCCATAACTCCCAAATGTTGAACTGAACCCTAAAAACGGAGTATGCCAAAGTCTTCATCAGAGAACCCCGCACCCGACCGTCGATGGACTCGGCCGGCCGGCCGGCCGGACTCGGTCGGACGGCCGAGGTCCCAAAACCAAAAATTTGGCTTTTCATCTTCCATAACCCCCTGTTAACTCCTTTTTAATAGTTCGGTTCTAGAATTTTAAATACACCCTAATTACTACAAATTTTAATGATTTTCTTTAAATTTTTACAATTTTTTTTATAAAGAAAAAATTTCACCTACCCTACCCTAGCTACCCTATAAATAGACCCCCTACCCTCTACCCTCTCATCTCAAAACATTAGGTTTACTCTCTCAAAACTTCTACAAGAAAAGTGTGCTTTGAAACCGAGTTCACGGCGAAGCGCTGACGGATTTCCGGCGATGTTCCTTGAAGCAACCGGCGACGAAACAACACCTCGGCCATTTCCCTTGTTCCTCTATACTCTTTAGTATAGATCGAAGCCAGTAAGTCCCGTTCTTTTCTTCTTCCTACTTCTTAAAATACGACTTTATGAAACCCGACGGAAATCGGAACAAACCGATTTCCGATTCGGTTTTTCTACAAAATCTCACTTGTCACCAATTCCATAATACCTAGATATATTCATAATGACTATTAAACACATAACAATTAATTTGGACAAAGTTTCTCGCATGAAATGATAGCTTTCTTGTAATATCGTATTCTTTTCACAATAATACCATAAACTTTATTTTTCTTCTTCTAATCAATTCCATCATTCCTAAACATCTCCATCTTGACCACTAAACTTGTAGAAATCAATTTGAATGAGTTTTCACATATGAAATGATAACTTTTGCAAATACCGTATTCTTTCACTTAAATACCCTCATGTTTAGTTTATCATATTTAACCCTTAACCTTACTATACAATTAAAGTAGAACACAAGATAACAACCTACCTCAACCTACACATAAATACAAACCCTAAAATGATTTCATAAAAATTTAGAATACGATAAAATGAAACTTTCATTAAAATACCATAATCTTCATAAAATCATTCTTAAAGGTTTAGATTTGTTACATTTTTTACATAAATATTTCTTACTAGGAAAATACGATATGTCATGGACATCGATCGTTTATCTAAACTGACTTTGTGGTGTCTAGGCTAGGCAAGTGAGCTTGGGTAATTTTAAAAGGCCCGCCTCATGATTCGTGAGCGGATCCCTCCCTCCTCACTTGTACTTACCTGGCCACAATTGGCGGTGAAGAGGCGATTTGAGGCTTCTAATGACTTGTCGTTTTGACCTTTAGAAATAGGCTAGTTGGCTTAGGAAACCCTAGAAACTAAAATACGGAAATTTTACATCCTTTTTCAAATAAATACCTTATCTTTATAAAACCATTTTCTAAATGAATAGTATTTATTAAATCTTTGCAAAGCGCCACTACAACCCATCTTTGGGGAACTCGTTAAGGATTGTACGGTTTATCGTGCACCCTCGAGCTTAATAGTGCGAGATTCAGACCTCCGCAAGGAGCATTCGGTCTCGAAAGGTTTAAAATACGACATTTAAGAAAATGAGATTTTTGGAAAATAAAATATTTATATAAAATTATTCTTGTATTAACATATGTATATTTATCATTTAAACACATATTTTATTATAAGATAAAGTTTCCACATTTTCCTAAAAATTACAAGATTAAAAGTTACATTAAAATACCATGAATTTCAAATAAATCAATATTATAAATTAATACTTTTATTAGGATATATTCACTAGAATAACACAAATAAAATTTACACTCATTATAACTATAAAGACGAATAATAAATACTTGAGGTGTATCTTAAAAACTATGCAATAGTACTTTTTACATAAAACCCCCTCAGGTTTTATAAATTACAATAAGGACCCTAACAATAATAGAACTTCAAATTACTTTTCTTTTAGTCTGACTCGGGTTTGAGTCTGATTATTTCTGACTTGAATATGATTCAAGTCAATCTATATTCTTTAATATTCCAACTCAATATGAACACCTGAATCCCTGAATCCAGTTAACAATCTATTCAACTTGACTGAATCAAACCATGGATATACATCCATTATCCTGTTATTCCATTTACCTGATTATGCAGTTACAATGTGTTTACTGATATCATGGTTTTGGTCAGTCATCCAACTTACATAAAACAATACAACAAAACTGTTAAAACACTACGGGGTTTAAGGGGTAGATTGGTACGGAAGGTGTTAAAGGTGGCACGAGGCGGTCAGACTTAAGACACCTAACATGAATCCAATTGCCGTTGTTCCAGGTTGTATAACGGAGCCTTGTACTCTATATTCCGTTTGCCATGGTCTCTAGCATATAGAGACCCCTCTTGTAAACACTGGTATCCTTCTGTACCAAGCTACAAATAACAGCGTTAACACGATATTACAACAATACAATACAACATTAACAGTTACTCTCTCTCTCATACCCTTTGTTTATTCCTCCTTTATCTTTGGGACTTACCGAGCGACCTGTTCGCTGACGATATTCTGTTCCTTCTTCTTTGAATGTCGTTAGGTACTTTGGACCCAGCAGAGATCGAGCCCACCGGTAAAGACTTGGGGCAGTTTACTGAAGACTCGACACTGTAGTTTTATTGTACACTTTTCCTTTCTGTACTTTTCATTTCCTGTTATGCCACTGTTTAGGCATCTTTATTTCAGTTGTATTTCCTTTTCATGTATTGTACAAAGAATGTTAATAAATAAAAGTTGTTGTTCATTTTATACTCTTGTCTCTTGTGTAATTATTTCTATATTGTTTAGCTACGCTTAGCGTATGTACTTCTGAGTACATAAGTAGCGGACCTCGTCGCGTCCCCTTCGCCGTACACTGGGAAGTGGGGCGTGACACGTATAAATGTGTATGTCCGCAAGTATGGTGTATAATATGTATGTACGCAAGTATGGTGTATAATATGTATGTACGCAAGTATGGTGTACAATATGTATGTGCGCAAGTATGGTGTACAATATGTATGTGCGCAAGTATGGTGTACAATATGTATGTGCGCAAGTATGGTGTATAATATGTATGTACGCAAGTATGGTGTACAATATGTATGTGCGCAAGTATGGTGTACAATATGTATGTGCGAGTATGGTGTACAATATGTATATGCGCAAGTATATCATGTAAGGAGTCATATCTTGATGCAGCAATTCTGCTGTGTAGTGACATGGCAATTATCGATGATAAAGTGTGTGAGCTGGCAAACAGGTGTACATGGAACATACGCATCATCGATAATGGTGCTGGTGTCCTGACAGCATAGGTTTAATATAACAATAAACACATTTAAACATACAATGCGATGCGAATATCAAGAATATGCGGAAAATGAATAACAAACGGAACAGTGAAGAATCTACATCAATATATATATGTCATACAGTTCTGCCATTTGAAATAACACGAATCGTGGTGTTTAGAAAAATAAGGGCTACGGTGTTTTAAGAAAAGATGCGTCTTTTGAAAATATTCATAGAATCCCTTGGCCTGTCTTTATAATACTCACGATTCGTTAGTTTTGAAATAGGTATGACTCAATTCTAGTCTAACATCTATAAGTAAACTACAGGACTAATCGAAAAGTAAGGAAACCACCTAAAACTGAGTCGATACATATAAATATAATAGTCGGTGATCCCGCCTCAATAGTATCAAATACGATACAATAAATAACATGACATTCTCGAGTCAAGAATGCGGATCTATCATCAATATAAAGCTCGTACGTAAATCCGTCGTACGGCATCCCAAATCTTGGTACGGGTCAAGTATCACATTCATCTCATTATTCATCTGATACCCATTATCATCATATCCTGTATTAGTGGTACTGATCTATGTCTAGTACATACTGATACCATATATATATATATATATATATATATATATATATATATATATATATATATATATGCGTGTATGAAAACACACGCCTAAAGGCCCGCTATAATCTCATGTCGTATCTCATAATACGAACTAAAACATATCACCGATCTCATGGCATCATGCCCAATCTCATCGACTCATCTCCAAATACCATATACAATCCTCATAATCCATGTATAGGTATACGTATATATATATCTAGCCCCATACCTATGCGTGTATACATATATACATATCCCCATATACGCACAAGTAAAATAAAGTAAGTATATATGTGCGTGAGGGTGTAAACCTCATTCTAGGGTTCGCGACTAAACTAACTAACGACACTATCAACCAAGTACACTAAATTTATCCATGACTCCCAAAGTCTATCTAGATAATCATAATCCCATAATAACAAATAAATATATCAATATAATATATACCATACACTATACTACGAACTGCGGGGGTGCTATACGCCATCCATCCGACTTCCCCCGTAGATATAATCTACTCACATTGATCTTCGCTTGCTGGAGTCGATGACGCCATGCTCATCCTCGTCGTCTTGAAGTCCACGAGAGGGTACCTACAACCAATACACAATCGCAAATGCGTATTAAAATCAAGTCGGAAAACCAAAACGGCACACGTTCCGCTCATAGGTTAAAACCTATAGCCTACGCCTGCAAAACCATCAAATAACCCCCGTTGTTGACATACAAACACCAGACGACGGAACACAAAAACAAATACCAAATCCCAAATTAAAACGAAGTCGCGAAACAATGCAGCAACTCAAGAAAATAGTCCCAGATTTTACCCTAAGTGAAATTACCCAATTTTGCACATGTACAGGGTCTAGTTTACTGGAGATGGAGCTACAGAACAAGAACGAACCAAAATGAACCAGGTCTGGCCGCAAATTAAGGCCAGAACGAATATATTTGTGGCCATGGAGAGGGTGTTAGGGCTAGGGTTTCAATGGTGGCTCCTAGGTTTCCTGCATGTATCACTGTGATCGCTAAATAATTTTCCAAGTCCCCGGGTGTTAGCAGATTTCATTTTCCCTAAACAATTTCCATAAAATACGATATCGAGGATTTCTAAGTTCGCTAAATGGGGTTCTAGTCCCTGGTTCAGGTCTAAAATACAATCATTACAGGGGTTTAAGGTCACTATAAGCCTCAATTACACATCACAACTCAAGAATTCCTCCAACCCTAACTAAAAATTTCCAACCCTCACCAAACGACACTAAATCGGTTCTGATCAAATATGGATGTAAAAGCAATGGAAATACTATGCTAATGGTTAAGAGAATACCTCATTTAGCAACTCAAGAAAATTCTTGAGTTGCCCCAAGTGTCCATAAATCAATTTTGTTTGGTTCTCCATGCTTGTAGTGAGCTAGTGCATGTTTTTTGTGAAAAAGAGATGAAATTTTGAGTTTTTTTGGTGTTGTAATGAAGAGGTAGAGGAGGGGGATGATGTGTGCTGCCATGGGGATGAATAGAGAAGAGAGAATGAGGAAGATGATGAAGGGAACAAAGAAATATGGTCCATGGTTGACCCCTCACCTCTCTCTCTCTCACCCATACCTTATTGTTTATTCCTTTTTCTTTTCTTTTCTTTTCTTTTCTCTTTAAATTAGAACCATGCATAATAAATGAGAAAAGCCATGTTAAAAAAATGTAAAAAGTGTAAAATAACATGGAGCATGTCATGTGCACCAAAACAAGTTTAATCCACGATTAGCGATATTTAATCGCGATTAGCATTAAAATAGAATATAATAAATCATAAAATTTCATAATTTGCATAAATCACATAAATCACTCTCTTTTTAGTAATTTCTATAATTTTCCAAATTTTTCCCAATTTATCGGTATTTAATTATACCGCAATATTAAAATATTCAATATATTTATTATTTAATTATAAAAATTCTCAAAAATAATATTTTATTTTTCTGAAATGTTACAGTAAAACACAGCCCTACACTCAGAGAATTCAATTCAAACTATCATATTCTTGTCCATCTACTTCGGTACTTTTTAGTCGGTGAATATTTTAGAGAGAATTGCCCACACATTCTTCATACGACCGTTAATATTTCTTGAGGTATTAACCGATGACTACTCAATGTGCTCACATATTAGGCCTAATTAGAAATTTCTTCATCTTGCAACACCTAAGGCTTAGCAGTGACTCCCAAACCAGTTGGTCTAAGACACTAAGTGATGAAGCACGCTCGCAATATTTTTTTTATGCTGCCTTGGTGATTAGAAAACCATTGTTCATTTTTCTTCACCATTTTATACTTTTATACTTCATTTATTATTTTCTTCGTACTTTGGCTTTTAGATAAGAGCATTTCAAGGTATCCTCTACTATCCCGAGTTTCAAGACGTGTGTAAGTGCGTATAGTAGGGTATCAACGTTCAGATGTTTGGCTTCTAGAATAGGAACTATTTTTCGGACTTATTTTTATCCTCAGATTAGTGACTTCCTTCATCTTACTAACCCTTAGGACAACAACTCATAACTACTTATTACTAGTTTCGTTTAAGAAAACATCTAACTTTCTTGGTTTTCTTAAATTCTTCCAATCTTTTAAATGTAATTTTTCACTTTCTAATCTTTTATTATAAAAGAAATTTTAAAAATTTTATGCTTATGTAAAGTGTAATGCAAAATGATGCCTAAATAAGCACAAACCTCCCCCAAACCTTTTTACAGCAGTGTCCTCACTGTTGTCATCTGTTAAATCTCAATAACCTGTAGGCTTGGGAGGAAAAGTTATTAACGGGGACAAGAATAAATGAAAGTGAAAATCTTTCCCCAAACTTATTTTTTATTATATTTATGTACAATTTTGCATTTTTTTTTATTTTTTATATTTTATTTACAAATGATTCACCTCCATTCTAAAAATGAGACAATATTACCGAGACATGGAGGTGAGGTGGAGGAAAATCAATCATTATTAATCGGCTCCTGTAAAAATAGGAGCTCCTCCATGGGGTCAGTGGAGAAATACGGTTTTAATCTATACCCATTCACATTGAAAATTATATCGTTTTTTCCATTTTCAACTTCAACTGCCCCATGCGGGTATACATACCGCACAATAAATGGTCCTTTTCAACGAGATCAGAGCTTACCCGCATGAAGATGGAGATGGGAATCGTAAAGAAAGACTTGTTGACCTGGGGTAAAAGTTTTTCTCAAAATATTTTTGTCGTGAAATACCTTAGTCCGATTCTTTACTATCACTGCATTATCGTAAGCTACATCGCGGAGTTCGCTTAGCTCATTTAATTGCAACTTCCGAAAGTTGTAGACTTGATTCAAATCGAGATTAAGTTCTTTAATGGCCCACATTGCTTTATGTTCAATCTCGACCGGAAGGTGGCAAGCCTTTCCAAACACTAGGCGGTAAGGAGACATACCAAGATCGGTCTTATAAGCGGACGAAATGCCCAAAAAGCATCTGTCAATTTGGTTGACCAATCTTTCTGGTTTTTAGAAACTGTTTTCTCCAAAATTTGTTTGATCTGCCTATTGGAAATCTCAGCTTGCCGGCTCGTTTGGGGATGATAGGGTGTCGAAAGTCTGTGGTTGATTGAATATTTCCGCATCAAAGTCTCGAAAGACCGATTACAGAAATGCGTCCCGTTGTCGCTAATGATAGCGCGAGGGTGTCCAAATCGCGAAAAGATATTTTCTTTAAGAAACTTAATGACAACCTTGTTGTCATTAGTGCGACATGGAATAGCTTCCACCCATTTCGAGACGTAATCAACCGCTAACAAGATGTACAAATTCTCAAAAGAGTTGGGAAAAGGACCCATAAAATCAATACCCCAAACGTCGAAAATTTCAACAACTAATATTGGTTGAAGTGCCATCTCATTTCTTTTAGAAATCCGACCCGTGTTTTGACATTGTGGACAGGTTTTGCAATGATCAAATTCATCTTTAAATAAAATAGGCCAGTAAAAAACGCATTACAAAACCTTCTCCGCTGTCTTACGTGGACCAAAGTAACCTCCACATGCCTGATCATGACAGAGAGATAAAACACTCTTGAATTCATCATTGGGGACACATTTGCGAATGATTTGGTCAGGACAATATTTAAACAAATAAGGTTCATCCCAGTAAAAATGCTTTACTTGGGGTATAAATCGATAATTGTCTTATTTAGACCAATCGCTAGGAATAAGTCCCGTTGGAAGATAATTCATAATATCTACGAACCAAGGTTCGCTGGATACGGTCAAGAGTTGTTCGTCAGGGAAAGAGTCGTTAATTAGCAAGGTCACAGTTGGTGAAGAGATGCGTGAAATATAGTCAGCTACTACGTTTTCACATCCTTTCTTATCCCGTATGACAAGATCAAATTCTTGTAATAATAGGATCCAACGTATTAACCTACCTTTAGCATTCTTCTTCAATAAAAGATGTTTTAAGGCGGAGTGGTCAGTGTAAACCACAATCGGTGAGCCAATCAAGTAAGGCCTGAATTTTTCTAATGCAAATACAACTGCCAAGAGTTCTTTCTCGGTTGTTGTATAATTAATTTGGGCATCATTCAAGGTCTTACTTGCATAATAAATCACATGTGGCATCTTATCAATGTGCTGTCCTAAGACTGCACCAACAGCAAAATATGATGCATCACACATAAGCTCAAATGGGTGGTTCCAATCAGGAGATGATAGAAGGGGGGATGTAGTGAGAGAATGTTTAAGCGAGTCAAATGCAGCCTCACAATCCGAATCAAAGTGAAACGTGGTATCCTTGGCCAAGAGAAGAGTTAAGGGTCTAGCAATTTTGCTAAAATCCTTAATGAATCTCCTATAAACTCCTGCATGACCAAGGAAAGATCGTATATCTTTGATGCATTTAGGATGAGGAAGGTTATAAATGACATCTATCTTAGCTCTGTCGACCTCAATGCCTTTCTGTGAAATGACATGTCCAAGCACAATACCCTCTTGGACCATGAAATGGTATTTTTCCCAATTCAAAGTTAAGTTCTTATCTTTACAACGAGTAAGAACTACGTCAAGATGCGATAGGCACTCATCAAAAGAGTCCCCGAATATCGAGAAATCGTCCATGAAAATCTCCAGAAAATTCTCGACCATTTCCGAGAATATCCCCATCATACACCGCTGAAATGTAGCAGGAGCATTGCATAACCCAAAGGGCATGCGTCTATAAGCAAAAGTACCGAAAGGACAAATGAATGTGGTTTTATCTTGATCCTTTTCGGCAATAGGGACCTGGTTATAGCCAGAGTATCCGTCCATGAAACAATAATATTCATGTCCAGCTAATCGTTCCAACATCTGGTCAATAAAAGGTAGAAGGAAGTGGTCTTTCCTCATTGCGGCATTGAGTTTTCTATAATCAATACATACATGCCACCCAGTTTGAGTGTGTGTCTGGATCAACTCATTAGCCTTATTAGTTAGGACTGTGATGCCAGACTTCTTAGGGACTACATGAATAGGACTTACACATTGGCTATCAGAGATTGGGTAAATGATACCACTGTCAAGGCATTTGACGATATCTTTCTTTACCGCCTCCTTCATGACGAGATTTAACCGTCTTTGTGGTTTTCGGGTTGGCTTGGCTTCATCCATCAAATGTATATGATGTTCAACAATCAAGGGACTAATCCTTTTGATGTCAGCCACTGTCCAACCAAAAGCTTGCCTATTAGGTCTCAAGACCATCAAGAGAGCTTTCTCTTGCTCTAAGGCTAGAGAAGCGGATATGATCACAGACAAAGACTCATTCTCACCTAAATATGCATATTTAAGGTGAGAAGGTAACAATTTGAGATCTAATGTCGACGGAGAGACAATAGAAGGTGGGGTAAGTGAATGACATTCGGATTCTCGAAGAAGTTCATAGCCTGCGAAGGATGCAGACTCAGAAAGTGTGACTGACTTTTGTGATGAGTCAGAAGGTTCAAACTCAGGGGTTGACTCGTAAAAAGTGTCCTCGCTATAATGTGCAAGATCAAGCAATGATGTGCTAATGTCGTCGAGATCATCAAAGCAAAGTTCATCAACCTTGCAGCTTTCGGGAGCTGTCTCGTGGACAGAACAGACATCAAGAATATGAGAAGATGGTTCAAATGGCTGACTTCCAATCTTGTAAATATTAAGCTCAATTGTCATTTTCCCAAAGGATAGGTTCATGGAACTGTTTCGACAATTAATGACAGCATTGGAAGTGGCTAAGAAGAGTCGACCAAGAATCACCAGAATTTGGTTCCGTGGATTCGCTACAGGCTGTGTATCCAAAATAATAAAGTCCACAGGGAATATAAATTCCCCGACTTTTATCAACACATCCTCAAGCTCATCCCTAGGTTTGGTGATGGATCGGTCTGCCATTTGGAGAGTACAATGAACTGGTTTTAACTCTCCAATCCCTAACTGCTCGTAGAGAGAGTATGGAAGCAAGTTAACACTAGCACCAAGGTCGAGTAAAGCACGGTTAATATTTTTACCCCCAATAGAAATGGAGATTGTAGGACATCCAGGGTCCTTACACTTCTTTGGTAATTGTGGGGTAAAGGCGGTGCTAACATTATTCGTCATGAATACCCTTTTGGGCACTTGATTCTTCCTTTTCCTAGTACATAAGTCCTTAAGAGTTTTCGCATAAGCCGGAACTTGTTGTATAGTATCTAGGAGAGAGATATTTATGTTAACCTGTTTAAACATTTCCATAATCTTCTCCATATGTGGACTTGGTTTGTTTCCCCTTAACCGATTTGGATAAGGAGCTTTAGCAATAAGAGCTGGGTCCAACATTGGAGAAGGTTGTGTAAGTGGAACAGATCCCAGAATTAAGTGGGGATCATCTTTGATTGACTAGAAGAAGTGGGCTGAGGGTTCGAGCCTTAAAGAAAATGAAGAATAGGCTCGCAAGAAGATGAACTAGGGTTAGAAGTGGAAGTAGAAGTGGAAGTAGAAGCCGGGGTGTCATTGACGGATTCATCATTATCAATATCAATCCGTTCACCGACTTGATTATTCAGCACTCTTCCGGATCTCAACATTGTAATGGCACTCAGATTGTAGTGTTGTGAATGCCCAGGATTCAGTAGGGGTTGAGATGGAAGTTTCTCTTTTTCTCTAGCACTCATTTCGGAATTTAATCGTGCAATTTGTGCTTCTATCGATTTAATACTCTCGCTGTGGGAGGCGGAGTTCTTCTTTATATCATCGATGGAAGACCTTATATCAGCCGACACTTGGATGGAATGTTTCATGAATAAATCCAAGGTTCGTTCGAGTGAAGAAGAGTTATCAGTACCGGCCAATTGCAATGAATTATTATACGGTGCAGAAGTGTTAGCCGGATTTTGAAAATTTTGTGGTTGAAAGGGGTGCTGACTCAATTGTAGTGGTTGCTATTGTTGTGGAGGAACCCTTTGAAAGTTATTTTTGTTTGGAACCGTATTTTGAGTTTAGTGTTGGTTCCAAGCAAAATTAGGGTGATTCCTCTAGCCCTGATTATATGTGGAAGAATAAGGATCGTTTCTAGGTGGTTGCTGAAAAGCAGCATTAGTGTGCTCTTGACCTTGAAACAGATAATTCAAAGGACATTCTTCCATTAAATGTGATGGATCAGAACAGCATCCACACACAGTTTTAGGGAGTGTGACCGGGTTTAGGGAGGCTAATAAAAATTTGTGTTCCATAGCTTCAAGTTTCTTTTGCATTGCTGCCATTTCAGATTTGACTGCTATGGAAATATCAAGTTAATGGATACCACCCCTAGATGATGGTTGACTAACACTCTCCCATTGCAAGGTTTTTTCAACAAAATCTTCTAAAAATTTCCAAGCTTCACCATCGTCTTTAGACATGAAATTGCCTTGACACATGGATTCAAGCATCTGCTTTGCTGTTGGATTAATGCCCTCATATATGATTCTGCGTAGATCCCATCTATGGATTTCGTGATGAGGATATTGGACTAGCAGATCCTTGAATCATTCAAAACACTTCCAAAATTGTTCATTGGGAAGCTGGGTAAATTGATTGATTTCACTGCGGACACGGGCGGTCTTATGATTGGGATAAAATTTCATAAAGAATGCTATAACGAATTCATCCCAATTTGAAATAGAGTGTGCAGCTGTGTTATATAGCCATTTTTTGGCTAAATCGTACAAAGTGAACGGGAGAAGACGCAATCTCATAGCATCTACAGAAAGTTGTGAAGTGCCCATCATAGCACATACGTTTTCAAATTTGGTGATAAAAACGTATGCGTCTTCAGACTCGAGACCGAGAAATTTAGGTAAAAGATTGATGTAGTGTGGTTTGATTTCGAAGTTATCCCCATTGACTGATGGAATAGAAAGAAAAGTAGAAAGAGGACCACGTATCGGGTAGCATCTCTCCTGGAGAAACATACGCGATAGATTCTGTGCACCTGCGGGCAGTGGCAGAGTAATGTTAAAATTTGATGGAGATTAGTCCATCGCGGTGGATGTGGTGAGTGGTGAGGAAAAAGAAGATGTAGAATTACCGACTTCGGAGTCGATAGGAGAGACGCGGACAAGACGGGCACTAGAATCCCGTGTCCAACCGAGCATACACTAAACGGTTTAGCACAAGTGGAAGCGTTTGTGATAATTAGAGAAAGTGGTTTGTTTTGAAAAAGATGGATTTTGAAAAAATCACAACAAAAAATGCACAATCAATACTAGTTCTAAGGTCACCAAGGTCAAGTCACTAGACCGCTCCTAGACTTCCAGAAGCCAAATCGCAGGATAAATCCTCTACTACCTCTTTATCCCTCCTGTGGCCAGGTAAGTACCAGGTAAATGGGAGGTATCCGCTACGTAAGTAGCGGGCCTAATTAAGTAACCACTTTCCTTAGACACGCTTGCCTTAGACACCACAAAAGAAATACGGATAAGCAATAGATTACCCACGACCTTCTTCTGTCCTAATTGGGCGCAACGGTCCTTAGTGTCTTGTCTAGATATTTTTTAGTTAATGAGGGTGATGCGGATGCTAGTTTTGTGATTTTTGGGGCTTAGAATGGGTAATGAAATCCCCATCTAATCTGAATTTGGTCTTTACCCCTTAATTTCCGTATTAAAATATGCAAACAACCAATATCAAAACACGCAACAAATTTTTATTTTTGAGCGGCGAATTTTTGCAAAGAATCCTGCATAAAAGTGATTATTGGACAGATCAGAGAAGAGAGAAGAAAGTAGAGAATATACCACAGAGAGCACAAACCCTAACTCTTCTAAAAAGCCACGGATTCGCCGCCAATAGCTGCTATCCGCCGCGGTTCCACGGTAGTATGAACTGTTCTTTGGACGAAATTTTGTACTGCTGCTCCCTTTGCTCCTCTGTTCTAGATGAAATGATCTAAATAATTTTCTCTCTGCTGCAGTGATTCCAGATTTCCTTGCAAAATTCACACACTAATCGTTAAGCACACGATGAGATTTTGATTTAAAATTCTGATGAAATAATAATATTTCAACTCAAATAGCAATAACGAACAAATTACGCACGCATCCCGGGCAACGGCGCCATTTGATTTGATCATTCTCGATGTGTTGAAAAGTGTTATCGCAATCAAAGAATTTATAACCGCAATCAATAACGGTGTCGATGTAGCTCGTTAATGAGTACGGGTCATCCACTGGGATTCGTGTATTTATTCGTTCTTGCTTTAGTTGAACCGAAAGAAAATTCAAGAAAATGAGATTTCAAGATTTAATTGAGTTTGTCATTTCAAGAAAATCAAGGAAAAGTTTAAGATTTAGTAATCAAGAAATTGTCCAATATCAATTTTAGTTATCAAGAAAATTGAAAAATAGCTTGTATGATTCGATAGGAATTAGTATCAATGATAAACACTAATAATGACAAATCTTATCTATTGATGAATTATAACTAGAACAATGGTGATGAATGAAGATTAGGGATCTATTGAATAAACTAGGATTTTTCCTTCACTATCCCTTATCTTTTCATTGATCATCATTCAAATCTAGCATTTAGCAAAGAGAATCATCACTCGTTTAATCCCAAATTGCAACGAAATTATCAAGAACGGTGATCTCATTCCAAATTTGGTCATTGACGATTCTATTTCCTAAAGTTCATAATTCCCATAAGACTTAAGATGCACATAGAATTTTATCATCATTTGATCTACCGAATTTTTTCGAATCCTAAGCAAGCGGAGATTTACTCACGCATCATGAAAATAAAAGAATCAAGAATTAGAAATTTCATAATGCGAAAATTTAATGAAAGCAAGAATTACAATTGATCACCTTTATTAATCAACTTCAAATTACACGATCCTTCAATTCGAGATTATAATAAGTGCTCTCGATCGCTCCCTTGAAGAGGTAATTTCTCCGTCGACTTTCGCTTCACTCGATCTCCACAAGACTTGGACCTGTCAAGGATCTTGTGCTCTTGATGACGATCGGTTTCGCATAAAGGATGTTGAATGTCGTCGCTCGATTTTGTTCTCAACGATTCTTGATTTGGATCTTGATTTGGAATTGAATTGGATTTGGTTTTGGTTTGTGTGCTAGAAATTGACTACCATCAACAACCACTCAATAACCAATTAATGTAGGCTTAGATCCCTTTTTATAACCCCTAATCAAGCTTCCCCAACAAGCTAGGTTGTTACAAAGAAGCTTTCCTAACAAGCTAGGTTATTATAAAGAAACTTTCCTAACAAGCTAGGTTGTTACAAAGAAGCTTCTAGTACAAACTAGGTTTTTATAAAGAAACTTTCCTAGCAAGCTAGGTTGTTACAAAGAAATTTTCCTAACAAGCTTGGTTGTTACAAAGAAACTTCTAGAACAAGTTAGGTTGTTACAAAGAAACTTTCCTAACAAGCTAGATTATTACAAAGAAGCTTCTAGAACAATCTAGGTTGTTACAAAAAAGCTTGTGTCTTCTCCTGTTGGTATCTAGGTCTTTAATTAATGTCTGGAATCTTCTTCTCTCTACTGAATCTCTACCAGATTTTAACTCTTTGATTTCCTGTATTTTTATCGGCGAATTTGCGATTCCGATATCTAATCTGGGCTAATTTCCTGCACAAGATCTCAGTGAAGAATGTTAGAGATATACAATATTATGCGTGAAATAATAAATACACAATTTCCTTCCAAAATATTGATTATAATGTATAACACGTGGTAATTGATATTTTCCAGATGAACTTGTAATCCGTGTTATATTTATAACAAACACCCTTAGATGTTTAGAAAAGTGAGGAAATTGTTATGTTAAATATTGTAATTATTTCGACTGAGCACCTACCACTCCATATGAGATATGGAATGGGAAGAGACCATCTCTTAAACAAGTTAAGATATGGGGTTGTCCGGCCTATGCTGAAAAGCAAAATCCGGACAAGCTCAAGGCAAGGTTAGTTCTGTGCAACTTTGTAGGATATCCCAAAAACTCACATGGGTATATCTTCTAGCACACTGAGGAGCAAAAGATGTTTTGTTTCTCGGCATGCCATCTTTTTAGAAAAGGAATTTCTTATGGAAGAAATTAATGGTCATGATGTAGAACTGGAAGAAGTTCCAGCTAGGCAAACTAACAGCAGATGATTTGGTAGTGTCACGACCCGAAGTTCGACCCGTAACCGGCACTTAACCACGTAACGTCTACAGGCGTAACGCGACTAAGCCGAAACCCAGAAATCAAAACCATTAAAAGCAATGAGTGTTGAAAACATTTGTTTAAAAACATTTGGAAAACCTTAAGTAGTTTAGTAACTTTCTTTAAAGTTCAAGTTATTATCTTAAAAATTTTGGCAGCATTTCCTTTGTAAAAACTAATCCCGAATCGGGTACATGGCAAGATATGAGTAAAATGATACACAATAAGAATAAAGCATCCCAAACGGGAGCAATCACGCCCAACAACGGAAACAATCACCACAAGAGTAACATACGACGCCGTAACGAAGAAATGAGCAATAAGTGAAAAACATCACAAATGATAAAAACTGCATAAGTAAAGTCGGCCCACATGAGCTCGACACCAGAGTACAAATAATATACATCATCGTCCTTACACTGATCTCTAAGTCAATACATGAAATAGTAGATGGAGAGTACTAGATACAAAAGTGTGTACAAATGGAAAATAACCGGATACCACAAACCTACCTAACAGCAAACAGCTCACGCACCAACTGCAGTGGTATCCATAGCCAAAAGGATACAAGACAGCAGCATGCTGCGACTACTCTGATGGGCAACCTGCAAACACTGTGGCACAATGAGGGTGAGTTGCCAACTCGTGAATAGAAGATAACATATAAGGGTAATCACGAGTATGCACGTACTGCGATACTCTAACATATGCCAGCAGATAACATCTATATGCGATGAGCAGGATGTACACTAATCATGCATAAATACACTATCGGGTAATAAGACTACAAGATGAGATGCATAATAATGAATGCTGAGCATGGGATGAAATAATATCTACACGGAATGTCAACGTGAAAAAATAACCGGTGTCCATCAATGCACCTAAATCCCAATAAAACTCAGGCGCTGTCACCCTCATCGGACCTCAAATCCTGTAAATCTCTGAGAATCGTGAATGCCCAACATCGGCACTCGAAAATATCATGAAATAATCGTGTCCAGCATCGACACGTAAATCTTTATATATCGGGCTCTGTCAGTCCGGATCGGCCCATGGGCTCCGTCTGCCGAATCGGCCCTCGGCCCCGGCAGTACAGGTCATCCCGTATCCATCTATCGACTCTGGTCGGTATCCTCCGGATAACCGCCAGGTCCAACCAATCACCGGTAGGTACTAGCCACCCTGCCAGGCTCATCGTCTGCTCCACGAAAAACATTTCTCGCCCCGGGGAACCATATCGGGTCCACCACGAACCCGCAAACGAATCATCCAACTCCTCGAATCGGGTTTCAAGCCCACATCTCAGAACAGAGAAAACACGTGGTGGACGTACCAAAATATCATATCATGAGGAACCGGGTTTTTAAAATAATGCAAGCTTTCTTGAAATAATACCACGGTTCTCAAATCCAGAAATCACATGAAATCCAAAGCCAATGCGTAAATCCATGCGATGTAATATATGCATCATAAGTCGTACTATGAGTAAAAGGGAGAAACCGCTCTTTCAGTAGATTCAGTTTTTTAAAAGGTATCATGCGGTCCCCAGTTTTACCAAAAATCAGCTTATCTAGATAGGTACAATTGTATATGCGCAAGTATGGATATGCAAATGAGTATGTGCACAAGTAACATAATCATGTCGAATCAGATATGAGGTGAGCTACAATATATTATTCATGGCAATTCTTTAGTGTGAGTGTCATGGCAATTACTAACGGTGTGTGTGTAATATGCAGATTAGTGCTCGTACAACATGAACCGTTAGTAACAGTGCGATGTGTTATTAATTCTAAGTCCATATATATATATATATATATATATATATATATATATATATATATATCAGGAAATACAGTATGTAACCAATAGTATCCATGCACAACCAATGTATATGAATGCAAATATGCAGCTACTATAGCCTATCAAGCCCTGACGCATAACGCCATATGGGCGATTTCCCCATAGATGTTAAATCTGCTCACCGTGGTCTCATGCTAAGTGTAGCCGACGACTTGCTTCCCCTTCTTCACGGTGTCCGTCGTACTCGCCTGCGAACCTAGAATTACACAAAGAATACGCATAAGCTAAAATCCTATAAAACGTGATATCGAAACAAAACGTGAAACTCGCGCCGCGAACTAAACGCGTGTGTGTCCGATACGCTAAAACGTGTGATTACGCGCCAGAAGCTACCCCGACGCGTCGCGATACGCAGGAAATCACCAAACCCACACACGCATCACACGTGTCGCGAAAGTTAAAGTATAGGAAATAGGGTAATTGGTTCCAGATTTTAATATAAGCAAAAATTTAAAAAGTTGCATATACCATAGGCCTTAAAAATATAGCAGACACCAACTCAACAAACCCCGACACCCAGGTCCCCCATCTGGCCACAATTTGCGGCCAGAATGAATA
Organism: Agapanthus africanus; assembly: GCA_030015575.1. NCBI lineage: Eukaryota > Viridiplantae > Streptophyta > Magnoliopsida > Asparagales > Amaryllidaceae > Agapanthus > Agapanthus africanus. The sequence goes on along the minus strand of CM057337.1, from coordinate 563,818,570 downwards.
TTCCGGCGGCCAACCTCGGGAATTGGGCTCCCGTGCTTCGTGTGTATTCTCTAAATCTAGTGTACATGCTCCAGTAAATGCAATTTTTGCCTGAAGCAATCGGGTTACAAGAAAATCACAACAGAGCACAAAACTTAGTTAAAAAGCTAATTTAACACTAAACCAAAACATTATGGTGTTTTGGTGAAACCTGAAACAAATTCTAGGTTAAAACAACATTAACAACACTTAATTACGTTAACCAAGCCATAAAAATTCTAACTTATCATAAACTTCACTTAATTCCCCTCATTAGCACTAAAACGCACAAAAATACGATTTTTAGCTAAATAAACTACAAGTTAAGAACTAAAGTGTTAAGGGTGAGTTTAATACCTCCAAAATACCTTAGGGAAACCTAACTTCCAGCTCTTGCCTTCAAAGGCACTGATTTGCCACCAAAATCCTCAAAAGAGCCATTTTTCCAAAGGTTTTTGTGAAGGAAAGTGAGATTTTTGTGTAGGGTTTGTGTTTGGATCAAAAGAGAAGCAAAGAAGAAGAAAAAGATGATGTTGCTGCTACTGCCACCTCTGCTGGAGATGCAGAAATGGGAGGGGGAGAAGGAAAAATAAGTGAGATAATGGTCAAAAGTCAAGCCCGAACTTCACCTAACCCAACTCATACCTCCCATTCTTCATTTCATTTTAAATTTAAAGGGTTTGACTTGGTTTTATGTGTGGATATATGAACCATGCAAGAAATAAAAGGAAAATGGCTACACTTAACCTATGTTACAAAAATGTGATAAGTGTGCATGCTAGTTACACTAATCCTTGCTTAGGAAAAGTAATTAAGGAAAATTTCAAATTAAGGTGAACACAATCTAAATTATAATTAATAAAACCCATTTATATATAAAAACACTTCTCACCAAAATTATAACTAGTTTTATTCTAGTTTAAAAGGGAAATTAAAATTTATGGGTTTTTATGAAAAACATGCATCATTACTAACTAACGCGAAATTAACCTAAACGAATTTCAAAGCGTTACAATCTACCCCCCTTAAAGAAATTCAGTCCCCGAATTTAAAAATATAGCTACGCGTACCTTCAAAGAGATGGGGATATTTCTTCCTTATCTCGCCCTCGGTCTCCCAAGTGACCTCCTCGCTGCTCGGGCCACGCCAAAGGACCTTGACGGACGGTATAACCTTCGATCTCAATTTCTTCACCTGTCGATCCAAGATGACCACCGGCTGCTCTGCAAAAGAAAGGCCGCGCTCCAGCTGGATCGTCGGGTGCTGAATCGCATGTGAAGGATCATAAAGATACTTGCGAAGCATCGAAATGTGAAATACGGGGTGAACATCTGGGAAACTGGGCTGAAGGGCTAACCGATACGTAACTGCACCAACACGCTCGAGGATCTCGAATGGGCCAACGTATCTGGGACTAAGCTTCCCCTTCTTCCCAAATCTCATCACACCCTTCATTGGGGAGACCCTCAAGAAAACATGATCGCCAACAGAAAACTCAAGTCTGCGCCGACGACGGTCCGCATAAGATCTCTGCCTGCTCTGGGCTGCTCTCATCCTATCGCGAATCAACTGGATCTTCGCGGTCGTCTGCTCAACAATCTACGGGCCCAAAATACTGCTCTCGCTGAGCTATGTCCAACAGACGGGCGATCTGCATCTCCTCCCATGTAGAACCTCGAATGGTGCCATCTGAATGGTCTCCTGGAAGCTGTTGTTCTAGGAGAACTCTACTAAGGGTAAATGATGATCCCAGCTACCTCCGAAGTCTAAGACGCACACTCGGAGCATATCCTCGAGAGTCTGAATAGTCCGCTCTGACTGGCCGTCGGTCTGCGGATGAAATACTGTGCTGAAACTCAAGCGGGTGCCCAAGGCCTTCTGAAGCCTCTGCCATAGTCGGCTGGTAAACTGGGTGCCTCGATCGGACACGATACATGTCGGGACTCCATGCAGTCGTACGATCTCGTCGATATATATCTGGGCATACTGAGCAAAACCGAAAGTCATCTTCACCGGCAGGAAGTGAGCCGCTTTCGTCAATCGGTCCATGATCACCCAAATAGAGTCATACCCTCGACTAGTCCTGGGTAGACCCACGATGAAGTCCATAGAAATCTGCTCCCATTTCCACTCCGGAATGGGTAACGACTGTAGCTCTCCCGCGGGCCTCTGGTGCTCGGCCTTGACTTGCTGACAAGTCAGGCATCTTGACACGAAGTCTGTGATGTCCCTCTTCATCCCGTCCCACCAGTAAACATCCCTCATATCATGGTACATCTTGGTGGAACCCGGATGAACACTGTACACCGATCGATGTGCCTCCTCAAGAATCTCGCGCCGTAGTCCCTCAGTATCTGGTATGCACAGTCTAGTCCCAAATCGCAGTATCCCCTGATCATTAATCACGAACTCGGAAAATCTGCCCTGTCCAATCTATGCCATGATCTCTGAACAACGGTCATCACTGTACTGTGCCTCATGTATACGGTCAAGCAACTGTGGGCTTGCACGAACATGCGCAAGCTGTCCCCCGATCGGCATGAACTCGAACTGCACTCGGTTGTCGCATAAAATCTGCCAATCTGCCGACGAATGCCTCTGCACTGTACTCAAACAAGATAGACTACCCCCGGGCCTCCTACTTAAAGCATCCGCCACTACGTTCGCCTTGCCCGGGTGATACAAGATCTCACAATCGTAGTCCTTCACTAGTTCCATCCAACAGCGCTGTCTAAGATTCAGGTCTCGCTGCTGAAATATATACTTTAAGCTCTTGTGATCAGTGAGTATCTGGCATGACTCGCCGTACAGGTAATGTCGCCATATCTTGAGTGCAAAGACCACTACAGCCATCTCTAAATTATGAGTGGGGTGGTTCTGTTCATGTTTCTTCAACTACCGTGAAGCATACGCGATCATCCTGTCATGCTGCATCAATACGCACCCTAGCCCCACTCGAGAAGCGTCACAATAGACCACAAATCCGCCCGATCCTGAAGGCAATGATAACACCGGCGCCGTAGTCAAACGAGTCCACAACTGCTGAAAGCTATGCTCACACTGCTCCGTCCAATCGAAATGAACTCCCTTCTGGGTCAACCCGGTCAAAGGTGCAGCAATACGGGAGAAGTCCTGTACAAATCGCATGTAGTAGCCAGCCAGTCCTAGAAAGCTGCGGATCTCCGTAACTGATGTGGGTCTGGGCCAATGCTGAACGGCTTCGATCTTCTTCGGGTCCACACATATACCATCTCGTGTAATCACGTGACCCAAGAAGTCTACGCTGTCAAGCCAGAATGCGCACTTGGAGAATTTTGCGAAAAGCTGGTGCTCCCTCAAGGTCTGCAGTGTGATCCGCAGGTGCTGCTCGTGCTCCTCTCGGCTCCGGGAATACACCAAAATATCGTCAATGAATACGATGATGAACAGATTAAGATACGGCCTGAAAATACAGTTCATCAAGTCCATGAATGCTGCTGGGGCATTGGTGAGTCCGAACGGCATCACCAAAAACTCATAATGGCCGTAGCGCGTGCAGAAAGCTGTCCTCGAAATATCCTCCTGTCGAACCCGCAACTGATGGTAGCCTGATCGCAAATCGATCCTCGAAAAGTATCCTGCCCCCTGAAGCTGGTCGAACAAGTCGTCGATGCGCAGCAAAGGATACCTGTTCCGCACGGTAAACCTGTTCAGCTGGCGGTAGTCGATACACAAACGCAAACTGTCGTCCTTCTTCTTGACAAACAGGACTGGAGCACCCCAAGGAGACATACTGGGTCGAATAAGTCCCTTATCCAGCAAATCTCGCAACTGACCCTTCAACTCTCTAAGTTCCGCCGGGGCCATCCGATAAGGCGGTATAGAAATAGGCCCCGTGCCGGGAATCAAATCAATACAGAAGGCAATATCGCGCTCAGGCGGTAGCCCAGGAAGCTCGTCAGGGAATACATCAGGGAACTCGCTAACAATCGAAACCTGATCCAACGAAACCTCTGTAGCTCTAGTATCGCAAACATAGGCTAGAAATCCCTGACATCCCTTCCTCAAAAGCTGTCCAGCGCGAAGAGAAGAAATCAAACTGTGAGGGGCGGCACCACGGTCCCCCTGCACAACAAAAGATGACTCGCCGGGAAAACAAAACCTAATTGTATTCTCACGGCAGTCCATAGATGTATAGCACGTGGCTAACCAATCCATGCCCAAAAGAACGTCGAAGTCCAACATCTCAGGAAGGATCAAGTCGACAGGCAACTCTCTCTCACCAATACGGACAATACACGATTGGAACATGTGTCTAGCAACAAACGACTCGCCCATAGGGGTGGTCACAACAAGTGTCCGATCAAGCAAACTGGACTCTTTACCCCAACTCGGCACGAAGTGTGTGGAAACATACGAGTGTGTGGATCCCGGATCAAACAACACGTATGCATCAACGGAACATATGGAAAGGATACCTGAGACCGCTGCATTGGACGCCTGCGCGTCCTGATGCGTCAAAGCAAAAACCCGTGCCTGTCCTCCACCTGCGACTGGCTGTCCTCTGCCTCGGTCACCCCGTCCTCTCTGAACGAACCTTCCGCGGCCACGACCTCTCTGTGCGTAAGTCTGACGCTGAGCAACAGTAGGTACAATAGGCAATGCCCTCTACGGTGGAGAAGGTGGTAATGTGACATGTGGTACTGCTGCCTCCCTCCGGTATATCTCAGGACAATCTCTAACGAGGTGAAGTAGACTGCCGCACCTAAAGCACCCCTGTGACGACTGCTGACCCTCCCGTGGATACGAACTAAACATCTGGCCTCGTCCCGAATCTCTGCTACTCCTCATGCCTGAATGAAACCTGTCGCGGCGTCTAAATGTCTGTCTCCGTGCTGATATACCAGTATGAACTCTCTTCGGCTCTGGGACGACCGAAGTCTCAGCGAGACGCTCCTCGACTAATAAGGCTGCATCTACAGCTGCTGCATAGGTCTCACAATGCTGTGCGCTGATCGCAAGAAATAACGTGGTAAACAAGCCTCGAAAAAACCTCTTGACTCGCATCTCCTCAGTAGTTACTAAATATGGTGCATAGACAGATAGCTCAGTGAACAGCACGTCGTACTCTGCCACTGTCATCTCCGGAGTCTAACGTAAAGACTCGAACCTGCGCGCTCTAGAATCTCTGACACTCTGTGGAAGGAAGCGGGCAAGAAATACCGTCACGAATTCCGTCCAGGTCATAAGAGGAAGACCTGCTGCTCTGCACTTCTCGACCGATTCACACCATTTCTGCGCAAGACCTTCCAGGCGAAAGCTAGCGAACTCTACCCACCTCGCATCTGAGCATCTGAGTGAACGATATATCTGGGCCATCCTATCAATAAAAGACTGTAGGTCCTCGGCTGCATCGGTGCCTGTGAAGACCGAAGGCTTCAACCTCATAAATTCTGATAGCGATACTGTAATAACCTCTGTAGCTGTAGGGGCAACTGCCTGCACCGTAGGTACCACCGCGGTCCCCGTAACGGGTGGAACTACCTCTGGTCGCTACGCTCGAAGCGTCTCAACTAACGATCCCATCATCTGGCGCATCTCCTGCATACCGGCCCCTAGCATAGCGATCTTGTCTGTCGAAGGAGGAACAGTCTGCTCTGGTACAACGGGTGTACTGTCCGGGTCTGTCCTCGTCTCAGAAGAATCAACTCTAATCTCGGCTCTCTCGGCTCTCGCGGCTGCTCTCTGCGCCTTCGTAGTCTTTGGCGGCATAATGGCTGAAAAGAAAATAGGATTCGATAAGGATACGGAAATCGAATCACAAGAATGTATATAACCATGAAGTAATCTCAATCAATAAGTCCTAAGGTCACTTAGGCGGAGTACCGTGTCGTGAGTATGCCGTGGAATATACACACGCTATGCCACTCTGCTTCAGCTACCTACTCCATCATACAGGGTCATCCTACACTCCGAAAGGCAAAACCTACTTTCTGATACCAACTTTGTCATGACCCGAAGTTCGACCCGTGACCGGTACTTAACCACGTAACGTCTAAGGCGTAACGCGACTAAATAAGCCGAAACCCAGAAATCAAAACCATTAAAAGTAGTGAGTGTTGAAAACATTTGTTTAAAAACATTTGGAAAACCTTAAGTAGTTTATTAACTTTCTTTAAAGTTCAAGTTATTATCTTAAAAATTTTGGCAGCATTTCCTTTGTAAAAACTAACCCCGAATCGGGTACATGGCAAGATATGAGTAAAATGATACACAATAAGAATAAAAAATCCCAAACGGGAGCAATCACGCCCAACGGCGGAAACAATCACCACAAGAGTAATATACGACGCCGTAGCGAAGAAATGAGCAATAAGTGAAAAACATCACAAATGATAAAAACTGCATAAGTAAAGTCGGCCCACACGAGCTCGACACCAGAGTACAAATAATATACATCATCGTCCTCACACTGGTCTCTAAGTCAATACATAAAATAGTAGATGGAGAGTACTAGATACAAAAGTGTGTTCAAATGGAAAATAACCGGATACCACAAACCCACCTAGCAGCAAACAGCTCACACACCAACTGCAGTGGTATCCGTAGCCAAAAAGATACAAGATAGCAGCCTGCCGCGACTACTCTGATGGGCAACCTGCAAACACTGTGGCACAAGGGGGGTGAGTTGCCAACTTGTGAATAGAAGATAACATATAAGGGTAATCATGAGTATGCACGTACCGCGATACTCTAACATATGCCAGCAGATAACATCTATATACGATGAGCAGGATGTGCAGTAATCATGCATAAGTACTCTATCGGGTAATGAGACTACAAGATGAGATGCATAATAATGAATGCTGAGCATGGAATGAAATAACATCTACACGGAATGTCAACGTGGAAAAATAACCGGTGTCCATCAATGCACCCAAATCCCAATAAAACTCAGGCGCCGTCACCCTCATCGGCCCTCAAATCCTGTAAATCTCTGAGAATCGTGAATGCCCAACATTGGCACTCGAAAATATCATGAAATAATCGTGTCCAGCATCGACATGTAAATCCTCATATATCGGGCTCCATCATTCCGGATCGGCCCACGGGCTCCGTCTGCAGAATCGGCCCTCGGCCCCTGCAGTACGGGTCATCCTGTATCCATCTATCGACTCTGGTCAGTATCCTCCGGATAACCGCCAGGTCCAACCAATCACCGGTAAGTACTAGCCACCCTGCCAGGCCCATCGTCTGCTCCACGAAAAATATTTCTCGCCCCGGGGAAGCATACCGGGTCCACCACGAACCTGCAAACGGATCATCCAACTCCTCAAATCGGGTTTCAAGCACACATCTCAGAACCGAGAAAACGTATCATGAGGAACCGGGTTTTTAAAACAATGCACGCTTCTCGAAATAATACCACGGTTCTCAAATCCAGAAATCACATGAAATCCAAAGCCAATGCGTAAATCCATGCGATGTAATATATGCATCATAAGTCGTACTATGAGTAAAAGGGAGAAACTGCTCTTTAAGTAGATTCAGTTTTTAAAAGGTATCATGCGGTCCCCAGTTTTACCAAAAATCAGCTGATCTAGGTAGGTACAATTGTATATGCGTAAGTATGGATATGTGATCGCACGCCAAAAAGCGTGTCGGATGTTCAAAGTTCTAAAGTTATAACCGCGATCAGGACGGTGTCTCTTTGCAGCTAGCCGGCTGAGCACGGGTCGATCCACAGGGAGATGGTTGTATATCCGTTCTTGTCTTAGACGAGTCAATAAAGAATGAGTATATGTTTGTTCAGTTCTAACCTATGTGTTTTATATGCAAGTATAAAATTGTTAACAAAAAAATACGAAAGTGTAAGCTAAGGAAATCCGCACTCACAAACCTTTGAGCCAAGTCTTGACCAATTGAAGCTAGAGCAATCGGCAACAATGTGGATTAGGGGATTTAAGCACGGTATTCGTGGAATCCGGCTTATTCATCCTTGTCCTTCCGTTCTTATCTCTTGCTTTCGCCTCCAGCCAAACCGAACACAACCGGTCGCGGTTAGGAATCACCGTTACCTTGGTAGGGTAGGGTGCCTAACGGAGCGCTTGCGTATCATTTGGACGGAGTTCAATGGAAAATAACGGGAAAAGGAAATGAGCAAAGAAACGTTAACTTACAATATCGTATTTATTCTTAACAACAATAATTACAACCATTCACAAAACGAACCAAAAAGAGAGAACAAAAAGATAAACAAAGAAAAGAAAAGATTACAAGCAAATAATTAAAGTGCATGGTAATAAATTGCAAGTAATAAAAGACAAGAATGAAAAATGCAAGAAAGAGATAAGCAAGAAAGTAACACTAAGAACCATAGAACTCAAGACAAGCCATGGGATCAATAGCCAACCCTTAAACTTGCAAGCTCAATCAAGAGGTTGCAAGATCAAGAGAAGGGTAAAGAACTCATGTGAAATGAAACACAAAAGAGAGAACAAAATGATACAACCCCTTGAGATCAATGACCAAAGCTTAAACTTGCAAGCTCACTTAAGAGGTTGCATGATCAAGTTATGGTAGAGAGCTCAAGGGGGAAGCTAAGCAAAAAAGAATGATACAAAAACCCTCATCTTCATTTATCATCCACTCAATGCTCTCACTACATTTCCATGGAGGAAAGAATGAAGAAGAAGAAGAAGAAGAAGACTAAAAACTAACAAAAAAGAGGCATGAGAATGAACACCCTTGGCTTGGCTCAGAACTGGGATATTTATATGCAGGGAAATGAAAACCTAGGGCAAGAATCTGGCTCAATATAAAGTTCCCAAACTACCCCTGAAAAACGACACTGCAAGGAGCTAGTACGGCCGCGGAACCGCGGCCTAGACCCCCTATTGGCCGCGGATCAGCGGCCGTATAGGGGAGTTGGGTCCTCTAGTTTTGTGGGGTTCCCTGGTTTCCTTTTTCCTCGTGTTTGCAAACTTTAAACTTCACAAAATCTTCCAGATTATCTTCAGATTTCTTAGTCCAAGATTGCTTTATTTTCTTCACTTTTGACTTCTATCTCCCTCGAGCTCCGCGCACCCATTGATTCTTGTGCAGCCCCCCTCGTGCTCTGTGCTTGTCCGAGACACGAATGACCACTGTCATATGTCTTGTCTCTGGAACTGGTACTCTGCACTGGACGGATACGGATGACCGGAACCCGGCTTTTATCTGCTGTGACAGATGTTCTGATTTTGGCGTAACTGTGGAGATTTTGTCTTGATTTGCAATATTTGAACTGGAAACCTGTAATCTGTAAATATATAACAAACACGGATTAAAAGCACCTACCTATAAACACACGAGCATAAGAATGGTCGGTATAAAATGCAATATTCTGTTATGAACAAATACCCCCAAACTTAACTTTTCCTCGTCCCGAGCAAAACCAATTATTCACAAAAAAAATAAAATCCTAACCGCATTTTCGCAGGGAACGCGATTGCACTGAGCGCGTGCAACAAGCCGTTAAACCTCGAGGTGTCCCTAGTAGAAGAAGTGTTGTCTCCTGAGGGTTTTCAGCGGATTACACCCACAAAATCCCGTCAAGCTAGTGTCATATGTTAACGTCAATTCTACTCCTACAGTTTAGTATTTACGTTAGAAATTCTATCATCCTAAGTTAGAAATATCCAACCCTTATTTTTCACACCTCCTATCTATTTAATCTTGGATCTCCTGAGTTTTCCTTCTAAAGTGCGGCCTCAAATCAGGGATTTTTATCAACTTTACAGAAAACACAAGTCATATTCTTTATTTCTATCTTTTATCCAAACATCGATTGTATACCCCTACGTGTGTGTGTATTTGCACCCCTACACTCAACAATTCAATTCAAGCTATAATACCCTTGCCCTAATACCTAATACTACTTGTTTTCATTAAAGATGGACAGATTTGCTCACACACCTTTCATGCGACTATTAATGCTTCTTGAGGCACTAACGACCGATTACTGAATGTGTGAACTTTAAAGCGTAAATAGCAATTTCCAGGTCTTGACTTTATTCTATTTTTTCTTTTTCTTTTTCTTTTTCTTTTTCTTTTTCTTTTTCAAGACCGGATATATTTTTCAATATGCTCTTTTGGTGTTTAGCTTTAAATACCGTTTTTTCTTTCATATTAGGTTTTCAGGCAAGAGTATTTCTAGGTATCCTCTACTATCCCAAGTTTCAAGGTGCGTGTAAGTGCAGTTTGTAGGGTATATACTTTCTAAATTTGAACTCAAGAAAAGAAACTATTTTTCAGACTTATCCTCCAGTAAAGCTTCAATACTTTCCCTTCATCTTGACTTAACTCAAGAACTGTACTCAAAAAACTGTAAGGACGTATACTTACCAAAGTTAGACAGAATGAGGGTTATTTTAAGGATTTTCAATTCCTAAGTCTAGAATTTAGTTATTTCTAACATATCAACTAAACTTTCAGAAAAAATCTAAGTTACCCTATTAGCTAACTTGACGACAAAGTTTTTATATTTTTTGGAAAATTTTCAATTTTTGTGGGTTTTTAATAAGGTATGCAAATGCAAAATATACAAATGAATGCGAAGGAAGAAAGCTTACCGAGCACACCCCCAAACTTAAACTTGACAGTGCCCTCACTGTCAGGCTACACCAAGAGGGTCAAAATTGTCGGCGTTCCCTAGAAACAAATTATATACAAAACAAAAAGGAAAAAAAAATATATACAAAAAAAGGAGTCCCCCCCAAACTTAAGTAAAACAGTATTTCCACTGTTTAAGCGTTGAAGTTCAGGATTAGGGGGGAAAGAGAATAGTATCAAGCTATACAATGCCTTACAAAGGCCAAAAGTTAACACCAACCATTCAAAAATTCTATCTCTGTAAGATGCGGGTTGGTGAAAGAAGGTGAAAGGGAAAGAAATGGAGAATACGCGAGACCGTATGGAGATAGAAGCGGGATACGGTCTCGGTATATGAGAAGAAGAATGGCGGAAGGGAGAAGGAAATGGAATACGAACTTGAGGGTGGAAATGGAGTGAATAGATTAGCACAATTTGTGATGACTGATGTGTAAGAAGCGTTTGTGCTAACCTATTAACCCATCGAGAAATGGGGTCAAATCCCTCAAGATTCGTGAGAAACCATGGGTACGCCAAACTTGGTAAACCAGACATACGAAATGAAAGTAATGCGGTTTCTTGCATGGTCGGAACGATGGAAAGGATGGAGGGGAGTGATTGAGAAAGGGTATCGGTTAAGGGTTCTGGAGGGTGTACACAGTCAATGACAGGGACATGATGAATTGGAGAATCCGACTCAATAAGCAAAACTGGTTCATCCTCAAAAATATCCTCAAAATTTTCTCCAAAATTCAGCACATCTATGCATTTATCCTTAAAATCCAGACGCATCTGGGGTTCGGGAAAAACATTTAATGACTCGGGATGATGAATTGGAGAGAAAAACTCTGCCAAATTTACAGGTTCATCATCCAAAATATTTCCGGCGTCAATATCCTCAATCGAGTGAAAATCAATATTCTCAGACACCTTAACAAAAGTATGGATATTAATCAATTCAGGTTCTAGAGTGGAGGTGTAGAGGGCAAAAGAATTGGGTGTGGTTTCACTCGAAAAGGACCTTTCACAATCGGGCAAATCAAACACTACAAAGTCACACAGCTCATTATCTGTTCTATCTTTAATCAATGATTCGTTTGGGACACTTGATAGACTTTCAACACAGGAGTTGTGGGATTCAATTTGAAACGGGTAGGTTTGATTTGGAAGGGGGTACAGCTCACTCTCTCTACTCAAATTCTCAATCTGTCCAACCGCCTCATCATACATTGGAAAATTAGGAGCTAGTTGGAAACTAGCTAACGGGTCAGTAGGTTGTATGAGGGTGGCCATGGACGCATTCAAATCCATCATCTATTGGTACGACACTACCCTAAAGTCTTTCAATGACTGTTCCAGACTAGACATGGGTTGGGAAGGAGTTTCAGTAAAAGATTCAAAGTTGTTTGGATACTGAAAACTCCCAAATGGCGGTTCAGAAGCAATGTCTAGGGAAGGTGCAAAAGTCGGGTAGGACTGGTAGGAATTGAATGGCTGGACAGGAACAGGAACAACATTTGGATAAGAAGGTGAATGGAATTGTTGATCCTAAGAATCTGTAGTGGTGAAAGGAGTGAAAGATCGGCTACAGGATTGTTCAATATGTTCAGAGATGGACAAAGGACGACTTGCAAAAGGGGTATCAACATAAGAGGGTGGGGGAAGTTGAAAAGGTTGATACAAAGTGGATTGCGGAGGGCAAGTGTTTGTCCTAGACGCGTCTATCCGATCTTTCAAAGAGATTTTGGGCATGGAGTGATCTTTCGACGTTCGGCCAAAGCAAGAACCGTAAGAAGTAATGTCTGGTTGTGGGTACCAAAGTTCGGCAAGAGTTTTGCGAGGTGGGGTACCCATGATATGAAGAGAGAAAGAAAGAAAGGCAGAAAAAAGGAGGGGAAAAAGAATGTGATTTTTTTATTTTTTATTTATTTTTAGTTAGATATTAACAAAAGAAAGAAATATACACACAAAAAGAATCTGGACAAAATCAATCACGACACAAAAATACCACACACCTAATCGTTCTAGGGTTCACCTAGGTCAACTAGACCTGCTCCAGAACTTGATTGTCGAAGTAAAACTGTGTCGAGAAACGGGCTCAAGATACACTGATCACGAGGCCAGGTAAGTGCAGAGATAAGGGGAGGCTTTCCAACGCTTTCGCGAAGTTCCTTAATTAAATAACCCTTTCTCTTTTGGCGGTTTCGCCGTTAACACTTTCCTAGACACCCCGTAAACAATATACCGTTAAGCGAGATTCTAAACACAGTTAACTTCTCCTAGTGAGCGTGAATTCCTTAAGGCTTAAAGTCTGGTTTCTTTTAAAGTTTGTGCGGGTAAATGTTATGCTCAAGTTCGTGATTTGTGGGCCACGGAAAAGGTGATGAAATCCTTTACCGTATGTTGTGGGGTTCGCTTGCCCTTAAGTCCGTATTAATGTATGCAATGCGCAATTCAATAAAAATTCTATAAAGAATCAAACAATCGTTTTTTAGTTTAAGCACGGCACTGCAACAAATACGGGTTAGTCAATTTTTAGTGTTTGCTAGCGAACTTGCAAAGAATCCTGCAAAGAATAGTATATTGGATGCGTCGGATTTGAGAAGAAGGTGTTAGTAAAGTACGTACCGTTAAGATTTTGGGTTAGGAAACCCCCGTTGAATCAAATCCGGTAAGCTTGAAAAGTTCGCTTGCGCGGGTCAAACTTCCCGGATCTTTGGCACTGTACTTCGTAATCATCTTAACCTTAAACGTACACTTTCCTCCCCACAATCGCAGTTTGTAAATCCGCAAAAATCTGCACTCTTGCCCACAAAAATGATCAAAAATAACAAAAAGATTTTTTTTTATTTATAAATATATACAAAAAGAATATTAACCCGAATAACAAGAAAGAAAATACGCTACCGTCTCCCCGGCAACGGCGCCATTTGATCGCACGCCAAAAAGCGTGTCGGATGTTCAAAGTTCTAAAGTTATAACCGCGATCAGGACGGTGTCGCTTTGCAGCTAGCCGGCTGAGCTCGGGTCGATCCACAGGGAGATGGTTGTATGTCCGTTCTTGTCTTAGACGAGTCAATAAAGAATGAGTATATGTTTGTTCAGTTCTAACCTATGTGTTTTATATGCAAGTATAAAGTTGTTAAGAAAAAGATACGAAAGTGTAAGCTAAGGAAATCCGCACTCACAAACCTTTGAGCCGAGTCTTGACCAATTGAAGCTAGAGCAATCGGCAACAACGTGGATTAGGGGATTTAAGCACGGTATTCATGGAATCCGGCTTATTCACCCTTGTCCTTCCGTTCTTATCTCTTTCTTTCGCCTCCGGCTAAACCGAACGCAACCGGTCGCGGTTAGGAATCACCGTTACCTTGGTAGGATAGGGAGCCTAACGGAGCGCTTGCGTATCGTTTGGGCGGAGTTCAATGGAAAATAACGGGAAAAGGAAATGAGCAAAGAAACGTTAACTTACAATATCGTATTTATTCTTAACAACAATAATTACAACCATTCACAAAACGAACCAAAAAGAGAGAACAAAAAGATAAACAAAGAAAAGAAAAGATTACAAGCAAGTAATTAAAGTGCATGGTAATAAATTGCAAGTAATAAAAGACAAGAATGAAAAATGCAAGAAAGAGATAAGCAAGAAAGTAACACTAAGACCCATAAAACTCAAGACAAGCCATGGGATCAATAACCAACCCTTAAACTTGCAAGCTCAATCTAGAGGTTGCAAGATCAAGAGAAGGGTAAAGAACTCATATGAAATGAAACACAAAAGAGAGAACAAAATGATACAACCCCTTGAGATCAATGACCAAAGCTTAAACTTGCAAGCTCACTTAAGAGGTTGCAAGATCAAGTTAAGGTAGAGAGCTCAAGGGGGAAGCTAAGCAAAAAAGAATGATACAAAAACCCTCATCTTCATTTATCATCCACTCAATACTCTCACTACATTTCCATGGAGGAAAGAATGAAGAAGAAGAAGAAGAAGAAGACTAAAAACTAACAAAAAAGAGGCATGAGAATGAACACCCTTGGCTTGGCTCAGAACTGGGGTATTTATAGGCAGGGAAATGAAAACCTAGGGCAAGAATCTGGCTCAATATAAAGTTCCCAAACTACCCCTGAAAAACGACACTGCAAGGAGCTAGTACGGCCGCGGAACCGCGGCCTAGACCCCCTATTGGCCGCGGATCAGCGGCCGTATAGGGGAGTTGGGTCCTCTAGTTTTGTGGGGTTCCCTGGTTCCCTTTTTCCTCGTATTTGCAAACTTTAAACTTCACAAAATCTTTCAGATTATCTTCAGATTTCTTAGTCCAAGATTGCTTTATTTTCTTCACTTTTGACTTCTATCTCCCTCGAGCTCCGTGCACCCATTGATTCTTGTGCAGCCCCCCTCGTGCTCTGTGCTTGTCCGAGACACGAATAACCACTGTCATATGTCTTGTCTTTGGAACTGGTACTCGGTACTGGACGGATACAGATGACCGGAACCCGGCTTTTATCTGCTGTGACAGATGTTCTGATTTTGGCGTAACTGTGGAGATTTTGTCTTGATTTGCAATATTTGGACTGGAAACCTGTAATCTGTAAATATGTAACAAACACGGATTAAAAGCACCTACCTATAAACACACGAGTATAAGAATGGGCGGTATAAAATGCAATATTCTGTTATGAACAATATGCAAATGAGTATGTGCATAAGTAACATAATCATGTCGAATCAGATATGAGGTGAGCTACAATATATTGTTTATGGCAATTCTATAGTGTGAGTGTCATGACAATTACTAACGGTGTGTGTGTAACATGCAGATTAGTGCTCGTGCAACATGAACCGTTAGTAACAGTGCGGTGTGTTATTAATTCTAAGTATATATATATATATATATATATATATATAGCAGGGAATACAGTATGTAACCAATAGTATCCATGCACAACCAATGTATATGAATGCAAATATGCAGTTACTATAGCCTATCAAGCCCTGACGCATAACGCCATACGGGCGATTTCCCCGTAGATGTTAAATCTACTCATCGTGGTCTCGTGCTAAGTGTAGCAACGACTTGCTTCCCCTTCTTCGCGGCGTCCGTCGTACTCGCCTGCGAACCTAGAATTACACAAAGAATACGCATAAGCTAAAATCCTATAAAACGTGATATCGAAACCAAACGTGAAACTCGCGCCGCGAACTAAACGCGTGTGTGTCCAATACGCTAAAACGTGTGATAACGCGCCAGAAGCTACCCCGACGCGTCGCGATACGCAGGAAATCACCAAACCCAGACACGTATCACACGTGTCGCGAAAGTTAAAAGTATAGGAAATAGGGTAATTGGTTCCAGATTTTTATATAAGCATAAATTTAAAAAGTTGCATATACCATAGGACTTAAAAATGTAGCAGACACCAACTCAATAAACCCCGACACCCAGGTCCCCCATCTGGCCACAATTTGCGGCCAGAATGAATATTCTGGCAGCCATCCTAGGGAATTGGGCTCCCGTGCTTCGTGTGTGTTCTCTAAATCTAGTGTACATGCTCCAGTAAATGCAATTTTTTCCTGAAGCAATCGGGTTACAAGCAGATCACAACAGAGCATAAAACTTAGTTAAAAAGCTAATTTAACACTAAACCAAAACATTATGGTGTTTTGGTGAAACCTGAAACAAATTCAAGGTTAAAACAACATTAGCAACACTTAATTAAGATAACCAAGCCATAAAAATTCTAACTTATCATAAACTTCACTTAATTCCCCTCATTAGCACTAAAACGCACAAAAATACGATTTTTAGCTAAATAAACTACAAGTTAAGAACTAAAGTTCTAAGGGTGAGTTTAATACCTCCAAAAGACGTTAGGGAAACCTAACTTCCAGCCCTTGCCTTCAAAGGCACTGATTTGCCACCAAAATCCTCGAGCCATTTTTCCAAAGGTTTTTTTGAAGGAAAGTGAGCTTTTTGTGTAGGGTTTGTGTTTGGATCAAAAGAGAAGCAAAGAAGAAGAAAAAGATGATGATGTTACTGCTGCTGCTGCTACCTTTGCTGGAGATGCAGAAATGGGAGGGAGAGAGGGGAAAATGAGTGAGATAATGGTCAAAAGTCAAGCCCCAACTTCACCTAACCCAACCCATACCTCTCATTCTTCATTTCATTTTAAATTTAAAGGGTTTGACTTGGTTTTATGTGTGGATATATGAACCATGCAAGAAAGAAAAGGAAAATGGCTACACTTAACCTATGTTACAACAATGTGACAAGTGTGCACGCTACTTACACTAATCCTTGCTTAGGAAAAGTAATTAAGGAAAATTTCCAATTAAGATGAACACAAGCTAAATTATAATTAATAAAACCCATTTATATATAAAAACACTTCTCACCAAAATTATAACTAGTTTTATTCTAGTTTAAAAGGGAAATTAAAATTTACGGGTTTTTATGAAAAACACGCATCATTACTAACTAACGCAAAATTAACCTAAACGAATTTCAAAGCGTTACAGGTAGAAACCAAGAATTCAATAGTCCCCGACGAACCTCGACCTCTCCGCGGATCTAGTAAGGTTCCTCATCCGCCTGAGAGATACTACGGATTTCTCAATGACAGTGAGAGCGAGGATTGCATCATGGAAAATGATGACCCTACTAGTTTCGAGCAGGCCATCACGAGTGGGGACACTGTAAAATGACTGGATGCTATGCGATCTAAGATGGAATCCATATACATCAACAAATTATGGACTTTGGTAGTTGCACCTGAAGGGGTAAAACCCATCGGGAGCAAGTGGATCTTGAGAAGATTCATGGTGTAGATGGAAAAGTTGAGACTTTCAAAGCTAGAATTGTTGCAAAAGTTTTTTGTCAACGACCAGGTGTCGATTATGAAGAAACCTTTTCTCCAGTGGCTATGCTTAAGTCCATCTCGATCCTACGTGGCATTACTTCATACCACGACTATGAAATCTGGCAGATCGACATCAAGAGCGCTTTTCTAAATAGTGATTTAGAAGAGAGCGTGTGCATGACACTGCCAGAGGGCTTCGTAGACAGTGGGAGCAGCGGAAAGGTATGCAAGTTGCTTAAATCAATTTACGGATTAAAGCAGGTATCGCGGAGTTGGAACATCTTTTTTGATGTGGCAGTCAAAGAGTTTGACTTCATCAAAAAAGTAGATAAACCTTGTATATACAAGAAAGTTGTAGAGAGTAAGGTTGTCTTTCTCATAGTGTACGTGGATGACATACTCTTGATAGGAAATGGTGTTCATATGCTGCACTCGGTCAAGCTCTTCTTATCACAAAGATTCTCCATGAAGGATTTAGGTGATGCCTCCTACATCCTGGGGATTAAGATCTAAATGGATGTTAGGATTGTCCCAATCCAAGTACATTGAAACCATACTAAAGAGGTTTAGTATAGAAGATTCCAAGCGTGGAAATTTACCCACGATCTCAGGAATCACTCTTTCCAAAGAGATGTCCCCCAAGATTGATTTGGAGAGAGCTCACATGCAAGGGATACCCTATATTTCGACAGTCGGGTATATCATATATGTGTTCAAAACTCACGGTCTTGTGCTGTTGAAGGCTTTTGTCAAATTAGGATATGTCGGTTTTTTTAATGAAAATAGTGCATGACGTGAGTCTCGAGTTCTAAAAAATACCGCAAGTGCACGGCGCGTTGATGCAAGTACGGGTCGAACCACAAGGAGTGGATATCATGACATCATTTTGAGTTATGAAACAATGGGTTGGAAATGGATTTTTGTCATGTTTTTACAACAATTAAATGAAGAAAGGTTTAGGGTTGTTTAGAGAAAACTTAGGCTAAGGTTTGGTATGGTTGCAATACGACTTTTACCCCCAACTCTCCATCTTGATTCAAGGATCATTTTAGAATGAAATGAATATGGAATTAGTTAAATGAAGTTAGAAAGCATAGAACATATGCTTGTATGCTATATGTCCTATCTATCTAGTTTGCAACACTTAACTTAATTTCGTATTCCTTTCAACTTCAAAGCATAATATAGCAACAATAAAATGGAAAGAAGGAATAAGATATATGTTAAAGGTTTATTTGCAACCATTCAAAACAATATATCTTATCAAACAAAACATAATAAAATTGCATAATTAAGAAAAGAAGTGCAAAATGCAAGCATCAAAAAGGGAGGGGTTGGAAGAAAAGCCATTTACCTACCTCACCATAGCCCAAGAACAAACTACTCACACATCATAAATTGAAATAACAATAAAGAAGAAAATGCAAAATGAGAAGAGATACAAGAATCAACTTGATATAAATGAAGCCTTTATTGCAATGGTTCCAAGTACAAACAAGTGAATTCAAATACCAAAATCTAATCTTGCAAGCTCAAGAAAAGAAGTTGCAAGACTAGAGGAAGGCAAGGAATTCACACTAAGGGGTTACAAGATCACTAGTTACAATTTTTACAAACTTCTCGCTCACAAAAAGTAGTCCCTCTAACTTGCCCAAAGGCCTGGTATTTATAGGCTCAAAACAAAATTAAACAAATAATAAAAACGAGATGATGTGACTGCAAGGGGGGACAAAAGAAATATGGGGACAATTGGACAATGTGGGGACGGCGAGACCGGACTTATTGAGCATGTCGCCGGCCCAAATCCGAGCAACTTGGCTCGTTTTGGTACTGTGGTCTTGTGTTCACTCTACAAGTCCACTGATGCTGCTTGATTTGCCTATATGAACCTGGTTTGCACTCTGGGATTTGGAGGGAAAACTTGGTGCTTTATATCACATCACACCTTTTAGTATTTAATGCACATCACCCTCACTTGTGCTCATTTTGTGCCAAGGCAGCCCCCCATCATGGTCTAGTGCACATGCATTGTGTAGGACCAAAAATTGTGTATGCAATATTGTTTACACAAGATCTCATTGGATATCGATCAGTTTTCTGTTCCATTTGCAGTGTCAGCTCCCAAATGTTATATCCGTGATTTTGAGTTTGTTTCCAGTCTTTTTTCATGAACACCTGTAATCTGTAATTACTGAGAAGACACTGGATAATAGTACTGATATATACAAAATAGATAACGAATGGGTTGTATCAAAATGCTGTTTTCTGTGATGAACAAATACCCCCAAACTTATCTTTTGCTTGTCCTGAGAAAAAAAAAATTCCAAGCCTCATTTTCATAGGGAACGCGATTGCACTGAGCATGTGCAATAATCCGTTAAACCTCTAGGTGTCCCTAATAGGAGGAGTGTTGTCTCATGAAGGTTTTCAGTGGATACTACCTACAAAATCCTGTCAAGCTAGTTTCGTAAGTTAACATTGACTTTTACTCCTATGGTTTAGTATCTAAATCAGAAATTCTATTATCCTAAATTAGAAATTTTCAACCCTTATGTTTCGCGCCTCCTATTTATTTAATCTCAGATCCTATATGTTTTGAAAGTTTAGGAAAGATCTCGGTTTCTCTTAAGTTGTCCTTCTAAAGCGCAGTCTCCAATCCGGAATTTTTATCAACTTTATGGAAAATATAAGTCTTCTTTATGCCTTTCTTTCTTCCAAACATCGATCGTATACCCCTACGTGTGTGTAAATTTTTCACCCCTACACTCAAGAATTCAATTCAAGCTATAGTACCCTTGCCTTAATACCTAATACTACTTCTTTTCATTTATGATGGACGGATTTGCTCATATACCTTTCATGCGACTATTAATGCTTCTTGAGGCACTAACAGCCGATTACTGAATGTGTGGGCATAAAGCGTAAATAGTAGTTTCCAGGTCTTGACTTTATTTTATTATATATTTTTTTTCAAAACCAGATATATTTTTCAATGATGTTTTTTGGTGGTTAGCTTAAAATACAGTTTTTTCTTTCATATTAGGTTTTCAGGAAAGAGTATTTCTAGGTATGCTCTACTATCCTAAGTTTCAAGGTGCGTGTATGTGCATTTTTTAGGATATATATTTTCTGAATTTAGACTCAAGAATAGGAACTATTTTTCAGACTTATCCTTCAATAAAGTTTTTCATACTTTTCCTTCATCTTGACTTAACTCAAGAATTAAACGAAAAATTACCTACTTCTAAAAAAACTGCAAGGATGTATATTTACCAAGGTTAAATAGAAGGAGAGTTATTTTTAGGGTTTTCAACTTCAAGGCCTAGGATTTAGTTATTCTTAAAGTATCAACTAAAGTTTCGGAAAAAATCTAAGTTATCCTACTAGCTAGTTTGACGACAAAGTTTTTATATTTTTGAAATTTTCCAATTTTTGTGTGTTTTTAATAAGTGTGCAAATGCAAAAAATATACACATGAATGTGAAGGTAGAAGGTAGAAAACTTACCGAACAAAAATATAACCCCAAACTTAAACTTGGCAGTGTCCTCATTATCATGCTATATAACAAGAGCCAAAATAGTTAAGGGGTAAAAGTAATAAACAATGATTACAAAAAGAAAAAAGCCAAAACGTATATACATGTTTTAGGGGAAATGATCCAATCAAGATAATATGGCTCATGTAAAAACATGAGCTCCCATGTTTCCGCAGGTAATTCTAAGAATGGCTTCAGACGCTAGCCATTGACCCTGAAAGTATTACCCGAGTGCTGATCTTCAATATTGACTGCATCGTGCGGAAAGACGGTGCGCACAATAAACGGACCTGTCCAACGTGACTTCAATTCCCAGGGAATAGATGAAACCTGGAGTCGTAAAATCAATACCCCAGACGTCAAAAATTTCTACAATCAGAATGGATTGTAGGGGCATCTAATTCCGTTTTCCAATTTTTCCCATATGTTGGCAGCGGCTACAGGGTTTGCAATATTCGAAAGCTTCATTAAAAAGCGTCGGCCAGTAGAAGCTGCTTTGCAAAACCTTTTCGGCCGTCTTTCTGGGTCCAAAATGGCCCCCACAAGCTTGATCATGATAGAAGGATAGAACACTTCTCATTTCATAGTTAGAGATGCACTTTCTAATAATCTGATTAGGACAGTACTTGAACAGGTATAGTTCATCCCAATAAAAGAATTGACTTGGGAGAGAAATTTTGACTTGTCCTAATTAGACCAAAAGGAAGGTGTTTCTCTGGTGACAAGAAAGTTGACAATATCAGTGAACCAGGGTTCGACTGATATAGAGAGAAGTTGTTTGTCAGGGAACTGCTAGTTGATTGGAATTTCCTCAGTTGGTGCATTTGTTAAGCGAGACAAATGATCGGCAACAACATTATCGGTTCCCTTCTTATCTTTGATTGTCAAGTCAAATTCTTAAAGAAGGAGAATCCAACGTATCAATCCTGCTTTGGCATCCTTTTTTGCAAAGAAGTGCCTAAGTGCAGAATGATCAGTGTAAATCGTGACATGGGTTCTGATCAAGTAAGGACGAAATTTTTCAAGTGCGTACACAACAACTAAGAATTATTTTTTAGTGGTGGTGTAATTCAGCTGTGCGTCATTCAACGTCCTGCTCGCATAATGGATAACATGCGGCTTCTTTTCAAATCGATGTCTTAAGATAGCACCTATCGCAAAGTCAGAAGCATCGCACATTAGCTCGAAATGTTCATTCCAGTCTGGTGCACTTAAAATCGGAGCGGAAGTGAGATCCGATTTCAGAAGCTTGAACACGTGAAGGAACTCAGAATTGAAGTCAAAGAGAGTATCTTTAGCCAGCAAGGAAGTTAAGGGTCTAGACAGTTTGCTAAAATCCTTGATGAAACGCCTGTAAAATCCGGTGTGGCCTAAGAATGCCCTGATGTCACGGACATTCCGTGGAGGTGGGAAGCTTGAAATGACGTCGATCTTTGCCTTATTGACTTCAATGGCATTTTCAGAAATGATATGGCCTAACACAATGCCATGTTTGACCATGAAATAACACTTCTTCCAATTGAATGTGAGGTGTTTTTCCTCGCATCGTAACATGACTAGTTCAAGATGCCTCAAACACTCAGAAAATGAATCTCCAAAGACGGAGAAATCATTCATAAATACTTCCAAGAATCGCTCTACCATGTCAGAAAAGATGCTCATCATGCATGGCTGAAATGTTGCAGGTGCATTACACAGCCCAAAGGGCATGCGACGGTAGGCGAATGTGCCAAAAGGACAAGTGAAAATTGTTTTGTCCTGACCCTCCGGATCGATCGGGATTTGATTGTAGCCGGAATACCCATCTAAGAAACAATAGTAGGCATGTCCGGCT
Source organism: Agapanthus africanus (assembly GCA_030015575.1). Taxonomy (NCBI): domain Eukaryota; kingdom Viridiplantae; phylum Streptophyta; class Magnoliopsida; order Asparagales; family Amaryllidaceae; genus Agapanthus; species Agapanthus africanus. The sequence goes on along the minus strand of CM057337.1, from coordinate 563,795,707 downwards.
AGGCATTCAAGCATTTGATCAATGAAGGGCAGCGGGAAATGATCCTTGCGAGTGGCTGCATTGAGCTTTCTGTAATCAATACAGACTCTCCACCTCGTTTGTGTGCAGGTTGGGACTAGTTCGTTTACTTCATTCGTGATTACAGTGATACCCGATTTTTTTGGCACAACGTGAATGGGGCTTACCCACTTACTATCAGAGATGGGATAGATGATCCCATTGTCAAGACATTTCAGCATTTGATTCCTCACCGCTTCTTTCATTACCGGGTTAAGCCGGCGTTGAGAATCCTTGAAGGGTTTGGAATCATCAGTCATATGGATTCGGTGCTGACAGATAGCAGGGCTGATTCTTTTGATATCAGCCATTAACCACCCAATTGCTTCCATGTTCTTTCTCAGAACGTTCATGAGGGCCAACTCTTGCTCAGGCGCAAGGTCGGTTGGGATTATAACTGGAAGCGTTTCATTATTTCCCAAGTACGCATATTTGAGGTGGTCAGGAAGAACATTGAGGTTGAGTTTTGGTGGCTCCTCCACAGATGGGCGCACTTCAGGGGCCGGTTCGTTACAAAGTGGTTCAAATTGGGGCTCCCAGTGTGCGTAGGAAGCCTGTTCAGGACTTAGCTTCTCAAGGAAAAGAAACTCCTCAGAAAACAGTTCTTCAAACGTTTCTTCAAGACACTCATTCTTGAATTCAAATGTCCCCTCCTCAGACATATCGTATACAGCGTTGACTTCAAATGTGTCATCGTGTTTGTCGCTCGCTTGGTTTCCTAGCGTGAAGATGTTGAGGTCAACTGTCATGTTTCCAAATGAGAGTTTCATGGATCCATTACGATAATTGATCAACGCGTTGGATGTGGCTAGGAAAGGCCACCCCAGTATGACTGGAATTTGACCGCTGGGATTGGTGACGGGCTCAGTCTCCAACATAATGAAATCTACGGGAAATATGAATTCCCCGACCTTGATTAGAACATCATCGATTTCTCCCCTCGGTACCTTTGTTGATCGATCTGCCAGTTGCAGAGTCACTCTGGTCGGCTTGAGTTCTCCCAATCCCAGTTGTTTGTAAACTGAGTATGGGAGAAGGTTCACACTTTCCCCTAAGTCTAACAAGACACGATTGATTTGCTTGTCCCCGATAGTGCAAGAAATAGTAGGACAGCCAGGGTCCTTATATTTTACCAGAATGGATTTGGACAAGACATCGCTTAGAGTGGTGGCCAAGAAGACTGTTTTGGGCACATTCGTGCGTCGTTTTTGCGTGCACAAATCCTTCAAGAATTTTGCATACGCCGGAACTTGTTGGACCACGTCCAACAACGGAATGTTAACCTCACAGCGTTTGAAAACCTCTAACACCTTTTCCATACTTGCAGAAGGCTTCTTTGATTTCAACCTATTAGGATAGGGAGCCTTAGGCCTAAACACGAAGTTTGGAGAAGTTGCAGATGGAACAGGTGCAGAAGGCGGGAGTGTTCTTGCTGGATCATCAGGGTGGACTTGCGGCGAATTCTCAAGCTGCTTTGAAGGATGTGCAGCAGACGACGACGAAGAAGAGGAAGAAGAAGAAGAAGGTAATGAAGATGACGACGGATCACAATGAGGAACAGAAGATGAGATACGTGCTAGTAAACTGACAACCGCACGTTTGGATAAGTCATTAGGGTTGACAACCTTGTTGTCAATCGTACGTCCTGTTATGAGGACGGTGACGATGTTCGCATTCTCAATATTGTTCTGCTAAACAATATAAGCGTTGTTGTTTCTCTGCTCTCTTGGATTTGTCACGGGTTGAGAGGGAAATATTCCCTTTTCACGTTCATTAACTGCAGCAGCTAGTTGACTGATTTGGATTTCTAGTCTGCCTATCGCTTGAGTGTTAGCTCTATGCAACTGACTAGAAGTTTGCATAAAAGTAGCCAGACTAGACGAAGTCTGTGCAGAAATTTTAATCAAAGCTTCTAACCCTTTTTCAATGGATGACACCCTCTTGTCGTCTTGGGAGAACCCAGGGGGTGTAAATGTTGGGTTGGGCTGATTCAGCTGTTGGGGCTGGTTGTTGGAGTATCCTAATTTCTGGTTTTGAAAATTTGAATTTTGAAATTGTTGAAAAGGCGGGTTTGAATTGTTGTTTTGAAAAGGTGCTTGATTCCAAGCAAAATTAGGATGATTCTTCCAACCAGGGTTGTAAGTCTGTGCGAAGGGATCGTTCCTAGGACGCTGGTTTTGATACAGCGCATTAATGTTTTCAGGTCCCTGGGACCCAACAAGAAATGGACATTCTTCCGTTATGTGGCTAGGATGCTGACAGTTAGCACACAAGGTTTGAGAAATTTGATTGACCGGTAGCGGTGAATTTTTTCCCTCTAAAGCTTCCATTCGCCGTACAAGGGCGGTGATTTTTGCTTCGGTAGCTATAGAGGTGTCAACTATATGTGCACCGCTCCTAGTCATAGATGTTTTCTCACTCACACTCTCCCACTGAATGGTCTTGTCAACCAATTCTTCCAAAAAGTTCTATGTGTCCTTAGCACCATAGCTCAGAAATTTGCATTGACACATGAACTCTAACATCATGCGCGAACTGGAGTCTAAACCTTCATAGACAATCTGACACAACCTCCACTGTTCTAACCCGTGATGGGGACATTTGATTAAGATGTCTTTGAATCTTTCTAAGGTTTTTAAAAAAAAATTCACCCTCTTTTTGTTTGAAATTGTGGATTTCATTCCGAATTCGCACGATTTTGTGAATAGGGTAAAATTTCTTTAAAAAAACTTTCACAAAATCGTCCCATGTCGTGAATAATCAAGCTGTCAAACTGTTTAACCAACTTTTCGCATTGTCCTTAAGCGCAAAAGGAATGAATTTGAGCTTAACGACATCCTCATCCACTCCGTGAATTTTCATCATAGCACACACTCTTTCAAATTTACTGATTAGAAGGTAAGCATCCTCGGACTCGAGTCCGTGGAATTTTGGGAGTAGTGGTATGAATTGCGGCTTGATTTCATAGTTGTTTGCCGCATTGGTGGGCAATACTATGCATGAAGGTAGGGATGAATGGTGTGGGTAGCATCTGTCCTGTAACGCCGCCTCCTGTTGTTCCACGATCATTTGTTCCGTCATTGTCGGTGGTGTACGAGAAGAATGTGAGGGTGAAAAAGGTGTAGGATCGGACGAATCAGATAAAGCAGAAGGTAAGAAAGTCTCGGAAGGTTGCGAGGAATCAGAAAATGTAGAAGAGTCAGAAAATATAGTCACAAACCGGACCAATCGAGATTGTGAATCTCTAGTCCAAGCTGACATGCACTATCCAGAAGTGGTAGGGAAAGACCGAGGAAATGAAGGAAAAAGGTGTTGTTTAACCAAAATATTCACAACAACAAAAATCACACAAAAAAGTGTAACAAGAACACAAACAAGACACATTGCACACACCTAAACGGTCTAGAGTTACCTAGGTCAACTAGACTTGCTCAAAAAAACTTGCTTTGTGAAGTAAAAATGAACCGCGAAACGGGCCCAAGATAGACTGATCGAGAAGCCAGGTAAGTGCAAAGAAGAAAGGAGGTTGTCCCTCGCTTTTGCGAGGTTTCTTAATTAGAATAACCTTCTCTCTTTCGGTAGTTGCGCCTTTCACACTTTCCTAGACACTTCTTGAACAATGTACCGATGGGCGGTATTCGAAATACACTTAACTTTCTCTATTGAGCGCGAAGTCTTTAGTGGCCGAAAGTCTAATTTCTTTTAATGTTAATGGGGGTGTGAAACAAATGCTCGTTCTTTGTGGTTTGTGGGCCACGGAGAAGGGTGATGAAATCCCTTACCGTATCTTATTGGGGTTCTTTTGCCCTTAAGTCTGTATTAAAGTTATGCAATGCGCAATTCAATGAAAATTTGTTCAACACATCAAGCAATCATTTTTTATGTTAAAAAGCAGCGCTGCAACAAATACGGGTTAGTTCCTTTGGCATTGGCAATGTACTTGCAAAGAATCCTGCAAAGATAGAGTAGTGGACGTGTCGGATTTGAGAAGAAGGTGTTTTACGGAATACGTACCGATGGATTTTTGGATTAAGAAACCCCCGTTTGACTTGAATCCGTTCGGCTTGAAAGGTTCGCTTGCGTGGGTCAATCTACCCAAATCTTTGGCACTGTATCCTGTTATCACCTTAGCTTTGAGCACACCCTTTTCTTCGCACAATCGCTATTCGCAAATTTCTCGTATTTGAAAATGTCGTAAAAAAATGGCGATTTAGTACAAAAAGCGATATATGTGGCCAAATCCCTGCACACTAAAAATAATAGAAATCAAACAATACAATTGAGATAATAATTGAGCAATAGAGAACAGGAGAAAATTTGGAAGCGCTAGGAATTGTTTGGGCCGGCGGCGCCGGATATTCCTTTAATGTCACCGGTCCAATCAATAAGATGGGGCTCCAATTTCCTTCTGTGGTCTCCGATTTTAGTATTTTCTCACTTATATTGTTTGATTTTTCTAAATAGTTTCATGGTGTTAACAGGTCCAAAGAACAGAGAGCACAATGTCAAAAAAAATTGATTTTTATGTTTTGGTTTTAAAGGTATATACAAAAATAACTCAAAATGGATTAGTGATATTGCCACTCCCCGGCAACGGCGCCAAAAACTTGTTCAAAACTCACGGTGTTGTGCTGTTGAAATCTTTTGTCAAATTAGGATATGTCAGTTTTGTTAATGAAAATAGTACACGGCGTGAGTCTTAAGTTCTAAAAAATACCGCAAGTGCACGGTGCGTTAATGCAAGCCGGCAAGTACGGGTCGAACCACAGGGATTGGATATCACGACATCATTTTGAGTTATGAAACAATGGGTTAGAAATGGATTTTTGTCACGTTTTAACAACAATTAAATGAAGAAAGGTTTAGGGATGTTTAGAAAACTTAGGCTAAAGTTTGGTATGGTTGCGATACGGCTTTTACCCCCAACTCTCCGTCTTGATTCAAGGATCATTTTAGAATGAAATGAATACGGAATTAGTTAAATGAAGTTAGCAAGTATAGAACATATGCTTGTATGCTATATGTCCTATTTAGCTAATTTGCAACACTTAACTTAATTTTGTATTCCTTTCAATTTCAAAGCATAACATAGCAACAATAAAATGTAAAGAAGGAATAAGATATATGTTAAAGGTTTATTTGCAACCATTCAAAACAATATATCTTATCAAACAAAACATAATAAAATTGCATAATTAAGAAAAGAAGTGCAAAATGCAAGAATCAAAAAGGGAGGGGTTAGAAGAAAAGCCATTTCACAACCTAGCTCACCATAGCCCAAGAACAAACTACTCACACATCATAAATTGAAATAACAATAAAGAAGAAAATGCAAAATGAGAAGAGATACAAGAATCAACTTGATATAAATGAAGCCTTTATTGCAATGGTTCCAAGTACAAACAAGTGAATTCAAATACCAAAATCTAATCTTGCAAGCTCAAGAAAAGAAGTTGCAAGACTAGAGGAAGGTAAGGAATTCACACTAAAGGGTTACAAGTTCACTAGTTACAATTTTTACAAACTTCTCTCTCACAAAAAGTAGTCCCTCTAACTTGCCCAAAGGCCTGGTATTTATAGGCTCAAAACAAAATTAAACAAATAATAAAAACGAGATGATATGACTGCAAGGGGGGACAAAAGAAATATAAGGACAATTGGACAATGTGGGGCCGGCGAGACCGGACTTATTGAGCATGTCGCCGGCCCAAATCTGAGCAACTTGGCTCGTTTTGGTACTGTGGTCTTGTGTTCACTCTACAAGTCCACTGGTGCTGCTTGATTTGCCTATATGAACCTGGTTTGCACTCTGGGATTTGGAGGGAAAACTTGGTGCTTTATATCGCATCGCACCTTTTAGCATTTAATGTACATCACCCTCATTTGCGCTCATTTTGTGCCAAGGCAGCCCCCCATCATGGTCTAGTGCACATGCATTGTGTAGGACCAAAAATTGTATATGCAATATCGTTTACACAAGATCTCATTGGATATCGATCGATTTTCTGTTCCGTTTGCAGTGTCAGCTCCCAAACATTATATCTGTGATTTTGAGTGTGTTTCCAGTCTTTTATCATGAACACCTGTAATCTGTAATTACTGAGCAAGCACTGATTAATAGTACCGATATATACAAAATAGATAACGAATGAGTGGTATTAAAATGCAGTTTTCTGTAATGAATGGTATGCGATGTTATGTACCCGACCGGATGTAGCGTACGCACTTAGTGTTGTAAGCAGGTATCAATCAGATCCTGGGAAGAATCACTGGACAGCTGTGAAGAACATTCTTAAGTACTTGCGACGAACTAAAGATATGTTCTTGGTGTATAGTAACAGTGAACTCCAAATGGATTCCTTTACCGATTCGAGCTTCCAGAGTGATAAGGTCGACTGTAAGACAGTCGCAGGTTTTGTATTTACCTACAGTGGAGGGACGGTATGTTGGAAGAGTTCCAAACTAGATACCGTGGCAGACTCAACGATAAAGGGTGAATACATCGCTACCGACCATGCTACCAAAGAGGTCGTCTGGATAAAGATGTTCATGAGATGAACTTGGTTTCTACCATTGTGGTGACAATGGAGTTGGCCTAAGAACCCCGGTCCCATCAGTGATCCGGACATATTCTTGGGCAGTATCACTTGATCAGAGAGATGTTTGATCTCCAGGAGATCGAGGTCAGGAGAGTTGAGACGAATAATGACACGGTAGATCCACTCACCTAGCCTAAAACCCCATATACAGTTTGAGATTTTTTGGGATGTTGGGTATGAGATACTACAACAACTGGCCTTAGTGCAAGTAGGAGATTGTTAGTTATATTTATGCCCTAGAGGCCATTGTTGTACATGATTATATATTACAATGGATGCTTGGTCATATATAGGGAGGACTTTCTTGCTCGATATGATAGTATGCTATCTGGTTGCTCTTTATCTTAATATGTAGACTTGTATTGTGATACTGTCTTTATCTCACATGTTGATAAAACCCTTAGGATGTATACTTGACTACCAGGATTATGATGCAGATCATACTAGTGGGGCCAGGGTAATCATCCTTTAATTTTTCTTAGTCGTGGGTGTATCGAGACAGGGCATCGATATTCCAGAGTAGACAAGCGTATACGCTTCTTGACCCATTTGATGGGCGATGGATGATCCCATATCCATTGGTGTTTGACATCAAAGATGGTATATGGGTGCTCAGTGGAGACTGGGTATACTGAACATGACTCGCCGAGAACTCCTAGATGGTATTATACCTAACGTCAGATAGCAGTTCTCTGGTGACACTGGTACAGGTTATTCTGTAGACCCTAGATCGTCATAGAGTCTTGTGTGATTCCCACTGTACTTTGATTTCCACCTTACCACGTTCAAAAGAGCGTGCAATTTTTGGGTACAATCCCGAGTCACATAGAGGCAATGAGCGATAAGAGTGGATTCATCTCTCCTGGTATTAGGGGTTGATGTTTCGCTATGCTCGATTGGCCATAACAGGAAGTCCTTGTCCAGGGCTGATACTGAGATTTACTGGTAAGTGCTATCAGTAGTTTATCGACCCGTTATGAGCCTCACATCGGCATAACTTATCAAGTTATTAGGGTCTGACGTTTACCACCCCCAGACTAGATATGCGACATATCAGACGAAGAGACCGGAGTGTACGGTAGTGTTACTTATTGGATTCAAGGGAGTATGAGCGGACTTGCTTGTTGATCTTCTGATCGCTCAATACCCGGGTGGCCATTACGTCCAGCTAGTACCGCTGACGGCTTGTAGGTAACTGATATGATCATTACCTACTGCCGGCGTATTGACGAGCCTTTAGAGTCCTACACAGAGATTTCCTGGCTCAAGCGAAACGAAATATGGCACATATGTGATATGTGCGGGACCGAGATTAATACGTTTATGTGATACCATATTCTTATCTCGCAATATGTGATATCGATCGGTTATATGTGATATAGCAGGGTTATTGAATCAAGTGTTAATTCGATAAGTTGATATATATGATATTAGTCGGTTGTATGCGATACAGCCGGGTTATTAAATCAAGTGTTGATTTAATAATTTAATATATAATTATATATTTGATATATTAATATATATATATATATTAACTAATATTAGCTCACATAAGAATTTCTTTTCTCATTGTACATTTAATATATATGTGATATATATTAATGTATTATTTCTTTGTGTCATACTAGATGACATATTATACATAGGTGTATGAGACTCATACCATACCATAGATAATTAGGGTAATTAATTATTTAAATTATAAACAAAATTAGGTAGAAATGGCATGGTTTGTGAAGCTTGGAGAAGCTTGTGGAAACCATTGACTTAGTCCACTAATTTTGTCTTACTTTAGATATTTATTAACCCAACCATTATTTTTAGCCATGGTTAAGTCTCTACAATGATAATATATGATATTATCTTACCCATAGTTGCCACTTCACTCTCATTCTATTCTAGACTTCATCTTCTTCTTCATCTCCATTGAGCTCTCTAGGTTTTCTTGAGGTGAAGAAAAAGAGTGAGAAAAATAATTCTAAAGTGAGTAAAATTCCTATTTCATCAATCTACATTATACTAGCCATTTAGTATAGATTGTTTGCTCCACTAATTATCAATTAGTGAAGAGGTGGTTTGAGTTGGAGATTTCTCGACGTAGATCATCTTCGGCATCGAAGTTCTTCAAGCAAGCTTGTTCCTTTCACCTAGTGGAGCCTAACGAGAGTCCGGGAGACCACTACTTGGAAAGAAGGGACTACTACACGGAGTTTTAGAAGTGAAGGACCGATCTACAAAGGTTGTATTCCTTGTTCACTTAGAGTAAAGATGTTTACTTACTTTGTCTAACCCTAATTCTCTAGTTAGATCCTCGGTAATGGGTTTCTTAGCACACTAGAAATTTTGAAATTGCATGCCCGATGCCTTAGAAAACCTAATGAGAGTGCTAAGGAACCCTATATATAGGCAGGTGCTTTTAATCCGTTTTTTCTACATATTTACAGGTTACAGGTTTATAGTCCAAAATAACGCAAATCATATAAAATATCCACAGTTATGCCAAAATCCAGTACATCTGCCACAAACAAATAAAATTCGGATTCCGGTCATCTACACCCATCCAGTGCTGCTTACCAGTTCAGGAGAGAAGACAAATAACAGTGGTCATTCGTGTCTCGGTCAAGCACAGAGCATGAGAGGGGAAGCACAAAATTCAAGAGATGCGCAGAGTTCGAAGGTGATAAAAGTCAAATGAATTAAAAGTGAAGCCATTTTGGACTGTTGAAAATCTGAATATATTTTGGAAACATTTTGCAATTTGGGGCCTGTAAAATAGAAGAAGAAAGCAACATGGAGAAGCCCAGAAAAAACAACTCAATACTGCCTCCAAACGGCCGCGGAACCGCGGCCAATATGGCATTTGCGCGGCGGTTCCACGGCCTCATCAAGTCATCGCCAGATCTCCTTTTGGGGTAGTTTTGTAATTGTGTAAAGGCTCGGAATATGGGTCTAAGGTTTCAGTTCTCTGCCTATAAATAGTCCAGTTTTAAGCCATGTAAGGATGTCTTTTTCTTTGTTAGGAATTAGTGTGGTTTAGTTATATCTTCTTCTTCTTCATCGTCTATTCTCCATGAAAAGTGTAGTGAGAGCTCTTGAGTTGAAGTTTAATGAAGATGACGGTTGTTTTTATTATTTTGTATCTTTAATTTTCTTGTCTTGTAATTTTAATTCATAGTATAAGTTTATTATTTGTTGTTAAGTAGTTGTTTTTCTTTTCTTGTTTTCTTTTACTTTTCTTCTTATCCGTATTTTTCTCAAGCCACGATACTCTATGGAGTCCCTTGCTTAGGTGAGGGCCTAAGTGATTAGCTTGCTACCATTTGTAAAACCGTATTTTCCTTTCATTCTTTTCTTCTTTTTTGTTTTCTTTTCCTTTTAAATGTTTGAATAATTCCACACTTGTTAGGGGCTAAGAAAGGTTAGTATGAAGGACGGAAAAATTCATTGTGCTTCTCTTCACCAAACATTCTAAAACGAACCTAGATCAAATAAACACAACCCCCTCACTTAGGCACGCTATACTTGATATATAGTCGCGACCTAAGTCGAGAAATTCTTTGAGTGCACTATAACGTGACATGTAGTTGTGACTTAATTGGATACATGGTTGCGGGTGTTTGGCCTAGGATTGGAAATAAGCGTACGTAGCGGAAGGACAAGGGGCACTAGGAATGGATTTAGCATTAGAAAGCTTGCTTAAACTCACAAATCTCATTCTTATGTTCTCCTAGTCCCCGCTACTTTCTATTATCCCAACATCATTTTAAGAATGGCAAAAGAAAAGCACAAGACTAATCCTAACTCTACTAACCATGCTTAACCCTAACAAGTTTACTTGAACATAAATACGAACACGTACGATAGAATTGAACATTAACATATACATTCTTTAATTGACTCGTCTAAAACAAGAACGGACATACAACCATCTCCTTGCGGACGACCCATGCTCAACCGGCTAGCTGCAAAATGACACCATCTTGATTACGGTAAGTAGAACAAATAGAACAAGTAGAACACGAAACTCTGTATCAATCAATAAATGGGGATAAGGCGTTTTGATTTTCACATATGACTATCGATGAGCATATTAAAATTGCATATTATCATCGATTATCATATATACACTTATTACAAGATTTAACTTGAATTGGTTTAACGTTTACGTTTCAATTTCAAAGTTTGAAGTTTTTAGTTTAGGGTAAAGTTTTTTAAAGTTAAGGGTTTTCTTAATCAAGTTTAACATTTTGGATTTGGTTCTGGTGTTAAGTTTAAGATTTTGGATTTAGTTCTGGTGTTAAGTTTAAAATTAGGGTTTGGTCTTGTTTAATATGAGAGATCATCATCATCATTATCACAAACACACACACACACACACACACACACACACACACACACACACACACACACACACACACACATCATCATCATCATCATCAACATTATCACATACACACACACATCATCAACATTATCACATACACACACACATACACACACGCACATCAATGAACTACCTTTAACCCTAACCCTAGACCTAATTAATTATAACCCCTATAAATTCTTCAATGAACTATCCTTAGCTATTTTTTTTACTAAACCCTAAACCTAACCCTGATCCTAACCTTAATCTTAAACCTACCCCTAACCATTAGCCCTAACCCTTATCATAACCCTAAACAAACCAAACCAAACTCTAATCCACAACCAATCTTCTTCTTCTTCTCCTTACCATCGCTACAAATCTCATCTAAAATTACTCTTCCCGGCCCCTCACCTGACCTATCCGGTCCCCATCGACCTTTCCAGACGGGTTTTCCTACAACCACAGCCGCCGCCCACCACATCCACTGTTGGAGATAGTGCCCTCAGAGTCAATTATTGGATCGCAGGTACGTGATTGCAATGATTGCGAAGGACCTATACCGGTAGGACAATCTTACTCAAGATGATAGTATGCTATCTGGTTTGCCTTTATCAGTCGTGTACATGTTCAGGTGACTGATTACATGTTACACTTTGATAGAGCCCTTAGGATCTTGCTTTACTACCAACTGTATGATGGCGATCATATACATGAGAGTTGGGTAGTTTATACGCATATCCTTAATTGTGGTCCCTAGTCGTGGGAGTTTCGAGACAGGGCATCGATACTCCGGAGTAGACTAGTGTATACAGTCGAGACCCCGACGAGGGGCGGTGGCCGGTCTCACAAGCCACTGGTGTCAGTTGGATCACCTAAGATGTATACAGGTGCTCATTGGGTTATAAGTACACCGGACAGGACTCGCCGGGAACCTGCTAGTTGGTATTATACATATCGTCAGATAGCAGTTCCCTGGTGACATGTGTACAGGTTAGTTCATCGACCTGAGGTCGTCATTTGTCTCGTGTGAGTTCCCACTGTGCTTTGATTTCTACCCTACCACGGCTCAAAGGAGTCGTGCAAACAGGTAGTTTTTGGGTACAGTCCCGAGCCATATGGAGGCACGTGAGCGGATCGGCAAGGGATTCGTCTCTCCCGGTATTGGGGGCGAGATCGTGCTGTGTCTAGGAGAGCCATTACACATAGCTCACGGCCGTGGCAGGAGATTTACTGGTAGGTACTCCAGTAGTAACTCAGGGTGTTATTGGGCTACACTCCGACACGACTTATACTGCTATTGGGGGTCTGACGTTACTAGCCCCTTAGGCAGATATGCGATACTCATAGACGAAAGGACCGAACTGTATATACATTGTCACTGTTAGGCTCAGTAGGGTTTCCGGATGAGTTCGCTCATCGGCATCCCTTGAGGTCAGTCCATGGGCAGCCGTTACGCATTGCTAGTGCCGCTGACGGTTTGTGGTTAAACCCACTGCCAGGGTACTGACGAGTCATTAGAGTCCCCCACAGACAGTTTCCCAAGTTCGAGCGAAACGTTGTAGAGGCCGTATGGTTTTATGGCAGGGTTCGGAAAATGCACGTGCGTTTACGCACGTGTCAGTTTTCGGGCAGATGATACTGGTCGGCTTTGGTTTAAGCCGGATCCGAGTATTATATTGAGTAGATATAATATCTTTGTCTCAGTTGCATTTGTATTCGGTCGTAATACAAATGCGGGTATATTTATACAGTTACGGGGTTATCCTGAAAGTCGTTTCGGGATCACTTTTGGAAGTTGCCAGTTTCCAGTTTTCTATCAGCCGTCTTTTAACATTCGGTTAAAGACGGATTTATCTTTTCTTGAGATGAGTGTGGAAGTTTCTAGAAGCATCTAGATGTGGTGACTAGGTTAAATGGTGTTGTGTTTTCATTGGTTGCTTTTGGTGTGTTCACACTTTGTGTTCACACTTGAGATATTTGTTTGTGTTCACACATGATATTTTCTCTTATGGTCACCCTCTTCCCTCCTACACTCACCCCCCCATTCCTATATATGGCCGGCCCCTCCCCCCTCACTCTCTCACTTGATGTTTTCACTTTGTAGAAAAAGATTATGATAGTTTTCGGTGTATGGAATTTCACAGCTCATTTCATTCCATCACCCGATTCCCACGGCAACTTCATTAACCGTTCGTCCATGGTTTTGGACGAAGCGAGACAAAGTATTCCACTCATTCTCTACATCAATCTTGGTCGTCTCTTTTAGCAAACTTGACGACCAAGTTGCCTCGAGTCAGAGGCGGGAGCCCGTTTAAAGAATCAGTGACGTGGTGCCACCTGGACGAGCAGATCGGAGATCGAAGAGATCGGAGCAGCCGCAACGGAGCGTGGGATGATGGTTAAAGAACGAAGGACTCGGATCGTTCGGTATAACCTTTCTACACTCTTTACAGTTTGTTAGTTTAGCAATAATGGCAGATCCGGGTTAAAGTATACGATAGCGCCAGTTAAAAGTTTTTGTTCCGCATTTGGCGTCTGTAGACGGCCGGGGCGCTGCCGTAGACTTACAGTGGTATCAAAGCCTCACCATTTTGCTTTACTAACTTGTGCTAACGCGTTTAAAATATCGATCGAACCGGAAATCAAAAACTGCAAAATTCAACTTCACAGTTTCTGTCGATTTTAAATGATGTCCTAAAATTATTCTATATATCACAGAAAGTTGTGCAGGGTTTTAGAAGCACACCGACCAAATTTGAGCACGTGATTCCACCAAACTGCCGCGGAATCGCGGCCAAACCCATGGTTTGGCCGCGCATCCACGGCCGTTCTGTTGAATCAGTGCACCAAATTTGCACAGTGTCTTCTCTGTTGGAATTTGGGGTTTTTAGTATATATCTTTTGGGCCCAGATTTTGTTACTGTTCAACAGATGTTCGTGGGGCCCACTTCGTGATATTTAGTCGATCGAAATTTAAACATGTTAGTTTACAGTGCTTACATTATATCTCCGACCGGGAATGTCATTTGATCGGTAAACCGCGTCTGATTGCTATAGTTCTTTTAGACGGGTTTGCGAACGTGACATTCGCGTTGATGTTCTGTGTTGTGCTGTGATGTTGCGGATATGTTGTGGTGGATAGCAGTGTGCAATGGTAGTACAGTTTGAGTTTATTTGTACATTTGATTTTGCGGGGCGAGCGTCCAACATGTGGACTGCCGTCACTGCCTGTTGTATAATATTCTTTTGGGGAACGACCAGGTTGCGGTCGATGTACCTGTTGTACTATTTTTTATTACTGTACTAGGTTTTGCCCCGCGACGGAGTGCACGGATAGCGGGGTTCTGGGGGGCAACGGGTCCGCATCTCATGGCTTTGAGAGGCAGAGGGGCCCCACTCTAGAATTGGCAGACTATTCGCCGCACTCGTAGGGGGTACAGGTTGACCCAAGGAGGGGTGCCCAAGATTACCGGATTCTGTGAAGTGCAGGGTGGTCCATTCACTATGCTGTAGGGGGCTGCCTCGCTTCAGGTTTTGGCGGGTAACTTGCCGTACCCGTAGGGGTCTAGGTTTCATTGCACAGGCTATCCACACGACAGGGAAACGTCGGGTTTCAGCAGCGGCTCTGTGAAACCCGGGGATCCCAGATTATCTATACTGTTCTGTGATGCTTATTACTTTTCTGTAATGTTGCATATTATCACACCTGAAGCGATTATTGTATATTGGTTTATATATTATTAGATGTTGTATATGTTTTTCACCCGCGCTAGTCCAGTCCCCGCTCTGTCGTTAGTTAAGTAACCTAACGGGTGATGACGGGACCCAGTGACGAATGCAGATGGCATATACGTACATATTATTTTCGTTCTTTTCTGGTGTGATTGATTGATGGGACTGCGTTGATTCTGATCAATGCAAAGGAAAGCAAACCTATTTGGCAGTTCTTGGAACAATTTAAAAAGTGTTATTGCAAAGACGTTTCCTTTTGTTATGCATAGCGGTATTCAGTGGAATATCCTGCACCTCATTCGACGAGGCAAGGGCCGATATCCCTTCACCGGGACTGACCCCTTGGGCAGAAGTTTGCGTCAGGGTAATAACTTCACTATAGTCGATTACATGTTGCTTTGCACTGCGGTATTCAGTGGAATATCCTGCACCTCATTCCACGAGGAAAGAGCCGAGATCCCTTCACCGGGAGTGACCTCTTTAGCAAAAGGTTTTCGCCACTATATTTTAAAAAAGCTATCAGGTTCCTTCAGCGATATCAAGTTCACTACGTTAAAGGTTTTTTCGCCAAAAACCAGCCGTAGCCCTCCGTCACTTCTTTTGGGTATTCAGTAGTATTCAAGCTATGTATTTTGACCTAACGCCAAGGCATAGTGTTCGGTAGCTGCTGGGTATTCAATTGTTGCATAGATAGATGAGTTGGTTTGGGACAGCCGTTCTGCCATTTTGACCTAACGCCAAGGGCATGTGCGGGTGGGTTCAAATTAACAAGATAGTGACGGGTAGAACTTGGCATGTGATTTATGACATTTTGACCTAACGCCAAGGTTATAAGAGCATGGGGCAAAAATCATATCGGGAGTTTCTAAAGAAACTGAAACTTGCCAAGTATGCGCATACCTTCTGGAGTATGAGTAACGTGGATGCATTCCATCACGTTATCATGCGATGAGAGTTGGATCCCGATTCCCACTGATGAGTTGGTTTACTCTTCGGGTGATCCCGATTGATTCTTCTTACAGGTTTGGAGGAAAATTTGACAGGACAGTGGGAGGTTTCCGGATTAGATAAAGTGATAACCATTCTGATCTAGGTTAGAGTGCACGCAGAGTGTTTCTTTTCTTTCTATCTTTGGCAGCGACCTTTGACCGACCCTAGACTATGACTCAGTGACCAAGTTGACCGAACCTTCTTAAATTACTGGATTTTGGATTGTCCGAGTTGCATAAGTCATTGCCACTCCTTCTTTTACCCTTTGTATTTCTCAGAACACCCGTATTACTACGGACATCCACTTCCATTGGATAGATCCATCGTATGGTTATATACGAACTCGAAGGGACTTCTTCGAGGATGGATCAAGTTTCAGGAGAAATAGAATTGGTTTATTCAGTTGTCTTTTATTATCACCTTCTCTCAAGTTGCGAGGGCTCCTTAGTTTAGGAGAGTACACCTATTACGCTTATTGGATAGTCTTATTCCAAACCATAGGCAGGTGCCGAAAGGTAGGGAATGAAGAAAACCAATTAGCCTAAGTAGGGTGTGCAGAAGGTAATATGTAAAGACAAAATAAAGGGATTAGAAAGAGGGCAAAATAAATTGCGACTGTTATTATTCACGACCAAACCGCGTACTTCATCGCCACTCCTATTTCACTTTTAAAAGAATAAAGTATTATTCAGTTGTCTTTTATCATCGCCTTCTCTCAAGTTGCGAGTACTCCTTGGTTTAAGAGGGTACACCTATTATGCTTACTGGATAGTCTTCTTCCAAACCATAGGCTGGTGCCGAACGGTAGGGAAGGAAGAAAACCATTTAGCCTAACGATGGTATACAGAAGGTAACGACTAAAGACAAATAAAGGGATTTGGAGAGATGGCAATAAAATATACGGTTGAAGTCATGAATTGGATTATGGAAGAGGCATTGCTATGAATACCAAGATACCCCTAGGAAACATTTTCATGTTTCAGTGCATTATTAAAGGAAAACTGTTTTCCCGATTGGATACTTACTCAAGGGTATGCATTTACCAGGTTTCATTCTCATATCTGTATGGTTTTACAGATGATGAGTGGGAGTAAGTTATTGGGAATTAGGTGATTATCCTCATTATATCGGAATTCGTTGTAATTGGTTATATTTGAGGAAATCGCCAGGGTACAGTTTTCAACCTACGACGCACAGGTTTTGAGTTGCTTAAACTCAGCGGACTTATACAGAGTATTGTATGTTGTCCAGTGTCCATCAGGACAAAGGGGTAGGTCCTCGTACTATGTTCTGTTTACTTATGGCTTCTCTAGTTTTTAGACAAGTGTTTCGTAAAAATACAAGGTCTAAGTTTTGAGAAGTTGTGGGTATAAGAATAAAGTAGAGAACCAGGTGTCACAAGTATCGGGATTCTTCAAAGAGATCGAAGATATAGATTCTTGTGATTGGTATTCAGATGATAGTAATGGTTTTGAGAAACTTGTTTCTCTTTCAGGTTACTCATAATTGGATGGATTCCTAAGTTGAGTAATGCTGATTAGCCTCTTTCCATTAAGTTGATATGCACTGGAGACAGCTGCATGATTTGAATCTGGTTCTAATTAAATAAAGTGCCAAAGTTTCTATATTGGATATAGAATAGTTCGTACCTTAAAAGATGTTAAGGTACGGGGAGTTGTCCAGCTTATGCTTAAAACCAGACTCTGGACAACTCAGGGTACGTTTCTGTAATGGCTGTTTGTGGGTTGACCCTGGCTATGACGAGGGTTGATATTCTACCATTTGGAAGATCAATAGTGATATTGTTCTTGACTCACCACAGTTTTAGTAAAATGGACTTTTTCAGAAAACAGTAGTGGGAGTATGGTAGAACTAGAAGTGATTCCAGAACCGCAAACGATTACGGAAAATTTAATAGGACCTATATATTCAATCAGGTTTGACATTCCATTAGCCACTCCGCAGATACGGTGGGTAACCCCAGACACCCGAGAGGTACTTCGGTAGCCTCAAGGACGGTGACAGGAAGGTTCTTATCTACCCAGACTTGACACTACTGTTGTTCCAGGCTATGAGACCCGGTAGGAGGGTTGTCGTAGTCAGTGGGAGCAGCGGAAGCATAGTGGGCAAGATGCTTATATCTATTTATAGACTTGAGCAGTTATAGCGGAGATAGATCATCTATTTTTGATGTGACAGTCATGGGTTTGACTTCAATCAGAATAGGGGATGGATCTGTTAAGAAGGTAGTATGGTGTGATGTCATGGTATATGGATGACATATACAGAGTAGGAAGTAAAATTCCTATACTACGATCGGTTGTACTGTGGTCGTCACACAGTTGTTTCTCCAGACAGGATATGGATATAATATTTGACATTCTGGTTTCTGGATCTATGGTTTTAGATCTGGATTTGGGTAGTTTCCCAATGTGGGTACTTTGACAGTATTCTAATGGTTTTTAGAATAGATGACTCCTAGCATGGTGGTGTACCTGCAGGTGATGGAGTCACCCTCTCTAAAGGTGTCTTACAGACTAAAGGGGAGAGGGATGCGCATGATTGACAGATCACTTGCTTAGGCAACTGAGTCAATCATGAGATGTCAAGTACCACACCAGATATTGTTTTTGCACTTGATGCGATAAGTTTGTATTAATCCAATCCTGGAGAAACATAAGGAAGCAGTTTTTGAACATAAGTACATATTCTACGGAGTTGATGACGGCAGCCTCCTTCGGGAGACGATTATCATTCCAGGCTTCAAAGGTGACGTGGATGACAGAGTGATTGTCAGAGTTTTAGTTTTCCCTCTGACGAGGGACAGTATTATGGACAGGTGGTCCAAGAGGATACTGTGGGTGGCATGGTGCCTGATACTGATTAGGTTCAGTGATCGATACAGTCTAAGAAGTTTGGATTTAGAGTTCATTTATGAACTAGGTCCCATCAGATATCCAGACATATTCTTAGACAGGTATTACTCAATTCGGGAGATGGCTTTCTCCGCGAATTTGAAATTAAGAGAGATATAGAAAGAAACATCTAGGCGGATCCACTCAATGAGGCTATTTCTCGAACACAATAGTTTTACAAACGGGCTTTGTGAAACTGATTAGTAGAGAAGTTGGATGTTCGGTTTCACACGGGCTGTGAGTAGTCGACATCGCAATAATTAGCCTTGAGTGCAAATGGGTGGAGATAGTGCCCTCAGAGTCAATTATTGGATCGCAGGTACGTGATTGCAATGATTGCGAAGGACCTATACCGGTAGGACAATCTTACTCAAGATGATAGTATGCTATCTGGTTTGCCTTTATCAGTCGTGTACATGTTCAGGTGACTGATTACATGTTACACTTTGATAGAGCCCTTAGGATCTTGCTTTACTACCAACTGTATGATGGCGATCATATACGTGAGAGTTGGGTAGTTTATACGCATATCCTTAATTGTGGTCCCTAGTCGTGGGAGTTTCGAGACAGGGCATCGATACTCCGGAGTAGACTAGTGTATACAGTCGAGACCCCGACGAGGGGCGGTGGCCGGTCTCACAAGCCACTGGTGTCAGTTGGATCACCTAAGATGTATACAGGTGCTCATTGGGTTATGAGTACACCGGACAGGACTCGCCGGGAACCTGCTAGTTGGTATTATACATATCGTCAGATAGCAGTTCCCTGGTGACATGTGTACAGGTTAGTTCATCGACCTGAGGTCGTCATTTGTCTCGTGTGAGTTCCCACTGTGCTTTGATTTCTACCCTACCACGGCTCAAAGGAGTCGTGCAAACAGATAGTTTTTGGGTACAGTCCCGAGCCATATGGAGGCACGTGAGCGGATCGGCAGGGGATTCGTCTCTCCCGGTATTGGGGGCGAGATCGTGCTGTGTCTAGGTGAGCCATTACACATAGCCCACGGCCGTGGCAGGAGATTTACTGGTAGGTACTCCAGTAGTATCTCAGGGTGTTATTGGGCTACACTCCGACACGACTTATACTGCTATTGGGGGTCTGACGTTACTAGCCCCTTAGGCAGATATGCGATACTCATAGACGAACGGACCGGACTGTATATACATTGTCACTTTAGGCTCAGTAGGGTTTCCGGATGAGTTCGCTCATCGGCATCCCTTGAGGTCAGTCCATGGGCAGCCGTTACGCATTGCTAGTGCCGCTGACGGTTTGTGGTTAAACCAACTGCTAGGGTACTGACGAGTCATTAGAGTCCCCCACAGACAGTTTCCCAAGTTCGGGCGAAACGTTGTAGAGGCCGTATGGTTTTATGGCAGGGTTCGGAAAATGCACGTGCGTTTACGCACGTGTCAGTTTTCGGGCAGATGATACTGGTCGGCTTTGGTTTAAGCCGGATCCGAGTATTATATTGAGTAGATATAATATCTTTGTCTCAGTTGCATTTGTATTCGGTCGTAATACAAATGCGGGTATATTTATACAGTTACGGGGTTATCCTGAAAGTCGTTTCGGGATCACTTTTGGAAGTTGCCAGTTTCCAGTTTTCTATCAGCCGTCTTTTAACATTCGGTTAAAGACGGATTTATCTTTTCTTGAGATGAGTGTGGAAGTTTCTAGAAGCATCTAGATGTGGTGACTAGGTTAAATGGTGTTGTGTTTTCATTGGTTGCTTTTGGTGTGTTCACACTTTGTGTTCACACTTGAGATATTTGTTTGTGTTCACACATGATATTTTCTCTTATGGTCACCCTCTTCCCTCCTACACTCACCCCCCATTCCTATATATGGCCGGCCCCTCCCCCCCACTCTCTCACTTGATGTTTTCACTTTGTAGAAAAAGATTATGATAGTTTTCGGTGTATGGAATTTCACAGCTCATTTCATTCCATCACCCGATTCCCACGGCAACTTCATTAACCGTTCGTCCATGGTTTTGGACGAAGCGAGACAAAGTATTCCACTCATTCTCTACATCAATCTTGGTCGTCTCTTTTAGCAAACTTGACGACCGAGTTGCCTCGAGTCAGAGGCGGGAGCCCGTTTAAAGAATCAGTGACGTGGTGCCACCTGGACGAGCAGATCGGAGATCGAAGAGATCGGAGCAGCCGCAACGGAGCGTGGGATGATGGTTAAAGAACGAAGGACTCGGATCGTTCGGTATAACCTTTCTACACTCTTTACAGTTTGTTAGTTTAGCAATAATGGCAGATCCAGATTAAAGTATACGATAGCGCCAGTTAAAAGTTTTTGTTCCGCATTTAGCGTCTGTAGACGGCCGGGACACTACCGTAGACTTACATCCACCACCACAACCAGCACACCACCACCTACATCTCCCCCACAGCCACCACCACCACCACCCACATCTCCAAACAACCCCAACTAGCCACCACCTCCCACCACTACAGCCACCACCATCCACCACAGCCACTACCATAGCCACCACACTGCCATCTACATCTTCATTACAACCACCACCGCCACCCACATCCCCAAACAACCCTAACTAGCCACCACCAACCACCACCGCCACCACCGCCATACACATCACCAAATAATCCTAAATAGCCACCACCACCACCATAATCCAAAATCTCCAAATTAAAACCCTTCCCACCAAATTCAATTTAGAAAAATAAAATTTTAAATTGAATAAATTAACTAACCAGTTGAGAATTTCGACGGTGACGACGGTGAAGATTGAGACGTCGCTGAAGATGACGGAGGCGACGCTGGAGGTCGAAGGAGAGGACGAGGAAGGAGGCGACTAGGTCGGAAGAGACGACGAGAGGTTGGAGGAGGCAACGAGATCAGTGGATGCGGCGAGAGAGGAGGCAACGAGTTTGTGGGATGCGACGAGGGAAATTTTAGGGGGAAATTTTAGAAATTAGGGTATTGTGCGTAACGGGGAGGATAAACCTTTTGGTTTTTATTTTTTTTCTAAATCCCTTTCTTTGTCCCGACGGATATATCCGTAGGTCTTATCTTGCGGCACCATAGGGGCAAATACATATGTTAAATTTTAACAAATTTTTATTTATATATGTCCCTACGGTCTAATTCGTAGGGGCATTACTTGGCCCTACAGATAAGTCCGTAGGGACAACATAAAAGTGCCCTTACGGATTTTATTATCAGTAGAGTCAAGCCATCTTTGTACAAGTGTTTTGGTCTTTGACATCATATTATAAAGAAAAAGTATTTTGAGACTAAGATAATACTATAGTTTGAAAACGATCCAAAACCACCTGGTTTAAGTGTACCACGTCAGCCCCTGACACACTACCTCATCGCCACGTAAGCTATTTAGCCATGTCATAAAAAAATTAATCATTCCCAAACTATCCTCAACTTCATCTTCCGCAGGTCTAACCCGAATCGAACCGAACCCTAGACCTAACCATGACTTTTTTGCCGCTGCCGCCTCGCCGTCCTCCACCCCTCCCGAACCCCGGTCGCCCCCGGCCTTTCCCACCAATTCTCCGACCTCCTTCTCGACCTCCTCCGGACCTCCTTCTCGACCTCCTCAAAGCTTTATACCCCGACCCTTCCCTCCCCGTTGCTGACCTTCCCCCACCCCTCCCTAATCTCCCCCCTCCTCCATACGCCTCCCCTCTGCCTCCCCCGCAACCGCCCTGCCCCTCCACAGCAACCGTCCTGCACCGACCCCGTCCCCATCTCCTCCACCGCCAATTACCTCACCCTAACCCTAACCATCGTCACTGCTTCGCCACTGCAACCTTGTTGTCAACCCCACTTCGCCACGCCGCCTCACTGCTAACCCCACCCTGGTGGCCATTGTCCCTTAACTATTTAATTAACTATTATAATTATCTAATAATTATTAATATTTGAACTAATAAATATTTGAGTTAATTAATTATAGTTAGCATAGGGGCAAAATGGTCATAACTAAAATCTATGGACGTTGACCGTTAAAAAGGATGGTTTTCTGCCGTTTTCAAATGAATGGGGCAGTTTCTTTGAAAAGCATGAAACCATATGGGTTTTTTTTATTTTAAAATAAACCAAAAAAGAATCTTGATTCAACATCTACAACTTAGTGCTAGAACTCGCAAGGTTCGGTGAATTAACCCACTCTTTTGACCATGCATGCACTTGTCCTTCTTTCAAATAAATATAATATATAAAACATGAGTCTTAATTAAGACAAAGCATATTCAAATATCATTTTTAAATTCTTAACTTAATGAATTATCCAGAGATGATTTGTCTTGGTGAACAAACTTCCACATCATCAACATGCATATGAGGTAAAAAGAAGATGCCAAAAATGTACTTAAAACTTGGTAGGACGACCACCAAATCTAAGACTTCAAAGGACTTGCTCCACCAACCTCCACTTAATCAAAATTCCCTTCTTCTTCTTTAATTTTTATTTTACCTTCATATATATATATATATATATATATATATATAACTCATCTAAGATTCAACAAAATCGGCCAAATTAAACACCTAGGTCTATTAGTAGTGTGTTAGATGCAAAATCCCAAGCTTCGAAAGTCAGGAGCAGTAGTGCATGCATGCATGGCTTCCAAGGCATATGCTATGCATATGAATTAGAATTAAGTTGGTCAAGTATCACAATATAAAATTTTCTCCAGCTTGGGTTGCTGAAGTGGATCATCTTATCTAATTTGGTGAGAATTCAAATAGTGGATAGATGACTTTTGTTTGTTTATTTATTTTTAGAACATGCTTCTAAGTCTAATTTATGCACATCACATCCATGCAGACAACACAAACAAGCACATCACATACAACACACATACAGGAGACCCATGAATTTCTTCTGAAAACACAAAATTATGACCACTTTCTCTTCTGAGATTCAAATCCCGTAATCTTCCCAAGATTGAAGCTGTCTTACCAGCTAACCTATTGCTCACTGGAATGGATAGATGAATTGGATATTAAGATAACATCCAAAAAATATAGTATCTTCTCATATTCAATGTGTTTTTCCTTATATGTTTTGATCTATTGAGAAATTGCGGATCACGCATAGGCAATATACCAAATCTTATCGTATCATGTACATCACTCATTTTATAATTAATTATGCTTTATAATTAATGTTTATTTGGTAGAAGAAAATTAAATTGTTATACAACTATTTATATGGTTTCTTTTAATGAAAGGTTGAGTTATAGCGCACAGCTTTGATTGTTATTAATTCTGCAGGAGTTATGATATCATTCATTATGGCAACATTCCTTATGGCAACCACTGGAATATTACAGAACAAATGCGAAAATCCATGAATTTCTAGTGGCAAAAGCATGAGCAAAAATGGTTGAAAAGTTCAGTAGCGTATTAATTAATAACAAAAAGTATGTGCAAGATTACAAAGAAGATTAGCGTTGCCCTGCGCAATGATGACACACAAATTTAGAAATGATCCACTTATATGACTTGATTATATTAATTTTCTAGCATGCATAATTTCAATATAATTGTACCATGATACTTTTAGCTAAGGGTAAATTACACTTAAAAACCCCTAACTATCACGGTTTTCATAAAAAATGTTAAATTGTTTCTGTTATACTAATATACCTTAAACTATTGCTTTCAAGGGATCTGTTGTCACTAAATATTTTACACCATGTTATCTCCTCTTCCTGCATATATATACACACTTGTGTCATAAGAAAATAAGAAAGAATTGAAAAGGTTAATGATTATCACAACTGCATCTATTTCACACCAACCATCATTTGAAAATGAATGTATACCGCGTGGAGGCATTAAACTAAATGCCACTTGCTGCAAAAAATTTTTTGCATACTTTTTTATCGGATTAGGATCGTCTGCTGTTGATTTTTCAAGAGCAGGATGCTTTGAGCCTTTTCCATTCGTTGGATTACCCAGTGGTCGCCACCAACCATAAGCCTCTTGTTTTACACTAACACCAGCCGTTGGATCAACAAGCGGGGGCCAAGCAAGTGGCAAACAAACAGAGGATCCGGATCCTTCTTTATCTTGTACTCAATAATTTCAATGGAGGAGAGAAAGTTGTGTCATCAAATATTTGACTTGAGTTTGGTGTAGAAAACATATATCAATTAATGGGCGGGCATGTTAAGTCTCAAGGCATTAAATAAAGCTTGCACGTTGTGTTCGGAAAAATATTCAACATTTCCTTGGGTATTCCCTTGGTCGTATCTACTTATATTGAGCTGTCATGCATGTGACTCATGTTTAGTCCCAAGTACAAATTTGAAATCTAAGGATCTTCCCCAGTACAAATTTGAAATCATTTGGTAAGGATTTTGAAATAGGGTAAATTGTCAAAAACTCCTAGCCAAGTTTTCCACCATAAATAAAACCGCTAGCCCAAAAGAATCTCATCAGAAACCCGCCGGAAAACTTCCGTTGTCAAAAAACCCTCACTGCACTGTCTGTATAGTTGCATACAATATCTAATTAGCACAAACATATTTTAGAGAATTATACATACATGTCAGTTAACTGAATATATATTGCATGAAACTAGATATTCCAAGCAACAATACAGATATTGCATGCCGCGCAAAACTTTTTTTGATTGTTTTTTTGACGAGATTCTTTGGGACGGGTTTTTTAGACAGTGAAGAATTTTGCTGGAGGTTTTTGACTATATATTCTTTAGCTGAAGTTGCTACTTTGGAGTTTTAAAGTAGTGACTGAGATTTCAAATAGTGTCCCATCTAGGTTTAAATCCCCCCGTATGATACACATATTTAGATAATGTTCTAAAATTTATCAGGTACACAATAAGATTAGGTTTTGGTCCATGAAAAGGGATGCTCAATCCGTATATATAAACATGCAAGCATATAATATTATATCTCAACTTCTATCACTTCTTCAAAGTTTTCGTGTTGTTGCATTAATAGTTAAGGTGTCGGTCGAAAGTACTTTAGACTCGCGAATTAAAAACGAATTGATAATCGTTTCGATAATATTCATTTTGAAATAATTGTCATTTGGTTTTTTAAATCCATATGCAATTTAGAATGATTACATTATAGTAGTAGAAAATGGACCGGTTGTCCAGACAGTGAGAGGATTTTTATTTATTTGAGAATCATTTTGCCATTTTAGCCCACTAAAAGCCTACAAACTAGGCTGGACAATTAAGCCCAAAATCTTAAAAGTGTGAGAGGATTTTTATTTATTTAAGTTAAATCGCTTGGGCACGCATCTAAGGATGTACAGCACTACTACACTCATCTAAGGAGCAAAGCCATAAATACCCAAACAACTGATTCCACATTCCAGATGCAATTCCTTTAAATGAAAGATTAGCTAGTACATGAAATGGAAAGATTACCGGAAATCCACGCATTTCCAAGAAAGACGGACATCTAATTTCAAGAAATCTTGCATTAACATACATATTTTAATCATTCAAGTAATATATATATGTTCAATCGCGACCGGCGGCGAGGCCGGTGGACGACGCCGAGGTCGGCGAGGGACGGCTGATTAAAGGAGGGTCGGTGAGCGGCCGGCGGACGACCGTCGACTAACTACGACCGGCAGACAACAAGCGTTCAATCGGCCATGCCAGCTGGTGAACGTTCAGCAATGACCGGCAATCGGCAGCCCGGCAGACGACCGATATTGGCCGACCGCACCAGCCGGACGCCCGGCAGACGACCGATATTGGGAGACGGCACCAACCGTCCGGTGGGTGGCGACGGAGCTTGCCGGCCGACGGGTGGCGAGGGAGGCCAGCGGCGGATGGTCATGGCTCATTCATGTTAGACAAAAAATATTTTATGATAATTTAGGATAGACACATATTTTGGGAGTTGGTTCATTTGATTACCATGTATATCAAAGAAAACCCAATAAAAACATGTTATCTCTTAAAAGTAAATGTCTTCGTTTGTTGCACTCACATTCTTTCTTAGATTAATTGGGTTCCATAATTACATGAGTCATTTCATACATCTTTTAGCTATCGAGGATGCATCCGTTCCTTTCTACAAATACTACATAAGAGAATCTTGGACCAATAGTTTTTATGATACAACTTTCATTTTCAATATGAAAATCCATTATATATATATATGAGAATAATGGAGAAAAGAGGCCATAGGAGGGGATTTCCTCCTATGGCGCCGAAAAAATACAACCTCCACCATTTTTTTCGACGATCGGCCCCCATCATCTTCTTCGTTATCATCTAAGATGTGGGTACACCAAATTTCATGTGATTCTACAACTTTTTCACCGTTGATTTAGCAATGTAAAAAGTTCTATTGTCGGTAAACCGTTAATTTTGAACCCACTAAATCAACGGTGAAAAAGTTATGGAATCACATGAAATTTGGTGTACGCACATCTTAGATGATGACGATGATGATGATGGGTGCCGATCGTCGGAAAAAATGGTGGAGATTGTATATTTTCCACGCCATAGGAGGAAATCCCCTCCTATGGCCTCTTTCCTCCATTAATCTATATATATATATATATTATATATATGAGATGCTGAGTGTAAAATAGCATGATAGAAAATTTTCTATATTAGCGGTTCGATAAGTCAACCACACATGGAACTTTTGAACTATCCACCATGTTAAACTTCATTTGCTAAAATCAGAGGCACACCAATTTTGGTGCAGTTTGGAATAGTGTTGTTAGTTTCGTACATAACACAATACGTATCGTACAAAACGATATGAAATGGGAAGAATTTGATACGAATCGTAAGGTCGTATCGAGTTACTAATTTATCAGTTGATACTTGTTTTGTATCGTATGAAATGATACTAAACGCATATTAAACTAAACACTATTTAATAATGAAACCGCACAGCGGGTGAATCGAGTATTCGAGTATAAAACTCGTTTGGTTATATTATATTACTAATAATCTACTTGGTCCCATGCAAGTCATAATTTCTTTCCCTTTTTTCATGTTGGCGGTGGTTGCAATATCAATACGTGATGGGGCAGAAGTTGTTGGAGAAAATTGATTTTTCTGAGTTAACTATTTTATTAAAATTGATGCTTACAAAGACTTAATTGGGATGTTTTAGTTGTAATTTATATGAATTAAGAAACTTGGATGTTAATGTTTATAAATTATGACATATGATGAATATTTTGGTCTGTTTTGGTATTATTTTGATTATTAAATGTATAAGTTTGTGTGAGTTATTTCTATGTATTTGCGCGGTTGCAATTTGGAAATTTGCTTTAGTTTGTAAGTGGCTCTGTGCTGTTAATTTAATCATTTTTTTAAATTATTATTGGTTCTATACATAATTATTTTGTTATAGCAATTTTGGAAATTCTCTTACGATACGAAACGTGACTACACGATACAATTATAAGAAAACAAAACATAAAACATATCACAATTTGAAACTTTGGTTTGAATACCATTTTCCCATTCATTAAGCATCATAAAATAATCTACTGCTGGAAAAATATTAACTTTGCAATTATTTGAAAGTACGTTAGTGGTACTAGCTGCACGTAACGGTTACCCAGAAATTGAACGAATAGAAGATTAACAAGTAAACTTGTCTAAACTTCCGCAGAGCATATAAACAACACTTACCGTGCAGTCCGTCTCTTTGTCTGATATGTTGCATATCGAATCTGGGGGTGGATTCGTCAGACCCCAATAACTCGATAAGTCGTGTCGATATGTGGCCTATAACCAATCGAGAAACTACTGATAAATTTATCAATAAATCTCAACAGTCCTGATCAGGGACTTGCTGTTATAGTCAATCGAGTATAGCACAACATCAACTCTCAATACCGGGAGAGACAAAACCTCTCCTATGGCTCACTGCCTCCATATGACTTGGGACTGTATCCAACTACCACCTGTTTGCACAATTTCAGTCAAGCCGTGGTAGGGAAGTAATCAAACCACAGTGGGAACCACACAAGACACTATGACGATCTCGGGTCTACAGATTAACCTGTACAAGTGTCACCAGAGAACTGTTATCCGACGATAGTTATGATACCATCTAGGAGTTCTCGGCGAGTCCGTTCGGTGTACTCATACTCCAATGAGCACATGAGTACAATCTTTGGTGTTAAACACCTATGGTTTTGGGATCAACCATCGCCCCCTACAGGGTCAAGAAACGTACACACTAGTCTACTGTGGAATATTGATGTTCTGTCTCGATACTCTCTCGATTAGGAACACTTCAAGGATGTGCTTGTGGACTACTCAGGCCCTACTAGTATGATCTACATTATATTCCTGATAGTCAAGCAAAACATTCTAAGAGCTTTATCAACATGTATCGGTGAAATAGTAAACTAGAACAAATGTACATGTTAAGACAAAGAGTAACCAGATAGCATACTATCATATTGAGCAAGAATTCCCTATATATATTGTTAGTTATATGTATGCTCTAGAGGCCATTACTGTACATGAGATGTATATTGTAGTGGATGCTTGGACATATATAGGGAGGACTTTCATGCTCGACATGATAGTATCCTATCTGGTTACTCTTTATCTTAACATGTAGACTGATTGTCTCTCTGTTACATGTTGGTAAAGCCCTTAGGATGTGTACTTGACTACCTGGATTATGATGCGGATCATACTAGTGGGAAAATGGTAGTCTGTGAGTACATCCTTTAATGTCCCTAGTCGTGGGTGTATCGAGATGGGGCATCGATATACCGGAGTAGACCAGCGTGTAGCTTCTCTGTTAGTTATATGTATGCCCTAGAGGCCATTACTGTACATACGATGTATATTGTAATGGATGTTAGTTATATGTATGCCCTAGAGGTCATTACTGTACATACGATGTATATTGTAGTGGATGCTAGGACATATATAGGGAGGACTTTCTTGCTCGACATGATAGTATGCTATCTGGTTGTACTTTATCTTAACATGTACTCTGATTGTCTCTATGTTACATGTTGATAAAGCCCTTAGGATATGTACTCGACTACTGGGACTATGATGAGATCATACTAGTGGGGCAACGGTAGTCGACGAGTACATCCTATAATTGTTCCTAGTCGAGGGTGTATCGAGACAGGGCATCGATGCACCAGAGTAGACTAGCGTATACGCATCTTGACCCATATGATGGGCGATGGATGATCCCATATCCATCGGTGTTTGACATCAAGGATGGTGTACGGGGGCTCAGTGGAGACTGGGTACACTGGACGGACTCGCCGAGAACTCCCAGATGGTATTATACCATACGTCAGATGGCAGTTCTCCGGTGACACTGGTACAGAGTAGTCTGTTGACCCGAGATCGTCATAGAGTCTTGTGTGGTTCCCACTGTGCTTTGATTTCCATCATACCACGTCCAAGAGGGCGTGCAAAAAGGTGACTTTTGGGTACAGTCCCGAATCACATGGAGGCAATGAGCGATAGGAGGGGATTCGTCTCTCCCGGTATAGGGAGTTGATGTTGTGCTATGTTCGATTGGCTATAACCGGAAATCCCTGGCCAGGGTTGCTGAGATTTACTGGTAAGTGTTATCAGTAGTTTCTCGAACTGTTATAGACCTCATATCGACACGACTTATCAAGCTACTGGGGTCTGGCGTTTACCACCCCTAGGCGAGATATGCAACATATCAGACGACGAGACCGGACTGTACGGGAGTGTTACTGTTTGGATTCGCAGGAGAATGTACAGGCTTACTTGTTGATCTTCTGAGCGCTCAATACCTGGGTAGCTGTTACGTTTAGCTGACCGCTTGCAGCTTGTGGGTGTTTGATATGATCATCACCTACTGCCGGTGTATTGACGATTCTTTAGAGTCCTACACAGAGGTTTCTTGACTCAGGCAAAACGGAGTAGGGGCACATATGTGATATGTGCGGGACCGAGGATAATGCGATATGTGATACCGTATTATATTCTCGCGATATTTGATATCAGCCGGGTCATCGGATCAAGTGTTGATTCGATGAATCGGTACGGATAAATATTAGTTGGTTATATGCGATATAGCCGGATTGTCGGATCAAGTGTTGATTCGATAATTTAATGTATAATAATATATTTGACATATTACATTGCATTAACTAATATTTGCTCACTAAAAGATTCTTTTTCTCACTCGGATAATACATTGATATATATGCGATATATGTTAATTGTATTATTTTATTTTGTTACGATAAATATTATATATGTGATATATAATATTGTAACATGATATGATAACTTATGCAACTTGTTTAGTAGAGATTAAACATGGTTAGGGTTTGATTAGGGTTAAGGTTTTCTAGAAGTTTCTAGAAACTTTCTTTCTTTGTCTTTGTTAAGATATTATGCTAGATATTTCCTTAACCTAACCAAACCTTTAACCTTAGTCAAATCTCTACAATGGTTAAGTGAACCATGGTTGCATAATTGATCATTATCTCCTTTTCCTATTCATCACAAAAGAATTATTATTATGTTCATCTTCTTCTTCCTTCATTCTTTCATGAAAAGCTTACTAGTTTTTCAAAAGGTGATGAATAAATATGAGAAAAAGATAAATAAAGAGAGCAAAAATCCTACTTCATCATCCTCATCTTCCCTTGCCATTTAGATGAGGGTGTTCACATCATTTCATGAGTGTTAGCTTGTGTTAAAGAAACTTCAAGGTAGATCATCTTAGTATCGAAGATCGGAAGCAAAGGTTGCGTCTTTCTCTTCGTGGAACCTCTCGAGAGTCCGGATCCCGATGATCGCAGCGAAGGGACCACAACACGGAGCATATGAAGTGAAGGACCGGATCTACAAAGGTTGTAATCCCTCTCACTTAGTGTTAAAATGTTTAGCATGTTAGTTTTCGCCTAATCTCTAGTTTAAAGTTCCGTATTCGGGTTGTTCGGCACGGCTAAATTTTCAATCGGGCATGGTTGATGCCTCGTAGACCCTTGTGCGCGTGCCTAGCAACCCTACAGTGGTATCAGAGCCATGCTAGAGCTTTAGGCGAAGTCTAGACGGAGTTTGAAGTCCGATCGAACCCGAAACCCCGAATCCAAATTGCTCTCTGTCCTTTTTTGAAAATTGTGGATTTTTCAATATTAAAAATGCTTAAAAAATTCAGCAGGGAATTCTAAGAATTACGATGCAAAAAGTTTTCAATGAACAGTGCAAAGCGCGGCGGAACCGCGGCAGAATCATGCCTTCTGCGGCGGTTCCGCGGCGCAATGATGACGTCACCAACCCAATTTTGCACAGTAACTTCTTTTATTCAGTGCTGAGTTCTCTGGGAATTTTTAATGTTTATTCTACAGTTGAGTTTTCTGGGGTTGTTTTGGGGATTCGATATTTCGATCGGAGTATCAGATTTTGTCTATGTGTTTTGTCCGGATAATTTTTAGAAACTGTTAAAAAGTTCGAACGGATATCAATAACTCACTTTTTCCCCTGTCGGAATTTTTTTTCAAAAGTTGGATTTTTTCTCGTGTTTAAGAATGTTCTAAGTCATGCAAGTAACTCGGTGGACCCTCTAGAAGACCACAAACCTTAACTCGATTATGTGACCGTCTTGAACTGCCCTTTGAACCTTAGGGTTTGGGGCAGTACGGCGTGCCACATGTGAGGCGTTGGCTTGACCCTTCTACGGCTGGACCATTGGTACTGTGGCATGTGATGGAAGTTTTTAAACTGATTTCAAGTGTTGAGATATATTGGGGAAATCTTGGGTGCTTGATGATTCGGTCGGAAAGTTTAACTTTTTCTATTTATCTGGAACGTGATACAATATTTGGAATCCACAGGTAGTTATGAGATAACTAATTTGAATATTATAAACATAGCAGTTTAGTCTCAAATGATCGGTTTCCACGGAATTTTGATGTGATCAAAAGTCCGTCGCAATCACGTAGTGTACGCGGATACTCGCCGGGTAAACTTAATAGACAGCCACGCCCCATAGCCCCGACCAAGTGACTGTAGGAGAACCCCGTCGCCGAAAGCATCCGTTCGGGTGCTCGCGGTAGCGGTGTTCCGCCTTGGTGCACTTCGTCGACGGTATCGGGGGTGCGGCCGTCTACTAAAGTTTGCGACGAGCATTCGATCAGTTTTTCGGGAATCTTGTTGAATTGCCCGACTTGATATTGAAAAGAGTTTTCGATAATGAGACTAAAATGCGAGGTTTATAATTGTTAGGCATGTGATGTCTAAGAAATTCATTTGGTTAGGCATGTGATGTCTAAGTAGGTTGCGGATTCCAACTGTTGTAGTTTTACACTTTCTTTTCTGTGACCGTAAGCGTAGTATGTGGTGTATCGCCGGCTTCGTTGCTATACATCAACGACAATCGGGATACGCATACTTTCTTACGTTGATGATATGAGATATATGTGTTGCTGTGATATGTTATATTGGATCGTCGCGTTTGAATAGCCGGGGGTTTTATGTGAGATGAGAGTCTTTTCTTTTTCATTCATGTAAAATTCATTTGTATGTAATATTCTTTTATTGGGGCACTTCCAGGTAGCGAAAGCTGTCACCGTTGTATGTTATTTACTTTTCCGCATTATGATAGACCCAAGGCGGGGAGCACAAGTAACCGGATTCTAGGGTCCAGTGGAAGCCCATCTCGAGGAGTCGAGACCGGGTCTCCTAACCCTAGAATTGGCAGTGTTACTTGCCGCTCTCGTAGGGGTCTAGGGATGTGGGTTTGGCTATTCATCGTGACCGTGGAATCCGTATTTTATACAGGCTCGTATTGAAAACACGGACGTCCTAGTATATCCAATATTTCATATATGTTCTTCTGCTGCAATGTTCTGTGATGAGATTATATTACTGCCTGAGACGAATGTTTATATTATATATATGAGATATATGTTATATTGCAGATTTCGTTTCAAAAGAGATGCTTGTGAAGCATAATAAAATGGGACTTCATTAATGAGATTAATGAAATAAAAGAAACCTAAGATGTTGTAGAATCGAATTTCAAAATAAAACAGGTAGCTACAGTTCTTGCTTTGCACAGTGGTATATATGATATATCCTGCACCTTATTCGATGAGGAAAGGACCGAGATCCCTTCATCAGGAGTGACTCCTTTAGCAATAACTGGCAGATGCTACAAACTCGGTTTGTCTTTTGATTGCTTTTAATAGTTTTTGCTTTGCATAGTGATATTTGTGAAATATCCTGCACCTTATTCGATGAGGAAAGGGCCGACGATCCCTTCACCAGGAGTGACCCCTTTAGCAAAACTAGAAAAGCCTCAAAAACACTCCATTTAAAATCACTCGATTCTACGACGATATCAAGTTCATTACGCAAAGGGTTTTCTTAAATACCTGTCGTAGCCCTCCGTCATTTCAGATAAGGACTGTTTAGTATTCGTGCTGCGTTTGTTGGCCTTTGTCAAGGCGTAGTGTGCGGTAGCTGAATAGTACTTATCTGCTAATGCATATGATGCAGATTGGATTAGGGTAGTCGTGCGACCTTGTTGGCCTTTGTCAAGGGCCGTGCGGGTGGGTTTAATACAATCAAGAAATGACGGGTTGAACTTGACTAGCAGTCTATGGTTTGTTGGCCTTTGTCAAGGTCATAGGAGGCTTGGGGCAAAATATTATTGGGAATTTCAAGAGTTGAAATTTGCAATGAGATTGCATACCTTCTATTAGATAGTTGGATCCCGATACCCGCTGCGAGTAAGAGTTACTCCTGGGAGAGTTTTACACATTACAATTAGCCGATCAAGTAGGTGTCTAGAAAGGTGTTAACGGGGTTACGCCTCTGGGAAAACGAGATTTACTTTAATTAGGTTCGTGCGATAGCACGGGGGACCTCCCTCAAAGTACCGACACTGGCCTGGCTGAAAGATTGGCGAACTTGTAGCGTGTAATTAATCCCGGCTAGTCTTTCCTTTTAGGGTTTGAAGGAAGATTTGACTAAAACAGTGGGAGACATCATGATTAGATATATTAGATAACCAATCTAATTTTGCAAGAGCATACGCTGAGTGTTTTCTTCTCTCTCTCTCCAGGTAGCGACCATATCACGCCTTAATCAAGATAATAAAACGGATATATTGACCGAACCCACTTGTTATACTGAGCTGGGGAATATTGGTCCCGCTCCAACTTATAATTGTTATAGGACAGAGCAGGAAATTGGGGAATACCAGATTTCCCATGCCGCCCAAACGAAGAAAGTGCATGTTGATGCATCACCTTCGGGTGTGTTCATTACACAGAACTGTTTCTCAGTATCCTTTACGTCCTGGGTATGTGATACCGGATCAGGATCCCGTATATGTAATCTGTTACATGGGCTACAGATAGGTAAAGAGCTGAGAACGGGTGATAAGTTTCATGAGACAGAAAACGGTGCAAGTGTTGCAGCCAAGTCTGTTGGTCACTATCACCCTGTATTACCAGAATACATTGATTCTGAACATATGTTATTAGATACCGAACCTGATATACAAAATCATGCCAGTCTCTTTATTAGTAAAGAAAGGATATAATTTTGTATTGTTGGATAATGTTTTGAACATTTCCTATATCAAAAGTTGATCGGTTCAGGCACGTTATCTAAAAGCATTGATGTTCTAAATCAAACTACAGTTCTTAGTATATGGAACACACACAAGAGGAACAGTTCAGATATGAACGAATCCTTCTTGAGGTATTGTAGACTAGGTCGTATCAATGCGACCCGACTGGCTGAAGTTACATATAGATGCATATTTAAATTAGTTTGAATTTACATCTTGTGAAACTTGCCGGTCATGTCACAAAGATAAGATGACCACAGCTCTGTTTGTTGGAAACAGAGAAAGAGTTAGTGAACTTTTGGGATTGATACATGCTGATGTATGAAAGTCCCCTGTCTACACATGCCAAGATTGGTTCTTTGTACTTCATTACATTCTCTGATAATCTCTCAAGATTCAGACATATGTTCCTGTTGAAACACAAGTCCGAACCTTTTGAGATATTCACAGAATATAAGTTAGAAGTAGAGAACCAAATACGGGTATAAGTATTATGTCCCTTGATGAGATCAAGGAGGAGAATACTTGAGCACGGAATTCCTGGATTATTCTAAAGGAGAATGAGATTCTTTCTCAGCATTACTCCTCCGTATACACCACAGCACGTCGGTGTATCGGGGCAGAGCAATAGCACCCTATGTGATATGGTGTGCTCTATGATGAGTACTACTGAGTTTCCTATTTCCTTTAGGGAGTTATGCACTTGAGAAGCTGCATACCTATTGAATAGGGTTCAAATCAAATCAGTTGCCTACCACTTCATATGTGATATGGAAAGGGAAGAGCCTATATCTTAAGCTTGTTAAGATTTGGGGTTGTCCGGCCTATGTCTAAAAGCAAAATCCGGACAAGCTCGAGGCAAGGTCTGTTATGTACAACTGGAAAGGTTCCAGCTATACAAAATGCAGCTGATGATTTGGTAGAACCAAAGGATTCAATAGTTTCCAACGAACCTCAGCCTCTCCGACGATCTAGTAGGGTTCCTCACCCACCTGAGAGATACTTCGGTTTCTCTATGACAGTGGGAGTGAGGATTGCATCATGAGATGATGACCCAACTAGTTTCGAGCTGGCCATCAGGAGTGGGACTCTGTAAGAATGGCTGGGTGCTTATCGATCTGAGATGGAATCCTTATACACCAACAAAGTATGGACTTTGGTTGCTTTATCTGAAGGGTTAAATCCCCATCAGGAGCAAGTATATCTTGAGAAGATTACTTGGTGTACATGGAAAAGTTGAGACTTTCAAAGCTAGACTTGTTAAAGGTTTGCATCATAGACCAGGTATGGATTATGTTGAAACCTTTTCTAAGGATCTATGCTAAAGTCCATCCAGATCCTACTTGCCACGGCTACATACCATGACTACGATATCTGGTGGTTGGGTGTCATGACTGCTTTTCTAAGTGATGTTTTAGAAGAGGACGTCTATAAGTACACAGCCAGAGGGCTTCGTAGACAGTGGGAGCAGCGGAAACGTGTGCAAGATGTTTTATATGATAAAACAGGCATCGCGGAGTTGGAACATCTGTTTTGATGTGGTAGTCAAAGAGTTTGACTTCATCAAAATGGTAGATGAACCTTGTATATACGAAAGGTAGTAGAGAGTATGGTGGTGATCCTCGTAGAGTACGTAGATGACATACTCTTGATAAGGAAGGAGTTTCCTATGCTACGCTCGGTCAATCTCCGCTTATCACAAGGATTCTCCATATAAGATCAAAGTGATACCTCCTAAATCCTAGGTTTTGGATCTATGAGATAGATCTAATTGGATGTTAGGATACTCACTAGTTGTAGTGAGATGGTATAAATCGATCCAGGGGAGAATCACTGGAAAGGTTCCAGGCTGATAAGGACGACTGAATGTCAGTCGCAGGCTTGTCTTTACCCTCAGTGGAGGGACGGTATGATGGAAGAGTTCCAAGCTAGATACCGTGACTTACTAGACGACTAAAGGCAAGATACGTCGTTACCAAGGATACTACCAAAGAGGCAGTCTGGATATATATATATAAGTTCATAAGATGAACTTCGTTCCTACCATTGTGTGACAATGGAGTTGTGGCTTATGCCAAGGAACTACCGTCCCATCAGAAATCCAGATATAATTCTTAGGCAGTATCACCTGATCATGGAGATGGTTGAACTCCAGGGAGATCGAGGTTAGGAGAGTAGACACAGAGGACAACAGCGCGGATCCACTCACGAAGGCCTTTTTCCCAGTAGAGACTTTTATGGGATGGTTGAGTATGAGATACTTCAACCGCAGCTAAATGTTGGGTATGCGATACCATAACAGATGGCCCTAGTGCAAGTGGGAGATTGTTAGTTATATGTATGCCCTAGAGGCCATTACTGTACATACGATGTATATTGTAGTGGATGCTAGGACATATATAGGGAGGACTTTCTTGCTCGACATGATAGTATGCTATCTGGTTGTACTTTATCTTAACATGTACTCTGATTGTCTCTATGTTACATGTTGATAAAGCCCTTAGGATATGTACTCGACTACTGGGACTATGATGAGATCATACTAGTGGGGCCACGGTAGTCGACGAGTACATCCTATAATTGTTCCTAGTCGAGGGTGTATCGAGACAGGGCATCGATGCACCAGAGTAGACTAGCGTATACGCATCTTGACCCATATGATGGGCGATAGATGATCCCATATCCATCGGTGTTTGACATCAAGGATGGTGTACGGGTGCTCAGTGGAGACTGGGTACACTGGACGGACTCGCAGAGAACTCCCAGATGGTATTATACCATACGTCAGATGGCAGTTCTCCGGTGACACTGGTACAGAGTAGTCTGTTGACCCGAGATCGTCATAGAGTCTTGTGTGGTTCCCACTGTGCTTTGATTTCCATCATACCATGTCCAAGAGGGCGTGCAAAAAGGTGACTTTTGGGTACAGTCCCGAATCACATGGAGGCAATGAGCGATAGGAGGGGATTCGTCTCTCCCGGTATAGGGAGTTGATGTTGTGCTGTGTTCGATTGGCTATAACCGGAAATCCCTGGCCAGGGTTGCTGAGATTTACTGGTAAGTGTTATCAGTAGTTTCTCGAACTGTTATAGACCTCATATCGACACGACTTATCAAGCTACTGGGGTCTGGCGTTTACCACCCCTAGGCGAGATATGCAACATATCAGACGACGAGACCGGACTGTACGGGAGTGTTACTGTTTGGATTCGCAGGAGAATGTACAGGCTTACTTGTTGATCTTCTGAGCGCTCAATACCTGGGTAGCTGTTACGTTTAGCTGACCGCTTGCAGCTTGTGGGTGTTTGATATGATCATCACCTACTGCCGGTGTATTGACGATTCTTTAGAGTCCTACACAGAGGTTTCTTGACTCAGGCAAAACGGAGTAGGGGCACATATGTGATATGTGCGGGACCGAGGATAATGCGATATGTGATACCGTATTATATTCTCGCGATATTTGATATCAGCCGGGTCATCGGATCAAGTGTTGATTCGATGAATCGGTACGGATAAATATTAGTTGGTTATATGCGATATAGCCGGATTGTCGGATCAAGTGTTGATTCGATAATTTAATGTATAATAATATATTTGATATATTAAATTGCATTAACTAATATTTGCTCACTAAAAGATTCTTTTTCTCACTCGGATAATACATTGATATATATGCGATATATGTTAATTGTATTATTTTATTTTGTTACGATAAATATTATATATGTGATATATAATATTGTAACATGATATGATAACTTATGCAACTTGTTTAGTAGAGATTAAACATGGTTAGGGTTTGATTAGGGTTAAGGTTTTCTAGAAGTTTCTAGAAACTTTCTTTCTTTGTCTTTGTTAAGATATTATGCTAGATATTTCCTTAACCTAACCAAACCTTTAACCTTAGTCAAATCTCTACAATGGTTAAGTGAACCATGGTTGCATAATTGATCATTATCTCCTTTTCCTATTCATCACAAAAGGATTATTATTATGTTCATCTTCTTCTTCCTTCATTCTTTCATGAAAAGCTTACTAGTTTTTCAAAAGGTGATGAATAAATATGAGAAAAAGATAAATAAAGAGAGCAAAAATCCTACTTCATCATCCTCATCTTCCCTTGCCATTTAGATGAGGGTGTTCACATCATTTCATGAGTGTTAGCTTGTGTTAAAGAAACTTCAAGGTAGATCATCTTAGTATCGAAGATCGGAAGCAAAGGTTGCGTCTTTCTCTTCGTGGAACCTCTCGAGAGTCCGGATCCCGATGATCGCAGCGAAGGGACCACAACACGGAGCATATGAAGTGAAGGACCGGATCTACAAAGGTTGTAATCCCTCTCACTTAGTGTTAAAATGTTTAGCATGTTAGTTTGCGCCTAATCTCTAGTTTAAAGTTCCGTATTCGGGTTGTTCGGCACGGCTAAATTTTTAATCGGGCATGGTTGATGCCTCGTAGACCCTTGTGCGCGTGCTTAGCAACCCTACAATGGATGCTTAGATATATATAGGGATGACTTTCTTGGTCGATATGATAGTATGCTATCGGGTTGTACTTTATCTTAACATGTACTCTGATTGTCTCTATATTACATGTTGATAAAGCCCTTAGGATGTGTACTCGACTACTGGGACTATGATGAGATCATACTAGTGGGGCCACGGTAGTCGACGAGTACATCCTATAACTATTCCTAGTCGAGGGTGTATCGAGACAGGGCATCGATACACCAGAGTAGACTAGCGTATACGCATCTTGACCCATATGATGGACGATGGATGATCCCATATCCATCGGTGTTTGACATCAAGGATGGTGTACGGGTGCTCAGTAGAGACTGGGTACACTGGACGGACTCGCCGAGAACTCCCAGATGGTATTATACCTCACGTCAGATGGCAGTTCTCCGGTGACACTGGTACAGAGTAGTCTGTTGATCCGAGATCGTCATAGAGTCTTGTGTGATTCCCACTGTGCTTTGATTTCCATCATACCACGTCCAAGAGGGCGTGCAAAAAGGTGGCTTTTGGGTACAGTCCCGAATCGCATTGAGGCAATGAGCGATAGGAGGGGATTCGTCTCTCCCGTATAGGGAGTT
The DNA here is from genome assembly GCA_030015575.1 of Agapanthus africanus. NCBI lineage: Eukaryota > Viridiplantae > Streptophyta > Magnoliopsida > Asparagales > Amaryllidaceae > Agapanthus > Agapanthus africanus. The sequence goes on along the minus strand of CM057337.1, from coordinate 563,755,376 downwards.
GATGTTGTGCTGTGTTCGATTGGCTATAACCGGAAATCCCTGGCCAGGGTTGCTGAGATTTACTGGTAAGTGTTATCAGTAGTTTCTCGAACTATTATAGACCTCATATCGACATGACTTATCGAGCTACTGGGGTCTGACGTTTACCACCCCTAGGCGAGATATGCGACATATCAGACGACGAGACCGGACTGTACGGGAGTGTTATTGTTTGGATTCACAGGAGAATGTACAGGCTTGCTTTTTGATCTTCTGAGCGCTCAATACCTGGGTAGCTGTTACGTTTAGCTGACCGCTTGCAGCTTGTGGGTGTTTGATATGATCATCACCCACTGCCGGCGTATTGACGATTCTTTAGAGTTCTACATAGAGGTTTCTTGGCTCAGGAAAAACGGAGTAGGAGCACATATGTGATATGTGCGGGACCGAGAATATTACGATATGAGATACCGTATTCTATTCTCGCGATATTTGATATCAACCGCGTCATCGGATCAAGTGTTGATTCGATAAATCGGTACGGATAAATATTAGTCGGTTATATGCGATATAGCCGGATTGTCGGATCAAGTGTTGATTCGATAATTTAATGTATAATAATATATATGATATATTAAATTACATTAACTAATATTATCCCACTAAAAGATTCTTTTTCTCACTCGGGTAATACATTGATATATATGCGATATATGTTAATTGTATTATTTTATTTGGTTACAATAAATATTATATATGTGATATATAATATTGTAACATGATATGATAACTAATGCAACATGTTTAGTAAAGATTAATCAAGATTAGGGTTTGATTTGGGTTAATGACTTCTAGTAGATTCTAGAAGGTTTTCTTTTTTGTTTTGGAAAAGATATTTTCAAGTGACTCATTCTTAACCTAACCCAAACCCTAGCCTTGGTTAATTCTCTACAAAGGTTTAGTCAACCATGGTTGCATAATTCATCATTATCATCTTTGCATTATTCATCACAAAAGGAATTCTTATCATATTCATCTTCTTCTTCCTTCTTCTTTCTTTCATGGAAAAAACTTACTAGTTTTTTTCCAAGTGATGAATAAATGTGAGAAATAGATAAATAAAGAGAGCAAAAATCCTACTTCATCATCCTCATCTTCCCTTGCCATTTAGATGAGAGTGTTCACTCAATTTTAGTGAGTGTTAGCTTGTGTTAATGGAACTTCAAGGTAGATCATCTTTGTATCGAAGATCGGAAGCAAGACTGCATCTTTCTCTTCGTGGAATCTCTCGAAAGTCCGGAACCCGATGATCGCAGCGAAGGGACCACAACACGGAGCTTATGAAGTGAAGGACCGGATCTACAAAGGTTGTAATCCCTCTCATTTAGTGTTAAAGTGTTTAGCATGCTAGTTTTCGCCTAAACTCTAGTTTAAAGATCCGGTTTCGGGTTGTTCGTGTTAGTGTATATGCCCTAGAGGCCATTACTGTATCATACTAGTTTGTATATTACTTAATGGATGCTTGGGATATTCACCTTGTATATACAATCTTGCTCAAAATAGTAGTATGCTACTTGGTTTGTTTCTACTTCAATGTGTACTTGTGTTTATTTCAGTATATCACTTATACGCATTAGTGGAGCCCTTAGGATCTTTGCTTGATTACCAGCGTTGTGATGGCAGTCACACTAGTGGGGGCTGGGTAATCTATAAGCACATCCTTATTCAGGTCCCTGGTCGTAGGACTATCGAGACAGGGCATCGATACTCCGGAGTAGACCAGCGCATGCGCTTCTCATCCCAGTGTGGGAGACGGTCTGTCCCACAGCCGTCAGTACGTCGTACTTGAGATAGTATGCGGGTGCTCGTTAGGTTACGGGTACACTGGACAGGACTCGTCGGGAACTGACTAGTTGGTATTATACCTATCGTCAGTTATCAGTTCCCAGGTGACATGAGTACAGCTTAGTCCGCTGACTTGACACTGTCACTTCGCCTCGGGTGTGTTCCCACTGTACTTTGATCACTACCCTACCACGGCTCAAAGGAGTCGTGCAAACAGGTGGTGGTTGGGTGCAGTCCCGAAGCACTTGGAGGCACTGACGGTTAGACAGGATTCGTCTCTCCCGGTATTGGGGGTTGACATCGCGCTGTGTCTAGGAGAGCCATTACACGAGTAGTCCCTGGCCAGGGCAAACGAGATATACTGGTAGGTTTCCAGTGTTATCTCAGGGTGTATTGGGCTTCACTCCGGCACGACTTGTACCGCTATTGGGGGACTGACGTTTACCGCCCCCTAGGCCCGCCATGCGATGTATCAGACGAACAGACCGGACTGTACGGAGAATGTCACACTCAGGCTCAGTAGGAGTTCAGATGGGTTTCGCCTCGTCGGTCTTCTTGTCGGCATTACCTGGGGACCGTTACGCACAGCTAGTGCCGCTTGCGGTCTGTGGTTAAACCCACTGCCAGCGTAGTGTCGAGTCTTTAGAGTCCCACACAGGTCGCATGGTTTTGCGACAGGGTTCGGTCACATCCGTGCACTTGTGCACGTACAGTGTCCGGACAGTTTACACTAGCGGGCTTTGGTTTAAGTCAGATCCTAGTGTACCTTATGGGATTGGATTTATCCAGTTTGCATTCGTGTTCCTCGGAACGCGGATGCGGGTGTGTATGCACAGTTGACAGGGAGGCAGAGGCTGCGGATTCTCATTAGGGTTGTTGACAGTTGACCGTTGACTATTTGACTTTATGCTCAACCCTAATGAGAATATGATATGTGATTAACTATTATATTAATTAAGTATTATGGTGATATGGTTGTTGACTTGTTGACTTTTGTTGACTTGTTGACTTGTTGACTTTTGTTGACTTGTTGACCGCTTGACTAGGCTTGACTAGTTGACCATCATGATAACCATGGTTATCATTTCATGCCAAAGACTTTTTCTTGCTTGCTCATTTGAGTAAAATGAGTGCATGACATGATAAGGTTATGGTTGCTTCTAACCATCACATAAGACTTTTTTGATATGATGAGTTATGATCACTTTGGATTATGAGAGGGTGAAAGACAAAAAGAGTTATTTTTTTTCTTTCTTGCTCATTCTCTCTCTTGTTCTTGAGCTCTCCTCTTGCTCTCACCCTCAACCTCTTGCTCCCTCTCTTGATCTATGGTTCTCTTGTCTCATGAGTTGAGAATCAAGAACCATAGATAAAATCCCATTCTATTTCCTCTCTACTCATTCTAGTTCACTAGGTTTAGCAAACCAAGTGAACTAGTTTCTTCAAAGAACGAAGAAGGAGCTAAAGGTTGGAGCTTTCAAGTGGATCTATCTTCGGCGTACGGAGACAACGAGAAGGAGCCATCGAACCACCATCGGAGCTTGAAGAGAAGGAGTTCAAGTTTAGGTATAACCATCTTCATCCGAGTAGCTAAATATCTTTAGCTTAGTATGCTAGTTTTAGTTTAGGTAAAGATCCCGACCTAGCTTAGTCCATGTTGCCTCTTGCGTTAAAATTTTGATTTTATACCGTTTCCGCCTCCCCGTAAGAACCGGGGGTCGCAACGTGGACTTACAGTGGTATCAGAGCCTAACTAAACTTAAACTAGCTTGGTAGTGAAGTGTAACGAAGTTCGGAACCGGAAAAATCCAAAAACCAAACTTTTACAAAAAACTGAGTTTCTGTTGAAATTTTTTTGGCTCAAAATGAAAAACTTTACACTTGTAAATTCGGCTCAGGGTTTTGTGTGAACACCCAAGAAAAACGATACAGTAATTCGTCCAAACCGCCGCCCTTCCGCCGCGCGAGCTAGGCATCCGCCGCGGAACCGCCGCGCTTTGTCGTCTTCTGTGCATCGTTTTTCGTGCAGTGTGTGTATGTGTTGGTTTTGGGATTTTTGGAATATATTATATGTGCCCAGATTTTCCAGAAAAGAAATTTCCTTTTGGGGTCCTATAATTCCGTATTTTTTCCGAACTTCACTGCACTTTGACTATGATGGTTATATCTGTGATGTTTGCATGTATTGAACGTCGGCTAATCGCTATAAGTCGATTAGTCGGGGTTATACATGATCTGTAATGTGCTGGAATGTGTATATAAATATGTTGGATTGTCGCGGGTGAATAGCCGGGGGTTGTGAGACGAGAGTTTTCTTTTCTTGCAATTCATGTAAATTTGTAAATTGATGTAATAATTATTTGTATGGCCGCACAACCGGGTCGGGGTTGTAGCCGTCATTGTATAATTTCTTTTTACTGTTTTTGCTCCTAGGATAGACCCATGGAGGGGTGCACAAACTACCGGGTATGCCGAAGTGTCGAGTGGCCTACTCATGGAGATGAGGGAGGTTGCTACGCTTCGGGTACTTGGCGGGTAGTTTGCCGCACCCGTAGGGGTCTTGGGTGGGGTTTTGGCTATTCACCGCGACCGTGTAATCTGTTTTTGTTACAGGCTCGTACAAATTACAGATTCCTAGTATATCCAATGTATTTATCTGTGATCTGAAATGTTTATCATTGCAGTATATCTATATATGATTTATTTAGGCGTTGCTTATGTTTTACAGACGCGCTAGCCCAGCCCCCGCTCTGTCGTTAGTTAAGTAACCTAACGGGTAATGACGGGGCCCCGTGGCGAATGCGAATGGCATAAGCGTACGTCATATTTTGGTTGTTCTCTGCAATGGTAGGATTAAATGATGGGACGCATCAAAAGAACTAATGCAAGAATATCACGCATTAAAAGAACTAATGCAAGATAATAAACCAAGTTAAAGTCGTTGGAACACTTTCGAAAAACCACTCGGTTCTTTTCAAAAACAACTTTTAAATGCGGAGCTTGAGCCACTCCTTTTAAAAGCTATCTCGTTCCATCGACCAAATCAAGTTCACTACGTTCACGGTTTTGCCAAAACCATCCGTAGCCCTCCGTCGTTTCACATGAATAGTCGATAGTATTCAAGCTGTGTTTGTTGGCCAAAGTCAAGGCACAGTGATTGGTAGCTATTGGGTATTCATGTGCAGCATAGATAGATGCGTTGGTTTGGAACAGTCGTACTGCCTTGTTGGCCAAAGTCAAGGGTAGGTGCGGGTGGATTCAAATTAACCTGGAGAACGACGGGCAGAACTTGACATGTGACTTATGATTTGTTGGCCAAAGTCAAGGTCATAAGAGCATGGGGCAAAAATCCACATCGGGAGTTTCAAAAGTACTGAAACTTGCTAGATTTGCATACCATTTGGAGTGTGATGATTCTGGTAGGATTCCTTCAGTTTCGTCACCCGATGATATTTGGATCCCGATCCTACTGTGAGTATATGCTACTCCTCGGGAAATTTCTCACTTAACGATCAATGCTATAAACCTAGTAGGTGCCTAGAAAGGTGTTAGCGGGGCTACGCCCCCAGGGAAAAGAGATTCTTTAATTAAGGAACTTCGCGAAAGCGTTGGAAAACCTCCCTCGAAGTACCGACACCGGCCTGGCTGAACGGTTAAGCAAGTATTGTACGGTGGGATTGATCCTGACTAATTCTTCCTTTATGGTTTGAGGAGGGATTCGAGAAACAGTGGGAGCCATCCTGTTTAGACAAACTAAAAACCACTCTAAACTTGCAAGAGCATCATGCTGAGTGTTTCTTCTTCTCTCTCCTAATTGCAGCGACCAATCAACATGACTGGACTTAAGTTACTCCTAGATAAAAACAAACTGACAGGGCCAAACTACAAAGATTGGCTCAGGAATGTCAAGATAGCAATCACTTATGACAAGCTGGGGTATCTTCTTACCACCAAAGCTCCCCCTGTCCCTGGTCCAACTTCCAGCGTCGCGGATAAGGAAATCCGCAAGACTTGGGAGATTGATAGTGCGAAGGCCAAGTGCCTCCTGCTTGCCTCGATGGACAACGAACATCAGAGGAGGCATGAGAATATGGACATGGAGTCCATATTGCTCCATACAAAAGAACTGTATGGAGAGCAATCACGTATCGCAAGATACGAAGCGTCGAAAAAGTTGTTTTCGACAAGAATGGCCGTCGGATCATCAGTAGCGGAGCATGTGCTAAAGATGATCGGCTTCATTGAGGAGCTCGCTGACCTAGGGATCACATTGGAGAGTGAGCTATATACGGATATAGTTCTCCAGTCCCTTCCTTCCACTTACGCCCAGTTCATACTGAACTTCAACCTACAAGAAAAAGAGGTTGAACTTTCAGAGCTCCTCAACATGCTGAGGAGCGCAGAGGGCACCCTACAGAAAGGTAGGGATACATCCACTTTGTTTGTAGGAGGATCATCTTCTTCTAGGTCCAAGGCGAAAGCCAAGGGAAAGAAGAAGAAAGCCCCCGCCAAACCAAGGGGCGGTGTTGGTAAAGTGGATACGAAGGGAAAAGGCAAAGCAACAAAGTTAGCGGGAAAGCTTGTGGATAAGGAAGAATGCTTCTATTGTCATAAGAAAGGACACTGGAAGAATGATTGCAGGGCCTGGAAGGCCAGAACACAGGAATTGAAGCAGGTTACAGCTTCAGCTTCAGGTGTGTATGTTATTGAAAACTGTCTTTCAATAAACTCTACTTCCTGGGTATTGGATACCGGATCAGGATCTCATATCTGTAATTCTTTGCAGGCGTTGAGAAACCGTAGTGTTTTGAAGGCAGGTGACATGACCCTCAAAGTTGCAAACGGAGCTAGCATGGATGCTAAAGCCGTGGGGGACTATCACCTGGGGATGTCAGATGGACATGTTTTGGTTTTGCGTAATTGCTTTTTTGTACCCAACGCAACTTGTAATATCATTTCTGTATCTTTAGTTTCTAAAGAAGGTTATGAATTTGCGTTTGTAAGTAATGTTGTAAACATTCACCTTAAACAAGTTTTGATTGGGTCAGGTACATTGAGTAATGGTATATACGTGTTAAACCAACCACAGATTTTCAACGTCCAGAATACACACAAAAGAAAGTCTCCAGAACTAAATCAGACTTTCTTATGGCATTGTAGATTGGGTCACATCAATGAGAGAAGGTTGACTAAGTTACATACAGAAGGATATTTGAATACGTTCGAATATCAATCGTATGCCACTTGTCAATCTTGTCTCAAAGGAAAGATGACAAAGACTCCGTTTACTGGACAAGGAGTAAGAGCGAGCGAGCTCTTGGGACTCGTACACAGTGACGTGTGCGGTCCAATGTCTACACATGCCCGAAGCGGACATTCTTACTTCATTACTTTTACGGATGACTTCTCAAGGTACGGTTATGTCTTCTTAATGAAACATAAGTCCGAGGCCTTTGGAAAATTCCAGGAGTATAAGAATGAAGTAGAGAAACAGACCGGCAAAAGTATTAAGATTCTAAGATCGGATCGAGGTGGAGAATACTTAAGTGCCGAGTTCCTGGACTATTTAAAAGAGAACGGAATTCTCTCTCAGCTTACTCCTCCATACACCCCGCAACATAACGGTGTATCGGAGAGACGGAACCGCACCCTATTGGATATGGTGCGGTCCATGATGGGTAATGCTGAGTTACCGCGATCATTCTGGGGGTATGCGCTAGAATCAGCAGCGTACCTTTTGAACCGAGTTCCGACTAAGACTGTGCCTTCCACACCATATGAAATGTGGTGTGGGAAGAGACCCTATCTTAAGCACATTAAGACATGGGGATGTCCGGCTTTTGTCAAAAAGCAGCATGCGGACAAGCTCGAGGCACGCTCAGTACAGTGCAAGTTTGTGGGGTATCCAAAGAACTCAAAAGGATATTTCTTCTACTGTGAAGAGGAACAAAAAGTTCTTGTTTCTCGTCATGCCTACTTCTTGGAAACTGAGTTTTTGGAAAACCAGATAAGTGGGAGCACAGTAGAACTGGAAGAAATTCCAGAACCACGGACTGTTACTGAAAGTTTAGTGGAACCAGAAGGTTCGGAAGAACAGGACATTCCTACGCCGCTCCGCAGAAGTAGTAGGCAGTCTCATCCGCCCGAGAGATACTACGGTTTTCTCATAGACGGGGATAGAGAGGATTGCATCATAGATTATGATGAGCCTACTAGCTTCCAGCAGGCCGTTCAGAGCGTTGACTCAGTGAAATGGCTGGATGCAATGCGGACCGAAATGGAGTCCATGTACACCAACAAGGTATGGACGTTGGACATTGCTCCAGACGGGGTAAAACCCGTAGGATGCAAGTGGATCTTCAAAAGGAAGATTGGTGTAGATGGACAGGTTGAGACCTATAAAGCTAGGCTGGTAGCAAAGGGTTTTCGTCAACGACCTGGCTTGGACTACGACGAAACCTTTTCTCCAGTAGCCATGCTGAAATCCATTCGGATCCTTCTTGCCATTGCTGCCTTCCACGATTATGAGATCTGGCAAATGGACGTAAAGACAGCTTTTCTAAATGGAAATTTAGAGGAGTGTGTCTATATGGACCAGCCAGAGGGTTTCATTCAGAGTGGGAGCAGCGGAAAGGTGTGCAAGTTGCTTAAGTCCATCTATGGACTAAAGCAGGCATCGCGGAGTTGGAACATCTGTTTTGATGAGACGGTCAAAGAATTTGGCTTTATCAAAAATCCAGATGAACCATGCATCTATAGTAGATTTGTAGCGAGAACTGTAGTATTCCTCGTTTTATACGTGGATGACATTCTCTTAATAGGAAATGACATTCCTATGCTACAATCTGTCAAGGGGTTCTTGTCACACAGGTTCTCCATGAAAGACCTGGGTGATGCCTCATACATTCTGGGTATCCGGATCTACCGTGACAGATCTAAGAGGATATTAGGACTTTCGCAGTCCAGGTACATCGACACCATACTGAAGCGGTTCAGTATGGAAGATTCCAAGCGCGGTAACCTACCGGCTTGTCACGGGATCACCCTCTCTAAAGAGATGTCTCCCAAGACTGATTTAGAGAGGGATCGCATGTCTATTATACCCTACGCTTCTGCGGTAGGCTCTATAATGTATGCGATGTTGTGTACCAGACCGGATGTAGCTTATGCACTGAGTGTGGTAAGCCGGTATCAGTCTAACCCTGGGGAGAAACACTGGATAGCGGTAAAGAACATTCTCAAGTACCTGAGAAGGACTAAGGAGATGTTCTTGGTGTATGGCGGAAAAGACCTCCAGATCGAGGCCTTTGCTGACTCCAGCTTCCAGAGTGACAAGGATGATTCCAAGTCCATGTCGGGTTTTGTCTTTACCCTCAATGGAGGGGCGGTGTGTTGGAAGAGTTCCAAACAGGAAACCGTTGCAGACTCGACGATGGAAGCGGAATACATCGCTGCATCTGATGCCGCAAAAGAAGCTGTCTGGATGAGGAAGTTCTTGAAAGAACTTCAGGTGGTTCCGTCCATTGTTGATCCAATACCTCTGTATTGCGACAACAACGGGGCTATAGCTTTAGCGAAGGAACCCAGGTCCCATCAGAGATCCAGGCACATCTTGAGGCGGTATCACCTGATCAGGGAGATCGTGGATCGCCAGGAGATCGAGGTTCGGAGAGTCGCTTCAGAAGACAACACTGCAGATCCATTCACCAAGGCCTTGCCCCAGACTCAGTTCGAGCGGCTGATCGAGATGATAGGTCTTCGATACGCCAGTACATGGCCTTAGTGCAAGTGGGAGATTGTTAGTGTATATGCCCTAGAGGCCATTACTGTATCATACTAGTTTGTATATTACTTAATGGATGCTTGGGATATTCACCTTGTATATACAATCTTGCTCAAAATAGTAGTATGCTACTTGGTTTGTTTCTACTTCAATGTGTACTTGTGTTTATTTCAGTATATCACTTATACGCATTAGTGGAGCCCTTAGGATCTTTGCTTGATTACCAGCGTTGTGATGGCAGTCACACTAGTGGGGGCTGGGTAATCTATAAGCACATCCTTATTCAGGTCCCTGGTCGTAGGACTATCGAGACAGGGCATCGATACTCCGAAGTAGACCAGCGCATGCGCTTCTCATCCCAGTGTGGGAGACGGTCTGTCCCACAGCCGTCAGTACGTCGTACTTGAGATAGTATGCGGGTGCTCGTTAGGTTACGGGTACACTGGACAGGACTCGTCGGGAACTGACTAGTTGGTATTATACCTATCGTCAGTTATCAGTTCCCAGGTGACATGAGTACAGCTTAGTCCGCTGACTTGACACTGTCACTTCGCCTCGGGTGTGTTCCCACTGTACTTTGATCACTACCCTACCACGGCTCAAAGGAGTCGTGCAAACAGGTGGTGGTTGGGTGCAGTCCCGAAGCACTTGGAGGCAGTGACGGTTAGACAGGATTCGTCTCTCCCGGTATTGGGGGTTGACATCGCGCTGTGTCTAGGAGAGCCATTACACGAGTAGTCCCTGGCCAGGGCAAACGAGATATACTGGTAGGTTTCCAGTGTTATCTCAGGGTGTATTGGGCTTCACTCCGGCACGACTTGTACCGCTATTGGGGGACTGACGTTTACCGCCCCCTAGGCCCGCCATGCGATGTATCAGACGAACAGACCGGACTGTACGGAGAATGTCACACTCAGGCTCAGTAGGAGTTCAGATGGGTTTCGCCTCGTCGGTCTTCTTGTCGGCATTACCTGGGGACCGTTACGCACAGCTAGTGCCGCTTGCGGTCTGTGGTTAAACCCACTGCCAGCGTAGTGTCGAGTCTTTAGAGTCCCACACAGAAAGCTTTTCGCCTTTAGGCAAAAGAGTAGAGGTCGCATGGTATTGCGACAGGTCGCATGGTTTTGCGACAGGGTTCGGTCACATCCGTGCACTTGTGCACGTACAGTGTCCGGACAGTTTACACTAGCGGGCTTTGGTTTAAGTCAGATCCTAGTGTACCTTATGGGATTGGATTTATCCAGTTTGCATTCGTGTTCCTCGGAACGCGGATGCGGGTGTGTATGCACAGTTGACAGGGAGGCAGAGGCTGCGGATTCTCATTAGGGTTGTTGACAGTTGACCGTTGACTATTTGACTTTATGCTCAACCCTAATGAGAATATGATATGTGATTAACTATTATATTAATTAAGTATTATGGTGATATGGTTGTTGACTTGTTGACTTTTGTTGACTTGTTGACTTTGTTGACTTGTTGACTTTTGTTGACTTGTTGACCGCTTGACTAGGCTTGACTAGTTGACCATCATGATAACCATGGTTATCATTTCATGCCAAAGACTTTTTCTTGCTTGCTCATTTGAGTAAAATGAGTGCATGACATGATAAGGTTATGGTTGCTTCTAACCATCACATAAGACTTTTTTGATATGATGAGTTATGATCACTTTGGATTATGAGAGGGTGAAAGACAAAAAGAGTTATTTTTTTTCTTTCTTGCTCATTCTCTCTCTTGTTCTTGAGCTCTCCTCTTGCTCTCACCCTCAACCTCTTGCTCCCTCTCTTGATCTATGGTTCTCTTGTCTCATGAGTTGAGAATCAAGAACCATAGATAAAATCCCATTCTATTTCCTCTCTACTCATTCTAGTTCACTAGGTTTAGCAAACCAAGTGAACTAGTTTCTTCAAAGAACGAAGAAGGAGCTAAAGGTTGGAGCTTTCAAGTAGATCTATCTTCGGCGTACGGAGACAACGAGAAGGAGCCATCGAACCACCATCGGAGCTTGAAGAGAAGGAGTTCAAGTTTAGGTATAACCATCTTCATCCGAGTAGCTAAATATCTTTAGCTTAGTATGCTAGTTTTAGTTTAGGTAAAGATCCCGACCTAGCTTAGTCCATGTTGCCTCTTGCGTTAAAATTTTGATTTTATACCGTTTCCGCCTCCCCGTAAGAACCGGGGGTCGCAACGTGGACTTACAGTTCGGCACGGCTAATTTTTTAATCGGGCATGGTTGATACCTCGTAGACCCTTGTACGCATGCATAGCAACCCTACAGTAGTATCAGAGCCAAGCTAGAGCTTTAGGCGAAGTCTAGGCGAAGTTTAAAGTCCGATCGAACGTCAAAACCCCGATACGGAACATTTTCTGAAAATGTGGATTTTTCCAAATTAAAAATATCCAAAAATTACAGCAGGGAATTATAAGAGTTACTGTGAAGCACGTGAGCACAATTCGACTAAAACGCCGCAGAACCGCGGCCCCACCCCAGTATGTGCGGCGGTTCCGCGGCCATAAAGTCGATTCTTGGCACGTGCTTTGCACAGTAATTCCTATCTTTTAATTTTGTATTTTCTGGGAATTTTTAATATTTATTCAACAGTTGAATTTTCTAGGTTGTTTTGGGGATTCGATGATTCGATCGGTTTATTTAACTTCGTCTGTGTTTTTCCGGATGATTTTTGAATATGTTAAAAAGTTCGACCGGATATAAATACCCAATTTTTCCCCTGTCGGAAAATTTCCAAGTGTTGGATTCTTCCGTAGTTTGAGAACGTTCCAAGTAGTGCAAGTAACGCGATGGTCCCTCTAGAAGACAACAAACCTTAACTCGATTATGTGACCGTCTTGAACTGCCTTTTGAACCTTAGGGTTTGGGGCAGTACGGCGTGCCACATGTGAGGCGTTGGCTTGACCCTTCTACGGCTGGACCATTGGTACTGTGGCATGTGATGGATGTTTTTAAACTGATTTCAAGTGTTGAGATATATTGGGGAAATCTTGGGTGTTTGATTATTCGATCGGAAAGTTTAACATTGTCTATTTATCTGGAATGTGATACAATATTTGGAATCCACAGGTAGTTATGAGATAACTAATTTAAATGTTATAAATCTAGCAGTTCAGTCTCAGTTGATCGGTTGCTACGGAATTTTGATGTGATCAAAAGTCCGTCGCAATCATGTAGCATACGCGGATACTCGCCGGGTAAACTTAACAGACAGCCACGCCCCATAGCCCCGACCAAGTGATTGTAGGAGAACCCCGTCGCCAAAAGCATCCGTTCGGGTGCTCGCGGCAGCGGTGTTCCGCCTTAGTGCACTTCGTCGACGGCATCCGGGGGTGCGGCCGTCTACTAAAGTTTGCGACGAGCATTCGATCAGGTTGTCGGGAATCTTGTTGAATTACCCGACTTGATATTGAAAAGAGTTTTCGATAATGAGACTTATATGCGGGGTTTATAATTGTTAGGCATGTGATGTCTAAGAAATTCACTTGGTTAGGCATGTGATGTCTAAAGAGGTTGCGGATTCCAACTGTTGTAGTTTTACACTTTCTTTTCTGTGACCGTAAGCGTAGTATGTGGTGTATCGCCGGCTTCGTTGCTATACATCAACGACAATCGGGATACGCATACTTGCTTACGTTGATGATATGAGATATTATGTGTTGCTGTGATATGTTATATTGGATCGTCCCGTTCTGAATAGCCGGGGGTTTTATGTGAGATGAAAGTTTTTTTTCTTTTTCATTAATGTAAAATTCATTTGTATGTAATATTCTTTAATTGGGGCACTTCCAGGTTGCGGAAGATGTCACCGTTGTATATTATTTACTTTTCCGCATTAGGTAGACCCAAGGCGGGGAGCACAAGTAACCGGGTTCTAGGGTCCAGTGGGAGACCATCTTGAGGAGTCGAGACCGGGTCTCCTAACCCTAGAATTGGCAGTGTTGCTTGCCGCTCTCGTAGGGGTCTAGGGATGTGGGTTTGGCTATTCATCGCGACCGTGGAATCCATGTTTTATACAGGCTCGTATTGAAAACACGGACGTCCTAGTATATCCAATATTTCATATATGTTCTTCTGCTGCAATGTTCTGTGATGAGATCATATTACTGCCTGAGACGAATGTTTATATATTATATATATGAGATATATGTTATATTGCAGATTTCGTTTTCAAAAGAGATGCTTGTGAAGCATAACAAAATGGGACTTCATTAATGAGATTAATGAAATAAAAGAAACCTAAAGATGTTGTAGAAACTTGTTTAAAAATTGGTAGCTCTAGTTCTTGCTTTGCATAGCGGTGTTCCTTGTAGAACATTCAGCACCTTATTCGATAAGGAAAGATCCGAGATCCCTTCACCGGGAGTGGCCTCTTTAGTGAAACTAGCAGATGCTACAAACTCGGTTTGTCTTTTGATTGCTTCTATAGTTCTTGCTTTGCATAGTGATATTTGTGAAATATCCTGCACCTTATTCGATGAGGAAAGGGCCGACGATCCCTTCACCGGGAATAACCCCTTTAGCAAAACTAGAAAAGCGTCAAAAACACTCCATTTAAAATCACTCGATTCTACGACGATATCAAGTTCATTATGTTCAGGGTTTTCTGAAAAACCTGCGTAGCCCTCCGTCATTTCAGATAGATATTATTTAGTATTCGTGCTATGTTTGTTGACTTAGTTAAGGCATAGTGTACGGTAGCTATGTAATGTTTATCTGCTAAAACATGAGATGTGATTGGATTAGGGTATTCGTACGGCCTTGTTGACTCAGTTAAGGGTCGTACGGGTGGGTTTAATTCAATCGGGAAATGTACGGGTTGAACTTGACTTGCGATTTATGGTTTGTTGACTTAGTTAAGGTCATAGATCGCTAGGGGCAAAAATATTATTGGGAATTTCAAGTGTTGAAATTTGCAATGAGATTGCATACCTTCTATGAGATAGTTGGATCCCGATACCCGCTGCGAGTAAGAGTTACTCCTGGGAGAGTTTTACACATTACAATTAACCGATCAAGTAGGTGTCTAGAAAGGTGTTAACGGGGTTACGTCTCTGGGAAAACGAGGTTTACTTAATTAGGTTCGTGCGAAAACACGGGGGACCTCCCTCAAAGTACCGACACTGGCCTGGCTGAAAGATTGGCGAACTTGTAGCGTGTGATTAATCCCGGCTAATCTTTCCTTTTAGAGTTTGAAGGAAGATTTGATTAAAACAGTGGGAGACATCCTGATTAGATATATTGGATAACCAATCTAATCTTGCATGAGCATACGCTGAGTGTTTTCTTCTCTCTCTCTCTAGATAGCGACCATATCACGCCTTAATCAAGCTAATAAAATGGATATATTGACCGAACCCGCTTGTTATACTGAGCTGGGGAACGTTGGTCCCGCTCCAACTTATAATTGTTATAAGACAGAGCAGGAAATTGGGGAATACCAGATTTCCCTTGCCACCCAAACGAAGAAAGTGCATGTTGATGCATCATCTTCGGGTGTGTTCATTACAGAGAACTGTTTCTCAGTATCCTTTACGTCTTGGGTATGTGATACAGGATCAGGATCCCGCATATGTAATCTGTTACATGGGCTACAGAAAGGTAGAGAACTGAGAACGGGTGATAAGTTTCATGAGACAGAAAACGGTGCAAGTGTTGCAGCCGAGTCTGTTGGTCACTATCACCCTGTATTACCTGAATACATTGATTCTGAACGAATGTTATTAGATACCGAACCTGATATACAAAATCATATCAGTCTCTTTATTAGTAAAGAAAGGATATAATTTTGTATTGTTGGATAATGTTTTGAACATTTCCTATATCAAGAGTTGATCGGTTCAGGCACGTTTTCTAAAAGCATTGACATTCTAAATCAAACTACAGTTCTTAGTATACGGAACATACACAAGAGGAAGAGTTCAGAAATGAACGAATCCTTCTTGAGGTATTGTAGACTAGGTCATATCAATATGACCCGACTAGCTGAAGTTACATTAAGATGCATATTTAAATTTGTTTGAATTTACATCTTGTGAAACTTGCCGGTCATGTCACAAAGATAAAATGACCACAGCTCTGTTTATTGGTGTAGGGTTCCTAGGCACGCTAAAGAGGTTCCACAAGGCATCAACCATGCTAAACAAAAATTTTACGGTGCCGAGAAACCCTAATGAAGATCGTTAACTAGATGTAAAGGCGAAAAGCTAGCAAGCAAACGACTTTGCTACTAAGTGAAAAGGATTACAACCTTTGTAGATCCGGTCCACCACTTCTTTAGCTCCGTGTTGACGTCCCTCCGCTGCGATCATCGGATCCCGGACTCTGGAATTGGTTTCGTCGGAGAAATGATCGGGCTAGGTCATTGACTTCGAGGCCGAAGATGATCTACGTCGGGGAGACTCAAACTCAAGCTATTCCTTCACTCGGTCGAAAACTTTGTGAAGAGAACACCCTATACTACATGGCAAGTGGTAGAGGATGAAAAAATAGGAAGTGGGTTCACTTTAGAATTGGATTTCTCACTCTTTTTCTCATGATGCCATTGGAGCTAGCAAGCTTTTTCAAGCCTGATGAAGATGATGAAGAAGAAAGAAAAACATATCCATTAAAAGAATAATATGAACACTTATCCTTTTAATCATGGCACCATGGTTGAGTTAAGCCTTCATGCTTAACTCATGTAGAGAATTAACCATAGCATAGGGTTAAGGGTTGGGTTAGCTAATATTTTAAGCAAATGACAAAAGAGTTGACTTTGTCAATGTTCATCAAGCTTCATGATGCTTGATAACTTTGACCAAAGTCACACTCTTTTGTTATATGCTAATGAAAATAGTAAACCCTAATCTAACCTTGATATGGTTCAAGTCTCATACACACAACTTGTTTGTATCATCAAGCATGATAAAAACATGTACACTTGCATATATCACATATAAACAATGTACACTTTCAAATGAGAAAATCAATCTTAAGTGAACCAATACTAGTTAATGTAAAGTAATATATCAAATATATAATTATACATTAAATCATTAAATCAACACTTGATTTAACGATCCGGTCATATCGCATATAACCGACTAATATCAATAGTAACAACTTATCGAATCAACACTTGATCCGATAACCCGGCTATATCGTATATAACCGATCAATGTCATAAATCGCGAGAATAGAATACAGTATCACATACTGGTATTATTCTCGGTCCCGCACATATCTCATATGCGCTCCTATTTCGTTTCGCTTGAGCCAGGACACCCCTGTGTAGGACTCTAAAGACTCGTCAATACGCCGGCAGCAGGTGATGATCATATCAAACACCTACAAGCCGCAAGCGGTCTGCCAAACGTAACGGCCACCCGGGTATTGAGCGATCAGAAGATCAACGAGCAAGCCTGCTCACACTCCAGTGAATCCAACGAGTAACACTACCGTATAGTCCGGTCTGTTCGTCTGATATGTCGCATATCTCGTCTAGGGGTGGTAAACGTCAGACCCCAATAACTCGATAAGTCGTGTCGATATGAGGCTCATAACGGGTCGAGAAACTACTGGTAACCCTTACCAGTAAATCCTTAAAGCTGCCTTGGCCAAGGACTTCCTGTTATAGCCAATCGAGCACTGCGCAACATCAACTCCCTATACCGGGAGAGACGAAACCCCTCCTATCGCTCATTGCCTCCATGTGATTCGGGACTGTACCCAAAAGCCACCTTTTTGCATGCCCTCTTGGACGTGGTATGATGGAAATCAAAGCACAGTGGGAATCACACAAGACTCTATGACGATCTCGGGTCTACAGACTAAGCTGTACCAGTGTCACCAGAGAACTGCCATCTGACGTAAGGTATAATACCATCTGGGAGTTCTCGGCGAGTCCGTCCAGTGTACCCAGTCTCCACTGAGCACCCGTATATCATCTCTGATGTCAAACACCAATGGATATGGGATCATCCATCGCCCATCTGTATGGGTCGAGAAGCTACACGCTAGTCTACTCTGGTATATCGATGCCCCGTCTCGATATTCCCACGACTAGGGACCTTGAAGGATGTATTTATGGACTATCATGTCCCCACTAGTATGATCCGCATCATAGTCCAGGTAGTCAAGTACACATCCTAAGGGCTTTACCAACATGTAACAGAGAGACAATCAGTATATACGTTAAGGTAAAGAGTAACCAGATAGCATACTATCATATCGAGCAAGAAAGTCATCCCTATATATATGTCCAAGCATCCACTACTATATACATCCTATGTATAGTAATGGCCTCTAGGGCATTGAATTCTTGATGGTACTTAGCTATTATACAGATATTCATTTTCTAAAGTTAAGAACGCAGTACCCTTAGCATTTAAAACACTTAAAGAGTTAAAAATGACATTGTATACATGTGCATGCATACTAGAGCTATTATATCACATATGGACATGCATGTTGTGGTGCATTGCGTGCATTCTTACGATTGCCTTATTAGATGTTATATTTACTCACGAGCTGGCAACTCACCCCCGTTGTGCCACAGTGTCTTGCAGGTCGGACTCATCAGTCTTGTAGCAGCGGCTATCTTATCATCAGCTCCTTTTGCTCAGACTTGTGACATCACCCGTAGGTGGGTTGCGAGCACACTTTATTTCTTTTGCTTTATCATTGCATCTAGTATTCTCCATCTACCACTTTATCTTGTATATGCGACCTAGTGATGAGACTGAGAGATTGTATATTTGTGGTTTCTTTTGGGTCGAGCTCACTTGAGCCGGCGTTGTGTTTTCTGATATTTTGCATTTCTTTTATGCTCTTTTCTTGATATTGCTATTATATTGCATGTGGTTGTGATCCGCCTTGGGCGAAGAGCTAGCTCCCGCTTGGGGATGCCATTTTTATGATTACAGGTTTATTATCTTGTTGTACCCATTTTGGGGGATAGAAAATACAGGGGTGACTCTGCCGAAATTTTCGGAAATTTTTGATGTTTTTTTTTTGGGATTCTATGCAACTTACTTGATTTAAAAACCGTTTTCATTTAAGGTTTTTCCTTCACTCTCTCTTGATTTTGGTTTAGATTCTTCTGGGCTTTGGCTGACTTATGTTACGGTACGCCTTTAGACGTCATCGTAATCTAAGTGCCAGTCGCGTTCCGTACTTTCGGGTCGTGACAAAGTTGGTATCAGAGCGTAGGTTTTACCTTTCTGAGTGTAGGACGGCCTTGGTAGATGGAGTAGGTGACTTAAGCAGAGTGGCGTACCGTGGGTATGATCCGCGGCATACTTACGATACGGTACTCCGCCTAAGTGACCTTAGGACATAATTGCTTGTATTTCCTTTCTTGATTCCTTGCATTCCTTGATTCAATTGCAATGATCTTATTAGTCCTGTTTCTTATTCCAGCTTCGATGCCGCCAAAGACTACGAGAGCTCAGCGGGCTGCCGCTAGGGACGAGATTCGGGCGGGCCCGTCTGAGGCGAGGATCGAGCGGGATGATACGCCTGTCCCTCAGGGTCATACTGATCCGCCTTATCCTGACCGTATTGCCAGATTAGAGGCCGGCATGCAAGAGTTGCGGCAGATGATGGGATTTTTAGTTGAGTCCAGCCGGGCACAGAGATCCGAGGACGTTCCTTCCACCGCACAGACCACGATCGTACCTGCTGCACAGATGGTCACTCCTGCTGCTACTACGGAGACTATCCCTGTTTCACTACAGGAGTTCATGAGATTGAGACCTCCAGCTTTTACCGGTACAGATGCGACAGAGGACCCACAGGCATTTCTTGATAGGATGGCTCGGATTTGCCGTTCCTTGAGGTGTTCTGATGATAGATTGGTGGAGTTTGCGAGTTTTCGTCTGGAGGGTCTTGCCCAGACATGGTACGATTCAGTAGAGAGAGGCCGAGCTGCAGGTCTACCTTCTATGACCTGGGATGAGTTTACAGCTGCATTTCTTGCCCGTTTTCTTCCGGAGAGTGTCCGAGATGCTCGAGCCCGTAGTTTTGAGTCTTTGCGCAAGACTCCTGGGATGACGGTGTCGGAGTATGATATACAGTTTACCCAGTTGTCTCGATATGCTCCGTACCTAGTCGACACAGAAGAGAAGAGAATAAAGAGGTTTGTACGAGGGCTTGATACACAGCTATTCCTTGCCATTGGCACCCAGCACTTTGATACATACGCAGCCGCGATGGATGCAGCCTTACTTTTGGAGGAGCGTATTTCTGAGACTCCGGTCGTTTCGGGGCCGAAAAGGATCCGTACTGATACGCCAGCTCAGCGGCAGATGGGTAGACACCGCGATAGATTATTTCCGGGAGATGGTGGAGGCAGAGGATTGAGACGAGGTCAGTTATTTGGTTCATATCCACAGGCCCAGCAGTCGTCTCCAGGATGTTTTCGGTGCGGGAGTCAGTACCACCGTATCAGAGACTGTACCATGGGGCATCCGGGCGCGGCGACAGTCCCGCATGTGACTTTACCACCCTCACCACCTTCTCAGAGAGCTTTACTTCCTACTCCTGATGATGCTTCACGCCAGCCAGATGCTTCTAGAGGCCGTGGGCGTGGCGGTCCGGTTCAGAGAGGACGAGGCGACAGAGGCAGAGGCAGAGGCCGAGGTAGAGGCAGAGGACAGCCAGCTATTAGTGGTGGACAGGCCCGAGTGTTCGCATTGACTCCTCAGGATGCACAGGCATCCAATGCCGTCGTGACAGGTACTCTACCAGTATGTTCTTTTAATGCACGGGTATTATTTGATCCAGGCTCCACACATTCCTATGTTTCCACGTATTTTGCACCGAGGTTGGGCCGAGAGACTTCTTCGTTAGATCAGCCGCTTGTCATTATTACACCGGTAGGCGAGTCTTTTGTTGCCCGTTTTGTGTACCGATCTTGTTCCGTTCGTATCGGGGAGAGGGATTCTTCAGTAGATTTGATTCTCCTCGATATGCTAGACTTTGACGTTCTTCTTGGTATGGACTAGCTAGCCACCTGTTATGCATCTGTGGACTGCCGTGAGAAAGCAGTCGGATTCAGTTTTCCTGGTGAGCCGGTTCTTGTTATTCAGGGAGATCGTAGTGCTACCCTTCCCAGCTTGATTTCTTCTCTTCGCGCTGGTCAGCTCTTAAGGAAAGGGTGTCAAGGATTCTTAGCCTATGTTTGTGATGCTAGCTCCACAGAGGTTCCGTTGGACCAGGTCCCTGTTGTGAGAGAGTTTCCTGATGTATTTCCTGATGAGCTGCCTGGTGTGCCACCAGAGCGCGAGATTGAGTTTTGTATTGACTTGATCCTTGGCACGGGGCCTATCTCTATACCGCCTTATCGGATGGCCCCGGCGGAGCTGAGAGAGCTAAATGATCAGTTACAGGACTTGCTGGACAAAGGGCTTATCCGACCGAGTGTGTCACCTTGGGGTGCTCCCGTCTTGTTTGTTAAGAAGAAGGACGAAAGTATGCGTTTATGCATTGATTATCGTCAGCTGAACCGGGTTACTGTGCGGAACAGGTATCCCCTACCCCGCATTGATGACTTATTTGATCAGCTCCAGGGTGCAGGGTTTTTCTCGAAGGTTGATTTACGGTCAGGTTATCACCAGTTGCGGGTTCGGAAGGAGGATATTCCGAAGACCGCTTTCCGTACTCGTTATGGTCATTATGAGTTCTTAGTGATGTCGTTCGGGCTCACCAATGCCCTGGCAGCATTTATGGATTTGATGAACCGTGTATTCAGGCCGTATCTCGATCAGTTCATTATTGTGTTCATTGACGACATCTTGGTTTATTCTCGAAGCCGGGAGGAGCATGAGCAGCACTTACGTATCACATTGCAGACTTTGAGGGAGCATCAGCTGTTCGCCAAATTCTCCAAGTGCGCATTCTGGTTAGACAGTGTCGACTTCTTGGGTCATGTGGTGACGAGAGATGGTATTTGTGTGGACTCGAGGAAGATCGAGGCAGTTCAGCGTTGGCCTAGACCAGTATCAGTTACAGAGGTTCGCAGTTTTCTAGGTCTGGCCGGCTATTATCGACGTTTCATCCAGGATTTCTCCCGCATTGCTGCACCATTGACCGGGTTGACCCGGAAGGGGGTTCCTTTTGATTGGACCCAGGCATGTGAGGATAGTTTCCAGCAGTTGAAGACTCGTCTGACTACTGCACCAGTGTTAGCATTGCCTTCAGGATCAAGCGGGTTCGTGGTATATTGTGATGCTTCTCGAGTGGGGCTGGGATGTGTATTGATGCAGCACGATAGAGTTATCGCGTATGCTTCTCGGCAGCTGAGGAAACACGAACAGAACTACCCCACCCATGATTTAGAGATGGCTGCAGTGGTATTTGCACTTAAGATCTGGAGACATTACCTATACGGTGAGTCGTGCCAGATATTCACTGACCACAAGAGTTTGAAGTATATCTTCCAGCAGCGAGATCTGAACCTGAGACAGCGCCGTTGGATGGAGCTGGTGAAGGATTATGACTGCGAGATTCTATACCATCCGGGCAAGGCGAATGTGGTGGCAGATGCTTTGAGTAGGAGGCCCGGAGGTAGCTTATCTTGTTTGAGCGCAGTACAGATGCAGTCGACGGCGGATTGGCAGGTGTTATGTGATAGAAGAGTGCAGTTCGAGTTTACTCCTACAGGGGGACAGCTGGCCCATTTCAGAGTACGCCCACAGTTACTTGACCGTATCCGCGAGGCACAGTCCGGCGATGCCCGTATCTTAGAGATTATTGAGCAGATTCGGCAGGGCAGAGTTTCTGAGTTCGTGATTGATGATCAGGGGATACTTCGATTTGGGACTCGACTGTGCGTGCCAGATTCAGAGGGACTGAGGCGTGATATTCTCGAGGAGGCACATAGATCCGTATACAGTGTTCACCCAGGTTCCACCAAGATGTACCGTGATTTGAGAGAGGTTTACTGGTGGGACGGGATGAAGAAGGATATTACAGACTTTGTGTCGAGATGCCTGACTTGTCAGCAAGTCAAGGCCGAGCACCAGAGGCCAGCCGGCGAGTTACAGCCTTTGCCCATCCCTGAGTGGAAGTGGGAGCAGGTCTCCGTGGACTTTATTGTGGGTCTACCCAGGACGAGTCGAGGGTATGACTCTGTTTGGGTGATTGTGGATCGACTGACGAAAGCGGCTCTCTTTCTGCCAGTGAAGACCACTTTTGGATTTTCTCAGTACGCCCAGGTTTATATTGATGAGATAGTGCGACTGCATGGCGTTCCGACTTGCATCGTGTCCGACCGTGGCACCCAGTTTACCAGCCGATTGTGGCAGAAACTCAAGGAAGCTTTGGGAACCCGATTGAGTTTTAGCACAGCCTTTCATCCGCAGACTGACGGTCAGTCAGAGCGTACTATTCTGTAACGTCTTGAAAAGTCGTTTTGGTGTTTTCCTGAAATTCGGTGAAAATTCGGTATTTTTCCGAAAACCGTCCTTCTTGTTATTTTGCAGTTTAGGGCTAATTATACTTAAAATGGATAGGTAATTGCTTGTTTTTAGTAGCTAATGAGTTAATTATGAAATTCTGGTCGTTTAAAAATTTTCCCTAATTTTTCAATTTTTAATATTATTTTAAGCCGGTAAGAAAATACATTAAATTAGCGATAAATACAAATTTTTCCGGGCTAATTTTAATCTCTAAAATTATGATAATTATAATCTAGTGATAACATAAATTTTTAGTAATTTATTTTGATTTTTAACAAATTTTTATGATATGAAACGAATTTATTGAATTTTGAGCTAAAACTTGCAATTTTTGAGTTGTAGGGGGCCTTTTTGCATAAAATTTCTTTTGTAAAACCCCTCTCTCTTTTCCCACAGCCCTAGGACAGCCCCACCTTGTGCAAGTCCAGAAATTTCTGGCCTCATTTCTTGGGTTGCTTTCTTGAGTTGAATTTGATAGTTTATGGATTTATTTTAAATATAATGGATAAAGTATGGTGCATTTGACTTTGGAGACTTGACCATTGACTTTCCCCACTTGCCCACACCCCTCCCCATGCCCTCCTCTGGCCGAAACCTGAACCTCCTCTTCTTCATCTCTTTTCTTTTCATTTTTCTTCAATTTCTTCAAGAAAATACATCAAAATCCACACTTTATTCAAAAATCCAAACAAAATCCTTATGCTATCATTATCCTTAGCCATTCTTGCTTGAATCTTGGTGCTTGAGGCCATCACTTGGAGCAAATTTGTTCTTGCTAGATCCCAAATTGAGGTATAATTCTCATCAAGTTACTTTCTTTTGCAAAAATTCCTTTAATTGTATGGTTTAGTGTTAAAAGTTAACTAATTTCTAATCTAGTAAAAAAAAAAAAAGAGAGTAGTTTGTTTAAACTAGGGTTTTGAAGCCATGATAATTAATTAAGTTGTTTTATAGTTAATCTAGTTGTTAATGAACTAATCTATATGGTTACCTTGTTATGTAGTCTTCAATTTTGCTAATTTAGGTAATTTTAGAAGTTTGATTTTAGTTGTAAATTGTTGTTTTAGGATTTTCAAGAGAGGGTTATGTATGGAAATGGTTTGTGAAACATGATAATGAGTTGATTAGGGTTAGAAAACATTATTTAGTTGATTTAAACCCAATTTGTTATCTAGTATTTTGCTAACCTAATCTATGAGATTAATTTTCTTATGTGGGCTTTTGTTGTGTTAATTTAAGTTTGCAAGTGTGGAAATTGATTTGGAATTTGCTAGGTTATAAATTCAAGAAATGGTTGTTTAGGGAAAATAGGATTGGAATCATTGTTATTGTGTTGTAATTAGTGTTTGTAGATTGCTTGTAGTGTGGTTGGGTGATTGTGCTAGATTGTAGTCGTTTTGTCGCTAATCGGCGATTTTTGCACCGATTTTGGAACGCAAATGCTTACTAGTTTTGTTATAAAATTTTGTGGTGAATTATTTTTGATATCTTGATGATTGTAATGGCTTGTCCTACGACTTTTAGGATGCGTGAGTGCGGATTTTTGGGTAGTCGGGTTTTAGTTTTGCCGGGCGACCAAATCGGCGTTTTTTGGCAGTTTTTGCGATTTTCGCGTGTGTTCCGCGCACTTTGTGCACGTTGTACCTAGCTAGCGAACGTTAGTAGTTTCGTTTGGGTTTTGCGTCGTTCTTGATATGTAACCTTATGTTTGGTATTGATGTTAATTCCAGGTTCGATCGCGGAGACGTCAGACGCGGCGCGAAAGGGAAAGGCGGTGATTGGACACAGCTAGCCAGGGATTCCGGTGAGTAGATGTAACATCTACGGGGGACTATCGTTGGATGGCGCAAGCCGCCCGATAGTTTTAGTAACTTACAAGATCTTTAGTGATGTTAGTAATTAGGGGTGAAATACTTAGTTGACTAATTGCTGCATCCATGCATTATATTGACATACCTATACGAAACCTTTTTATAGGACACCTGCACCATTGCCAGGGTTTTTATATGCAGCACGAGCACTATTCATGCTTACACACACACCCTGGTAATTGCCATGCCACCACACTAGATAACCTTTAAATTTAAACTTGTGCTATTGCCTTTAATTCCTTAAAAATGAAACCGTAGTATTGCTATTCATGTGCATGTACTTCATCATATTAATTGTTCATGCTTAATACATTAATCACACATCGCAACTTGATTATTGATATCATACGCATTCATTATCATTGATATATGCACTTATGAGGATTTCTTGAGATTTTATGATATTGCTGGATTTCGGGGGAAAACCGCAAAATTTCTAAACTTATTATATTTTTAAAATATGTAAAATTGCGGTTTTCTAGTGATGTAAGTGTCGTCCACCATGAGTTTGCTGTGGTTTTGGAAATCCGTGTCGAGGAGTGGAGGAACCGGCACGGGTACATGGTGGGCCCGGTAAGGTACCCCGGGGCAAGAGGAATGTGGTGATGACGTTGAGCCTGGCAGGGGACGGATTACCTACCGGTGACTGTTTGGGACGGCGGATATCCAGAGGATACCGACCGTGGCCGCTAGATGATGAGATATTGATATTTGAGATGGGTCAGCCGGACGGCTGAGGCCAGAGATACATTTATGAGATTTGAGACAGCTTTTGGGTGTCGTTGCTGGACACCGGTTCTCGTCGATTCTTTGAGTATTATGCTGGCATTCTAAAAGAGTTTCAAAAACAAAAAGAGATAAAATATTTCTTATATATACCTATCGAGACCTCAGATTTCCATGTTGCATACATATTAGCACACTGACGTTGTATACACACCTGCTAGTGCATCCAGTCATACCTGTATTTTAGATGATAGGATGCTTGTGTGCATGCATACGATAGCCTTGGTAGATGTTATTTATTACTCACGAGTTGGTAACTCACCCCCGTTGTGCCACAGTCTTTTGCAGGTCCGCTCCGTCAGTTCAGTAGCGGCGGGCGCACTTGTCCTTTTGCCTCTTTTGCCTGAGCTCGAGATTTGCTCATAGGTGGGTTATGTTATTATTTTGTACCACCTTGTATATTCTTGTATCTAGTGTACTCCATCTACTGTTTCTACCAGATTTATTGTATATTGACCTAGAGATGAGACTGTGAGGTTTGTGGACTTTTATGCTGTATTTTGGGGTTGAGCTCACTTGAGTCGACATGATGTTTTCTTATGCTTTATTATGCTTGTTGTCATTTATATTGCGTGGGATTTGTGACCGTCTTATGGCGAAGAGCTAGCTCCCGCTTGGGGATGCCTTATTTGTTGGATTTACATATATTCTTGTTGTACCCATTTTTGGGGGCCAGTATTTACAAAGGAGACTCTGCCGAAATTTTCGGAAAAATTAGTATTGTTTTTAAAAAGTGTTTTACATGACTTATTTGATAAACTCGCTTTCAATTGATTGGGTTTTCTTCACTCTTTTGCTTAATTGGTTTTGTTTTCTGGGCTTTGGCTTACTTATTTTACGGACGTCTTTAGACGTTTCGTAAACTTATGTGCCAGTCACGTTCCGTACCCTGCGGGTCGTGACAAAGTTGGTATCAGAGCGATAGGTTTTACCTTTGTGAGTGTAGGATGACCCTTGGTAGATGGAGTAAGTGACTTAAGCAGGGTAACGTAGCGTGCGTATGTCCGCGGCATACTTACGATACGGTACTCCGCCTAAGTGACTTTAGGATATACTTGCTTGAAAAATTCCTTCTTCAATTCCGTGTATCCTATGATCCTATTGCACTGTCCTTACTATCCGTTTTCCTGTAACAGCCACTATGCCGCCGAAGGCTACGAGGGCACAGAGGGCTGCCGCCAGAGATGAGATTCGAGCTGGCTCGTCCGAGACTAGGACTGAGCAGGGTAGTATGCCTACGCCGCAGGGACATACCGATCCACCTTCTCCAGGCCGTATGGATAGGCTCGAGACCGGTATGGAGGAGTTGCGACAGATGATGGGAGGCATGCAGGAGCTACGTCAGATGGTAGGATCCCTAGTTGCAGCCAGTCGTACACCGAGACCGGATGACGTACCTACTACATCACAGACGACCCTGATACCTGCTCCTACTACTACCACCGTGGCCATTCCGGTTTCGCTACAGGATTTCATGAGGCTGAGACTTCCAGTATTCACCGGCACCGAGACAGCGGAGGACCCACAGACGTTCCTTGACAGTTTAGCCAGGATCTGCCGTTCGCTGAGATGTTCGGATGATCGATGGGTAGAGCTTGCGAGTTTCCGACTAGAGGGTCTCGCGCAGATATGGTGGGAGTCAGTCTTGAGAGGTCGAGCTGCAGGTCTTCCGCCTATGACTTGGGCCGAGTTTACAGCGGTCTTTCTAGCCCGTTTCCTTCCAGAGAGCGTTCGTGACGCCAGAGCTCGCAGCTTCGAGGCCTTAGTCAAGACACCTGGGATGATGGTGTCTGAGTATGACATCCAGTTTACACAGTTATCCCGATATGCTCAGTATTTGGTGGATACCGAGGAGAAGATGGTGAAGAGGTTCGTACAGGGACTTGATGCCCAGCTATATCTTGCCATTGGCGCCCAGCACTACGACACTTATTCAGCTGCTATGGATACGGCATTGCGGATGGAGGCACGCATATCACGGACTTCGGCCGTTTCTGGGCCGAAGAGGATGCGCACCGATGTACCGTCTCAGAGGCAGCGCGCCAGATTCTTTCCGAGAGATAGGCCTGGCAGAGGATTTGGGCGGGGACAGTTATATGGTTCTTATCCCCAGGGGCAGCAGCCGTCGCCAGGATGTTTTGGGTGCGGGAGTCTGCACCATCTTGTCAGAGACTGTCCAGTGAGACGACAGGGAGCAGCGACAGTTCCGCATGTGACCCTACCACCATCACCACCCCCTCCTCAGAGAGCCCTACTTCCTACCCCAGGCGATGCTCCACGCCAGTTAGGTGCACCGAGAGGCCGTGGACGCGGCGGTCCTGTTCAGAGAGGACGAGGAGGCAGAGGCCGAGGTCGAGGTCAGCCCGCTATCGGTGGAGGACAGGCCTGAGTTTTTGCTTTGACACCGCAGGATGCGCAGGCATCCAATGCCGTTGTGACAGGTACCTTGCCAGTTTGTTCTTTCGACGCACGGGTATTATTCGACCCAGGTTCCACACATTCGTACGTCTCTACACACTTTGCACCGATGTTGGGCCGTGAGTCGTCGTCGTTAGATCAGCCGCTTGTTGTTGTTACTCCGGTAGGCGAGTCGTTTGTCGCTCGGTTTGTATTTCGTTTGTGTTCCGTTCGTATCGGGGAGAGGGATTCATCAGTTGATTTGATACTCCTCGATATGTTGGACTTTGATGTGCTTCTGAGCATGGATTGGCTAGCCACTTGTTATGCTTCGGTGGACTGCCGTGAGAAGGCAGTCAGATTTAGCTTTCCGGGAGAGCCAGTCCTTGTTATTCAGGGAGACCGCAGTGTCGCCCTTCCCAGCTTAATTTCGTCTCTTCGCGCTGGTCAGCTTTTGCGGAAGGGATGTCAGGGATTCTTAGCGTCTATTTGTGATACTCGAGCTGCAGAGGTTCCGTTAGACCGGTTCCCAGTAGTTTGTGAGTTCCCTGATGTTTTTCCTGATGAGCTACCTGGGCTACCGCCTGAGCGCGATGTTGAGTTCTGCATTGATTTGATTCCCGGCTCGGGGCCTATTTCTATACCTCCTTATCGGATGGCCCCGGCAGAGCTTCGAGAGCTGAAGGATCAGTTGCAGGATTTGTTGGATAAGGGGCTTATTCGACCGAGTGTTTCTCCGTGGGGTGCTCCGGTCCTGTTTGTCAAGAAGAAGGATGGAAGTTTGCGCTTATGTATCGACTACCGCCAGCTGAACAAAGTTACCGTTCGGAACAGATATCCGTTGCCGCGCATTGATGATTTGTTCGACCAGCTTCAGGGTGCGGGGTATTTTTCGAGGATCGACTTGCGATCAGGATACCATCAGCTGCGAGTTCGACAGGAGGATATACCGAGGACAGCTTTCCGCACGCGCTACGGCCATTACGAGTTTTTGGTGATGTCGTTCGGACTCACCAACGCCCCAGCAGCATTTATGGATTTGATGAACCGTACATTCAGGCCGTATCTTGACTTGTTCATCATCGTGTTTATCGACGATATCTTGGTGTACTCCCGGAGCAGAGAGGAGCACGAGCAGCACTTGCGGATTACGTTACAGACTCTGAGGGAGCACCAGCTGTTCGCAAAGTTCTCCAAGTGTGCGTTCTGGCTGGATAGCGTCGGATTCTTGGGTCACGTGGTTACGAGAGACGGCATTTGTGTGGACCCGAAGAAGATTGAGGCTGTTCAGCAGTGGCCCCGACCTACATCGGTTACTGAGATCCGTAGTTTTCTAGGCCTGGCGGGCTACTACAGGCGTTTTGTTCAGGACTTCTCCCGTATAGCTGCACCGTTGACCGGTTTGACCCGGAAGGGAGTTCATTTCGTTTGGACAGAGGAGTGCGAGCGCAGTTTTCAGCAGCTACGGACTTGTTTGACTACGGCGCCGGTATTATCTTTGCCTTCGGGATCAGGCGGATTTGTTGTCTACTGTGATGCTTCGCGAGTGGGATTAGGATGCGTATTGATGCAGCATGGCCGGGTGATCGCTTATGCTTCTCGGCAGTTGAAGAAGCATGAACAGAACTACCCCACTCATGATTTGGAGATGGCTGCAGTGGTCTTTGCACTGAAGATTTGGCGACATTACCTTTACGGCGAGTCGTGTCAGATATTCATCGATCACAAGAGCTTAAAGTACATATTTCAGCAGCGAGACCTGAACCTCAGACAGCGTCGTTGGATGGAGTTGGTGAAAGACTACGACTGCGAGATCTTATATCACCCCGGCAAAGCAAATGTGGTGGCAGATGCGTTGAGTAGGAGGCCCGGGGGTAGTCTATCCTTTTTGCGTGCAGTGCAGAGGCAGTCGTCAGCAGATTGGCAGATGTTATGCGACAGCCGAGTTGAGTTCGAGTTCACTCAGACAGGGGGACAGCTCGCGCATGTTCGTGCACGCCCACAGTTGCTTGACCGTATATATGAGGCACAGCGCAGTGACGACCGTTGCTCAGAGATCATGGCACAGATGGGACAGGGCAGATTTTCCGAGTTCGTGGTTGACGATCAGGGGATTTTACGATATGGATCTAGACTGTGCGTACCAGATGCTGATGGATTGCGGCGTGACATTCTTGAGGAGGCACACCGATCAGTGTATAGTGTCCACCCCGGTTCCACCAAGATGTACCATGATATGAGAGAGACCTACTGGTGGGACGGGATGAAGAGGGACATTGCGGAGTTTGTTTCGAGATGCCTGACTTGCCAGCAAGTCAAGGCCGAGCACCAGAGGCCCGTAGGAGAGCTACAGCCGTTACCCATTCCAGAGTGGAAATGGGAACAGATTTCGATGGATTTCGTTGTGGGTCTACCCAGGACCAGTCGAGGGTACGACTCCATCTGGGTGATCGTGGATAGATTGACGAAAGCGGCTCACTTCCTTCCAGTGAAGACGACTTTCAGCTTCGCTCAGTATGCTCAGCTCTATATTGACGAGATCGTGCGACTACATGGTGTACCGACTTGTATCGTGTCAGATCGAGGCACTCAGTTCACCAGCCGACTTTGGCAGAGACTTCAGGAGGCTTTGGGCACTCGTTTGAGCTTCAGCACAGCGTTTCATCCGCAGACAGACGGACAGTCAGAGCGGACCATTCAGACTCTCGAGGACATGCTCAGAGCGTGCGTTTTAGACTTTGGTGGTAGCTGGGATCGTCATTTGCCTCTAGTGGAGTTCTCCTACAACAACAGCTTCCAGGATACTATTCAGATGGCACCTTTCGAGGCATTGTATGGGAGGAGATGCAGATCGCCCGTTTGTTGGACAGAGCTCAGCGAGAGCAGCATTTTGGGGCCGCAGCTTGTTGAGGAGACGACAGCGAAGATACAGTTGATCCGAGACCGGATGAGAGCGGCTCAGAGCAGACAGAAATCCTATGCAGACAGGCGCCGTCGCAGATTAGAGTTCACAGTTGGCGACCATGTTTTTCTGAAAGTCTCTCCGATGAAGGGCGTGATGCGTTTTGGGCGAAAGGGGAAGCTTAGCCCTAGATTCGTAGGTCCCTTCGAGATCCTCGAGCGGGTTGGCGCTGTTGCATATCGTTTGGCTCTTCCTCCCAGCTTTCCCGATGTTCACCCCGTCTTCCATGTTTCGATGCTCCGCAAGTACCTTCACGACCCTTCGCATGCGATTCAGCACCCGACAGTCCAGCTAGCGCGCGACCTTTCTTTTGCAGAGCAGCCGGTGGCCATCCTGGATCGGCAGGTGAAGAAGTTGAGGTCGTAGATTATACCAACCGTCAAGGTCCTTTGGCGTAGCCCGAGCAGCGAGGAGGTTACCTGGGAGGCCGAGGGCGAGATGAGGAAGAAATATCCCCATCTCTTTGAAGGTACACGTAGCTATATTTTTAAATTCGGGGACCGAATTTCTTTAAGGGGGGAAGATTGTAACGTCATGAAAAGTCGTTTTGGTGTTTTCCTGAAATTCGGTGAAAATTCGGTATTTTTCCGAAAACCGTCCTTCTTGTTATTTTGCAGTTTAGGGCTAATTATACTTAAAATGGATAGGTAATTGCTTGTTTTTAGTAGCTAATGAGTTAATTATGTAATTCTGTTCGTTTAAAAATTTTCCCTAATTTTTCAATTTTTAATATTATTTTAAGCCGGTAAGAAAATACATTAAATTAGCGATAAATACAAATTTTTCCGGGCTAATTTTAATCTCTAAAATTATGATAATTATAATATAGTGATAACATAAATTTTTAGTAATTTATTTTGATTTTTAACAAATTTTTATGATATGAAACGAATTTATTGAATTTTGAGCTAAAACTTGCAATTTTTGAGTTGTAGGGGGCCTTTTTGCATAAAATTTCTTTTGTAAAACCCCTCTCTCTTTTCCCACAGCCCTAGGACAGCCCCACCTTGTGCAATTCCAGAAATTTCTGGCCTCATTTCTTGGGTTGCTTTCTTGAGTTGAATTTGATAGTTTATGGATTTATTTTAAATATAATGGATAAAGTATGGTGCATTTGACTTTGGAGACTTGACCATTGACTTTCCCCACTTTCCCACACCCCTCC
Source organism: Agapanthus africanus (assembly GCA_030015575.1). Classification (NCBI taxonomy): domain Eukaryota; kingdom Viridiplantae; phylum Streptophyta; class Magnoliopsida; order Asparagales; family Amaryllidaceae; genus Agapanthus; species Agapanthus africanus. The sequence goes on along the minus strand of CM057337.1, from coordinate 563,723,136 downwards.
CCATGCCCTCCTCTGGCCGAAACCTGAACCTCCTCTTCTTCATCTCTTTTCTTTTCATTTTTCTTCAATTTCTTCAAGAAAATACATCAAAATCCACACTTTATTCAAAAATCCAAACAAAATCCTTATGCTATCATTATCCTTAGCCATTCTTGCTTGAATCTTGGTGCTTGAGGCCATCACTTGGAGCAAATTTGTTCTTGCTAGATCCCAAATTGAGGTATAATTCTCATCAAGTTACTTTCTTTTGCAAAAATTCCTTTAATTGTATGGTTTAGTGTTAAAAGTTAACTAATTTCTAATCTAGTAAAAAAAAAAAAAGAGAGTAGTTTGTTTAAACTAGGGTTTTGAAGCCATGATAATTAATTAAGTTGTTTTATAGTTAATCTAGTTGTTAATGAACTAATCTATATGGTTACCTTGTTATGTAGTCTTCAATTTTGCTAATTTAGGTAATTTTAGAAGTTTGATTTTAGTTGTAAATTGTTGTTTTAGGATTTTCAAGAGAGGGTTATGTATGGAAATGGTTTGTGAAACATGATAATGAGTTGATTAGGGTTAGAAAACATTATTTAGTTGATTTAAACCCAATTTGTTATCTAGTATTTTGCTAACCTAATCTATGAGATTAATCTTCTTATGTGGGCTTTTGTTGTGTTAATTTAAGTTTGCAAGTGTGGAAATTGATTTGGAATTTGCTAGGTTATAAATTCAAGAAATGGTTGTTTAGGGAAAATAGGATTGGAATCATTGTTATTGTGTTGTAATTAGTGTTTGTAGATTGCTTGTAGTGTGGTTGGGTGATTGTGCTAGATTGTAGTCGTTTTGTCGCTAATCGGCGATTTTTGCACCGATTTTGGAACGCAAATGCTTACTAGTTTTGTTATAAAATTTTGTGGTGAATTATTTTTGATATCTTGATGATTGTAATGGCTTGTCCTACGACTTTTAGGATGCGTGAGTGCGGATTTTTGGGTAGTCGGGTTTTAGTTTTGCCGGGCGACCAAATCGGCGTTTTTTTGGCAGTTTTTGCGATTTTCGCGTGTGTTCCGCGCACTTTATGCACGTTGTACCTAGCTAGCGAACGTTAGTAGTTTCGTTTGGGTTTTGCGTCGTTCTTGATATGTAACCTTATGTTTGGTATTGATGTTAATTCCAGGTTCGGTCGCGGAGACGTCAGACGCGGCGCGAAAGGGAAAGGCGGTGATTGGACACAGCTAGCCAGGGATTCCGGTGAGTAGATGTAACATCTACGGGGGACTATCGTTGGATGGCGCAAGCCTCCCGATAGTTTTAGTAACTTACAAGATCCTTAGTGATGTTAGTAATTAGGGGTGAAATACTTAGTTGACTAATTGCTGCATCCATGCATTATATTGACATACCTATACGAAACCTTTTTATAGGACACCTGCACCATTGCCAGGGTTTTTATATGCAGCACGAGCACTATTCATGCTTACACACACACCCTGGTAATTGCCATGCCACCACACTAGATAACCTTTAAATTTAAACTTGTGCTATTGCCTTTAATTCCTTAAAAATGAAACCGTAGTATTGCTATTCATGTGCATGTACTTCATCATATTAATTGTTCATGCTTAATACATTAATCACACATCGCAACTTGATTATTGATATCATACGCATTCATTATCATTGATATATGCACTTATGAGGATTTCTTGAGATTTTATGATATTGCTGGATTTCGGGGGAAAACCGCAAAATTTCTAAACTTATTATATTTTTAAAATATGTAAAATTGCGGTTTTCTAGTGATGTAAGTGTCGTCCACCATGAGTTTGCTGTGGTTTTGGAAATCCGTGTCGAGGAGTGGAGGAACCGGCACGGGTACATGGTGGGCCCGGTAAGGTACCCCGGGGCAAGAGGAATGTGGTGATGACGTTGAGCCTGGCAGGGGACGGATTACCTACCGGTGACTGTTTGGGACGGCGGATATCCAGAGGATACCGACCGTGGCCGCTAGATGATGAGATATTGATATTTGAGATGGGTCAGCCGGACGGCTGAGGCCAGAGATACATTTATGAGATTTGAGACAGCTTTTGGGTGTCGTTGCTGGACACCGGTTCTCGTCGATTCTTTGAGTATTATGCTGGCATTCTAAAAGAGTTTCAAAAACAAAAAGAGATAAAATATTTCTTATATATACCTATCGAGACCTCAGATTTCCATGTTGCATACATATTAGCACACTGACGTTGTATACACACCTGCTAGTGCATCCAGTCATACCTGTATTTTAGATGCTAGGATGCTTGTGTGCATGCATACGATAGCCTTGGTAGATGTTATTTATTACTCACGAGTTGGCAACTCACCCCCGTTGTGCCACAGTCTTTTGCAGGTCCGCTCCGTCAGTTCAGTAGCGGCGGGCGCACTTGTCCTTTTGCCTCTTTTGCCTGAGCTCGAGATTTGCTCATAGGTGGGTTATGTTATTATTTTGTATCACCTTGTATATTCTTGTATCTAGTGTACTCCATCTACTGTTTCTACCAGATTTATTGTATATTGACCTAGAGATGAGACTGTGAGGTTTGTGGACTTTTATGCTGTATTTTGGGGTCGAGCTCACTTGAGTCGACATGATGTTTTCTTATGCTTTATTATGCTTGTTGTCATTTATATTGCGTGGGATTTGTGACCGCCTTATGGCGAAGAGCTAGCTCCCGCTTGGGGATGCCTTATTTGTTGGATTTACATTTATTCTTGTTGTACCCATTTTTGGGGGCCAGTATTTACAAAGGAGACTCTGCCGAAATTTTCAGAAAAATTAGTATTGTTTTTAAAAAGTGTTTTACATGACTTATTTGATAAACTCGCTTTCAATTGATTGGGTTTTCTTCACTCTTTTGGTTAATTGGTTTTGTTTTCTGGGCTTTGGCTTACTTATTTTACGGACGTCTTTAGACGTTTCGTAAACTTAAGTGCCAGTCACGTTCCGTACCCTGCGGGTCGTGACATATTCAGACTCTTGAGGACATGCTCAGAGCTTGCGTTTTAGATTTCGTTGGTAGCTGGGATCGTCATTTGCCTTTGATTGAGTTTTCCTACAATAATAGCTTCCAGGAGATTATTCAGATGGCACCTTTTGAGGCTTTATATTGGAGGAGATGTCGATCGCCTGTATGTTGGACAGAGCTCAGGGAGAGCAGTATTTTGGGGCCGCAGATCGTACAGGAGATGACCGAGAAGATACAGCTGATTCGGGACAGGATGAGAGCGGCACAGAGCAGGCAGAAATCATATGCCGACAGGCGCCGTCGCCGACTCGAGTTCGCTGTTGGCGATCATGTTTTCCTAAAGGTCTCTCCGATGAAAGGTGTGATGAGATTTAGGCAGAAAGGGAAACTGAGTCCTAGATATGTTGGTCCTTTCGAGATCCTAGAGCGTGTTGGTCCAGTCGCTTATCGGTTAGCTCTTCCGCCTAGCTTCCCCGATGTTCACCCCGTATTCCATGTCTCGATGCTCCGCAAGTACCTTCATGATCCTTCCCAGGTGATTCAGCACCAAACGATCCAGTTAGAGCGTGATCTTTCTTTCACCGAGCAGCCGGTGGTCATTTTGGATCGGCAGGTGAAGAAATTAAGGTCGAAGGTTATACCGTCCGTCAAGGTCCTTTGGCGCGGCCCGAACAGCGAGGAGGTCACCTGGGAGACCGAGGTCGAGATGAGGAAGAGATATCCCCATCTTTTTGAAGGTACGCGTAGTTAAATTCTAAATTCGGGGACCGAATTTCTTTAAGGAGGGAAGATTGTAACCCTTCGAAAATCGTTTAGGCAGTTTTTCGGTAATCGGCTAATTTTTCGGCTTTTTCCGTAAAAAGTCAAAATAGGTATTTTTCATTGTAGACCTAATTATACAAAATTTAGATAAGATATTACTATAATTTTGTCACTAAAATGTCACTTATAATTTTCTAGTTAAATAAAAAAATTTCGTAATTAATTATTTTTTAAATTATTTTAAGCCTTTTTAAATACATTAAATTAGTGATAAATACAAATTTAATTAGGTAAATTTCATAATTAGGAGTCTTTATTAGCTAAAATATGGTGTTAATAAAATTATATCATGACTTGCAAACTTTTGGTTTTAGGGTTGGAAATTTAATGGAAAAATGGTGTAAAATGAGGTTTTTTTTGTAAATTGGTGACATGAAAGCATTAAATGAGAACATGGGGTGTTTATTGACCTAGAAACTTCTCCAAAAATCCCACAACTCCCTCCCTCACCTGCTGGCCGACCCATTCTGCAGCAAATCCCCTCTCTTCTCACTTCATTTTGCTTCATTTTTCATGTCAAAATTCATACAAAATCCACAAATTCATTAACCCATTCAAAGCCAAACCCTAATCCACTCTCTCTTCAACCCAAATTAGTTCAAAAACTTGATGAAAGGAGGCTTCTTGGTGACTTGATCAAGCTAGGGTTCAAGCTTGTGAGGTGAAGATTCTAATCTTTTTGTTAACTTGTAGTTTAAATATGCTAGAATTGAAATTTGAAGTATTAGTTTAGTAGTAAATGTTTGTTTAGGAAAATCAAGAGAAGGATTTGATTTTAAATTAGGGTTTGTAGCATGGTGGTTGGATTTAAGTTAGGGTTTGGTTATCTAATTGATTGGAGTGGTTAATAGTGTAGTGTTATGCTCGCTAAATCGATAAAATTGCGATGTTTGTATCGAATCGGTAAGCAAATTGCTTACTAGATTTTTTCAAAAATTAGAATGCGATCAAATTGTGTTATGTTAGCGATATAATTAGCTTCGTATAGGACTATTAGAGTATGCGAACGCGGGGTTTTGTCTAGTCGGGTTTTAGTTTTGCCGATTTCCCCGAAATGACGATTCTAGTTAAAAATTTGCGATTTTCGTGCGTTTTCCCGCGCACCGAGTGCGTGTTATGTTTAATTCGAGAGCGTCGATAAATGTATATTGTGACTTGCGTCGTTTTAGGTTTTTTAATCTTGTGCTTGGTATTGTGCAAATATAGGATCGGTCGGGGAAACGTCGGACACGGCGCGTAAAGGCAAGGCGGTGGTCGGATCGGATTAGCGGGGATTTCAGGTGAGTAGATGTATTCATCTATGGGGGAATCGTCTGGATGGCGCGATGTGCCCCTTAGTTAGGATTTCCTTATCTCTTTTAAGATTCATGTTGTTAGTTAGCTTACCCCTTCATCGACATTGCATGCCCTTATAGTTAATAGTATGCTAGATTGCATGGATATTCATATGCACATATGCGATAACACTTCGTAGGACACGAACACCATTACCATTGGCATCTGTTGCACGCGCACTATTCATGTGACACACACGCCTTTGGTAATTGCCATGCCACGTGCACTAGAAAACCTGTTTAACTTAATATCGCCATTTGCATTCATACATGATATATGAAATTGCATAGCATGCATATACCTCGCATTATCATCATATTTACATAGATTCTAGCTAAAATTCACATCATATACATGGATATCATAGAAATTTATTATATATAACATGTGAACATTATGATTTTCTTGAGGATTTCAGTATTTCTGCGATTTCTGGATTTTTGGGGAAAACCGCAAGAATTTAACAAAAGCTTATATTTATCATTTTTAAAAACGAAGTTGCGGTTTTCTCGTGATGTATGTGTCGTCCACCATGAGTTTTCATGTTTTCTGTTGGATCTCGAGACCCGATTCGAGGAGTGGATGAACCGTCTCGGGTACATGGTGGGCCCGGTATGGTACCCCGGGGCAAGAAGATCGAGTTGTAGACGATGAGCCTGGCAGGGGAAGACTACCTACCGGTGATGTCTGGCGCGGCGGATATCCGGAGGATACCGACCGTTGTCGTGAGATTTATGATAAGGGCCGATCCGGACTGACGGAGCCCGATATTGAGACAGATATGATTCCTATTTGGTGTCGATGCTGGACACGGGTTTTCAGATGATTTCTTGATGGTACTTAGCTATTATACAGATATTCATTTTCTAAAGTTAAGAACGCAGTACCCTTAGCATTTAAAACACTTAAAGAGTTAAAAATGACATTGTATACATGTGCATGCATACTAGAGCTATTATATCACATATGGACATGCATGTTGTGGTGCATTGCGTGCATTCTTACGATTGCCTTATTAGATGTTATATTTACTCACGAGCTGGCAACTCACCCCCGTTGTGCCACAGTGTCTTGCAGGTCGGACTCATCAGTCTTGTAGCAGCGGCTATCTTATCATCAGCTCCTTTTGCTCAGACTCGTGACATCGCCCGTAGGTGGGTTGCGAGCACACTTTATTTCTTTTGCTTTATCATTGTATCTAGTATTCTCCATCTACCACTTTATCTTGTATATGCGACCTAGTGATGAGACTGAGAGATTGTATATTTGTGGTTTCTTTTGGGTCGAGCTCACTTGAACCGGCGTTGTGTTTTCTGATATTTTGCATTTCTTTTATGCTCTTTTCTTGATATTGCTATTATATTGCATGTGGTTGTGATCCGCCTTGGGCGAAGAGCTAGCTCCGGCTTGGGGATGCCATTTTTATGATTACAGGTTTATTATCTTGTTGTACCCATTTTGGGGGATAGAAAATACAGGGGTGATTCTGCCGAAATTTTCGGAAATTTTTGATGTTTTTTTTGGGATTCTATGCAACTTATTTGATTTAAAAACCGTTTTCATTTAAGGTTTTTCCTTCACTCTCTCTTGATTTTGGTTTAGATTCTTCTGGGCTTTGGCTGACTTAGGTTACGGTACGCCTTTAGACGTCATCGTAATCTAAGTGCCAGTCGCGTTCCGTACTTTCGGGTCGTGACAATGATAGAGCCTACAGCCGAAGCATAGGGTATCCCTTGCATGCGAGCTCTCTCCAAATCAGTCTTGGGAGACATCTCTTTGGAGAGAGTGACTCCAGAGATCGTGGGTAAGTTCCCATGCTTGGATTCTTCCATACTAAACCTATTTAGTATGGTGTCAATGTACCTGGATTGGGACAATCTCAATATCCGTTTGGATCTATCTCTATAGATCCTAATTCCCAATATACAGGAGGCATCACCAAGCTCTTTCATTGAGAATCTTTGTGATAAGTAGAGCTTGACCGATTGCAGCATAGGAATATCATTTCCTATCAAGAGTATGTCGTCCATGTACAATACGAGGAAAACAACCTTACTCTCTGCCACCTTCTTGTAAATACAAGGTTCATCTACGTTTTTGACGAAATCAAACTCTTTGATAACGACGTCAAAGCAGATGTTCCAACTCCGCGATGCTTGCTTTAATCCATAAATGGATTTAAGCAGTTTGCACACCTTCCCGCTGCTCCCACTATCTACGAAACCCTCTGGCTGAGTCATGTACACGCACTCTTCTAAATCACCGTTTAGAAAAGCGGTCTTAACATCCATTTGCCAGATTTCGTAGTCATGATATGCAGCGATGGCAAGCATGATCCGGATGGATTTAAGCATAGCCACTGGAGAAAAGGTCTCGTCATAGTCCACACCTGGTCTTTGATGAAAACCCTTTGCAACAAGTCTAATTTTGAAAGTCTCCACTTTCCCATCTACACCACGTTTTTTCTTGAAGATCCACTTGCTCCTAATGAGTTTTACCCTTTCAGGAGCATCTTCCAAAGTCCATACTTTGTTGGTGTACATGGATTCCATCTCGGACCGCATTGCATCCAGCCATTTCACTGAGTCGCCACTCGCGATGGCCTGCTCGAAGCTAGTTGGGTCATCATCCTCCATGATGCAATCCTTGCTCCCACCATCCATGAGAAAACCATAGTATCTCTTAGGTGGGCGAGGAATCCTACTAGATCGGCGGAGTGGCTGGGGTTCATTGGGAATTACCGAATCCTCTGGTTCCACTAAATCTTCAGTTTGAGTTTGTGTAGCCGGAATTTCTTCCAGTTCTACCTTGTTGCCACTAATTTCTTTTGCAAGAAATTCCTTTTCTAAAAAGGTGGCATGTCGAGAAAAAAACACTTTTGTTTCCTCAGTATGGTAGAAAAGATATCCATGTGAATGTTTGGGATATCCCATAAACTTGCATAGAACTGACCGTGCCTCGAGTTTGTCTGGATTTTGCCTCTTGACATAGGCCGGACAACCCCATATCTTAACTCGTTTAAGACATGGTCTCTTCCCACTCCATATCTCATATGGTGTGGTAGGTACAGATTTAGATGGAACTTGATTCAAAAAGTATGCTGCTGTTTCCAGCGCATATCCCCAGAAGGAAATAGGTAACTCGGCTGTGCTCATCATAGAGTGCACCATATCTAATAGGGTGCGGTTCCTCCGTTCTGATACACCATTGTGCTGTGGTGTATATGGAAGAGTCAGCTGAGAGAGAATCCCATTCTCTTTTAGGAAGTCCAGGAATTCATTGCTCAAGTATTCACCTCCTCGATCAGATCGAAGGATTTTAATACTTTTCCCGGTTTGGTTCTCGACTTCTAGTTTATATTCTCTAAATTTCTCAAAAGCTTCTGATTTGTGTTTCATCAGGAACACATATCCGAATCTAGAGAGATCGTCAGTGAATGTAATGAAGTACGAAGAACCATCCCTGACATGTTTAGACATGGGACCGCATACATCACTATATATCAGTCCCAAGAGTTCGGTAACTCTTTCTCCGTGTCCCGTAAACGGAGTTTTGGTCATCTTGCCTTTGAGACATGACTGGCAAGTGTCATAAGATGAAAATTCAAACGGATTCAAATATCCATCCTTATGCAACTTAGCTAGTCGTGTCGCATTGATGTGACCCAGTCTACAATGCCACAAGAAGGATTCGTTCAGTTCTGAACTCTTCCTCTTGTGTGTGTTTGTTATACTTAGAACTGTTGATTGATTTAGAACATAAATGCCATTGCACAACGTGCCTGATCCAACCAACTTTTGGTTACGGAAAATGTTCATAACATTATCCTGTAATACCAAATTATATCCCTCTTTACTCAACAAAGAAACCGATATAATGTTGCATATCAGGTTCGGCATGTAATAGCATTCGTTCAGAACCAATGTATTACCAGTTGGTAATGCAAGGTGATATTCCCCGACAGTTTTAGCTGCAACAATTGCACCATTTCCAACTCTTATGTCTTTATCACCTTCTCCAAGTTCTCTACCTTTCCTAAGCCCATGTAACTGATTACATATATGGGATCCTGACCCGGTATCTAATACCCAGGACGTAGGGGAAATGGAGAAACAATTCTCTGTAACGAACACACCCGAAGAAAATGCATCATCATGTACTTTCTTCATACGGGTGGTATGGGAATCCTGGTATTCCCCTATGTCCTGTTCATTCCTATAACTCTTATAAGAAAGAACGGAACCAACGTTCCCCAGCACAGTATAACTTGCGGGTTCAGTCAATACATCCATATTATTATCTTGATTAAGGCATGACATGGTCGCTACCTGGAGAAAAAGAGAAGAAAACACTTTAGCGTATGCTCTTGCAAGATCAGATTGGTTATTATCTTATCTAATCAGGATGGCTCCCACTGTTTTTTATCAAATCTTCCTTCAAACTCTAAAAGGAAAGACTAGCCGGGATTAATTACACCCTACAACTTCGCCGATCTTTCAGCCAGGCCAGTGTCGGTACTTTGAGGGAGGTTCCCCGTGCTTTCGCACGAACCTAATTAAAGTAAACCTCGTTTTCCTAGAGGCGTAACCCCGTTGACACCTTTCTAGACACCTACTTGATCGGCTAATTGTCCTGTGTAAAACTCTCCCAGGAGTAACAATTACTCACAGTAGGTATCGGGATCCAACTATCTCATAGAAGGTATGCAATCTCATTGCAAATTTCAACACTTGAAATTTCCGATAATATTTTGCCCCTAACCCCCATGACCTTGACAAAGGCCAACAAATCATAGGATGCTAGTCAAGTTCAACCCGTCATTTCTTGATTGAATCAAACCCACCTGCACGACCCTTGACAAAGGCCAACAAGGTCGTACGACTACCCTGAAACAATCTGCATCATATGCATAAGCAGATAAGCACTATTTAGCTACCGCACACTACGCCTTGACAAAGGCCAACAAACGCAGCACGAATACTAAACAATTCTTATCTGAAATGACGGAGGGCTACGCCAGGTTTTTCTGAAAACCTATTGCGTAATGAACTTGATATCGTTGTAGAATCAAGTGAAATTTTGAAATGGAGTGATTTTGAGGCTTTTATTAGTTTTGGTAAAGAGGTCACTCCCGGTGAAGGGATCCCGGCTCTTTCCTCATCGAATAAGGTGCAGGACATATCATATATATCACTATACAAAGCAAAACTCCAAAAGCAGTCAAAAGTCAAACCGAGTGTTGTAGCATCTGTCAGTTTTGCTAAAGAGGTCACTCCCGGTGAAGGGATCTCGGCTCTTTCCCCATAGAATAAGGTGCAGGGTATATCATATATACCGCTATGCAAAGCAAAACTGTAGCTACCCTTTTATTTGAAAATTTCATTCTACAATATCTTTTAGGTTTCTTTTCTTTCATTAATCACATTAATGAAGTCTCATCATTTAAGTCACCTAAACATCACAGATAAATACGACGTACACTTATGCCATCCGCATTCGCCACGATGTCCCTTCGTGCACCGTTAGGTTAGGTAACTAACGACAGAGCAGGGCAGGGCTAGTGCGGGTGTAAAACATAAGTAACGTCTATATAATATATCATATATACTATATACAGTATCTACCACAGCACATCACATGATCACATCACAGATATCACAGCAGAAACATAGATATAATGTGGGATATACTAGGACGTCCGTATTTAGTATTTAGCCAACAATAGAAAATACGGATTCCACAGTCGCGATGAATAGCCAATCCCACACCCTGGACCACTACGAGAGCGGCAAGCGACCCTACCAATTCTAGAGTTTAGGAGACCCGGTCTCGACTCCTCGAGATGGCCTCCCACTGAACCCCAGAACCCGGTCACCTGTGCTCCCCTCCTTGGGTCCATCCTAATGCGGAAATGTAAATAATATACAACACTGGTGGCATCGACCTCAACCCGGAAGTGCCCCAAATAAAAGAATATTACATTACATTTGAATTTACATGAATGAAAATATAAAACTCTCATCTCACATAAAAACCCCCGGCTATTCAATCGCGACAATCCTGCACATCATATCTCAGCAACACATAATATCTCATATCATCAACGTAAGTAAGTATGCATACACTGATTGTTGTCGACGTATAGCAACGACAATCGGCAATATCACTACATACTACACTTACGGTCACAGAAAAGAAAGTGTAAAACTGCAATATCTGGAATCCACATTCTCTATAGACATCGTAAATGCGAAATATCACATACTTCGTATTTCATGTCTAGTAATATGAATTCCACACATTGCATCATATTCCAGATAATTAGACAGTATTAAAGTTTTCGAATGAACAATCAAATACCCAAGATTCACTAAAGCTCAACACTTGAGCGGAGTTCAAAAACCCGGAGTGTGACACAGTAGTAGCGGTCCAGCCGTAGAAGGGTCAAGCCAACGCCTTACATGTAGCATGCCGTACTGCCCCAAACCCTAAGGTTCAAAGGGCAGTTCAAGACGGTCACATAATCGAGTTAAGGTTTGTTATCTTCTAGAGGGTCCACCACAAAACTTGCACGTATCTCCGAAATATTTAAACCCCGTGAAAAGTGAGCAAATGACACTCGTTCGAACAATTCGATACTTTCTAATTTACCCGGAAAAGTCACGAAATCAAAATTCCGATCGAATCGTCGAGTCCAAAAACATCTCCAGAATTTACAGTACTAAATTCAGATTAAAAATACTCCAAAACAATATACAAGCAGAAAAATGAGTTACTGTACAAAAATGACGCAATGAAGCAACAGAACGGCCGCGGAACCGCGGCCTAAGCAGGCTATTGCCGCGGTTCCATGGTGGAATTAACTGTTCATGGCCTCGTTTTTCACAGTAAATTTTATATTTACCTGCTGGATTTTTTGCATATTTTTAATTATGAAAAACAGCAGTTTTGAAAAAATGTCCAGAGAGTGCTAAAAATCCGTATTTTCTGGTTCGATCGGAGTTTTAATTTCGTTAAAGTGTCGCTTAATGTTCTAGGTTGGCTCTGATACCAATGTTGGGTTAGCCTAGCACCTCATGAAGGGTTTGGAAGCATCACATGTACCAAAGATTAGATATTTTGGGTGCTAAGTTAACAAATATAGAATCGTTCCTAGAAAAATTAGGGTTTCAAGATTTGCATATCATCTCATGAAAGAAAAGCTAGGGTTTTGAGAGTACAACCTTTGTAGCTCCCTACGCTAGACTCCTTGGCTACTTGGGGTTTGAAAAAGCTCCGCTTGAACTCCTCTAGGTCACCGATGATCTACCTGGAGTCTGCTTTGTCCAAGCTTGCAACTTCACCCGATCAAGAGAATGAAATGAAGCTAACATTCCAAACAAGTGGGCTAGACTTGTGTAGAATGGTGTTGTGGTTCTCTTTCTCACTTCAAAATCCTATCTTGTTGAGTATTTTGCTCACTTGAAAATTCTAGACAGCAAGAGATTAAGGTTGAAGAAGATGATGGATATTTTTAGAAGAAGAGAAGAATAACTCCAAAGAGAAAAAGAAAAACATAAGAATATATATTTTTCTTTCTTCATCTCAAACCATGGTTATCTTTTATGGATATATAATTTTACTTTAGTTAAAACACAAGAGAAAGATTAAACCATGGTTAAAAGGTAGGTGAACAAGGTTAGGTCAAAAGAAGAGTGTAGAAACTTTTGACCATGATTTAATCTTATCTCTTTTCTTTTGTTTTAGCAAAAATAGAAATAATAATCCATAATATAAACCATGGTGTGAGTCTTATATATCCACCATTTTCTATGTATAAACAACCATGATAGAGGATGTATGTATGTATGTGTGCATACACATCCATATGTGCATGAATCAATAAGGAATGCATACATGCATCCATACATCCAAAGATACAAGAAAAGATTTCTAGTGAGAATCTAATGGTTAAATGATAACTCAACACTTGATTTATCAATCCGGCCATATCACATACAACCCTAACCAAAAGCAAGCCGCCCGATCAATATACGGTATCCCATACGGGCATTTTAATCGGGTCCATGCGCATATCGCATACGCGCACCACAACATTTCGCCTGGACTAGGTAACTCCTTTGTGGGACTCTAAGACTCGTCAATACGCCGGGAGTGGGTGATGATCATATCAAGCACTCCAAGCCACAAGCGGTCAGCTAAACGTAACGGCCACCCGGGTATTGAGCGATCAGAAGAGAACAAGCAAACCTGCTACAACTACCGTCGAGCCAACCGGCAACACTACCGTGCAGTCCGGTCTCCTCATCTGATATGTCGCATATCAAGTCTAGGGGTGGTAAACGTCAGACCCCAATAACCGATAAGTCGTGCCGATGTGAGGCTCATAACGGGTCGAGAAACTACTGGTAACACTTACCAGCAAATCTCAGAATCAGCCCTGGCCAGGGACTTCCCTGTTACAGCCAATCGAGCACAGCGCAACATCAACCCCCAATACCGGGAGAGACGAAACCCCTCCTATCGCTCATTGCCTCCATGTGACTCGGGACTGTACCCAAAAACCACCGTTTTGCACGCCCTCATGGACGTGGTAAGGTGGAAATCAAAGCACAGTGGGAATCACACAAGACTCTATGATGATCTCGGGTCTACAGACTAACCTGCACAAGTGTCACCTGAGAACAGCCATCTGACGTAAGGTATAATACCATCTGGGAGTTCTCGGCGAGTCCGTCCAGTGTACCCAGTCTCCACTGAGCACCCGTATACCATCTCTGATGTCAAACACCGATGGATATGGGATCATCCATCGCCCATCTCATGGGTCGAGAAGCGTATACGCTAGTCTACACTGGTATATTGATGCCCCGTCTCGATACACCCACGACTAGGGACCTTGAAGGATGTACTTATGGACTACCATGTTCCTACTAGTATGATCCTCATCATAGTCCAGGTAGTCAAGTACACATCCTAAGGGCTTTACCAACATGTAACTATAAGACAGTATAAAGAGACTAGTATACATGTTAAGATAAAGAGCAATCAGATAGCATACTATCATATCGAGCAAGAAAGTCATCTCTATATATGTTCAAGCATCCAATATAATATACATCATCTGTACAATACTGGCCTCTAGGGCATACATACAACTAACAAATACACCATACCAATCACTACATGAAAAAGCCCATATTTTGACCTAAAGCCCATGCCTTGCCATATCACCATTTCCATCTCATCTAAAATAAATGATTTTCAAAAGAAAATCAATAATGAGGTGGCATCTTCTAGAAACCATTCCGTATAAATACGGAATGCTTCCCGGTACATGTATCGAAATACACATACCCGTATTCGTACGAAAATACGAATAGCCAAGAGAGAAAACGAATAGTGAGCAATAATACTAGAATACACATATATAAATACATATGTAAATTATTAAATCAAAACTCGATTTAACAATCTGGCTTAATCCTAAGACGCTAGTATTATCAACCGCCCGATTAAAGTCCGTGCAGTCCGTGCACATATTTAATCGGACACCTGTATGTATCAACATACGTCACCTACACCATATCGCCTGAACCGTGAAAACCCTCTGTGTGGGACTCTAAAGACTCGTCAATACGCTGGCAGTGAGTTTAACCACAAGCACGTCAGCGGCACTAGCTGTACGTAACGGCTACCCAGGTATTGAGCGAAAGGAAGGCCGACGAGCAAACTCATCCAAACCCCTACCGAGCCTGTCAGTGACAATATCCGTACAGTCCGGTCTGTTCGTCTATGTCACGTCCCGAAAGTACGGAACAAGACCGGCACTTAAACTACGAACGTCTCGAGGCGTACGTAATCTAAGTAAACCGAAAACCCACAAATCCAAACCAAGAAAAGTAGTAGAGTGAAGGAAAACCAATTTAAAATCAAGTAGTTTTAATAGCATAAGCCGAATTATGCGGTTTTAAAAACATCAAATATTTCCTGAAAATTTCGGCAGAGTCTCCTTTGTAAATACTGGCTCCCAAACGGGATACAACATGAATAGTATACGAAATCAATAAAAGGCATCCCCAAGCGGGAGCTAGCTCTTCGTCAATCGACGGTCACAACCACACAAGCAATATAATATACAACGCCAATGGCGAGGATCCAAAACTCAAAAGGAAACTCAAAACCACAAGAAATCCACAGAAATATAACGTGCGACTCTAAGGTCGAAAGAATAACATCACTGGTCTCTATCTCAAAATAAATACATATTTGGTTGATGGAATTTACTAGATGCAACTGAATAATATTATACAAGTAATATGATGGGTACGATACCAATAAACCCACCTACTAGCAAGTCACCCGAAAGAAGCAGTGCCAGCAAAGCCGTAATGAAACCTGTACGGCAAAACCTGCAAGGAACTGTAGCACAACGGGGGTGAGTTGCCAACTCGTGAGTAGAAAAACATCTACGAACAGAAACCGCATGAGCAACGCAAACATAGGTCAACGATCATAATATATCTTCAAATATATATAACATGCAGCCTATAACAATGACTAGGGTAAATATCTAACCCGAGTGTAATCCCATGTTCCCGTGTCAGTGCCTCAGGTAGCAATATATCATATGAATGAGGTATGAATGCATGAAAACAGAATACATGTAAATGAAGAAACTGTTTTCATAATTTAGTGAGATTTCCTTTTATTTTTAAAATGAGGTATCATAAATGAAATCAGCATCAATAGTGTCTAGTATCGACACAAAACATAAATCTCAATGTCTCAAAACCTCAGGCTCCGGCTATCCGGACTGGCCTGTATCATCAAATCTCAGTACCTCAATATCTCGAAATCTCAATGTCTCAATCTCAATATCTAGGGCACCGTCAGTCCAGACCGGCCCCTACCATCCATCTCAAGACCACGACGGTATCCTCCGGATATCCGACGCGTCGGGTAAAATCACCGGTAGGTAGTCTCCCCCTGCCAGGCTCATCGTCATCACCACGAGCTTCTTGCCTCGGGGTACCTTACCGGGTCCACCATGTACCCGAAACGGTTCATCCAACTCCTCGAATCGGGTCTCGAAATCCATCAGCAAACTCATGGTGGACGACTCATACATCATGGTAAAAACCGCGCTTTTCATTTAAAAAGAGAAAGAAGAAGTTTGTATATGTTTTGCGGTTTTCCCCAAATCCAGAAAATCTCATGGAAATCGGAATCCAAAACCTCAATAGCACGTAAAAAGTGAATATATGCATGAGAATCCATGAATACGGCATAACAATGAATAACAGTATGCATGAAGTAGCAGGTAATAACTACAATGTCTAAACTAACATATAAGGCAAGTACACTAATATCATGTCAAAACTACTAGCTAACAAGCTAAATGAAGCAATAATATTCTCTAAGTGTACGTGACATGGCAATTACCGATGAAGATGTGTGTGAGCCGGCAAGTAAGTGTACGTGGTACATACGCATCATCGGTAATGGTGCTGGTGTCCTAACCACAAGATATCAACAGTAGAATATAAGCATGTGATGTGGAGCGAACAACAATAATGAGCGGGAGCTGAATACCAGACGCAACGATAACTAATCTGCATTAACCTAATATAAGTCCTACAATGGTGGCTTTTGAAATAACACGAATCGTGGGGTTTTGAAAATAGGGGCTACGGTGTTTTTAAGAAAAGATACGTTTTTTTTTTGAAATATCCGTATAATCCCTTGACTTGTCTTTTAAAATACGCACGATTCGTTAACTTTGAAATAGGTAGGAACCGAATCTAATCTAACAACTAACTAAACTAAAGGGCTAAGCTACAAGCTAGACTACAGGTAAGGAAACTGCCTAACATCTGAGTCGATACATATACATACCTGTATATGTATTAGTCGGTGATCCCGCCTCAATAATATCATATCCGATACCATATCTATAATCAGACATCCCAAGTCAAGGGTGCGGATCAATCATCAAGATATAGCTCGTACGTAAATCCGTCGTACGGCATCCCCAAATCTGGGTACGGGTCAATATCATATTCCTCACACTATTTCTCTGGTATCCTTTTTATCCAAGATCATAGTCTAGGGTACTGACCTATGTCTAGTACAATACTAATATCCTCAATATACTCATGATCTGACTACTGATCGACAATCTCGTACAAACCGATATCGTCAGCACATATCATCATCAAGAGGTATACATCGCCCGATACGGCCTAATATCAATATCCTAGCATATCATGCCTCATATCACGATCACATGTCGACCATTTTATTTATAACACTATTCACCCGTATCGCCGCCCCAAGATCCGCTATAACACCAGGACGTACCTCAAGTACGAATCCTGCCATATCACCGATATCACAACCTCAACACAAATCTCATCGACTCATCTCAATCCCAAGTATCATCCTCAAATCCGTACGTGAACACATAGTCCCATACCCATGTGAACACATCACTATATATATTCCCGTAAACACAAATGGAAGAAGAATGTATGCAAGTATGGGTGGGTGTGTGCATGTATGGTGCGACCACTACTCTAGGGTTTCGCGATACTAAACCATCCATATTTATCATCAATAAACTCAAACAAAATATAATCAATAAATGTGTGTATACGTATTCGTATACATCACCACGAATTGCGGGGGTGCTATACGCCATCCACCCGACTTCTCCCCGTAGATATAAATCTACTCACCTGGTCCTCGCTCGCCGGTGCCGACGTCGCCACGCGCTTGCTTGTCGTCTCGAAGTCCATATGGGTACCTACTTATCATAACGCACCATATCGCATTAAAATCTGACTCATGACCAAAACGACGCACGAATCCCACATAGGTCAAAACCTATGGTTGCTTTCACAAATCGACCCAAAAACCCTCGACGTCGGCGTACAAACGCCAAACCATCGAGAAAACTCCCAACACACTTATTTGTACAATTACAAGCACTAATTATAATATAAAATAGCTTAAAATTCACAAAAACCCCAATTTCACTTAAAAAGTCATTTTTCCGAAAATCTAGCAAGCACAAATCACCGTTTTAGTACAAAACTCGATGTATAAACGAATCTAGCGGCCACAATATTCACTAAATATCTTAAATAAGTCATAAAAACAATTCCCATAATTTAATCTCGTTAAATTCCAAAAACCCTAAAATTCTAGTTTACAAAATACCTAAATTTTAACAATTTTATAGCAAAAATGCACAAACTACAATCTAGCTTGGATTTTCATGAACTAAAGTATTAAACTACACTTTAAAATGTTAATAATGCCATGAATACCCTAATTAGATTTTTGTCTCCATTATTTAATCAAATTCCAAAAACCTAGTTTGCTTAAAAACTTGATTTGGACAAATTAAATGCAACAATTTACATAGTAGCAACAAGATTAGGTTTTCCAAACCTTAAGAGGTTCAACTACACAATTAAAGCATGAACAATTTATCAAAACCCTTAACTTGATCCAAACCCAATTCCTTACAATTTCAACTTGAAGGGTAAACCAAGTTAACACCTAATTAAACACTTAATTAAGCTAACATAAGCAATAATCAACAATTTAACTATAAGGTTAAAATTATACCTCCATAATTTTATTGATCTCACATGAAATCTAGCCTCCCAAAATGCTCTCTTTTCACCAAAGTCCATGCATGTTAGGGTAAGGAAAAATGGGTAAGAGTTGGATTTGGATTTAGCTTTGAATTTACATGGATTTTGAGGCATTTTGATGAATTTTTTTGAAGAGAAAAGAGAGGTGAACATGGAGGGGCTGCTGCTGATTTTGGGGAAGGGGGGCTCGGCCACTTTGAGGGGGGAATGAGGAGAGAGAGAGGTGTTGAAAGTCAACAAAGTGGTCCAAGTCAACAAAGCGCATACACTTTTATCTATTCTCTTTCTAAATTTTCTTTTCTTTTCATGGAAATAGAGTGGGTAAATGGGGTAGGGGCTGCTGAAATTCAGCCAAGGGAAGAAATAAATGGGGGTGTGTGAGTGTGGGTATGGGTGTGGGGTGATGGAAAATGATAAATACAATACCCCAAATATCCATTTACACTAAAAAAAGCCTTTTTTCTTCAATAATTTCTAAACCGTTTTGGCAAACGATTTCGTTTAAAAAACCACATGATAAAATTTTATTTAATGTTTTATGATGCACAAAATTTGTTTCAACTCATTCCAATTTGTAATTTTCCCTAATTAAATGTATTAGTGACGGCTTAAAATAATAATAAAATAATTTTTTTCAGAAAATTTGAAATTTCACCAGTGGCTCAATAAACACCAAATACTAGCAATTACATAGCTAGAATATGTATATTTAATTTTTATAATAAGATATTTGTATTTTGACTTTTTACAGAAAACCCCCTTATTTTACCGATTTTTCGAAATTTCACTGAAACGATTTTCAAAACGTTACAGTCTAAGAGTATAGCATATCGATTCTAGGGGGTGGATAAAGTCAGACCCCTAACAACGCGATAATTCGTGTCGGTATGAAACCCATCACTACCTGAGAAGCTATGGATCCTGGATCGGTAATTCTCACATACCCCGGCCGAGGATTTTTAGTGATGGCCACTCATGCACTGCGCAACATCATCCCCCAATACCGGGAGAGAAGAATCCCCGACGATCCGCTCACTGCCTCCATGTGGCTCGGGACTGTACCCAACTAAAACCTGTTTGCATGACCTCTTTGAGCCGTGGTAGGGTAGTAATCAAAGCACAGTGGGAACTCACACGAGACAAATGACGATCTCAGGTTGACAGACTAACCTGTACACATGTCACCAGGGAACTGCTATCTGACTATAGGTATAATACCAACTAGTATGTTCCCGGCGAGTCCGTCCAGTGTACTCATAACCCAATGAGCACCTGTATACTATCTTAGGTGAATGATTGAAAGAATTAAAGTTAACCGCAATCAAGACGGTGTCGCTATGCAGCTAGCCGGTTGAGCACGGGTCGATCCACAGGAAGATGGTTGTATGTCCTTTCTTGTCTTAGACGAGTCAATAAAGAATGAGTATATGTTTGTTCGATTCTAACCTATGTGTATTATTTACAAGTATAAAGTTGTTAAGAAAGGATACGATAATGTAAGCTAAAGAAATCCGTACTCAAAACCTTCGAGCCAAGTCTTGACCAATTGAAGCTAGAGCAATCGGCAACAACGTGGATTAGGGGATTTAAGCGCGGTATTCGTAGAATCCGGCTTATTTACCCTTGTCCGTCCGTTCTTGTCTCTTGCTTTCGCCTCCGGCTAAACCGAACGCAACCGGTCGCGGTTAGGAATCACCGTTACCTTGTTAGGGTAGGGTGCCTAACGGAGCGCTTGCGTATGGTTTGGGCGGAGTTCAATGGAAAATAACGGGAAAAGGAAATGAGCAAAGAAATGTTAACTTACAATATCATATGGATTCTTAACAACAACAATAAATACAACATTCACAAAAAGAACCAAAAAGAGCAAAAGAAAAGAACAAAGAAAAGAAAAGATTACAAGTAATTAAGTGCATGAATTGAATTGCAAGAAAGTAAAGCAAGATAATAATAAGCAAGTAATAAAAAGCGATAAAAGGAACAAGAAACTAGAACTCAAGACAAGCATGTGATCAATAGCCAACCCTTAAACTTGCAAGCTCAATCAAGAGGTTGCAAGATCAAGGGAAGGGTAGAGAACGCATGTGGAATGAAACGCTAATTCCATAAGAAAATACGACCCTTGAGATCAATAACTAACCCTTAACCATTCAAGCTCAATGAAGAGGTTGAATGATCAAGAGAAAGCAAGAATCTCAAGGGGAAGAAGAAACAAAAGAGAATGATACAAAAAGCCCCCATCTTCATTGATCTCCCACTCAAAAAGCTCTCACTACAATTTTCATGGAAAAAGAATGAAGAAGAAGAAGAAGAACTACACAAAAACTACAAAAGAGGAACAAAGAATGAACTTAGAATTGGACCCTTGGCTTAGCTCAATTCTGGAGTATTTATAGGCAGAGGGTTGAAGACCTAGGGCAAGAATCTGCCACAATATGAAGTCCCCAAACTACCCCCAAAAAATGACACGACAAGGAGTCAGTAAGGCCGTGGATCCGCCGCCAATACCCCCTATTGGCCGCGGATCCGCCGCACTATAGAGGGTTCAGGGCATGGGCTTATCTGTAGGTCCCTGGTCTGCTGTCCCCTGTTGTCTGGTACATATATTTTCTGATAATCTTTCCAGAATATCTTCAGAATTCTTAGTCCAAGATTGCTATCTTTTCTTCACTTTTTGACTTCTATCTCTCTCGAGCTCCGCGCACCCATTGATTCTTGTGCTGCCCCCCTCGTGCTCTGTGCTTGTCCCAGACACGAATGACCACTGTCATATGTCTTGTCTCAGGAACAGGTACTCGGCACTGGACGGATATGGATGACCGGAACCCGGCTTTTATCTGCTGTCAACAGATGTTCTGCTTTTGGCGTAACTATGGAGATTTTGTCATGATTTGCAATATTTGGACTGGAAACCTGTACTCTGTAAATATGCAACAAACACGGATTAAAAGCACCTACCTATAAACACACGAGCATAAGAATGGGCGGTATAAAATGTAGTATTCTGTTATGAACAAATACCCCCAAACTTAACTTTTGCTCGTCCCGAGCAAAACCAATTATTCACAATAATAAAATCCTAACCGCACTTTCGCAGGGAACGCGATTGCACTGAGCATATGCAACAAGCCGTTAAACCTCTAGGTTTCCCTAATAGGAGGAGTGTTGTCTCCTGAGGGTTTTCAGCGGATACTACCCACAAAATCCCGTCAAGCTAGTGTCATAAGTTAACATCGATTCTACTCCTACAGTTTAGTATTTATGTTAGAAACTCTATCATCCTAAGTTAGAAATATCCAACCCTTATTTTTCACACCTCCTATCTATTTAACCTTAGGTCATATACGTTCCAAAAAAGTTTAGAAAGATGTCGGTTCTCCTGAGTTTTCCTTCTAAAGTGCGGCCTTAAATCAAGGATTTTTATCAACTTTACAGAAAACACAAGTCTTATTCTTTATCTCTATCTTTTATCCAAACATCGATTGTATACCCCTACGTGTGTGTATATTTGCACCCCTACACTTGAGAATTCAATTCAAGCTATAATACCCTTGCCCTAATACCTAATACTACTTCTTTTTATTAAGGATGGACGGATTTGCTCACACACCTTTCATGCGACTATTAATGCTTCTTGAGGCACTAACGACCGATTACTGAATGTGTGAACTTTAAAGCGTAAATAGCAGTTTGCAGGTCTTGACTCTATTCTTTTTTTTTCTTTTTCTTTTTCTTTTTCTTTTTCAAGACCGGATATATTTTTCAATATGCTCTTTTGGTGTTTAGCTTTAAATACCGTTTTTTCTTTCATACTAGACTTTCAGGCAAGAATATTTCTAGGTATCCTCTACTATCCCAAGTTTCAAGGTGCGTGTATGTGCAGTTTGTAGGGTATATACTTTCTAAATTTGAACTCAAGAAAAGAAACTATTTTTCAGACTTATCCTTCAGCAAAGCTTCAATACTCTCCCTTCATCTTGACTTAACTCAAGAACTGAACTCAAAATTACCTATTTCTCAAAAAAACTATAAGGACGTATAATCACCAAGTTTAAACAGAACGAGGGTTATTTTTAGGGTTTTCAATTCCTAAGCCTAGAATTTAGTTATTTCTAATATGTCAACTAAACTTTCAGAATAAAAATCTAAGTTACCCTATTAGCTGACTTGACGACAAAGTTTTTATATTTTTGGAAAATTTTCAATTTTTGTGGGTTTTTAATGAGGTATGAAAATGCAAAATATACAAATGAATGCGAAGGAAGAAAGCTTTACCGAGCACACCCCCAAACTTAAACTTGACAGTGCCCTCACTGTCAGGCTACACCAAGAGGGTCAAAATTGTCGGCGCTCCCTAGAAACAAATTATATACAAAACAAAAAGGAAAACAAAAAATATATACAGAAAAGAGTCCCTCCCAAACTTAAGTAAAACAGTGTTTCCACTGTTAAGCGTTGAAGTTCAGGATCATGGGGGAAAGAGAGCAGTTTCAAACTATACAAGGCCTTACACAGGCCAAATGTGAGCACCAACCATTCAAAGATTTTATCGCTATAATGTACAGGTTGATGGAAGAAGGCGAAGAGGAAAGAAATGGAGAATACGCGAGACCGTATGCGGAGAGAAGCGGGACACGGTCTCGGTATATGAGAGGACGAAGAATGGCGGAAGGGAAAAAGAAGTGGAATACGAACTTGAGGGAGGAAATGGAGTGAATAGATTAGCACAATTTGTGATGAGCGATGTGTAAACAGCGATTGTGCTAATCTATTAACCCGGCGAGAGATTGGGTCAAATCCCTCAAGATTCGTAAGAACCCATGGATACGCCGAACTCGGTAAACCAGACACAGGAAGTGAAAATGGTACGGGTTCTTGCAAGGTCGGAACGATGGAAAGGATGGAGGGAAGTGGTTGAGGAAGGGTATCGGTTAAGGGTTCTGGAGGGTGTACACAGTCAGTGAAAGGAACATGATGAATTGGAAAATCCGACTCATCATCTAGAACTGTTTCATCCTCAAAAATATCCTCAAAATTCTCCTCAAAGTTAAGCTCATCCATGCATATTTCATCAAAGTCCAGACGCATATGTTGTTCGGGAAAAACATTTAATGACTCGGGATGATGAATTGGAGAGAAAAACTCTGCCAGATCTACAGGTTCATCATCCAAAATATTCCCGGCGTCAATATCCTTAATCAAGTGAAAGTCAATTTTCTCCGACATCTCATCAAAAGCATGGATTTCAATCAATTCAGATGGAGGTGCAGAGGTCAAAAGGATTGTTTGTGGTTTCACTTGGCAAGGTCCCTTCACAATCTGGCAAATCAAACCCTACAAAGTCGCACAACTCATTAAACATTCTATCTTCAATTGATAATGCAGTTGGGACACTTGATAGACTTTCAACACAGGAGTTGTGGGATTCAATTTGAAACGGGTAGGTTTGATTTGGAAGGGGGTACAGCTCACTCTCTCCACTCAAATTCACAGCCTGTCCGACCGCCTCTTCATACATTGGAAAATTTGGAGCTAGTTGAAAACTAGCTACTGGGTCACTAGGTTGTATGAGGGCGGCCATGGACGCATCCAAATCCATCATCTGTTGGTACGACGCTACCCTAAGGTCTTCCAAAGACTGTTCTAGACTAGACATGGGTTGGGAAGGGGTTTCAGTAAAAGATTCAAAGTTGTTTGGATACTGAAAACTCCCAAATGGCGGTTCTGAAGCAATGTCTAGGGAAGGTGAAAAAGTAGGGTAGGATTGGTAGGAATTGAATGGCTGGATAGGAGCAGGATCAACATTTGGATAGGAAGGTGAATGGAATTGTTGATCCCAAGAATTTGAAGTGGTGAAAGGAGTGAAAGATCGGCTACGGGATTGATCAATACGTTCAGCGATGGACAAAGGACGACTTGCAAAAGGGGTATCAACATAAGCGGGTGGGGGAGGTTGAAAAGGTTGATACAGAGTGGATTGCGAAGGGCAAGTGTTTGTCCTAGACGCGTCTATCCGATCTTTCAAAGAGATTTTGGGCATGGAGGGATCGTTTGACGTTCGGCCAAAGCAAGAACTGTAAGAAGTAATGTCTGGTTGTGGGTACCAAAGTTCGGCAAGAGTTTTGCGAGGTGGGGTAACCATGATATGATGAGAAAAGGAAAGAAAGGAAGAGAAAAGGAGGGAAAAAGAATGTTGAATTTTTTTTTTTTTTAAATTTTTTTTAGTTAGTTATTAACAAAAGAATGAAATTAACAAAAAAGAATCTGGACAAAAACAATCACGACACAAAAATACCACACACCTAATCGTTCTAGGGTTCACCTAGGTCAACTAGACCTGCTCCAGAACTTGATTGTCGAAGTAAAACTGTGTCGAGAAACGGGCTCAAGATACACTGATCACGAGGCCAGGTAAGTGCAGAGATAAGGGGAGGTTTTCCAACGCTTTCGCGAAGTTCCTTAATTAAATAACCCTTTCTCTTTTGGCGGTTTCGCCGTTAACACTTTCCTAGACACCCCGTAAACAATATACCGTTAAGCGAGGTTCTAAACACAGTTAACTTCTCCTAGTGAGCGCGAAGTCCTTAAGGCTTAAAGTCTAATTTCTTTTAAATTTGTGCGGGTAAACGTTATGCTCAAGTTCGTGATTTGTGGGCCACGGAAAAGGTGATGAAATCCTTTACCGTATATTGTGGGGTTCGCTTGCCCTTAAGTCCGTATTAATGTATGCAATGCGCAATTCAATAAAAATTCTATAAAGAATCAAAAAATTGTTTTTTTTTAGTTTAAGCGCGGCACTGCAACAAATACGGGTTAGTCAATTTTTAGCGTTTGCTAGCGAACTTGCAAAGAATCCTGCAAAGAATAGTATATTGGATGCGTCGGATTTGAGAAGAAGGTGTTAGTAAAGTACGTACCGTTAAGTTTTTGGGTTAGGAAACCCCCGTTGAATCAAATACGGTAAGCTTGAAAAGTTCGCTTGCGCGGGTCAAACTACCCGGATCTTTGGCACTGTACTTTGCAATCACCTTAGCCTTGAACGTACACTTTGCTCCCCACAATCGCAGTTTGCAAATCTGCAAAAATCTGCACTCTTGCCCACAAAAATGATCAAAAAAAATAACAAAAAGTTTTTTTTTTATTGTTTTTTTTATTTATAAATATATACAAAAAGAATATTAACCCGAATAACGAGAAAGAAAATACGCTACCGTCTCCCCGGCAACGGCGCCATTTGATTGAAAGAATTAAAGTTAACCGCAATCAAGACGGTGTCGCTATGCAGCTAGCCGGTTGAGCACGGGTCGATCCACAGGGAGATGGTTGTATGTCCTTTCTTGTCTTAGACGAGTCAATAAAGAATGAGTATATGTTTGTTCGATTCTAACCTATGTGTATTATTTGCAAGTATAAAGTTGTTAAGAAAGGATACGATAATGTAAGCTAAAGAAATCCGTACTCAAAACCTTCGAGCCGAGTCTTGACCAATTGAAGCTAGAGCAATCGGCAACAACGTGGATTAGGGGATTTAAGCGCGGTATTCGTAGAATCCGGCTTATTTACCCTTGTCCATCCGTTCTTGTCTCTTGCTTTCGCCTCCGGCTAAACCGAACGCAACCGGTCGCGGTTAGGAATCACCGTTACCTTGTTAGGGTAGGGTGCCTAACGGAGCGCTTGCGTATGGTTTGGGCGGAGTTCAATGGAAAATAACGGGAAAAGGAAATGAGCAAAGAAATGTTAACTTACAATATCATATGGATTCTTAACAACAACAATAAATACAACATTCACAAAAAGAACCAAAAAGAGCAAAAGAAAAGAACAAAGAAAAGAAAAGATTACAAGTAATTAAGTGCATGAATTGAATTGCAAGAAAGTAAAGCAAGATAATAATAAGCAAGTAATAAAAAGCGATAAAAGGAACAAGAAACTAGAACTCAAGACAAGCATGTGATCAATAGCCAACCCTTAAACTTGCAAGCTCAATCAAGAGGTTGCAAGATCAAGGGAAGGGTAGAGAACGCATGTGAAATGAAACGCTAATTCCATAAGAAAATACGACCCTTGAGATCAATAACTAACCCTTAACCATTCAAGCTCAATGAAGAGGTTGAATGATCAAGAGAAAGCAAGAATCTCAAGGGGAAGAAGAAACAAAAGAGAATGATACAAAAAGCCCTCATCTTCATTGATCTCCCACTCAAAAAGCTCTCACTACAATTTTCATGGAAAAAGAATGAAGAAGAAGAAGAAGAACTACACAAAAACTACAAAAGAGGAACAAAGAATGAACTTAGAATTGGACCCTTGGCTTAGCTCAATTCTGGAGTATTTATAGGCAGAGGGTTGAAGACCTAGGGCAAGAATCTGCCACAATATGAAGTCCCCAAACTACCCCCAAAAAACGACACGACAAGGAGTCAGTAAGGCCGCGGATCCGCCGCCAATACCCCCTATTGGCCGCGGATCCGCCGCACTATAGAGGGTTCAGGGCATGGGCTTTTCTGTAGGTCCCTGGTCTGCTGTCCCCTGTTGTCTGGTACATATATTTTCTGATAATCTTTCCAGAATATCTTCAGAATTCTTAGTCCAAGATTGCTATCTTTTCTTCACTTTTTGACTTCTATCTCTCTCGAGCTCCGCACACCCATTGATTCTTGTGCTGCCCCCTCGTGCTCTGTGCTTGTCCCAGACACGAATGACCACTGTCATATGTCTTATCTCAGGAACAGGTACTCGGCACTGGACGGATATGGATGACCGGAACCCGGCTTTTATCTGCTGTCAACAGATGTTCTGCTTTTGGCGTAACTGTGGAGATTTTGTCATGATTTGCAATATTTGGACTGGAAACCTGTACTCTGTAAATATGCAACAAACACAGATTAAAAGCACCTACCTATAAACACACGAGCATAAGAATGGGCGGTATAAAATGTAGTATTCTGTTATGAACAGTGAACAACCAACACCAATGGCTTGTGAGACCGGCCACCGCCCCTCGTCAGGGTCTAGATAAGTATACACCAGTTTACACTGGAGTATCAATGCCCAGTCTCGATACTCCTACGACTAGGGACATTTAAGAATGTGCTTATAGACCCCCAGCTCCCACGTATGTGATTGCCATCACAATGCTGATAGTCAAGCAAGAATCCTATGGGCTCTATCAACATATACATGATGATAAAGACAAACCAGATAGCATACTATCATTTTGAGTAAGACTGTTTTATTGGTATAGGTCCTACTTCAATTATCATAATCACGTGCCTGCGACTACGATACTTTCCTTGAGGGCACTATAGCCAACAATCTCCCACTTGCACTTAAGGCTAATTATTGCGATGTCGCATACTCACAGCCTGTGTGATACCGAACACCCAACTCCTTTACTAATCAGTTTCAAAAACCTCGTTTGTAAAACTATTGCGTTCGAGCAATAGCCTCAGTGAATGGATCTGCTCCAGTGTTTCTTTCTGTATCTCTCTAAATCTCAACTTCGTGCAGAAAACTATCTCCCGAAATGAGCAATACCCGTCTTAGAATATGTCTGGACATCTGATGGGACCTAGTTCATAAATGAACTCCAAATCCAAACTTCTTAGACTGTATCGTCAACTGAATTTAATCAGTATCATGTGCCATGCCTCCCTCAGTATCCGCTTGGACCACTTGTCCAAACTACTGCCCCTCATAAGAGGGAAAGACTATAACTCTGACAGTCACTCTGTCATCCATGTCACTTTGGATGCTTGGAATGATAACCATCTCCCGAAGGAGGCTGCCGTTATCAAATCCTTAGAACATTTACTTATGCTCATAAACTGCTTCCTAACGTTTCTCCGGGATTGGATTAATATCTCAATTTATTGCATCTAGTGCAAAAACAATATCTGGTGTGGTACTTGACATATCATGATTGACTCAATTGCCTAAGCAATTGATATGCCAATTATGCACATCCCTCTCCGCTTTAGTCTGTAAGACACCTTTAGAGAGGGTGACTCCATCACTTGCAGGTTTACCACCATGCCAGGAGTCGTCCATTCTAAAATACCTTTAGAATACTGTCTAAGTACCCAGATTGGGAAACTACCCAAATCTAGATCTAAAACCATAGATCTAGTAACCAGAATGCCAGATATAACATCCAAATCCTTTGTGGAGAAATCACTGTGTGACAACCACAGTATAACCGATCGTAGTATAAGAATTTTACTTCCTACTCTGTGTATGTCATCCATATACCAGGACATCACACCCTACTACCTTCTTAACAGATTCATCCCCTATTCTGATGAAGTCAAACCCATGACTGTCACATCAAAGATAGATGATCTATCTCCGCTATATCTGCTTTAGTCTATAAATAGACACAAGCTACTTATCCACTATGCTTCCGCTGCTCTCACTGACCACAACAACCCTCTGGTAGAGTCATATATATACGTACACTTCTAAATCTAGTTTAGAACGACGCTATATTCATCCTCCTGCAGAGTCTCATAATCTGGAACAGCAGCAATGGCAAGTCTAGGTAAACAAGAACCTCCCTGTCACCATCTCTGAAAAGGCCGAAGTACCTCTCGGGTGCCTGAGGTTACCCACCATACCTGCGGAGTGGCTAATGGAATGTCAAATTCAATTGAATCCTTAGGTTCTATTAAATTATCAGTAATCGTTTGCGGTTCTGGAATCACTTCCAGTTCTACCATACTCCTACTACTGTTTTATGAAAAAGTTCATTTTAGTAAAAATGTGGCGAGTCAAGAACAATATCACTATTGATCTTCCAGATGGTAGAAAATTAACCCTCATTAAAGCCCGGGATAACCCACAAATAGCCATTACTGAAACGTGCCCCGAGTTTATCCGGATTCTGGTTTTAAGCATTAGCCGGACGACTCCCTATACCTTAACATCGTTAAGATATAAATTGATTCTATATATATCTAATATAGAAACAAAGGCACTAATTTAATTGGAACCAGATTCAAGTCATGCAGTTGTCTTCGGTGTATGTCAATTAAATAGAGAGAGGCCGATCAGTATTACTCAACTTAGGAGTGCATCCAATTATGAGTAACCTGAAAGAGAAGCAAGTTCTTGTAGGGTTGCTAGGCACGCGCACAAGGGTCTACGAGGCATCAACCATGCCCGATTTAAAAATTAGCCGTGCCGAACAACCCGAATACGGATCTTTAAACTAGAGATTAGGCGAAAACTAGCATGTTAACAACTTTAACACTAAGTGAGAGGGATTACAACCTTTGTAGATCCGGTCCTTCACTTCATATGCTCCGTGTTGTGGTCCCTTCGCTGCGATCATCGGGATCCGGACTCTCGAGAGGTTCCACGAAGAGAAAGATGCAACCTTTGCTTCCGATCTTCGATACTAAGATGATCTACCTTGAAGTTCCGTTAACACAAGCTAACACTCATGAAATGATGTGAACACCCTCATCTAAATGGCAAGGGAAGATGAGGATGATGAAGTAGGATTTTTTCTCTCTTTATTTATCTTTTTCTCATATTTATTCATCACTTTGGAAAAATCAAGCAAGCTTTTTCATGAAAGAATGAAGGAAGAAGAAGAATAGTGATCTATTTTCTTTTGTGATGAATAAGAAAGGATTAATATGAAGAATAATGCAACCATGGTTGACTTAACCATTGTAGAGAATTGACTAGGGTTAGGGTTTGGGTTGGGTTAAAGCATGAGTCACTTGTAAATATCTTTATCATGACAAAAAGAAAACCTTCTAGAAACATCTAGAAATCTTAACCCTAATCCAAACCCTAATCATGTTTAAACTCCACTAAACAAGTTGCATTAGTTATCATATCATGTTACAATATTATATATCACATATATAATATTTATCGTAACCAAATAAAATAATACAATTAACATATATCGCATATATATCAATGTATTACCCGAGTGAGAAAAAGAATCTTTTAGTGAGCAAATATTAGTTAATGTAATTTAATATATCATATATATTATTATACATTAAATTATCGAATCAACACTTGATCCGACAATCCGGCTATATCGCATATAACCGACTAATATTTATCCGTACCGATTCATCGAATCAACACTTGATCCGATGACCCGGCTGATATCAAATATCGCGAGAATAGAATACGGTATCACATATCGCATTATCCTCGGTCTCGCACATATCACATATGTGCCCCTACCCCGTTTTGCCTGAGCCAAGAAACCTCTGTGTAGGACTCTAAAGAATCGTCAATACGCCGGCAGTAGGTGATGATCATATCAATCACCCACAAGCTGCAAGCGGTCAGCTAAACGTAACAGCTACCCAGGTATTGAGCGCTCAGAAGATCAACAAGCAAGCCTGTACATTCTCCTGTGAATCCAAACAGTAACACTCCCGTACAGTCCGGTCTCGTCGTCTGATATGTTGCATATCTCGCCTAGGGGTGGTAAACGTCAGACCCCAGTAGCTCGATAAGTTGTGTCGATATGAGGTCTATAACAGTTCGAGAAACTACTGATAACACTTACCAGTAAATCTCAACAACCCTGGCCAGGGATTTCCGGTTATAGCCAATCGAACACAGCACAACATCAACTCCCTATACCGGGAGAGACGAATCCCCTCCTATCGCTCATTGCCTCCATGTGATTCGGGACTGTACCCAAAAGCCACCTTTTTGCACGCCCTCTTGGACGTGGTATGATGGAAATCAAAGCACAGTGGGAACCACACAAGACTCTATGACGATCTCGGGTCAACAGACTACTCTGTACCAGTGTCACCGGAGAACTGCCATCTGACGTATGGTATAATACCATCTGGGAGTTCTCGGCGAGTCCGTCCAGTATACCCAGTCTCCACTGAGCACCCGTACACCATCCTTGATGTCAAACACCGATGGATATGGGATCATCCATCGCCCATCATATGGGTCAAGATGCGTATACGCTAGTCTACTCTGGTGCATCGATGCCCTGCCTCGATACACCCTCGACTAGAAACAGTTATAGGATGTACTCGTCGACTACCGTGGCCCCACTAGTATGATCTCATCATAGTCCCAGTAGTCGAGTACATATCCTAAGGGCTTTATCAACATGTAACATAGAGACAATCAGAGTACATATTAAGCTAAAGTACAACCAGATAGCATACTATCATGTCGAGCAAGAAAGTCCTCCCTATATATGTCCTAGCATCCACTACAATATACATCGTATGTACAGTGATGGTCTCTAGGGCATACATATAACTAACAATCTCCCACTTGCACTAGGGCGATCTGTTATGGTATCGCATACCCAACAATTAGCCGCGGTTGAAGTATCTCATACTCAACCATCCCATAAAAGTCTCTACTGGGAAAAAGGCCTTTGTGAGTGGATCCGCGCTGTTGTCCTCTGTTTCTACTCTCCTAACCTCGATCTCCCTGGAGATCAACCATCCTTAAGATCAGGTGACACTGCCTAAGAATTATATCTGGATTTCTGATGGGACGGTAGTTCCTTGGCTGAAGCCACAACTCCATTGTCACACAATGGTAGGAATGAAGTTCATCTTATGAACTTATAAATATCCAGACTGCCTCTTTTGGTAGCATCCTTGGTAATGATGTATCTTGCCTTTAATCATCTAGTATGTCATGGTGTCTAGCTTGGAACTCTTCCAACATACCGTCCCTC
The DNA here is from genome assembly GCA_030015575.1 of Agapanthus africanus. Classification (NCBI taxonomy): domain Eukaryota; kingdom Viridiplantae; phylum Streptophyta; class Magnoliopsida; order Asparagales; family Amaryllidaceae; genus Agapanthus; species Agapanthus africanus. Next base: position 563,690,623 of record CM057337.1, on the reverse strand, counting down.
CACGGAGGGTATAGACAATGCCTGCGACTGACATTCAGTCGTCCTTATCACCCTGGAACCTTTCCAGTGATTCTCCCCAGGATCGATTGATACCATCTCACTACAACTAGTGAGTATCCTAACATCCAATTAGATCTATCTCATAGATCCAAAACCTAGGATTTAGTAGGTATCACTTTGATCCTATATGGAGAATCCTTGTGATAAGCGGAGATTGACCGTGCGTAGCATAGGAAACTTCTTCCCTATCAAGAGTATGTCATCCACGTACTCTACAAGGATCTCCACCATACTCCCTACTACCTTTTTGTATATACAAGGTTCATCTATCATTTTGATGAAGTCAAATTCTTTGACTACCACATCAAAACAGATGTTCCAACTCCGCGATGCCTGTTTTATCATATAAAACATCTTGCACACGTTTCCGCTGCTCCCACTGTCTACGAAGCCCTCTGGCTGTGTACTTATAGACGTTCTCTTCTAAAACATCACTTAGAAAAGCAGTCATGACACCCAACCACCAGATATCGTAGTCATGGTATGTAGCCGTGGCAAGTAGGATTTGGATGGACTTAAGCATAGCTTTGAAAGTCTCAACTTTTCCATGTACACCAAGTAATCTTCTCAAGATATACTCGCTCCTGATGGGTATTTAACCCTTCAGATAAAGCAACCAAAGTCCATACTTTGTTGGTGTATAAGGATTCCATCTCAGATCGATAAGCACCCAGCCATTCTTACAGAGTCCCACTCCTGATGGCCAGCTCGAAACTAGTTGGGTCATCATCTCATGATGCAATCCTCGCTCCCACTGTCATAAAGAAACCGAAGTATCTCTCAGGTGGGTGAGGAATCCTGCTAGATCGGCGGAGAGGATGAGGTTCGTTGGAAACTATTGAACCCTTTGGTTCTACCAAATCATCAGCTGCAGTTTGTATAGCTGGAACATTTCCAGTTCTACATAACAGACCTTGCCTCGAGCTTGTCCGGATTTTGCTTTTAGACATAGGCCGGACAACCCCAAATCTTAATAAGCTTAAGATATGGGCTCTTCCCTTTCCATATCACATATGAAGTGGTAGGCAACTGATTTGATTTGAACCCTATTCAATAGGTATGCAGCTTCTCAAGTGCATAACTCCCAAAAGGAAATAGGAAACTCAGTAGTACTCATCATAGAGCACACCATATCACATAGGGTGCTATTGCTCCGCCCCGATACACCGACGTGCTGTGGTGTATACGGAGGAGTAATGCTGAGAGAGAATCTCATTCTCCTTTAGAATAGTGCAGGAATTCCGTGCTCAAGTATTCTCCTCCTTGATCTCATCAAAGGACATAATACTTATACCCGTATTTTGGTTCTCTACTTCTAACTTATATTCTGTGAATATCTCAAAAGCTTCGGACTTGTGTTTCAGCAGGAACATATGTCTGAATCTTGAGAGATTATCAGAGAATGTAATGAAGTACAAAGAACCGATCTTGGCATGTGTAGACAGGGGACCTTCATACATCAACATGTATCAATCCCAAGAGTTCACCAACTCTTTCTCTGTTTCCAATAAACATAGCTATGGTCATCTTATCTTTGTGACATGACCGGCAAGTTTCACAAGATGTAAATTCAAACTAATTTAAATATGCATCTAAATGTAACTTCAGCCAGTCGGGTCGCATTGATATGACCTAGTCTACAATGCCTCAAGAAGGATTCATTCATTTCTGAACTCTTCCTCTTGTGTGTGTTCTGTATACTAAGAACTGTAGTCTGATTTAGAACGTCTATGCTTTTAGATAACGTGCCTGAACCGATCAACTCTTGATATAGGAAATGTTCAAAACATTATCCAACAATACAAAATTATATCACTTCTTTACTAATAAAGAGACTGATATGATTTTGTATATCAGGTTCGGTATCTAATAACATTCGTTCAGAATCAATGTATTCAGGTAATACAGGGTGATAGTGACCAACAGACTTGGCCGCAACACTTGCACCGTTTTCTGTCTCATGAAACTTATCACTCGTTCTCAGTTCTCTACCTATCTGTAGCCCATGTAACAGATTACATATGCGGGATCCTGATGCGGTATCACATACCCAGGACGTAAAGGATACTGAGAAACAGTTCTCTATAATGAACACACCCGAAGATGATGCATCAGTATGCACTTTCTTCGTTTGGGTGGCACGGGAATTCTGGTAATCCCCAATTTCCTGCTCTGTCTTATAACAATTATAAGTTGGAGCGGGACCAACGTTCCCCAGCTCAGTATAACAAGCGGGTTCGGTCAATATATCCGTTTTATTATCTTGATTAAGGCGTGATATGGTCGCTATCTGGAGAGAGAGAGAAGAAAACACTCAGTGTATGCTCTTGCAAGATTAGATTGGTTATATAATATATCTAATCAGGATGTCTCCCACGGTTTTTAGTCAAATCTTCCTTCAAACCCTAAAAGGAAAGACTAGCCGGGATTAATTACACGCTACAAGTTTGCCAATCTTTCAGCCAGGCCAGTGTCGGTACTTTGAGGGAGGTCCCCCGTGCTTTCGCACGAACCTAATTAAAGTAAACCTCGTTTTCCCAGAGACGTAACCCCGTTAACACCTTTCTAGACACCTAATTGATCGGCTAATTGTAATGTGTAAAACTCTCCCAGGAGTAACTCTTACTCGCAGCGGGTATCGGGATCCAACTATCTTATAGAAGGTATGCAATCTCATTGCAAATTTCAACACTTGAAATTCCCAATAATATTTTACCCCTAGCATCCTATGACCTTGACGGAGGTCAACAAACCATAGGCTACTAGTCAAGTTCAACCCGTCATTTCCTGATTGAATTAAACCCACCCGCACGACCCTTGACGGAGGTCAACAAGGCCGCACGACTACCCTAATCCAATCTGCATCATATGCATAAGCAGATAAATACTAGTCAGCTACCGCACACTACGCCTTGACGGAGGCCAACAAACGTAGCACGAATACTAAGTAGGACTTATCTGAAATGACGGAGGGCTACGACAGGTTTTTCAGAAAACCTATTGCGTAATGAACTTGATATCGTTGTAGAATCGAGTGATTTTAAATGGAGTGTTTTTGAGGCTTTTCCAGTTTTTGCTAAAGGGGTCACTCCCGGTGAAGGGATCGTCGGCCCTTTCCTCATCGAATAAGGTGCAGGATATATCATATATACCACTATGCAAGGCAAGAACTATAGAAGCAATCAAAAGACAAACCGAGTTTGTAGCATCTGCCAGTTATTGCTAAAGGAGTCACTCCCGGTGAAGGGATCTCGGTCCTTTCCTTATCGAATAAGGTGCTGGATGTTCTACAAGGAACACCGCTATGCAAAGCAAGAACTAGAGCTACCAGTTTTTATAAACAAGTTCTACAACATCTTAGGTTTCTTTTATTTCATTAATCTCATTAATGAAGTCCCATTTTATTATGCTTCACAAGCATCTCTTTTGAAACGAAATCTGCAATATAACATATATCTCATATACATAAAATATAAACATTCGTCTCAGGCAGTAATATGATCTCATCACAGAACATTGCAGCAGAAGAAACATATATGAAATATTGGATATACTAGGACGTCCGTGTTTTCAATACGAGCCTGTATAAAACACGGATTCCACGGTCGCGATGAATAGCCAAACCCACATCCCTAGACCCCTACGAGAGCGGCAAGTAACACTGCCAATTCTAGGGTTAGGAGACCCGGTCTCGACTCCTCGAGATGGTCTCCCACTGGACCCTAGAATCCGGTTACTTGTGCTCCCCGCCTTGGGTCTATCCTAATGCGGAAAAGTAAATAATATACAACGGTGACATCTTCCGCTACCTGGAAGTGCCCCAATAAAAGAATATTACATACAAATGAATTTTACATGAATGAAAAAGAAAAAACTCTCATCTCACATAAAACCCCCGGCTATTCAAACGCGACGATCCAATACAACATATCATAGCAACACATAATATCTCATATCATCAACGTAAACAAGTATGCGTATCCCGATTGTCGTTGATGTATAGCAACGAAGCCGGCGATACACCACATACTACGCTTACGGTCACAGAAAAGAAAGTGTAAAACTACAACAGTTGGAATCCGCAACCACCTCAGACATCCCATGCCTGACCAAATGAATTCCTTAGACATCACATGCCTAACAATTATAAACCCCGCATTTTAGTCTCATTATCGAAAACTCTTTTCAATATCAAGTCGGGCAATTCAACAAGATTCCCGACGTCCTGATCGAATGCTCGTCGCAAACTTTAGTAGACGGCCGCACCCCCAGATGTCGTCGACGAAGTGCACTAAGGAAGAACACCGCTGCCGCGAGCACCCGAACGGATGCTTTCGGCGACGGGGTTCTCCTACAGTCACTTGGTCGGGGCTATGGGGCGTAGCTGTCTATTAAGTTTACCCGGCGAGTATCCGCGTACTCTACGTGATTGCGACGGACTTTTGATCACATCAAAATTCCGTGGCAACCGATCATCTGAGACTAAACTGCTATGTTTATAATATTCAAATTAGTTATCTCATAACTACCTGTGGATTCCAAATATTGTATCACATTCCAGATAAATAGAAAAAGTTAAACTTTCCGATCGAATCATCAAGCACCCAAGATTTCCCCAATATATCTCAACACTTGAAATCAGTTTAAAAAAACATCCATTACATGCCACAGTACCAATGATCCAGCCGTAGAAGGGTCAAGCCAACGCCTCACATGTGGCACGCCGTACTGCCCCAAACCCTAAGGTTCAAAAGGCAGTTCAAGACGGTCACATAATCGAGTTAAAGTTTGTTGTCTTCTAGAGGGTCCACCGAGTTACTTGCATGACTTAGAACATTCTTAAACACGAGAAAAAATCCAACTTTTGAAAAATTTTCCGACAGGGGAAAAAGTGAGTTATTGATATCCGTTCAAACTTTTTAACAGTTTCTTAAATTTATCCGGAAAGCCACATAGACAAAATCTAATACTCCGATCGAAACATCGAATCCCCAAAACAACCCCAGAAAACTCAACTGTAGAATAAAAATTAAAAATTCCCAGAGAACTCAGCACTGTGTAATAGGAATTACTGTGCAAAATAGGAGGGGTGACGTCATCAAATGGCCGCGGAACCGCCGCAGAAGCCAGGCTTCTGCCGCGGTTCCGCCGCACTTTTGACGAATTAGCCCCTCAAATTTCACAGTAATTCTAATAAGACCCTGCTGAATTTTTTAGAAATTTTTAATTGACAAAAATCCAAATTTTCAGAAAATTTCCAGAGAGCATTTTGGAGTCGGGGTTTCGGGTTCGATCGGACTTTAAACTTCGTCTAGACTTCGCCTAAAGCTCTAGCTTGGCTCTGATACCACTGTAGGGTTGCTAGGCACGCGCACAAGGGTCTACGAGGCATCAACCATGCCCGATTTAAAAATTAGCCGTGCCGAACAACCCGAATACGGATCTTTAAACTAGAGATTAGGCGAAAACTAGCATGTTAACAACTTTAACACTAAGTGAGAGGGATTACAACCTTTGTAGATCCGGTCCTTCACTTCATATGCTCCGTGTTGTGGTCCCTTCGCTGCGATCATCGGGATCCGGACTCTCGAGAGGTTCCACGAAGAGAAAGATGCAACCTTTGCTTCCGATCTTCAATACTAAGATGATCTACCTTGAAGTTCCGTTAACACAAGCTAACACTCATGACATGATGTGAACACCCTCATCTAAATGGCAAGGGAAGATGAGGATGATGAAGTAGGATTTTTGCTCTCTTTATTTATCTTTTTCTCATATTTATTCATCACTTTGGAAAAATCAAGCAAGCTTTTTCATGAAAGAATGAAGGAAGAAGAAGAATAGTGATCCATTTTCTTTTGTGATGAATAAGAAAGGATTAATATGAAGAATAATGCAACCATGGTTGACTTAACCATTGTAGAGAATTGACTAGGGTTAGGGTTTGGGTTGGGTTAAAGCATGAGTCACTTGTAAATATCTTTATCATGACAAAAAGAAAACCTTCTAGAAACATCTAGAAAGCTTAACCCTAATCCAAACCCTAATCATGTTTAAACTCCACTAAACAAGTTGCATTAGTTATCATATCATGTTACAATATTATATATCACATATATAATATTTATCGTAACAAAATAAAATAATACAATTAACATATATCGCATATATATCAATGTATTACCCGAGTGAGAAAAAGAATCTTTTAGTGAGCAAATATTAGTTAATGTAATTTAATATATCATATATATTATTATACATTAAATTATCGAATCAACACTTGATCCGACAATCCGGCTATATCGCATATAACCGACTAATATTTATCCGTACCGATTCATCGAATCAACACTTGATCCGATGACCCGGCTGATATCAAATATCGCGAGAATAGAATACGGTATCACATATCGCATTATCCTCGGTCCCGCACATATCACATATGTGCCCCTACCCCATTTTGCCTGAGCCAAGAAACCTCTGTGTAGGACTCTAAAGAATCGTCAATACGCCGGCAGTAGGTGATGATCATATCAATCACCCACGAGCTGCAAGCGGTCAGCTAAACGTAACAGCTACCCAGGTATTGAGCGCTCAGAAGATCAACAAGCAAGCCTGTACATTCTCCTGTGAATCCAAACAGTAACACTCCCGTACAGTCCGGTCTCGTCGTCTGATATGTTGCATATCTCGCCTAGGGGTGGTAAACGTCAGACCCCAGTAGCTCGATAAGTCGTGTCGATATGAGGTCTATAACAGTTCGAGAAACTACTGATAACACTTACCAGTAAATCTCAACAACCCTGGCCAGGGATTTCCGGTTATAGCCAATCGAACACAGCACAACATCAACTCCCTATACCGGGAGAGACGAATCCCCTCCTATCGCTCATTGCCTCCATGTGATTCGGGACTGTACCCAAAAGCCACCTTTTTGCACGCCCTCTTGGACGTGGTATGATGGAAATCAAAGCACAGTGGGAACCACACAAGACTCTATGACGATCTCGGGTCAACAGACTACTCTGTACCAGTGTCACCGGAGAACTGCCATCTGACGTATGGTATAATACCATCTGGGAGTTCTCGGCGAGTCCGTCCAGTGTACCCAGTCTCCACTGAGCACCCGTACACCATCCTTGATGTCAAACACCGATGGATATGGGATCATCCATCGCCCATCATATGGGTCAAGATGCGTATATGCTAGTCTACTCTGGTGCATCGATGCCCTGTCTCGATACACCCTCGACTAGGAACAGTTGTAGGATGTACTCGTCGACTACCGTGGCCCCACTAGTATGATCTCATCATAGTCCCAGTAGTCGAGTACATATCCTAAGGGCTTTATCAACATGTAACATAGAGACAATCAGAGTACATATTAAGATAAAGTACAACCAGATAGCATACTATCATGTCGAGCAAGAAAGTCCTCCCTATATATGTCCTAGCATCCACTACAATATACATCGTATGTACAGTGATGGCCTCTAGGGCATACATATAACTAACAGTTCTCATAAACCATTACTATCAAATGAATACCAACCACAAGTATCTACATCTTTGATCACCTTGAAGAATCCTTATACTTGCAACACATGGTTCTCTACTTTATTCTTGTACCTACAACTTCTCAAACTTGGAGCTTGTATTTCTACGAAACACTTGTCTAAACTTGAGAAGTCACAAGTAAACAGAATACAGTACGAGGACCAGCCCCTTTATCCTAATGGACACTGGACAACATACAATACTTTGTATAAGTCCCCTGAGTTAAATAACTCAAACCCTGTGCGTCGTAAGTTGAAAACTGTACCCAGGCGATTTCCTTAAATATCACCAATTACAACGAATTCCGATATAATGAGGATGATCATCTAATTCCCAATAACTTACTCCCACTCATCATCTATAAAACCATACAGATGTGAGAATCATACCTGGTAAATACATACCCTGGAGTAAAGGTCTAATTGGGAAATCAGTTTTCAATTTACAACGCATAGTGAAACTGAAACATTAAAATGTTTTGTAGGTGTATCCTGGTATTCCTAGTAATGCCTCTTCCATTATCCAGATTCATGACTGAAACCATATATTTCCTTGCCATCTCTCCAAATCCCTTTATTTGTCTTTAGTCGTTACCTTTTGTACACCTTCGTTAGGCTTAAATGGTTTTCTTCCTTCCCTACCATTCGGCACCAGCCTATGGTTTGGAAGAAGACTATCCAATAAGCGTAATAGGTGTACTCTCCTAATCCTAGGAGTACTAGCAACCTGAGAGAAGGTAAGGATAAAAGACAACTGAATAAACCTTATTCCTATTTCTCCTGAATCAGAATCCATCCTCGAAAAAGTTCCTTCGAGTTCGTATATAACCACACGATGGATTTATCCAATGGAATTGGATGTTCGTAGTAATACAGAGTGTTATGGAGAAATACAAAGGTGAAGTAAGAGTGGCGATGAAAGTCTTGGTTTGGTCGTGAATAGCAGTCGCATTTTACTTTGCCCTCTTTCTAATCCTTTTATTTGTCTTTACTTATTACCTTCTGTACACCACACTTAGGCTAATTGGTTTTCTTCATTCCCTACCGTTCGGCACCTGCCTATGGTTTGGAAGAAGACTATCCAATAAGAGCAATAGGTGTACTGTCTCCTAATCTTAGGAGCCCTCACAACCTGAGAGAAGGTAAAAAGAAAAGACAACTGAATAGTCCTATTCATTTTCTCCAGAACCGGAAACCATCCTCGAAAAATCCCTTTGAGTTCGTATATAACCATACGATGGTTTTATCCAATGGAAGTGGATGTTCGTAATGATACGGGGTGCCCCGGAGAAAAGGGTAAAAGAAGGAGTGGCAATGATGTGTGCAACTTGGACAATCCAAAAACTAGTGTTTTTAAGAAAGTTCAGTTTAACTTGGTTACTGAGTCATAGTCTAGGGTCAGGTCACGGTCATTATCAAAGAGAGAGAGAAAAGAAACACTCAGCGTGCACTCTAACCTGAAAGTCTCCCACTGTATCCTCAAATTCTCCTCCAAACCTCAAAGGAGAATTAGTCGGAATCACCCGAGGAGTAATCCTACTCATCAGTGGGAATCGGGATCCAACTATCATCGCATGATAACTTGATGGAAGCCACTTAAGTTATCACACTCCAGATGGTATGCGCATGCCTGGCAAGTTTCCTGTATGTTTGAAACTCCCGATATGATTTTTACCCCGAGCAGTTTATGACCTTGACAAAGGCCAACAAATCATAAACCACAAGTCAAGTTCAACCCGTCATTATCCTGGATTACTCTAGACTCACCCGCACAAACCCTTGATAAAGGCCAACAAGGTTATACGACCGTCCTAGATAATCGCAACTCAATGCAGCGGACAAGTAATACCTAGCTACCGCACACTATGCCTTGACAAAGGCCAACAAACGCAGCACGAATACTAGGTACTACCTGAAAGAAATGACGGAGGGCTATGGCTGGTTTTTGGTGAAAAACCTTTAACGTAATGAACTTGATATCGTTGAAGGAATCCAAGTGGTTTTGTAAATATATAGTGGCGAAAACTTTTGCTAAAGAGGTCACTCCCGGCGAAGGGATCTCGGCTCTTTCCTCGTCGAATGAGGTGCAGGATATTCTAAAGTAAATACCACGATGCAAAGCAAAAAAGTAAACGACTATAGTGAAGTTATTACGCTGACGCAAACTTTTACTCAAGGGGTCACTCCCGATGAAGGGATCTCGGCCCTTGCCTCGTCGAATGAGGTGCTGGATATTCATAATCGAATACCACTATGCAAAGCAAAAGCGTACGTCTGTAATGTCAGTTTTTAAAAACTTGGTTCCAAAAACATCATATATATATAGGTTTGTTTTCCTTGCATTGATAAGAATCAATACAGTCCCATCAATTAATCACACCAGAAAAGAACGAAAATAAAATGTACGTATATGCCATCCGCATTCGCCACTGGGTCCCGTCATCACCCGTTAGGTTACTTAACTAACGACAGAGCGGGGACTGGGCTAGCGCGGGTGCAAAACATATACAACATCTATTAGTATATATGTATATATATATAACAATAGTCCCAGGCATGATAAATGCAACATCACAGAAAAGTAATAAGTATCACAGAACAATACAGATAATCTGGAAGCCCCGGGTTTCCTTCGAACCACAACTGAAAACCCGACGTTCCCCTGGTCGTATGGATAGCCTGTACAATGAAATCCTAGACCCCTACGAGCGCGGAAAGTTACCCGCCAAAACCAGAAGCGAGGCAGCCCCCTTCAGCAAAGTGAATGGATCACCCAGCACTTCACGGAATCCGGTAACTTGAGCACCCCTCCTTGGATCAGCCTGTACCCCCTACGAGTGGGGCGAATAGCCCGCCAATTCTAGAGCGAAGCCCCCTCCGTCTCAACGCCATGAGATGCGGGCCCGTTTCCTTATAGAACCCGGCTATCCGTGCACCCCATCGTGGGGTAATCCTAGTACAGAAAAGAAAATATATACAACGGGTGACATCGACCTCAACCCGGTCGTGCCCCAAAAGAATAATATACAAACAGACAGTGACGGCAGTCCACATGTCGGACGCTCGCCCCGCATTATCAAATGTACAAATAAATCCAAACTGCACTACCATTGTACGTAAGCTATCCACCACGACAAATCCGCAACATGACAGCACAACACAGAACATCAACGTGAATGTCACATTCGCAAACCCGTCTAAAAGGACTATAGCGATTAGACAAGGTTTACCGATCAAATGACATTCACGGTCACAGATAGAAATGTAAAGTACTGCAAATTACACAGTTAAAATTTCGATCGATTAAAATTTCTGTCTAGCCCCAAGTGCAAACCAGTACTCAAGAGAATCTGGGCTAAAACTAAACATCACAAAAATCATTTCTTCTTGTCAGAGACTGCCAGAAAAAATTTGGAGGCATTTAGCCACAAAAGCGCAGCGGAACGCCACCAAATGGCATGTTTTGCGGCGGTTCCGCGGCCAAAAAATTGATTCAAGCTTCCAAATTTCTTGTGGTGCTCTAGAATTGCCTGCACGAATTTTTAAGCTATACAGAAACATTTTTGGAGCACTTTCAGAAATCGACAGAAAATAGGCGAATTGGAAAATTGATTTGGAAATTTTGATCGATCGAGATTTTAAGCTTGTGCAAACTAGCTAGTAGGGTTTAATGGGCGGCTCTGATACCATGAAAAGTTATGGGAGCGCCCCGACCATCGAACCGTGGCCAAATGCGGAACAAAAATTTCTAAAAACCCGACGCTACCATTACCCGATTAACAAGATCGAAACCATTAACCGCAAAACTAGCAAGCTAACAAAAAGGAGATAGAACGGTTATACCTAATGAACCAAGTCCTTCGGGTCTTCAACCATTTCCAAGCTCTCAGTGATGCGGATCGACTTTGGTCGCCGGTCTTCCTTCATCTCCGATGATCCACCCGAGGGAAACGGCACAAGCTCCAGGTTCGCCAAGCGGACCAACCGACTCTCTAGGATTGCTAGTAGTAGAGAGTGGGGAGGTGTAAGATAGTGTCACTATAATTCTCTCTCAAAATCTAAAGCTCATAGAGCAACCATGGAAGATTTGGAGGTGATGATCAAAGGCATAAGCTAAAATTGGCTAACTATTTTGTGTGAGCATGAGAGTGCGAGAGCACCAAGTGAATCAACAATCATGAGCAAGTGAAAAAAATCCAACCATCAATGATAGTGGTCGGCCCCTCTCTCATCCCCTCACAAAAATACCTCATTTCCATTTTCATAATAAAGAAATACACCATACCAATCACTATATGAAAAAGCCCATACGTTGACCTAAAGCCCATGCCTTGTCTTGTCACCATTTCCACCTCATCTAAAACAAATGATTTTCAAAATAAAATCAATAATGAGGTGGCATCTTCTAGAAGCCATTCCGTATAAATACGGAATGCTTCCCGGTACATGTATCGAAATACACATACCCGTATTCGTACGAAAATACGAATAGCCAAGAGAGAAAACGAATAGTGAGCAATAATACTAGAATACACATATATAAATACATATGTAAATTATTAAATCAAAACTCGATTTAACAATCTGGCTTAATCCTAAGCCGCTAGTATTATCAACCGCCCGATTAAAGTCCGTGCAGTCCGTGCACATATTTAATCGGACACCTGTATGTATCAACATACGTCACCTACACCATATCGCCTGAACCGTGAAAACCCTCTGTGTGGGACTCTAAAGACTCGTCAATACGCTGGCAGTGAGTTTAACCACAAGCACGTCAGCGGCACTAGCTGTACGTAACGGCTACCCAGGTATTGAGCGAAAGGAAGGCCGACGAGCAAACTCATCCAAACCCCTACTGAGCCTGTCAGTGACAATATCCGTATAGTCCGGTCTGTTCGTCTAAAATTATCGCATATCGAGTCTAGGGGGGTGGATAAAGTCAGACCCATAACAACGCGATAATTCGTGTCGGTATGAAACCCATCACTACCTGAGAAGCTATCGATCCTGGATCAGTAATTCTCACATACCACGGCCGAGGATTTCTAGTGATGGCCACCCGTGCACTGCGCGACATCAACCCCCAATACCGGGAGAGACGAATCCCCGACTATCCGCTCACTGCCTCCATGTGGGTCGGGACTGTACCCAACTAAAACCTGTTTGCACGACTCCTTTGAGCCGTGGTAGGGTAGTAATCAAAGCACAGTGGGAACGCACACGAGACAAATGACGATCCCAGGTCGACAGACTAACCTGTACATATGTCACCAGGGAACTGCTATCTGACTATAGGTATAATACCAACTAGCATGTTCCCGGTGTTAGTTATATGTATGCCCTAGAGGTCATTACTGTACATTGGATGTATATTGTAGTGGATGCTGGGACATATATAGGTAGGACTTTCTTGCTCGATATGATAGCACGCTATCTGGTTGCTCTTTATCTTAACATGTAAACTTTCCGTCTCTCTGTTACATGTTGATAAAGCCCTTAGGATGCGTACTCGACTTCCAGGACTATGATGTAGATCATACTAGTGGGGCCTGGGTAGTCCATGAGTACATCCTTCAATGTTCTTAGTCGTGGGAATATCGAGACGGGGCATCGATATTCCAGAGTAGACTAGCGCATGTCTTCTCGACCCATGTGATGGGCGATGGATGATCCCATATCCATTGGTGTTTGACATCAGAGATGGTATGCAGGTGCTCAGTGGAGACTGGGTACACTGAACGGACTCGCCGAGAACTCCCAGATGGTATTATACCTCACGTCAGATGGCAGTTCTCTGGTGATACTGGTACAGCTTAGTCTGTTGACCCGAGATCGTCATAGAGTCTTGTGTGTCTCCCACCGTGCTTTGATTTCCACCCTACCACGGTTCTACTGAGTCGTGCAAATAGGTGATTTTTGGGTACAGTCCCGATTCACATGGAGGCAATGAGCGATAGGAGGGGATTCATCTCTCCCGGTATTGGGGGTTGATGTTGTGCTATGCTCGACTGGCCATAACAGAAAATCCCTGGCCAAGGTTGCAGTGATATACTGGTAAGAGTTATCAGTAGTTTCACGATTGTTATGGACCTCACGTCGGCATGACTTATCAAGCTATTGGGGTCTGACGTTTACCACCCCTAGGCGAGATATGCGACATATCAGATGAACAGACCGGACTGTACGGTAAGTGTTACTGGTTGGATTCACAGGAGTGTGAGCGGGCTTGCTCGTCGATCTTCTGATCGCTCAATACTCGGGTGGCCGTTACGTTTAGCAGTCCGCTTGCGGCTTGTGGGTGTTTGATATGATCATCACCTGCTGCCGGCGTATTGACGAGTCTTTAGAGTCCTACACAGAGGTTTCCTGGCTCAAGCGAAACGAAATAGGAGCGCATATGAGATATGTGCTGGACCGAGAATAATACATGTATGTGATACCGTATTCTATTCTCGCGATGAATGTATCGATTGGTTGTATGCGATATAACCTAGTTATCGAATCAACGATTGATTCGATAAGTCGATACATTGGATATTAGTCGGTTATATGCGATATGACCGGATCGTTAAATCAAGTGTTGATTTAATGATTTAATGTATAATTATATATATTTGATATATTACTTTACATTAACTAGTATTAGTTCACTTAAGATTATTTTCTCACTTGAATGTGCACATTGTATATATGATATAGTTTTGTGCACTAGATTGTATCATGTTTGATGATACATGCAAACTTGGGTGTGTATGCTTTAAACCATGGTTTAGGTTAATGGTTAAGGTTTATATTTAATTTATTTATTCATTTATTTATTCATTTTGGTTAAAATAAAATGGTGGCTTTCTTGTTTTATTCATGAAGCTTTGAAAGTCTTTGCCATTTTTGTTTTATCCTTAACCTAACCATCAACCTAAACCCTAGTTTATTCTCTACACTAAACCATGGTTGCAAATATGATAAGAATCACTTTATTTTCTATTTTGATTATTCTTATCATATTCTTTTTTCTTCTTCTTCTTCTTCTTCAAGAAGAAGAAAGCTTGCAACCTCTAATGGTGCCATGAGATTTAGAGTGAGAAATCCAATTCTAAAGTGAACCCACTTCCTATTTCTTCATCCTTTACCACTTGCCATGTAGTATAGGGTGTTTTCTTCACAAGTTTCATGACTTGGTGAAGTTGGAGCTTGATCTTGAGTTGCCTCGATATAGATCATCTTCGGCATCGAAGTCGACGACTTAGCCCGCCCATTTCTCCGATGAAGCCGACGCTAGAGTCCGGGATCCGATGATCGCAGCGAGGGGACATCTTCACGGAGCTAAGGAAGTGGAGGACCGGATCTACAAAGGTTGTAGTCACTTTCCTTTTGCAATAAAGTCGTTTACTTGCATGCATCGCCTTACCTCTAGTAACGATCTAGTTTAGGGTTTCTCGGCACATAGGAAATTTTTGAATTGGCTATGTTTGATCACTTGTGGAACCTCATGGATGTGCCTAGGAACCCCTACACCCGGCGAGTCCGTCCAGTGTACTCATAACCCAATGAGCACCTGTATACTATCTTAGGTAAACAACTAACACCAATGGCTTGTGAGACCGGCCACCGCCCCTCGTCAGGGTCTAGATAAGTATACACAAGTCTACCCTGGAGTATCGATGCCCAATCTCGATACTCCCACGACTAAGGACATTTAAGGATGTGCTTATAGACCCCCAGCTCCCACGTATGTGATCGCCATCACAATGCTGGTAGTCAAGCAAGAATCCTATGGGCTCTATCAACATATATATGATGATAAAGACAAACCAGATAGCATACTATCATTTTGAGTAAGACTGTTTTATCGGTATAGGTCCTACCTCAATTATCATAATCACGTGCCTGCGACTACGATAATTGCCTTGAGGGCACTATAACCGCCGGAGTGGAGACCAACTTCATATGGGCCATGTTAGGACCAAGTCCATGGCCTCTCTCCCAACCTCTGTGATGCCCTCCGTGTGCGACGTCTAAAACTGGAGTCAGTATGATCGGATCGGTTTGTCCACTGAAATCGATCCCTGATGCCTCCACGTGCTCCACCACCAGCTCCTACATTGTCACGACCCGAATATGTGGAACGTGACTGGCACTTAAATTACGCAACGTCTAGAGGCGTAACGTAATCTAAGTAAACCAAAGCCCAGAAATCTAAACCATTTAAAGAAAATAGAGTGAAGGAAAACTTTTTTAAAAGTTAAGTTAACGTAGAAAATCACTTTGAAAGTATTTATAATCAGCACAAGTTTTTATAAAAATTTCGGCAGAGTTCCCTTTGTAAATACTGGCCTCAAACGGGTACAAACATGAATATATACAAGTAATGAACAAAGGCATCCCCAAGCGGGAGCTAGCTCTTCGCCGAACGGCGGAATCACAACTACATGTAAGATATATCATCCATGAATGAAACCAACATTTAAAAGCAAGAAAACGGAAACCAAATATAAGTCGGCTCATACGAGCTCGATACCAGATACCAAAAATACAAGTCTCGCTGTCTCACTGTCTATTCCAATATATAAGGGGTAGATGGAGTATACTCGATACAAAATAAATATACATGGTGGAATCAAAGAATATGCTCACAACCCATCTACAAGCAAGTCGATGCAAAGGAAGCAGAAGAAGAAATATGCCCGCCGCTACCATGCTGATGGGTCGGACCTGCAAGATACTGTGGCACAACGGGAGTGTGTTGCCAACTCGTGAGTAGTAAGTAACATATAATAAGGCTATCATGAGTATGCACGCAATGCGTCACAACCTACATATACAATGCGATGCACTAATATGAATGCAACATGAATGAATAATCAACGCGAAAACCTGGATATATCTGATATGAGAAAATCTATATCCTTATCTTAGTAAAATTTTTGTATAATAATACTGGAGTATCATTTGTGAAATCGACACAAAATCTGTGTCAAGCATCGACACAAAATCTGTGTCAAGCATTGACACAATGTATGTATATCTCAATATCTCAATGTCTCAATATCTCAATAGCCTTCTCTCAGATCGGCTCTCAAATCTTTCACATCCCACGACTCCGGTCGGTATCCTCCGGATAAAAGCCGAGTCAATAATAACCGGTAGGTAATGCTCCCCCGTCGGGCTCAACGCCTTCTCAATACGTCCATCTTGTCCTGGGGTATGTCATGTTGAGATGCGGCTGCGCCCCGGCCGTTTAACCGAGGCCGGATGCGGAACAAAAACTTTTTACGGAACCGGTGCCACCGCAGCCCAAATTTCCGGATCGTTCCATTAACCGGTAACCAGCAAAATGTAAAACGAGTTTGGAAATTATACCGATCGATCCGTGTCCTTCGGTCTTTAATCTCCGCACCAAGCTCCTCGCTACTGTGTCGACGAATTTCGCTCCCCGATCTCGCTCATCGATGTGGCACCACGTCATTGAATTTTTATACGGGCTCCCGCTTCGAACAGAGGCAACTCGGACATGAAGTTTGCTAGAAGACATGTCCAAGAATGAAGTAGAAAGAATGTAGAATATCTTGTCTCAAGACACCCAATGCTTTGGGTGGAGGTAAATGAAGTTGCCTTTTGGGAACCAATAAAATGAGCGATGGAATTTTGCTTTGGAAGTTTTCTTTTGTGCATGGAAAATAAATTCAGCCATCACCTAAAAGGGGCCGGCCACTTCAATCATGAAGCCAAAAAATGCTCACTGGAATTTTTGGGAGGAGGTTGCAAGAATGAATATGGTGTGTGTGGCAAAAGGATTATTCCTTAATCAAATCAATTCCCACTCACCCCATTTCCCACCACAGAAAAACCCTCCATTTTGTGGCTGCCCATTTTGCACAGGATCCCCCATCAGCCACCTCACAAAGCCATGCCTTTGCCCGTGCTGTCCCGGGAATTCGGTGCAAGGAATGGGCGGTCCAGAAAAACAGGAATGGGAAAGAGGTCTGAGTCAAATTGAGTCAAAATTGCTCACATAAAAAAAGGTGTTTTAAGACCGGAAAAGAAACTGGCAACTCCGAAAATAATCCCGTAACGAATTACGGGATTACGCCTCAACTGTAAATACATACCCGCATTTGTATTCCGACCGAATGCAAATGCAATAAGACAAAAATATTCCTACAATATAATACTAGGATCCGACTTAAACCAAAACCCGCTAGTATTATCCGTCCGATCATGATCCGTACACAAGTGCACGGATATGATCGAGCCCCGCCATATATCCATACGGCCTCTACAACGTTTCGCCCGAACTAGGGAAACTTTCTGTGGGGGACTCTAATGACTCATCAATACACTGGCACTGGGTATAACCACCAGCACGTCAGAGGTACTAGCTGTACGTAACGGTTGCCCATGTATTGATCGGAAGGGAAGCTGATGAGTGAACTCATCCAGAAACCCTACTGAGCCTGACAGTGACAATATCTGTACAGTCCGGTCCGTTCGTCTATGAGTATCGCATATAAGGCCTAGGGGGCCGGTAAACGTCAGACTCTCAATAGCTGTATAAGTCGTGTCGGAGAGTAGCTCAGAACACCCTGAGATACTACTGGAATACCTACCAGAAAATCTCGCTTACCCTGGCCAGGGATTTCATGTAATGGCTCTCTTAAACACAGCGCGATCTCACCCCCAATACCGGGAGAGACTAATCCCCGACGATCCTCTCACTGCCTCTATGTGGCTCGGGACTGTACCCAACTAAAACCTGTTTGCACAACTCCTTTGAGCCGTGGTAGGGTAGTAATCAAAGCACAGTAGGAACTCACACGAGACAAATGACGATCTCAGGTCGACAGACTAACCTGTACACATGTCACCAGGGAACTGCTATCTGACGATATGTATAATGTTGCGCCACGGCAGCGCCCCGGCCTTCTACTTGAGGCCAAAATGCGGAATCAAAAATTTTCTTTACTTGGAACCGGTGCTACCGCGGACAATAAACCCGGATCGTAACCATTAACCTAATCCTAGCTATCAAGAGAATGGGTGAAGAGATATACCAAGCGATCCATGTCCCTCGGTCTTTGTCTCCACTCCGATCTCCTGCGGAATCTCCGTCCGTCACGTCCTCGTCGGAAGGGCACCACGTAGCCGGGTTCGTATACGGGCTCCCACCTCTGGACCGAGGCAATTTGGGCGCGAAGTTGGGTAGCCGACGCGTCCAAGGGAACGGTAGGTTGTAGTGTAGAAAACATTATCTTAATGGGGTTGAAGTTGCCTTTGATGATGGAGGTGAAGAATGGAAATGAGCTTAGAATTTTGGTGTAGCCAAAAAAATGATATGAGATGAACATTTTTGCCACACCACCAAAATGAACCTCTTTCATTTCTCTCCTAGCAATGTGGCCGGCCATAATGAGAGGGAAATAGCAACAAGGGAGGTGAGTGTAGGGATAGCTAATGGTGACCACAACCAAGTGAAGAAAAAGAAGAATTAATGTCACAACCATTTCTAATCAAAGTCAAAAACGAATCCTTTCACATTAAAGCAAAAGAAGAGATAAGAAAGGAATCTCATGATGCTAAGAATATCATGAAGCCACATAAGCAAACAACCCCCTTTACAAAAGCTAATTTGCAAAACTGCAAATAAGCCCCTCCATCGAAAAAGTCCGGCCGTGAAGGAACAAAGGAAAACTGGCCGGAACGGAAAGCGAACTGGTAACTACAGAAAACTGATCCCGTAATAAATTACAGGAAAACCCCGCGACTGCATATACATGCCCGCATTTGTATTCCCACTGAACACAAATGCAAAGAGACAAAATCTACACTGTCTAATACTAGGATCCGGCTTAAACCAAAGCCGGCTAGTAAAATCCGTCCGATCACGATCCGTGAAATACCGCACGTATCTGATCCAACCCTGCCATATCTCCATACGGCCTCTACAGCGTTTCGCCCGAAACTTGAGTAACTGAGCGTGGTGGAATCTAAAGACTCGTCAATACTATGGCTGTGGATTTAACCACTAGCACGTCAGAGGTATTAGCCATACGTGACGGGCTACCAGCTATTGACCAAAAGGGACATCGATGAGCGAACTCATCCTGACACCCTACTGAGCCTGTCAGTGACAATATCCGTACAGTCCGGTCCGTTCGTCTATGAGCATCGCATGGCGGGCCTAGGGGGTTGGTAAAAGTCAGACCCCCAAAAGCGTTACAAGTCGTGTCGGAGTGTAGCCCAGAACACCCTGAGATACTACTGGAATATCTACCAGTAAATCTCCTGCCTCGGCCGAGGGCTTTTTGTAATGGCTCTCCTAGACACAGCGTGACCTCACCCCCAATACCGGGAGAGATGAACCCCTGCAGATCTGCTCACTGCCTCCATGTGGCTCGGGACTGTACCCAACTAAAACCTGTTTGCACGACTCCTTTGAGCCGTGGTAGGGTAGTAATCAAAGCACAGTGGGAACTCACACGAGACAAATGACGATCTCAGGTCGATGAACTAACCTGTACACATATCACCAGGGAACTGCTATCTGACGTCTGGTATAATTCCAACTAGCAGGTTCCCGGCGAGTCCTGTCCGGTGTACTCATAACCCAATGAGCACCTGTATACATCTTAGGTGAACCAACTGACACCAGTGGCTTGTGAGACCGGCCACCGCCCCTCGTCGGGGTCTCGACTGTATACACTAGTTTACTAATGGAGTATCGATGCCCAGTCTCGAAACTCCCACGACTAGGGACCTTTTAAGGATGTGCTTATAGACCCCAGCTCCTACGTATATGATCGCCCTCATACTGCTGGCAGTCAAGCAAGAATCCTAGGGGCTCTATCAACGTGTAATAGCGACTCGTAGGGTCACCTAAAGCAGTACACGATGATAAAGATAAACCAGATAGCATACTATCATCTGGAGTAAGACTGTCCTACCGGGATAGGTCCTCTCTCAATCATTGCAATCACGTGCCTGTGATCCAATAATTGACTCTGAGGGCACTATCTCCAACAATCTCCCACTTGCACTCAAGTCTAATTATTGCGATGTCGCATACTCACAGCTCGTGTGATACCGAACACCCAACTCCTCTACTAGTCAGTCTCACAAAGCTCGTTTGCGAAACTATTGTGTTCGAGGAATAGCCTCAGTAAGTGGATCAGCTGTGATGTTTCTTTCTATGTCTCTCTTTATCTCAAGTTCGCGGAGAAAACCATCTCCCGAAATGAGCAATACCTGTCTTAGAATATGATTGGATGTCTGATGGGACCTAGCTCATAAATGAACTCCAAATCCAAACTTCTTAGACTGTATCGTCAACTGAACTTAATCAGTATCCTGCGCCATGCCTTCCCTCAGTATCCACCTGGACCACCTGTCCAAAATACTGCCCTTCGTCAGAAGGAAAACTATAACTCTGACAGTCACTCTGTTATACATGTCACCTTGGAAGCCTGGAATGATAACCGTCTCCTAAAAGAGGCTGCCGTTATCAAAACCCTAGAACATCAACTTATGTTCTAAAACTGCTTCCGATTGTTTCTCCAAGATTGGATCACTATCAACTCATTGCACCTACTGCAAAAACAACATCTGGTGTGGTACTTGACATCTTATGATTGACTCAATTGCCTAAGCAAGTGATCTGCCAATCATACACATCCCTCTCCCCTTTAGTCTGTAAGACACCTTTAGAGAGGGTGACTCCATCACCTGCAGGTATACTACCGTGCCAGGAGTCGTCCATTCTAAATACTCATAGAATGCTGTCCAAGTACCCAGATTGGGAAACCACCTAAATCTAGATCTAAAACCATAGATCTAGTAACCAGAATGTACGATATAAGATCCAATTCCTATGTGGAGAAACTACTGTGTGACAACCAAAGTATAACCGATCGTAGTATAGGAATATCACTTCCTACTCTGTGTATGTCATCAAATACTAGGACATCACACCCCACTCCCTTCTTAACAGATCTATCCCCTATTCTGATAAAGTCAAACCTATGACTGTCACATCAGAAATAGATGATCTATCTCCGCTGTATCTGCTTTAGTCTATAAATAGACATAAGCCAACTGTCCACCAATACTTCCGCTGCTCCCACTGACTACGACAACCCTCTGGCAGAGTCATATAGGCGTACACTTCTAAAGCTAGTTTAGAAGGACGCTATACTCATCCTCCTGCCGGGTCTCACAGTCTGGAACAACAGCAATGGCAAGTCTGGGTAAACAAGAACCTCCCTGTCACCGTCCTTGAGGCTACCGGAGTACCTCTCGGGTGCCTGAGGTTACCCACCGTATCTGCGGAGTGGCCAATGGAATGTCAAACCAGATTGAATCTTTAGGTTCTTATCAAATTTTCAGTAATCGTTTGCGGTTCTGGAATCACTTCCAGTTCTACCATACTCCCACTACTGTTTTCTGAAAAAATCCACTTTTATTTAAAACTGTGGCGAGTTAAGAACAATATCACTATTGATCTTCCAGATGGTAGAAAGTCAACCCTCGTCATAGCCTGGGTCAACCCACAAACAGCCATTACAGAAACGTGCCTTGAGTTATCCAGAGTCTGGTTTTAAGCATAAGCCGGACAACTCCCCGTACCTTAACAATGTCAAGATATGAACTGTTCTATATCTAATATAGAAACAGAGGCACTGATTTAATTGAACCAGATTCAAATCATGCAGCTGTCTCCAGTGCATGTCAAGTAAATGGAGAGAGGCCGATCAACGTTACTCAACTTAGGAATGCTTCCAATTATGAGTAACCTGAAAGAGAAGTGAGTTCTCTTAATCAATACTATCAACTGAATACCATACACAAGTATCTACATCTTCGATCACCTTGAAGAATCCCGATACTTGTAACACCTGGTTCTCTACTCTACTCTTATAGCTATAACTTCTCAAAACTTAGACCCTGTGTTTCTACGAAACATTTGTCTAAGAACCAGCGAAGTCATAAGTAAACAGAATATAGTACGAGGACCAACCCCTCTATCCTAATGGATACTGGACAACATACAATACTCTGTATAAGTCCCGTGAGTCTAATAACTCATTCACTGTGTGTCGTAGGTTGAAAACTGTACTATAGTATGAAGAATTACACTGTTGTTCAATACTCCTTACCTAACCATCCACTGATATAGGTAAATGTCATAGACATAATTTCAAAAAGGTATATCTCACTCTATAAAAATAGACGTACAGATATATCAATTTGAAATTGGTGGATAACAACGGATATTCAAAACCAAATATTTGCCGTCCGGCAAACAACCCAGGTGAGTTTCTCAAATATCACCAATTACAACGAATTCCGATATAATGAGGATGATCACCTAATTCCCAATAACTTACTCCCACTCATCATCTGTAAAACCATACAGATGTGAGAATCATACCTGGAAAATACATACCCTGGAGCAAGTGTCTAATTGGAAAATCAGTTTTCTTTTAACAGTACACAGTTAAACTGAAACATTGAAATGTTTCGATGGGGTATCCTGGTATTCCTAGTAACGCCTCTTCCATTATCCAGATTCACAACTGCAACCGTATAATTCTTTGCCATCTGTCCAAATCCCTTTATATGTCTTTAGTCATTACCTTCTGTACACCCCTTTAGGCCAAATGGTTTTCTTCCTTCCCTACCGTTCGGCACCAACCTATGGTTTGGAAGAAGACTATCCAATAAGCATAATGGGTGTACTGTCCTAATCTTAGGAGCACTCGCAATGCGAGAGAAGGTGAAGATAAAAGACAACCGAATAAACCTTATTCCTATTTCTCCTGAACCAGGATCCATCCCCGAACTGGAACAAGTTCCTTTCGAGTTCGTATATAACCATATGATGGATTATCCAATAAACTTGGGATCTTCGTAGTGATACGGAGTGTCCTGGAGAAATACAAAGGTGATTTAGGATTGGCGAAGAAATACTTGGTTTGGTCGTGAATAGCAGTCGCAATTTACTTTGCCCTCTTACTAATCCCTTTCTTTGTCTTAACTTAATACCTTCTGTACACCGTTTAGGCTAATTGGTTTTCTTCATTCCCCACCGTTCGGCACCAGCCTAAGGTTTGGAAGAAGACTATCCAATTTGCATAATAGGTGTACTATCTCCTAAACCAAGGAGTACTCGCAATGAGAGAAGGTGAAAGGAAAAGACAACTGAATAGACCTATTCATTTTCTCCAGAACCGGAAACCATCCTCGAATTCCTTCGAGTTCGTATATAACCATACGATGGTTTTGTCCAATGGAAGTGGACGTTCGTAGTAATACGGGGTGTCCTGGAGAAAAAGGTAAAAGTAGGAGTGGCAAAGTGGTCTGCAACTCTGACAATCCAAAAGCCAGTGTTAAGAAGGTTCGGTCAACTTGGTCACCGAGTCATAGTCTAGGGTCGGGTCAATGGTCGCTGCCAAAGAGAGAGAGAAAAGAAACACTCAGCGTGCACTCTAACCTAGATCAGAATGGTTATCTCTTTATCTAATCTGGAAACCTCCCACTGTAACGTCAAATTCTTCCCCAAACCTGAAAGAAGAATTAGCCGGGATCACCCGTGGAGTAAATGAACTCATCAGTGGGAATCGGGATCCAACTATCATCGCATGATAACTTGACGGAATCCACTCAAGTCACCACACTCCAGAAGGTATGCGCATGCCTGGCAAGTTTCAGTTTCTTTAGAAACTCCCGATGTGATTTTTACCCCTAGGACCCAAGTGACCTTGACACAGTCAACAAATCAAAGAGTCCTAGTCAAGTTCAACCCGTCATTATCCTGGATTGCATTAAACCCACCCGTACGAGCCCTTGACACAGTCAACAAGGCCGCATGACTGTCCTAACCAATCCCATTAATATGCTACAAACAAACACTACTTAGCTACCGCACACTACGCCTTGACACAGTCAACAAACGCAGCACGAATACTAAGTAATACTTGTAAGAAATGACGGAGGGCTACGTCTAGTTTTTGGCGAAAAACTTTTAACGTAATGAACTTGATATCGTTGAAGGAACTGCATAGTTTTTTATAAAAATATAGTGACGACAACCCTTTGCTAAAGAGGTCACTCCCGGTGAAGGGATCTCGGCTCTTTCCCCGTAGAATGAGGTGCAGGATATTCTAACTGAATACCACGATGCAAAGCAAAAGGCAATCGGCTATAGTGAAGTTATTGCCCTGACGCAAACTTCTGTCCAAGGGGTCACTCCCGGTGAAGGGATCTCGGCCCTTGCCTCGTCGACTGAGGAGCAGGATATTCCAACTGAATACCACGATGCAAAACAAAAGTGAACATCGTTGCAATAACAGCTTTTTGAAAAATGTTCCAACAACATCAGAATAGGTTTGTTTATCTTGCATTGATCCGAATCAACGCAGTCCCATCAATTGATCACACCACAAAAGAACGAAAATAATGATGTACGTATATGCCATCCACATTCGCCACTGGGTCCCGTCATCACCCGTTAGGTTACTTAACTAACGACAGAGTGGGGACTAGACTAGCGCGGATGCAAAACATATACAACATCTACTAGTATATATATAATATATAATTTTCGCTCAAGGCATGATAAAATGCAACATCACAGAAATGTAACCAGCATCACAGAACAATACAGATATCTGGGATCCCCGGGTTTCATAGAGCCGCTACTGAAACCCGACGTTCCCCTGGTCGTGTGGATAGCCTGTGCAAAGAGATCCTAGACCCCTACGGGCGCGGCAGGTTACCCGTCAAAACCTGAAGCGAGGCAGCCCCCTTCAGCAACGTGAATGGACCACCCAGCAC
This sequence comes from Agapanthus africanus, assembly GCA_030015575.1. Lineage (NCBI taxonomy): Eukaryota > Viridiplantae > Streptophyta > Magnoliopsida > Asparagales > Amaryllidaceae > Agapanthus > Agapanthus africanus. Next base: position 563,665,175 of record CM057337.1, on the reverse strand, counting down.
TTCACGGAATCCGGTAACTTGGGCATCCCTCCTTAGGCCAACCTATACCCCTACGAGTGCGGCGAATAGCCCTGCCAATTCTAGAGTAAAGCCCCCTCCGTCTCAATGCCATGAGATACGGGCTCGTTGCCCTCTAGAACCTAGCTACCCGTGCACCCCTCCGCGAGGTAATCCAAGTATAAAAAGTAAAATATACATACAACGGGTACATCGACCGCAACCTGGTCGTGCCCCAAAAGAATAATACAAACAGGAAGTGACGGCAGTCCACATGTCGGACGCTCGCCCCGCAATATCAAATGTACATATATAAACAAAACTGTACTACCACTGCAACCAGGCTATCCCCACGACCGATCCGCAACAACACAGTACAATCAAAGAATATCAACGTGAATGTCATGTTCGCAAATCCGTCTAACCGGGCTATAGCAGTTAGACAGGATTTACGGATCAAATGACATTCACGGTCGCAGATATAATGTAAATACTGTGAACTAATGTGTTTAAAATATCCGATCGATCAAATTTTACCAAGTGGGCCCCAAGCATTTGTTAGTGTATATGCCCTAGAGGCCATTACTGTATCATACTAGTTTGTATATTACTTAATGGATGCTTGGGATATTCACCTTGTATATACAATCTTGCTCAAAATAGTAGTATGCTACTTGGTTTGTTTCTACTTCAATGTGTACTTGTGTTTATTTCAGTATATCACTTATACGCATTAGTGGAGCCCTTAGGATCTTTGCTTGATTACCAGCGTTGTGATGGCCGTCACACTAGTGGGGCTGGGTAATCTATAAGCACATCCTTATGCAGGTCCCTGGTCGCAGGACTATCGAGACAGGGCATCGATACTCCGGAGTAGACCAGCGCATGCGCTTCTCATCCCAGTGTGGGAGACGGTCTGTCCCACAGCCGTCAGTACGTCGTACTTGAGATAGTATGCGGGTGCTCGTTAGGTTACGGGTACACTGGACAGGACTCGTCGGGAACTGACTAGTTGGTATTATACCTATCGTCAGTTATCAGTTTCCAGGTGACATGAGTACAGCTTAGTCCGCTGACTTGACACTGTCACTTCGCCTCGGGTGTGTTCCCACTGTACTTTGATCACTACCCTACCACGGCTCAAAGGAGTCGTGCAAACAGGTGGTGGTTGGGTGCAGTCCCGAAGCACTTGGAGGCAGTGACGGTTAGACAGGATTCGTCTCTCCCGGTATTGGGGGTTGACATCGCGCTGTGTCTAGGAGAGCCATTACACGAGTAGTCCCTGGCCAGGGCAAACGAGATATACTGGTAGGTTTCCAGTGTTATCTCAGGGTGTATTGGGCTTCACTCCGGCACGACTTGTACCGCTGTTGGGGGACTGACGTTTACCGCCCCCTAGGCCCGCCATGCGATGTATCAGACGAACAGACCGGACTGTACGGAGAATGTCACACTCAGGCTCAGTAGGAGTTCAGATGGGTTTCGCCTCGTCGGTCTTCTTGTCGGCATTACCTGGGGACCGTTACGCACAGCTAGTGCCGCTTGCGGTCTGTGGTTAAACCCACTGCCAGCGTAGTGTCGAGTCTTTAGAGTCCCACACAGAAAGCTTTTCGCCTTTAGGCAAAAGAGTAGAGGTCGCATGGTATTGCGACAGGTCGCATGGTTTTTGCGACAGGGTTCGGTCACATCCGTGCACTTGTGCACGTACAGTGTCCGGACAGTTTACACTGGCGGGCTTTGGTTTAAGCCAGATCCTAGTGTATCTTATGGGATTGGATTTATCCAGTTTGCATTCGTGTTCCTCGGAACGCGGATGCGGGTGTGTATGCACAGTTGACAGGGAGGCACAGACAGCGGATTCTCATTAGGGTTGTTGACAGTTGACCGTTGACTTTTTGACTTTTTGCTCAACCCTAATGAGAACATGATATGTGATTAACTATTATATTAATGAAGTATTATGGTGATATGGTTGTTGACTTGTTGACTTTTGTTGACTTGTTGACTTTGGTGACTTGTTGACTTTTGTTGACTTGTTGACCGGTTGACTAGGTTTGACTAGTTGACCTTCATGATAACCATGGTTATCATTTCATGCCAAAGACTTTTTCTTGCTTGCTCATTTGAGTAAAATGAGTGCATGACATGATAAGGTTATGGTTGCTTCTAACCATCACATAAGACTTTTTTGATATGATGAGTTATGATCACTTTGGATTATGAGAGGGTGAAAGACAAAAGAGTTGCTCATTCTTTCTTGCTCATTCTCTCTCTTGTTCTTGAGCTCTCCTCTTGCTCTCACCCTCAACCTCTTGCTCCCTCTCTTGATCTATGGTTCTCTTGTCTCATGAGTTGAGAATCAAGAACCATAGATAAAATCCCATTCTAAATCATCTCTACTCATTCTAGTTCACTAGGTTTAGCAAACCAAGTGAACTAGTTTCTTCAAAGAACGAAGAAGGAGCTAAAGGTTGGAGCTTTCAAGTGGATCTATCTTCGGCGTACGGAGACAACGAGAAGGAGCCATCGAACCACCATCGGATCTTGAAGAGAAGGAGTTCAAGTTTAGGTATAACCATCTTCATCCGAGTAGCTAAATATCTTTAGCTTAGTATGCTAGTTTTAGTTTAGGTAAAGATCCCGACCTAGCTTAGTCCATGTTGCCTCTTGCGATAAAATTTTGATTTTATACCGTTTCCGCCTCCCCGTAAGAACCGGGGGTCGCAACGTGGACTTACAGTGGTATCAGAGCCTAACTAAACTTAAACTAGCTTGGTAGTAAAGTGTAACGAAGTTCGGAACCGGAAAAATCCAAAAACCAAACATTTACAAAAACTGAGTTTCTGTTGAAATTTTTTTGGCTCAAAATGAAAAACTTTACACTTGTAAATTCGGCTCAGGGTTTTGTGTGAACACCCAAGAAAAACGATACAGTAATTCGTCCAAACCGCCGCTCTTCCGCCGCGCGAGCTAGGCAGCCGCCGCGGAACCGCCGCCCTTTGTCGTCTTCTCTGCATCGTTTTTCGTGCAGTGTGTGTCTGTGTTGGTTTTGGGATTTTTAATATATATTATATGTGCCCAGATTTTCCAGAAAAGAAATTTCCTTTTGGGGTCCTATAATTCCGTATTTTTCCGAACTTCACTGCACTTTGACTATGATGGTTATATCTGTGATGTTTGCTTGTATTGAACGTCGGCTAATCGCTATAAGTCGATTAGTCGGGGTTATACATGATCTGTAATGTGCTGGAATGTGTATATAAATATGTTGGATTGTCGCGGGTGAATAGCCGGGGTTGTGAGACGAGAGTTTTCTTTTCTTGCAATTCATGTAAATTTGTAAATTGATGTAATAATTATTTGTATGGCCGCACAACCGAGAAGGGGTTGTAGCCGTCATTGTATAATTTCTTTTTACTGTTTTTGCTCCTAGGATAGACCCATGGAGGGGTGCACAAACTACCGGGTATGCCGAAGTGTCGAGTGGCCTACTCATGGAGATGAGGGAGGTTGCTACGCTTCGGGTACTTGGCGGGTAGTTTGCCGCACCCGTAGGGGTCTTGGGTGGGGTTTTGGCTATTCACCGCGACCGTGTTATCTGTTTTTGTTACAGGCTCGTACAAATTACAGATTGCTAGTATATCCAATGTATTTATCTGTGATCTGAAATGTTTATCATTGCAGTATATCTATATATGGTATTATTTAGGCGTTGCTTATGTTTTACAGACGCGCTAGCCCAGCCCCCGCTCTGTCGTTAGTTAAGTAACCTAACGGGTAATGACGGGGCCCCGTGGCGAATGCGAATGGCATAAGCGTACGTCATATTTTGGTTGTTTTCTGCAATGGTAGGATTTAATGATGGGACGCATTAAAAGAACTAATGCAAGAATATCACGCATTAAAAGAACTAATGCAAGATAATAAACCAAGTTAAAGTCGTTGGAACACTTTCGAAAAACCACTCGGTTCTTTTCAAAAACAACTTTTAAATGCGGAGCTTGAGCCACTCCTTTTAAAAGCTATCTCGTTCCATCGACCAAATCAAGTTCACTACGTTCACGGTTTTGCCAAAACCATCCGTAGCCCTCCGTCGTTTCACATGAATAGTCAATAGTATTCAAGCTGTATTTGTTGGCCAAAGTCAAGGCACAGTGATTGGTAGCTATTGGGTATTCATGTGCAGCATAGATAGATGTGTTGGTTTGGAACAGTCGTACTACCTTGTTGGCCAAAGTCAAGGGTAGGTGCGGGTGGATTCAAATTAACCTGGAGAACGACGGGCAGAACTTGACATGTGACTTATGATTTGTTGGCCAAAGTCAAGGTCATAAGAGCATGGGGCAAAAATCCACATCGGGAGTTTCATAAGTACTGAAACTTGCTGGATTTGCATACCATTTGGAGTGTGATGATTCTGGTAGGATTCCTTCAGTTTCGTCACGCGATGATATTTGGATCCCGATCCTACTGTGAGTATATGCTACTCCTCGGGAAATTTCTCACTTAACGATCAATGCTATAAACCTAGTAGGTGCCTAGAAAGGTGTTAGCGGGGCTACGCCCCCAGGGAAAAGAGGTTCTTTAATTAAGGAACTTCGCGAAAGCGTTGGAAAACCTCCCTCGAAGTACCGACACCGGCCTGGCTGAACGGTTAAGCAAGTATTGTACGGTGGGATTGATCCCGGCTAATTCTTCCTTTATGGTTTGAGGAGGGATTCGAGAAACAGTGGGAGCCATCCTGTTTAGACAAACTAAAAACCACTCTAAACTTGCAAGAGCATCATGCTGAGTGTTTCTTCTTCTCTCTCCTAATTGCAGCGACCAATCAACATGACTGGACTTAAGTTACTCCTAGATAAAAACAAACTGACAGGGCCAAACTACAAAGATTGGCTCAGGAATGTCAAGATAGCAATCACTTATGACAAGCTGGGGTATCTTCTTACCACCAAAGCTCCCCCTGTCCCTGGTCTAACTTCCAGCATCGCGGATAAGGAAATCCGCAAGACTTGGGAGATTGATAGCGCGAAGGCCAAGTGCCTCCTGCTTGCCTCGATGGACAACGAACATCAGAGGAGGCATGAGAATATGGACATGGAGTCCATATTGCTCCATACAAAAGAACTGTATGGAGAGCAATCACGTATCGCAAGATACGAAGCGTCGAACAAGTTATTTTCGACAAGAATGGCCGTCGGATCATCAGTAGCCGAGCACGTGCTAAAGATGATCGGCTTCATTGAGGAGCTCGCTGACCTAGGGATCACATTGGAGAGTGAGCTATATACGGATATAGTTCTCCAGTCCCTTCCTTCCACTTACGCCCAGTTTATACTGAACTTCAACTTACAAGAAAAAGAGGTTGAACTTTCAGAGCTCCTCAACATGCTGAGGAGCGCAGAGGGCACCCTACAGAAAGGTAGGGATACATCCACTTTGTTTGTAGGAGGATCATCTTCTTCTAGGTCCAAGGCGAAAGCCAAGGGAAAGAAGAAGAAGGCCCCCGCCAAACCAAGGGGCGGTGTTAGTAAAGTGGATACGAAGGAAAAAGGTAAAGCAACAAAGATAGCGGGGAAGCTTGTGGATAAGGAAGAATGCTTCTATTGTCATAAGAAAGGACACTGGAAGAATGATTGCAGGGCCTGGAAGGCCAGAACACAGGAATTGAAGCAGGTTGCAGCTTCAGCTTCAGGTGTGTATGTTATTGAAAACTGTCTTTCAATAAACTCTACTTCCTGGGTATTGGATACCGGATCAGGATCTCATATCTGTAATTCTTTGCAGGCGTTGAGAAACCGTAGTGTTTTGAAAGCAGGTGACATGACCCTCAGAGTTGCAAACGGAGCTAGCATGGATGCTAAAGCCGTGGGGGACTATCACCTGGGAATGTCAGATGGACATGTTTTGGTTTTGCGTAATTGCTTTTTTGTACCCAACGCAACTTGTAATATCATTTCTGTATCTTTAGTTTCTAAAGAAGGTTATGAATTTGCGTTTGTAAGTAATGTTGTAAACATTCACCTTAATCAAGTTTTGATTGGGTCAGGTACATTGAGTAATGGTATATACGTGTTAAACCAACCACAGATTTTTAATGTCCAGAATACACACAAAAGAAAGTCTCCAGATATTAATCAGACTTTCTTATGGCATTGTAGATTGGGTCACATCAATGAGAGAAGGTTGACTAAGTTACATACAGAAGGATATTTGAATGCGTTCGAATATCAATCGTATGCCACTTGTCAATCTTGTCTCAAAGGAAAGATGACAAAGACTCCGTTTACTGGACAAGGAGTAAGAGCGAGCGAGCTCTTGGGACTCGTACACAGTGACGTGTGCGGTCCAATGTCTACACATGCCCGAAGCGGACATTCTTACTTCATTACTTTTACGGATGACTTCTCAAGGTACGGCTATGTATTCTTAATGAAACATAAGTCCGAGGCCTTTGGAAAATTCCAGGAGTATAAGAATGAAGTAGAGAAACAGACCGGCAAAAGTATTAAGATTCTAAGATCGGATCGAGGTGGAGAATACTTAAGTGCCGAGTTCCTGGACTACTTAAAAGAGAACGGAATTCTCTCTCAGCTCACTCCTCCGTACACCCCGCAACATAACGGTGTATCGGAGAGACGGAACCGCACCCTATTGGATATGGTGCGGTCCATGATGAGTAACGCTGAGTTGCCGCGATCATTCTGGGGGTATGCGCTAGAATCAGCAGCGTACCTTTTGAACCGAGTTCCGACTAAGACTGTGCCTTCCACACCATATGAAATGTGGTGTGGGAAGAGACCCTATCTTAAGCACATTAAGACATGGGGATGTCCGGCTTTTGTCAAAAAGCAGCATGCGGACAAGCTCGAGGCACGCTCAGTACAGTGCAAGTTTGTGGGGTATCCAAAGAACTCAAAAGGATATTTCTTCTACTGTGAAGAGGAACAAAAAGTTCTTGTTTCTCGTCATGCCTACTTCTTGGAAACTGAGTTTTTGGAAAACCAGATAAGTGGGAGCACAGTAGAACTGGAAGAAATTCCAGAACCACAGACTATTACTGAAAGGTTAGTGGAACCAGAGGATTCAACAGAACAGGACATTCCTACGCCGCTCCGCAGGAGTAGTAGGCAGTCTCATCCGCCCGAGAGATACTACGGTTTTCTCATAGACGGGGATAGAGAGGATTGCATCATAGATTATGATGAGCCTACTAGCTTCCAGCAGGCCGTTCAGAGCGTTGACTCAGTGAAATGGCTGGATGCAATACGGACCGAAATGGAGTCCATGTACACCAACAAGGTATGGACGTTGGACATTGCTCCAGACGGGGTAAAACCCGTAGGATGCAAGTGGATCTTCAAAAGGAAGATTGGTGTAGATGGACAGGTTGAGACCTATAAAGCTAGGCTGGTAGCAAAGGGTTTTCGTCAAAGACCTGGCTTGGACTACGACGAAACCTTTTCTCCAGTAGCCATGCTGAAATCCATTCGGATCCTTCTTGCCATTGCTGCCTTCCACGATTATGAGATCTGGCAAATGGACGTAAAGACAGCTTTTCTAAATGGAAATTTAGAGGAGTGTGTCTATATGGACCAGCCAGAGGGTTTCATTCAGAGTGGGAGCAGCGGAAAGGTGTGCAAGTTGCTTAAGTCCATCTATGGATTAAAGCAGGCATCGCGGAGTTGGAACATCTGCTTTGATGAGACGGTCAAAGAATTTGACTTTATCAAAAATCCAGATGAACCATGCATCTATAGTAGATTTGTAGCGAGAACTGTAGTATTCCTCGTTTTATACGTGGATGACATTCTCTTAATAGGAAATGACATTCCTATGCTACAATCTGTCAAGGGGTTCTTGTCACACAGGTTCTCCATGAAAGACCTGGGTGATGCCTCATACATTCTGGGTATCCGGATCTACCGTGACAGATCCAAGAGGATATTAGGACTTTCGCAGTCCAGGTACATCGACACCATACTGAAGAGGTTCAGTATGGAAGATTCCAAGCGCGGTAACCTACCGGCTTGTCACGGGATCACCCTCTCTAAAGAGATGTCTCCCAAGACTGATTTAGAGAGGGATCGCATGTCTATTATACCCTACGCTTCTGCGGTAGGCTCTATAATGTATGCGATGTTGTGTACCAGACCGGATGTAGCTTATGCACTGAGTGTGGTAAGCCGGTATCAGTCAAACCCTGGGGAGAAACACTGGATAGCGGTAAAGAACATTCTCAAGTACCTGAGAAGGACTAAGGAGATGTTCTTGGTGTATGGCGGAAAAGACCTCCAGATCGAGGCCTTTGCTGACTCCAGCTTCCAGAGTGACAAGGATGATTCCAAGTCCATGTCGGGTTTTGTCTTTACCCTCAATGGAGGGGCGGTGTGTTGGAAGAGTTCCAAACAGGAAACCGTTGCAGACTCGACGATGGAAGCGGAATACATCGCTGCATCTGATGCCGCAAAAGAAGCTGTCTGGATGAGGAAGTTCTTGAAAGAACTTCAGGTGGTTCCGTCCATTGTTGATCCAATACCTCTGTATTGTGACAACAACGGGGCTATAGCATTAGCGAAGGAACCCAGGTCCCATCAAAGATCCAGGCACATCTTAAGGCGGTATCACCTGATCAGGGAGATCGTGGATCGCCAGGAGATCGAGGTTCGGAGAGTCGCTTCAGAAGATAACACTGCAGATCCATTCACCAAGGCCCTGCCCCAGACTCAGTTCGAGCGGCTGATCGAGATGATAGGTCTTCGATACGCCAGTACATGGCCTTAGTGCAAGTGGGAGATTGTTAGTGTATATGCCCTAGAGGCCATTACTGTATCATACTAGTTTGTATATTACTTAATGGATGCTTGGGATATTCACCTTGTATATACAATCTTGCTCAAAATAGTAGTATGCTACTTGGTTTGTTTCTACTTCAATGTGTACTTGTGTTTATTTCAGTATATCACTTATACGCATTAGTGGAGCCCTTAGGATCTTTGCTTGATTACCAGCGTTGTGATGGCCGTCACACTAGTGGGGCTGGGTAATCTATAAGCACATCCTTATGCAGGTCCCTGGTCGCAGGACTATCGAGACAGGGCATCGATACTCCGGAGTAGACCAGCGCATGCGCTTCTCATCCCAGTGTGGGAGACGGTCTGTCCCACAGCCGTCAGTACGTCGTACTTGAGATAGTATGCGGGTGCTCGTTAGGTTACGGGTACACTGGACAGGACTCGTCGGGAACTGACTAGTTGGTATTATACCTATCGTCAGTTATCAGTTCCCAGGTGACATGAGTACAGCTTAGTCCGCTGACTTGACACTGTCACTTCGCCTCGGGTGTGTTCCCACTGTACTTTGATCACTACCCTACCACGGCTCAAAGGAGTCGTGCAAACAGGTGGTGGTTGGGTGCAGTCCCGAAGCACTTGGAGGCAGTGACGGTTAGACAGGATTCGTCTCTCCCGGTATTGGGGGTTGACATCGCGCTGTGTCTAGGAGAGACATTACACGAGTAGTCCCTGGCCAGGGCAAACGAGATATACTGGTAGGTTTCCAGTGTTATCTCAGGGTGTATTGGGCTTCACTCCGGCACGACTTGTACCGCTGTTGGGGGACTGACGTTTACCGCCCCCTAGGCCCGCCATGCGATGTATCAGACGAACAGACCGGACTGTACGGAGAATGTCACACTCAGGCTCAGTAGGAGTTCAGATGGGTTTCGCCTCGTCGGTCTTCTTGTCGGCATTACCTGGGGACCGTTACGCACAGCTAGTGCCGCTTGCGGTCTGTGGTTAAACCCACTGCCAGCGTAGTGTCGAGTCTTTAGAGTCCCACACAGAAAGCTTTTCGCCTTTAGGCAAAAGAGTAGAGGTCGCATGGTATTGCGACAGGTCGCATGGTTTTTGCGACAGGGTTCGGTCACATCCGTGCACTTGTGCACGTACAGTGTCCGGACAGTTTACACTGGCGGGCTTTGGTTTAAGCCAGATCCTAGTGTATCTTATGGGATTGGATTTATCCAGTTTGCATTCGTGTTCCTCGGAACGCGGATGCGGGTGTGTATGCACAGTTGACAGGGAGGCACAGACAGCGGATTCTCATTAGGGTTGTTGACAGTTGACCGTTGACTTTTTGACTTTTTGCTCAACCCTAATGAGAACATGATATGTGATTAACTATTATATTAATTAAGTATTATGGTGATATGGTTGTTGACTTGTTGACTTTTGTTGACTTGTTGACTTTGGTGACTTGTTGACTTTTGTTGACTTGTTGACCGGTTGACTAGGTTTGACTAGTTGACCTTCATGATAACCATGGTTATCATTTCATGCCAAAGACTTTTTCTTGCTTGCTCATTTGAGTAAAATGAGTGCATGACATGATAAGGTTATGGTTGCTTCTAACCATCACATAAGACTTTTTTGATATGATGAGTTATGATCACTTTGGATTATGAGAGGGTGAAAGACAAAAGAGTTGCTCATTCTTTCTTGCTCATTCTCTCTCTTGTTCTTGAGCTCTCCTCTTGCTCTCACCCTCAACCTCTTGCTCCCTCTCTTGATCTATGGTTCTCTTGTCTCATGAGTTGAGAATCAAGAACCATAGATAAAATCCCATTCTAAATCATCTCTACTCATTCTAGTTCACTAGGTTTAGCAAACCAAGTGAACTAGTTTCTTCAAAGAACGAAGAAGGAGCTAAAGGTTGGAGCTTTCAAGTGGATCTATCTTCGGCGTACGGAGACAACGAGAAGGAGCCATCGAACCACCATCGGATCTTGAAGAGAAGGAGTTCAAGTTTAGGTATAACCATCTTCATCCGAGTAGCTAAATATCTTTAGCTTAGTATGCTAGTTTTAGTTTAGGTAAAGATCCCGACCTAGCTTAGTCCATGTTGCCTCTTGCGATAAAATTTTGATTTTATACCGTTTCCGCCTCCCCGTAAGAACCGGGGGTCGCAACGTGGACTTACAGCATTACTGTAGCACATAAAGAAATTCTGGGCCCAAAAAGAATATACCAAAACCCCTATTTTCAGCCCAAAAGCCCACTGCAAAAAATTGGTGAAGTGAAGACTCAATACTGCGGCGGAACCGCGGCCAAATAGGGATTATGGCCGCGGTTTCGCGGTCGTATGGAGGGATCACACTACCAAATTTTCACAGTGTTCTTATAATTTCATGTACATCATTCTGCAACAACCTGAAAAATTTTTAGAGCCCAAAAAATTTCGACAGAAACTGATATACATGAAAATGCGGTTTTGGGATTTTTGTTCGATCGAAGCTTTAAACATACTATTACAAGCTAGACTAGGTTAATGGCGTATCTCTGATACCATGTTGCGCCACGGCAGCGCCCCGGCCTTCTACTTGAGGCCAAAATGCGGAATCAAAAATTTTCTTTACTTGGAACCGGCGCTACCGCGGACAATAAACCCGGATCGTAACCATTAACCTAATCCTAGTTATCAAGAGAATGGGTGAAGAGATATACCAAGCGATCCATGTCCTTCGGTCTTCGTCTCCACTCCGATCTCCGGCGGAATCTCCGTCCGTCACGTCCTCGTCGGAAGGGCACCACGTAGCCGGGTTCGTATACGGGCTCCCACCTCTGGACCGAGGCAACTCGGGCGCAAAGTTGGCTAGCCGATGCGTCCAAGGGAACTGTAGGTTGTAGTGTAGAAAACATTGTCTCAATGGGGTTGAAGTTGCCTTTGATGATGGAGGTGAAGAATGGAAATGAGCTTAGAATTTTGGTGTAGCCAAAAAAATGATATGAGATGAACATTTTTGCCACACCACCAAAATGAACCTCTTTCATTTCTCTCCTAGCAATGTGGCCGGCCATAATGAGAGGGAAATAGCAACAAGGGAGGTGAGTGTAGGGATAGCTAATGGTGACCACAACCAAGTGAAGAAAAAGAAGAATTAATGTCACAACCATTTCTAATCAAAGTCAAAAACGAATCCTTTCACATTAAAGCAAAAGAAGAGATAAGAAAGGAATCTCATGATGCTAAGAATATCATGAAGCCACATAAGCAAACAACCCCCTTTACAAAAGCTAATTTGCAAAACTGCAAATAAGCCCCTCCATCGAAAAAGTCCGGCCGTGAAGGAACAAAGGAAAACTGGCCGGAACGGAAAGCGAACTGGCAACTACAGAAAACTGATCCCGTAATAAATTACAGGAAAACCCCGCGACTGCATATACATGCCCGCATTTGTATTCCCACTGAACACAAATGCAAAGAGACAAAATCTACACTGTCTAATACTAGGATCCGGCTTAAACCAAAGTCGGCTAGTAAAATCCGTCCGATCACGATCCGTGCAATACCGCACGTATCTGATCCAACCCTGCCATATCTCCATACGGCCTCTACAGCGTTTCGCCCGAAACTTGAGTAACTGAGTGTGGTGGACTCTAAAGACTCGTCAATACTATGGCTGTGGATTTAACCACTAGCACGTCAGAGGTATTAGCCATACGTGACGGGCTACCAGCTATTGACCAAAAGGGACGTCGATGAGCGAACTCATCCTGACACCCTACTGAGCCTGTCAGTGACAATATCCGTACAGTACGGTCCGTTCATCTATGAGCATCACATGGCGGGCCTAGGGGGTTGGTAAAAGTCAGACCCCCAAAAGCGGTACAAGTCGTGTCGGAGTGTAGCCCAGAACACCCTGAGATACTACTGGAATATCTACCAGTAAATCTCCTGCCTCGGCCGAGGGCTTTTTGTAATGGCTCTCCTAGACACAGCGTGACCTCACCCCCAATACCGGGAGAGACGAACCCCTGCAGATCCGCTCACTGCCTCCATGTGGCTCGGGACTGTACCCAACTAAAACCTGTTTGCACGACTCCTTTGAGCCGTGGTAGGGTAGTAATCAAAGCACAGTGGGAACTCATACGAAACAAATGACGATCTCAGGTCGATGAACTAACCTGTACACATGTCACCAGGGAACTGCTATCTGACGTCTGGTATAATTCCAGCTAGTAGGTTCCCGGCGAGTCCTGTCCGGTGTACTCATAACCCAATGAGCACCTGTATACATCTTAGGTGAACCAACTGACACCAGTGGCTTGTGAGACCGGCCACCGCCCCTCGTCGGGGTCTCGACTGTATACACTAGTCTACTAATGGAGTATCGATGCCCAGTCTCGAAACTCCCACGACTAGGGACCTTTTAAGTATGTGCTTATAGACCCCAGCTCCCACGTATATGATCGCCCTCATACTGCTGGCAGTCAAGCAAGAATCCTAGGGGCTCTATCAACGTGTAATAGTGACTCGTAAGGTCATCTAAAGCAGTACACGATGATAAAGATAAACCAGATTGCATACTATCATCTTGAGTAAGACTGTCCTACTGGGATAGGTCCTCTCTCAATCATTGCAATCACGTGCCTGTGATCCAATAATTGACTCTGAGGGCACTATCTCCAACATATAATACCAACCAGCATGTTCCCGGCGAGTCCTGTCCGGTGTACTCATAATCCAATGAGCACCTGTATACATCTTAGGTGAACCAACTGACACCAATGGCTTGTGAGACCGGCCACCGCCCCTCGTCGGGGTCTCGACTGTATACACTAGTCTACTCTGGAGTATCGATGCCCTGTCTTGAAACTCCCACGACTAGGGACACTTTAAGGATGTGCTTATAGACCCCAGCTCCCACGTATATGATCGCCATCATACTGCTGGCAGTCAAGCAAGAATCCTATGGGCTCTACCAACATGCAATAGTGAACTAAAGCATGTATACGATGATAAAGACAAACCAGATAGCATACTATCATCTCGAGCAAGACTGTCCTATCGGTATAAGTCTTCCCTCAATCATTGCAATCACGTACCTGTGATCCAATAATTGAATTTGAGGGCACTATATCCAACAATCTCCCACTTGCACTTAAGGCTAATTATTGCGATGTCGCGTACTCACAGCTCGTGTGACACCGAACATCCAACTCCTCTACTAATCAGTTTCACAAAGCTCGTTTGCAAAACTATTGCCTTCGAGAAATAGCCTCAGTGAGTGGATCCGCCCTGATGTTTCTTTCCATGTCTCTCTTTTTCTCATGTTCGCGGAGAAAGCCATCTCCCAAATTGAGTAATACCTGTCTTGGAATATTTCTGGATATCTGATGGGACCTAGCTCACAAGTGAACTCCAAATCCAGCAAACTTCTTAGACTGTATCGTCAACTGAAATTAATCAGTATCCTGCGCCAAGCCTCCCTCAATATCCGCTTGGACCACCTGTCCAAACTACTGCCCCTTGTCAGAGGGAAAACTATAACTCTGACAGTCCGGGTCACCTTGGAAGCCTGGAATGATAACTGTCTCTCGAAGGAGGCTGTCGTTATCAAATCCCTAGAACAACCATTTATATTCTAAAACTGCTTCCGAACGTTTCTCCAAGATTGGATTAATATCAACTTATTGCATCTAGTGCAAAAACAACATCTGGTGTGGTACTTGACATTTCATGATTAACTCGGTTGCCTAAGCAAGTGATCTGCCAATCATGCACATCCCTCTTCCCTTTAGTCTGTAAGACACCTTTAGAGAGGGTGACTCCATCACCTGCAGGTACACCACCATGCCAGGAGTCGTTCATTCTAAAATACCTTTAGAATGCTGTCAAAGTACCCAGATTGGGAAACTACCCAAATCTAGATCTAAAACCATAGATCCAGTAACCAAAATGCCTGATATTATATCCACATAATATGTGGAGAAACTACTGTGTGACAACCGCAGTATAACCGATCGTAGTATAGGAATTTCACTTCCGACATTGTGTATGTCATCCAAGGACCAAGATATCACACCCTACTACCTTCTCAACAGATCCATCTCCTATTCTGATGAAGTCAAAGCCCATGACTGTCACATCAAAAATAGATGATCTATCTCTGCTATATCTGCTTTAGTCTATAAATAGACATAAGCTACTTGTCCACTATGCTTCCGCTGCTCCCACTGACCACAACAACTCTCTGGCAGAATAATATATACGTGCACTTCTAAAGCTAATTTAGAACGACGCTATACTCATTTTCCTGCCGGGTCTCATAGTCTGGAATAACAGTAGTGTCAAGTCTGGGTAAACAAGAACCTCCCTTTCACCGTCCTTGAGGCTACCAGAGTACCTCTCGGGTGCCTGAGGTTACCCACCATATCTGCAGAGTGGCTAATGGAATGTCAAACCTGATTGAATTTTTAGGTCCTATTAAATTTTCAGTAATCGTTTGCGGTTCTGGAATCTCTTCCAGTTCTACCATACTCCCACAACTGTTTTTTGAAAAAATCCATTTTACTAAAACTGTGGCGAGTCAAGAACAATATAAATATTGATCTTCCTGATGGTAGAAAATCAACCCTCATCATAGCCCAGGTCTACCCACAAACAACCATTACAGAAACGTGCCTTGAGTTATCCGGAGTCTGGTTTTAAGCATAAGCCGGACAACTCCCCGTACCTTAACATCGTTAAGATACGAACCATTTTATATACAATATAGAAATAGAGGCACTGATTTAATTGGAACCAGATTCAAATCATGCAGCTGTCTCCAGTGCATGTTCTCTAAATGGAGAGAGGCAGATCAGCATTACTCAACTTGGGAGTGTGTCCAATTATGAGTAACCTAGAAGAGAAACAAGTTTCTCAAAACCATTACTATCTACTGAATACCATACACAGGTATCTACATTTTTGATCACCTTGAAGAATCCCGATACTTGCAACACGTGTTTCTCTACTTTATTCTTTTATCTATAACTTCTCAAAATTAAACCTTGTTGTTGGGGTAAAAATTTACACCCCGGTTGACCAAGTCAAAATCCAAGTCAACCCCAAGCCAAGTGGGCCCAAGCCCAGACCCAGTGGGGCCCATGCCCGGGTCGAGCCCGAACATGAAGCGGCCGGCCTCCCCCACGCCAAGATAAAATTTTTGTAATAAATAATTTTGTTGTATTTCTTTTATTTTATTTTTGGACAAATGTAAGGAAAAATAGGCATAAAGCCAAATTTTTGTAAAGCCCATGGCTTATGTGCAAAAAGAAATGGCACATGAGCCATGGGATAGGCAAAATGCCATTTTGTGAAGCCCAAGGGGCTATGTGTAAAGTGTGTGGCCTATAAAGGCAAAGATAATGGAAATATCTCAACAACTTTTTTCTCTCTCCAAAAAAAAAAGTTTCAGATCTGAGATCTTTCTTCCTTCTTCAAGGTTCCAAAACCTTCTTTTTTTCTTGAAATAAATCAAGAGTTTTACTCTTCCTTTTTCAAAACTAAATAGTTTTCCACCACAAAACCTATTAAGGGGAACTCAGATCTGCCATCAGATCTCAAAAAAGAGAGATTTTGACATTTCACATCCCTTGATCTTCAAGATCCAGCAAACAACAGGAGGAAGAAGAAGAACCCCCTCCATTAACCCTAAAACACATTCAGGAGTCCAACTTCTCTCTAATTTCTCTTTTGAGAAATCTTTTTTCGAGGCTAAAAGCCTCTTATCCTCGCCGGCGCGCAGCGCTCATGCGCAAAGCGCCCACGTGCCGACACGTGGCGCGCGTGCTTGCGCTCCAGCACGCAGCGCAAGTGCGCAAAGCGCCCGCGTGCCGACACGTGGCGCGCGCGCTTGCGCACCTGCGCGCTTGCGCAAATGCGCAAAGCGCCCGTGTGCCGACACGTGGCGCGCGCGCTTGCGCACCTGCGCGCTTGCGCAAGTGCGCAAAGCGCCCGCGTGCCGACACGTGGCGCACTTGCGCCTGAGCGCACAGCACCTAAGCGCACAGCGCTCAAGGCGCTGGCCCCACGCATCCCTTGGATGCCTTTTCCCCCTCTTTTTATGTACATACATATACATATACATTTGTATACAAATGTACACATACACATACTCCGCCACATTCTCCCCCTCCAAAAAATTTTCGGGCCGGGGCGCTGCCCCGAACCCCGCAAGGGGGCTGCTAGCCCCCTTGACCCCCAGCCCGCTATCCGGGTAGCGGGACCCCCGTAAAAACTCTGCGTGGCACCCGATATATCCAAAACCCCCCTTTCAAAACAGAACACACGCGCACCGCACATTGGGTTCGCATGACCAGTTTAACCCGTTAATCGGAGGTTCCCTCGTCCCAAAGGCGAGGGGTAATTAACGGCAGCTTAGTCCGCGGCTGCCGGAGATTCGGATCCCCATAATCATTAAACCCCGGCCTACCCTAGGCAGGGGGAATCTGTAGTACGCCTGACAAGCGCGCGCGTATTCCCATCTCACTGGGGTGACGAAAAACACCCTACAGATT
This sequence comes from Agapanthus africanus, assembly GCA_030015575.1. NCBI lineage: Eukaryota > Viridiplantae > Streptophyta > Magnoliopsida > Asparagales > Amaryllidaceae > Agapanthus > Agapanthus africanus. The sequence goes on along the minus strand of CM057337.1, from coordinate 563,647,833 downwards.
CTGGCACGCCCGGTGGGACCAATCTCTCCTCCCATATTTCGGGTTAAACGTTCATGCGAACTCAATCAATATACATATCGATTGCTTATACTGAAATGATGTTTTTTTTCTTCTTTTTCGTGCAGCAATCAACCTTCGACGACAATGTCTCCCCAGACGAATTCAGCTTCCAACGTGACCCCGATTCCGTACGTGGTCAAGATCAACGCTCGTGTGGTTCTCCCTGCAAGCCTCAGTCGACAGTGGGAGGAACCTCCCTGCCAGTTTGGCTCCGTCATCATCTACCCTGCCGGAAGCGCTCATCTGGCGGAAATCCCGGCGGAACAGGTGGCCAAGCCAGTCCCAAGGGGCAAGAGGCCGAATGTTGTGATTGCTAAGGCACCACAATCGAAACTTAAGATGGTGTCTGAACGATTCCCTGACGCTCTAGCTGGGGGCAAGACTTCCGGTGCGAAGGGCAACAACAAATGTCGCAGACCAGCTTAAGCGATGACTCCAACAAACGCACAATCGAGCGTATCTTCAAAGCCCTCCATCGCCCAGTCTGCGGTGTCTTCCCGAAAGGCCGAAGTCTGCCAGGCGCTTAGAACAGAAAAGTTAAGGCAGAAGCGGCTCAGGTATCGAGCCAACAAGAGGGCCAAGGCTTCGGCCAAATGGAACCATGTGAAGTTCCAAGTGCAGGGTTTCCCCGCGACGACGGCTGAGTCGGACGTAAGAATCAGCAATTCCTTCGAGCCTCTGAAGTGGGTTCAGAAAAACGCCATGACCGCCAGAATCAAGAAGACAGCGGTCCGAACAGTGCCACAAAGAGACGTGTCCCGGCCCCAACGGAAGAAGTATGACACTGTCTCGTCAAGAGTCTATCAAGCGCTCTGTGCCGCACGAAAGCAGCGGGGAAAACCCAGAAAAGATGCGCCAGCACCATTTAAGAACCTGGTTAGGCCAGCCGCCTTCAATCGACTACCAGCTACCGAAACAAGGGGATCAAGACAGCGATCCATGAAATCAGCTGCCAATGATAGAAAGACGTCCGGATATACCATCCATACGGTCTATATGGCGGGCGGGCGCCCCAGCGACAACCTTCGCAGCAAAAGCAAGGACGGGGCCACCACATCCCAAGCCCAATCTAGCCTGAATGTGGTTGCCGCCGCCCAAGAACAGCCGCCCCCGCTGGATGAAGAAAACCCTCTCGATGAGGATGATAGGCAGAAAGACCCCTCGGTCCATGCAGAGTCAAGCTCGAACAGCGAGGAAGAGCCTACTTTCCGCCCCAGGACTGCGGAGCAAGAGCTGCTTCAAGAGCTTCGAAAACAGCTCAGGAGCAAAGATAAAGAGATGGCCAAGCTCTATTCGAAGATTGACGACTTAACGAATGTGGTGATGCAGCTTACGGCTCAAATTGCTCGAGCGCCTCCCAATCAAGCACAAGCCGCTGGTAATCAGCCGGGTGATGACAACCCGAGGCAGCCAATGCCTGTTCCTTCGGGTCCAAGACTGGTCGAGCCACACGAAAGCCGGCCACACTCCGCTTCTGGGGATGCCTTGGCCCCAGATAGCACTATCCCGCTAACACAGGATCGGATAATGGATTTGGTCACCAGCAAGGTTAAAACATTGGTGGCCGAAGCTGAAGCTCAGAAAGAAATCGGCAGTAGTGGGCGGCCATATCCCGCGCAGTACGATCTGATTGAGTTCCCAAGCGGCTACGTCATTCCTAAGTTCGGAAGATTTGATGGAACGGGGAATGCAAATCAGCACGTCGCCCACTTCAAAGCATCGTGCGGAAATACAGGGGGCAATGACGCGCTCCTTCTTCGTCAGTTTGTCAACAGCCTGACCGATGTTGCTTTCGACTGGTACGCGAGCATACCAGATGGGTCCGTCATTACCTTTGCCCAAATGGAGTCTCTGTTCCGGCAAAGGTTCATGAGAGTCAGTGATAAAATCTCCATTGCCGACCTTGTGAGGACTAAGCCGGGGAAGAATGAAAGCAACACTGACTTTATCGCCCGATGGCGTAATCTCACGGTCAAGTGCGAACCGCCGCTGGAGCAGGACCAGTCCGTCAGCCTTCTCATTGGAAACCTCAGCAATTGGATGGTCCCATTCTTGTGTACAGCGGGCCTCAAGACATTTCAGGAGCTAACCAAGAAAGTTCAAATGCTGGAACGCTCGAAGCAAGAGTCCCCGCCGGACTCTCAGAGAGACAAAACCTGGAAAAGCAAGCGGGACGACAACCGTAGAAGCGGGAGTTCCAGCAGTACCAATGTCTTCAATGCCTCCGATAATGAAGAAAAGCGAAGGGCGGGCGAATCCAAAACCAACCGGTCTCGAAAGCCATTGCTAGGAGGAGATGGGCCTTCCCTAGAGGAGAAAAAGAACAAGGTTTACTCTTTCAGAAGGGACAAGGTCCGCAAGATATTTAAAGATGCCTTGAACAACGGCCTACAATTGCCGGAGTCGAAAAGACCCCAAGAAGCAAAAATGACCGACAATCCTCTGTACTGCCCGTACCACCGAGTAGTGAGCCATGCGATCGAGGATTGCTATATCTTCAAAGACTGGGTCGAGAAGCAGTACAAGGCTGGAGAGATAGAGCTATCCAAAAGTGTGTTGGTGAACAATCAAGTTGCAACCACCAACTTTATACAGACTGAAGTTGAAGCCTTCTGGGAGCAGACAGCCGAATCCGCTGCCCTGAGAGATAAAACTGACTCATCGCGGCCTCCGTGGAGTACACACATATCTAACAAGACGAAGAAGATGATAAAGCTACTTCGGAAAGAGCCCAGGACAGAATGGGAAAGGCAGAAGAAGCCTACCAGTCCAGCTGCCAATACGGCTCTATCACGCTCAAAATCCAAGAAACTCAAGAAGAAGAAAAGTGCGGCTCGGCGCGAAAAGGAGTCTGCAGGGAGATCTACCATTCAAAAATATATCGATTCTCTTGAAGAATATGAACAAAAGGAAAGAACATTGATTCAATTGAAGGAGTTCTTCCCTGTACAAGCGGGTGAAATTCTGGAGGAGTTAGAAGAAGACTCCAATGAAGAGATCCCAGTAGTGACCTGCAACGCCATCCATCTTGGAAGTGACTCGGAAGAGGAGCTTTGTTTTCCCGAAGAGGATGAGGAGCTCGCCACAAAAGCCAATCAAATCCGGCTCAGAAGCGGCAGGGCTCTACCGCCAAATCAGGGCAACGCCCCAAAAGGGAAGGAAAAACAAGTCGCTAATGAAGAAGATGGCAGAGAACCGGCTGATGAAAACATAAGTCCTTCCTCGGTGGACTATAATGTCTTGGCACATCTCCGGAAGCTTCCGTCTCTCCTGAGCATCTACGACGCCTTGGTCCTATCTAAGGAGCTTAGAGATGTTCTCATCCATGCTCTACAAAACCCCGAGCGGTATCAGGCTCACTTTGCGGAAATTAATATGAAAGAAGCCCAGCACGCTTTGCATGCCGCCGCAGTCACATTTAAGGATGAAGACTTGCTACTGGGAACGACTGAGCATAATCGGCCGCTTTACGTGACCGGGTACAGCGACGGAGATCGAATTAATCGCATATTGATTGATCCGGGGTCCTCAGTGAACATCATGAACTTGCGAACTCTGAAGAGTTTGTCAATGGACGTCCGACACCTGTCAAGGGAAAGGATTGTCATTCAAGGCTTCAACCAAAATTGCCAGCAAGTTCTGGGGTCTATAGCTTTGCCAATCAAATTCGGGGATCTGCAAATTGAAGCTAAGATATACGTGATCGACGCCGACACGTCTTATAAGATTCTCTTGGGGCGGCCATGGCTCCACGATTATGGCATCATTCCGTCAACTCTCCATCAATGCATGAAGTATACTAAAAATGGCGAAGAAAGACGCATTGACGGAGATATCCAGCCGTTCGGTGTGCATGAAGTCCGCTATGAAGATTCTCGGTACTTTATGAACCACCAAAATGCTAAGCCACAACTGACTGAGGATAGACCGGCCCCAAGACCCAAAAGCAAATCTGCGCCGGTTGTCACTTTCAAAAGTAAAAACGCGCAAGTGCGCCCACATTTCGGTAGCGACACTGACGAGTCCGACGTTGGAAGCCCGTCCTTCCCTAAAACTCGCCCTCGTTTCGGCAGCGATACAGACGAATCTGTCACTGAAGCCCCATCTATCAGTAATGTCCGCCCTCATCTTGGCAGCGACACTGAAGAGTCAGAGGAAGAGGACCTGTCGTGCAACAGCGGTGCAGATCGGACCCCCATGCAGCAAGCGAAACTACGAGAGACCTTCGAAGTCGCAGAAGGGTCCCTAGCCGTCACAAGGGTACCAGAGCAGATGTGCAAAGAGCTCGATGCGTTGTCAGTCTCCACCGTAGACCAGCTGAAAACTTTCTACGTTCCTGGGAGGAAAAGTGGACAGAAGGGCATCCTGTTTTATGGGTCAAACCCTGTTGCGCACCCGGACGATTTGTCTGTCGCGTGCCTTCCATATGAGAGAGGCATAAGAGCCGTCCTCAATCCCAGATACTATGCGTCCGAGATGCGGGAATACTTTAAGAAGTGCGGATGCCGGTTATATCAGACGGAGTCCGAAGCAAAGTTTTACGAAGGGCTATGGTATCCGCCCCAGGTCCGAGCACTCATCGATGGACGAATTCCAGATAGACGGGGCATAGGCTACATTCAACCTGATTCCAAAGCGTGCTACATGATCCATGTTGGTGAGGCCAGCGAAAGATCAAATGATGATGATGAGATAGCCGAGCCAGAAGAAGCTCCTCAAGAGCTCGAAGATGGCGGACAAGCAACCTTTGATGAGCTAGCCGAGATTGACTTAGGAACGCCCGATAATCCAAGGCCGACCTACATCAGCTCACTCTTGTCGGAGGAAATGAAAGAGCAGATAATTGCCCTGCTGCGTGAGTTCGTCGACTGCTTCGCGTGGACGTACAAAGAAATGCCTGGCCTTTCTCCTGAGGTAGCCGTGCATAAGCTGGCTATATCTCCTGATGCTAAGCCAGTCAAACAAGCTCCTCGAAGAATGAGAAGGGAGTTGGAAGAAAAGGTCATCGAGGAAACCAAGAAACTCATCGATGCCGGCTTCATCAGGGAAGAGAAATATGCAGACTGGATCGCATGCATAGTCCCAGTGAAGAAGAAAAATGGACAGATCCGAGTTTGTGTCGATTTCAGGGACCTCAATAAGGCATGTCCTAAAGACGACTTCCCGCTACCGGTCATGGAAATGATGGTCGATGACACCTCAAATTATGAACTGTTCACCTTTATGGATGGCTCGTCTGGATATAATCAGATCAAGATGTCGCCTGAGGATGAGAAGCACACAGCATTTCGAACCCCGATCGGAATATATTGCTACAAGGTAATGCCGTTCGGACTGAAGAACGCAGGTGCTACATATCAAAGGGCAATGACTAATATCTTTGATGACCTAATTCATAAAGTCGTCGAATGCTATGTTGATGATCTGGTCGTCAAAACTAAAGCCAAGGCTGACCACATCCAAGATCTCAGGACCGTTCTCACCAGACTGAGGGAATACGATCTGAAGATGAATCCTCTGAAGTGCGCTTTTGGAGTGTCATCGGGAAAATTCCTGGGTTTTATAGTCCGACATCGAGGGATCGAAGTTGACCCATCAAAGATAAAGGCCATCATGGAGATGCCCCCTCCGAAAAGTCTGACGCAGCTAAGATCTTTTCAAGGCAAACTTGCTTATATACGGAGGTTTATCTCAAATTTATCGGGGAGATGTAGGCCCTTCTCAAAGCTCATGAAGAAAGGAGCTCCTTTTATCTGGGATGCCGAATGTCAAGCAGCGTTCGAAAGCATCAAACAATACTTGTTGCACCCTCCAGTGCTGGCCGCTCCCATTCCAAATAAACCGCTGATTCTCTACACTGCCGTGCTAGATGAGTCACTCGGTGCGCTCCTTGCCCAGAATAATGAGGAGGGAAAAGAAAATGACCTCTACTACCTCAGTCGAACTCTAGTCGGGGCGGAACACAACTATTCCCCAATCGAAAAGCAATGCCTGGCTCTGATATTTGCTGTGAAGAAGCTGAGGCACTATCTGCTGGCTCATCGGGTTATGCTGATCTCCAAGGTCGACCCGCTCAAACACTTGATGACCAAAGCAAGCCTAGCCGGCAGGATGGCAAGATGGGCTGTCATGCTACTTGAGTTTGATATAGTTTATACTCCTCAGAAAGCAGTAAACGGGCAAGCCCTTGCAGACTTTCTCGCTGCTCATCCCATACCAGAAGGGTCGCCGCTAAATTGTGAGTTACCCGATGAACAAGTGCTACACCTCGAGGAAGATGGGCCATGTTGGGAGCTCTATTTCGATGGAGCCTCATCAATAAGAACCTCCAGTAAATCAAGCATCCCAGAGATAAGAGCAGGGATAGAATTGGTGTTCATCACACCATCAATGGGAACCCTACGGCGTTCTTTCGCTCTCACCGAGCCTCGGAAAAACAACGAAGATGAGTATGAAGCTCTGATAGCTGGTTTGGAGCTCGCCGTAGAAATGGAAATCCGTCGGCTACGAGTCTACGGTGACTCCCAGCTTGTCGTCAACCAAGTAAGCGGCGACTATAAGATATACAAACCCGAGTTAGCTCGGTACAGAGGTCGAGTGGTGGAACTCATGAAACGGTTCACTCATATTGAACTAACGAGAGTCCCTAGAGCGTTGAACGGAAAGGCTGATGTACTCGCTCGCTTGGCCAAGGAGCTGGCTGATCCTGACATGGACGAAATTCTGATCACCGTCAGGAGCCGGAAAATCCTACCCCCTGTCTCTCTACGAGAAGAGGAAAGCGCGGAACAGAAGAGTAATCCCGCCGAAGAAGCTTCGATCGTTCAAGACGAGCCCGATTGGAGAGAACCCTTCATAGAGTACCTCCGATATGACAAGCTTCCCGAAGAAAAATCTGCGAGGATTCAGCTGAAGAAAAGAGCTCTCCGATACGTGTTTGTAAATGACACGTTATACCGCAGGTCATATGACCAACTCTGGCTCAGGTGTCTGTCATTGGCCGAAGCCCAAAAGGACATGAAAGATGTTCACTCGGGCGTTTGCGGTGCTTACCAATCTGGCCCCAGGATGCGACTGCAAATTAAACGGCTTGGGTATTATTGGCCCACCATGATACGGGACTGCGGAGAGCATGCAAAGAAATGTTATATCTGCCAAATTCATGGTGATTTTATTCACAAGCATCCCAATCCATTGGATCCTACGGTGGCGTCGTGGCCCTTCGAAGTCTGGGGCACCGACATTGTTGGCCCAATTGATCCTCCGTCATCCAAAGGCCATCGGTTTATACTGGCCGCCACAGACTACTTCTCCAGATGGGCTGAAGCTGTCCCACTAAAAGAAGTCAAGACAAAAGATATTCTGACATTCTTCCAGCATAACATTCTATACCGCTTCGGTACACCAAGAAGAATCATATCTGACAACGGGCCTTCTTTCAAGAGCTTCAATGTCTCAAGGTTCGCTACTCAGCACAAGATAGACTGGAGATATTCCTCCATCTATAATCCAAGAGCCAATGGGCTAGCCGAAGCCTTCAATAAGACTCTATGCAAGCTCCTGAGGAAAAATGCTTCAGCCAACAAGAGAGACTGGAATCTCAAGCTTCACGAGGCATTGTGGGCATATCGTACCACGCACCGTACTCCAACTCAGTCCACTCCATACTCATTGCTCTTCGGAGTGGAGGCGGTCCTCCCCCTCGAAGTCGAAGTTCCAAGCTTAAGAATGGCCGTTCAGCATGAGTTGACAGAAGAGGAAAACGTGCTCCTTCGACTTGAAGAACTCGATGCCCTCGAAGAAATGAGGCTCGCGGTGCAGCAAAACCTGGAGCTATACCGAGCCCAAATGTCACGGGCCTATGACAAGATAACTCGTCTCCGTGCTTTCAAGAAAGGTGAATTGGTGTTGGTCCTCAAAAGACCGATCATCCTCAATCGACATGCCAAGGGAAAATTCGAGCCAAACTGGGAAGGACCATACGTCATTGAGAAAGTGTTCGACGGAGGATCCTACCAACTAATAAGTGCAGAGGGAGAAAGGCCCATGCCACCCATCAATGGACGATATCTCAAGAAATACTACACATGAATGCTCCAAGTCGCAGGCGAATTGAGCACATCAGCCCTACGGTCTGGATCAGACATCCTGCAAAACCGTATACAATCCACGGGCGTAAATGACCCCTATTTCTCCCAAATCCTGCCGGTGAGACTACTTTAAAGTCCCACCAGCGGCCAAAAAAAAAAATAATAAAAAAAAATAAAAAAAAATAAAAAAAAGAAGAAAAAGAAAAAAAAGAAGAAGAAATAAACGGTATGTCCACAAGCAAAACGGGCACGGATGAAAACCCGAAAGGGCTCCGTGAGTAAAAACAGCAGGACTACCGGCGAGTCTGTGAAAACCCGAAAGGGGCGCAAACTCGTAAAAAGAGATGAAATACACTCGCAAAGTCCTCTCGACCTTGTGAGGAGAAAACCCCTGCGTGAGATCCTTACGACTCACAAAGGAGCAACACACTTAGGAATCCTCACGATCCCTAAGGAGAAAATACACCTGCGGGATCCTTACGACTCGTAGGGAGGAAATGCTTTTATGGGACCCTCACGGCCCATAAAATTGAAAAGCCTTAGGCGATAGGGATCTAAACCTGTCTCCTAAGCCATCGCTCCCCAATCCCCAAATGGCGAATGATGAGTCGCTCCTGGTACCATATTCCAGTGCAGCGATGCAGACGCCAACCAAATTCCAAATCCCATACCCCAACGGCGAATGATGAGTCGCTCCTGGTACCATATTCCAGTGCAGCGATGCAGACGCCGACAAAGTCCCAAAATTTTTTCCGGCCCTACGGTCTGGATCATACATCCTGCAAAACCATATACAATCCACGGGCGTAAAACAATCCCAATTTCTCCCAAATCCTCTCAGGGCAAATGATGAGTTGCTCCTGGCATTATTCCAGTGCAGCAATGCAGATGCCAAACAAAAACCAAAATCCCAAAATCCTCTCCATGACAGATGATGATTCGCTCCTGGTACCATATTCCAGTATAGCGATGCTGATGTCAACCCAAATCAAAATCAACAAGTCAACTTCCACTCCGACACCGCAAGAAGCGGAGCAAGTCAAGTCTCCCCCTGGCATTGCAAGAAGCAGAGTAAGTCAAATCAAGCATCGACCGTCCACGTCGCTAAAATGGCAGAACCGACCGTCCACGTCGCTAAAAGGGCAGCATCGACCGTCCACGTCGCTAAAAGGGCAGCATCGACCATCCACGTCGCTAAAAGGGCAGAACCGACCGTCCAAGTCGCTAAAAGGGCAGCACCGACCGTCCAAGTCGCTAAAAGGGCAGCACCGACCGTCCACGTCGCTAAAAGGGCAGCATCAACCGTCCACGTCGCTAAAAGGGCAGCATCAACCGTCCACGTCGCTAAAAGGGTAGCACCGACCGTCCAAGTCGCAAAAATGGAAGCACCGACCGTCCAAGTCGCAAAAAGGGCAGAACCGACCGTCCACGTCGCTAAAAGGGCAGCATCGACCGTCCACGTCGCTAAAAGGGCAGCACCGACCGTCCAAGTCGCAAAAATGGCAGCACCGACCGTCCAAGTCGCAAAAAGGGCAGAACCGACCGTCCAAGTCGCAAAAAGGGCAGAACCGACCGTCCACGTCGCTAAAAGGGCAGCACCGACCGTCCACGTCGCTAAAAGGGCAGTATCGACCGTCCAAGTCGCTAAAAGGGCAGCACCGACCGTCCAAGTCGCAAAAAGGGCAGCGCAGGATTCCTACAAAGCGGGAACCAGATCACTCCGGGCCAGGGAAACGTCTATCACGGACACTCCGTCTCGGAGACATGTCAAGCAACGACCGTCCATGTCGTAAAAAGGGAAGTGCCAGCTTCCCAAAAGGTGGGAACCAAATCAAGCCGCCTCCACGTGAAAGAAGATCCATCAATTTCATGCACATGACCCACATATGTGGTGTGCATTTATTGATGGGGGGCAATTTGTTGGGGTAAAAATTTACACCCCGGTTGACCAAGTCAAAATCCAAGTCAACCCCAAGCCAAGTGGGCCCAAGCCCAGACCCAGTGGGGCCCATGCCCGGGTCGAGCCCGAACATGAAGCGGCCGGCCTCCCCCACGCCAAGATAAAATTTTTGTAATAAATAATTTTGTTGTATTTCTTTTATTTTATTTTTGGACAAATGTAAGGAAAAATAGGCATAAAGCCAAATTTTTGTAAAGCCCATGGCTTATGTGCAAAAAGAAATGGCACATGAGCCATGGGATAGGCAAAATGCCATTTTGTGAAGCCCAAGGGGCTATGTGTAAAGTGTGTGGCCTATAAAGGCAAAGATAATGGAAATATCTCAACAACTTTTTTCTCTCTCCAAAAAAAAAAGTTTCAGATCTGAGATCTTTCTTCCTTCTTCAAGGTTCCAAAACCTTCTTTTTTTCTTGAATTAAATCAAGAGTTTTACTCTTCCTTTTTCAAAACTAAATAGTTTTCCACCACAAAACCCATTAAGGGGAACTCAGATCTGCCATCAGATCTCAAAAAAGAGAGATTTTGACATTTCACATCTCTTGATCTTCAAGATCCAGCAAACAACAGGAGGAAGAAGAAGAACCCCCTCCATTAACCCCAAAACACATTCAGGAGTCCAACTCCTCTCTGATTTCTCTTTTGAGAAATCTTTTTTCGAGGCTAAAAGCCTCTTATCCTCGCCGGCGCGCAGCGCTCATGCGCAAAGCGCCCACGTGCCGACACGTGGCGCGCGCGCTTGCGCTCCAGCGCGCAGCGCAAGTGCGCAAAGCGCCCGCGTGCCGACACATGGCGCGCGCGCGCTTGCGCACCTGCGCGCAGCGCTCTTGCGCAAAGCGCCCGCGTGCCGACACGTGGCGCGCTTGCGCCTGAGCGCACAGCACCTAAGCGCACAGCGCTCAAGGCGCTGGCCCCACGCATCCCTTGGATGCCTTTTCCCCCTCTTTTTATGTACATACATATACATATACATATACATTTGTATACAAATGTACACATAAACATACTCCGCCACATTCTCCTCCTCCAAAAAATTTTCGGGCCGGGGCGCTGCCCCGAACCCCGCAAGGGGGCTGCTAGCCCCCTTGACCCCCAGCCCGCTATCCGGGTAGCGGGACCCCCGTAAAAACTCTGCGTGGCTCCCGATATATCCAAAACCCCCCTTTCAAAACAGAACACACGCGCACCGCACATTGGGTTCGCATGACCAGTTTAACCCGTTAATCGGAGGTTCCCTCGCCCCAAAGGCGAGGGGTAATTAACGGCAGCTTAGTCCGCGGCTGCCGGAGATTCGGATCCCCATAATCATTAAACCCCGGCTTATCCTAGGCAGGGGGAATCTGTAGTACGCCTGACAAGCGTGCGCGTATTCCCATCTCACTGGGGTGACGAAAAACACCCTACACTTGTATTTCTACGAAACACTTGTCTAAAACTTGAGAAGTCAAAAGTACACAGAATACAGTACGAGGACCAACCCCTTTGTCCTAATGGACACTGGACAATATACAATACTTTGTATAAGTCCTCTAAGTTGAATTTCAAAATCTGTGCGTCGTAGGTTGAAAACTGTACCCAGGCAATTTCCTTAAATATCACCAATTACAAAGAATTCCGATATAATGAGGATGATCACCTAATTCCCAATAACTTCCACTCGTCATCTGTAAAACCATACAGATGTGAGAATCATTGCTGGTAAATACATACCCTGGAGCAAGTGTCTAATTGGGAAATCAGCTTTCAATTAACAATGCACAGTGAAACTGAAACATAAAAAATGTTTCGAAGGGGTATCCGGGTATTCCGAGTAATGTCTCTTCCATTATCAAATTCATGACTGTAACCGTATGTCGTTGCTATCTCTCCAAATCCCTTTATTTGTCTTTAGTCGTTACCTTCTGTACACCATCGTTAGGCTTAATGGTTTTCTTCCTTCCCTACCGTTCGGCACCAGCCTATGGTTTGGAAGAAGACTGTCCAATAAGAATAATAGGTGTACTGTCCTAATCCTAGGAGCACTCGTAACCTGAGAGAAGGTAAGGATAAAAGACAACTGAATAAACCTTATTCCTATTTCTCTTGAACCAGAATCCATCCTCGAAAAAGTTCATTCGAGTTCGTATATAACCATACGATGGATTTATACAATGGAATTGGATGTTCGTAGTGATACGGGTTGTTCTGGAGAAATACAAAGGTGAATTAGGAGTGGCGATGAGATATGTGGTTTGGTCGTGAATGTTAACAATCGCAATTTACTTTGCCCTCTTTCTGATCCCTTTATTTGTCTTTACTTATTACCTTCTGTACACCCAACTTAGGCTAATTGGTTTTCTTCATTCCCTACCTTTCGGCACCTGCCTATGGTTTGGAAGAAGACTATCCAATAAGCATAATAGTTGTACCCTCTCCTAATCCTAGGAGCGCTCATAACCTGAGAGAAAGTAAAAGGAAAAGACAACTGAATATTCCTATTCAATCTCTCCAGAACCAGAATCCATCCTCGAAGAAGGTCCTCCGAGTTCGTATATAACCATATGATGGATTTATCCAATGGAAGTGGATGTTCGTAATAATACGGGGTGTTCTGGAGAAACTCAAAGGGTAAAAGAAAGAGTGGCAATGATGTATGCAACTCAGACAATCTAAAAGCCAGTGTTTTAAGAAAGTTCGGTTAACTGGGTCACTGAGTTATAGTCTAGGGTCGGGTTATGGTCGCAGTCAAAGAGAGAGAGAAAAGAAACACTCTGCGTGCACTCTAACCTGAATCAGAATGGTTAATCACTTTATCCAATCAGGAAACCTCCCACTGTATCCTCAAATTCTCCTTCAAACCTGAAAGAAGAATTAGTCGGGGTCACCCGAAGAGTAAACCAACTCATCAGTGGGAATCGGGATCCAACTATCATTGCATGACAACGTGATGGAAGCCACTCACGTCATCACACTCCAGAAGGTATGCACAAGCCTGGCAAGTTTCCTGTATGTTTGAAACTCCCGATATGATTTTTACCCCAAGCGGTTTATGACCTTGACTTTGGCCAACAAATCATAACCCGCAAGTCAAGTTCTACCCGTCATTGTCCTGATTGATTTAGACCCACCCGCACACACCCTTGACTTTGGCCAACAAAGTGGCACGACTGTCCTAAACCAATGCATATCCATGAACGGACAAGCAATACACAGCTACCGCACACGATGCCTTGACTTTGGCCAACAAACACCGCACAAATACTATGCATTACTTATCCGAAATGACGGAGGGCTATGGCTGTTTTTTGGCAAAAAACCTTTAGCGTAATGAACTTGATATCGTTGAAGGAATCCAAGTGGTTTTTTAAAAATATAGTGGCGAAAACCTTTGCTAAAGAGGTCACTCCCGGTGAAGGGATCTCGGCTCTTTCCCTGTAGAATGAGGTGCATGATATTCCAAACTAAATACCACGATGCAAAGCAAAAAGTAATCGACTATAGTGAAGTTATTATCCTGACGCAAACCTCTGTCCAAGGGGTTACTCCCGATGAAGGGATCTCGACCCTTACCTCGTCGAATGAGGTGCTGGATATTCATAACCGAATACCACTGTGCAAAACAAAAGAGAACGTCCTTGCAATAACAGCTTTTTGAAAATTTGGTTCCAACAACATCATATATAGGTTTGTTTTCCTTGCATTGATAAAAATCAACGCAGTCCCATCAATTGATCACACCAGAAAAGAACGAAAATATAATGTACGTATATGCCATCCGCATTCGCCACTGGGTCCCGTCATCACCTGTTAGGTTACTTAACTAACGACAGAGTGGGGACTGAACTAGCGCGGGTGCAAAACATATACAACATCTACTAGTATATATATCAATATATATATATAATAATCGCTCCAGGCATGATAAATGCAACATCACAGAAAAGTAATAAGCATCACAGAACAATACAGATAATCTGGGAGCCTCGGATTTCACAGAGCCGCAAATGAAACCCGACGTTCCCCTGGTCGTGCGGATAGCCTGTGCAATGAAAACCTAGACCCCTACGAGCGCGGCAAGTTACCCGCCAAAACCTGAAGCGAGGCAGCCCCCTTCAGCAAAGTGAATGGACCACCCAGCACTTCACGGAATCCAGTAACTTGAGCACTCCTCCTTGGGTCAACCTGTACCCCCTACGAGTGCGGCGAATAGCCCGCCAATTCTAGAGTGAAGCCCCCTCCATCTCAATGTCATGAGATGCTGGCCCGTTGCCCTCTAGAACTCGGCTATCCGTGCACCCCACCGCGGGGTAATCCTAGTACAGAAAATAAAATATATACAACGGGTACACCGACCTCATCCCGGTCGTGCCCCAAAAGAATAATATACAAACAGGCAGTGATGACAGTCCACATGTTGGACGCTCGCCCCGCAATAACAAATGTACAAATAAATCCAAACTGCACTATCATTGCACAGGAGCTATCCACCACGACAAATCCGCAACATGACAGCACAACACAGAACATCAACGTGAATATCACGTTCGCAAATCCTGCTAAAAGGACTATAGCGATTAGACAAGATTTACCGATCAAATGATATTCACGGTCGCAGATATAATGTAAGTACTATAAACTAACACATTTAAAATCTCGATCGACAAAACTTCCCGAAGTGGGCCCCAAGTACAAATCCAACACTCAAAATAATCTGCGCCAAAACTAAAAATTCCAGAAACCACAATTCCATGCAAAAGACTACCACAAGAAAAATGGTGCACTAAAGCTACTGTTCTGCCGCGCAACCGCGGCAACCACGTGGGTTTGGCCGCGGTTCCGCGGTGACACAGAGGCATCGTGCTATCAAATTTCTTGTGGTGTCTTTAAAAAGCCTGCCTGATTTTCTGAAAAAATCAAAATAATTTTTTGACGACAAAATAAATTCGACAGAAACTTTAGAACTGAAATTGCGGTTTCGGAAATTTTGTTCGATCGATATTTTAAACATGTTAGAACAAGCTAGTAAGCGGTTAATGGGTGGCTCTGATACCATGTTGAGATGCGGTGGTGCCGGTTCCGTAAATTTTTTTTGTAATTTCCAAACTCGTCGATGTGGCACCATGTCATTGAATCTTTATACGGGCTCCCGCCTCGAACCGAGGCAACTCGGACATGAAGTTTGCTAGCCGACATGTCCAAGGATGAAGTAGAGAGAATGTAGAATATCTTGTCTCAAGGCACTCAATGCTTTGGGTGGAGGTAAATGAAGTTGCCTTTTAGGAATCGATGAAATGAGCGATGGAATTTTGCTTTGGAAGTTTTCTTTTGTGCATGGAAAAATAAATTCAGCCATCACCTAAAAGGGGCCGGCCACTTCAATCATGAAGCCAAAAAATGCTCACTGGAATTTTTGGGAGGAGGTTGCAAGAATGAATATGGTGTGTGTGGCAAAAGGATAATTCCTTAATCAAATCAATTCCTACTCACCCCATTTCCCACCACAGAAAAACCCTCCATTTTGTGGCTGCCCATTTTGCACAGGGCCCCCCATCAGCCACCTCACAAGCCCTTGCCCTTGCCCTTGCCCTTGCTGCCCCGGGAATTCAGTGCAGGGAATGGGGAGTCCAGAAAAACAGGAATGGGAAAGAGGTCGAGGTCGAGGTCGAGGTCGGGGTCGCTCATATAAAACAAGGTGTTTTATGACCGGTAAAGAAACCGGCAACTCCGAAAATAATCCCGTAGCGAATTACGGGATTACGCCTCAACTGTAAATACATACCCGCATTTGTATTCCGACCGAATGCAAATACAATGAGACAAAAATATTCTTACAATATAATACTAGGATCCGGCTTAAACAAAACCCCGCTAGTATTATCCGTCCAATCATGATCCGTACACAAGTGCGCGGATATGATCGAACCCCGCCATATATCCATACGGCCTCTACAACATTTCGCCCGAACTTGGGAAACTTTCTGTGGGGGACTCTAATGACTCATCGATACACTGGCACTGGGTATAACCACTAGCACGTCAGAGGTACTAGCTGTACGTAACGGTTGCCCATGTATTGATCGGAAGGGAAGCTGATGAGTGAACTCATCCAGAAACCCTACTGAGCCTGACAATGACAATATCCGTACAGTCTGGTCCGTTCGTCTATGAGTATCGCATATAAGGCCTAGGGGGCTGGTAAACGTCAGACCCCCAATAGCTGTATAAGTCGTGTCGGAGAGTAGCCCAGAACACCCTGAGATACTACTGGAATACCTACCAGTAAATCTCGCTTACCCTGGCCATGGATTTCATGTAATGGCTCTCTTAAACACAGTGCGATCTCACCCCCAATACCGGGAGAGACGAATCCCCGACGATCCGCTCACTGCCTCCATGTGGCTCGAGACTGTACCCAACTAAAACCTGTTTGCACGACTCCTTTGAGCCATGGTAGGGTAGTAATCAAAGCACAGTGGGAACTCACACGAGACAAATGACGATCTCAGGTCGACAGACTAACCTGTACACACCAGTATGTTCCCGGCGAGTCCTGTCCGGTTTACTCATAATCCAATGAGGACCTGTATACATCTTAGGTGAACCAACTGACACCAATGGCTTGTAAGACCGGCCACCGCCCCTCGTTGGGGTCTCGACTGTATACACTAGTCTACTCTGGAGTATCGATGCCCTGTCTCGAAACTCCCACGACTAGTGACACTTTAAGGATGTGCTTATAGACCCCAGCTCTCACGTATATGATCGCCATCATACTGCTGGCAGTCAAGCAAGAATCCTATGGGATCTACCAACATGTAATAGTGAACTAAAGCATGTATACGATGATAAAGACAAACCAGATAGCGTACTATCATCTCGAGCAAGACTGTCCTATCGGTATAGGTCCTCCCTCAATCATTGCAATCACGTACCTGTGATCCAATAATTGACTTTGAGGGCACTATATCCAACATGTCACCGGGTCCACCATATACCTGCAGACAGTGTATCTCCCTCCTCGAATCAGGTATATGATACAGCTCATGAACCGAGAAAACTCATGGTGGACGCCACACACATCATATCATGAGATAACCGCAAATTTCTATTTTTAAAATGATAATAGGTTTATAAAATTCTTGCGGTTTTCCCCAAAATCTAGAAATCTCATCGATACTGAAATCTCCATGAAGAATCATAATATATGAACATGTCGGTAATGATGGACGTCTATGATATCGATAATATGTGATGCGATGTATGACTAGAAAAACTATGAATGAATGATGATGCAATGAGGTATATATATGACTAGCAATTCTAAGTATCCATCCTGATGAAATAAATATACAACTACAAGTTACGTATCATATATAATGCAAATGCTCAGATACCGATTTAAGCAAGTTCTATAGTGTTCGTGACATAGCAATTACCAATGGCGTGTGTGTTCGCATAAATAGTGCACGTGCGGCATGAACTAATGGTAATGGTGCAAGTGTCCTAAGTAATAATATCATGTGTAAGAAGATGCAATGCTGTAACATTCTGAAAAATCGTTTAGGTGAAATTTCCGATAATCGGTAAAATAACTGGTGTTTTCCGTAAAAACCAAGATATAATTATTTTTCAACATAGACTTAAATACAGCTATCTTAGCTATGTAATGGCTAGTATTGATATTTAATTGGTTACTTATAAATTGTTAGTTTACTTAAATATTTTTCCCTAATTAATTATTGTTAATATTATTTTAAGCTTTCACTAATACATTTAATTAGTGATAATTACAAATTGGAATGGGTTAATTATACCTTAGTGAACCATGATACATTAAACCAAAATGTAACATGTTGTTTTTGAAATGAAATGGAATTGTCAAGAGGGTTCTAGAAATTTAAAGAAAGAGTTTAAATAGAAAATAAAATAAAAAAGAAAACATTAAACAAAGAAGTATGGTGTTAGATAATTGAGGTATGGGCTTTTTCTTGACTTCACAAACACACACACACACTCGCCTCTCTTTCCCCACCTTGGCCGAGCCTCTCACTACAGTTCGCCCCCATTTCCCCCATCTCATTTCCACATCTAAACTCTTCAAATTTCCTTCAAAAAATCAATACAAAACCTCACTAATTCTTCATTTAATCTCCACCCATTTTTCCATGGCCTAAACTAGCATGGATCTTGGAGCAAGAGAGCAATTTGGGAGGCCAAGTTGCATGTTAGATCTCAAAATTTGTGAGGTATAAATCCTAACCCTATGGTTTAATTGTTGATTAATTTCTTAAATCAAACTTAATTAGGTATTTTTATGGTTCTAATTGCAAACTTGAAATTTCAAGAAAAGGGTTTGAATTCAAGTTAGGGTTTTATCATCTAATTAAGGTGGCAATGTGATTGAAAGATTTTATTAGCTTATGCGCTTTTAAAAGATGAATCAAAGAATATTTAGTAACCGCAATCAAGAACGGCGTCGCTTGGTAGCTAGCCGGTGAGTACGGGTCGGTCCACAGGGATGTTGTGAATTTCCTAATCGCTCTTACGAGTTAATTCCGATGGGTGTCGGATTGATTATTTCTAAAACCTAAATTGATTTATACTAAGATTATCTAGATCTAAGTCTTTCTAGGGTTAGGTTTAGGGTAGGTTTGGAAATGTAAATAAATCTCACCGCTTTCTATACCCAAATTAAGATTTATGAGGTGTTATGGTAATTATTAATAAAGGGGATTAGAACCATTCGGGAAGGTGCTCCTTCCTCTAGGTTCTTGTCCTTCCTTTATCAATCCTTACCCTAACCTCCATGGAAAACACGCTCAACCGGGCCTTTATACTACGGTATCACCGCTATCTCGTGGGATAGGGTGCCGTAGGGAGCGGTGTGTGCATGTATGCATGGAGTCCTATTAAAAAAATGTGATGGGCAAGAAAAGGATGAGAGATCTCATCTCTCAAAAGCCTTCCCCAAAGCTAACCCTAACAAGCGAGGAGACTACTCGCTTATTAGGGAATTGAAGAACAGATCTAAACTATCTATCTAGGGCAAGGAATTAAAGATCTATACTAAGGCAATTAAATAAAACTACTTACTTGATGGCTCTCTCCAAACATTTACACAAGACTTGTCAGATCTGAATAGATGAAATGAAAAGAGGCATCGATGCTCTCCAAAAGAAATCTGAATTTTATTAATAAAAGGAGGCATACCTCAAAAGAGGCATGAGGGCTTCTATTTATAGATCAAACCCTAGGGTTACAATTGACTCATATCTGCAATTACAAGTATACCCCTAAGAAGACTAGTCAACGCGCCGCCATTCTGTTACATTTCCACCGACATGGGCAACGCACGGATTTTTGCACCGACAAGGGCTCATTATGGCCGCGGTTCCGCGACCAAAAGTAGGGTTTGGTCGCGATTCCGCGGCCATGTAAGAAGCTCAAAGTCTGTGTTTTTCTGGGGTTGTTTTGTTGTATGTTTGCTTCAATTTTCTTCAGTTTTTTTCTCAGATTGGCTTCTAGGTTTCTTCCAGATTTCCATAGTGAATAATTGTAGTGGACTTTTACCGTTGCTTCGTGACGAAGTCTTTAACCTTGCGCTGCCTTTGTTCTTTGTGAAATCGTCTTCGTTTAGGCTCGATCAAGATTCTTCCATTTGTTGGACGTAGTCTCACTTTAGTATCGTCTTTTATCTTTTTCACTATTTTTGTCCTGAGAATTTGTTACCTGCAACTATGTAGCAGACATGGATCAAAAGCACCTGTTTATTTTTAAAATAACTAGGACTGGGGAATGTAATAATGCAATATTATGGTATGAACAAATACCCCCAAACTTATCTTTTGCTCGTCCTCGAGCAAACCTAGTTTTTATTCTTGACAAAATCCTAACCTCACTTTCGCAGGGAAACGCGATTGCACTGAGCACGTGCAACAAGCCGTTAAACCTCTAGGTGTCCTTAGTAGGAGGAGTGTTGTCTCCTGAGGGTTTTCAGCGGATACTACCCACAAAATCCTATCAATTTGGCCCATTGACTTTTATTCTCCAACTAGGTTTTCTAACAAGGAATTCTATTATCGTCGACTCATAAATTATCCACCCATATTCTTCACACTTCCTTATCATTTAACTTAAGATTATATATGTTCTGTAGACTCACTTAGCTTTCGGTATCTTTTAAGTTTTCCTTCTAGGGATCCATCTCAACTTAGGAATTTTTATCATCTCTACTAAATATACAAGTCCTATTCTTCATTCCTATCTCTTATCTAAATCCCAATCACATACCCATACGTGTGTGTATATATCACCCCTACACTTGGAAATTCAAATCAAGCAATCATACTCTTGTCCGTTGTCCAAAGCACTTCTTAATAGGTGAATTTTTAGATGAATTTCGCTCATACATCCTTTATACGACTGTTAATACTTCTTGAGGTACCAACAACCGATTACAAGATGTGTTTGCACATTAAAGCGTAATTCCTAGTCTTGCAACACCTAAGGCTTTAGCAGTGACTCCCAAACCAGTTGGTCTAAGGCACTAGGTGATGAAGCACCCTTGCTAAATATTTTTCTATTTTTGCAGCCTTAAGTAATCACAAAAACCAGTGTTCATTTTTTTTATTATCTCTTTATTCACACTTGAATTTTTATTTTATTTTCTTCATACTAAGGACTTTAGACAAGAGCATTTCAAGGTCTCCTCTACTATTCCAAGTTTCAAGGTTCGTGTTTGTGCAAATTTGTAGGGTATATATTTTCAAAATTTAGACTTAAGCTAGGAATTATTTTTTAAACTTATACTCTAATAAAAATATCAATACTTTTCCTTTGTTTTAACTTAGCCCAAGAAGTGAACTCAAAATTTGCCTATTTCTAAATAAACTACAAAGACATATACTTTCTACCGTTAAACTTTAAGAAAGGTTATTTTTAGGGTTTTTAATTTACTAAGTCTAGATCTAGTTGTTCCTAACTAGTTAACCTTTTTTTCAAACTCAAGTCAATTATGGCCAAAATTGAATACATTAATTTTTATAATTTTTAAAATTTTCAATTTTTTATGAGTTTTAAGTATGCAAATGCAAAAATATACACATGAATGCGAAGGAAGAAGGCTTACCGAGTACACCCCCAAACTTAAACTTGACAGTGTCCTCACTGTCATGCCACACCAAGAGGGTCAAAATGTCGGCACTCCCTTGTTTATTTATTTACATTTTTTTTATTAAAAGAAAAACAAAAATATATATACATATTTACAACAAGGTCCTCCCCAAACTAAACAAGGCCTTACACAGACCAAACGTTAGCACCAACCATTCAAAAATTCTATCGTGATAATGGTGGGGTTGGTGAAAAAATGGAGTGTGAAGAAAAGAAATGAGACACACACGAGACCGTGTAGAGATAGAAACGGTATACGGTCTCGGTGGGGGAGAAGAATGGCGGAAGAGAGAAAGAAGTGTGGTACGATCTTGAGGGTGTAAATCGAGTGAATAAATTAGAGCAATTTGTGATGACCGTTGTGTTAAAAGCGATTGTGCTAATCTATCAATTCGTCGAGAAATGGGGTCAAATCCCTCAAGATTCGCAAGAAAACATGGGTACGTCGAACTTGGTAAACCCTTCATTGAAAATGGAAACGCGATGAATTCTTGCTCGGTTGAAATGATAGAAAGGACGAAAGGGAGTGATTTAGGGATAGTCTTAATCTCACCTAAGTAATCTGTCTCGAACTTGAAAGATTCCATCAATGGTTCGAAATGACTGTAAGCAACCGAGTCTGATGGTTCAACTAACTCATCTGAAAATGTAAAGGACTCAAACTCAGGAGGTGAGTTTTCAACATCGTCCGAAAAAGTGAAACACTCGTAATCATTATCGTCAGTGAGAACTGTGTCAGATTCAAAGAGAAATTTTTCAAGCTCACAGTCTTCAAGCGTGATCTTTTGCGTCGTCGGAACGATGGAAAGGAGGGGGTTTGATTTAGGAAGTATAACAGTTAAAGGTTCAGGAGGATGAATTGGAAAATCCGACACATCAAACAAAAATGGTTCAACGTCAATATTATCCTCAATACTATCCTTATAATTCTCCTCAAAATTTAGCTTATCCATGCCATTATCATCAAAATCAAGACGCATATGAGGTTCGGGAGAAACATTTAATGACTCAGGATGATGAATTGGAGATAAAATTTCAGTCAAATTTACAGGTTCATCATCCAAAATATTCCCGGCGTCTATATCCTCAATCAAGTGAACAATCAAGTGAAAATCAATTTTTTCGGAGACCTCATCAAAAGTATGGATATTTATCAATTCAGGTTCTAGATTGGAGGTGTAAAGATCGAAAAGATTAGGTGTGGTTTCACTCGAAAGAGACTCTTCACAATCTGGCAAATCAAGCACTACAAAGTTGCACAACTCATTAAATATTTTATTTTCAACTGATGAATCAGTTGGAACACTTGTTTGAAAACTGGAGTTGTGGAATTCAATTGGTAATGGATAGGTTTGATTTGAAAGGGTGTTTAACTCACTTTCTCCTCTCAAATTCTCACTCTGTCCAACCGCCTCCTCATACATTGGAAAATTTGAAGCTAGTTGGAAACTAGCTACCGGTTCACTAGGTTGTATAAGGGCGGTTATGGACGCATCCACATTCCTTAGCATTTGGTTAGTCGCTACCATATAAGCCTCCAACGACTGTTCCAAACTAGACATGGGTTGTGAAGAGGTTTCAGTAAAAGATTCAAAAATTTTTGGATACGTGAAACTCCTAAATGGCTGTGTAGAAACAGTGTCTAGTGAAGGTGGGAAAGTCGGGTAAGACTGGTAGGAATTGGATGGTTGGACAGGAGTAGGATCAACATTTGGATAAAAAGGTGAATGGACTTGTTGATCCCTATAGCTAGATGTGTGGAGAAGAGTGAAAGATCGGCTACGAGATTGTTCAATGTGTTCAGCAGTAGACATGGGTTTAGGAGTTACAACAGGACTCGAAAAAGTGGTATCAACGTACGAAGGTGGTGAAGGTTGACACGGTTGATACAAAGTGGATTACGAAGTCGAACTGTTTCTCCTAGATGCTGCTATTCGATCTTTCAAAGAAATTTTGGGCATGGAGGAGTCGTCCGTAAATCGACCAAAACAATTCGCGTAGCAGGAAAAGTTTGGTTCAGGGTACCAAAGTTCGGCAAGAGATTTATGAGGTGGGGTACCCATGATGTAAAAAGGAGAAGAGAAAGAAGGTGGGTGGTGCAAGGAGTTCTTAGCGACAAAATTTTGCAAGTTGTTATAAAAAATTTTCCTTTTTTTTTATTTGGAACTTTTTTTTTGCAAAAAAGATTTTCGATAAAAGGGTTATACACACTTTCAATCAACCACAAATGCATAATTAGGCCTAGATGTAGGGTCACCAAGGTCTACTAGACAGCTCCTAACTGTTCCAAAGGGCTAGAAATATGACCTCAAACCGCCTCTTCACCGCCAATTGGGGCCAGGTAAGTGCCAGGTGAGTGGGAGGCTCTCCACTACAAGTAGTGGCCCTAATTAAGTAACCACTCGCCTTAGACACACTTGTCTAGACACCGCAAAGTCAGGTTAGGATCAACGGCCGATGCCTACAACTAGTCCTCTATCCTATTGAGCGCGACATCCTTAGGCCTGAGTCTAATCTTTTTTAATTAATAATGGTCAATGCATATGCCTTATGTGATTTCTGGGGTCCTGGAAAAGGTGATGAAATCCCCACCCAATCTGCATTGGTCTCAAGCCCCTTAAAATCCGATTAAAAATATGCAAAGCAGTAACAACCACTTGCAATCAAAAAAAAAATTTATTTTTTAGCGCGGCGCAAAGAATCCTGCACAAGATCAATTACTGGAAGGGGAAAGATTTTTTAAGCGCAAAGAATCCTGCAGGAGATTTTTTAGAGGAGATATCAGAGATTTGCAGAGGAGGAGATCAGAAGATTTACAGAGAATTTTTTTTTACCGATCCGTCGCCTCCACCGCGGAACCGCCGCGAATTGCCACTTCCGACCGCTGATCCGCCGCGGGTTGGTCGCTTCGGCACTTTTTTTTTACGTCATCAGATCACCGCGGTTCCGCCGCCGAAACGCATCTTTGACCGCGGTACCGCAGTTGACTTGTTGACTCGGTCCTCCAAATTTCTTCTATTGTCTGTTGTGATATTCCTCTGTTTGTTCAAATTTGATATTTGCTGTTTTGATCTCTGGAGATTTCCAGATCCGAAATCGTATGTCGATCCTGCAAAATTCACACAAAAAATACCCTTCACAAAATAAAAGATGATAAATTTTTATTATTATTATTTTTTTTTGTTATTTTTCAGTTTTTATAATTTTTCAATTTTATATTATCCCGAAATTGCAAAAAGAAAATAACACGCCATCCCCGGCAACGGCGCCATTTGATTGAAAGATTTTATTTAGCTTATGCGCTTTTAAAAGATAAATCAAAGAATATTTAGTAACCGCAATCAAGAACGGCGTCGCTCGGTAGCTAGCCGGTGAGTACGGGTCGGTCTACAGGGATGTTGTGAATTTCCTAATCGCTCTTACGAGTTAATTCCGATGGGTGTCGGATTGATTATTTCTAAAACCTAAATTGATTTATGCTAAGATTATCTAGATCTAAGTCTTGCTAGGGTTAGGTTTAGGGTAGGTTTGGAAATGTAAATAAATCTCACCGCTTTCTATACCCAAATTAAGATCTATGAGGTGTTATGCTAATTATTAATAAAGGGGATTAGAACCATTCGGGAAGTTGTTCCTTCCTTTAGGTTCTTGTCCTTCCTTTATCAATCCTTACCCTAACCTCAATGGAAAACACGCTCAACCGAGCCTTTATACTACGGTATCACAGCTACCTCGTGAGATAGGGTGCCGTAGGGAGCGGTGTGTGCATGTATGCATGGAGTCCTATTAAAAAAGTGTGATGGGTAAGAAAGGGATGAGAGATCTCATCTCTCAAAAGCCTTCCCTAAAGCTAACCCTAACAAGCGAGGAGACTACTCGCTCATTAGGGAATTGAAGAATAGATCTAAACTATCCATCTAGGGCAAGGAATTAAAGATCTATACTAAGGCAATTAAATAAAACTACTTACTTGATGGCTCTCTCTAAACATTTACACAAGACTTGTCAGATCTGAATAAATGAAATGAAAAGAGGCATCGATGCTCACCAAAAGAAATCTGAATTTTATTAATAAAAGGAGGCATACCTCAAAACTGGCATGAGGGCTTATATTTATAGATCATAGAAACCCTAAGGTTACAATTGACTCATATCTGCAATTACAAGTATACCCCTAAGAAGACTAGTCAACGCGCCGCCATTCTGTTACATTTCCACCGACAAGGGCAACGCACGGATTTTTGCACTGACAAGGGCTCATTATGGCCGCGGTTCCGTGGCCAAGAGCAGGGTTTGGCCGCGGTTCCGCGGCTATATAGGAAGCTCGAAGTCTGTGTTTTTCTGGGGTTGTTATGTTGCATGTTTGCTTCAATTTTCTTCAGTTCTTTTCTCAGATTGGCTTCTAGGTTTCTTTCAGATTTCCACAGTGAATAATTGTAGTGGACTTTTATCGTTGCTTCGTGATGAAGTTTTTAACCTTGCGCTGGCTTTGTTCTTTATGAAATCGTCTTCGTTTAGGCTTGATCAAGATTCTTCCATTTGTTGGTCGTAGTCTCACTTTAGTATCGTCTTTTATCTTTTTCACTGTTTTTGTCCTGAGAATCTGTTACCTGCAACTATGTAGCAGACATGGGTCAAAAGCACCTGTTTATTTGTAAAATAACTAAGACTGGGGAATATAATAATGCAATATTATGGTATGAACACAATGTGAACTTAAACATGTTAAGACTTGCAAAACCTAATCTAGTTGCTAATTTGCTAATTGTTACGTTTAAATGGTATTAATTATATAATTTTGCAAACTAAGTTTATAATTAGTGTGTAATTAGATGAAATTAAAATTTAGTTAAGGTTTGTGTGGCTTAATTAGATTATTAAGTGATTATTGTGGCCACTAGTTTTGTTAAAACATCAAGATTTGAACTAAAATGGTAAATTGATGCTTACTAGATTTTTGGAATAAATCGATTTTAATTAAGTTTGAGGTTTTGATGATATACAATATATTTCATATAATATTTAGTGTGTTGTGAACGAGCAATTGGTGCGATTGGGTTTTTGGTTTGGTAGTTGCCACGTATAGCGACCCTAGTTGTGGTTTGTGGCGTTGTCGCGAGCGCGTTTTGTGCACCAAGTCCGTGCGCCTTTAGTTAGTGCGCGTGGTTGACTTGTATTGTTTGTGTTTATGACTATTTATATATTTATTCTCTTATTTTCTTGTGTACGTTTTTAGGATTGAGTGCAGAGGCGTCGAATATGGCGCGGAAATGGCAGAGCTGAAATCGGATCAGATTAGCCGAGGAGTCCCGGTGAGTAGATGTACACATCTACAGGGGAATCGTCTGGATGGCGCGAGGCGCCCGATAGTCAGGATTTCTAGTCGTGCTTGTATTTATATGCATAGTCTCCTAGCCATTCATCTTATTGTATTGCATCATCATAAATATATATGATATTATTTCATAGGACACTTGCACTATTACCATTGGTTCATGCCACGTGCACTATTCATTCGAACACATACACCTTTGGTAATTGCTATGTCACGAACACTATAGAACTTGCTTAGAATCGGTATCTGTGCATTGCATCATATATGATCTGTAAACCTTTATCTGTATAGTCATTTCATCAGGATGGATACGTAGGATTGTTAATCATATATACATACCTCATTGCATCATGATTCATGCATAGCTTCTGGCCGTACTTCGCATGGTATATACTATCGTATCATAGACATCCATCATCACCGACATGTTTACATATTGTGATTCTTCTTGAGGATTTCAATATTTATGAGATTTATGGATTTTGGAGAAACCGTAAGGATTTTAAGAACGTATTACCATTTTAAAAATGTAAGTTGTAGTTTTCTCGTGATATGATGTGTGTGGTGTCCACCATGGGTTTTCTCGGTTTTTGAGCGGTATCATACACCCGATTCGAGGAGGAGGAGGAACCGTCTGCGGGTGCATGGTGGACCCGGTACGGTATCCCGGGGCAAGAGGGTCGCAGATGATGGCGTTGAGCCCGGCAGGGGAACACTACCGACCGGTTATTTGTGACGCGACGGATATCCGGAGGATACCGGCGTAGTCGTGAGATTTGATGATATGGGCCGATCCGGACTGACGGAGCCCGAGATATTGAGACATTGAGATATTGGGATATTGGGATATATATTTTGTGTCGATGCTTGACACGGATTTTATGTTGATTTCATTGATGATACTTCAGTTTATTACACAGAGGTTTTTCTAAGATAAGAATAAAGATTTTCTCATACCAGACTTGTGCAGGTTTCGTGTTTAATTATGTATTCATATTGCATTCATACTAGTACATAGTATCATTTTGAGATACGTGGGTTGTGACGCATTGGCGTACATGCTTACGATAGCCTTATTAGATGTTACTTACTACTCACGAGTTGGCAACTCACCCCCGTTGTGCCACAGTATCTTGCAGGTTCGACCCGTCAGCACAGTAGCGGCGGGCACACTTCCTTATTCCGTTCTTTTGCTTGGACTTGCGGCATTGCTTGTAGGTAGGTTGCGAGGATATTTTATCCCATCATGTATATTATTTGTATCTAGTATACTCCATCTACCCTTTATATTGGACTAGACGGTGAGACTCGTGAGACTTGTATTTGTGGTGTTTGGTGCCGATGCTCACTTGAGCCGACATGGTATTTGCTTATTTCTTGCTTTCAGATGCTTATTGTGCACTTTTGATATACATATTGCATGTGGTTGTGATTTCTCCTTCAGCGAAGAGCTAGCTTCCGCTTGGGGATGCCTTATTCATTATTTATATGTATTTTCATGTGTTGTACCCATTTGGGGGCCAGTATTTACAAAGGAGACTCTGCCGAAATTTTTGGGAAAATATGATGTTTTAAAATTTTTAATGCCAATTATTTTTACTTAAAACCATTTTCTTTAAAACAAGTTTTCCTTCACTCTATTTGTTAAACTGTTTAGTTTTCTGGGATTTGGCTTACTTAGATTACGTTACGCCTTTAGACGTTTCGTAATTTAAGTGCCAGTCACGTTCCGTACCTTCGAGTCCTGACAAATGCCATGCTATGAATGCTTTGAGACTACGCATATAGATGCAAGAACTACTACAAATCCTAACTATCGGGCGTCTTGCGCCATCCAGACGATCCCCCCATAGATGTATACATCTATTACCGGGACGCCTCAGCCAGTCGAATTTGATCATTGCCTTGGCTTTCCTTGCTGCGTCCGACGTCTCCACAACCGATCCTACAATCGAAAAAATAGTATATATGAGGTTAAATATTTAAATAGACACGGACACACAATGATACAAGACAACCATCGCGCACTAGTAAGACGCGCGTGCACTAAGTGCACAAAACGCGCGCGACATCGCCTCAAACCACAACTAGGGGTTGCTATGTATAGCAAACACCACAACTAGAATTTAATCATACTAATCGCGCATTCACATCGCACTAGAATTTAGGAAAATAGATCGTAGATCATCACAACCTCAAATTTAATTAAAACATTTTCTTTATCAAAAACCTAGTCAGCGATATTAAGCTATTTAGTACAAAACTAGATGGATTAGCAAGTCTAGTAGCCAATAACCACACATGAATATTCTAATCAAGTCATGCAACACTTAATTAAATATAATCTCACTTAAACACACACTAACAATTAATTTAGTTGCATGAATTCCTAATTAAAATCCACTTTAGCAAAATAATCAACTAGATTAGATTTGTAAAGCCATTAGATAATAAACTACACTTAGCTAACTTAATTAACTGGTAAAACCTTAACTTTAACCCCAAACCCTTCTCTTTAAAATTAAATCTTGCAAATAAAACCATATTAACACCTAATTAAAATTAGATTAAAGAAATTAATTAACAAAGCAACTAGGATTTGGTTTTATACCTTAAGAATTTTGGAAGATCGAACTTGCTAAAATTGGCTACCCAAAATGCTAATTTGCTTCAGGATCCAAGCTTAGATTTGAACAAGGAATACTTGTGATAATTTTGATATGAATTAGAGTTAATTTTTTATGGATTTTTTAGTGAGTTTTGATGGGTTTTCAAGTGAAGAAGAAGAACAAAAAGGGGGAGGGCTGCTCTTGGCCGAGACCAAGGAGGGAGAGAATGAGGGGAAAAACAACAAAACAAGCACACCATACTTTATTTAATGCACCATGCTCAATTATTGCTTACTTGCTCTCATTTTCTTTCTAATTTTATTTTCTATTTAAGCTTTTTTTATGGAAATTTCAAGAACCATGGTCAAACATATATCTTATTAAAACATGTTACATTTGTGTTTAATAGTATCATGGTGCACAAATATGTATTAACACATATTAAATTGTAATTATAACAATTTTAGTGTGTAAGTGAAAGTCTAAAATAATATTTAAAAATAATTAATTAAGAAAAATATTAAGTAACTAGCAATTTAAATAAATAACTAGTAAAACACCCATACATAAGCCATTACATAATTAAAGTAGGTATAATTGTGTTTATATGGAAAAATAAATAATTTTAACTAGGTTTTATGGAAAACACGTTTTGTATTACTAATTATTATAAAATTAACCTAAACGAGTTTTAAAATGTTACAATCTTCCCCCCTTAAAGAAATTCGGTCCCCGAATTTAAAATCTAACTACGCGTACCTTCGAAGAGATGGGGATATTTATTTCTCATCTCGTTCTCGGCTTCCCACGTGACCTCTTCGCTGTTCGGGCCACGCCAAAGAACCTTTACGGACGGTAGAACCTTTGACCTCAGCTTCTTCACCTGCCGATCTAGAATGACTATCGGCTGCTCAGTGAAAGAAAGATCACGCTCCAGCTGGATCGTCTGATACTGAATCACGTATGAGTGGTCATGAAGATACTTGCGGAGTATCGATACGTGAAACACGGGGTGAACATCTGGGAGCTGGGTGGAAGAGCCAAACGATAAGCAACTATGCTGACACGCTCGAGAATCTCGAAGGGACCCACATATCTAGGATTAAGCTTCCTTTTCTTTCCGAATCTCATCATGCCCTTCATTGGAGAAACTCATAAGAAAACATGATCACCTACAGCAAATTCCAGCCTGCGACGACTTCTATCCGCATAAGATTTTTGCCTGCTCTGGGCCGCTCTCATCCTATCTCAAATCAACTGGATCTTCTTGTTAGATATATATGCCCTAGAGGCCTTCATTGTATAGGATGCTAGGGATATGTATGTACATGACAGTCTTGCTTGATATGATAGTACGCTATTTGGTTTGTCTTTATCTTAACGTATGATATATTTTACTTGGTATTTATATATACATGTTGATAAAGCCCATAGGGTGTTTACCTGACTACCAGCGTTGTGATGGCAGTCATACTTGTGGGAGCTGGATAGTCAATAGGCACATCCTTAGATGTCCCTGGTCGTAGGAGTATCGAGACTGGGCATCGATACTCCGGAGTAGACTAGTGTATACATATCTAGACCCTGAGGAGGGGCGATGGACTGGTCCCGCAGCCATTGGTGGAGTGCACCTAAGATTGTATACAGATGCTCATTAGGTGTGAGTGCACCTAAGATTGTATACAGATGCTCACTAGGTGTGAGTACACCGGACAGGACTCGCCGAGAACTGACTGGATGGTATTATACCTAACGTCAGTAGCAGTTCTCAAGTGACATGTGTGCAGATAGTCCGTTGAGTTAAGGTCGTCATTTGTCTCGTGTGAGTTCCCACTGTGCTTTGATTACTACCCTACTACGATTCAAAGGAGTCGTGTAAACAGGTTTTAGTTGGGCACAGTCCCGAGCCACATGGAGGCAGTGAGCGACTGTTAGGGATTCGTCTCTCCCGGTATAGGGAGTTGATATCACACGGTGATCGGTTGGTCATTACCATAAGTCCCTGACCAGGGCTGATTGAGAATTGCTGATGGAGTGATCAGTAGATTCTCGGATGGTCTTGAGCCATGCCGACACGACTTGTACGGTTATTAGGGGTCTGACGTCCACCACCTCCCTAGACCATACATGCGATACTCTTAGACGAACAGACCGGACTGCACGGATATTGTCACGGACAGGCTCAGTAGGATTTCGGATGGGTTTCCTCATCGGCTTTCTTATCGACAACTACCTGGGGACCGTTACGTACGGCTAGTGCCGCTTGCGGTCTGTGGTTAAACCCACTGCCAGCGTAATAGTCGAGTCATTAGAGTCCCACACAGAGATTTCCCAACTCCAGGCGAAATGATATAGAGGTCGTACGGTTTTACGACAAAGGGTTCGGACGCATACGTGTTTAAACGCACGTACGACATTCGGACAGTTTTTACTAGCCGGCTTTGGTTTAAGCCAGATTCTAGTATCGGGTTATTGGATTTATACAGTCAAAAGTTTTTCCATGTTTTCACGGATGCGAGGGGCGTTCTCGTAATTTTTCGGGAAGCTTCTAGAAGGATGGTGACTAAGGGGGTTAAGGTGGCATTTTCATTAAATGCAAATTGTGACTCATTTGTGTGATTCACCATGTCATTAATGCATCATTTATTTGCTTAATGACTCACATAGTGAATCACTCATATTGAATTAATGAAGCATGGTGAATAATCATTTATATTCATTTATTTGATAATTCATTATGTTTCATATATTCAAGTGAGAAGCTTTTCATTCTCATTATCTGTAGGGTTCCTAGGCACCCTAATGAGGTCTCACAAGGCATCGATCATGCCAATTTCAAAAATTTACGGTGCCGAGAAACCCTAATACGGATCGTTGGCTAGATTTCTAGGCGAAACAATAAACTAGTTAACACTTAACTACAAGTAAACGGAAATACAACCTTTGTAGATCCGGTCCTCCACCTCCACGGCTCCGTGATGAAGTCATCTCCGCTGTCCAAATCAAAATCCGGGCTCTAGCGTCGGCTTCATCGGAGAAAAGGCGGGCTAGGTCGTCGATGTCCATGCCGAAGATGATCTACGTCGAGGCATCGCTAGATCAAGCTCCACCTTCACCAAGCCATGAAAACTTGTGAAGGAAACACCCTATACTACTTGGCAAGAGGTAGAGGATGAAGAAATAGGAAGTGGGTAGACTTTAGATTTGGATTTCTCACTCTTTTTCATCACTTGCCATTGATAGAGGCAAGCTTTCTTCACTTGAAGAAAATGAAGAAGAAGAAGGTAAATGTTATGATAAGTTAAAAGAAAATAATACTTATCATATCACAAACCATGGTCAAGTGTAGAGAACTAACTAAGGTTATAAGAATGGTTAGGGTTAAAAGAACAAGACAAAATGGTCACTTGGTCAAAGCTTCATGAAGCTTCAAAAAGCTTCATGAAAGTAATTAAAATAAAGAAACCATTTTCCTTTTCTTTTTATGCTTTTATTAATATCCAAAAGGAATAAACAAATAATTAAATGAAAAAGAAAAACCCTAATCATTAAGTTAACCATGGTTTAATTCTATACACTTAACCAAATAAGCATGTATCATCAAACATGATACAAACATTTGTACAAAAAGTATATCACATATACAACTTGTACAACGAAGTGAGAAAATCCATTTAAAGTGAACCAATGCTAGTTAATGCAAAGTAATATATCAAATATATATAATTATACAATAAATCATTAAATCAACACTTGATTTAACGATCCGGTCATATCGCATATAACCGACTAGTATTCAATGTATCGGCTTATCGAATCAACCATCGATTCGATAACTAGGTTATATCGCATATAACCATTCGATACATTCATCGCGAGAATGGAATACGGTATGACATACACGCATTATTCTCGGTCCCGCACATATCTCATATGCGCTCCTATTTCGTTTCGCTTGAGCCAGGAAAGCTCTGTGTAGGACTCTAAAGACTCGTCAATACGCCGGCAGCAGGTGATGATCAAATCAAGCACCCACAAGCCGCAAGCGGTCTGCTAAACGTAACGGCCACCCGGGTATTGAGCGATCAGAAGATCGACGAGCAAGCCCGCTCATACTCCTGTGAATCCAACCAGTAACACTACCGTACAGTCCGGTCTGATCGTCTGATATGTCGCATATCTCGCCTAGGGGTGGTAAACGTCAGACCCCAATAGCTCGATAAGTCGTGTCGATATGAGGTCTATAACTATTCGAGAAACTACTGGTAACACTTACCAGTAAATCTCAGCAACCCTGGCCAGGGATTTCCTGTTATAGCCAATCGAACACAGTGCAACATCAACTCCCTATACCGGGAGAGACGAATCCCCTCCTATCGCTCATTGCCTCCATGTGACTCGGGACTGTACCCAAAAACCACCGTTTTGCACGCCCACTTGGACGTGGTAAGATGGAAATCAAAGCACAGTGGGAACCACACAAGACTCTATGACGATCTCGGGTCAACAGACTACTCTGTACCAGTGTCACCAGAGAACTGCCATCTGACGTATGGTATAATACCATCTGGGAGTTCTCGGCGAGTCCGTCCAGTGTACCCAGTCTCTACTGAGCACCCGTATACCATCTCTGATGTCAAACACCAATGTATATGGGATCATCCTGTTAGTGTATATGCCCTAGAGGCCATTACTGTATCATACTAGTTTGTATATTACTTAATGGAAGCTTGGGATATTCACCTTGTATAAACAATCTTGCTCAATATAGTAGTATGCTACTTGGTTTGTTTCTACTTCAATGTGTACATGTGTTTATTTTGCGATATCACCTATACGCATTAGTGGAGCCTTTAGGATCTTTGCTTGATTACCAGCGTTGTGATGGCAGTCACACTAGTGGGGGCTGGGTAATCTGTAAGCACATCCTTATACAGGTCCCTAGTCGCAGGACTATCGAGACAGGGCATCGATACTCCAGAGTAGACTAGCGTATGCGCTTCTCATCCTAGTGTGGGAGATGGTCTGTCCCACAGCCATCAGTACGTCGTACTGGAGATAGTATACGGGTGCTCGTTGGGTTACGAGTACACTGGACAGGACTCGTCTTGAACTGACAGGTTGGTATTATACCTATCGTCAGTTATCAGTTCCCAGGTGACATGAGTACAGCTTAGTCCGCTGACTTGACACTGGCACTTCGCCTCGAGTGTGTTCCCACTGTACTTTGACTACTACCCTACCACGGCTCAAAGGAGTCGTGCAAACAGGTGGTAGTTGGGTGCAGTCCCGAAGCACTTGGAGGCAGTGCCGGTTAGACAGGATTCGTCTCTCCCGGTATTGGGGGTTGACATCGCGCTGTGTCTAGGAGAGCCATTACACGAGTAGTCCCTGGCCAGGGCAAGCGAGATATACTGGTAGGCTTCCAGTGTTATCTCAGGGTGTTTTGGGCTTCACTCCGACACGACTTGTACCGCTATTGGGGGACTGACGTTTTACCGCCCCCTAGGCCCGACATGCGATGTATCAGACGAACAGACCGGACTGTATGGAGAATGTCACATTCAGACTCAGTAGGAGTTCAGATGGGGTTCACCTCGTCAGCCTTCTTGTCGGCATCTACCTGGGGACCGTTATGCACAGCTAGTGCCGCTTGCGGTCTGTGGTTAAACCCACTTCCAGCGTAGTGTCGAGTCTTTAGAGTCCCACACAGAGGGTGTTCGCCTCTGGCCAAAACAGAGTAGAGGTCGCATGGTTTTGCGACAGGGTTCGTTCTCATCCGCGCACTTGTGCACGTTTGGAGTCCGGACGGATATTACTGGCTGGCTCTGGTTTGAGTCAGATACCGGTATATGTTTTGGGGTTGCTTTTATCTCTTGGTATTCATGTTCCTCGGAACAAGAATGCGGGTGTGTATGCACAGTTGATTGAGGCGGAGGAAGAGGTTTTTCATTAGGGTTTCGGAACGGGTGCGTATGCAGAATTGACAGTCGTCTTTTTCCAAACCCTAATGGAATTATGATATATCAATTAATAATATTAATAAAATGAAATTGTGTCATGGTTGGTTTTTTGTTGACTAGTTGACCATGGTTGACTTGTTGACCATGGTTGAAGTTTTGACCATCATCATTACAAAAGAAAGATGCTTTTTGATTCTAGCAAATTCATTTAATGTTTGAAATGATAATGGTCATTCCTAAACCTTCCATCAACTATTCCATTTTCATTATTATTATTAATTTGATAATTCTTTTTGCTTTATGTTATGGTTGCAAAAGAAAAGAGCTCATTCTATCATTTAGCTTCTCTCTCCTCATTTCATCTTCTTCTTCCTCTAGCTCAAGGAGAACCCTTCTCATGAGTTGAGAATCTCTCTCCTTGAAAAGATAAAACCCCAAAAGACACTCTCTACTCACTCTAGGATCAAGGTTTAGCAAGCCGGAGATTCTAGTTCTCTCAAAGTTCGAGAAAGAGCCCGAAGGTTGAACCCTCAGGTGGATCCATCTTCGACGGAAGAAGGCAACGAGGAAAGAACCATCAACCTCTACAAAAGTTTGAAGAAGGAGTTCAAGTTAGGTATAACCATCTATCCTAACTCTCTTTAGCATGTTAGCTAGTTTAGTTTAGAAAAGATCCCGACTTTGTTAGTCCATGTTGCCCCATGCGCTAAAAATTTGATTTTTATACCGTTTCCGCCTCCCCGTAAGAACCGGGGGTCGCAACGTGGACTTACAGTGGTATCAGAGCCTAACTAAACTTAAACTAGCTTGGTAGCGAAGTGTATGGAAGTTCGAAACCGAAAAATCGCAAAACCGGAAAAACAAAAACCCTAAGTTTCTGTTGAAATTTTTTGTGCTCTAAAAGTAAAACTTTGTACTCCTAAAATCGGCTCAGGGTTTTGTGAGAACACCCACGAAAAACGATCCCATGAATCGTTCAAACCGCCGCGGATCCACGGCCTCAGCTATTCTCGTCGCCGCGGATCCGCCGCCGTTTAGCCTCTTCATGTGATCGTGTTTTGTGCAGTGTTCATCTGGTAGGGTTTTGGGATTTTTCAAATATGTTATATGTGCCCAGATTTTCCAGAAAAGAAATTTACTTTTGGGGTCCTATAAATCCGTATTTTTTTTCGAACTTCGCTACACTTTGGCTATGTTGGTTATATCTGTGATGTTTGCATGTATTGAACGTCGGCTAATCGCTATAAGTCGATTAGTCGGGGTTATACATCTCTGTGATCTGTGTTTTGGAATGTGTATATGAATGTGTTGGACTGTCGCGGGTGAATAGCCGGGGTGGATGTGAGATGAGCTTTTGTTTTTCTTTCATTCATTGTAAATGTAAATTGATGTAATAATATTATTTGTATGGCCGCACAACCGGGTCGGGGTTGTAGCCGTCATTGTATAATTCTTTTTACTGTTTTTTCTCCTAGGATAGACCCATGGAGGGGTGCACAAACTAACGGGTACTTGGCGGGTAGTTTGCCGCACCCGTAGGGGTCTTGGGTGGGGTTTTGGCTATTCATCGCGACCGTGTAATCCGCTTTTCGTTGCAGGCTCGAACGGATTGCGGATTCCTAGTATATCCAATGTATTCATCTGTGATCTGTAATGTCTATCATTGCTTTATATTTAGGCGTTGCTTATGTTTTACAGCCGCGCTAGCCCAGCCCCCGCTCTGTCGTTAGTTAAGTAACCTAACGAGTGATGACGGGATCCCGTGGCGAATGCGAATGGCATAAGCGTACGTCATATTTTGGTTGTTTTCTGCAATGGTAGGATTAAATGATGGGACGCATTAAAAGAACTAATGCAAGAATATCACGCATTAAAAGAACTAATGCAAGATAATAAACCAAGCTAAAGTCGTTGGAACACTTTCGAAAAACCTCTCGGTTCTTTTCAAAACTAACTTTTAAATGCGGAGCTTGAGCCACTCCTTCTAAAAGCTATCTCGTTCCATCGATTATATCAAGTTCACTACGTTCACGGTTTTACCAAAACCATTCGTAGCCCTCCATCATTTCAGTTAAATATACGGTAGTATTCAAGCTATGTATTTTGACCTCACGCCAAGGCATAGTGATTGGTAGCTGCCGGATATTTATCTGTTGCATAGATAGAATGCGTTGGTTTGAGACAGTCGTACTACCATTTTGGCCTACGTCAAGGGTAGGTACGGGTGGGTTCAAATTAACCAGGATAATGATGGGAAGAACTTGACATGTGACTTATGACATTTTGACCTCACGCCAAGGTCATAAGAGCATGGGGCAAAAATCCACATCGGGAGTTTCATAAGTACTGAAACTTGCTAGATTTGCATACTATTTGGAGTGTGATGATTCTGGTAGGATTCCTTCAGTTTCGTCACGCGATGATATTTGGATCCCGATCCTACTGTGAGTATATGCTACTCCTCGGGAAAATTCTCACTAAACGATCAATGCTATAAACCTAGTAGGTGCCTAGAAAGGTGTTAGCGGGGCTACGCCCCCAGGGAAAAGAGGTTCTTAAATTAAGGAACTTCGCGAAAGCGTTGGAAAACCTCCCTCGAAGTACCGACACTGGCCTGGCTGAACGGTTAAGCAAGTATTGTGCGGTGGGATTGATCCCGACTAATTCTTCCTTTGTGGTTTGAGGAGGGATTCGAGAGACAGTGGGAGCCATCCTGTTTAGACAAATTAAAAACCATTCTAAACTTGCAAGAGCATCGTGCTAAAGTGTTTCTTCTCTCCCCCCTGCAGCGACCAAATTCGAAATGACTGTACTTAAGTTACTTCTAGATAAAAACATACTGACAGGGCCAAACTACAAAGATTGGCTCAGGAATGTCAAAATGGCAATCACTTACGACAAGCTGGGGTATCTTATTACCACCAAAGCTCCCCCCGTCCCAGGTCCCACCTCCAGCGTCGCGGATAAGGAAATCCGTAAGACTTGGGAGATTGATTGCGCGAAGGCCAGGTGCCTCGTGCTTTCCTCTATGGACAACGAACATCAGAGGAGGCATGAGAATATGGACCTTGAGTCCATATTTCTCCATACAAAAGAACTGTATGGAGAGCAGTCTCGTATCGCAAGATACGAAGTGTCGAAGAAGTTATTTTCGGCAAAGTTGGCCGTTGGATCATCGGTAGCGGACCACGTGCTTAAGATGATTGGCTACATTGAGGAGCTCACGGAACTTGGGACCACGTTGGAAAGTGAACTCTATACGGATTTAATTCTCCAGTCCCTTCCATCCACTTACGCCCAGTTCATACTGAATTTCAACTTGCAAGAAAAGGAAGTTGAACTTTCAGAGCTCCTCAACATGCTGAGGAGCGCAGAGGGCACCCTACAGAAAGGTAGGGAAACACCCGCTTTGTTTGTAGGAGGATCTTCTTCCTCTAGGTCTAACGGGAAAGCCAAGGGAAAGAGGAAGAAAGCCCTCGTCAAACCAAGAGGCGGTGTTAGTAAAGTGGGTACGAAGGGAAAGGAAAAGGCAACAAAGATTGCGGGGAAGCTTGTTGGAAAGGAAGAATGCTTCTATTGTCATAAGAGTGGACACTGGAAGAAAGATTGCAGGGCTTGGAAAGCCAGGACACAGGAACTGAAGCAGGTTGCGGCTTCAGCTTCAGGTGTGTATGTTATTGAAAACTGTCTTTCTATAAACTCTACTTCCTGGGTATTGGATACCGGATCAGGATCTCATATCTGTAATTCTTTGCAGGCGTTGAGAAACCGTAGGGTTTTGAAGGCAGGTGACATGACCCTCAGAGTTGTGAACGGAGCTAGCATGGATGCTAAAGCCGTGGGGGACTATCACCTGGGAATGTCAGATGGACATGTTTTGGTTTTGCGTAATTGCTTTTTTGTACCCAACGCAACTTGTAATATCATTTCTGTATCTTTGGTTTCTAAAGAAGGTTATGAATTTACGTTTGTAAGTAATGTTGTAAACATTCACCTTAATCAAGTTCTGATTGGGTCAGGTACACTGAGCAATGGTATATACGTATTAAACCAACCACAGATTTTCAATGTCCAGAATACACACAAAAGAAAGTCTCCAGATATCAATCAGACTTTCTTATGGCATTGTAGACTGGGTCACATCAATGAGAGAAGGTTGACTAAGTTACATACAGAAGGATATTTGGATCCGTTCGAATATCAATCGTATGCCACTTGTCAATCCTGTCTCAAAGGAAAGATGACAAAGACTCCGTTCACTGGACACGGAGTAAGAGCGAGCGAGCTCTTGGGACTCGTACACAGCGACGTGTGCGGTCCAATGTCTACACATGCGCGAAGCGGTTATTCTTACTTCATTACTTTTACGGATGACTTTTCAAGGTACGGTTATGTCTTCTTAATGAAACATAAGTCCGAAGCTTTTGAAAAGTTCCAGGAATATAAGAATGAAGTTGAAAAACAAACCGGCAAAAGTATCAAGATTCTAAGATCGGATCGAGGTGGAGAATACTTAAGTGCCGAGTTCCTGAATTACTTAAAAGAGAATGGGATTCTCTCTCAGCTTACTCCTCCATACACTCCGCAACATAACGGTGTATCGGAGAGACGGAACCGGACCCTATTGGATATGGTACGGTCCATGATGAGTAACGCTGAGTTACCGCGATCATTCTGGGGGTATGCGCTAGAAACAGCTGCATACCTTTTGAACCGAGTTCCTACTAAGACTGTGCCTACCACACCATATGAGTTATGGAGTGGGAAGAAACCCTATCTTCAGTACCTGAAGATTTGGGGATGTCCAGCTTATGTCAAAAAGCAGCATACGGACAAGCTCGAGGCACGCTCAGTACTGTGCAAGTTTGTGGGATACCCAAAGAACTCCAGGGGGTATCTTTTCTATTACGCAGAGGAACAAAAAGTCCTTGTTTCTCGTAATGCCCATTTTCTGGAACATCAGTTCTTAGAAAAAGAAGTAAGTGGGAGCGCAATAGAACTGGAAGAAATTCCAGAACCTCAGACTATTACTGAAAGCTTAGTGGAACCAGAAGGTTCGAAAGAACAAGTCATTCCTACGCCGCTCCGCAGGAGTAGTAGGCAGTCTCATCCTCCCGAGAGATACTACGGTTTTCTCATAGACGAGGATAGAGAGGATTGCATCATAGATTATGATGAGCCTACTAGCTTCCAGCAGGCCGTTCAGAGCATTGACTCAGTAAAATGGCTGGATGCAATGCGGACCGAAATGGAGTCCATGTACACCAACAAAGTATGGACGTTGGACATTGCTCCAGACGGGGTAAAACCCGTAGGATGCAAGTGGATCTTCAAAAGGAAGATTGGTGTAGATGGACAGGTTGAGACCTATAAAGCTAGACTTGTAGCAAAGGGTTTCCGTCAAAGACCTGGCTTGGACTATGACGAAACCTTTTCTCCAGTGGCTATGCTGAAATCCATTCGGATCCTTCTTGCCATTGCTGCCTTCCACGATTATGAGATTTGGCAGATGGATGTAAAAACCGCTTTTCTAAATGGAAATTTAGAAGAGTGTGTCTATATGGATCAGCCAGAGGGTTTCATTCAGAGTGGGAGCAGCGGAAAGGTGTGCAAGTTGCTTAAGTCTATCTATGGACTAAAGCAGGCATCGCGGAGTTGGAACATCTGTTTTGATGAGACGGTCAAGGAATTTGGCTTTATCAAAAATCCAGATGAACCATGCATCTATAGTAGATTTGTAGCGAGAACTGTAGTATTCCTCGTTTTATACGTGGATGACATTCTCTTAATAGGAAATGACATTCCTATGCTACAATCTGTCAAGGGGTTCTTGTCACAAAGGTTCTCCATGAAAGACCTGGGTGATGCCTCATACATCCTGGGGATCCGGATCCATCGTGATAGATCCAAGAGGATATTAGGACTTTCACAGTCCAGGTACATCGACACCGTACTTAAAAGATTCAGTATGGAAGATTCCAAGCGCGGTAACCTACCGGCTTGTCACGGGATCACCCTCTCTAAAGAGATGTCTTCTAAGACTGATTTGGAGAGGGATCGCATGTCTATTATACCCTACGCTTCTGCGGTAGGCTCTATAATGTATGCGATGTTGTGTACCAGACCGGATGTAGTTTATGCACTGAGTGTAGTAAGCCGGTATCAGTCAAACCCTGGGGAGAAACACTGGATAGCAGTAAAGAACATTCTCAAGTACCTGAGGAGGACTAAGGAGATGTTCTTGGTGTATGGCGGAAAAGACCTCCAGATCGAGGCCTTTGCTGACTCCAGCTTCCAGAGTGACAAGGATGATTCCAAGTCCATGTCGGGTTTTGTCTTTACCCTCAATGGAGGGGCGGTGTGTTGGAAGAGTTCCAAACAGGAAACCGTTGCAGACTCGACTATGGAAGCGGAATACATCGCTGCATCTGATGCCGCAAAAGAAGCTGTCTGGATGAGGAAGTTCTTGAAAGAACTTCAGGTGGTTCCGTCCATTGTTGACCCAATACCTCTGTATTGCGACAACAACGGGGCTATAGCTTTAGCGAAGGAACCCAGGTCCCATCAGAGATCCAGGCACATCTTGAGGCGGTATCACCTGATCAGGGAGATCGTAGATCGCAAGGAGATCGAGGTTCGGAGGGTTGCTTCAGAAGAAAACACTGCAGATCCATTCACCAAGGCCCTACCCCAGACTCAGTTCGAGCAGCTGATCGAGATGATAGGTCTTCAATACGCCAGTACATGGCCTTAGTGCAAGTGGGAGATTGTTAGTGTATATGCCCTAGAGGCCATTACTGTATCATACTAGTTTGTATATTACTTAATGGAAGCTTGGGATATTCACCTTGTATAAACAATCTTGCTCAATATAGTAGTATGCTACTTGGTTTGTTTCTAATTCAATGTGTACATGTGTTTATTTTGCGATATCACCTATACGCATTAGTGGAGCCCTTAGGATCTTTGCTTGATTACCAGCGTTGTGATGGTAGTCACACTAGTGGGGGCTGGGTAATCTGTAAGCACATCCTTATACAGGTCCCTAGTCGCAGGACTATCGAGACAGGGCATCGATACTCCGGAGTAGACTAGCGTATGCGCTTCTCATCCCAGTGTGGGAGATGGTCTGTCCCACAGCCATCAGTACGTCGTACTGGAGATAGTATACGGGTGCTCGTTGGGTTACGAGTACACTGGACAGGACTCGTCGGGAACTGACAGGTTGGTATTATACCTATCGTCAGTTATCAGTTCCCAGGTGACATGAGTACAGCTTAGTCCGCTGACTTGACACTGGCACTTCGCCTCGAGTGTGTTCCCACTGTACTTTGACTACTACCCTACCACGGCTCAAAGGAGTCGTGCAAACAGGTGGTAGTTGGGTGCAGTCCCGAAGCACTTGGAGGCAGTGCCGGTTAGACAGGATTCGTCTCTCCCGGTATTGGGGGTTGACATCGCGCTGTGTCTAGGAGAGCCATTACACGAGTAGTCCCTGGCCAGGGCAAGCGAGATATACTGGTAGGCTTCCAGTGTTATCTCAGGGTGTTTTGGGCTTCACTCCGACACGACTTGTACCGCTATTGGGGGACTGACGTTTTACCGCCCCCTAGGCCCGACATGCGATGTATCAGACGAACAGACCGGACTGTACGGAGAATGTCACATTCAGACTCAGTAGGAGTTCAGATGGGGTTCACCTCGTCAGCCTTCTTGTCGGCATCTACCTGGGGACCGTTACGCACAGCTAGTGCCGCTTGCGGTCTGTGGTTAAACCCACTGCCAGCGTAGTGTCGAGTCTTTAGAGTCCCACACAGAGGGTATTCGCCTCTGGGCAAAACAGAGTAGAGGTCGCATGGTTTTGCGACAGGGTTCGTTCTCATCCGCGCACTTGTGCACGTTTGGAGTCCGGACGGATATTACTGGCTGGCTCTGGTTTGAGTCAGATACCGGTATATGTTTTGGGGTTGCTTTTATCTCTTGGTATTCATGTTCCTCGGAACAAGAATGCGGGTGTGTATGCACAGTTGATTGAGGCGGAGGAAGAGGTTTTTCATTAGGGTTTCGGAACGGGTGCGTATGCACAATTGACAGTCGTCTTTTTCCAAACCCCAATGGAATTATGATATATCAATTAATAATATTAATAAAATGAAATTGTGTCATGGTTGGTTTTTTGTTGACTAGTTGACCATGGTTGACTTGTTGACCATGGTTGAAGTTTTGACCATCATCATTACAAAAGAAAGATGCTCTTTGATTTTAGCAAATTCATTTAATGTTTGAAATGATAATGGTCATTCCTAAACCTTCCATCAACTATTCCATTTTCATTATTATTATTAATTTGATAATTCTTTTTGCTTTATGTTATGGTTGCAAAAGAAAAGAGCTCATTCTATCATTTAGCTTCTCTCTCCTCATTTCATCTTCTTCTTCCTCTAGCTCAAGGAGAACCCTTCTCATGAGTTGAGAATCTCTCTCCTTGAAAAGATAAAACCCCAAAAGACACTCTCTACTCACTCTAGGATCAAGGTTTAGCAAGCCGGAGATTCTAGTTCTCTCAAAGTTCGAGAAAGAGCCCGAAGGTTGAACCCTCAGGTGGATCCATCTTCGACGGAAGAAGGCAATGAGGAAAGAACCATCAACCTCTATAAAAGTTTGAAGAAGAAGGAGTTCAAGTTAGGTATAACCATCTATCCTAACTCTCTTTAGCATGTTAGCTAGTTTAGTTTAGAAAAGATCCCGACTTTGTTAGTCCATGTTGCCCCATGCGCTAAAAATTTGATTTTTATACCGTTTCCGCCTCCCCGTAAGAACCGGGGGTCGCAACGTGGACTTACACATCCATCGCCCATCTGTATGGGTCGAGAAGGTACACGCTAGTCTACTCTGGTATATCGATGCCCCGTGTCGATACACCCACGACTAGGGACTTTGAAGGATGTACTTGTGGACTACCATGTCCCCACTAGTATGATCCGCATCATAGTCCAGGTAGTCAAGTACACATCCTAAGGGCTTTACCAACATGTAACAGAGAGACAATCAGTGTACACGTTAAGGTAAAGGTCAACCAGATAGCATACTATCATGTCGAGCAAGAAAGTCTTCCCTATATATGTCCCAGCATCCACTACAATATACATCCAATGTACAGTAATGGCCTCTAGGGCATACATATAACTAACATTATCATCTCCACCTTCTCTCTCCTCAAGTTCACTCCTTCTTCAAACCCTAAT
The DNA here is from genome assembly GCA_030015575.1 of Agapanthus africanus. Lineage (NCBI taxonomy): Eukaryota > Viridiplantae > Streptophyta > Magnoliopsida > Asparagales > Amaryllidaceae > Agapanthus > Agapanthus africanus. Next base: position 563,603,423 of record CM057337.1, on the reverse strand, counting down.
CCTACCACTCATGAGTTGAGACCAAGGATTAGGATAGACTAAACACTCAATAACCTAACTCTACATCATCTTAGTTACTTTGATTAGAAACTAGAGAAACTAAGTAACCTCAAGTTTAGAGGTAATAGCTTGGATTAGGGTTCTCGGGTGGATCATCTATCACCGAATGGAGGCCGAGGAGGACGTAAAGATCACAAAGACGAAGGACTAGAATCATTAGGTATAATCTCTTTACATAGTAGCTAAGAACTCTATTGTTGTTGTTAATTATCGTTTAGTAAAGATCTTCGGTTAGTCGATGTTTACATACAAAATAAGATCGTTTTTCATATTTCCGTCTCCCCGCAACTTGTGGGGTGTTGTACATCGACTTACAGTGGTATTAGAGCCCCACTAAACAATAATTAACTCACTTGCAAAGTCGTATGAATTTCGAACGCAAAACGAACCGGAAAAGATATCGTATTCACATAGTTTCTGTCGATTTTAAATTGAGGTCTAAAAATTTTTCAGGTGACTGCAGACTAACCTACATGAAACTATAAGAATACTGCAGAAATTTGGGTGCATGAATCGGCCAACTCACCGCGGAACCGCGGCCGATCCCACCGATCCGCCGCGGATCCGTGGCCGAGTTGAGGCCGATTCACCCCAAATTTCCACAGTTATTCTTCTGTGAATATTTTATCTTTTCTGGAATATTTATTTTTTACTCAAATCTCAGGTTTATAGAGAAACTTTGGAGTAGAATTTAATGTGTTTAATCGATCGAAATTATACGATATTTGCTTGTTTTATTATATCTGTGAACTGTATTATGTGTTCGTAAACCTCCCCTAACTGCTAGTATGTCGGTTGGCAGGGGGTTGCACATATCTGTAATGTTTTTAACTGTTTGTGGATATGAACTGTATTGGACTGTTGTGATGATTATCCGGGTTATGTGATGGGTTATTGTATTAATTCATTCAATGTAATTGTAATAAGCTGTAATATTATTTTGCGGTGCACATCCAGGTTGCGGTTGTAACCACCGTTGTATTATTTCTTTTTACTGTTTTTGCTCCTAGTATATACCCAAGGTGGGGTACACAAACTACCGGGTATTTCAAAGTGTTTAGTGGCCTACTCACGTTGTTGAGGGAGACCGCTTCACTTCGGGTACTTGGCGGGTAGTTTGCTGTACCCGCAGGGGTCTGGGATGGGGTAATGGCTATTCATCACAACTGTGTAATCCGTCTTTCATTGCAGACTCAAAAGAAACGCGGATTGCTTGCAAATCCAATATTGTTTATCTATGATCTGGAATGCCTATTATTGCGTCTGACGAATGTACAATATCTATATATGATAGCTATTTAGACGTCACTTATGTTTTACACCCGCGCTAGCCCAGCCCCCGCTTTGCCGTTAGTTAAGTAACCTAACGGGTGATGACGGGACCCAGTGGCGAATGCGGATGGTATAAGAGGACGTTGTATTTTCGTTGTTATCTGTAATGATAGGTTAATTGATGGGACGCATTATTATTAATGCAAAGAAAATAAAACCTAAACTGAATCGTTGGAACAATTTTAAAACCACTCGGTTTTCTTCAAAAAACTAATTTTTAATGCGGAGCTTAAACCACTCCTTTTAAAATAAAAGCTATCATGGTTCCTTCGATTATATCAAGTTCACTACGTTAACGGTTTTTTGCCAAAAACCAGTCGTAACCCTCCGTCGTTTCAGATAGACAGCACATAGTATTCATGCTATGCTTGTTGGCCTACGTCAAGGCATAGTGTATGGTAGCAGTGTGTTTGCCTATTTGTTGCATAGATAGATGCATTAGTTTAAGACAGACGTACACCTTGTTGGCCTACGTCAAGGGCATGTACGATGTACTTAAATTGATCAGGACAACGACGGGTAGAACTTGACTTGCGTCTTATGATTTGTTGGCCTACGTCAAGGTCATAAGAGCTCGGGGTAAAAATCACATTGGGAGTTTCAAACATAAAGGAAACTTGCAGTTTTAGCATACCTTCTGGAGTGTGGTGACTAGAGTGGCTTCCATCTAGGGCATCATGCAATGATAGTTAGATCCCGATCCCACTGATGAGTAGGATTACTCTCAGGAATTTTTCTCACTTAACAATCAATGTTATAAACCAAGTAGGTGTCTAGAAAGGTGTTAGAGGGGCTAAGCCTCCAGGGAAAAGAGATTCTTTAATTAAGGAACATCGCGAAAGCGTTGGAAAACCTCCCTCGAAGTACCAACACCAGCCTGGCTGAAAGGTTAAGCAAGTATTGTGAGGTGTGATTAAATCCTGACTAGTTCTGCTTTTAGGTTTTGAAGAAGGATTTGAGGAAACAGTGGGAGCCATCCTGTTTAGATATATTAATAAACCAATCTAAACTTGCAAGAGAATATGCTGAGTGTTTTCTTTTCTCTCTCTCTCTGGCAGCTACCATGACAGGACTAAAACTATTACTTGAAAAAATATACTGACCGGACAGAACTATAAAGATTGGCTAAGGAACGTCAACATTGCACTGACTTATGACAAAGTAGCATATGTTACCACCGCTGTTCCTCCCCTTATCCCAGGACCAGATTCCTCAGTTGTGGACAGGGAAGTTCGCAAAACCTGGGATCTAGACTGTGAGCGAGCTAAGTGTATCGTGCTGGCGTCCATGAACAATGAACTCCAGAAACAGCACGAGAGTATGGATATTATATCCATCTTTCTCCATGTCAAGGAATTATATGGAGAGCACTCCCGTATCGCGAGGTACGAGACCTCAAGGAAACTCTTCCAGATGAGGTTAGCTCCAGGATCGCCTGTAGGAGAGCACGTCCTCAAAATAATCAGCCTCATTAAGGAACTCGCAAACTTGGGATGCGTGCTAGAGAATGATTTGTATATCGACTTGATTTTGCAGTCCCTTCCCCACACCTTCTCTCAGTTCGTGCTGAACTTCAACAGGCACGAAATGGAAGCTGATCTTCCAAAGCTCCTCAATATGTTGACGGTAGCAGAGACCTCCTTGAAAAAGGAGAAGACCCCCGTTCTGTAAGTTGGCCAATCATCTTCTTCTAAATCTAAAGCGAAAGCTAAAGGGAAGAAGAAGATGAAAGCCACCAAACCGAAAGGTGGGGTCAAGAAGGTGCATGGAACGAACAAGGCAGGAAGGGTGAAGACAGAAAAGAATGAATGCTTCTATTGTCACAAGTAGGGGCACTGGAAGAAGGATTGTCAGGCCTTCAAAGCCAAGAACATGAAGCAAGCAGTTGCTTCTACTTCAGGTGTGTTTGTAATTGAAAATTGTCTTTCAGTTAACTCTACATCATGGGTACTTGATACCGGTTCTAGTTCTCATATCTGTAATTCATTGCAGGATCTGAGAAATAGTAGAGTGCTGGGGACATGTGATATGACTCTCCGGATGGGCAATGGAATGCATGTAGATGCAATTGCTATAGGGGAATATCACCTGGGGTTGACTAGTGGGCACATTTTGGTGTTGTACAGCTGTTTTTGTATTCCCAGTATGTTGTGTAATATTATATCAGTATCTTTGTTATCGAATGAAGGATATAGTTTTGCGCTTGAAAGAAATGTTATGAACATTCACCTAAATCAAGAACTGATTGGGTTTGGCACACTGGAAAACGGCATATACATACTTAATCAACCTCAAATTTTCAATATTTAAAACACGCGTAAAAGAAAGGCTCCAGATTCAAATCAAGCCTTCCTATGGCATTGCAGACTTGGTCATATAAACGAAACAAGGTTGACTAAGTTACATAAAGATGGATATCTAGATCCATTTGAATATTCATCATATGCAACTTGTCAATCATGTATCAAAGGAAAAATGACCAAATCTCCGTTCACCGGACACGGAGAAAGAGCCACAGAACTCTTGGGACTTGTACACAGTGATGTATGTGGTCCGATGTCTACGCATGCACGAAGTGGTCACTCCTACTTCATCGCTTTTACTGATGACTTCTCTAGGTACGGACATGTGTTCTTAATGAAGCATAAATCCGAGGCTTTTGAGAAGTTTAAAGAGTATAAAAATGAAGTAGAGAAACAAACTGGTAAAAGCATCAAGACACTTCGATCTGATCGAGGTGGAGAATACTTAAGTACCAGTTTCCTTGAATGCTTAAAAGAGAATGGAATTCTCTCTCAGCTTACTCTGCCTTATACACCTCAGCATAATGGTGTATCAGAAAGGAGAAATCGCACGCTATTAGATATGGTGCGTTCAATGATGAGTAGTGCTGAGTTGCCACTTTCCTTCTGGGGATTTGCTCTAGAATCAGCAGCATACCTATTGAATAGATTTCCAACCAAGTCTGTGCCTACAACTCCATATGAAATGTGGAGCGGGAAGAGACCATATCTGAAGTATATCAAGATATGGGGGTGTCCGGCATATGTTAAAAAGCATAATCCGGACAAGCTCGAGGCACGATCGGTTTTATGCAAGTTTGTAGGATACGCCAAGCATTCAAGGGGGTATATGGTCTACCACACTGAAGAACAAAAGGTGTTTGTCGCTCGCCACATTGTCTTCTTAGAAAGCGAATTTCTTGCAAAAGAAATTAGTGGGAGCGCGGTAGAGTTGGAAGAAATTCCAGAACCTCAAACTGCTACCGAGGACTTAGTAGAACCTCAGATTTCAATAGAACATAACGAACCAACGCCACTCCGCAGATCTAGTAGCCTTTCTCATCCTCCTGAAAGATACTATGGCTTTCTTCTAGATGGGGATCGAGAGGATTGCATCATCGATGATGATGAGCCTACTAGTTTTCAGCAGGCTATCACGAGTAGTGACTCGATGAAATGGCTGGATGCTATGAGATCCGAAATGGAATCCATGTACACCAAGAAAGTATGGACTTTAGAAGTTGCTCCTCCTGGAGTAAAACCAGTTGGATGCAAATGGATCTTCAAAAAGAAGATTGGTGCATTTGGACAAGTGGAAACCTACAAAGCTAGACTCGTTGCAAAAGGTTTTCGTCAAAGACCAGGATTGGACTATGATGAAACCTTTTCACCTGTAGCTATGCTTAAATCCATTCGGATCCTGCTTGCGATTGCTGCCTTCCATGACTATGAAATCTGGCAGATAGACGTAAAAACAGCTTTTCTAAATGGACATTTAGAAGAGAGTGTTTACATGAATCAACCAGAAGGTTTCTTAGACAGTGGGAGCAGCGGAAGAGTGTGCAAGTTGCTTAAATCCATTTATGGATTAAAGCAAGCATCGCGGAGTTGGAACATCTGCTTTGATGAGACAGTCAAAGAATTTGACTTTATCAAAAATGTAGATGAACCATGTATTTATAGGAAGATTGTAGAAAGAGCAGTAGTCTTCCTCGTTTTGTACGTCGACGACATACTACTGATAGGGAATGATATCCCTATGCTACAATCAGTAAAGCTCTTCTTGTCACAGAAATTCTCCATGAAAAACTTGGGAGATGCATCATACATTCTGGGCATTAAGATTCATCGTGATAGATCTAATAGAATGTTGGGACTTTCACAGTCCAGGTATATTGACACTATACTAAAGAGATTTAGTATGAAAGATTCCAAGCGAGGTAATATGCCCGATTGTCACGGAATCACCCTCTCCAAAGAGATGTCTCCAAAGACTGATGAAGAGAGGGTTCGCATGGGCATTATACCCTACAATTCGGCAGTAGGATCTATAATGTATGCGATGTTATGTACCAGACCGAATGTAGCTTACGCACTTAGTGTGGTAAGCAGGTATCAGTCTGACCCAGGTGAGAAGCATTGGATAGCGGTAAAGAACATTCTCAACTACCTGAGAAGGACTAAGGAGATATTCTTAGTTTACGGTAATAAGGACCTCCAGGTAGAGGCTTTTACCGACTCCGGCTTCCAAAGTGACAAGGATGATTCTAAATCCATTTCGGGTTTTGTGTTTACCCTCAATGGAGGGGCGGTATGTTGGAGGAGTTCCAAAAAGGATACCGTCGCAGACTCAACTATGGAGGCTGAGTATATAGCTGCTAGTGAAGCCGCAAAAGAGGTTGTCTGGATGAGGAAGTTCATTTCTGAACTTCAGGTGGTTCCGTCCATTGCCAATCCAATACCTTTGTATTGTGATAACAATGGGGCTGTAGCATTAGCGAAGGAACCAAGGTCCCATCAGAAATCCAGGCATATCTTAAGGCGGTTTCACCTGATCGGGGAGATCGTGGATCGTTGGGAGATCGCGATACGGAAAGTGGACACAAAATACAACACGGCAAATCCATTCACCAAGGCCATCCCTCAAGTGCAGTTCGAGAGGCTGTTTGAGATGTTGGGCATGCGGTACGCCAGCAACTGGATCTGGTAGAGACAGTGGGTACTCATTGCGCCAATTATAGGCCTTAGTGCAAGTGGGAGATTGTTGGATATATATGCCCTAGAGGCCTTCATTGTATAGGATGCTAGGGATATGTATGTACATGACAGTCTTGCTTGATATGATAGTACGCTATTTGGTTTGTCTTTATCTTAATGTATGATATATTTTACTTGGTATTTATATATACATGTTGATAAAGCCCATAGGGTGTTTGCCTGACTACCGGCGTTGTGATGGCAGTCATACTTGTGGGAGCTGGATAGTCAATAGGCACATCCTTAGATGTCCCTGGTCGCAGGAGTATCGAGACTGGGCATCGATACTCCGGAGTAGACTAGTGTATACATATCTAGACCCTGAGGAGGGGCGATGGACTGGTCCCGCAGCCATTAGTGGAATGCACCTAAGATTGTATACAGATGCTCACTAGGTGTGAGTACACCGGACAGGACTCATCGAGAACTGACTGGATGGTATTATACCTAACGTCATATAGCAGTTCTCAGGTGACATGTGTGAAGATAGTCCGTTGAGTTAAGGTCGTCATTTGTCTCGTGTGAGTTCCCACTGTGCTTTGATTACTACCCTACCACGATTCAAAGGAGTCGTGCAAACAGGTTTTAGTTGGGAACAGTCCCGAGCCACGTGGAGACAGTGAGCGACTGTTAGGGATTCGTCTCTCCCGGTATAGGGAGTTGATATCGCACGGTGATCGGTTGGTCATTACCATAAGTTCCTGGCCAGGGCTGATTGAGAATTGCTGATGGAATGATCAGTAGATTCTCGGATGGTCTTGAGCTATGCCGACACGACTTGTACAGTTATTAGGGGTCTGACGTCCACCACCTCCCTAGACCATACATGCGATACTCTTAGACGAACAGACCGGACTGCGCGGATATTGTCACGAACAAGCTCAGTAGGATTTCGGATGGGTTTCCTCATCGGCTTTCTTAGCGACAACTACCTGGGGACCGTTACGTATAGCTAGTGCCGCTTGCGGTCTGTGGTTAAACCCACTGCCAGCGTAGTAGTCAAGTCTTTAGAGTCCCACACAGAGATTTCCCAACTCCAGGAGAAATGATATAAAGGTCGTACGGTTTTACGACAAAGGGTTCGGACGCATACGTATTTAAACGCACGTACGACATTCGGACAGTTTTTACTAGCCGGCTTTGGTTTAAGCCAGATTCTAATATCGGGTTATTGGATTTATATAGTCTAAAGTTTTTCCGTGTTTTCACGGATGCGAGGGGCGTTCTCGTAATTTTCCGGGAAGCTTCTAGAAGGATGGTGACTAAGGGGGTTAAGGTGGCATTTTCATTAAATGCAAATTGTGACTCATTTGTGTGATTCACTATGTGACTAAGGGGGTTAAGGTGGCATTTTCATTAAATGCAAATTGTGACTCATTTGTGTGATTCACTATGTCATTAATGCATCATTTATTTGCTTAATGACTCACATAGTGAATCATTCATATTGAATTAATGAAGCATGGTGAATAATCATTTATATTCATTTATTTGATAATTCATTATGTTTCATATATTCAAGTGGGAAGCTTTTTCATTCTCATTATCATCTCCACCTTCTCCCTCCTCATGTTCACTCCTTCTTCAAACCCTAATCCTACCACTCATGAGTTGAGACCAAGGATTAGGATAGACTAAACACTCAATAACCTAACTCTACATCATCTTAGTTACTTTGATTAGCAACTAGAGAAACTACGTAACCTCAAGTTTAGAGGTAATAGCTTGGATTAGGGTTCTCGGGTGGATCATCTATCACCGAAAGGAGGCCGAGGAGGACGTAGAGATCACAAAGACGAAGGACTAGAATCATTAGGTATAATCTCTTTACATAGTAGCTAAGAACTCTATGGTTGTTGTTAATTATCGTTTAGTAAAGATCTTCGGTTAGTCGATGTTTACATACAAAACAAGATCGTTTTTCGTATTTTCGCCTCCCGGCAACATGTGGGGTGTTGTACATCGACTTACACTTCTCTGTCGTCTCCTGCACAAGCTGCAGCCCCAAAACACTGCTCTCACTGAGCTCTATCCAACAAACCGGTGATCGACATCTCCTCCCATATAGAGCCTCGAAGGGTGTCATCTGAATCGTCTCCTGGAAGCTGTTATTGTAGGAGAACTCTATTAAAGGTAAATGATGATCCCAACTGCCACCGAAATCTAGAACGCAATCTCGGAGCATGTCCTCAAGAGTCTGTATGGTCTGCTCTGACTGACCGTCGGTCAGCGGATGGAAAGCTGTACTGAAACTCAATCGGGTGCCCAAAGCCTCCTGAAATCTCTTCCAAAAGTGACTGGTGAACTGAGTGCCTCTGTTGGACACGATGCAAGTCGGGACGCCATGTAGTCGCACAATCTCATCAATATATATCTGGGCATACTGAGCGAATCCGAAAGTGGTCTTTCCTGGCAGAAAGTGAGCCGCTTTCGTCAATTGGTCTACGATCACCCAAATAGAATCATACCCTCGACTGGTCCTAGGTAGACCCACGATAAAATCCATAGAGATCTGCTCCCAATTCCACTCCGGAATGGCTAGGGCTGTAATTCTCTTGCTGGCCTCTGATGCTCGGCCTTGACCTGCTGACAAGTCAGGCATCTCGAAACAAAATCTATAACATCTCTCTTCATCCTTTCCCACCAGTAGACATCTCTCAAGTCATGGTACATCTTGGTGGAACCCAGATGAACACTATATGCTGACTGATGTGCCTCCTCTAAGATTTTGCGTCTCAGTCCCTCGGAATCTGGCACGCACAGTCGAGTCCTAAATCATAGCACTCCCTGATCATCGATCACGAAGTCTAAATCTCTACCCTGTCGAACCTGCTCCATGATCTCTGACAAACGGGCATTGCCGGGCTGTGCCTCACAAATATGGTCAAGTAACTGTGGACATGCATGGACATGGGCAAGCTGTCCCTCGGTCGACGTAAACTCGAACTGTAATCGGCTGTCATATAGAATCTGTTAATCTTCCGTCAACTATCTCTGAACTGCGCTCAAACAAGACAAGCTACCTCCGGGTATCCGACTCAAAGCATCTGCCACAACATTCGCCTTGCCCGGATGATAAAGAATCTCGCAATCAGAGTCTTTCACTAGCTCCATCCAACGGCGTTGTCTTAAATTTAGATCCCGCTGCTAAAAGATGTACTTTAAGCTATTGTGGTCCGTAAATATCTGGCACGACTCACCGTATAAGTAGTGTCTCCAGATCTTGAGTGCAAAAACCACCGCAGCCATCTCTAGGTCATGAGTGGGATAGTTCTTCTCATGCTTCTTCAACTGCCGAGAAGCATAAGCGACTACCCTATCGTGCTGCATCAACACACAACCTAGCCCCACTCGAGAAGCATCACAATAAACCACAAAATCGCCCGATCCTGAAGGCAAAGATAATACTGGGGTCTGACGTTTACCACCCCTAGACTGGATATGCGACATATCAGACGAAGAGACCAGACTGTACGGTAGTGTTACTGATTGGATACACAGGAGAATGTGCAGGCTTGCTTGTTTATCTTCTGATCGCTCAATACATGGGTGGCCGTTACGTTTAGCTGACCGCTTGCAGCTTGTGGGTGTTTGATATGATCATCGCCTACTGCCGGCGTATTGACGATTCTTTAGAGTTCTACACAAAGGTTTCCTGGCTCAGGCAAAAAGGAGTAGGAGCACATATGTGATATGTGCGGGACCGAGAATAATACGTGTATATGATACCGTATTCGATTCTCGCGATATGTGTTATCGGCCGGGTATATGTGATATAGCCGGGATATCGGATCAAGTGTTGATTCGATAAAATGGTACTTATTATATTAGTCGGTTGTATGTAATATAGCCGGGTTATCGGATCAAGTGTTGATTCGATAATTTAATGTATAATTATAGATGTGATATATTAAATTACATTAACTAATATAAGCTCACTTAAATGATTCTTTTTCTCACTTGGATAATACATTGATATATATGTGATATATGTTAATTGTATTATTTTCTTTTGTTACATTATGTATTATATATGTGATATATAATATTGTAACATGTTAGGGTTACAAATGCAATTAGGTTTTGAGATTAAACCATGCTAAGGTTTCAATTAAGGTTAACATTCATTTTAGGTTAATTCTAAATTGTGGATTTAAAATGAAATATTTTTGCTATGTTTACTTAGTCCACCTTTTAGATAATATCTAGATATTTGTTAACCTAACCATTGAACCCTAGCCTATGGTTTATTCTCTACATGGGTTAAGCTTGTCATTCTTAACCTTGGGTGCATTTCTAACCTCACAACACAATTCATTATTCATCACAAAAGAAACTTCATCTTCTTCTTCCTCTCTTGAAAAGCTATTCTAGCTTTTTTCTTGTGATGATTTAAAGTGAGATTAAGAAAACAAAAGAGAGCAAAATTCCTACTTCATCATCATCATCTATTCTAGCCACTTAGATTAGGGTGTCCACTTCACTAATACCTTCATTATAGAAGTGTGAGCTTGGGTTTGAGATTCTTCAAAGTAGATCATCTTAGAAAAGGAAGACTTCAAGCAAGATGCCTCATTCACCTCATGGAGTTTCTCTAGAGTCTGGGTTCTTGATGATCGCAGCGAAGGGACCTCAACATGGAGCTTATGAAGCGAACGAACGGACTACAAAGGTTGTAATCCTAAACTCTTAGAAGTAAAGATGTTTACTTTGATGTTTTGTTTGATTCTCTAGTTAAAGTTCCTAGGTTTAGGGCTATCTTCAATGGAAAAATTTTAACTTGGCATGGATGATACCTCCCGAAACCTTGCCGCCATTGTAGGTAACCCAACAGTTCTCTGTAATGAACACACCCGAAGTAGATGCATCAGCATGCACTTTCTTCGTTTGAGCGGCATGGGAATCCTGGTATTCCCCTAGTACCTGCTCGGTCTTATAACAATTATAAATTTGAGTGGGACCAACATTCCCCAGCTAAGTATAACAAGCGGGTTCGGTCAATACATCCATATTATTATCTTGATTAAGGCATGACATGGTCGCTACCTGGAGAGAGAGAGAAGAAAACACTCTGCGTGCGCTCTTGCAAGATTAGATTGGTTATATATTTTATCTAATCAGGATGGCTGCAACTGTTTTTATCAAATCTTCCTTTAAACCTTAAAAGGAAAGACTAGCCGAGATTAATTACACCCTACAAGTTTACCAATCTTTCAGCCAGGCCAGTACCGGTACTTTGAGGAAGGTTTTCCGTGCTTTCGTATGGACATAATTAAAATGTAGGGTTCCTAGGCACACTATAGAGGTCTCACAAGGCATCAACCATGCCAATTTCAAATTTTATGGGTGCCGAGAAACCCTAATACGGATCGTCGACTAGAATTCTAGGCGAAATACGAAACTAGTTAACATCTTAACTAAAGGAGAGAGGCTACAACCTTTGTAGATCCGGTTCTCCACTTCCTTAGCTCCACGTAGGCATCCTCTCGCTGTCCATCTCGAATCCCGGACTCAATCGTCGGCTTGATCGGAGAAATGGGCGGACTAGGTCGTCGGCTTCGTGCCGAAGATGATCTACGTCGAGGCATCACAAGTTCAAGCTCCGACTTCATAAATTTGTGAAACTTGTGAAGAAAACACCCAAAACAACTTGGCAAGAGGTAGAGGGTGAAGAAATAGGAGGTGGGTTCACTTTAGAATTGGATTTCTCACTTTAGAACTCAAGTTGCCATTGATGGCATCAAGCTTTCTTGAAGAAGAAGATGATGAAGAAGAAAGAATATGATAAGTTTCTTATTTTAAAAATGAAACTAATGTGAATACTTATCATATACTAACCATGGTCAAGTGTAGAGATTAAACTAAGGTTAGTTGGAATGGTTAGGGTTAAGGATGAGATAAGAATGGTGGACTTTGTCAAAGCTTCAAGAAGCTTCAACATAGAAACAAAATAAGCCACCATTCTTAATAATATCCAAAATGAATAAATAAATAAATAACTAAGTAAATAATCAAAACCCTAACCATTCATATAACCATGGTTTAATCTTTACACAAACCCAAGTGTGCAAGTATCATCAAACATGATACAAACAAGTGCACAAAAAAATATATCACATATACAATGTGCATTAAGTGAGAAAATTCTTTTAAAATGAACCAATACTAGTTAATGCAAAGTAATATATCAAATATATAATTTTACATTAAATCAACATTTGATTTAACGATCCGGTCATATCGCATATAACCGACTAGTATCCTATGTATCGGCTTATCGAATCAATCCTTGATTCGATATCTAGGTTATATCGAATATAACCAATCGATACATCCATCGCGAGAATGGAATACGGTATCACATACACGCATCATTCTCGGTCCTGCACATATCTCATATGCACTCCTATTTCGTTTCGCTTGAGCCAGGAAACCTCTGTGTAGGACTCTAAAGACTCGTCAATACGCCGGTAGCAGATGATGATCATATCAAGCACCCACAAGCCGCAAGCGGTCTGCTAAACGTAACGGCCATCCGGGTATTGAGCGATCAGAAGATCGACGAGCTAGCCCGCTCACACTCCTGTGAATCCAACCAGTAACACTTACCGTACAGTCCGGTCTGTTCGTCTGATATGTCGCATATCAAGTCTAGGGGTGGTATACGTCAGACCCCAATAACCGATAAGTCGTGCCGATGTAAGGCTCATAACGGGTCGAGAAACTACTGGTAACACTTACCAGCAAATCTCTGATCAGCCCTGGCCAGGGACTTCCCTGTTACGGCCAATCGAGCACAGCGCAACATCAACCCCCAATACCGGGAGAGACGAAACCCCTCCTATCGCTCATTGCCTCCATGTGACTCGGGACTGTACCCATAGACCACCGTTTTGCACGCCCTCATGGACGTGGCAAGGTGGAGATCAAAGCACAGTGGGAATCACACAAGACTCTATGACGATCTCGGGTCTACAGACTAACCTGTACAAGTGTCACCTGAGAACTGCTATCTGACGTGAGGTATAATACCATCTGGGAGTTCTCGGCGAGTCCGTCCAGTGTACCCAGTCTACACTGAGCACCCGTATACTATCTCTGATGTCAAACACCAATGGATATAGGATCATCCATCGCCCATCTCATGGGTCGAGAAGCGTATACGCTAGTCTACACTGGTATATCGATACCCTGTCTCGATACACCTACGACTAGGGACCTTGAATGATGTACTTATAGACTACCATGTCCCCACTAGTAAGATCTGCATGATAGTCCAGGTAGTCAAGTACACATCCTAAGGGCTTTATCAACATGTAACTATAAGACAGTTTAAAGAGACAAGTATACATGTTAAGATAAAGAGTAACCAGATAGCATACTATCATATCGAGCAAGAAAGTCATCTCTATATATGTCCAAGCATCCAATATAATATACATCATCTGTACAATACTGGCCTCTAGGGCATACATACAACTAACAATCTCCCACTTGCACTAGGGCCAGCTGCTGTAGTATCGCATACCGAGCATCCCGAAGAGTCTCTCAAACTGTATCTGGGGAATGGCCTTCGTGAGTGGATCCGCTGTGTTGTTCTTCGTGTCAACCCTCCTGACCTCGATCTCCCGGCGATCAACTATCTCCCGGATCAGGTGATACCGCCTCAGAATATGCCTGGATCGCTGATGGGACCTGGGTTCCTTGACCAAAGCCACCGCTCCATTGTTATCGCAATACAAAGGTATTGGATGCTCAATGGATGGAACCACTCCAAGTTCAGTAATGAACTTCTTGATCCAGACAGCTTCTTTAGCAGCATCGTTGGCAGCGATGTATTCAGCCTCCATCGTCGAGTCTGCCACGGTTTCCTGCTTGGAACTCTTCCAGCTAACCGCCCCTCCGTAAAGGGTAAAGACAAATCCCGACTGCGACTTAGAGTCGTCCTTATCACTCTGGAAGCTCGAATCGGTAAAGGACTCCACTTGGAGTTCTCCGTTACCATACACCAAGAGCATCTCTTTAGTCCTTCGCAAGTACTTGAGAATACTCTTCACAGCTGTCCAGTGACTCTCTCCAGGATCAGCTTGATACCTGCTCACTACACTTAGTGAGTATGCTACATCGGGTCTGGTACATAGCATCGCATACATGATAGAGCCTACAGCCGAAGCATAGGGTATCCCTTGCATGCGAGTTCTCTCCAAATCAGTCTTGGGAGACATCTCTTTGGAGAGAGTGACTCCAGAGATCGTGGGCATGTTCCCATGCTTGGATTCTTCCATACTAAACCTCTTTAGTATGGTGTCAATGTAACTGGATTGGGACAATCCCAATATCCGTTTGGATCTATCTCTATAGATCCTAATTCCCAATATGCAGGAGGCATCACCAAGATCTTTCATTGAGAATCTTTGTGATAAGAAGAGCTTGACCAATTGCAGCATAGGAATATCATTTCCTATCAAGAGTATTTCGTCCACGTACAATACGAGGAAGACAACCTTACTCTCTGCCACCTTCTTGTAGATACAAGGTTCATCTGGGTTTTTGACGAAATCAGACTCTTTGATAACGACGTCAAAGCAGATGTTCCAACTCCGCAATGCTTGCTTTAATCCATAAATGGATTTAAGCAGCTTGCATACCTTCCCGCTGCTCCCACTGTCTACGAAGCCCTCTGGCTGAGTCATGTACACACACTCTTCTAAATCACCATTTAGAAAGGCGGTCTTAACATCCATTTGCCAGATTTCGTAATCATGATATGCAGCGATGGCAAGCATGATCCGGATGGATTTAAGCATAGCCACTGGAGAAAAGGTTTCGTCATAGTCCACACCTGGTCTTTGACGAAAACCCTTTGCTACAAGTCTAGCTTTGAAAGTCTCCACTTTCCCATCTACACCAAGTTTTTTCTTGAAGATCCACTTGCTCCCGATGGGTTTTACCCCTTCAGGAGCAACATCCAAAGTCCATACTTTGTTGGTGTACATGGATTCCATCTCGGACCGCATAGCATCCAGCCATTTCACTGAGTCCCCACTCGTGATGGCTTGCTCGAAGCTAGTTGGGTCATCATCCTCCATGATGCAATCCTCACTACCACCATCAATGAGAAAACCGTAGTATCTTTCAGGTGGACGAGAAACCCTACTAGATCGGCGGAGAGGCTGGGGTTCGTCGGGTACTACCGAATCTTCTGCTTCCACTAAATCTTCAGTTATAGTTTGTGTTTCTGGAACTTCTTCCAGTTCTACCTCAGAGCCACTAATCTCTTTTGCAAGAAATTCCTTTTCTAAAAAGGTGGCATGTTGAGCAATAAACACTTTTTGTTGTTCACTGTGGTAGAAAAAATATCCATTTGAATGTTTAGGATATCCCACAAACTTATATAGAACTGACCGTGCCTCGAGTTTGTCTGGATTTTGCCTTTTGACATAGGCCAGACAACCCCATATCTTAACTCGTTTAAGACATGGTCTCTTCCCACTCCATATCTCATATGGTGTGGTAGGTACAGATTTAGTTGGAACTTGATTCAATAGGTATGCTGCCGTCTCAAGCGCATACCCCCAGAAGGAAATAGGTAACTCAGCTGTACTCATCATAGAGCGCACCATATCTAATAGGGTGCGATTCCTCCGCTCCGATACACCGTTTTGCTGTGGTGTATAAGGAGGAGTAAGCTGAGAGAGAATCCCATTCTCTTTTAGATAATCTAGGAACTCATTGCTTAAGTATTCTCCTCCTCGATCAGATCGAAGGATCTTAATACTTTTGCCTGTTTGTTTTTCTACTTCGTGCTTATATTCTCTGAATTTCTCAAAAGCTTCAGACTTGTGTTTCATCAGGAACACATGTCCGAATCTAGAGAGATCGTCAGTGAATGTAATGAAGTAGGAAGAACCGTTCCTGGCATGCGTAGACATGGGACCGCATACATCACTATGTATCAGTCCTAAGAGTTCATTAACTCTTTCTCCGTGTCCACTAAACGGAGTTTTGGTCATTTTTCCTTTGAGACATGAATGGCAAGTATCATAAGATGATAATTCAAAAGAATTCAAATAACCATCCTTATGTAACTTAGCCAGTCGTGTCGCATTGATATGACCAAGTCTACAGTGCCATAAGTATGATTCGTTCATTTCTGAACTTTTCCTCTTGTGTGTGTTTTGTATATTGAGGACTGTATTCTGATTTAGAATGAATATGCCATTATGTAACGAGCCTGATGCAATCAGCTTTTGATCTTGGAATATGTTCATAACATTATCCTTTACTACAAAATTATATCCTTCTTTACTTAATAAAGAAACTGATATAATGTTGCACATCATGTTCGGTATATAATAGCACTCATTTAGAATCAGTGTATTACGACTTGGCAATACAAGGTGATATTCGCCAACAGCTTTGGCTGCAATACTTGCACCGTTCCCTACTTGAACGGAATGATCACCTTTTCCCAGTTCTCTACCTTTACGTAGCCCATGTAACATTTTACATATATGGGATCCTGATCCGGTATCCAATACCCAGGACGTAGGGTGAACTGAGAAACAGTTCTCAATAACTAACACACCTGAAGAAGATGCATCAACATGCATGTTCTTTTGGGCGGCGTGAGTATCCAGATATGCTCCTGTTTCCTGTTCAGTCTTATAACTCTTATAAAAAAGAACGGGTCCAACGTTCCCCTGCACAGTATAACATGCGGGTTCGGTCAATACATCCATATTATTATCTTTATTAGGGCATGAAATGGTCGCTACCTGGAGAGAGAGAGAAGAAAACACTTTAGCGTATGCTCTTGCAAGATCAGATTGGTTATTATCTTATCTAATCAGGATGGCTCCCACTGGTTTTTATCAAATTTTCCTTCAAACCTTAAAAGGAAAGACTAGCCGGGATTAATTACACACTACAAGTTCGCCAATCTTTCAGCCAGGCCAGTGTCGGTACTTTGAGGGAGGTCCCCCGTGCTTTCGCACGAACCTAATTAATGTAAACCTCGTTTTCCCAGAGGCGTAACCCCGTTGACACCTTTCTAGACACCTACTTGATCGGCTAATTGTAATGTGTAAAACTCTCCCAGGAGTAACTCTTACTCGCAGCGGGTATCGGGATCCAACTATCTCATAGAAGGTATGCAATCTCATTGCAAATTTCAACACTTGAAATTCCCGATAATATTTTGCCCCTAGTGTGCCATGACCTTGACAGAGGTCAACAAACCATAGTGCACTAGTCAAGTTCAACCCGTCATTTCTTGATTGAATCAAACCCACTCGCACGACCCTTGACAGAGGTCAACAAGGTCGTATGAATACCCTAATCCAATCTGCATCATATGCATAAGCAGATAAATACTAGTTAGCTACCGCACACTACGCCTTGACAGAGGTCAACAAACGCAGCACGAATACTAAATAGTCTTTATCTGAAATGACGGAGGGCTACGACAGGTTTTTCTGAAAACCTATTGCGTAATGAACTTGATATCGTTGTAGAATCAAATGAAGTTTTGAAATGGAATGATTTTGAGGCTTTTCTAGTTTTGCAAAAGGGGTCACTCCCGGTGAAGGGATTGTCGGCCCTTTCCTCATCGAATGAGGTGCAGGATATATCATATATATCACTGTGCAAAACAGAAACTATAGAAGCAATCAAAAGCAGACCGAGTGTGTAGCATCTGCCAGTTATTGCTAAAGGAGTCACTCCCGGTGAAGGGATCTCGGTCCTTTCCTCATCGAATAAGGTGCAGGGTATATCATATATACCGCTATGCAAAGCAAGAACTGTAGCTACCTGTTTTGTTTAAAATCTGATTCTACAACATCTTAGGTTTCTTTTCTTTCATTAATCATATTAATGAAGTCCCATCATTTAAATACCTAAACATCACAGATAAATACGACGTACACTTATGCCATCCGCATTCGCCTCGATGTCCCCTCGTGCACCGTTAGGTTAGGTAACTAACGACATGTAGGGTTCCTAGGCACACTATAGAGGTCTCACAAGGCATCAACCATGCCAATTTAAAATTTTATGGGTGCCGAGAAACCCTAATACGGATCGTAGACTAGATGTTTAGGCGAAATACGAAACTAGTTAACACTTTAACTAAAGGAGAGAGACTACAACCTTTGTAGATCCGGTTCTCCACTTCCTTAGCTCTACGTAGTCGTCCCCTCGCTGTCCATCTCGAATCTCGGACTCTCGCATCGGCTTCATCGGAGAAATGAGCGGAATAGGTCGTCGGCTTCGTGCCGAAGATGATCTACGTCGAGGTTGCACAAGTTCAAGCTCCAACTTCACCAAGTTGTGAAACTTGTGAAGAAAACACCCAAAACAACTTGGCAAGAGGTAGAGGGTGAAGAAATAGGAGGTGGGTTCACTTTAGAATTTGATTTCTCACTTTAGAACTCAAGTTGCCATTGATGGCATCAAGGTTTCTTTCTTGAAGAAGAAGATCAAGAAGAAGAAAGAATATGATAAGTTATTTTAAAATGAAAAGAAAAACTAAACTTATCATAATGTGAACCATAGTTAAGTGTAGAGAATTGACTAAGGTTAGAAGAATGGTTAGGGTTTAGTGTGAAGACAAAATAGTCACAAAGTCAAAGCTTCATGAAGCTTCAACAATGTTCAAGAACGAAAGCAACCATTTTGTATTCTTATCCCATTCTTTTTCCAAAAATGAATAAATAAAAGAATGGATAAATAAAAACCCTAATCACTTTCTTAACCTAGGTTTAATTCTATACACTTAACCAAATGAGCAAGCATCATCTAACATGATACAAACATGTGCACAAAAGTATATCACATATACAATTTGCACATCAAGTGAGAAAATCCATTTAAAGTGAACCAATACTAGTTAATGCAAAGTAATATATCAAATATATAATTATACATTAAATCATTAAATCAACACTTGATTTAACGATCCGGTCATATCGCATATAACCGACTAGTATCCAATGTATCGGCTTATCGAATCAATCCTTGATTCGATATCTAGGTTATATCGAATACAACCAATCGATACATCCATCGCGAGAATGGAATACGGTATCACATACACGCATTATTCTCGGTCCTGCACATATCTCATATGCGCTCCTATTTCGTTTCGCTTGAGCCAGGAAACCTCTGTGTAGGACTCTAAAGACTCGTCAATACGCCGGTAGCAGATGATGATCATATCAAGCACCCACAAGCCGCAAGCGGTCTGCTAAACGTAACGGCCATCCGGGTATTGAGCGATCAGAAGATCGACGAGCTAGCCCGCTCACACTACTGTGAATCCAACCAGTAACACTTACCGTACAGTCCGGTCTGTTCGTCTGATATGTCGCATATCAAGTCTAGGGGTGGTATACGTCAGACCCCAATAACCGATAAGTCGTGCCGATGTGAGGCTCATAACGGGTCGAGAAACTACTGGTAACACTTACCAGCAAATCTCTGATCAGCCCTGGCCAGGGACTTCCCTGTTACGGCCAATCGAGCACAGCGCAACATCAACTCCCAATACCGGGAGAGACGAAACCCCTCCTATCGCTCATTGCCTCCATGTGACTCGCGACTGTACCCAAAGACCACCGTTTTGCACGCCCTCATGGACGTGGTAAGGTGGAGATCAAAGCACAGTGGGAATCACACAAGACTCTATGACGATCTCGGGTCTACAGACTAACCTGTACAAGTGTCACCTGAGAACTGCCATCTGACGTGAGGTATAATACCATCTGGGAGTTCTCGGGGAGTCCGTCTAGTGTACCCAGTCTCCACTGAGCACCCGTATACCATCTCTGATGTCAAACACCAATGGATATGGGATCATCCATCGCCCATCTCATGGGTCGAGAAGCGTATACGCTAGTCTACTCTGGTATATCGATGCCCCGTCTCGATACACCCACGACTAGGGACCTTGAAGGATGTACTTATGGACTACCATGTCCCCACTAGTATGAGCTGCATCATAGTCCAGGTAGTCAAGTACACATCCTAAGGGCTTTACCAACATGTAACCATAAGACAGTTTAAAGAGACTAGTGTACATGTTAAGATAAAGAGTAACCAGATAGCATACTATCATATCGAGCAAGAAAGTCATCTCTATATATGTCCAAGCATCCAATATAATATATATCATCTGTACAATACTGGCCTCTAGGGCATACTTACAACTAACACGACAGAGCAGGGCAGGGCTAGTGCGGGTGCAAAACATAAGTAACGTCTATATAATATATCATATATACTATATACTGTATCCATCACAGAACATCTCATGATCACATCACAGATATCGCAGCAGAAGAAACATATGAAATATTGGATATACTAGGACGTCCGTGTTTTCAATACGAGCCAGTACAAAACACGGATTCCACGGTCGTGATGAATAGCCAATCCCACACCCCTAAACCCCTACGAGAGCTGCAAGCAACCCTACCAATTCTAGGGTTAGGAGACCCGGACTCGACTCCTCGAGTTGGTCTCCCACTGGACCCCAGAACCTGGTTACTTGTGCTCCCCTCCTTGGGTCTATCCTAATGCGGAAAAGTAAATAATATACAAAAGGTGACATCTTCCGCAACCTGGAAGTGCCCCAAATAAAAGAATATTACATACAAGTTTTTACATGAATGAAAATGAAAAACACTCATCTCACATAAAAACCCCCGGCTATTCAAACACGACAATCCAATATAACATATCCAGCAACACATAACATCACATGTCATCAACGTAAGTAAGTATGCGCATCCCAATTGTCGTTGACATATAGCAACGAAACCGGCGATAACACATATTACACTTACGGTCACAGAAAAGAAAGTGTAAAACTACAACAGTTGGAATCCACAATCTCTTTAGACATCACATGCCTAATCAAATGAAATACTTAGACATCACATGCCTAACAGTTATAAACCCCTCATTTTAGTCCCATTATCGAAAACTCTTTTCAATATCAAATGAGACTAAACCGCTAGATTTATAACATTCATTCAGTTATCTCATAACTGTTTGTGAATTCCAATTATTGTATCCCATTCCGGATAAATAGAATATATTAAACTTTCCGATCGAACATTCGAACACCCAAGTTTTCCCGAAACCGTTCGACACATGAAATAGGTTCAAAGACATTCACTTCATGCCTCAGTACCAACGGTCCAGCCGTAGAAGGGTCAAGCCAACGCCTCACATGTGGCACGCCGTACTACCCCAAACCCGAAGGTTCAAAGGGCAGTTCAAGACGGTCACATAATCGAGTTAAGGTTTGTTGTCTTCTAGAGGGACCATCGGATTACTTGCACTACTTAGAACGTCCTTAAACCACACAAAAATCCAACACTTGGATATTTTCCGGCAGGGGAAAAGTTGGGTATTTATATCCGGTCGGACTTTTTAACATATTCTAAAGTTATCCGGAAAAACACATAGACGAAGTTTAACAATCCGATCGAATCTACGATTCCCAATGCAACCCCAGAATACTCAACTCTTGAGTCAATTTAAAAATTCCCAGAAAACTCAGCATAATTAAATAGGAGTTACTGTGCAAACGAGGAGGGCTGACGTCATCATCAGGCCGCGGAACCGCCACATAAGCCATGCTTATGCCGCGGTTCCGCCGCACTATATACTGTTCATGTGAAAAAATTTGCACCGTAATTCTTAGAATTCCCTGCTGAATTTTTTAAGCATTTTTAATATGGAAAAATCCCAGATTTTAGTAAAAGTCCAGAGAGCATGAAAAAGTTAGGGTTTCATGTTCGATCGGGTTTCAAACATCGTCTAATCATCGCCTAAGGCTCTAGCTAGGCTCTGATACCACTGTAGGGTTCCTAGGCACACTATAGAGGTCTCACAAGGCATCAACCATACCAATTTCAAATTTTATGGGTGCCGAGAAACCCTAATACGGATCGTCGACTAAAATTCTAGGCGAAATACGAAACTAGTTAACATCTTAACTAAAGGAGAGAGGCTACAACCTTTGTAGATCCGGTTCTCCACTTCCTTAGCTCCACGTAGGCGTCCTCTCGCTGTCCATCTCGAATCTCGGACTCAATCGTCAGCTTGATCGGAGAAATGGGCGGACTAGGTCGTCGGCTTCGTGCCGAAGATGATCTACATCGAGGCATCACAAGTTCAAGCTCCGACTTCACAAATTTGTGAAACTTGTGAAGAAAACACCCAAAACAACTTGGCAAGAGGTAGAGGGTGAAGAAATAGGAGGTGGGTTCACTTTAGAATTGGATTTCTCACTTTAGAACTCAAGTTGCCATTGATGGCATCAAGCTTTCTTGAAGAAGAAGATGACGAAGAAGAAAGAATATGATAAGTTTCTTATTTTAAAAATGAAACTAATATGAATACTTATCATATACTAACCATGGTCAAGTGTAGAGATTAAACTAAGGTTAGTTGGAATGGTTAGGGTTAAGGATGAGATAAGAATGGTGGACTTTGTCAAAGCTTCAAGAAGCTTCAACATAGAAACAAAATAAGCCACCATTCTTAATAATATCCAAAATGAATAAATAAATAAATAACTAAGTAAATAATCAAAACCCTAACCATTCATATAACCATGGTTTAATCTTTACACAAACCCAAGTGTGCAAGTATCATCAAACATGATACAAACAAGTGCACAAAAAAATATATCACATATACAATGTGCATTAAGTGAGAAAATCCTTTTAAAATGAACCAATACTAGTTAATGCAAAGTAATATATCAAATATATAATTTTACATTAAATCATTAAATCAACATTTGATTTAACGATCCGGTCATATCGCATATAACCGACTAGTGTCCTATGTATCGGCTTATCGAATCAATCCTTGATTCGATATCTAGGTTATATCGAATATAACCAATCGATACATCCATCGCGAGAATGGAATACGATATCACATACACGCATCATTCTCGGTCCTGCACATATCACATATGCACTCCTATTTCGTTTCGCTTGAGCCAGGAAACCTCTGTGTAGGACTCTAAAGACTCGTCAATATGCCGGTAGCAGATGATGATCATATCAAGCACCAACAAGCCGCAAGCGGTCTGCTAAACGTAACGGCCATCCGGGTATTGAGCGATCAGAAGATCGACGAGCTAGCCCGCTCACACTCCTGTGAATCCAACCAGTAACACTTACCGTACAGTCCGGTCTGTTCGTCTGATATGTCGCATATCAAGTCTAGGGGTGGTATACGTCAGACCCCAATAACCGATAAGTCATGCCGATGTAAGGCTCATAACGGGTCGAGAAACTACTGGTAACACTTACCAGCAAATCTCTGATCAGCCCTGGCCAGGGACTTCCCTGTTACGGCCAATCGAGCACAGCGCAACATCAACCCCCAATACCGGGAGAGACGAAACCCCTCCTATCGCTCATTGCCTCCATGTGACTCGGGACTGTACCCAAAGACCACCGTTTTGCACGCCCTCATGGACGTGGTAAGGTGGAGATCAAAGCACAGTGGGAATCACACAAGACTCTATGACGATCTCGGGTCTACAGACTAACCTGTACAAGTGTCACCTGAGAACTGCCATCTGACGTGAGGTATAATACCATCTGGGAGTTCTCGGCGAGTCCGTCCTGTGTACCCAGTCTACACTGAGCACCCGTATACTATCTCTGATGTCAAACACCAATGGATATGGGATCATCCATCGCCCATCTCATGGGTCGAGAAGCGTATACGCTAGTCTACACTGGTATATCGATGCCCTGTCTCGATACACCCACGACTAGGGACCTTGAAGGATGTACTTATAGACTACCATGTCCCCACTAGTATGATCTGTAGGGTTCCTAGGCATCCTAATGAGGTCTCACAAGGCATCAACCATGCCAATTTCAAAAAATCTAGGTGCCGAGAAACCCGACTACGGATCGTTGGCTAGAAATCTAGGCGAAACAATAAACTAGTTAACACTTAACTAAGAGAATACGGAAATACAACCTTTGTAGATCCGGTCCTCCACCTCCATGGCTCCGAGATGAGGTCCTCTCCGCTGTCCAAATCAAATCCGGGCTCTAGCGTCGGCTTCATCGGAGAACGAGCGGGCAAGGTCGTCGGCTTCGTGCCGAAGATGATCTACGTCGAGGCATCGCTAGATCAAGCTCCACCTTCACCAAACCATGATAACTTGTGAAGGAAACACACTCTACTACTTGGCAAGAGGTAGAGGATTAAGAAATAGGAAGTGGGTAGACTTTAGAATTGGATTTCTCACTCAATCTCATCACTTGCCATTAATGGAGCAAGCTTTCTTCATGTGAAGAAAATGAAGAAGAAGAAGAAGCTAATTATGATAAGTTAATTATAATTGGAAAAGAAATGAATACTTATCATATTAGAACCATGGTTAGGTGTAGAGAATCAATCATGGTTAAAAGAGATGGTTAGGGTTAAGCATGAGACAAAATTGGTGACAAAGTCAAACATTCATGAAAGTTCATGAAAGAATAAAAGAAAGCCACCAATTCTTCTTATGCAAAATAATTTCCAAAAAGAAATAAATGAATAATTTAAGAAAATAAAACCCTAATCATTTAGTTAACCATGGTTTAATTCTTTGCACTTAACCAAGTAGGCATGCATCATCAACTATGATACAAACAAGTGCACAAAATCATATCGCATATGCAATGCGCACATCCGAGTGAGAAAATCCATTCAAAGTGAACCGATACTAGTTAATGCAAAGTAATATATCAAATATATATAATTATACATTAAATCATTAAATCAACACTTGATTCAATGATCCGGTCATGTCGCACATAACCGACTGGTATCAATAGTAACAACTTATCGAATCAACACTTGATCCGATAACCCGGCTATATCGCATATAACCGATCAATGTCACATCTCGCGAGAATCGAATACAGTATCACATACTGGTATCATTCTCGGTCCCGCACATATCTCATACGCGCTCCTATTTCGTTTCGCTTGAGCCAGGAAACCTCTGTGTAGGACTCTAAAGACTCGTCAATACGCCGGCAGCAGGTGATGATCATATCAAACACCTACAAGCCGCAAGCGGTCTGCTAAACGTAACGGCCACCCGGATATTGAGCGATCTGAAGATAGACGAGCAAGCCCGCTCACACTCCAGTGAATCCAACCAGTAACACTACCGTACAGTCCGGTCTGATCGTCTGATATGTCGCATATCTCACCTAGGGGTGGTAAACGTCAGACCCCAATAGCTTGATAAGTCGTGTCGATATGAGGTCTATAACAATTCGAGAAACTACTGGTAACACTTACCAGTAAATCTCAGCAACCCTGGCCAGGGATTTCCTGTTATAGCCAATCGAACACAGCGCAACATCAACCCCCTATACCGGGAGAGACGACTCCCCTCCTATCGCTCATTGCCTCCATGTGACTCGGGACTGTACCCAAAAACCACCGTTTTGCACGCCCTCTTGGACGTGGTAAGATGGAAATCAAACCACAGTGGGAACCACACAAGACTCTATGACGATCTCGGGTCAACAGACTACTCTGTACCAGTGTCACCAGAGAACTGCCATCTGACGTGAGGTATAATACCATCTGGGAGTTCTCGGCGAGTCCGTCCAGTGTACCCAGTCTCTACTGAGCACCCGTATATCATCTCTGATGTCAAACACCAATGGATATAGGATCATCCATCGCCCATCTGTATGGGTCGAGAAGGTACACGCTAGTCTACTCTGGTATATCGATGCCCCGTCTCGATATACCCACGACTAGGGACTATGAAGGATGTACTTATGGACTACCATGTCCCCACTAGTATGATCCGCATCATAGTCCAGGTAGTCAAGTACAGATCCTAAGGGCTTTACCAACATGTAACAGGGAGACAATCAGTGTACACGTTAAGGTAAAGATCAACCAGATAGCATACTATCATGTCGAGCAAGAAAGTCCTCCCTATATATGTCCCAGCATCCACTACAATATACATCCTATGTATAGTAATGGCCTCTAGGGCATACATATAACTAACAATCTCCCACTTGCACTAGGGCCATCTGATAGCAGTGGTTGTAGTATCTCATACTCAACCATCCCATAAAAGTCTCTCTCTGGGAACAGGCCTTTCGTGAGTGGATCCGCTGTGTTTGACCTCTGAGTCTACTCTCCTAACCTCGATCCCTTGGAGATCAACCATCTCCATGATCAGGTGACACTGCCTTAGAATATGTCTGGATCACTGATGGGACGGACGTTCCTTGGCATAAGCCACAACTCCATTGTCTCACAATGGTTGGAACGTAGTTCATCTCATGAACCAATATACACCCAAACAGCCTCTAGGGTAGCATCTTAAGTAGCGATGTATCCTGCCTTTATCGTCTAGTATGTCACGGTATTTTGCTTGGAACTCTTCCAACATACCGTCCCTTTACTGAGGGTAAAGACAATGCCTGTGACTGACACTCAGTCGTCTTTATCACCCTGGAACCATTCCAGTGATTCTCCCCAGGGTCGATTGATACCTTCTCACTACAACTAGTGAGAATCCTAACATCCATTTAGATCTATCTCATAGATCCAAAACCTAGGATTTAGTAGGTATCACTTTGATCCTATATGGAGAATCATTGTGATAAGCGGAGATTGATCGAGCGTAGCATAGGAAACTCCTTCCCTATCAAGAGTATGTCATCCACGTACTCTACAAGGATCACCACCATACTCCCTACTACCTTTTTGTATATACAAGGTTCATCTACCATTTTGATGATGTCAAACTGTTTAACTACTACATCAAAACAGATGTTCCAACTCCGCGATACCTTCTTTATCATATAAAGCATCTTTTACACGTTTCCGCTGCTCCCACTGTCCACGAAGCCCTCTGGCTGTGTACTTATAGACGCACTCTTCTAAAATATCATTTAGAAAAGCAGTCATGACACCCAACCACCAGATATCGTAGTCATGGTATGTAGCCGTGACAAGTAGGATCTGGATGGACTTAAGCATAGATATTGGAAAAGGTTTCATCATTATCCACGCCTGGTCGATGACGAAAACCTTTAACAAGTCTAGCTTTGAAAGTCTCAACTTTTCCATGTACACCAAGTAATCTTCTCAAGATATACTTGCTCCTGATGGGGATTTAACCCTTCAGATATAGCAACCAAAGGCCATACTTTGTTGGTGTACATGGATTCCATCTCAGATCACTAAGCATCCAGCCATTCTTACAGAGTCTTACTCTCGATGGCCAGCTCGAAACTAGTTGGGTCATCATCTCATGATGCAATCCTCGCTCCCACTGTCATAGAGAAATAGAAGTATCTCTCAGGTGGGTGAGGAACCCTACTAGATCGGCGGAGAGGCTGAGGTTCGTTGGAATCTACTGAATCCTTTGGCTCTATCAAATCATCTGCTGTAGTTTGTATAGCTGGAACCTTTCCAGTTGTACATTACAGACCTTGCCTCGAGCTTGTCCGGATTATGCTTTTAGACATAGCCCGGACAACCCTAAATCTTAACTAACTTAAGATATGGGCTCTTCCCTTTCTATATCACATATGAAGTGGTAGGCAACTGATTTTATTTGAACCCTATTCAATAGGTATGCAGCTTCTCAAGTGCATAACTCCCAAAAGGAAATAGGAAACTCAGTAGTACTCATCATAGAGCACACCATATCAGATAGGGTGTATCTGCTCCGCCCCGACATACCATCGTGCAATGGTGTATACGGAGGAGTAATGCTGAGAGAGAATCTCATTCTCCTTTAGAATAGTCCAGAAATTCCATGCACAAGTATTCTCCTCCCTGATCTCATCATAGGACATAATACTTATACCCGTATTTTGGTTCTCTACTTCTTGCTTATATTCTGTGAATATCTCAAAAGGCTCGGACTCATGTTTCAACAGGAACATATGTCTGAATCTTGAGAGATTATCAGAGAATGTAATGAAGTACAAAGAACCTGTCCTGGCATGTGTAGACAGGGGACCTTACATACATCAACATGTATCATCCCAAGAGTTTACTAACTCTTTCTCTGTTTCCAATAAACAGAGCTGTGGTCATCTTATCTTTGTGACATGACTGGCGAGTTTCACAAGATGTAAATTCAAACTAATTTAAATATGCATCTAAATGTAACTTCAGCCAGTCGGGTCGCATTGATATGACCTAGTCTACAATGCCTCAAGAAGGATTCGTTCATTTCTGAACTCTTCCTCTTGTGTGTGTTCCGTATACTAAGAACTGTGGTTTGATTTAGAACATTAATGCTTTTAGATAACGTGCCTGAACCGATCAACTTTTGATATAGGAAATGTTCAAAACATTATCCAACAATACAAAATTGTATCATTTCTTTACTAATAAAGAGACTGATATGATTTTGTATATCAGGTTCGGTATCTAATAACATT
This sequence comes from Agapanthus africanus, assembly GCA_030015575.1. Classification (NCBI taxonomy): domain Eukaryota; kingdom Viridiplantae; phylum Streptophyta; class Magnoliopsida; order Asparagales; family Amaryllidaceae; genus Agapanthus; species Agapanthus africanus. Next base: position 563,574,514 of record CM057337.1, on the reverse strand, counting down.
CGTTCAGAATCAATGTATTGTAATACAGGGTGACAGTGACCAACAGACTTGGCTGCAACTCTTGCCCCGTTTTCTGCCTCATGAAACTTATCACCCGTTCTCAGTTCTCTACCTATCTGTAGCCCTATGTAACAGATTACATATCTGGGATCCTGATCTGGTATCACATACCCAGGACGTAGAGGATACAGAGAAACAGTTCTTTGTAATGAACACACCCGAAGATGATGCATCAGCATGCACTCTCTTCGTTTGGGCGGCACGGGAATTCTGGTAATCCCCTATTTCCTGCTCGGTCTTATAACAATTATAAGTTGGAACGGGACCAACGTTCCCCAGCTCAGTATAACAAGCGGGTTCGGTCAATATTCCGTATTATTATCTTGATTAAGGCGTGATATGGTCGCTACCTGGAGAGAGAGAGAAGAAAACACTCAGCGTGCGCTCTGTCAAGAATAGATTGGTTATTATTTTATCTAATCAGGATGGCTCCCACTGCTTTTTATAAAATCTTCCTTCAAACCCTAAAAGGAAAGACTAGCCGGGATTAATTACACACTACAAGTTCGCCAATCTTTCAGCCAGGCCAGTGTCGGTACTTTGAGGGAGGTCCCCCGTGCTTTCGCACGAACCTAATTAATGTAAACCTCGTTTTCCCAGAGGCGTAACCTCGTTGACACCTTTCTAGACACCTACTTGATCGGCTAATTGTAATGTATAAAACTCTCCCAGGAGTAACTCTTACTCGCAGCGGGTATCGGGATCCAACTATCTCATAGAAGGTATGCAATCTCATTGCAAATTTCAACATTTGAAATTCCCGATAATATTTTTCCCCTAGCGTCCTATGACCTTGACGCAGGCCAACAAACCATAGTCCGCTAGTCAAGTTCAACCCGTCATTTCCTGATTGAATTAAACCCACCCGCACGACCCTTGACGCAGGCCAACAAAGTCGCACGACTACCCTAATCCAATCTGCATCATTTGCATAAGCAGATAAATACCAGTTAGCTACCGCACACTACGCCTTGACGCAGGCCAACAAACGTAGCACGAATACTAACTACTACTTATCTGAAATGACGGAGGGCTACGACAGGTTTTTCTGAAAACCTATTGCGTAATGAACTTGATATCATTGTAGAATCAAATGATTTTAAAATGGAGTGTTTTTGAGGCTTTTCTAGTTTTGCTAAAGGAGTCACTCCTGGTGAAGGGATCGTCGGTCCTTTCCTCGTCGAATGAGGTGCGGGATATATCATATATATCACTGTGCAAAGCAAAAACACTTAAAAGCTATCAAAAGACAAACCGAGTGTGTAGCATCTGCCAGTTATTGCTAAAGGAGTCACTCCCGGTGAAGGGATCTCGGTCCTTTCCTCATCGAATAAGGTGCAGGATATATCACATATACCGCTGTGCAAAGCAAGAACTGTAGCTACCTGTTTTGTTTTGAAATTCGATTCTACAACATCTTAGGTTTCTTTTATTTTCATTAATCACATTAATGAAGTCCCATCAATTATGTACCTAAACATCACAGATAAATACGACGTACACTTATGCCATCCGCATTCGCCTCGATGTCCCCTCGTGCACCGTTAGGTTAGGTAACTAACGACAGATCGGGGCAGGGCTAGCGCGGGTGTAAAACATAAGTAACATCTATATAATATATCATATATACTATATACAGTATCTATCACAGAACATCACATGATCACATCACAGATATCGCAGCAGAAGAATCATATGAAATATTAGATATACTAGGACGTCCGTGTTTTCAATACGAGCCAGTATAAAACACGGATTCCACGGTCGTGATGAATAGCCAAACCCACACCCCTAGACCCCTACGAGAGCGGCAAGCAACCCTACCAATTCTGGAGTTAGGAGACCCGGACTCGACTCCTCGAGTTGGTCTCCCACTGGACTCCAGAACCCGGTTACTTGTGCCCTCCTCCTTGGGTCTATCCTAGTGCGAAAAAGTAAATAATATACAAACGGTGACATCTTCCGCAACCTGGAAGTGCCCCAATAAAAGAATATTACATACAAGTTTTTACATGAATGAAAATGAAAAAACACTCATCTCACATAAAAAAACCCCGGCTATTCAAACACGACGATCCAATATAACATATCCAGCAACACATAACATCACATGTCATCATCGTAAGTAAATATGTCCATCCCAATTGTCGTTGACATATAGCAACGAAACCGACGATATCACATATTACACTTACGGTCACAGAAAAGAAAGGGTAAAACTACAATAGTTGGAATCCGCAACCACCTCAGACATCGCATGCCTGACCAAATGAATTACTTAGACATCGCATGCCTAACATTTATAAACCACGCATTTTAGTCTCAAAATCGAAAACACTTTTCAATATCAAGTCGGGAAATTCAACAAGATTCCCGACATCCTGATCGAATGCTCGTCGCAAACTTCAGTAGGCGGCCGCACCCCCGACGCCGTCGACGAATTGCACCAAGGCGGAACACCGCTACCGCGAGCACCCGGACGGATGCTTTCGGCGACGGGGTTCTCCTACAGTCACTTGGTCGGGGCTATGGAGTGAGGCTGTCTATTAAGTTTACCCGGCGAGTATCCGCGTACACTACGTGATTGCGACGGACTTTTGATCACATCAAAATTCCGTGGCAACCGATCAAGTGAGACTAAAGTGCTATGTTTATAACATTCATTCAGTTATCTCATAACTTCTTGTGAATTCCAATTATTGTATCACATTCCAGATAATTAGAAAATGTTAAACTTTCCGATCGAACAATCGAACACCCAAGTTTTCCCGATACAATCCAACACATGAAATAAGTCTAACAACATTCAGTTCGTGCCTCAGTACCAACGGTCCAGCCGTAGAAGGGTCAAGCCAACGCCTCACATGTGGCACGCCGTACTGCCCTAAACCCGAAGGTTCAAAGGGCAGTTCAAGACGGTCACATAATCGAGTTAAGGTTTGTTGTCTTCTAGAGGGTCCATCGAGTTACTTGCACTACTTAGAACGTCGTTAAACTACGGAAAAATCCAACACTTGGAAATTTCCCGACAAGGGAAAAATTGGGTATTTATATCCGGTCGAACTTATTAACATATTCTAAAATTTATCCGGAAAGCCACACAGACAAAATTTGATAATCCGATCGAACATACGAATCCCCAAAACAACTCCAGAAAATTCAACTCTTGAATAAATTTTAAAAATACCCAGAGAACTCAGCACCTGAAACAATGAATTACTGTGCAAACAGTTAGGGCTGACGTCATCAATCTGCAGCGGAACCGCCGCCTAAGGCAGGCTTCTGCCGCGGTTCCGCCGCAGATTGCACTGTTCATGACCCCAATTTTGCGCCGTAATTCTTAGATTTCCCTGCTGGGTTTTCTGCATATTTTTAATTTGGAAAAATCCCAGTTTTTGAAAAAAGGACAGAGAGCATTTTTGTGATCGGGTTTCGGGTTCGTTCGGACTTCAAATTCCGTCTAGACTTCGCCTAAGGCTCTAGCTAGGCTCTGATACCTTTGTAGGGTTCCTAGGCATCCTAATGAGGTCTCACAAGGCATCAACCATGCCAATTTCAAAAAATCTAGGTGCCGAGAAACCCGACTACGGATCGTTGGCTAGAAATCTAGGCGAAACAATAAACTAGTTAACACTTAACTAAGAGAATACGGAAATACAACCTTTGTAGATCCGGTCCTCCACCTCCACGGCTCCGAGATGAGGTCCTCTCCGCTGTCCAAATCAAATCCGGGCTCTAGCGTCGGCTTCATCGGAGAACGAGCGGGCAAGGTCGTCGGCTTCGTGCCGAAGATGATCTACGTCGAGGCATCACTAGATCAAGCTCCACCTTCACCAAACCATGATAACTTGTGAAGGAAACACACCCTACTACTTTTCAAGAGGTAGAGGATGAAGAAATAGGAAGTGGGTAGACTTTAGAATTGGATTTCTCACTCAATCTCATCACTTGCCATTAATGGAGCAAGCTTTCTTCATGTGAAGAAAATGAAGAAGAAGAAGAAACTAATTATGATAAGTTAATTATAATTGGAAAAGAAATGAATACTTATCATATTAGAACCATGGTTAGGTGTAGAGAATCAATCATGGTTAAAAGAGATGGTTAGGGTTAAGCATGAGACAAAATTGGTGACAAAGTCAAACATTCATGAAAGTTCATGAAAGAATAAAAGAAAGCCACCAATTCTTCTTATGCAAAATAATTTCCAAAAAGAAATAAATGAATAATTTAAGAAAATAAAACCCTAATCATTTAGTTAACCATGGTTTAATTCTTTGCACTTAACCAAGTAGGCATGCATCATCAACTATGATACAAACAAGTGCACAAAATCATATCGCATATGCAATGCGCACATCCGAGTGAGAAAATCCATTCAAAGTGAACCGATACTAGTTAATGCAAAGTAATATATCAAATATATATAATTATACATTAAATCATTAAATCAACACTTGATTCAATGATCCGGTCATGTCGCACATAACCGACTGGTATCAATAGTAACAACTTATCGAATCAACACTTGATCCGATAACCCGGCTATATCGCATATAACCGATCAATGTCACATCTCGCGAGAATCGAATACAGTATCACATACTGGTATCATTCTCGGTCCCGCACATATCTCATACGCGCTCCTATTTCGTTTCGCTTGAGCCAGGAAACCTCTGTGTAGGACTCTAAAGACTCGTCAATACGCCGGCAGCAGGTGATGATCATATCAAACACCCACAAGCCGCAAGCGGTCTGCTAAACGTAACGGCCACCCGGGTATTGAGCGATCTGAAGATAGACGAGCAAGCCCGCTCACACTCCAGTGAATCCAACCAGTAACACTACCGTACAGTCCGGTATGATCGTCTGATATGTCGCATATCTCACCTAGGGGTGGTAAACGTCAGACCCCAATAGCTTGATAAGTCGTGTCGATATGAGGTCTATAACAATTCGAGAAACTACTGGTAACACTTACCAGTAAATCTCAGCAACCCTGGCCAGGGATTTCCTGTTATAGCCAATCGAACACAGCGCAACATCAACCCCCTATACCGGGAGAGACGACTCCCCTCCTATCGCTCATTGCCTCCATGTGACTCGGGACTGTACCCAAAAACCACCGTTTTGCACGCCCTCTTGGACGTGGTAAGATGGAAATCAAAGCACAGTGGGAACCACACAAGACTCTATGACGATCTCGGGTCAACAGACTACTCTGTACCAGTGTCACCAGAGAACTGCCATCTGACGTGAGGTATAATACCATCTGGGAGTTCTCGGCGAGTCCGTCCAGTGTACCCAGTCTCTACTGAGCACCCGTATATCATCTCTGATGTCAAACACCAATGGATATGGGATCATCCATCGCCCATCTGTATGGGTCGAGAAGGTACACGCTAGTCTACTCTGGTATATCGATGCCCCGTCTCGATATACCCACGACTAGGGACTATGAAGGATGTACTTATGGACTACCATGTCCCCACTAGTATGATCCGCATCATAGTCTAGGTAGTCAAGTACAGATCCTAAGGGCTTTACCAACATGTAACAGGGAGACAATCAGTGTACACGTTAAGGTAAAGATCAACCAGATAGCATACTATCATGTCGAGCAAGAAAGTCCTCCCTATATATGTCCCAGCATCCACTACAATATACATCCTATGTATAGTAATGGCCTCTAGGGCATACATATAACTAACATGATCTGCATCATAGTACAGGTAATCAAGTACACATCCTAAGGGCTTTATCAACATGTAACTATAAGACAGTTTAAAGAGACAAGTGTACATGTTAAGATAAAGAGTAACCAGATAGCATACTATCATATCGAGCAAGAAAATTATCTCTATATATGTCCAAGCATCCAATATAATATACATCATCTGTACAATACTGGCCTCTAGGGCATACATACAACTAACATAAAATAAACCTCGTTTTCCCAGGGGCGTAACCCCATTGACACCTTTCTAGACACCTACTTGATCAACTAATTGTAAAGTGCAAAACTCTCTTAGGAGCAACAATTACTCGCAATGGGTATCAAGATCCAACTATCACATATAAGGTATGCAATCTCATTGCAAATTTCAAAACTTGAAACTCCCGATAATGGTTTTTACCCCTAGCACTTATGAGCTTGGCTATGGTCAACAAATCATAAGCACTAGTCAAGTTCTACCTGTCATTTCGTGATTAATTAGACCCACCCACATGACCCTTGGCTAAGGTCAACAAAGTCACATGACTGTCCTAACTAATCGCATCATATGTTGTATAGGAAGACATCACTTAGCTATCGCACAGTACGTCTTGGTTAAGGTCAACAAACGTAGCACGAATACTAAGTACTCTACTTCCTAAAATGACGGGAGGTTGCGGATGGTTTTTAAGAAAACCTTTAACGGTTTGAACTTGATATCGTTGTAGAATCAAATGGTTTAAAATGGAGTGTTTTTTAGGCTTTTTCTAGTTTCGCTAAAGAGGTCACTCCTGGTGAAGGGATCTCGGCTTTTTTCTCGTCGAATGAGGTGCAGGATATTCACAATACCACTATGCAAAATAAGAACTAGAAAAGCAACCAAAAGACAAAACCGAGGGTTGTAGCATTTGCTAGTTATTGCTAAATAGGTCACTCCCGGTGAAGGAATCTCGGCTCTTTCCTCATCGAATGAGGTGTTGGATATTCTATAAGGAATACTACTATGCAAAGCAACAACTAGAGCTACCTATTTTTGAAAATTCGATTTCACAACATCTTTAGGTTTATTTTCTTTCATTAATCTCATTAATGAATGTCCCATCATTTAAGTTACCTAAGTATCACAGATAAATACAACGTACGCTTATGCCATCCGCATTCACCTCGATGTCCCATCATGCACCGTTAGGTTTGGTAACTAACGGCAAAGCGGGACAGGGCTAGCGCGGGTGTAAAATATAAGCAACGTCTATATAATATATCATATATACTATATACAGTATCTATCTCAACATATCAAATGATCACATCACAGATATCGCAGCAGAAAACAACATATGAAATATTGGATATACTAGGATTTCCGGGTTTTATATTAAGCCTGTATAAAACACGAATTCCACGGTCGTGATGAATAGCCAAACCTACATCCCTATACCCCTACAAGAGCGGCAAGCAACCCTGCCAATTCTAGATTTAGGAGACCGGGACTCGACGCCTTGAGATGGTCTCCCACTGGACTCTAGAACCTGGTTACTTGTGCTCCCTTCCTTAGGTCTATCCTAATGCGGAAAAGTAAATAATATACATCAACGGTGACATCTTCCTCAACCCGGAAGTGCCCCAATAAAAGAATATTATATACAAGTCTTTACATGAATGAAAACGAAAAACTCTCATCTCACATAAAAAAACCCGTCTATTCAAACACGACGATCCAATATAACATATCACAGCAACACATAACATCACATGTCATCAACGTAAGTAAATATGCATATCCCAATTGTCGTTGACGTATAGCAACGAAACCGGCGATACACCACATATTACACTAACGGTCGCAGAAAAGAAAGTGAAAAACTACAACAATTGGAATCAGCACTGCCCTTAGACATCATAAACCCGGAATATCACATATTCTGGATTTCATGCCTAACAATGCAAATTTTACATTTAGGTCTCAACCATGAAAACACTTTTCAAAGGAAGTCGGTTGATTCAACAAGATTCCCGATTCCGTCCGAGGCCGAAATGTTAAACTTGCATGCAACTAGATAGATTACAATTATTAAATCCCATCACATGATATCCGGACGATGTTAAACTTTTCGATCGATTCATCAAAGTCCCACAATTTCCTGACAGCTCAACACTTGAGCACAGTTTTAATAATACTCGGAACATGCCGCAGTACCTATGGACTAACCGTAGAAGGGCAAACCCAAGCCTCACTCATGTCGCCACGGAACTGAGGCAAACCTTAGGGTATGACCGCGGTTCCGCGATCCAAAAAAGTCGAGTTAGGGTTTCATTCTTCTAGAGGGTCCACAGAATTACTTACATGTTTTTCCGAATACGTTAAACTTGGAAAAATGGGTTTTTGATATTCGATCGAACTTTTTAACTTCGCTTAGATAACTTGTGAAAACCCAAATACAATGTTAAACTATGAATACGAAACACTCTGAATTGTTTATAGTGTAAGATTACATCTCATGCAAAATTAGCAAAAACAAACAACACCTGAAACATCAAAACCTAGTCTCTGGAACACCCTGCAAATTTCAAGCAAAACAAAATATTTTTAGCCGGCCACCATACATGTGATCTCGGCCCAAAACCGAGCACTCCCCTTGAAATTTGCATGGTGTTCATGTTGCATCCCATACAACACTCTGCACTTGTTTAAAAAATTTAAAGGTCATATAAAAATCGACAGAAACCCGGGTTCGATGTTGCAAGTTTCGGAGTAGTTTCGGTTTCGTAATCTAACGCGCATCGTCTAATACTCTAGCCTGGCTCTGATACCACTGTTGGGATTCCTTAGCACCCTACTGGGTTTTCACAGCAAGTACCATGCTATATTAAAATTCTAAAGTGCTAATCAATCCTAAGCTAGGATCAAGCTAAAGTAAATAGACAAAATGAAACATGTAATCAACCATTACAAATAGTGAGCAAGGAATACAACCATTGTAGACCGTTCCTTCACTTCTAAAGCTCCGTGTTGATGTCCCTTCGCTGCGATCATGGATCTCCCGAACTCTAGTATGGGTTCTCTCGGAGAAATGTGTAAGTCCATGCTACCCTTCCCCGGTACTTACGGGGTTGCGGAATTAGTGAAAAACGATTTTCAAGAGGGTGGTAACATGGACTACCAATACGGATCTTTGTTAAACTACTAGCTAACAACCTAACAAGAGTTTACCTACTCGGTTAGGGGGCTATACCTTTCTTGAACTCCTTCGTCTTCGACTCCTCCCGGTGTACGGATCGGCCTCACCTCGTCGTCTCCTTGCGCCGAAGATGGATCCACCTGAAAGCTTCTACCTTTGGCTTCTTCTTCGAACTTTGAAGAAACTAGATCACTTGTCTTGCTAGGCCTTGTGAACTAGAATGAGTAGAGGAATGTTTTGGTGTCTTTTTATCTCTAAAGCAATGAGTCTCAACACATGAGAATGGTTTGCCTTGAGGTAGAGAGAGCAAGAGGAAGAGGGAGAGCTTGAGAATGAGAGAGCTCAAGAGAGAGAAAGCAAATGATAGAATGAACCATACTCTTCTCATTCTCACCTCTCATAATCCAAAAGCCATCATCACAAAAATAGTAATCAAGTATTGTGTAAATGGTTTAAGTCAAAATGGCTATATCATTTCATGCACTCATTTTGCATAAATAAACAAGCAAGCAAAAGTCTTTGCCATGGAATGATAGCCATTGTCATAATGATGGTCAACTAGTCCAACCTAGTCAACCGGTCAACAAAGTCAACAAGTGAACAATGTCAACCCCTCAACAACCATGTCACTATAATACTTAATTAATATTAATGTTAATCATATATCTTATTCTCATTAGGGTTAAGCAAAAGTCAATGGTCAACAGTCAACTGTCAACAGTCAACAGTCAACAACCCCAATGAGAATACTATGCCTCTGTCTCTCTGTCAACTGTGCATACACACCCGCATCCGCGTTCCGAGGAACACGAATACATACGAGATAAAACCAACCCCCAAAACGTACACTAGGATCTGGCTTAAACCAAAGCCCGCTAGTGTTAACTGTCCGGACACTATACGTGCACAAGTGCACGGATGTGACCGAACCCTGTCGCAAAACCATGCGACCTGTCGCAAAACCATGCGACCTCTACTCTTTTGCCTAAAGGCGAGTAGCTTTCTGTGTGGGACTCTAAAGACTCGACACTACGCTGGCAGTGGGTTTAACCACAGACCGCAAGCGGCACTAGCTGTGCGTAACGGTCCCCAGGTAGATGCCGACAAGATGACTGACGGGGTGAAACCCATCTGAACTCCTACTGAGTCTGACTGTGACATTCTCCATACAGTCCGGTCTGTTCGTCTGATACATCGCATGGCGGGCCTAGGGGGCGGTAAACGTCAGTCCCCCAAAAGCGGTACAAGTCGTGTCGGAGTGAAGCCCAGAACACCCTGAGATAACACTGGAAACCTACCAGTATATCTCGCTTGCCCTGGCCAGGGACTACTCGTGTAATGGCTCTCCTAGACACAGCGCGATATCAACCCCCAATACCGGGAGAGACGAATCCTGTCTAACCGTCACTGCCTTCAAGTGCTTCGGGACTGCACCCAACTACTACCTGTTTGCACGACTCCTTTGAGCCGTGGTAGGGTAGTAATCTAAGTACAGTGGGAACACACTCGAGGCGAAGTGACAGTGTCAAGTCAGCGGACTAAGCTGTACTCATGTCACCTGAGAACTGATAACTGACGATAGGTATAGTACCAACCAACAGTTCCCGACGAGTCATGTCCAGTGTACTCGTAACCCAACGAGCACCCGCATACTATCTCCAGTACGACGTACTGATGGCTGTGGGACAGACCATCTCCCACACTGGGATGAGAAGCGCATACGCTAGTCTACTCCGGAGTATCGATGCTCTGTCTCGATAGTCCTGCGACTAGGGACCTGCATAAGGATGTGCTTATAGATTACCCAGCCCCCACTAGTGTGACTGCCATCACAACGCTGGTAATCAAGCAAAGATCCTAAGGGCTCCACTAATGTGTATAGGTGATATACTAAAATAAACACACGTACACATTGAAGTAGAAACAAACCAAGTAGCATACTACCATATTGAGCAAGATTGTTTATACAACTGTGAATATCCCAAGCTTCCATTAAGTAATATACAAACTAGTATGATACAGTAATGGTCTCTAGGGCATATACACTAACAATCTCCCACTTGCACTAAGGCCATGTAGTGGCGTATCGAAGACCTATCATCTCGATCAGCCGCTCGAACTGAGTCTGGGGGCAAGGCCTTTGTGAGTGGATCAGCAGTGTTGTCTTCTGTAGAAACTCTCCGAACCTCGATCTCCTGGCGACCCACGATCTCCCTGATCAGGTGATACCGCCTTAAGATGTGTCTGGACTTCTGATGGGACCTTGGTTCCTTTGCTAAAGCAATAGCCCCGTTGTTGTCGCAATACAGAGGTATTAGATCAACAATGGACGGAACCACCTGAAGTTCAGTTAAGAACTTCCTTACCCAGACAGCTTCTTTTGCGGCATCTGCAACAGCGATATATTCCGCTTCCATCGTCGAGTCAGCAATGATTTCCTGTTTGGAACTCTTCCAACACACCGCCCCTCCATTGAGGGTAAAGACATAACCCGACATGGACTTGGAATCATCCTTGTCACTCTGGAAGCTGGAGTCAGCAAAGGCCTCGATCTGGAGGTCTTTTCCGCCATACACCAAGAATATCTCCTTAGTCCTTCTCAGGTACTTGAGAATGTTCTTTACTGCTATCCAATGTTTCTCCCCAGGGTTTGACTGATACCGGCTTACCACACTCAGTGCATAAGCTACATCTGGTCTGGTACACAACATCGCATACATTATAGAGCCTACCGCAGAAGCGTAGGGTATAATAGACATGCGATCCCTTTCCAAATCAGTCTTGGGAGACATCTCTTTGGAGAAGGTGATCCCGTGACAAGCCGGTAGATTACCGCGCTTGGAATCTTCCATACTGAATCTTTTCAGTATGGTGTCGATGTACCTGGACTGTGAAAGTCCTAATATCCTCTTGGATCTATCACGATGGATCCGGATCCCCAGGATGTATGAGGCATCACCCAGGTCTTTCATGGAGAACCTGTGTGACAAGAACCCCTTGACAGATTGTAGCATAGGAATGTCATTTCCTATTAAGAGAATGGCATCCACGTATAAAACGAGGAATACTACAGTTCTCGCTACAAATCTACTATAGATACATGGTTCATCTGGATTTTTGATAAAGCCAAATTCCTTGACCGTCTCATCAAAACAGATGTTCCAACTCCGCGATGCCTTCTTTAGTCCATAGATGGACTTAAGCAACTTGCACACCTTTCCGCTCCTCCCACTCTGAATGAAACCCTCTGGCTGGTCCATATAAACACACTCTTCTAAATTTCCATTTAGAAAAGCGGTCTTTACGTCCATCTGCCAAATCTCATAATCGTGGAAGGCAGCAATGGCAAGAAGGATCCGAATGGATTTCAGCATAGCTACTGGAGAAAAGGTCTCGTCATAGTCCAAACCAGGTCTTTGACGAAAACCCTTTGCAACCAGTCTAGGTTTATAGGTCTCAACCTGTCCATCTACACCAATCTTCCTTTTGAAGATCCACTTGCATCCTACGGGTTTTACCCCGTCTGGAGCAACGTCCAACGTCCATACTTTGTTGGTGTACATGGACTCCATTTCGGTCCGCATTGCATCCAGCCATTTTACCGAGTCAACGCTCTGAATGGCCTGCTGGAAACTAGTCGGCTCATCATAATCTATGATGCAATCCTCTCTATCCCCGTCTATGAGAAAACCGTAGTATCTCTCGGGCGGATGAGACTGCCTACTACTCCTGCGGAGCGACGTAGGAATGTCATTTTCTTTTGAACCCTCTGGTTCTACTAAGCTTTCAGTAATAGCTCGTGGTTCTGGAATTTCTTCCAGTTCTATTGCGTTCCCACTTATCTGATTTTCCAAAAATTCAGTTTCCAAGAAGTAGGCATGACGAGAAACATAAATCTTTTGTTCCTCTTCGCAATAGAAGAAATATCCCTTGGAGTTCTTTGGATATCCCACAAACTTGCACAGTACTGAGCGTGCCTCGAGCTTGTCCGCATGCTGCTTTTTGACAAAAGCTGGACATCCCCATGTCTTAATGTGATTAAGATAGGGTCTCTTCCCACACCACATCTGTAAGTCGATGTACAACACCCCACGACTTGCGGGGAGGCGGAAATATGAAAAACGATCTTGTTCTTTGCTTAAACATCGACTAACTGCACGAATCGAAGCTAAACGATAACTAACAAGAAACATAGAAGTTCTATACTACTATGTTTAGGGATTATACCTAACGAATCGTGTCCTTCGTCTTTGCGAACTCCTCCTCCTCCTCGGCCTTCTCGAAGTAGTAGACGATCCACCCGAGAGCTTTACTCCAAGCTTAGCCTCTAAACTTGAGGCAACTAACCTTCTTTAAGTGCTAATCAAAGAAGCTAGGGGATATAGAGTGAGGGTTATGGTTTAATTAGTCTAACTAATCCTTGTACTCAACACATGAGAGGGGAGGATTAGGGTTTGAAGAGGGAGAGCTTGAGGAGAGAGAAGGTGAAGATAATAATGAAGTGAGAAGAATGAGTTATCATAATATATATCAAGCATTTATTTTTATCAAGAAAAGAAAAGAAATGAATTTAACAACCATGCTTGATAATATCTAGTGATGATTCACATCCATGAGTCATTAAGCATTTATGATGCATTAATGACATGGATGAATCATCTATATGACTCACTAATCACATTCATTGTATATGCCACCTAAACCTCCTTAGTCACCATCTTCTAGAACCTTCTCGCGCAATTACGAGAATGCCCTTCCTTTCCGCAAAAATACGGAAAAACTTTAGACTGTATAAATTCAATAACCGGATACCAGTAACTGGCTTAAACCAAAGCCGACTGGTAAAAACTGTCCGAAAGTCGTACGTGTGTAAACACACGTATGCATCCGAACCCTTGTCTTAAAACCATACGACCTCTATATCCTTTCGCCTGGAGTAGGGAAACTCTCTGTGTGGGACTCTAGAGACTCGACTACTACGCTGGCAGTGGGTTTAACCACAGACCGCAAGCGGCACTAGCTGTACGTAACGGTCCCCAGGTAGATGTCGATAAGAAGGCCGATGAGGAAACCCATCCGAACTCCTACTGAGTCTGATGTGACAATCTCCATACAGTCCGGTCCGTTCGTCTAAGACTATCGCATATCGGTCCTAGGGGGCGACAAGCGTCAGTCCCCTAATAGCGGTATAAGTCGTGTCGGAGCGAAGCCCATTACACCCTGAGAAACTACTGGAACCTACCAGCAAATCTCGCTTGCCCTGGCCAGGGACTTTGCGTAATGGCTCTCTGACACAGCGCGATATCAACCCCCAATACCGGGAGAGACGAATCCTGTCTAACCGCCACTGCCTCCAAGTGCTCGGGACTGCACCCAACTGCTACCTGTTTGCACGACTCCTTTGAGCCGTGGTAGGGTAGCAATCTAAGAACAGTGGGACACACTCGAGGCGAAGTAGCAGTGTCAAGTCTGTGGACTATGCTGTACTCATGTCACCTGGGAACTGTTCACCGACGACTGGTATAAAACCAACCAACAGTTCCCTGTGAGTCATGTCCGGTGTACCCGTAACCTAACGAGCACCTGCATACTATCTCCAGTACGACGTACTGACGGCTGTGGGACAGACCATCTCCCCAACTGGGATGAGAAGCGTACACACTAGTCTACTCCGGAGTATCGATGCTCTGTCTCGATAATCCAACGACCAGGGACCTGAATAAGGATGTGCTTGTAGACTACCCAGCCCCCACTAGTGTGACTGCCATCACAATGCTGGTAGTCAAGCAAGATCCTAAGAGCTCTATCAATACGTATACTCACATATTAAGATAGAAAAACCAAGTAGCATACTACCATATTCAGCAAGACTGTTATATACATGTGAATATCCCAAGCTTCCATTAAGTAATATACAAACTAGTATGATACAGTAATGGCCTTCTAGGGCATAAACACTAACAATCTCCCACTTGCACTAGGGCCATGTACTGGCGTATCGAAGACCGATGATCTCGAGAAGCCTTTCAAACTGAATCTGAGGTAGGGCCTTCGTGAATGGATCAGCAATGTTCTCTTCAGAAGCAACTCTCCGAACCTCGATCTCCTGACGATCAATGATCTCCCTGATCAGGTGATACCGCCTTAAGATGTGTCTGGACTTCTGATGGGACCTTGGTTCCTTTGCTAAAGTTATAGCTCCGTTGTTGTCACAATACAGAGGTATTGGATCAACTATGGTAGGAACCACCTGAAGTTCTGTTAGGAACTTCTTCATTCAGACTGCTTCTTTTGCGGCATCGCAAGCAGCTATATACTCCGCTTCCATCGTCGAGTCAGCAACGGTGTCCTGCTAGGAGCTCTTCCAGCACACCGCCCCTCCATTGAGGGTAAAGACATAACCCGACATGGACTTGGAATCGTCCTTATCACTCTGAAAGCCGGAATCAGCAAAGGCCTCTAACCTGAGGTCCTTTCCGCCGTAAACCAAGAACATCTCCTTAGTCCTTCTCAGGTACTTGAGAATGTTCTTTACTGCTATCCAGTGCTTCTCCCCTGGGTTTGACTGATACCGGCTTACCACGCTCAGTGCGTAAGCTACATCTGGTCTGGTGCACAACATCGCATACATTATAGAGCCTACCGCAAAAGCGTAGGGTATAATAGACATGCGTTCCCTTTCCAAATCAGTCTTGGGAGACATCTCTTTGGAGAGGGTGATTCCGTGACAAGCCGGTAGATTACCGCGCTTAGAATCTTCCATACTGAATCTTTTCAGTACAGTGTCGATATACCTGGACTGCGAAAGTCCCAACATCTTCTTGGATCTATCACGATAGATCCGGATCCCCAGAATGTAAGAGGCATCACCCAGGTCTTTCATGGAGAACCTGTGTGACAAGAATCCTTTGACAGATTGTAGCATAGGAATGTCATTTCCTATCAATAGAATGTCATCCACGTACAAGACGAGGAATACGACACTTCTGGCTACAACTTTACTATATATGCACGGTTCATATGGATTTTTGATAAAGTCATATTCTTTGACTGTCTCATCAAAACAGATGTTCCAACTCCGCGATGCCTGCTTTAGTCCATAAATGGATTTAAGCAGCTTGCATACTTTCCCGCTGCTCCCACTCTGATTGAAACCCTCTGGCTGATCCATATAGACGCACTCTTCTAAATTTCCATTCAGAAAAGCCGTCTTTACGTCCATCTGCCAGATTTCATAATCATGGAAGGCAGCAATAGCAAGAAGGACCCGAATGGATTTGAGCATAGCCACTGGAGAAAAAGTTTCGTCATAGTCCAAACCAGGTCTTTGACGAAAACCCTTTGCAACAAGTCTAGCCTTATAGGTTTCCACCTGTCCATCTACACCAATCTTTTTCTTGAAGATCCATTTGCATCCTATGGGTTTTACCCCATCTGGAGCAAAGTCCAAAGTCCATACTTTGTTGGTGTACATGGACTCCATTTCGGTCCGCATTGCATCTAGCCATCGTACCGAGTCGCCGCTCTGGATGGCCTGCTGGAAGTCAGTAGGTTCATCATCATCTATGATGCAATCCTCTCTATCCCCATCTATGAGAAAACCGTAGTATCTCTCAGGCGGATGAGACGGCCTACTACTCCTGCGGAGGGGTGCGGGAATGTCCTGTTCTTCTTGAACTACCGGTTCTACCAAACTTTCAGTATTAGTTTGTGATTCTGGAATTTCTTCCAGTTCTATTTCTCTCCCACTTGATTCCTTTTCTAAAAACTGATGTTCTAGAAAATGGGCATTACGAGAAACAAATACCTTTTGTTCCTCTGCGTAGTAGAATAGATATCCTCTGGAGTTCTTTGGATATCCCACAAACTTACACTTTACTGATCGTGCCTCGAGCTTGTCCACATGCTGCTTTTTAACAAAAGCTGGACATCCCCAAATCTTTATATACTGTAGATGGGGTTTCTTCCTGCTCCACATCTGATATGGAGTGGTAGGCACAGTCTTGGTAGGAACCATGTTCAAAAGATATGCTGCTGATTTTAGCGCATAACCCCAAAAAGATCGCGGTAACTCAGCATTACTCATCATGGATCGCACCATATCCAATAGGGTTCGATTCCGTCTCTCCGATACACCGTTGTGCTGTGGAGTGTATGGAGGAGTAAGCTGAGAGAGAATTCCTTTCTCTTTTAAGTAACCTAGGAACTCGGCACTCAAGTATTCACCACCTCGATCAGATCTAAGTGTCTTGATACTTTTGCCGGTTTGGTTTTCTACTTCATTCTTATACTCTTGGAATTTCTCAAAAGCCTCGGATTTATGTTTTATCAGATAAATGAATCCGTATCTTGAGTAATCATCCGTGAAAGTAATGAAATAGGAAAAACCACCTCTTGCATGTGTAGACATTGGACCGCATACATCGCTGTGTATGAGTCCTAAGAGCTCGCTCGCTCTTACTCCTTGTCCAGTGAATGGAGTCTTTGTCATCTTTCCTTTGAGACAAGATTGACAAGTGTCATAAGTTTGATATTCGAACGAGTCTAAATATCATTCTCTATGCAACTTAGTCAACCTTCTCTCATTGATGTGACCCAGTCTACAATGCCACAAGAAAGCTTTATTTAAATCTGGAGACTTTCTTTTTAGTGTGTTCTGGACATTGAAAATTTGGAGTTGGTTTAAAACATATATACCGTTATTTAGTGTACCGGACCCAATCAAACCATGATTAAGGTGGATGTTAACAACATCTCTTACAAACGTGAAATCATAACCTTTATTTGATAACAAGGAAACTGATATGATATTACACGTTAAGCTTGGTACAAAAAAACAGTTATGTAAAATCAAAATGTGTCCACTTGTCAATCCTAGGTGATAATCCCCGACGGACGCAGCTCCCACGCTAGCTCCGTTAGCAACCTTTAGGGTCATATCACCTTCCTTCAGCACTCTACGGTTTCTCAGTGCCTGCAATGAATTGCAAATATGAGATCCTGATCCGGTATCCAATACCCAGGAAGTAGAGTTGATCGACAGACAATTCTCAATTACAAACACACCTGAAGTCGAAGCCACAGCTTGCTTCGGTTCCTGGTTCTTGGCGTTCCACGCCTTGCAATCCTTCTTCCAGTGCCCTTTCCTATGACAATGGAAGCACTCATCCTGGCCAACTACCGGTACTGCAAACTTTTTCTTTCCCTTCCCTCCCACCTTACTAACACCTCCTCTAGGTTTGGTGGCGGCCTTCTTCTTCCTTCCTTTGGCCTTAGCCTTGGACCCGGAAGAAGATGCACCGCTAACAAACATAGCCGGTGTTTCCCTTGCTTTCTGCAAGGTGCCCTCTGCACTCCTTAACATGTTCAAGAGTTCCGGAAGTTCAACTTCTTTTCTTTGAAGGTTGAAGTTCAGGATAAACTGGGCGTAGGTGTGAGGAAGGGACTGGAGAATAAGGTCTGTATAGAGCTCATTATCCAAAGTCGTCCCAAGGTCTGCGAGCTCTTCAATATAGCCGATCATCTTTAGGACATGTTCTCCTACCGATGACCCGACAGCCAACCTCGCTCGAAACAAGTTCTTAGAGGTCCCGTATCTTGCTATACGAGATTGCTCTCCATAAAGTTCCTTTGTATGGAGAAATATGCCATCTAGGTTCATATCCTCGTGCCTCCTCTGATGTTCATTGTTCATTGAGGCAAGCACGATGCACTTGGCTTTCGCGCAATCTAAATCCCAGGTTTTGCGGATTTCCTTATCCGCATTGCTGGATTTGGGACCAGGGACAGCAGGTGCCGTAGCGGTGAGGACGTACCCCAGTTTGTCATAGGTCAAAGCCATTTTGACATTCCGCAGCCAATCTTTATAGTTTAGCCCTGTCAGTATATTTTTCTCTAAAAGTAACTTAAGTCCAGTCATTTTCAGGATCGCTGCAATTAGGAGAGAGAGAAGAAAACTCTTTAGCATGATGCTCTTGCAAGTTTAGAGTGGTTTTTAGTTTATCTAAACTGGATGGCTCCCACTGTTTCTCGAATCCTTCCTCAAACCATAAAAGAAGAATTAGCCAGGACTATTCTCACTGTACAATACTTGCTTAACCGTTCAGCCAAGCTAGTATCGATACTTCGAGGGAGGTTTTCCAACGCTTTCGCGAAGTTCCTTAATTAAATAACCTCTTTTCTCTGGGGGCGTAACCCCGCTAACACCTTTCTTGACACCTACTTGGTTTATAGCATTGATCGTTAAGTGACGAATCTCCTGATAAGTAGCATATACTCACAGTAGGATCGGGATCCAAATATCATTGTATGATAATGTTGAAGGAATCCTACCAACATTCATCAAACTCCAAATGGTATGCAACTCTTTGCAAATTTCAGTTTCTTTAGAAATTCCCGATATATATTTTTGCCCCATGCTCTTATGACCTTGGCGTTAGGTCAAAATGTCATAAGTCACATGTCAAGTTCTACCCATCATTATCTTGTCAATTTGAACCCATCCGTATATATCCTTGACGTTCGGCCAAAATGATAATACGACTGTCCCAAACTAACTCATCTATCTATGCTACAAATGAATACCCAGTAGCTACCAAACACTATGCCTTTGCGTTAGGTCAAAATACATAGCTTGAATACTACTGAATACCCAGATGAAATGACGGAAGGCTACGAATGGTTTTGGCGAAACCGTAAACGTAGTGAACTTGATATAACCGAAGGAACCTGATAGCTTTTTAAAAGGAGTGGTTAAAGCTCCGCATTTAAAAATATCTGTTTTTAAAATTAACCGAGTGGTTTCTTTTAAATTGTTCCAACGATTAAACTTTTTGGTTTATTTTCTTTGCATTATAAATAATGCGTCCCATCATTAACCTATCATTGCAGAAAACAACGAAAATACAACGTCCTCTTATGCCATCCGCATTCGCCACGGGGTCCCGTCATCACCCGTTAGGTTACTTAACTAACGACAGAGCGGGGGCTGGGCTAGCGCGGGTGTAAAACATAAGTGACGTCTAAATAGCTATCATATATAGATATTGTACATTCGTCAGACGCAATAATAGGCATTCCAGATCACAGATGAACTTTATTGGATTTGTAAGCAATCCGTGTTTGTTTTGAGCCTGCAACAAAAGACGGATTACACAGTTGTGATGAATAGCCATAACCCCACCCAAGACCCCAACGGGTACGGCAAACTACCCGCCCGGCAGTTTGTGCACCCCACCTTGGGTCTGTCCTAGGAGCAAAAAAACAGTAAAATGAAATAATACAACGGTGGCTACAACCGCAACCTGGATGTGCCCCGCAAAATAATATTACAACAAATTACATTTACATCAAATAAATTAAATAATAACCCATCAAAAAACCCCGGCTAAACATCACAACAGTCCAACACAGTTCATATTCACAAACAGATAAAATCCATTACAGAAATGTGCAACCCCCTGCCAACCGACATACTAGCAGTTAGGGGAGGTTTACGAACACATTATACAAACACAGATATAATCCAACAAGCAAATACTGTATAATTTCGACCGATTAAACACTTTTAATTTTGCTCCAATACTTCTCTGTAAATCTGAAACCTGAGCAAAAATAAAATATTCCAGAAAATACCAAATATCACAGAGAAGCAACACAGGAAATTTGGGTTCCTGAATCGCCAACTCGGCGGCGGAAGCGCGGCGGATCGGTGCGATCTGCCGCGGTTCCGCGGCGCTTTAGGCGATTTAGGTGCCCAAATTTCTTGGGTGTTCTTCTACTGTCTTTTTAAGCTTTCTGAACCTCCCTGAAAAATTTTAGGACTTCATTTAAAATTCGACAGAAACTTGTGATTTCGGGGTTTTCCGGTTTCGTTTTTTCCATTCGAAATTCATACAAATTTGTAAGTAAGTTATTTATTGTTTAGCGAGGCTCTGATACCACTGTAAGTCGATGTACAACACCCCACGACTTGCGGGGAGGCGGAAATATGAAAAACGATCTTGTTCTTTGCTTAAACATCGACTAACCGCACGAATCGAAGCTAAACGATAACTAACAAGAAACATAGAAGTTCTATACTACTATGTTTAGGGATTATACCTAACGAATCGTGTCCTTCGTCTTTGCGAACTCCTCCTCCTCCTCGGCCTTCTCGAAGTAGTAGACGATCCACCCGAGAGCTTTACTCCAAGCTTAGCCTCTAAACTTGAGGCAACTAACCTTCTTTAAGTGCTAATCAAAGAAGCTAGGTGATATAGAGTGAGGGTTATGGTTTAATTAGTCTAACTAATCCTTGTACTCAACACATGAGAGGGGAGGATTAGGGTTTGAAGAGGGAGAGCTTGAGGAGAGAGAAGGTGAAGATAATAATGAAGTGAGAAGAATGAGTTATCATAATATATATCAAGCATTTATTTTTATCAAGAAAAGAAAAGAAATGAATTTAACAACCATGCTTGATAATATCTAGTGATGATTCACATCCATGAGTCATTAAGCATTTATGATGCATTAATGACATGGATGAATCATCTATATGACTCACTAATCACATTCATTGTATATGCCACCTAAACCTCCTTAGTCACCATCTTCTAGAAGCTTCTCGCGCAATTACGAGAATGCCTCTCCTTTCCGCAAAAATACGGAAAAACTTTAGACTGTATAAATCCAATAACCGGATACCAGTAACTGGCTTAAACCAAAGCCGACTGGTAAAAACTGTCCGAAAGTCGTACGTGTGTAAACACACGTATGCGTCCGAACCCTTGTCGTAAAACCATACGACCTCTATATCCTTTCGTCTGGAGTAGGGAAACTCTCTGTGTGGGACTCTAGAGACTCGACTACTACGCTAGCAGTGGGTTTAACCACAGACCGCAAGCGGCACTAGCTGTACGTAATGGTCCCCAGGTAGATGTCGATAAGAAGGCCGATGAGGAAACCCATCCGAACTCCTACTGAGTCTGATGTGACAATCTCCATACAGTCCGGTCCATTCGTCTAAGACTATCGCATATCGGGCCTAGGGGGCGGCAAGCGTCAGTCCCCTAATAGCGGTATAAGTCGTGTCGGAGCGAAGCCCATTACACCCTGAGAAACTACTGGAACCTACCAGCAAATCTCGCTTGCCCTGGCCAGGGACTTTGCGTAATGGCTCTCTGACACAGCGCGATATCAACCCCCAATAACGGGAGAGACGAATCCTGTCTAACCGCCACTGCCTCCAAGTGCTCGGGACTGCACCCAACTGCTACCTGTTTGCACGACTCCTTTGAACCGTGGTAGGGTAGCAATCTAAGAACAGTGGGACACACTCGAGGCGAAGTAGCAGTGTCAAGTCTGCGGACTATGCTGTACTCATGTCAACTGGGAACTGTTCACTGACGACTGGTATAAAACCAACCAACAGTTCCCTGTGAGTCCTGTCCGGTGTACCCGTAACCTAACGAGCACCTGCATACTATCTCCAGTACGACGTACTGACGGCTGTGGGACAGACCATCTCCCCAACTGGGATGAGAAGCGTACACACTAGTCTACTCCGGAGTATCGATGCTCTGTCTCGATAATCCAACGACCAGGGACCTGAATAAGGATGTGCTTGTAGACTACCCAGCCCCCACTAGTGTGACTGCCATCACAACGCTGGTAGTCAAGCAAGATCCTAAGAGCTCTATCAATACGTATACTCACATATTAAGATAGAAAAACCAAGTAGCATACTACCATGTTCAGCAAGACTGTTATATACATGTGAATATCCCAAGCTTCCATTAAGTAATATACAAACTAGTATGATACAGTAATGGCCTTCTAGGGCATAAACACTAACAACATCTCATATGGTGTAGTAGGCACAGTCTTAGTTGGAACTCGGTTCAAAAGGTATGCAGCTGATTCTAGTGCATATCCCCAGAATGATCGCGGTAACTCAGCGTTACTCATCATGGACCGTACCATATCCAATAGGGTTCGGTTCCGTCTCTCCGATACACCGTTATGTTGCGGAGTGTATGGAGGAGTAAGCTGAGAGAGAATTCCGTTCTCTTTTAAATAGTCCAGGAACTCGGCACTCAAGTATTCACCACCTCGATCCGATCTTAGAATCTTGATACTTTTGCCGGTTTGTTTTTCTACTTCATTCTTATATTCCTGGAATTTTCCAAAGGTTTCGGACTTATGTTTCATTAAGAAGACATAACCGTACCTTGAAAAGTCATCCGTAAAAGTAATGAAGTAAGAATAACCGCTTCGCGCATGTGTAGACATTGGACCGCACACGTCGCTGTGTACGAGTCTCAAGAGCTCGCTTGCTCTTACTCCGTGTCCAGTGAACGGAGTCTTTATCATCTTTCCTTTGAGACAGGATTGACAAGTGGCATACGATTGATATTCGAACGGATTCAAATATCCTTCTGTATGTAACTTCGTCAACCTTCTCTCATTGATGTGACCCAGTCTACAATGCCATAAGAAAGTCTGATTTATTTCCGGAGGCTTTCTTTTGTGTGTATTCTGGATATTGAAAATCTGTGGTTGGTTTAATACGTATATACCATTGCTTAATGTACTTGACCCAATCAAAACTTGATTAAGGTGAATGTTTACAACATTACTTACAAACGCAAATTCATAACCTTCTTTAGAAACCAAAGATACAGAAATGATATTACAAGTTGCGTTGGGTACAAAAAAGCAATTACGCAAAACCAAAACGTGTCCATCTGACATCCCCAGGTGATAGTCCCCCACGGCCTTAGCATCCATGCTAGCTCCGTTTGCAACTTTGAGGGTCATGTCACCTGCCTTCAAAACCCTACGGTTTCTCAACGCCTGCAAAGAATTACAGATATGAGATCCTGATCCGGTATCCAATACCCAGGAAGTAGAGTTTATTGATAGACAGTTTTCAATAACATACACACCTGAAGCTGAAGCCGCAACTTGCTTCAGTTCCTGTGTCCTGGCTTTCTAAGCCCTGCAATCTTTCTTCCAGTGACCACTCTTATGACAGAAAAAGCACTCTTCCTTCCCTATAAGCTTCCCCGCTATTTTTGTTGCTTTTGCTTTTCCCTTCGTATCCACTTTACTAACACCGCCCCTTGGTTTGGCGGAGGCTTTCTTCTTCTTTCCCTTGGCTTTCGCCTTGGACCTAGAAGATGAAGATCCTCCTATAAACAAAGTGGATGTTTCCCTACCTTTCTGTAGGGTGCCCTCTGCACTCCTCAGCATGTTGAGGAGTTCTGAAAGTTCAACTTCTTTTTCTTGTAAGTTGAAGTTTAGGATAAACTGGGCGTAAGTGGAAGGAAGGGATTGGAGAATCAAGTCCGTATAGAGCTCGTTCTCTAACGTGGTCCCAAGTTCCGCGAGCTCCTCAATGAAGCCAATCATCTTAAGCACGTGTTCCGCTACCGATGATCCGATGGCCAATCTTGCCGAAAATAACTTCTTCGATACTTCGTATCTTGCGATACGAGATTGCTCTCCATACAGTTCTTTTGTATGGAGAAATATGGATTCGAGGTCCATATTCTCGTGCCTCCTCTGATGTTCGTTGTCCATAGAGGCAAGTACGGGGCACTTGGCCTTCGCGCTATCAATCTCCCAAGTCTTACGGATTTCCTTATCCGCGACGCTGGAGGTGGGACTTGGGACAGGGGGAGCTTTGGTGGTAAGGAGATACCCCAACTTGTCATAAGTGATTGCCATTTTGACATTCCTGAGCCAATCTTTGTAGTTTGGCCCTGTCAGTATGTTTTTATCTAGAAGTAACTTAAGTCCAGTCATGTCGATTGGTCGCTGCAATTAGGAGAGAGAGAAGAAACACTCAGCATGATACTCTTGCAAGTTTAGAGTGGTTTTTAATTTGTCTAAACATGATGGCTCCCACTGTCTCTCGAATCCCTCCTCAAACCAGAAAGGAAGAATTAGTCAGGATCAATCTCACCGTACAATACTTGCTTAACCGTTCGGCCAGGCTGGTGTTGGTACTTCGAGGGAGGTTTTCCAACGCTTTCGCGAAGTTCCTTAATTTAAGAACCTCTTTTCCCTGGGGGCGTAGCCCCGCTAACACCTTTCTAGACACCTACTTGGTTTATAGCATTGATCGTTAAGTGAGAAATTTCCCGAGGAGTAGCATATACTCACAGTAGGATCGGGATCCAAATATCATCGCGTGATGAAACTGAAGGAATCCTACCAGAATCATCACACTCCAAATGGTATGCAACACTAGCAAGTTTCAGTTCTTTTGAAACTCCCGATGTGGATTTTTGCCCCATGCTCTTATGACCTTGACTTTGGCCAACAAATCATAAGTCACATGTCAAGTTCTACCCGTCATTCTCCAGGTTAATTTGAGCCCACCCGCACATACCCTTGACTTTGGCCAACAAGGTAGAACGACTGCCCCAAACCAACACATCTATCTATGCTGCACATGAATACCCAATAGCTACCAATCACTATGCCTTAACTTTGGCCAACAAACATAGCTTGAATACTATTGACCATCCATGTAAAACGACGGAGGGTTACGAATGGTTTTGGCGAAACCGTGAACGTAGTGAACTTGTTATAATCGATGGAACGAGATAGCTTTCAAAAGGAGTGGTTCATGCTCCGCATTTAAAAGTTTGGTTTTGAAAAGAACCGAGTGGTTTTTCAAAGTGTTCCAACGACTTTTACTTGGTTTATTTTTCTTGCATTAGTTCTTTTAATGCGTGTTTTTCTTGCATTAGTTCTTTTAATGCGTCCCATCATTTAATCCTACCATTGCAGAAAACAACCAAAATATGACGTACGCTTATGCCATTCGCATTCGCCACGGGGCCCCGTCATTACCCGTTAGGTTACTTAACTAACGACAGAGCGGGGGCTGGGCTAGCGCGGCTGCAAAACATAAGCAACGCCTAAATAATATCATATATAGATATATTGCAATGATAGCCATTTCAGATCACAGATGAAAACATTGGATATACTAGGAACCCGCAATTCGTACGAGCCTGTAACGAAAAGCAGATTACACGGTCGCGGTGAATAGCCAATACCCCACCCAAGACCCCTACGGGTGCGGCAAACTACCCGCCAAGTACCCGAAGCGAAGCAACCTCCCTCAACTCCATGAGTAGGCCACTGGCACTTCGGGATACCCGGTAGTTTGTGCACCCCCTACAAGGGTCTATCCTAGGAGCAAAAACAGTAAAAAGAAATAATACAATGACGGCTACAATCCCGACCCGGTTGTGCGGCCATATAAATAATTATTACATCAATTTACAAATTTACATGAATTGAAAGAAAAGAAAACTCTCGTCTCACAACCCCCGGCTATTCACCCGCGACAATCCAATGAGTTCATATACACATTCCAACAACATTACAGATCACAGATTTGTATAACCCCCACTAATCGACATATAGCGATTAGCAGACGTTCAATACAAATATCACATCACAGATATAACCCCGTTAGCCTTAGTCTTTAGAAACTCGATCAAAATACGGTTTTTAAAGCCCCAAAAACAAAATTTTCTTTCTGGAAAATCTGGGCTGAAAAAATATATACCAAAATTCCCAAAATACCCCACTGAATATACTGTAGCAAAGAGGATCCAGAGAGGAGCCAATACGGCCGCGGAACCACAGCAATAGCAAGATATTGCCGCGTTTCCGCGGCGCTTTGATGAGATCACATGACCGTCTTTCTACAGTATACTCTAAAAACCCGGAGTCGATTTTTAAAGCATGATTTATTACTTTTACAGCACTTTGAAAATCGACAGCAAGTTTGAAAACCGGGTGTATTTCGCGACTTTTTCTCCAATCTAATTTCTAGTTACTATGCTAACATGTTAGGTAGTGTTTAACCTGGCTCTGATACCACTGTAAGTCCATGCTACCCTTCCCCGGTACTTATGGGGTTGCGGAATTGGTGAAAAACGACTTTCAAGAGGGTGGTAACATGGACTACCAATACGGATCTTTGTTAAACTACTAGATAACAACCTAACAAGAGTTTACCTACTCGGTTAGGGGGCTATACCTTTCTTGAACTCCTTCGTCCTCGACTCCTCCCGGTGTACGGATCGGTCTCACCTCGTCGTCTCCTTGCGCCGAAGATGGATCCACCCGAAAGCTTCTACCTTTGGCTTCTTCTTCGAACTTTGAAGAAACTAGATCACTTGGCTTGCTAGGCCTTGTGAACTAGAATGAGTAGAGGAATGTTTTGGTGTCTTTTTATCTCTAAGGCAATGAGTCTCAACACATGAGAATGGTTTGCCTTGAGGTAGAGAGAGCAAGAGGAAGAGGGAGAGCTTGAGAATGAGAGAGCTCAAGAGAAAGAAAGCAAATGATAGAATGAACCATACTCTTCTCATTCTCACCTCTCATAATCCAAAAGCCATCATCACAAAAATAGTAATCAAGTATTGTGTAAATGGTTTAAGTCAAAATGGCTATATCATTTCATGCACTCATTTTGCATAAATAAACAAGCAAGCAAAAGTCTTTGCCATGGAATGATAGCCATTGTCATGATGATGGTCAACTAGTCCAACCTAGTCAACCGGTCAACAAAGTCAACAAGTCAACAATGTCAACCCCTCAACAACCATGTTACTATAATACTTAATTAATATTAATGTTAATCATATATCTTATTCTCATTAGGGTTAAGCAAAAGTCAATGGTCAACAGTCAACTGTCAACAGTCAACAGTCAACAACCCCAATGAGAATACTCTGCCTCTGTCTCTCTGTCAACTGTGCATACACACCCGCATCCGCGTTCCGAGGAACACGAATACATACGAGATAAAACCAACCCCCAAAACGTACACTAGGATCTGGCTTAAACCAAAGCCCGCTAATGTTAACTGTCCGGACACTATACGTGCACAAGTGCACGGATGTGACCGAACCCTGTCGCAAAACCATGCGACCTGTCGCAAAACCATGCGACCTCTACTCTTTTGCCTAAAGGCGAATAGCTTTCTGTGTGGGACTCTAAAGACTCGACACTACGCTGGCAGTAGGTTTAACCACAGACTGCAAGCGGCACTAGCTGTGCGTAACGGTCCCCAGGTAGATGCCGACAAGAAGACTGACGAGGTGAAACCCATCTGAACTCCTACTGAGTCTGACTGTGACATTCTCCATACAGTCCGGTCTGTTCGTCTGATACATCGCATGGCGGGCCTAGGTGGCGGTAAACATCAGTCCCCCAAAAGCGGTACAAGTCGTGTCAGAGTGAAGCCCAGAACACCCTGAGATAACACAGGAAACCTACCAGTATATCTCGCTTGCCCTGGCCAGGGACTACTCGTGTAATGGCTCTCCTAGACACAGCGCGATGTCAACCCCCAATACCGGGAGAGACGAATCCTGTCTAACCGTCACTGCCTCCAAGTGCTTCGGGACTGCACCCAACTACTACCTGTTTGCACGACTCCTTTGAGCCGTGGTAGGGTAGTAATCTAAGTACAGTGGGAACACACTCGAGGCGAAGTGACAGTGTCAAGTCAGCGGACTAAGCTGTACTCATGTCACCTGGGAACTGATAACTGACGATAGGTATAGTACCAACCAACAGTTCCCGACGAGTCATGTCCAGTGTACTCGTAACCCAACGAGCACCCGCATACTATCTCCAGTACGACGTACTGATGGCTGTGGGACAGACCATCTCCCACACTGGGATAAGAAGCGCATACGCTAGTCTACTCCGGAGTATCGATGCCCTGTCTCGATAGTCCTGCGACTAGGGACCTGCATAAGGATGTGCTTATAGATTACTCAGCCCCCACTAGTGTGACTGCCATCACAACGCTGGTAATCAAACAAAGATCCTAAGGGATCCACTAATGTGTATAGGTGATATACTAAAATAAACACACGTACACATTGAAGTAGAAACAAACCAAGTAGCATACTACTATATTGAGCAAGATTGTTTATACAACTGTGAATATCCCAAGCTTCCATTAAGTAATATACAAACTAGTATGATACAGTAATGTCCTCTAGGGCATATACACTAACAAAATGAACAAGCTTGCTCGTAGTCTTCGAGGCCGAAGATGATCTACGTCGAGCAGACTCAAACTCAAGCTAACCCTTCACTAGGTCATGAACTTTGTGAAGAGAACACCCTATACTACCCAAGAAAGTGTATAGGATGATGAAATTGGAAGTGGGCTCACTTTAGATTTTAGTTTCTCACTCATTTTCACCATTTTCCAAAAACCTAGAAATCTTTTAGGTTTAGATGAAGAAGAAGAAGAAGAATGAACTAAAGAAAATCAAGTGGTGAATTAACTTAATCATTTTGCAACCATGGGTGAGTTAGTTTCATATACTAACCATTGCAGAGACTAAACCATGGTTTTATCATAATGGTTAGGTTTAAAATATCTTAAGTAAAACAAAATGAGTGGACTTTGGTCAATGGTTTACAAGCTTCATGAAGCTTTCAAGCCATGACAAAATCCATGTCATTTTGATTTACTTAAAACAAATAAAACCCTTAATTATAATAAGCATGGTGTAAGTCATACACACACCCAAGTTTGCATGTATCATCAAGCATGATACAAACATGCACACAAGTATATATCACATATACACTTAATGCACAATCAAGTGAGAAAATAATCTTAAGTGAACCAATACTAGTTAATGTAAAGTAATATATCAAATATATAATTATACATTAAATCAACACTTGATTTAATGATCCGGTCATATCGCATATAACCGACTAATATCATGTGTATCAATTTGTCGAATCAACACTTGATTCGATAACCCGGCTATATCACATATACCCGGACGATATCACATATCGCGAGAATACAATACGGCATCACATACACGTATCAGTCTCGGTCCCGCACATATCACATATGTGCTCCTACTCCGTTTCGCTTGAGCCAGGAAACCTCTGTGTAGGACTCTAAAGACTCGTCAATACGCCGGCAGTGGGTGATGATCATATTAAACACCCACAAGCCGCAAGAGGCGTGCTAAACATGACGGCCACCCGGGTATTGAGCGATCAGAAGATCAACAAGCAAGCCTGCTCATACTCCTGCGAATCCAATTAGTAACACTACCGTATAGTCCGGTCTGTTCGTCTGATATGTCGCATATCTCGCCTAGGGGTGGTAAACGTTAGACCCCAGTAGCTTGATAAGTCATGCTGTTGTAAGGTCCATAACGTGCGTGAAACTACTGATAACACTTACCAGTAAATCACATGTATCCTGGCTAGGGATTTCAGTTATGGCCAATCAAGCATAGCGCAACATCAACCTCCAATACCGGGAGAAACGAATCCCCTCATATCGCTCATTGCCTCCATGTGATTCAGGACTGTACCCAAAAACCACCTGTTTGCACGACTCGGTAGAGCCGTGGTAGGGTGGAAATCAAAGCACAGTGGAAGCCACACAAGACTCTATGACGATCTCGGGTCAGCAGACTAACCTGCACCAGTGTCACCAGAGAACTGCTATCTGACGTGAGGTATAATACCATCTAGGAGTTCTCGGCGAGTCCGTTCAGTGTACCCAGTCTCCACTGAGCACCCGTATACCATCTCTGATGTCAAACACCAATGAATATGGGATCATCCATCGCCCATCACATGGGTCGAGAAGATATACGCTAGTATACTCTGGAATATCGATGCCCCGTCTCGATATTCCCATGACTAGGAACATTGAAGGATGAACTCATGGACTACCCAGGCCCCACTAGTATGATCTACATCATAATCCTGGAAGTCAAGTACACATCCTAAGGGCTTTACCAACATGTGAGAGTAAGACAGTATCAGTATACTAATCTCCATGTTTAGGTAAAGAACAACCAGATAGCATACTATCATGTCGAGCAAGAAAGTCTTCTCTATATATGTCCCAGCATCCACTATAATATACACCTCATGTACAATAATGGTGTTGGGTTTCTTCTGCACCTACTTAATAGAATGGAAGCATCACACATGACACTTTAAAATAAATTAGAGGTGCAAAGCAAACAAAGCAAGGATCTTTAAGTAGAAGTTCTAGGGTAACAACACAAGTATCTTATACAATGAACCATTTAGTACTAAGTGAAAGGAATACAACCTTTATAGTCCTCTTTGTAATGACTCATAGGATCGTTGAGAGGTTGGAAAGGCATGCTAGTAAGCTCCTACGTCCACGATGATCCACCCGAAGTTCACTAGGTCCAAGCTTCAAGCTCCACTTGATGCAAGAAGAAGATGAAGCTAAACACTCTAAACTAATTGGCTAGATTAGAGTAGAATGATGAAGTGGTGTGTTTTCTTTTGTCAAAACCCTTTCTTTTTAACTCTCTCTCACTTTGGAAAATTCAAGAGAGCTTGGAGGAAGAAGAAGATGAAGGCAAAAGCTTTTGTCTAAAATGAAATGATAAATCTTGAAATGAAAAATAGAAAAGATAGTATATATATTTTCTATCTCCATTCAAACCATGGTTCTAATAATATCTAGATATTTAGTAAGTGGGTTAAAACCCAAAAGAAAAGATTAATCTAAGGTTAAAAGGTAGGTGAAGTATGGTTTACTTTTGGAAGAGTGTAGAAAGATAGCCATGGATTAATCTTTTTCTTTTCTTTTTGTTTTATAACAAATACATATATATATATCCATATATTATAGTTCCATGTGAGTCTTATATTGCCTACAAAGATATATCATCAACCATGATACTTTTGCATGTATGTATCCATGCACATCAAGATGTGCATACATGCACATCAACATGTGCATACATGCATGCATTCTTCCCCTTTAATAAAAAGGGTTTGAATAAAGAATAACACTAAAAGTGTTAGTTATGTATATGCCCTAGAGGCCATTGTTGTACATATGATGTATATTATGATGGATGCTTGGATATATACAGAGAGGACTTTCTTGCTCGTCATGATAGTATGCTATTTGGTTTCACTTTATCTTAACATGTTGACTTGTATTGGTTTACTGTCTTACTCTCACATGTTGATAAAGCTCTTAGGATCTATACTCGACTACTGGGACTATGATGAGATCATACTAGTGTGGCCATAGTAGTCGATGAGTACATCCTATAACTGTTCCTAGTCGAGGGTATATCGAGACAGGGCATCGATACACCAGAGTAGACTAGCGTATACGCATCTTGACCCATATGATGGGCGATGGATGATCCCATATCCATCGGTGTTTGACATCAGAGATGGTGTACGGGTGCTCAGTGGAGACTGGGTACACTGGACGGACTCGCCGAGAACTCCCAGATGGTGATATACCACACGTCAGATGGCAGTTCTCCGGTGACACTGGTACAGGGTAGTCTGTAGACCCGAGATCGTCATAGAGTCTTGTGTGATTCCCACTGTGCTTTGATTTCCACCTTACCACGTCCAAGAGGGCATGCAAAACGGTGTCTTTTGGGTACAGTCCTGAATCACATGGAGGCAATGAGCGATAGGAGGGGATTCGTCTCTCTCGGTATAGGGAGTTGTTGTTGTGCTGTGTTCGATTGGCTATAACTGGAAGTCCCTGGCCAGGGCTGATATAGAGATTTACTGGTAAGTGTTACCAGTAGTTTCTCGACCTGTTATGAGCCTCACATCGATACGACTTATTGGTTACTAGGGTCTGACGTATACCACCCCTAGACTTGATATGCGACATATCAGACGAACAGACCGGACTGTACGGGAGTGTTACTGATTGGATTCACAGGAGAACGGACATGCTAGCTTGTTGATCTTCTGATCGCTCAATACCTGGATGGCTGTTACATTTAGCTGACCGCTTGCAGCTTGTGAGTGTTTGATATGATCATCACCTGCTACCGGCGTATTGACGATTCTTTAGAGTCCTACACAGAGGTTTCTTGGCTCAGGCAAAACGGAGTAGAGGCACATATGTGATATGTGCAGGACCGAGGATAATACGATATGAGATACCATATTATATTCTCGCGATATTTAGATATGAACCGGGTCATCGGATCAAGTGTTGATTCGATGAATCGGTACATGATATATTAGTCGGTTATATTCGATATAGCCGGATCGTCGGATCAAGTGTTGATTCGATGATTTAATGTATAATGATATATATGATATATTGTATTATATTATCTAATATTGGCTCGCTTTATTATTTCATTTTCTCACCGGATTAATACATTGATATATATGCGATATATGTTAATTGTATTATTTTCTTTTGTTGCAAATATATAATATATATGTGATATATATTATTGTGACATGATATGATTTATTATGAAACATGTTTAAGGATGATAAAAAGGGATTAGG
Organism: Agapanthus africanus; assembly: GCA_030015575.1. Lineage (NCBI taxonomy): Eukaryota > Viridiplantae > Streptophyta > Magnoliopsida > Asparagales > Amaryllidaceae > Agapanthus > Agapanthus africanus. The sequence continues at coordinate 563,541,205 of CM057337.1, read as the reverse complement.
GTTTGATTAGGGTTAGCTCCTTCTTGTTCATTCTAGAAGGATTCTCTTTTGTCTTGGTTAAGATATTATGGTTGATACTTATCCTTAACCTAACCAAACCCTAGCTCTAGTTTATTCTCTATAAAGGTTAAGCCTATCATCTTTGACCATGGTTCCATATCAATCATATATTCTTATCTACTATTCATCACAAAAGGAATTATCTCATATTTCTTTATCTTCTTCTCTCTTTAGTTTTTGAGAGAGCTCGCTAGAAATTCCTTTTGTGATGATTTCTTGTGAGAAAGTGAAATAAAAAGATAGCATAAATACTACTCCATCATCCTCATCTAATCTAGCCCATTAGATTAGGGTGTTCACCTCATTAGAGTAAAAGAGCTTGGGTTATAGCAACTTCGACGTAGATCATCGGAGAAGCGGAACAATACAAGCTAGCATGGATCGTTCGGGTCGTGGAGCCTCTCTTGAGTCCGGGAGATCGTGGATCGCGGCGAAGGGACTTCTACTCGGAGCTTGTGAAGCGAAGGAGCGGACTACAAAGGTTGTAATCCCTCACACTTATGTTTAAAGATGTTATCTTGCATGTTAAACCCTAATAATCCAGCAAAGATCCCGGCTTTGGGTTGTTCATCACGTCTAAAATTTTATTTGGGCATGTTTGATACTTTATGAACCTTCACAAGAGTGCCTAGGAATCCTACAAAAAGTCAAAATGTTAAATCAACAATTGATTTAACAATCCGGTCATATCATATACGACCCGACCAATAGAAAAACGCTCGATTAACGTACGGTATCACATAGTCGTGTTCAATCATGTCCTCGCGCATATCTCATATGCACACCACATCTTTTCGCCTGGGCTAAGGAACTTCTGTGTGGGACTCTAAGACTTGTCAATACGCCGGCAGTGGGTGATGATCATATCAAATATCCACAAGCCTCAAGCAGTCAGCTAAACGTAACGGCCACCCGGGTATTGAGCGATCAGAAGAAAACCAGCAAAGCTGTCAAAATTCCCATCGAGCCATCTGGCAACACTTACCGTACAGTCCGGTCTCCTCGTCAGATATGTTGCATATCGAGTCTAGGGATGGTATCATCGACCCCAATAACTCAATAAGTCATGCCGGTGTATAGCTAATAACAGATCAAGAAACTACTGATAACTCTTATCAGTAAATCTCAGTAGCTCTGGCTAGGGACTTCCTGTTATAGCCAATCAAGCATAGCACAACATCAACCCTCAATACCGGGAGAGACGAAACCCCTCCTATCGCTCATTGCCTCCATGTGCCTCGGGACTGTACCCAAAATCCACCTGTTTGCACGACTCAGTAGAGTCGTGGTAGGGTGGAGATCAAAGTACAGTGGGAGGACACACAAGACTCTATGACGATCTTGGGTCTACAGACTAACCTGTACCAGTGTCACCTGAGAACTGCTATCCGACGATAGATATAATACCACATAGGAGTTCTCGGCGAGTCCGTTCAGTATACCCGGTCTCCACTGAGCACCCGCATACAATCTTTGGTGTCAGCACACCAGATGGATATAGGATCATCCATCGCCCATCATATGGGACAAGAATGGTATACGCTAGTCTACTCTGAAATATCGATGCCCCGTCTCGATACACCCACGACTAGGAACAGTTCAAGGATATACTTATAAACTACACGTGCCCCACTAATATGATCCGCATCATAGTCATGTTCATACCATAATATTGCATTATTATATTCCCCATTCTTATTCGTTTTATAAATAAACAGGTGCTTTTGATGCATGTCTGCTACATATTACAGGTTACAGGTTCTTGGATCTAAAACAGTGAAAAAGATAAAAGACGATGCAAAAGTGGAACTACAACTAACAAATAGAAGGATCTTGATCAAGCCTACATAAAAGATAAAGTTCACAAAGTACAAGGCAATGCAAGGTCCAAGATCGCGAAGCCACGGTTAAAGTCCACCACAATTATTCACTGGAGATCTGGAAGAAACCTATAAGCCCAATTGAGAAAAAAACCAAAGAAATAAGAAGCCCCAAAAGCCCACCACCAGCACATAAATTTGCAGAATATGATCCAATCATTGGGCCGCAGAACCGCGGCCCAACCCTTGCTGTGGCCGCGGTTCCGCGGCCATATAGAGCCCGAAGATAAAATATTTTTTACCAAAATTCCAGAGGCGGCGCGGATCTTTGACTAGGTCTTTTCTTAGAGGGCATTTTTGTAAAAACAGATGTGCGAATCAATTGTAACCTAGGGTTTCTATGAATCTATAAATAGAACCCTAAAAACCTTTTCTAGGGTATGCCTCTTTTCACTTCATAAATTCATATCTGTACTGTGTTCATGTTTGGAGAGAGCCATCAATAAAAATTAGTAAGTTCCCTTATTTTCTTTGCTTTAGTTTACTTTAATTTAGAATGTCTTTAAATTCCCTAATGAGCGAGTAGTCTCCTTGCTTGTTAGGGTTAGCTTTAGGGAAAGGTTTGAGAGATGAGATCTCTCACCCCTTTCTTGCCCTTTCACACATAATAATTAGAACTCCATGCATACACGCACACACCGCTCCCTGCGGCACCTTACCCCTCGAGGTAATGGTGATACCGTAGTATAAAGGACCGGTTGCGCGTATTTTCCATGGATGTTAGGGTAAGGATCGATAAAGGAAGGACAAGAACCTAGAGGAAGAAACATCTTCCCAAATGATTCTAATCCACTTTATTGATAATTACCATAACACCTAATAGATCTATAATAGGGCATTGAAAGCAGTGAGAAAACCTTTAATCTCTCAACTTCCCCTAAACCTAACCCTAACAAGACTTAGATCTAGATAATCTTAGTATATTTAATTTGGTAGTTTTTAGATTTAATAAATCAATCCGACACCCATCGGAATTAACTCGTTAGCGCGATTAGGAAAACACAAAATCCCTGTGGACCGACCCGTACTCACCGGCTAGCTACCAAGCGACGCCGTTCTTGATTGCGGTAATATATTTTTGATCTATAAAATCTCTAGATAATTTTTGAGATCAATCAAATGGCGCCGTTGCCGGGGATGGCGTAGTATTTCCTTTTTGCAATTTCGGGTTAATCTAAATTAAAAAAAATCATAAAAACAGAAAAAGAGAAAAAAAATTATAAAAATTTTATCATTTATTGTTTGAAGAAGGGTATTTTTTGTGAATCTTTGCAGGATCGACGGATCTGGAAAAATCCAGAGTGCTAAACAGAAAAAGGTACATCAGAACAGAAAGGAATTGGGAAATCAGAGCAGCATAATTTTTTCCGAGATCTGAAGCTTCATTTCCGCCGCCTTTCCGCCGCGCAAGCCGTCTTCCACCGAGGTTCCGCGGTCCCACTGCCACGTCAGAGCGCGAAAATTCACTGTTTGTTTCCTCTTCCCCCTCTCTGCAAATCCCCATATATCTTTTTGCCAAATCTTCTGCAGGATTCTTTGCGCTAAAAATCTTCTCCCTTCCAATAATTGATTTTGTGCAAGATTCTTTGCGCATAAACATCTTTGATTGCAAGTGATTTACTGTTTTGCATATCTTTAAACTGACTTTAGGGGGCTTTTGACCAATCCAGATTGGGTGGGGATTTCATCACCCTTCCCAGGACCCCAGAAATCACATAAAGCATTTGCATTGACCAATCTTTAATTAAAAAATACTAGACTCGGCCCTAAGGACTTCGAGCTCAATAGGACAGAGGACTAGTTATAGGCATCGACCGTTTATCCTAACCTGACTTTGCGGTGTCTAGGCAAGTGTGTCAAAGGCTAGTGGTTATTAATTAGGCCCACTACTGTGGTTCCTTCCCACTTACCTGGCACTTACCTGGCCACAATTGGCGGTGAAGAGGCGGTTTGAGGTCCTATCTCTAGCCCTTTGGAACAGTTAGGAGCTGTCTAGCTGACCTAGGTGACCCTAGATCTAGGCCTGATTGTGCATTTTTGGTTGATCGAAAGTGTGTCTTAGCCCTTTATCAAAAATCTTTTTTTGCAAACAGTTCCAAATAAAAATAAAAAAAAGGGAAAAAGAAAAAAAAAATCTTTTATAAAAACTTGCAACTTGTCGCGTAAAATCCTTGCACCACACCACCACTCACTTTCTTCTCATTGACATTTTCTTACCCCCACATTCTGTTTTTCATTTTTTTTTTACTACACTGCCTCCTTAAGTGTATGTCCGGTTGGACTAGGGACACTAGCGCCCGATTAGTCCGTATTTCGTTGGTACCGACCAACGAACCTTTCGACACCGAAGTCGAAATTCTGTCCACCTCCTTACCCCCACCTTCAAATTCTTCTTCCAAAAGTATGTCGGGATATAATCCCAACAACACCTTACCCACCGTTAGGTGCGAATAACCCGAATCTCCCGCCTGTTGTAGCGCCCCAACGAATCGCGCTCCAGGATCTCTTCTACCCTGTCCGCACCTCTTTACCTACCTGTCTTGCACCCCCACCGGCAAATGGGGACAATTTTGAGATAAAACCCCACTTCATCAATATGCTGCCAAAATTTCATGGATTGGAATCCGAAGATGCCTTTATCTTTATCAATAAATTCCAAAACGTTTGCGCCATGATGAAAACTACCCAACTAAGTGATGACGCTATAAGGCTAAGGGTCATTCCTTTCACCTTATGTGACTTAGCCGAGAAGTGGCAATACAGCACAGCATCACATTCAATTAGAAATTTGGACGAGTTTGTTAAAGCTTTTCTTAAAAAGTTTTATCCTCATCATAAGACCGCGAGAATTCGTAATGAGATAATACAATTTTCCCAGCTTCCTTCCGAACCATTTTGGAAGTGTTTTGAAAGATTCAAAGACCTACTTGTTCAATGCCCTCACCATGGGATCGAAAATTGGCAACTTTGCCAAACATTATACGAGGGATTGAACCCGACAACGAAGCAGTTGCTAGAAACCATTTGTCAAGGTCACTTTCTAACCAAATCTAGTGAGGAAGCATGGCAGTTTCTCGAGGATCTTAGTGAACAAACAATTCAGTGGGAGAGCACAAAGACCACCTCATCTTCTTCTATTGGTCAATCTAGGGCAGGCATACATCAATTAGATATGTCGATTGCTATGAAGGCCGAGATAGCCGCACTTATGAAAAAGCTAGAAGCCATTGAGACCAAAATCTCATCGTCTTCTCCTGCCCCTGCTTTACCCCCCACGAACTGTTTGTGCTTGTTGTTCGGATCTATCACACCTTACCGAAGAGTGTCCTTACAATCCACCTGTTCAAGGACAAGATCAAGTCAATGCTGCCTTTCAGCAACGACAAAGAAATGATCCTTACTCTTCGACCTACAATCCGGGTTGGAGGAGCCACCCAAATTTGCTTGGAATCAAAATCAGCAATTCCAAGGAAACAACAACTTTCAAAGGCCTCCTCCTCGACAACAACAAGCACCCCAACAAACTCAATACCAGCAACCTTTCCAACAACAACCTTATACAAATCAAACGAACAATTTGGTTCAACCAAATGATGATAAGGTTATCTTGCTAGAAAAAAGTCTAGATGCGTTTCTCAAGCAATCTACAGAATCCGCAGCAAGATTGGAAAATTGCGTCCAGTCTTTGGTGCACAACAATGCTTCACACGATCAAAGTATCAAATCTATTGAGGCACAAATTGCACAATTAACTGCTGCATTAAGCGAGAGAGAAAAGGGAAAGCTTCCATCTCAACCATTGCCAAATCCCGGTCACACACAAAACGCATATCACAATCACAATGTAAATGCGGTGACCATGTTGAGATCCGGAAGAGTGTTGAAGAATAATGTGGGTATTAGTGATGGCATCCCCGCCGGTGGTTTTTCTTCTTCTTCTCCATCTTCATCTTCTCCGTCTTCTCCTTCTTCTTCTTCACCCTCATCTCCTCCGCTAGAGCCTATTCTCCATTCTTCAAAAGGCTCTTCTTCTTCTTCTAATCCGAACGGACCCACTTCTCACTTCACAAACACACTCACACTGGGATCCGTTCCAACTCCACATTCTACTCCACAGACATTGGATTCAACTAATTTTCAAAATGCTCCATTCCAAACAGGTTGAATCCCAATAAACCAACTGCACAAATGGAGAAGATTGTGGAGTTATTTAAACAGGTTAGCATAAATATACCTCTCTTGGATGCAATCCAACAAGTCCCTTCATACGCGAAAATCTTAAAGGGCTTATGCACCTCAAAGAGAAAGTCATCTCAAATACCCAAGAAAGTGCTAGTGGCTAGTGCAGTGAGCAATGCTATTAACCAACCTCAACCCTTACCCCAAAAACGAAAGGACCCCGGCTGTCCTACGATTTCAATAACAATTGGGGATAAGAAAATTAATCAAGCACTTTTAGATCTTGGGTCTAGTGTTAACCTGCTTCCCTACTCCGTGTACGAACAATTAGGGGTTGGAGAGTTGAAACCCACTCGTTGTACTCTCCAAATGGCTGATCGATCAATCACCCATCCTATGGGTGAGCTAGAGGATGTGTTGATCAAAGTTGGGGACTTCATATTCCCCGTTGATTTTATTGTTATGGACACATAACCTGTTGCTAACCCACGGAACCAAATTCCGGTGATCCTCGGTCGACCATTTTTGGCCACTTCCAATGCCGTAATAAATTGTCGCAATGGCTCCATGACTCTATCCTTCGGGAAGACGTCTAGTGAGTTCAATATTTACAAGTTAGGAAGTTTGTCCCCCGTGCGTAAAACTAGTACACAAGATGTTTGCTCTATTCACGAAATCACACAGGAGGACTGCGAGCTTGAAAGATTTCTATTTGATGAAAACAGTTTTGACGCCACTAGTGCGTCCCTCCTTGAATCCACCACAGTTGACACAACCGATATTGATTATGAAAGTTTCACTTTTTCGGATGATTTTGACGACCCACAGCCCGAATATGAGTCTTTTGAATTTTTGGATGAGTTAGTTGAACCATCCGAATCGGTTGTTTGCAGTAATTTCGAACCTGTGTTGGAGTCCTTTGAGTTCGAGGTAGATTTCCCAATTTTGCCTATGATTGTTTCACCTCCGAAACTCGAACTCACTCCCTTGCCGTCTCACCTTAAATATTCTTACTTAGGTGAGAATGATACCCTTCCCGTTATCATATCGGCCTCTCTAGCCCTCGAGCAAGAGAACGCCCTTTTAATGGTCTTACAAGATAGGTGGCAAGCTTTCGGCTGGACTATGGTGGACATCGAGGAGATTAGTTCCCTCATAATTGAATATCATATGCATATGATGGATGATACCAAGTCGATAAAGGATCCACAGAAATATCTTGGGGATAGTGTGGTTAGTCAACCTCCTCCTTTAGAAGTTGAACCACCCCCATTTCTTTTAATAAGCTACGAGAATGCCAATATTCCACTGATTGCTAATCATTCACATTCTCGTTTTGATTCATCACCACATCATATCTATTCACTTCCATATTTTCCATCCCACCACTTCTATCTTCCCCAATTCTTTTTGGATCGGTACAACATATTCTTCCACCAACCGATATTCTATACAGATAAATTTTTCGAATGGTTGGTGTTGACGTTTGGTCTTTGCAAAGTTTGGCAACGACGTTTAACATTGTTTTACTTAAGTTTGAGGGGGTCTTTCTGTATATACTTTTGTTTTTCTTTTCACAATATAAAAAAAAATTGTAAATAAATAAACAGGGGAGTGCCGACATTTTGACCCTCTTGGTGTAGCATGACAGTGAGGACACTGTCAAGTTTAAGTTTGGGGGTATGCTCGGTAAGCCTTCTTCCTTCGCATTCATTTGTACATTTTTTTGCATTTGCATACTTATTTTAAAACCCCAAAAAATTCAAAAATTATAAAAATTATTGTATTCAATTTTGGCCTAATTGACTTGAGTTTGACAAATAGATTAACTAGCTATGAACAACTAGATCTTAGACTTAGTAAATTAAAAACCCTAAAAATAACCATCCTTAAAGTTTAACGGTAGAAAATATATGTCTTTGTATTTTATTTAGAAATAGGCAAATTTTGAGTTAACTTTTTGGGCTAAGTCGAAACAAAGGAAAAGTATTGATATTTTATTAGAGTATAAGTTTGAAAAATAATTCCTAGCTTAAGTCTAGATTCTGAAAATGTATACCCTACAAATTGCACAAACATGCACCTTGAAACTTGGAATAGTAGAGGAGACCTTGAAATGCTCTTGTCTAAAGTCCTTAGTACAATGAAAATAAAAGAAAAAAAGTGAATAAAGAGAAAAAAAATGAACACTGGTTTTTGTGATTACTTAAGGCTGCATTAATGAAAAAAATATTTAGCGAGGGTGCTTCATCACCTAGTGCCTTAGACCAACTGGTTTGGGAGTCACTGCTAAAGCCTTGGGTGTTGCAAGACTAGGAATTACGCTTTAAAGTGCAAACGCATTTTGTAATCGGTCGTTGGTACCTCAAGAAGTATTAACGATCGCATGAAGGATGTGTAAGCAAAATTCAATTTTAAATTCACCTATTAAGAAGTACTTTGGACAACGGACAAGAGTATGATTGCTTGATTTGAATTTCCAAGTGTAAGGGATGATTTATACACACGCGTAGGGGTATGTCATTGGGATTTAGATAAGAGAAAGGAATGAAGAATAGAACTTGTATCTTTAGTAGAGTTGATAAAAATTCCTAAGTGGAGATGGAACCCTAGAAGGAAAACTTAAGAAATGCCGAAAGCTAAGTAGTCTACAGGATATATATAATCCTAAGTTAAATGATGAGGAAGTGTGAAAAATAGGGTGGATAATTTACAAGTCGACGATAATAGAATTCCTCGTTAGAAAACCTAATTGGAGAATAAAAATTAGTAGGCCGAATTGATAGGATTTTGTGGGTAGTATCCGCTGAAAACCCTCAGGAGACAACACTCCTCCTACTAGGGACACCTAGAGCTTTAACGGCTTGTTGCACGTGCTCAGTGCAATCGCGTTACCCTGCGAAAGTGCGGTTAGGTTTTTGTAGAGAATAAAAAATAAGTTTGCTCGAGAACGAGCAAAAGATAAGTTTGGGGGTATTTGTTCATACCATAATATTGCATTATTATATTCTCCATTCTTATTCGTTTTATAAATAAACAGGTGCTTTTGACGCATGTCTGCTACATATTACAGGTTACAGGTTCTTGGATCTAAAATAGTGAAAAAGATAAAAGACGATGCAAAAGTGGAACTACAACTAACAAATAGAAGGATCTTGATCAAGCCTATATAAAAGATAAAGTTCACAAAGTACAAAGCAATGCAAGGTCCAAGATCGTGAAGCCACGGTTAAAGTCCACCACAATTATTCACTGGAGATCTGGAAGAAACCTAGAAGCCCAATTGAGAAAAAAACCAAAGAAATAAGAAGCCCAAAAAGCCCACCACCAGCACATAAATTTGCAGAATATGATCCAATCATTGGGCCGCAGAACCGCGGCCCAACCCTTGCTGTGGCCGCGGTTCCGCGGCCATATAGAGCCCGAAGATAAAATATTTTTTACCAAAATTCCAGAGGCGGCGCGGATCTTTGACTAGGTCTTTTCTTAGAGGGCATTTTTGTAAAAACAGATGTGCGAATCAATTGTAACCTAGGGTTTCTATGAATCTATAAATAGAACCCTAAAAACCTTTTCTAGGGTATGCCTCTTTTCACTTCATAAATTCATATCTGTACTGTGTTCATGTTTGGAGAGAGCCATCAATAAAAATTAGTAAGTTCCCTTATTTTCTTTGCTTTAGTTTACTTTAATTTAGAATGTCTTTAAATTCCCTAATGAGCGAGTAGTCTCCTTGCTTGTTAGGGTTAGCTTTAGGGAAAGGTTTGAGAGATGAGATCTCTCACCCCTTTCTTGCCCTTTCACACATAATAATTAGAACTCCATGCATACACGCACACACCGCTCCCTGCGGCACCTTACCCCTCGAGGTAATGGTGATACCGTAGTATAAAGGACCGGTTGCGCGTATTTTCCATGGATGTTAGGGTAAGGATCGATAAAGGAAGGACAAGAACCTAGAGGAAGAAACATCTTCCCAAATGATTCTAATCCACTTTATTGATAATTACCATAACACCTAATAGATCTATAATAGGGCATTGAAAGCAGTGAGAAAACCTTTAATCTCTCAACTTCCCCTAAACCTAACCCTAACAAGACTTAGATCTAGATAATCTTAGTATAACTTAATTTGGTAGTTTTTAGATTTAATAAATCAATCCGACACCCATCGGAATTAACTCGTTAGCGCGATTAGGAAAACACAAAATCCCTGTGGACCGACCCGTACTCACCGGTTAGCTACCAAGCGACGCCGTTCTTGATTGCGGTAATATATTTTTGATCTATAAAATCCATACAAATCAAGTCACAGTAATCAAGCAAATATCCTCAGGGCTTTATCAACATGTGCAAATGAATAAAAGCATGATCAAGTCAACATGTCAGATAAAGTAAACCAGATAGCATACTATCATGTCGAGCAAGAAAGTAATCCATATATATACATGTCCAAGCATCCACTATACATATAATGGCCTCTAGGGCATACATATATCCAACAATCTCCCACTTGCACTAAGGCCAGTTATTGGCGTATTTCATACCCAACATCTCAAAAAGTCGCTCATACTGGGGCTGTGGAAGGGCCTTGGTGAGTGGATCCGCGGTGTTATTCTTTGTATCTACTCTCCGAATCTCGATCTCGTGGCGATCTACTATCTCCCGGATCAAATGATATCGTCTTAGGATGTGTTTGGACTTCTGATGGAACCTTGGTTCTTTGGCTAACGCCATAGCCCCATTATTATCACAATACAATGGTATTGGATCAATAATGGTTGGAACTACTCCTAGTTCCGCGATGAACTTCTTCATCCAGACGGCTTCCTTGGCAGCATCATTTGCAGCAATATACTCAACTTCCATTGTGGAGTCTGCAACAGTATCCTGTTTGGAACTCTTCCAACTAACCGCCCCTCCATTGAGGGTAAATACAAACCCTGAGATAGATTTGCTGTCATCCTTATCACTTTGGAAGATGGAATCGGTAAAGGCCTCCATTTGGAGATCCCCATTACCATACACCAAGAACAATTCTTTAGTCCTTCGCAAGTACTTAAGAATGTTCTTCACTGCTATCCAATGTTTCTCCCCTGGGTTGGATTGATACCTGCTTACAACAACTAGTGCATAAGCTACATCAGGGCGAGTACATAACATCGCATACATTATAGATCCTACGGCTGAAGCGTAGGGTATAATGCTCATGCGAGCTCTCTCTTCATCAGTCTTCGAACAGAAGTCCTTGGAGAGAGTGATTCCATGACAAGCGGGCAAGGCACCACGCTTGGAATCTTCCATACTAAACCTTTTTAGGATGGTGTCAATGTACTTTGATTGGGACAACCCCAATAACCTCTTGGATCTATCTCTATAGATCCTTATGCCCAAAATGCACGAGGCATCACCCAGGTCCTTCATGAAGAAGCTTTGTGATAAGAATAGTTTGACTGATTGTAGCATAGGAATGTCATTTTCTATCAAGAGAATGTCATCCACGTACAATACGAGGAATGTGACAGTACTCCCTACAATCTTTTTATAAATGCATGGTTCATCTATATTTTTGATAAAATCAAATTCTTTGATTGTATTATCAAAGCAGATGTTCCAGCTCCGTGAGGCCTGCTTTAATCCATAAATGGATTTAAGAAATCTATATGCTTTCCTGCTGCTCCCACTGTCAATGAAGCCCTCTGGGTGATCCATATAAACGCATTCTTCCAAATCACCATTTAGAAATGCAGTTTTAATGTCCATCTGCTAGATTTCATAATCATAGTGAGCAGCAATAGCAAGTAGGATCCGAATGGATTTAAGCATTGCTACCGGAGAGAAAGTTTCATCATAGTCCAATCCCGGTCTTTGACGAAAACCTTTCGCTACAAGCCTTGCTTTAAAGGTCTCTACCTGTCCATCTACACCAATCTTTCTTTTAAAGATCCGTTTGCACCCAACGGTTTTTATCCCAGGAGGTGCAACGTCCAAAGTCCATACTTTGTTGGTGTACATGGACTCCATTTCGGATCTCATGGCTTCCAGCCACTTCACAGAGTCACCACTCGTGATAGCTTGCTGAAAACTAGTAGGGTCATCATCATCCATGATGCAATCTTCTCTATCACCATCAATGAGAAACCTATAGTATCTCTCTAGTGAGCGAGAAGTTCTACTAGATCTTCGGAGCGGCTGAGATTCTTGAAGTTCTACTGCAACATCAGTTTCAACCAATTCGTCCTGAGTAATTTGTGTCTCTAGAACCTCTTCTAGTTCTATTACATTGCCATCAGTACTATCTGTAAAGATTTCATTTTCCAAAAATGTGGCATGCTGAGCAACAAACACCTTTTGTTCCTCCTTGTGGTAGAATAGATATCCATACGAATGTTTTGGATATCCCACAAATTTACACATGACCAATCGTGTCTTAAGTTTGTCTGGATTCTGCTTCTTAACAAAAGCCGGGCAACCCCAAATCCTAACTCTTTTAAGAGATGGTCTCTTTCCACTCCATATCTCATATGGAGTGGTAGACACGGTCTTGGTTGGAACCCTGTTTAACAGATACATTGTTGTCTCCAATGCATGCCCCCAAAAGGAAAGCGGTAACTCAGCATCACACATCATGGATCGTACCATATCTAATAGGGTATGATTCCTCCGTTCTGACACACCGTTGTGCTGTGGTGTGTAAGGAGGAGTGAGCTGAGAGAGAATCTCATTCTCTTTTAAGAAGTCTAAAAACTCTATACTTAAGTACTCTCCACCTCGATCCGATTGAAGTTTCTTGATGCTCAAGCCTGTTTGTTTTTCTACTTCAAGTTTGTACTCCTTGAATTTCTCGAAAGCTTCGGATTTGTGCTTTATCAAAAACACGTGTCCGAATCTTAAGAAATCATCAGTAAAAGTAATGAAGTATGAAAAACCGCCTCTAGCATGTGTAGACGTTGGTCCGCATACATCACTATGTATGAGGCTTAAGAGTTCTACAGCTCTTTCTCCGTGTCCAGTAAACGGAGTTTTGGTCATTTTACCTTTGATACAGGACTGACAAGTTGCATAAGATTTATATTCAAAAGGATTTAAATATCCATCTTTATGTAGCTTGCTTAGTCTTATTTCATTAATATGACCAAGTTTATAATGCCAAAGAAAAGCTTCATTTATATCTAAAAACTTTCTTTTATTAGTATGTTGTATATTGAAAACTGTATGTTGGTTCAGGACGTAAATACCGTTATTTAATGTACCATACCCAATCAACTATTGATTCAAGTTAATGTTCATAACATTATTTTGCAACACAAAATGATATCCTTCATTAGCCAACAAAGAAACGGATATTATATTACATAGCATACTTGGAACAAAATAACAAGGGTTCAAAACCATAATACAACCCGAAGGCAACCCCAGATGATACTCTCCTACGGATACAGCATGTACATTGGAACCATTTCTAACCCGCAGAGTATGGTCTCCAGTCTTCAAAACTTTACTGTTTCTCAACCCCTGCACACAATTGCAGATGTGAGAACCAGAACCGGTATCTAATACCCAAGATGCAGAGTTAATTGAAAAACAGTTCTCAGTTACAAACACACCTGAAGCGGAAGCATCACCATACTTCTTTTTCTTGAGATCAGCAAGATACACAGCACAGTTGCGTTTCCAATGTCCCGACTTATGGCAGTAAAAACATTCCTCTTTTCCACTTCCCGCAGACCCAGATGTGTCTTTCCCCTTCGCCTTTTTAACTCCACCTTTCGGTTTGATGGGTTTCTTCTTCTTTCCCTTAGCCTTGGCTTTTGGGACGGAAGAGAAAGATGGCCCATGATTGGTAAGAAAAAATGTGTATGTAGTAATTGTTAGTTGTATGTATGCCCTAGATGCCAGTATTGTACAGATGATGTATATTATATTGGATGCTTGGACATATATAGAGATGACTTTCTTGCTCGATATGATAGTATGCTATCTGGTTACTCTTTATCTTAACATGTATACTAGTCTCTTTAATCTGTCTTATAGTTACATGTTGGTAAAGCCCTTAGGATGTGTACTTGACTACCTGGACTATGATGCAGATCATACTAGTGGGGACATGGTAGTCCATAAGTACATCCTTCAAGGTCCCTAGTCGTGGGTGTATCGAGACGGGGCATCGATATACCAGTGTAGACTAGCGTATACGCCTCTCGACCCATGAGATGGGCGATGGATGATCCCATATCCATTGGTGTTTGACATCAGAGATGGTATACGGGTGCTCAGTGGAGACTGGGTACACTGGACGGACTCGCCGAGAACTCCCAGATGGTATTATACCTCACGTCAGATGGCAGTTCTCAGGTGACACTTGTACAGGTTAGTCTGTAGACCCGAGATCGTCATAGAGTCTTGTGTGATTCCCACTGTGCTTTGATCTCCACCTTACCATGTCCATGAGGGCGTGCAAAACGGTGGTCTTTAGGTACAGTCCCGAGTCACATGGAGGCAATGAGCGATAGGAGGGATTTCGTCTCTCCCGGTATTGGGGGTTGATGTTGCGCAGTGCTCGATTGGCCGTAACAGGGAAGTCCCTGGCCAGGGCTGATCAGAGATTTGCTGGTAAGTGTTACCAGTAGTTTCTCAACCCGTTATGAGCCTCACATCGGCACGACTTATCGGTTATTAGGGTCTGACGTTCACCACCCCTAGACTTGATATGCGACATATCAGACTAACAGACCGGACTGTACGGTAAGTGTTACTGGTTGGATTCACAGGAGTGTGAGCGGGCTAGCTCGTCGATCTTCTGATCGCTCAATACCCGGGTGGCCGTTACGTTTAGCAGACCGCTTGCGGCTTGTGGGTGCTTGATATGATCATCATCTGCTGCCGGCGTATTGACGAGTCTTTAGAGTCCTACACAGAGGTTTCCTGGCTCAAGCGAAACGAAATAGGAGCGCATATGAGATATGTGAAGGACCGAGAATAATGCGTATATGTGATACCGTATTCCATTCTCGCGATGAATGTATCGAATGGTTATATTCGATATAACCTAGATATTGAATCAAGGATTGATTTGATAAGCCGATACATAGGATACTAGTCGGTTATATGCGATATGACCGGATCGTTAAATCAAGTGTTGATTTAATGATTTAATGTATAATTATATATTTGATATATTACTTTGCATTAGCTAGTATTGGTTCACTTTATATGGATTTTCTCACTTGATGTGCAAGAAGTATATGTGATATACTTTTGTGCACATTTTTGTATCATGTTTGATGATGCTTGATCATTTAGTTAAGTGTATAGAATTAAACCGTGGTTAATTTGATGATTAGGGTTTTTCTTATTCATTTATTTATTTATTTGTTCATTTATTTATTTGGAAATGATTTAGATAAGAATGGTGGATTTATTTGTTTCTAGTTGAAGCTTCATGAAGCTTTGACTTCTTAACCATTCTTGTCTTCATGCTTAACCCTAACCCATCTAAGTAACCATGGTCTATTCTCTACACTCTACCCTAGTTAGTATATGATAAGTATTCATTTTAACTTTCATTTAAAAAAAAAAAAAGTAATACTCATCATATTCTAGCTTCATCTTCTTCTTCTTCTTCAAAAGAAAAAGCTTGACACCATTAATGGTACCTTGAGCTAAAGAGTGAGAAATCCAATTCTAAAGTGAACCCACCTCCTATTTCTTCACCCTCTACCTCTTGCCAAGTTGTTTTGGGTATTTTCTTCACAAGTTTCACAACTTGGTGAAGATGGAGCTTGAACTTGTGATGCCTCGACGTAGATCATCTTCGGCACGAAGCCGACGACCTAGTCCGCTCACTTTTTCGATGAAGCCGATGTTAGAGACCGAGATCCGACTTGGACAGCGAGAGGACGACTACGTGGAGCTAAGGAAGTGGAGAACCGGATCTACAAAGGTTGTAGCCTCTCTCCTTTAGTTAAGATGTTAACTAGTTTCGTATTTCGCCTAGAATTCTAGTCGACGATCTGTATTAGGGTTTCTCGGCACCCATAAAATTTTAAATTGGCATGGTTGATGCCTTGTGAGACCTCTATAGTGTGCCTAGGAACTCTACAGTGGTATCAGAGCCTAGCTAGAGCCTTAGGCGAAGTCCAGACGGAGTTTGAAGTCCGATCGAACCGAAACCCTAATATAAAAGTTGCTCTTTGGACATTATTCAAAAACTGGGTTTTTTCCAAATTAAAAATATGCAGAAAAATCAGCAGGGAATCCTAAGAATTACTGTGAAACACGATCACCCAATTCCTCCAAAGTGCGGCGGAACCGCGGCAGAAGCCTGGCTTCTGCGGCGGTTCCGCGGCCTTATGATGACGTCAGCCCTCCTCCTTTGCACTGTAACTCCTATTTAATTATGCTGAGTTTTCTGGGAATTTTTAAATTGACTCAAGAGTTGAGTATTCTGGGGTTGCATTGGGAATTGTAGATTCGATCGGATTGTTAAACTTCGTCTATGTGTTTTTCCGGATAACTTTAGAATATGTTAAAAATTTCGACCGGATATAAATACCCAACTTTTCCCCTGCCAAAAAATTTCCAAGTGTTGGATTTTTATATGGTTTAAGGACGTTCTGAGTAGTGCAAGTAACGCGATGGTCCCTCTAGAAGACAACAAACCTTAACTCGATTATGTGACCATCTTGAACTGCCCTTTGAACCTTCGGGTTTGGGGCAGTACGGCGTGCCACATGTGAGGCGTTGGCTTGACCCTTCTACGGCTGGACCGTTGGTACTGAGGCATGAAGTGAACGTCTTTGAACTAATTTCATGTGTTGAACGGTTTTGGGAAAACTTGGGTGTTCGAATGTTCGATCGGAAAGTTTAATATATTCTATTTATCCGGAATGGGATACAATAATTGGAATTCACAAACAGTTATGAGATAACTGAATGAATGTTATAAATCTAGCGGTTTAGTTTCATTTGATATTGAAAAGAGTTTTCGATAATGAGACTAAAATGCAGGGTTTATAACTGTTAGGCATGTGATGTCTAAGTATTTCATTTGATTAGGCATGTGATGTCTAAAGGGGTTGCGGATTCCAACTGTTGTAGTTTTACACTTTCTTTTCTGTGACCGTAAGTGTAATATGTGATATCGCCGGTTTCGTTGTTATATGTCAACGACAATTGGGATGCGCATATTTACTTACGTTGATGACATGTGATGTTATGTGTTGCTGGATATGTTATATTGGATTGTCGTGTTTGAATAGCCGGGGGTTTTTATGTGAGATGAGTGTTTTTCATTTTCATTCATGTAAAAACTTGTATGTAATATTCTTTTATTGGGGCACTTCCAGGTTGCGGAAGATGTCACCCTTTGTATATTATTTACTTTTCTGCACTAGGATAGACCCAAGGAGGGGAGCACAAGTAACCGGGTTCTAGGGTCCAGTGGGAGACCATCTCGAGGAGTCGAGTCCGGGTCTCCTAACCCTAGAATTGGTAGGGTTGCTTGTCGCTCTCGTAGGGGTCTAGGGGTGTGGGATTGGCTATTCATCACGACCGTGGAATCCGTGTTTTATACTGGCTCGTATTGAAAACACGGACGTCCTAGTATATCCAATGTTTCATATATTTATTCTGCTGCGATATCTGTGATGTGATCATATGATGTTCTGTGATAGATACTTTATATAGTATATATGATATATTATATAGACGTTACTTATGTTTTGCACCCGCACTAGCCATGCCCTGCTCTGTCGTTAGTTACCTAACCTAACGGTGCACGAGGGGACATCGAGGCGAATGCGGATGGCATAAGTGTACGTCGTATTTATCTGTGATGTTTAGGTATTTAAATGATGGGACTTCATTAATGTGATTAATGAAAGAAAAGAAACCAAATGATGTTGTAGAATCAAATTTTAAATAAAACAGGTAGCTACAGTTCTTGCTTTGCATAGCGGTATATATGATATACCCTGCACCTTATTCGATGGGGAAAGGACCGAGATCCCTTCACCGGGAGTGACTCCTTTAGCAATAACTGGCAGATGCTACAAACTCGGTTTGTTTTTTGATTGCTTCTATAGTTTCTGCTTTGCACAGTGATATATATGATATATCCCGCACCTCATTCGACGAGGAAAGGGCCGACGATCCCTTCACCGGGAGTGACCCCTTTAGCAAAACTAGAAAAGCCTCAAAATCACTCCATTTCAAAACTTCATTTGATTCTACAACGATATCAAGTTCATTACGCTCATGGTTTTCAGAAAAACCTGCGTAGCCCTCCGTCATTTTAGATAAGTTGCATATAGTATTCGTGCTACATTTGTTGGTTTTCGTCAAGGTGTAGTGTGCGGTAGCTATGTGCTGCTTATCTGCTGCATATGATGCGATTGGATTAGGGTAGTCGTACGGCTTTGTTGGCTTTCGTCAAGGGTCGTGCGGGTGGGTTTAATTCAGTCAAGAAATGTACGGGTTGAACTTGACTAGCGGGCTGTGGTTTGTTGGCTTTCGTCAAGATCATAGCACACTAGGGGCAAAAGCATTATCGGGAATTTCAAGTGTTGAAATTTGCAATGAGATTGCATACTTTCTATGAGATAGTTGGATCCCGATACCCACTGCGAGTAAGAGTTACTCCTGGGAGAGTTTTACACATTACAATTAGCCGATCAAGTAGGTGTCTAGAAAGGTGTCAACGGGGTTACGCCTCTGGGAAAACGAGGTTTATATTAATTAGGTTCGTGCGAAAGCACGGGGGACCTCCCTCAAAGTACCGACACTGGCCTGGCTGAAAGATTGGCGAACTTGTAGTGTGTAATTAATCCCGGCTAGTCTTTCCTTTTAGGGTTTGAAGGAAGATTTGATAAAAACCAGTGGGAGCCATCCTGATTAGATAAGATAATAACCAATCTGATCTTGCAAGAGCATACGCTAAAGTGTTTTCTTCTCTCTCTCTCCAGGTAGCAACCATTTCATGCCCTAATAAAGATAATAATATGGATGTATTGACCGAACCCGCATGTTATACTGTGCTGGGGAACGTTGGTTCCGTTCTTTCCTATAAGAGTTATAGGACTGAACAGGATATAGGGGAATACCAGGATTCCCAAGCCACCCGAATGAAGAAAGTACATGATGATGCATTTTCTTCAGGTGTGTTCGTTACTGAGAACTGTTTCTCCATTTGCTCTACGTCCTGGGTATTAGATACCGGGTCAGGATCCCATATATGCAATCAGTTACATAGGCTTAGGAAAGGTAGAGAACTTGGAGAAGGTGATAAAGACATTAGAGTTGGAAATTGTGCAATTGTTGCAGCTAAGACTGTCGGGGAATATCACCTTGCATTACCAACAGGTAATACATTGGTTCTGAATGAATGCTATTACATGCCGAACCTAATATGCAACATTATATCGGTTTCTTTGTTGAGTAAAGAGGGATATAATTTTGTATTACAGGATAATGTTATGAACATTTTCCGTAACCAAAAGTTGGTTGGATCAGGCACGTTGTGCAATGGCATTTATGTTCTAAATCAATCAACAGTTCTGAGCATAACAAACACACACAAGAGGAAGAGTTCAGAACTGAACGAATCCTTCTTATGGCATTGTAGACTAGGTCACATCAATGTGACACGACTGGCTAAGTTGCATAAGGATGGATATTTGAAACCTTTCGAATTTTCATCTTATGACACTTGCCAGTCATGTCTCAAAGGCAAGATGACCAAAACTCCGTTTACGGGACACGGAGAAAGAGTTACCGAACTCTTGGGACTGATACATAGTGATGTATGCGGTCCCATGTCTACACATGCCAGGGATGGTTCTTCGTACTTCATTACATTCACTGACGATCTCTCAAGATATGGACATGTGTACTTAATAAGACACAAGTCTGAAGCTTTTGAGAAATTTAGAGAATATAAACAAGAAGTCGAGAACCAAACCGGAAAAAGTATTAAAATCATTCGATCTGATCGAGGAGGTGAATACTTAAGCAATGAATTCCTGGACTTCCTAAAAGAGAATGGGATTCTCTCTCAGCTGACTCCTCCATATACACCACAGCACAACGGTGTATCAGAAAGGAGGAACCGCACCCTATTAGATATGGTGCGCTCTATGATGAGCACAGCTGAGTTACCTATTTCCTTCTGGGGGTATGCACTTGAGACAGCCATACATCTATTGAATATGGTCCCCACCAAATCAGTGCCTACCACTCCATATGAGATGTGGAAAGGGAAGAGACCATGTCTTAACTATGTTAAGATATGGGGTTGTCCAGCCTATGTCAAACGACAAAATCCGGACAAACTCGAGGCACGGTCTGTTCTATGCAAATTTATAGGATATCCCAAAAATTCACAAGGGTATATCTTCTACCACCCTGAGGAACAAAGAGTGTTTGTTTCTCGGCATGCCACCTTTTTAGAAAAGGAATTTCTTGAAAAAGAGATTAGTGGTCATGAGGTAGAACTGGAAGAGGTTCCAGCTACAGAAGCTACAACAGAAGATCTGGTGGAACCAGAGGATTCAGTAGTACCCGACGAACCCCAGCCTCTCCGCCGATCTAGTAGGGTTCCTCGCCGACCTGAGAGATACTACGGTTTTCTCATGGATGGTGGGAGCGAGGATTGCATCATGGAGGATGATGACCCAACTAGCTTCGAGCAGGCCATCACAAGTAGGGACTCAGTGAAATGGCTGGATGCAATGCGGTCCGAGATGGAATCCATGTACACCAACAAAGTATGGACTTTGGATGTTGCTCCTGAAGGGGTAAAACCTATCGGGAGCAAGTGGATCTTTAAGAAGAAACTTGGTGTAGATGGGAAAGTAGAGACTTTCAAAGCTAGACTTGTTGCAAAGGGTTTCGTCAAAGACCAGGTGTGGATTATGACGAAACCTTTTCTCCAGTGGCTATGCTTAAATCCATCCGGATCATGCTTGCCATCGCTGCATATCATGATTATGAAATCTGGCAAATGGATGTTAAGACCGCCTTTCTAAACGGTGATTTAGAAGAGTGCATGTACATGACTCAGCCAGAGGGCTTCGTAGACAGTGGGAGCAGCGGGAAGGTGTGCAAGCTGCTTAAATCCATTTAAGGATTAAAGCAAGCATCGCGGAGTTGGAACATCTGCTTTGACGTCGTTATCAAAGAGTTTGATTTCGTCAAAAATCCAGATGAACCTTGTATCTACAAGAAGGTGGCAGAGAGTAAGGTTGTCTTCCTCGTATTGTACGTGGACGACATACTCTTGATAGGAAATGATATTCCTATGCTGCAATCGGTCAAGCTCTTCTTATCACAAAGATTCTCAATGAAAGATCTTGGTGATGCCTCCTGCATATTGGGAATTAGGATCTATAGAGATAGATCCAAAAGGATATTGGGATTGTCCCAATCCAGGTACATTGACACCATACTAAAGAGGTTTAGTATGGAAGAATCCAAGCGTGGGAACTTGCCCACGATCTCTGGAGTCACTCTCTCCAAAGAGATGTCTCCCAAGACTGATTTGGAGAGAGCTCGCATGCAAGGGATACCCTATGCTTCGGCTGTAGGCTCTATCATGTACGCGATGCTATGTACCAGACCCGATGTTGCATACTCACTAAGTGTAGTGAGCAGGTATCAAGATGATCCTGGAGAGAGTCACTGGACAGCTGTGAAGAGCATTCTCAAGTACTTACGAAGGACTAAAGAGATGCTCTTGGTGTATGGTAACGGAGAACTCCAAGTGGAGTCCTTTACCGATTCGAGCTTCCAGAGTGATAAGGACGACTCTAAGTCGCAGTCGGGATTCGTCTTTACCCTTTATGGAGGGACGGTTAGCTGGAAGAGTTCCAAGCAGGAAACCGTGGCAGACTCGACGATGGAGGCTGAATACATCGCTGCCAACGATGCTGCCAAAGAGGCTGTCTGGATCAAGAAGTTCATTACTGAACTTGGAGTAGTTCCATCCATTGAGCATCCAATACCTTTGTATTGCGATAACAATGGAGCGGTGGCTTTGGCCAAGGAACCCAGGTCCCATCAGCGATCCAGACATATTCTGAGGCGGTATCACCTGATCCGGGAGATAGTTGATCGCCGGGAGATCGAGGTCAGGAGGGTTGACACGAAGAACAACACGGCGGATCCACTCACAAAGGCCATTCCCCAGATACAGTTTGAGAGACTCTTCGGGATGCTCGGTATGCGATACTACAGCAGCTGGCCCAAGTGCAAGTGGGAGATTGTTAGTTGTATGTATGCCCTAGAGGCCAGTATTGTACAGATGATGTATATTATATTGGATGCTTGGACATATATAGAGATGACTTTCTTGCTCGATATGATAGTATGCTATCTGGTTACTCTTTATCTTAACATGTATACTAGTCTCTTTAATCTGTCTTATAGTTACATGTTGGTAAAGCCCTTAGGATGTGTACTTGACTACCTGGACTATGATGCAGATCATACTAGTGGGGACATGGTAGTTCATAAGTACATCCTTCAAGGTCCCTAGTCGTGGGTGTATCGAGACGGGGCATCGATATACCAGTGTAGACTAGCGTATACGCCTCTCGACCCATGAGATGGGCGATGGATGATCCCATATCCATTGGTGTTTGACATCAGAGATGGTATACGGGTGCTCAGTGGAGACTGGGTACACTGGACGGACTCGCCGAGAACTCCCAGATGGTATTATACCTCACGTCAGATGGCAGTTCTCAGGTGACACTTGTACAGGTTAGTCTGTAGACCCGAGATCGTCATAGAGTCTTGTGTGATTCCCACTGTGCTTTGATCTCCACCTTACCACGTCCATGAGAGCTTGCAAAACGGTGGTCTTTGGGTACAGTCCCGAGTCACATGGAGGCAATGAGCGATAGGAGGGGTTTCGTCTCTCCCGGTATTGGGGGTTGATGTTGTGTAGTGCTCGATTGGCCGTAACAGGGAAGTCCCTGGCCAGGGCTGATCAGAGATTTGCTGGTAAGTGTTACCAGTAGTTTCTCGACCCGTTATGAGCCTCACATCGGCAAGACTTATCGATTATTGGGGTCTGACGTTCACCACCCCTAGACTTGATATGCGACATATCAGACTAACAGACCGGACTGTACGGTAAGTGTTACTGGTTGGATTCACAGGAGTGTGAGCGGGCTAGCTCGTCGATCTTCTGATCGCTCAATACCCGGGTGGCCGTTACGTTTAGCAGACCGCTTGCGGCTTGTGGGTGCTTGATATGATCATCATCTGCTGCCGGCGTATTGACGAGTCTTTAGAGTCCTACACAGAGGTTTCCTGGCTCAAGCGAAACGAAATAGGAGCGCATATGAGATATGTGAAGGACCGAGAATAATGCGTGTATGTGATACCGTATTCCATTCTCGCGATGAATGTATCGAATGGTTATATTCGATATAACCTAGATATTGAATCAAGGATTGATTTGATAAGCCGATACATAGGATACTAGTCGGTTATATGCGATATGACCGGATCGTTAAATCAAGTGTTGATTTAATGATTTAATGTATAATTATATATTTGATATATTACTTTGCATTAGCTAGTATTGGTTCACTTTATATGGATTTTCTCACTTGATGTGCAAGAAGTATATGTGATATACTTTTGTGCACATTTTTGTATCATGTTTGATGATACTTGATCATTTAGTTAAGTGTATAGAATTAAACCGTGGTTAATTTGATGATTATGGTTTTGCTTATTCATTTATTTATTTATTTGTTCATTTATTTATTTGGAAATGATTTAGA
This sequence comes from Agapanthus africanus, assembly GCA_030015575.1. NCBI lineage: Eukaryota > Viridiplantae > Streptophyta > Magnoliopsida > Asparagales > Amaryllidaceae > Agapanthus > Agapanthus africanus. Next base: position 563,517,291 of record CM057337.1, on the reverse strand, counting down.
TAAGAATGGTGGCTTTATTTGTTTCTAGTCAAAGCTTCATGAAGCTTTGACTTCTTAACCATTCTTGTCTTCATGCTTAACCCTAACCCATCTAAGTAACCATGGTCTATTCTCTACACTCTACCCTAGTTAGTATATGATAAGTATTCATTTTACTTTTCATTTTAAAAAAAAAAATTCTAGCTTCATCTTCTTCTTCTTCTTCAAAAGAAAAAGCTTGACACCATTAATGGTACCTTGAGCTAAAGAGTGAGAAATCCAATTCTAAAGTGAACCCACCTCCTATTTCTTCACCCTCTACCTCTTGCTAAGTTGTTTTGGGTGTTTTCTTCACAAGTTTCACAACTTGGTGAAGATGGAGCTTGAACTTGTGATGCCTCGACGTAGATCATCTTCGGCACGAAGCCGACGACCTAGTCCGCTCACTTTTCCGATGAAGCCGATGTTAGAGACCGAGATCCGACTTGGACAGCGAGAGGACGACTACGTGGAGCTAAGGAAGTGGAGAACCGGATCTACAAAGGTTGTAGCCTCTCTTCTTTAGTTAAGATGTTAACTAGTTTCGTATTTCGCCTAGAATTCTAGTCGACGATCTGTATTAGGGTTTCTCGGCACCCATAAAATTTTAAATTGGCATAGTTGATGCCTTGTGAGACCTCTATAGTGTGCCTAGGAACCCTACAGTAATTAACCGCAATCAATAACGGTGTCGCTTGTAGTTAGACCGAGATGAGTACGGGTCGTCCTCAGGGAAACGTTGAACCCTTTACTCTTACTTTAGATGTGTTGAAAAAGAGAGGAGGAATAAAGAATTTTGTGAAAAGATTTCTAGATCTACTTTAAGCAAGAATGCAAAAATATAGATCTAGATTATTTTAGGGATGTAATTAATATAATGAGAGGGCTTGTAGGATTCGTTAGGATTTAGTAGTTATGGATAATTAATTAAAAGTTACCATTTTTATCCTTTAATAGATTTAAAACTAGAACGACGGTGATGCGTGTAGATTAGGGTTTCTGGAGGGAAAAGGAATCCCACTCTTAACCCTTATCTCGACACGGAACTACAGTTCATATCTAGCCTTTACCAAAACAATTATTAATCTAATCTCTAATCGCGGTCGAGACTAACAATGAATTGTTAGCGTGTCCGATTAGGATGTTAATGATTCTTTTGATAAAGTTCATAAACTTTATAGGACTTAAAAAGAGTTTAAGGATCTTCATCATCCATTAACCTACCATAATCCTACGAACCCTAACAAGCGGAGAATTACTCGCGCATGTTCGGATAAGAAGAGATAGAAATCATGAAGAAAATAAAATGCAATAAACTACCTTTATTAATCAACAAGATCAAGTACACTTTGATTCCTTAGAAAATGATTACAAAAACCTAGTTTGCTTCTCGATCTCTTCTAAGGAGGTAGATGAACCGTTGATGATCAGCCTGGATGCGTAAGCCGTCTTGGACTTCGTGATCTCGTCGGCTTGATGCCTTCTAATTTTAGCCCTTGGTCCTTCATATAGCCCTCAAAGAAGAAAAACGGGTTACCATAAATGGTGACTTCCTAATATGGTGACTTTCCATGCCTGGATTCTGAGTCCCTGTTAGTATTGATTTTATGATTTTGGCAGATTTTTGATCCTGACATCTTGAACATCTTGATCTCTTGACCTGAGCTAAATCTTGCACAATATCTCTATGAATAATGTTAGTTTATTTATTAAATTAGAGAGAGTATCTTAATCACTATATATGGTAATAAATCTTTAAGAAACTTGATTAAGAATATTTAATATGCTATGCACTTTATATGGTAATAAATCTTTATGAAACATGATTAAGAATATTTGATATGCTATACATCTTTTAATTACTAAAATATTATGCATATATTTTGAAATATTATTCTAACCATTTATATGATATTATATCTTTTAAGAATTGTGATTAGAATATTTGATATGATATGCATATTTTCAATTACCAAAATATTATATAAATATAAAATGCTTATATTTTCCTTCATAATATTAATTATAATATATAAACATATGGAAAATAGTATTTTGCAGATAAATCCAAATATGTTTAATATTTATAATAAACACCTTTTATTATTTAAGAAATGTAAGGAAAATACTTATACCAAAGTGCAATATTTTCAACTGAACAGCCCAGCAAGCAGAGCGGGAGTCTTCACTGTTTTCAGCGTGCTCTCTGCACTTCTCAACATATTGAGAAGTTCAGGCAATAATTTCTCCAAATCCTTCATATTGAAATTCACTATGAACGGAGCAAAGGCGGGGGAGAGAGGCTGCAGAACAACATCTGTATATTGCTCATTATCCATAGTCCATCCATCTTCTCGTGCTGATGCACCAAGGGCCATTCGCATCTGAAACAACTTTCGAGATGCCCCGTATCTCAAAGTACGAGATTGCTCTTCATACAAATCCTTTGTATGAAGAAAGATGGATTGCACATCCATCTTCTCGTGCTGTTTCTGATGGATGTTGTCCATAGATACAAGCGCGAGGCACTTGGCCGTGTTGTAGTCAATATCCCATGTTTTTCGGATCTCCCTATCCGAAACAGATGATTCAGGTCCTGGGACGGGTGGGGCTTTGGTAGTGAGGACATATGATACTTTATCATATGTGAGTGCAATGTTCAAGTTCCTCACCCATTCTTTATAATTCGGTCCTGTCAGTTTGTTTTTCTCTAGTAGAAGCTTAAGTCCGGTCATCGGTATCTGGCATTAGGAGAGAGAAAAAAATACACTCAGCGAAATACTCTTGCAAATAATTAGATTGGTTATTATCTTATCTAATCGATGTCTCTCACTGTTTTTATCAAATTTTCTTTTAAAACCTAAAAAGAAAACTAGCCAGGATTAATTGCATTCTACAATTTCGCTAACCGGTCAGCCAGGCCAGTATCGGTAGTTTGAGGAAGGTTCCCCGTGCTTTCGCACGGACCTAATTAAAATAAATTTCGTTTTCCCAGAGGTCAAACCCCGTTGACACCTTTCTAGACACCTACTGGATTAGCTAATTTGTAAAGTGAAAAACTCTCTTGGGAGTAACTCTTGCTCACGGTGGGATTGGGATCCAACTATCATATAGATGGTATGCAATCTCATTGCAAATTTCAACTCTTGAAACTCCCGATATGGTTTTTTCCCCTAGTTACTTATGACCTTGGCTATCGTCAACATATCATAAGTACTAGTCAAGTTCTACCCGTCATTTCAAGATTAACTAAACCCACCCATATGACCCTTGACTATAATCAACATAGTCACATGAATGTCCTAATTGATCGCATCATATGCTTTGTAGGAAGACATCACTTAGCTACCGTACACTACGCCTTGACTATGATCAAAATACGTAGCACGAATACTAAGTACTCTGCTTCTTAAAATGACAGAGGGTTGCGGATGGTTTTTATGAAAACCTTTAACGCTTTCAATTTGATCTCGTTGTAGAATCAAAACAGTTTTAGAAAAGGAGTGGCTTAAGCTCCGCATCTTTTGAAACTTGCATTTTTCATAAAAAGGCCGAGTGTGTTTCAAATCCGATTCTACAACATCTTTAGGTTTCTTTTTCTTTACATTAATCTTATTAATGTAGTCCTATCATTTAAGTTCCTAAGCCATCACAGAAAAGAAACGAAAATAGAACGTATACTTATACCATCCGCATTCGCCATAGTGTCTCGTTATGCACCGTTAGGTTACTTAACTAACGACATAGCGGGGCGGGACTAGCGCGGGTGTAAAATATAAGCAACGTTTATTATATATTATATATATAATAATAATCCATTCATCTCAGATACTAAGTAATCACATTACAGAATATCAACAGCAGCAGAAGCATATATGAAAATAAAAAGGATATCTAGGAGGTCCGTATTTTGTATTCAGCCAGCAATAGAAAATACGGATTTCACGGTCGCGATGAATAGCCAAGCCCACACACCTAGACCCCTACGAGAGCGGCAAGTGATCCTGCCAATTCTAGAGTTTAGGAGACTCGGTCTCGACTCCTCGAGATGGCCTCCCACTGAACCCTAGAACCCGATCACTTGGGCTCCCCTCCTTGGGTCTATCCTAAAGCGGAAAAGTAAATAATATACAATAATGGTGACATCATCCTCAACCCGGAAGTGCCCCAAATAAAAGAATATTACATACAATTTATTTTTACATGAATGAAAATAAACACTCTCATCTCACATAAAACCCCCGGCTATTCGATCGCGACAATCCTGCAAATCATATCTCAGCAACACATAATATCTCATATCATCAACGTAAGCAAGTATGCGTATCCTGATTGCCGTTGATGTATAGCAACGGAATCGGCGATACACCACATACTACGCTTACGGTCGCAGAAAAGAAAGTGAAAAACAAATATTGCAATCACAGATATCAAGACGATATTTAACGTTTCGATCGAATCAACGTACACACACTAATTACCCCGTGAGCTCAACACTTGAGCAAAGTCGAAATACTCAAAAACCGTACCACGGTGTCTATGGACCAGCTGTAGAAGGAGTTAACCAATGCCTCACCTATGATACCATGGAACTACGGCAAACCCTAAGGTTCGTTCGCGGTTCCATAGGCATAGAATCGAGTTAAGGTTAGTATGGTCTTCTAGAGGGTCCATAGGAATACTTGCACGATTTTACGAACACAATCAACTTCGGAAAATTACAACACTTGGAAATTTCAGCGGGGTAGGAAGTGTAGTGTTCGATGTTCATTCGAACTGTTAAAAATAGTCTAGGTTACCAATTTAGTGTCAAATAATACGATTACGAATCACTACGAAATAGCCCCAGGTCAAAATAATCATCACATGAAAATTGGGCTAAGCAAACAATACTAGAAACCCTAACTTGCAAACAACAGAGCACAGGTGAAAACAGGGGGTGCATAGGGGGTAGGGGCCGGCCAGACCGGATTATATGGGGTTGTGCTCGGCCAAAATCCGAGCACAACCCCCCGTATTTCACCTGTGTTCATAGGTTTGCCTATGCTCCATTCTGTACATGTTTGAAAAAATTTTAGAGCACTTTTTTAAAAATTTCCAGAGAGCATATATAGGGTTCCATAATACCATATTTTCAGAGCCGATTTCATTTTCGTATTTGTAATAACACCGTGTCTAGAATTCTAGTTTGGCCCCTGATACCATTGTTGGGTTTCCTCTGCACCTACTTAATAGAATGGAAGCATCACACATGCCACTTTAAAATAAATTAGAGGTGCAAAGCAAACAAAGCAAGGATCTTTAACTAGAAGTTCTAGGGTAACAACGCAAGTATCTTATACAATGAACCATTTAGTACTAAGTGAAAGAAATACAACCTTTGTAGTCCTCTTTGTAATGACTCCTAGGATAGTTGAGAGGTTGGAAAGGCTTGCTAGTAAGCTCCTACGTCCACGATGATCCACCCGAAATTCACTAGGTCCAAGCTTCTTTCTCCACTTGATGCAAGAGGAAGATGAAGCTAAACACTCTAAACTAATTGGCTAGATTAGAATAGAATGATGAAGCGGTGTGTTTTCTTTTGGCAAAACCCTTTCTTTTTAACTCTCTCTCACTTTGGAAAATTCAAGAGAGCTTGGAGGAAGAAGAAGATGAAGGCAAAAGCTTTTGTCTAAAATGAAATGATAAAGCTTGAAATGAAAAATAGAAAAGATAGTATATATATTTTCTATCTCCATTCAAACCATGGTTCTAATAATATCTAGATATTTAGTAAGTGGGTTAAAACCCAAAAGAAAAGATTAATCCAAGGTTAAAAGGTAGGTGAAGTATGGTTTACTTTTGGAAGAGTGTAGAAAGATAACCATGGATTAATCTTTTTCTTTTCTTTTTGTTTTAAAACAAATACATATATATATATATATATATATATATAGATATCCATATATTATAATTCCATGTGAGTTTTAAATTGCCTTCAAAGATGTATCATCAACCATGATACTTTTGCATGTATGTATCCATGCACATCAACATGTGCATACATGCACATCAACATATGGATACATGCATGCATTCTTCCTCTTTAATAAAAAGGGTTTGAATAAAGAATAACACTAAAAGTCAAAATGTTAAATCAACAATTGATTTAACAATCTGGTCATATCATATAAGACCCGACCAATAGAAAAACGCTCGATTAACATACGGTATCACATAGTCGTATTCAATCAGGTCCTCGCGCATATCTCATATGCACACCACATCTTTTCGCCTGGGCTAGGAAACTTCTGTGTGGGACTCTAAGACTCGTCAATACGCCGGCAGTGGGTGATGATTATATCAAACATCCATAAGCTGCAAGCGGTCAGCTAAACGTAACGGCCACCCGGGTATTGAGCGATCAGAAGAAAACCAGCAAAGCTGTCAAAACTCCCGTCGAGCCATCTGGCAACACTTACCGTACAGTCCGGTCTCCTCGTCAGATATATTGCATATCGAGTCTAGAGATGGTATCGCCGACCCCAATAACTTAATAAGTCATGCCGGTGTATAGCTAATAACAGATCGAGAAATTATTGATAACGCTTATCAGTAAATCTCAGTAGCCCTGGCCAGGGACTTCCTGTTATAGCCAATCAAGCACAGCACAACATCAAACCCTAATACCGGGAGAGATGAAACCCCTCCTATTGCTCATTGCCTCCATGTGCCTCGGGACTGTACCCAAAGTCCACCTGTTTGCACGACTCAGTAGAGCCGTGGTAGGGTGGAGATCAAAGTACAGTGGGAGGACACACAAGACTCTATGACGATCTTGGGTCTACAGACTAACCTGTACCAGTGTCACCTGAGAACTGCTATCCGACGATAGATATAATACCATATAGGAGTTCTCTGCGAGTCCGTTCAGTGTACCCAGTCTCCACTGAGCACCCGCATACAATCTTTGGTGTCAGTACACCAGATGGATATAGAATCATCCATCGTCCATCATATGGGACAAGAATGGTATACGCTAGTCTACTCTGGAATATCGATGCACCGTCTCGATACACCCACGACTAGGAACAGTTCAAGGATATGCTTATAAACTACACGTGCCCCACTAGTTTGATCCGCATCATAGTCACAGTAGTCAAGCAAATATCCTCAGGGCTTTATCAACATGTGCAAATGAATAAAAGCATGATCAAGTCAACATGTCAGATAAAGTAAACCAGATAGCATACTATCATGTCGAGCAAGAAAATAATCCATATATAAACACGTCCAAGCATCCACTATACATATAATGGCCTCTAGGGCATACATATATCCAACAAATGGCCTCTAGGGCATACATATAACTAACAGGGTAGTCCAAAGGTACATCCTTTAATCAGTTCCTAGTCAAGGAGATATCGAGACTAGGGCATCGGTATTCCAGAGTAGACTAGTGTGTACGTTTCTTGTCCCTTAGAGGGCAATGGTTGATCCTACAACCATTAGTCCGTAAGTCCATGCTATCTCTCCCGGTACTTTCGGGCATGCGGAATTTGATGAAGAACAATTTTCTAGAGGCGGTAACATGGACTCAAAACCAGATCTTTGTTAAACATCTAACTAAGAACCTAACTAGGAGTTGTTAACTACTCGGTTAGGGGGTTATACCTTTCTTTCTTGAACTCCTTCGTCTTCAAACCTCGATGGTTGTCCGGATCGGCTTCACCCCGTCGTCTCCTTGCGCCGAAGATCGATCCACCTGAAAGCTTCTACCTTTGGCTTCTTCTTCGAGCTTTGAAGAAACTAGTTCACTCGGTTTGCTAAACCTTGTGAACTAGAGTGAGTAGAGGAGAGTGTGTTGGGATTTTTCTCTATGGTTCTTGGTTCTCAACACATGAGACAAGTGAACCCATAGACTAAAGAGAGGGAGAGCAAGAGGAAGAAGATGAGAGCTCAAGAACACAAGAGAGAGAAAAGAAATGAAAGAATGAGAAAAAAATTTCTCTCTTGGCTCTCATAATCCAAAACCATCATAACCAATAATAGCAATCAAGTATTAGTGATGGTTTAAGCTACAATAGCCATATCATTTCATGCACTCATTTTGCACAAGAGAACAAGCAAGCAAAAGTCTTTGCCATGAAATGATAGCCATTGTCATCATGATGGTCAACTAGTCCAACCTAGTCAACCGGTCAACAAAGTCAACAAGTCAACAAAGTCAACCCCTCAACAACCATGTCACTATAATACTTAATTAATATTATTGTTAATTACATATCATATTCTCATTAGGGTTGAGCAAAAAGTCAATAGTCAACAGTCAACGGTCAACAACCCTAATGAGAATCATCTGCCTCTGTCTCTCCGTCAACTGTGCATACACACCCGCATCCGCGTTCCGAGGAACACGAATACATACTGGATAAAACCAATCCCAAAACGTACACTAGGATCAGGCTTAAACCAAAGCCCGCTAGTGTCAACTGTCCGGACACTGTACGTGCACAAGTGCACGGATGTGACCGGACCCTGTCGCAAAACCATGCGACCTGTCGCAAAACCATGCGACCTCTACTCTTTTGCCTAAAGGCGAATAGCTTTCTGTGTGGGACTCTAAAGACTCGACACTACGCTGGAAGTGGGTTTAACCACAGACCGCAAGCGGCACTAGCTGTGCATAACGGTCCCCAGGTAGATGCCGACAAGAAGACTGACGAGGTGAAACCCATCTGAACTCTTACTGAGCCTGAATGTGACAGTCTCCGTACAGTCCGGTCTGTTCGTCTGATACATCGCATGGCGGGCCTAGGGGGGTGGTAAACGTCAGTCCCCTAATAGCGGTACAAGTCGTGTCGGAGTGAAGCCCAATACACCCTGAGATAACACTGGAAGCCTACCAGTATATCTCGCTTGCCCTGGCCAGGGACTACTCGTGTAATGGCTCTCCTAAACACAGCGCGATGTCAACCCCCAATACCGGGAGAGATGAATCCTTTCTAATCTTCACTGCCTCCAAGTGCTTCGGGACTGCACCCAACTACTACCTGTTTGCACGACTCCTTTGAGCCGTGGTAGGGTAGTAATCAAAGTACAGTGGGAACACACTCGAGGCGAAGTGACAGTATCAAGTCAGCGGACTAAGCTGTACTCATGTCACCTGGGAACTGATAACTGACGATAGGTATAATACCAACCGGTCAGTTCCCGACGAGTCCTGTCCAGTGTACTCGTAACCCAACGAGCACCCGCATACTATCTCCAGTACGACGTACTGATGGCTGTGGGACAGACCATCTCCCACTCTGGGATGAGAAGCGTATGCGCTAGTCTACTCCGGAGTATCGATGCCCTGTCTCGATAGTCCTGCGACTAGGGACCTGCATAAGGATGTGCTTATAGATTACCCAGCCCCCACTAGTGTGACTGCCATCACAACGCTGGTAATCAAGCAAAGATCCTAAGGGCTCCACTAATGTGCATAGGTGATATACTAAAATAAACACATGTACACATTGAAGTAGAAACAAACCAAGTAGCATACTACTATATTGAGCAAGATTGTATATACAAGGTGAATATCCCAAGCTTCCATTAAGTAATATACAAACTAGTATGATACAGTAATGGCCTCTAGGGCATATACACTAACAATCTCCCACTTGCACTAAGGCCATGTACTGGCGTATCGAAGACCTATCATCTCGATAAGCCGCTCGAACTGAGTCTGGGGCAAGGCCTTGGTGAATGGATCTGCAGTGTTATCTTCTGAAGCAACCCTCTGAACCTCGATCTCCTGGCGATCCACGATCTCCCTGATCAGGTGATACCGCCTCAAGATGTGTCTGGATCTCTGATGGGACCTGGGTTCCTTCGCTAAAGCTATAGCCCCGTTATTGTCGCAATACAGAGGTATTGGATCAACAATGGACGGAACCACCTGAAGTTCTTTCAAGAACTTCCTTATCCAGATAGCTTCTTTTGCGGCATCAGATGTAACGATGTATTCCGCTTCCATCGTCGAGTCTGCAACGGTTTCCTGTTTGGAACTCTTCCAACACACCGACCCTCCATTGAGGGTAAAGACAAAACCCGACATGGACTTGGAATCGTCCTTGTCACTCTGGAAGCTGGAGTCAGCAAAGGCCTCGATCTGGAGGTCTTTTCCGCCATACACCAAGAACATCTCCTTAGTCCTTCTCAGGTACTTGAGAATGTTCTTTACCGCTATCCAGTGTTTCTCCCCAGGGTTTGACTGATACCGGCTTACCACACTCAGTGCATAAGCTACATCCGGTCTGGTACATAACATCGCATACATTATAGAGCCTACCGCAGAAGCGTAGGGTATAATAGACATGCGATCCCTTTCCAAATCAGTCTTGGGAGACATCTCTTTGGAGAGGGTGATCCCGTGACAAGCCGGTAGATTACCGCGCTTGGAATCTTCCATACTGAATCTTTTCAGTATGGTGTCGATGTACCTGGACTGTGAAAGTCCTAATATCCTCTTGGATCTATCATGATGGATCCGGATCCCCAGGATGTATGAGGCATCACCCAGGTCTTTCATGGAGAACCTGTGTGACAAGAACCCCTTGACAGATTGTAGCATAGGAATGTCATTTCCTATTAAGAGAATGGCATCCACGTATAAAACGAGGAATACTACAGTTCTCGCTACAAATCTACTATAGATGCATGGTTCATCTGGATTTTTGATAAAGACAAATTCCTTGACCGTCTCATCAAAACAGATGTTCCAACTCCGCAATGCCTGCTTTAGTCCATAGATGGACTTAAGCAACTTGCACACCTTTCCGCTGCTCCCACTCTGAATGAAACCCTCTGGCTGGTCCATATAGACACACTCCTCTAAATTTCCATTTCGAAAAGCGGTCTTTACGTCCATCTGCCAAATCTCATAATCATGGAAGGCAGCAATGGCAAGAAGGATCCGAATGGATTTCAGCATAGCTACTGGAGAAAAGGTCTCGTCATAGTCCAAACCAGGTCTTTGACGAAAACCCTTTGCAACCAGTCTAGCTTTATAGGTCTCAACCTGTCCTTCTACACCAATCTTCCTTTTTAAAGATCCACTTGCATCCTATAGGTTTTACCCCGTCTGGAGCAATGTCCAACGTCCATACTTTGTTGGTGTACATGGACTCCATTTCGGTCCGCATTGCATCCAGCCATTTTACCGAGTCAACGCTCTGAACGGCCTGCTGGAAGCTAGTAGGCTCATCATAATCTATGATGTAATCCTCTCTATCCCCGTCTATGAGAAAACCGTAGTATCTCTCGGGCGGATGAGACTGCCTACTACTCCTGCGGAGCGGCGTTGGAATGTCCTGTTCTTTTGAACCCTCTGGTTCCACTAAGCTTTCAGTAATAGCTCGTGGTTCTGGAATTTCTTCCAGTTCTACCATGCTCCCACTTATCTGGTTTTCCAAAAACTCAGTTTCCAAGAAGTAGGCATGACGAGAAACAAAAACTTTTTGTTCCTCTTCACAGTAGAAGAAATATCCCTTGGAGTTCTTTGGATATCCCACGAACTTGCACTGTACTGAGCGTGCCTCGAGTTTGTCCGCATGCTGCTTTTTAACAAAAGCCGGACATCCCCATGTCTTAATGTGATTAAGATGGGGCCTCTTCCCACACCACATCTCATATGGTGTAGTAGGCACAGTCTTAGTGGGAACTCGTTTCAAAAGGTATGCCGCTGATTCTAGCGCATACCCCCAGAATGATCGCGGTAACTCAACGTTACTCATCATGGACCGTACCATATCCAATAGGGTTCGGTTCCGTCTCTCCGATACACCGTTATGTTGCGGAGTGTATGGAGGAGTAAGGTAAGAGAGAATTCCGTTCTCTTTTAAATAGTCCAGGAACTCGGCACTCAAGTATTCACCACCTCGATCCGATCTTAGAATCTTGATACTTTTGCCAGTTTGTTTTTCTACTTCATTCTTATATTCCTGGAATTTTCCAAAGGCTTCGGACTTATGTTTCATTAAGAAGACATAACCGTACCTTGAAAAGTCATCCGTAAAAGTAATGAAGTAAGAATAACCGCTTCGCGCATGTGTAGACATTGGACCGCACACGTCGCTGTGTACGAGTCCTAAGAGCTCGCTCGCTCTTACTCCGTGTCCAGTGAACGGAGTCTTTGTCATCTTTCCTTTGAGACGGGATTGACAAGTGGCATACGATTGATATTCGAACGGATTCAAATATCCTTCTGTATGTAACTTCGTCGACCTTCTCTCATTGATGTGACCCAGTCTACAATGCCATAAGAAAGTCTGATTTATTTCCGGAGACTTTCTTTTGTGTGTATTCTGGACATTGAAAATCTGTGGTTAGTTTAATATGTATATACCATTGCTCAATGTACCTGACCCAATCAGAACTTGATTAAGGTGAATGTTTACAACATTGCTTACAAACGCAAATTCATAACCTTCTTTAGAAACCAAAGATACAGAAATGATATTACAAGTTGCGTTGGGTACAAAAATCAATTACGCAAAACCAAAACATGTCCATCTGACATTCCCAGGTGATAGTCCCCCACGGCCTTAGCATCCATGCTAGCTCCGTTTGCAACTTTGAGGGTCATGTCACCTGCCTTCAAAACCCTACAGTTTCTCAACGCCTGCAAAGAATTACAGATATGAGATCCTGATCCGGTATCTAATACCCAGGAAGTAGAGTTTATTGAAAGACAGTTTTCAATAACATACACACCTAAAGCTGAAGCCGCAACCTGCTTCAGATCCTGTGTTCTGGCCTTCCAAGCCCTGCAATCATTCTTCCAGTGTCCCTTCTTATGACAATAGAAGCATTCTTCCTTATCCACAAGCTTTCCCACTTTCTTTGTTACTTTTGCCTTTCCCTTCGTATCCACTTTTTTAACACCGCCCCTTGGTTTGGCAGGGGCTTTCTTCTTCTTTCCCTTGGCTTTCGCCTTGGACCTAGAAGAGGAAGATCCTCCTATAAACAAAGTGGATGTTTCCCTACCTTTCTGTAGGGTGCCCTCTGCGCTCCTCAGCATGTTGAGGAGTTCTGAAAGTTCAACTTCCTTTTCTTGTAAGTTGAAGTTCAGGATAAACTGGGCGTAAGTGGAAGGAAAGGACTGGAGAATCAAGTCCGTATAGAGCTCATTCTCCAACATGGTCCCAAGGTCCGTGAGCTCTTCTATGTAGCCAATCATCTTAAGCACGTGTTTCGCTACCAATGATCCGACGGCCAACCTTGCCGAAAATAACTTCTTCGACACTTCGTATCTTGCGATACGACCATACAGTTCTTTTGTATGGAGAAATATGGATTCGAGGTCCATATTCTCGTGCCTTCTCTGATGTTCGTTGTCCATAGAGGCAAGCACGAGGCACTTGGCATTCGCGCAATCGATTTCCCAGGTCTTGCGGATTTCCTTATCTGCGACACTGGTTTTGGGACCTGGGACAGGGGGAGCTTTGGTGGTAAGAAGATACCCCAGCTTGTCGTAAGTGATTGCCATCTTGACATTCCTGAGCCAATCTTTGTAGTTTGGCCCTGTCAGTATATTTTTATCTAGAAGTAACTTAAGTCCAGTCATGTCGATTGGTCGCTGCAATTAGGAGAGAGAGAAGAAACACTCAGCATGATGCTCTTGCAAGTTTAGAATGGTTTTTAGTTTGTCTAAACAGGATGGCTCCCACTGTTTCTCGAATCCCTCCTCAAACCAAAAAGGAAGAATTAGTCAGGATCAATCTCACCGTACAATACTTGCTTAACCGTTCAGCCAGGCTAGTGTCGGTACTTCGAGGGAGGTTTTCCAACGTTTTCGCGAAGTTCCTTAATTTAAGAACCTCTTTTCCCTGGGGGCGTAGCCCGCTAACACCTTTCTAGACACCTACTAGGTTTATAGCATTGATCGTTAAGTGAGAAATTTCCCGAGGAGTAGCATATACTCACAGTAGGATCGGGATCCAAATATCATCGCACGAAACTGAAGGAATCCTACCAGAATCATCACACTCCAAATGGTATGCAACACTAGCAAGTTTCAGTTCTTTTGAAACTCCCGATGTGGATTTTTGCCCCATGCTCTTATGACCTTGACTTTGGCCAACAAATCATAAGTCACATGTCAAGTTCTACCCGTCGTTCTCCAGGTTAATTTGAATCCACCCGCACCTACCCTTGACTTTGGCCAACAAGGCAGTACGACTGTTCCAAACCAACGCATCTATCTATGCTGCACATGAATACCCAATAGCTACCAATCACTATGCCTTGACTTTGGCCAACAAACATAGCTTGAATACTATTGACTATTCATGTGAAACGACGGAGGGCTACGAATAGTTTTGGCGAAACCGTGAACGTAGTGAACTTGATATAATCGATGGAACGAGATAGCTTTTAAAAGGAGTGGCTCATGCTCCGCATTTAAAAGTTGGTTTTGAAAAGAACCAAGTGGTTTTTCGAAAGTGTTCCAACGACTTTTACTTGGTTTATTTTTCTTGCATTAGTTCTTTTAATGCGTGATATTCTTGCATTAGTTCTTTTAATGCGTCCCATCATTTAATCCTACCATTGCAGAAAACAACCAAAATATGACGTACGCTTATGTCATTCGCATTCGCCACGGGGCCCCGTCATTACCCGTTAGGTTACTTAACTAACGACAGAGCGGGGGCTGGGTTAGCGCGGCTGTAAAACATAAGCAACGCCTAAATAATATCATATATAGATATATTGCAATGATAGCCATTTCAGATCACAGATGAACACATTGGATATACTAGGAACCCGCAATTCGTACGAGCCTGTAACGAAAAGCAGATTACACGGTCGCGGTGAATAGCCAATACCTCACCCAAGACCCTTACGGGTGCGGCAAACTACCCGCCAAGTACCCGAAGCGAAGCAACCTCCCTCAACTCCGTGAGTAGGCCATTCGGCACTTCGGGATACCCGGTAGTTTGTGCACCCCCTCCATGGGTCTATCCTAGGAGCAAAAACAGTAAAAAAAAATTATACAATGACGGCTACAACCCCGACCCGGTTGTGCGGCCATACAAATAATTATTACATCAATTTACAAATTTACATGAATTGAAAGAAAAGAAAACTCTCGTCTCACAACCCCCGGCTATTCACCCGCGACAATCCAATGAATTCATATACACATTCCAGCAACATTACAGATCACAGATTTGTATAACCCCCACTAATCGACATATAGCGATTAGCAGACGTTCAATACAAATATCACATCACAGAAATACCCGTCAGCTTAAGTCTTTAGAAACTCGATCAAAATACGGTTTTTAGAGCCCCAAAAACAAATTTTTCTTTCTGGAAAATCTGGGCTGAAAAAACATATACCAAAATTCCCAAAATACCCCATAGAACAAACTGCAGTGAAGACGATCCAGAGAGGAGCTCAATCGGCCGCGGAACCACGGCAATAGCAAGCTATTGCCGCATTTCCGCGGTGGTTTGGTGAGATCTCTGGACCGTTTTTCTACAGTAGACTATAAAAACCCTGAGTCGATTTTTAAAGCATGATTTATTACTTTTACAGTACTTTGAAAATCGACAGCAAGCATGAATTTCGGGTTCATTTCGGGACTTTTTCTCCGATCGAATTTCTAGCTACTATGCTAACATGTTAGATAGAGTTTAACTAGGCTCTGATACCACTGTAAGTCCATGCTACCTCTCCCGGTACTTTCGGGCATGCAGAATTTGATGAAAAACAATTTTCTAGAGGAGGTAACATGGACTCAAAATCGGATCTTTGTTAAACATCTAACTAACAACCTAACTAGGAGTTGTTAACTACTCGGTTAGGGGGTTATACTTTTCTTTCTTGAACTCCTTCGTCTTCAAACCTCGATGGTTGTCCGGATCGGCTTCACCCCGTCGTCTCCTTGCGCCGAAGATCGATCCACCTGAAAGCTTCTACCTTTGGCTTCTTCTTCGAGATTTGAAGAAACTAGTTCACTCGGTTTGCTAAACCTTGTGAACTAGAGTGAGTAGAGGAGAGTGTGTTGGGATTTTTCTCTATGGTTCTTGGTTCTCAACACATGAGACAAGTGAACCATAGACTAAAGAGAGGGAGAGCAAGAGGAAGAAGATGAGAGCTCAAGAATACAAGAGAGAGAAAGGAAATGAAAGAATGAGAAAAAATTTTCTCTCTTGGCTCTCATAATCCAAAACCATCATAACCAATAATAGCAATCAAGTATTAGTGATGGTTTAAGCTACAATAGCCATATCATTTCATGCACTCATTTTGCACAAGAGAACAAGCAAGCAAAAGTCTTTTCCATGAAATGATAGCCATTGTCATCATGATGGTCAACTAGTCCAACCTAGTCAACCGGTCAACAAAGTCAACAAGTCAACAAAGTCAACCCCTCAACAACCATGTCACTATAATACTTAATTAATATTATTGTTAATTACATATCATATTCTCATTAAGGTTGAGCAAAAAGTCAATAGTCAACAGTCAACGGTCAACAACCCTAATGAGAATCCTCTGCCTCTGTCTCTCCGTCAACTGTGCATACACACCCGCATCCGCGTTCCGAAGAACACGAATACATACTGGATAAAACCAATCCCAAAACGTACATTAGGATCCGGCTTAAACCAAAGCCCGCTAGTGTCAACTGTCCGGACACTGTACGTGCACAAGTGCACGGATGTGACCAGACCCTGTCGCAAAACCATGCGACCTGTCGCAAAACCATGCGACCTCTACTCTTTTGCCTAAAGGCGAATAGCTTTCTGTGTGGGACTCTAAAGACTCGACACTACGCTGGCAGTGGGTTTAACCACAGACCGCAAGCGGCACTAGCTGTGCATAACGGTCCCCAGGTAGATGCCGACAAGAAAACTGACGAGGTGAAACCCATCTGAACTCCTACTGAGCCTGAATGTGACAGTCTCCGTACAGTCCGGTCTGTTCGTCTGATACATCGCATGGCGGGCCTAGGGGGCGGTAAACGTCAGTCCCCTAATAGTGGTACAAGTCTTGTCGGAGTGAAGCCCAATACACCCTGAGATAACACTGGAAGCCTACCAGTATATCTCGCTTGCCCTGGCCAGGGACTACTCGTGTAATGGCTCTCCTAGACACAGCGCGATGTCAACCCCCAATACCGGGAGAGACGAATCCTTTCTAACCGTCACTGCCTCCAAGTGCTTCGGGACTGCACCCAACTACTACCTGTTTGCATGACTCCTTTGAGCCGTGGTAGGGTAGTAATCAAAGTACAGTGGGAACACACTCGAGGCGAAGTGACAGTGTCAAGTCAGCGGACTAAGCTGTACTCATGTCACCTGGGAACTGATAACTGACGATAGGTATAATACCAACCAGTCAGTTCCCAATGAGTCATGTCCAGTGTCCTCGTGACCCAACGAGCATCCGCATACTATCTCCAGTACGACGTACTGATGGCTGTGGGACATACCATCTCCCACTCTGGGATGAGAAGCGCATGCGCTAGTCTACTCCGGAGTATCGATGCCCTGTCTCGATAGTCCTGCGACTAGGGACCTGCATAAGGATGTGCTTATAGATTACCCAGCCCCCACTAGTGTGACTGCCATCACAACGCTGGTAATCAAGCAAAGATCCTAAGGGCTCCACTAATGTGCATAGGTGATATACTAAAATAAACACATGTACACATTGAAGTAGAAACAAACCAAGTAGCATACTACTATATTGAGCAAGATTGTATATACAAGGTGAATATCCCAAGCTTCCATTAAGTAATATACAAACTAGTATGATACAGTAATGGCCTCTAGGGCATATACACTAACATAGTCTGTGACATCAAAGATTGTACACAGGTGCTCATTGAAGAATAGGTACACCGAACAGGACTCACCGAGGACTCCTAGTTGGTAGTATACCTATCGTCAGATAGCAGTCCTCCGGTGACACTGGTACAGGTTAGTCTGTAGATCCGAAATCGTTATAGAGTCTTGTGTGGCTCCCACTGTGCTTTGATTTTCTCCCTACCACGCTCAAAGAAGATGTGCAAACAAGTGGATTTTGGGTACAGTCCCGAGTCATATGGAGGCAATGAGCGATAGGAGGGGTTTCATCTCTCCCGGTATAAGGGGTTGATGTTGCGCTATGCTCGATTGGCTATAACTGGAAGTCCCTGGCCAGGGCTGCTACTGAGATTTACTGATAAGAGTTATCAGTAGTTTCTTGAACCGTTATAGGCCAGACATCAGCATGACTTATCACGTTACTGGGGTCTGACGTTTACCACCCCTAGACATGATATGCAACATATCATACGAATAGACCGGACTGTGCGGTAGTGTTACTGATAGGCTTCATGGAGAGTATGGACGAGCTTGCTTGTTAATCTTCATATCGCTCAATACCGGGGTAGCCGTTACGTCCAGCTAGTACCGCTGACGGCTTATAGGTGACTAATGCAATCATCATCTACTGCTGGCGTATTGACAAGTCTTTAGAGTCCCACACAGAAGTTTCCTGGTTCAAACGAAATGAAGTAGGGCGCATATATTGATATGTGCGTGGGCCTGATTAAATACGAGTATGTGATACCGTATTATAATCTGGCAGTTATCTGTTATCGGTTAGGTTATATGTGATATAACCAGATTATCGAATCAAGTGTTGATTTGATAATGTAATACACAGATAAATGATATTAGTCGGTCATATGTAATATAACTGGATTATTAAATCAAGTATTGATTTAATAATTTGATATAAATTATATTTGATATAATTATGTATTAACTAATATCATTAACTCACTAATTACTTTATATATATATATATATATATATATATATATTTGATATATATAAATATATATATTATTATATAAAGCATGGCATGTTTTTCTATTTTTAGAAAATAGAAAAATGAGGTGTAATTGTGGAGATATTTAAGGTATGGTTCAAGGCATGGTTTGTTTATTTCTTTATTCATTTTATTTGCACTATTGAAGCATGGTGCATTTGTTTATTGTTTTATCATCCATGCTTTAATAATGTGTGAAGAGATGACTAGCCATTCATTCTCACTTGACTTGGTTCTTGAGTTCATGCCTTAGCTTTTTTCTGGAGCTCTTGCTCTCTTGATCTCCACACTTTCTCACCTCTAAGCTCAAAACCTGTAACATCTCAAAATAATAAAATATTATTTTTGGGAATTTTTATAATTTAATATTATTTTATTGATTATTTTAATATTAAATTAATAATTAAATGCAAATAAATGAAGAAAAATTATGGAAAATTATGGAAAATTCTAAAATGGGGTTATTTATTGGAATTATGCTATTTTTAAGTGTTTGTGATCATTTATATGCTAATTTAGTGCTAATCGCGATTAAAAATCGCTAATCGGATTTTTTGGCTTTTTGTGCAAATTATGCACATATCATTTTTGGACTTGTGTTACATTTTTCTTGCCATGGTTTTATTTTGGGGTTACTATTGGTGTGAGAAGGATTGGATTAAAAGAAAAAGAAAAAGAAAATGAGAAATGGGGTTGGTGAGAGAGGGTATGGGTTGCACTTTGACTTGAACCTTAGCCATTTCCCTCATCTCCTCTCCCTCTCCTACCATTTGCTGCTGCTGCCACTTATTCCCTCCCCTCTTCAAGCCCCATATCATCTCAAAAATCACTCCAAAACCCTACCCTCATTTCATGAAAATGATGCACAACCTCGAGACCTACAAGATGAACCAAGAAAGCATGGATTTTGGCCACTAGGGGCAACTCAAGAATTTTCTTGAGTTCCCAAATGAGGTAATTACTGAACCATTAGCTTAGTTTTAACTTTAATTATACCCCTATGCAAGTTTAGAATCGAAATCGGGTGAATTGTGGATTTTAGGAAAAACTAGTAAGGGTTTGAGGGAATTGTGAGTTGTGATGGGGAATTGAGTTCAGTGGAGACCATAAGAGCACCCTAGTACTAGAAACCCAGACCAATCCCACTGGAAAACTAAAAATATGGAATTTCGGGACTTTCATGTCGGTTTTTGAGAACCTGAAGCATGCAGGGAAATCTGGAACACAATGGGACTTTTTCAGGGAAATTAAGCAACACCAGGGACCTAATTGAGACCCCAGGAGGCCACCCTATGCAGACGGACCCCACTGGACTTAGGGGGGCCGGCCAGGCCGGTTTTGGCAAGGGTGTGGCCGTCCAAGTAGTGGTGGAATGTGTCAGGGTTGGTCCAGTAGCTTAAATATATCATATACATCACCCTAGAGTTGTTTATTTGCCCTGTTTTGGCCTGAGACGAAATCTGGGATCGTTTTCTAGGGTTGCTGTTTTGAATTCAGTATTTGGTTTTACGTATTTTGATTTCCATATTTTGGTGTTTGTGTGTTATCTCGATCGTGTGACGTTTGTACGACTGCATCGAGTGATTTCGGGTTGTTTTGCGAAGGCTAACCGTAGGTTCTAACCTATAGGTCGTTTCGCGTATCGTATGGGTTTTAGCATGTCGTTTCAAGTTTTGATTTGGTTTTGATGCGATGCGATACGTGTGATATGTGTAGGTACCCCTCGACGATCCGAGGCGATGCAGAAGATGACAGTGACATCGACACCGACACGCAGGATACAGGTGAGTAGATTTATATCTACGGGGAGAAGTCGGGTGGATGGCGTATATCACCCCCGCAGTCCGTGGTGTTGTATACGAATACGTATACACACGTATATTTATTATGTGTTGTTAGGATCATTGATAGTAATAATGGTATTGTTGATGATAAGATATATGGTTTTAGTAGTGCGAACCCTAGAGTAGTGGTTGCACTCACACATACATTTACACACATACTTGCATTCATTCTTTCATTTATTAGTGTGCATTTGATGGTGTGTATATCTACACATGGGTATGGGACTATGTGTTTATATACGGGATTTGAGGATGATACATGGGTTGAGATGACATTTGATGTGAGGCCGTGAGATCGGCGATGTGACATAGTTGCCTTTTGAGGTGCGATATGATAGTTTAGCGGGCCTTTGGACATGTGCTTTGCCCGCATTCATATTCTTATTGATGGTATCGATTTGTACTAGACTGACAGTAGTACCCCAGATTGTGCGATCTGATGGTAGTGATACCTGATATGTGATGAGATGGTGTGATATTGACCCCTACCCAGCTATTGGGATGCCGTACGACGATTTACCGTACGAGCCGATATTGATGATAGATCCGCACTCATAACTCGAGGATATCTTATGATATATTATTGAGGCGAGATCACCGACTATCATATCTATACTTATATATATTGACTCAGATTAGGTGGTTTCATACCCCTCCGGTCCAGATTTCTTAGTGGGCATTGGACTAGACCGAGTCATAC
The DNA here is from genome assembly GCA_030015575.1 of Agapanthus africanus. Lineage (NCBI taxonomy): Eukaryota > Viridiplantae > Streptophyta > Magnoliopsida > Asparagales > Amaryllidaceae > Agapanthus > Agapanthus africanus. Next base: position 563,495,867 of record CM057337.1, on the reverse strand, counting down.
CCTTTTGCAAACTAACGAATCGGGAATATTTTAAAGATAAGCAGAAGGGTTATACGGATATTTTCAAATGATGCGTCTTTTCTTAAAACACCGTAGCCCTTACTTTACCAAAAGCCCTGATTCGTCTTATTTCAAAAGGCATGGTTGCATGACATATCTATTGGGGCAGGTTCTGTGTTTTGCGTTGATTATTCATTTCCGCATATTCCTGCTATTTGCATTGCATCGCTTGCACTGTGGTTATATTTCAGTTATGCTGCTAGGACACCAGCACCATTATCGATGATGCATATGTTCCACGTACACTGGTTGCCGGCTCACACACTCATCATCGATAATTGCCATGTCACTACACTGTAGTACTATTGCATTCAGTATATGATCCTTGTGTGACATGATGATGTGCATACTTTCCTTTACATGTGGCATACTTCATGCTTGATTATACGCATTGAGATATGTGGTTTCTATGATATTTCTGGATTTGGGAACCGAGGATGTTTTAAAAAGAGAATATATCATTTCTTTAAAAACCCGGTTACCCTTGATATGATATTTCAGTGCGTCCACCATGTGTTTTCTCGGTGCTGAGAGCGACATGTGAAACCCGAATCGAGGCGCGAATGAGCCGATTGCGGGTACATGGTGGACCCGGTATGGTTCCCCTCGGCAAGATGATCGATGAGCTTTGCCGATTGAGCCTGGAGGCGGGCGAGTACCTACCGGTGATTGGTTGGACCTGGCGGTTGTCCGGAGGATTCCGACCAGAGTCGATAGATGGTTTGGGCATACTGCTGGGGCCGAGGGCCGATACCGCAGACAGAGCCCGGGGCCGATCCGGACTGACGGATGCCCGATATATGAGGATTTACGTGCCGATGCTGGGCACAGTTTTCATGATGTTTTCGGGTGTCAATGCTGGGCACCCTGGTTCCATGATTTGATGTGTCGCGAGGGACACGGGTGGATTATATCCTCATATTTCCATGCACAGGTTTTATGATATATACTTGCATGATGGTTTTTGTCAGTGGATGACGAGTGGACAGGATCCACGTGTGTGCAGTTTTGATTACATTGTTATACCTCATATTCATGACATGCTATTACCTGAGGCACTAGCACGAGCACTTGGCACTACATTCATGTATAGAGATTACATTGCCAGTTTAGCATGCTTCATCTTTATTCATATTGAGGTTTATTTATATCTGATCGTATTGACCTAGGATGGGTCATGCATTCGATTCCTGCTTGTAGATATCTTTCTATTCACGAGTTGGCAACTCACCCCCGTTGTGCCCCAGTTCTTGCAGGTTTGCCGTACAGATTCCATAGCGGCATTTCTGGCACACTGTTCCCTTATGGGTGACTTGCTTGGTTAGGTGGGTTCTTTGTATCAGAACCGCCATTGTTTATGTATTATTTTTATTGTATCTAGAATTGTCCATCAACCAAAAACTTGTATATTCTTTCAGACTCAGACTTCAGTGTTGTATTATTTCGACCTTAGAGTCGCGCTTGTAGTATTGCGGTTTTCTGGCTGTTTTTGAGTTTCTTTTCAGTTTAGATCCTCGCCCTTTGGCGTTGTATATTGTTGTTGCTTATGTGGTTGTGACCGTCGATTGACGAAGAGCTAGCTCCCGCTTGGGGATGCCTTTTATCATGTTATATATATTGTTCATGTTGTACTCCGTTCGGGGCCAGTTTTTACAAAAGAAATTCTGCCGAAATTTTCAGGAAAAAATTGCACAATTTAAAAATACATATTCGGCTTAGTTATTTAAAAACTTGGTTTTCAAAACATGTTTTCTTTACCTCTTTAAACTAATTTTCCTTTATTTACTCCTTAAATGGTTTTAGATTTCTGGGCTTTGGCTTACTTGGATCAGATGGAGTCCTATAGACTTCATATGGTTCGAGGGCCAGTCACGTGCTCTTTCGGGTCGTGACAAAGTTGGTATCAGAGCGTTAGGTTTTACCTTCGGAGCTTAGGATGACCCTTGGTTGATGGAACAGGTGACTAAAGTAGAGTGGCGTACCGTTGGTATGTTCCGCGGCATACTTACGACACGCCACTCCGCTTAAGAAACCTTAGGTTGTACATTTCCTTGCATTGTATCATATTCCTTCCTATGATCTATCTTCATCGATACTGGTTATGGTTTTGCTGCCGCGATTGCACGGGCAGAGTGAGCTACGGCTCGAGTTGTCAGCATGAGCTCGTCGTGGACGAGGACTGACGAGGGCATGGTTCCCGAGGCATACGATTGCATTTTGAGGCGTCGTCTTATTGTGTTTCCGCACTTTGGGCGATTGACAGATCGCTGTTGCGAGATTTCTAGGGCGTACCGGTCGGTACCAGAGGATTGAGCCACTGATAGAGGCCAGCTAGGTTGTGATGACCGTTGATATTATCGCTTATCCAGGGTGATTGAGGCGCTGTTTAGCATATATACGAAGGAGCCCGTTGTTGCTGCTAATGATGAGATACCGCCTAGATGATTGGAGCTACTGCAGCATGGCATGTTCTTAGAGATATGATAGTGGGTCGCTAGTCACCGAAGATGAATGACTAGGACGTGTGGTGAGTTCGCTTACCCCGATGCGAGGTCATCAGGTAGATTGATTCCAGCTAGAGGCGACTTCACGCAGATTCGTTGAGAGTCGATTGAGACGATCGAATGTCAGGAACCTATTTTCCAAGTTTAAAGTATACGGAAAGACATGCAGGTGATTCTATGGACCCTCTAGAAGAATGAAACCCTAACTCGACTTAATGACCGTGTGAAAGCCTTTGAACCTTAGGGTTTGCGGCGGTTCCACGGCGCCATTAGTGAGGCTTGGGTTTGCCCTTCTACGGCTGGACCACCGACGCTGTGGCATGTACTCGATACTATTAAACTGTACCCGAGCTGTTGAGCTCTTGGGGGATGGTGAGGTTCTGACGAGTCGATCGGATGGTTCGACATCCTTCGGATATTGTGATGGGACACTGCTTGGGAGACTCCAGATGCGAGCATAGCCGTCGGAGCGCAGTCCGTGTAGCCACGATGAGATGAGTCCGAATCAGTCGACCTTGGAGCAAGGTGGAGTAAAGAGTTCGCACGAGATTTCGACGAGATGACGTTCTACTCCGCTGACATCAGAGATGTGATATGCACGTTGAGGACTTGTTCGGCTAGATATCTTCTACTGAGTGACGAAGATACCGAGTCGTGATTTCGAGTCCGTGTTGGAGACTTCGGATGGACCGTAGCCGAAGGCATTGCAATGCGCAGATAGAGACGCGATGTCGAAATGGACGACGATACGGACAAGCGGAACAAGAGGTTCGTGTGAGACACTGGCGAGCTGTCATTATTTTCCGTCGAGACCAGAGGTTAGATGTGCTTACAGAGGCGTTGGGATGCGACCAATTTCCGAGGAAATGATGTGCCGAGGACGCAGATGTCCGTTGAACGAGAAAAGACTATGCAAGAGTACCAGCCTCCGTACAGATCGGCATAGGAAAGATCGGCAGAGACCTTGAGCAGGATTCCTTCCAGGACACCGCTACAATGGTGTTTGCACCCAGGATCAGACGTGTGATGTACATTCAGAGGACCAGAGGTCGGCGCCAGAGATGTGCTGCTTTACGAGCGGTCGTGAGGATTGACCGAGAGATTTCCAAAAAGTGCCAGAACGGAATCGTTCCTGTCAGCACTCCTGACCGGGCCGATGAGCCGAAGGATTGCGAGATTGGCAATCTACAGGAAAGATCAGGAACCAGAGGCAGAGGACGCCAGCCGCGAGCAAGAGGCAAGTGGAGATCTTGCGCTGCTAGAATTGGATGTACCGGCACCTTCTCGACTTCGAGGCAGGATATACTGACGACAGTGTTTATGGTTTGTGATTTTGTGATTCGACTATCACGTATCTGTCAGTTTGGGATTTCGGTATTTTGGCGATCCGTTTTCATGATTTGGTTCCGATGACTGAGTTCTATGATTTCTGTTTTCGTGCACCATGATTGCACTTATCGGGCATTTATACCTGGCGCATCATTATTATTCTTGAGGTATTGATTGTGATTTCGTGCCTATTATATGCCGGTGATTTGATTTATGCTTCCAGCATAGTTTTCATGCATTTCTAGTGTTTTGATTTTATTGTGCACGCTGATGCACACGGTTGTGAGATTTTCCTTTGCGGTACACTTGATTTTGGTTTGAGCCGCATTATATCGTTGATTTTGACCCTGATCTTGATAATTGACTTTTGCACTCCGTGCTGTTGATGTGACTTACGCATGTTCGGCGTTGCTGTTGGATTTCGTGATTCCGTGCATGTTGAGTGCGCAGGGTTAGATTTTCATTCGTGCACGATGGATGCACCGATTTGGATTTTTGCGCATGTTGGGCGCATATGTTTTAAGATACGATTTTGGTGCACACCCGATGCACTAAATCGAGATTTCTTCGTGCATGTCAGATGCACCGGATTTGTGGCTGTCAGGCATATACGATGCCTATGACAGATACTTCGTGCACATCCGTTGCACCTAGATGTTGTTTTGTGCACCTGTTTAGCACATATATGGATTTTTGATTTCCGTGCGCACCAGACGCACAGGATTGTATTATGTGTATTTTGGGATTTATTCCTTTTGGAGCAGTACATTCTTATGATATTGGGTATTTGTTTTCATACTGAGCAGGACTAGTCAGAGGACAGTACCTGGATATATTTTGCATGCATTGATAGTTTGAAGGGATTTCCAAAGAGCGAGCTATAGTCTCAGTATATACTTATGTGTCCGGTATGACACGAAACGTTTTAAAAACAAGGAAACCCTTCTACATTGCTTTCAAAACGGCAGAACGTGCTTATTAAACAAAGGATATATATATACGCATATATAGTTATTTTCTTATGAAAAACGTCCGCCACTGTGCAGTGTTACGTGCATCGCACAGCGACTTAAAAAGATTTGGCATGCTTTTACATCAGCTATTTACATGTATAGATTGGATGTCTACATGTGTAGTTCTGATCCATATCATATCGGTTTTGTATTGGATTTGACGTTGTGTTTTTACCTTGACTCCGATAATTGCGGGATGCTTGATGGAGCACTGTTTTTGAGTTATCTGCTCAGTACCCATGCGCCTGCATTGCGCTGTGACGTTTTATGTGTTGATGATTTCGGAACCCCGACGACTTGAAATTTGTATCGAAATGTTTTAGTACTTGGTGGTTTTAAATTTAAATTCGGGGACCGAATTTCTTTAAGGGGGGTAGATTGTAACATCTCAAAATAATAAAATATTATTTTTGGGAATTTTTATAATTTAATATTATTTTATTGATTATTTTAATATTAAATTAATAATTAAATGCAAATAAATGAAGAAAAATTATGGAAAATTATGGAAAATTCTAAAATGGGTTATTTATTGGAATTATGCTATTTTTAAGTGTTTGTGATCATTTATATGCTAATTTAGTGCTAATCGCGATTAAAAATCGCTAATCGGATTTTTTGGCTTTTTGTGCAAATTATGCACATATCATTTTTGGACTTGTGTTACATTTTTCTTGCCATGGTTTTATTTTGGGGTTACTATTGGTGTGAGAAGGATTGGATTAAAAGAAAAAGAAAAAGAAAATGAGAAATGGGGTTGGTGAGAGAGGGTATGGGTTGCACTTTGACTTGAACCTTAGCCATTTCCCTCATCTCCTCTCCCTCTCCTACCATTTGCTGCTGCTGCCACTTATTCCCTCCCCTCTTCAAGCCCCATATCATCTCAAAAATCACTCCAAAACCCTACCCTCATTTCATGAAAATGATGCACAACCTCGAGACCTACAAGATGAACCAAGAAAGCATGGATTTTGGCCACTAGGGGCAACTCAAGAATTTTCTTGAGTTGCCAAATGAGGTAATTACTGAACCATTAGCTTAGTTTTAACTTTAATTATACCCCTATGCAAGTTTAGAATCGAAATCGGGTGAATTGTGGATTTTAGGAAAAACTAGTAAGGGTTTGAGGGAATTGTGAGTTGTGATGGGGAATTGAGTTCAGTGGAGACCATAAGAGCACCCTAGTACTAGAAACCCAGACCAATCCCACTGGAAAACTAAAAATACGGAATTTCGGGACTTTCATGTCGGTTTTTGAGAACCTGAAGCATGCAGGGAAATCTGGAACACAATGGGACTTTTTCAGGGAAATTAAGCAACACCAGGGACCTAATTGAGACCCCAGGAGGCCACCCTATGCAGACGGACCCCACTGGACTTAGGGGGGCCGGCCAGGCCGGTTTTGGCAAGGGTGTGGCCGGCCAAGTAGTGGTGGAATGTGTCATGGTTGGTCCAGTAGCTTAAATATATCATATACATCACCCTAGAGTTGTTTATTTGCCCTGTTTTGGCCTGAGACGAAATCTGGGATCGTTTTCTAGGGTTGCTGTTTTGAATTCAGTATTTGGTTTTACGTATTTTGATTTCCATATTTTGGTGTTTGTGTGTTATCTCGATCGTGTGACGTTTGTACGACTGCATCGAGTGATTTCGGGTTGTTTTGCGAAGGCTAACCGTAGGTTCTAACCTATAGGCCGTTTCGCGTATCGTATGGGTTTTAGCATGTCGTTTCAAGTTTTGATTTGGTTTTGATGCGATGCGATACGTGTGATATGTGTAGGTACCCCTCGACGATCCGAGGCGATGCAGAAGATGACAGTGACATCGACACCGACACGCAGGATACAGGTGAGTAGATTTATATCTACGGGGAGAAGTCGGGTGGATGGCGTATAGCACCCCCGCAGTCCGTGGTGTTGTATACGAATACGTATACACACGTATATTTATTATGTGTTGTTAGGATCATTGATAGTAATAATGGTATTGTTGATGATAAGATATATGGTTTTAGTAGTGCGAACCCTAGAGTAGTGGTTGCACTCACACATACATTTACACACATACTTGCATTCATTCTTTCATTTATTAGTGTGCATTTGATGGTGTGTATATCTACACATGGGTATGGGACTATGTGTTTATATACGGGATTTGAGGATGATACATGGGTTGAGATGACATTTGATGTGAGGCCGTGAGATCGGCGATGTGACATAGTTGCCTTTTGAGGTGCGATATGATAGTTTAGCGGGCCTTTGGACATGTGCTTTGCCCGCATTCATATTCTTATTGATGGTATCGATTTGTACTAGACTGACAGTAGTACCCCAGATTGTGCGATCTGATGGTAGTGATACCTGATATGTGATAAGATGGCGTGATATTGACCCCTACCCAGCTATTGGGATGCCGTACGACGATTTACCGTACGAGCCGATATTGATGATAGATCCGCACTCATAACTCGAGGATATCTTATGATATATTATTGAGGCGAGATCACCGACTATCATATCTATACTTATATATATTGACTCAGATTAGATGGTTTCATACCCCTCCGGTCCAGATTTCTTAGTGGGCATTGGACTAGACCGAGTCATACCCTTTTGCAAACTAACGAATCGGTAATATTTTAAAGATAAGCAGAAGGGTTATACGGATATTTTCAAATGATGCGTCTTTTCTTAAAACACCGTAGCCCTTACTTTACCAAAAGCCCTGATTCGTCTTATTTCAAAAGGCATGGTTACATGACATATCTATTGGGGCAGGTTCTGTGTTTTGCGTTGATTATTCATTTCCGCATATTCCTGCTATTTGCATTGCATCGCTTGCACTGTGGTTATATTTCAGTTATGCTGCTAGGACACCAGCACCATTATCGATGATGCATATGTTCCACGTACACTGGTTGCCGGCTCACACACTCATCATCGATAATTGCCATGTCACTACACTGTAGTACTATTGCATTCAGTATATGATCCTTGTGTGACATGATGATGTGCATACTTTCCTTTACATGTGGCATACTTCATGCTTGATTATACGCATTGAGATATGTGGTTTCTATGATATTTCTGGATTTGGGAACCGAGGATGTTTTAAAAAGAGAATATATCATTGCTTTAAAAACCCGGTTACCCTTGATATGATATTTCAGTGCATCCACCATGTGTTTTCTCGGTGCTGAGAGCGACATGTGAAACCCGAATCGAGGCGCGGATGAGCCGATTGCGGGTACATGGTGGACCCGGTATGGTTCCCCTCGGCAAGATGATCGATGAGCTTTGCCGATTGAGCCTGGAGGCGGGCGAGTACCTACCGGTGATTGGTTGGACCTGGCGGTTGTCCGGAGGATACCGACCAGAGTCGATAGATGGTTTGGGCATACTGCTGGGGCCGAGGGCCGATACCGCAGACAGAGCCCGGGGCCGATCCGGACTGACGGATGCCCGATATATGAGGATTTACGTGCCGATGCTGGGCACAGTTTTCATGATGTTTTCGGGTGTCAATGCTGGGCACCCTGGTTCCATGATTTGATGTGTCGCGAGGGACACGGGTGGATTATATCCTCATATTTCCATGCACAGGTTTTATGATATATACTTGCATGATGGTTTTTGTCAGTGGATGACGAGTGGACAGGATCCACGTGTGTGCAGTTTTGATTACATTGTTATACCTCATATTCATGACATGCTATTACCTGAGGCACTAGCACGAGCACTTGGCACTACATTCATGTATAGAGATTACATTGCCAGTTTAGCATGCTTCATCTTTATTCATATTGAGGTTTATTTATATCTGATCGTATTGACCTAGGATGGGTCATGCATTCGATTCCTGCTTGTAGATATCTTTCTATTCACGAGTTGGCAACTCACCCCCGTTGTGCCCCAGTTCTTGCAGGTTTGCCGTACAGATTCCATAGCGGCATTTCTGGCACACTGTTCCCTTATGGGTGACTTGCTTGGTTAGGTGGGTTCTTTGTATCAGAACCGCCATTGTTTATGTATTATTTTTATTGTATCTAGAATTGTCCATCAACCAAAAACTTGTATATTCTTTCAGACTCAGACTTCAGTGTTGTATTATTTCGACCTTAGAGTCGCGCTTGTAGTATTGCGGTTTTCTGGCTGTTTTTGAGTTTCTTTTCAGTTTAGATCCTCGCCCTTTGGCGTTGTATATTGTTGTTGCTTATGTGGTTGTGACCGTCGATTGACGAAGAGCTAGCTCCAGCTTAGGGATGCCTTTTATCATGTTATATATATTGTTCATGTTGTACCCCGTTCGGGGCCAGTTTTTACAAAAGAAATTCTGCCGAAATTTTCAGGAAAAAATTGCACATTTTAAAAATACATATTCGGCTTAGTTATTTAAAAACTTGGTTTTCAAAACATGTTTTCTTTACCTCTTTAAACTAATTTTCCTTTATTTACTCCTTAAATGGTTTTAGATTTCTGGGCTTTGGCTTACTTGGATCAGATGGAGTCCTATAGACTTCATATGGTTCGAGGGCCAGTCACGTGCTCTTTCGGGTCGTGACAAAACCCTCACATGTGATGTGAATCATTGAGCTTGTGAAATCTCTAGTTGTTAGTTATATGTATGCCCTAGAGGCCATTACTATACATAGGATGTATATTGTAGTGGATGCTGGGACATATATAGTGAGGACTTTCTTGCTCGACATGATAGTATGCTATCTGGTTGAACTTTACCTTAACGTGTACACTGATTGTCTCTCTATTACATGTTGGTAAAGCCCTTAGGATGTGTACTTAACTACCTGGACTATGATGCGGATCATACTAGTGGGGACATGGTAGTCCATAAGTACATCCTTCAAAGTCCCTAGTCGAGGGTGTATCGAGACGGGGCATCGATATACCAGAGTAGACTAGCGTGTACCTTCTCGACCCATACAGATGGGCGATGGATGATCCCAGATCCATCGGTGTTTGACATCAGAGATGATATACGGGTGCTCAGTAGAGACTGGGTACACTGGACGGACTCGCCGAGAACTCCCAGATGGTATTATACCTCACGTCAGATGGCAGTTCTCTGGTGACACTGGTACAGAGTAGTCTGTTGACCCGAGATCGTCATAGAGTCTTGTGTGGTTCCCACTGTGCTTTGATTTCCATCTTACCACGTCCAAGAGGGCGTGCAAAACGGTGGTTTTTGGGTACAGTCCCGAGTCACATGGAGGCAATGAGCGATAGGAGGGGATTCGTCTCTCCCGGTATAGGGGGTTGATGTTGCGCTATGCTCGACTGGCCATAACAGGAAATCCCTGGCCAGGGTTGCAGTGATCTACTGGTAAGTGTTATCAGTAGTTTCACACATGTTATGGACCTCACGTCGGCATGACTTATCGAGCTATTGGGGTCTGACGTTTACCACCCCTAGGCGAGATATGCGACATATCAGACGATCAGACCGGACTGTACGGTAAGTGTTACTGGTTGGATTCACAGGAGTGTGAGCGGGCTTGCTCGTCGATATTCTGATCGCTCAATACCCGGGTGGCCGTTACGTTTAGCAGACCGCTTGCGGCTTGTGGGTGTTTGATATGATCATCACCTGCTGCCGGCGTATTGACGAGTCTTTAGAGTCCTACACAGAGGTTTCCTGGCTCAAGCGAAACGAAATAGGAGCGCATATGAGATATGTGCGAGACCGAGAATAATACCAGTATGTGATACTGTATTCGATTCTCGCGATGAATGTATCGATTGGTTATATGCGATATAACCTAGATATCGAATCAAGGGTTGATTCGATAAGCCGATACATAGGATACTAGTCGGTTATATGCGATATGACCGGATCGTTAAATCAAGTGTTGATTTAATGATTTAATGTATAATTATATATTTGATATATTACTTTGCATTAACTAGTATTGGTTCACTTTATATGGATTTTCTCACTTGATGTGCAAGTTGTATATGTGATATACTTTTGTGCACATGTTTGTATCATGTTTGATGATACTTGCTCATTTGGTTAAGTGTTAAGAATTAAACCTAGGTTAAGTAAATGGTTAGGGTTTTTTAATCTTTTATCTTTTTGATTTGGATTAAAATGAAATGACAAAAGAAAACAAAATGGTTTCATTCTTTCTTTCTTTCTTTCATGAAGCTTGATGAAGCTTCATGAAGCTTTGACCATATGACCATTTTTGTCTTCAAGCTTAACCCTAACCATTCTTTTAACCTTAGTCAATTCTCTACACCTAACTATAGTTAATGTTATGATAAGTATTCTTTTTCTTTTCTATTCTAATTAACTTATCATAAGATTATCATCTTCTTCTTCTTCTTCATCACATGAAGAAAGCTTGCTACATCAATGGCAAGTTGAGAAAATGAGTGAGAAATCCAATTCTAAAGTGAACCCACTTCCTATTTCTTCATCCTCTACCTCTTGCCAAGTAGTATAGGGTGTTTTCTTCACAAGTTTCATGACTTGGTGAAGTGGGAGCTTGATCTTGTGATGCCTCGACGTAGATCATCTTCGGCATCGACATCGTCGACCTAGCCTGCCCTTTTCTCCGACGAAGCCGACGCTAGAGTCCGGGATCCGATTTGGACAGCGGAGGGACATCATTGCGGAGTTATGGAGGTGGAGCACCGGATCTACAAAGGTTGTATTTCCGTTCTTGTAGTTAAGTGTTAACTAGTTTCATTTTCGCCTAAACATCTAGCCGACGATCCGTAGTCGGGTTTCTCGGCACCGTAAAAATTTGAAATTGGCATGGTTGATGCCTTGTGAGACCTCATTAGGGTGCCTAGGAACCCTACAGTGGTATCAGAGCCTAGCTAGAGCCTTAGGCGAAGTCTAGACGGAGTTTGAAGTCCGAACGAACCCGAAACCCGATCACAAACTTGCTCTCTGTACATTTTTTAAAAACTGGGTTTTTTCAAAATTAAAAATATGCAGAAAACTCAGCAGGGAATTATAAGAATTACGGTGCAATTTTTTTTCCATGAACAGTACAAACCGCGGCGGAAGCGCGGCAGAAGCCTGGCTTCTGCGGCGTTTCCGCCGCACTTTGATGACGTCATCCTCAATTGATTGCACAGTAACTTCTATTATATCATGCTGGAGTTTCTGGGTATTTTTAAAATTTATTCAAGAGTTGAATTTTCTGGAGTTGTTTTGGGGATTCGGTGTTTCGATCGGAGTATCAGATTTTGTCTATTTGGCTTTCCGGATAAATTTTAGAATATGTTAAAAAGTTCGACCGGATATAAATACCCAATTTTTCCCCTGTCGGGAAATTTCCAAGTGTTGGATTTTTCCGTAGTTTAACGACGTTCTAAGTAGTGCAAGTAACGCGATGGACCCTCTAGAAGACAACAAACCTTAACTCGATTATGTGACCGTCTTGAACTGCCCTTTGAACCTTCGGGTTTGGGGCAGTACGGCGTGCCACATGTGAGGCGTTGGCTTGACCCTTCTATAGCTGGACCGTTGGTACTGAGGCACGAACTGAATATTTTTAGACTTGTTTCATGTGTTGATCTGTATCGGGAAAACTTGGGTGTTCGATTGTTCGATCGGAAAGTTTGACATTTTCTATTTATCCGGAATGGGATACAACAATTGGAATTCACAAAAGTTATGAGATAACTGAATGAATATTATAAACATAGCAGTTTAGTCTCACTTGATCGGTTGCCACGGAATTTTGATGTGATCAAAAGTCCGTCGCAATCACGTAGCGTACGCGGATACTCGCCGGGTAAACTTAATAGACAGCCTCACTCCATAGCCCCGACCAAGTGACTGTAGGAGAACCCCGTCGCCGAAAGCATCCGTTCGGGTGCTCGCGGTAGCGGTGTTCCGCCTTGGTGCACTTCGTCGATGGTATCGGGGGTGCAGCCGCCTACTAAAGTTTGCGACGAGCATTCGATCAGGATGTCGGGAATCTTGTTGAATTGCCCGACTTGATATTGAAAAGTGTTTTCGATTATGAGACTAAAATGCGGGGTTTATAATTGTTAGGCATGCGATGTCTAAGTAATTCATTTGATCAGGCATGCGATGTCTGAGATGGTTGCGGATTCCAACTGTTGTAGTTTTACACTTTCTTTTCTGTGATCGTAAGTGTAATATGTGATATCGCCGGTTTCGTTGCTATATGTCAACGACAATTGGGATGGACATATTTACTTACGTTGATGACATGTGATGTTATGTGTTGCTGGATATGTTATATTGGATCGTCGTGTTTGAATAGCCGGGGTTTTTTATGTGAGATGAGTGTTTTTCATTTTCATTCATGTAAAAACTTGTATGTAATATTCTTTTATTGGGGCACTTCCAGGTTGCGGAAGATGTCACCGTTTGTATATTATTTACTGTTCTGCACTAGGATAGACCCAAGGAGGGGAGCACAAGTAACCGGGTTCTGGGGTCCAGTGGGAGACCAACTCGAGGAGTCGAGTCCGGGTCTCCTAACTCTAGAATTGGTAGGGTTTCTTGCCGCTCTCGTAGGGGTCTAGGGGTGTGGGTTTGACTATTCATCGCGACCGTGGAATCCGTGTTTTATACTGGCTCGTATTGAAAACACGGACGTCCTAGTATATCCAATATTTCATATGATTCTTCTGCTGCGATATCTGTGATGTGATCATGTGATGTTCTGTGATAGATACTGTATATAGTATATATGATATATTATATAGATGTTACTTATGTTTTACACCCGCGCTAGCCCTGCCCCGCTCTGCCGTTAGTTACCTAACCTAACGGTGCATGAGGGGACATCGAGGCGAATGCGGATGGCATAAGCGTACATCGTATTTATCTGTGATGTTTAGGTATTTAAATGATGGGACTTCATTAATGTGATTAATGAAATAAAAGAAACCTAAGATGTTGTAGAATCGAATTTCAAAATAAAACAGGTAGCTACAGTTCTTGCTTTGCACAGCGGTATATATGATATATCCTGCACCTTATTCGATGAGGAAAGGACCGAGATCCCTTCACCGGGAGTGACTCCTTTAGCAATAACTGGCAGATGCTACACACTCGGTTTGTCTTTTGATTGCTTTTAAGAGTTTTTGCTTTTCACAGTGATATATATGATATATCCCGCACCTCATTCGACGAGGAAAGGACCGATGATCCCTTCACCGGGAGTGACTCCTTTAGCAAAACTAGAAAAGCCTCAAAAGCACTCCATTTTAAAATCATTTGATTCTACAACGATATCAAGTTCATTACGCAATAGGTTTTCAGAAAAACCTGTCGTAGCCCTCCGTCATTTCAGATAAGTTGTATATAGTATTCGTGCTGCATTTGTTGGCTTTCATCAAGGTGCAGTGTGCGGTAGCTATATGCTGCTTATCTGCTGCATACGATGCGATTGGATTAGGGTAGTCGTGCGGCTTTGTTGGCTTTCGTCAAGGGTCGTGCGGGTGAGTTTAATTCAATCAAGAAATGTACGGGTTGAACTTGACTAGCGGGCCATGGTTTGTTGGCTTTCGTCAAGGTCATAGCACGTTAGGGGCAAAATATTATCGGGAATTTCAAGTGTTGAAATTTGCAATGAGATTGCATACCTTCTATGAGATAGTTGGATCCCGATACCCGCTGCGAGTAAGTGTTACTCCTGGGAGAGTTTTATACATTACAATTAGCCGATCAAGTAGGTGTCTAGAAAGGTGTTAACGGGGTTACGCCTCTGGGAAAACGAGGTTTACATTAATTAGGTTCGTGCGAAAGCACGGGGGACCTCCCTCAAAGTACCGACACTGGTCTGGCTGAAAGATTAGCGAACTTGTAGTGTGTAATTAATCCCGGCTAGTCTTTCCTTTTAGGGTTTGAAGGAAGATTTGATAAAAAGCAGTGGGAGCCATCCTGATTAGATAAAATAAAAACCAATCTATTCTTGCAAGAGCGCACGCTGAGTGTTTTCTTCTCTCTCTCTCCAGGTAGCGACCATATCACGCCTTAATCAAGATAATAATACGGAATATTGACCGAACCCGCTTGTTATACTGAGCTGGGGAACGTTGGTCCCGCTCCAACTTATAATTGTTATAAGACAGAGCAGAAAATTGGGGATTACCAGAATTCCCGTGCCGCCCAAACGAAGAGAGTGCATGCCGATGCATCATCTTCGGGTTTGTTCATTATACAGAACTGTTTCTCAGTATCCTTTACGTCCTGGGTATATGATACCGGATCAGGATCCCAGATATGTAATCTGTTACATAGGGCTACAGAAAGGTAGAGAACAGAGAACGGGTGATAAGTTTCATGAGGCAGAAAACGGGGCAAGTGTTGCAGCCAAGTCTGTTGGTCACTGTCACCCTGTATTACGAATACATTGATTCTGAACAAATGTTATTAGATACCGAAGCTGATATACAAAATCATATCTATCTCTTTATTAGTAAAGAAATGATAAAATTTTGTATAGTTGGATAATGTTTTGAACATTTCCTATATCAAAAGTTGATCGGTTCAGGCACGTTATCTAAAAGCATTGATGTTCTAAATCAAACTACAGTTCTTAGTATACGGATCACACACATGAGGAAGAGTTCAGAAATGAACGAATTCTTCTTGAGGCATTGTAGACTAGGTCAGATCAATGTGACCCGACTAGCTAGAGTTACATAAAGATGTATATTTAAATCAGTTTGAATTTACATCTTGTGAAACTCGCCAGTCATGTCACAGAGATAAGATGACCATAGCTCTGTTTACTGGAAACAGAGAAAGAGTTAATGAACTCTTGGGACTGATACATGTTGATGTATGTAAGGTCCCCTGTCTACATATGCCAGGACTGGTTCTTTATACTTCATTAAATTCTCTGATGATCTCTTTTGATTCAGACATATGTTCCTGTTGAAACACAAGTCCGAACCTTTCGAGATATTCACAGAATATAAGTTAGAAGTAGAGAACCAAAATACGGGTATAAGTATTATGTCCTTTGATGTGATCAAGGAGGAGAATACTTGAGCATGGAATTCCTGAACTTTTTTAAAGGAGAATGAGATTCTCTCTCAGCATTACTCCTCTGTATACACCATAGCACGATGGTATATCAGGGCGGAGCAATCACACCCTATATGATAAGGTGTGCTCTATGATGAGTACTACTGAGTTACCTGTTTCCTTTTGGGTGTTATGCACTTGAGAAGTTGCATACCTATTGAATAGGGTTCGAATCAAATCAATGCCTACCACTTCATATGTGATATGGAAAGGGAAGAGCCCATGTCTTAAGTTAGTTAAGATTTGGGGTTGTCCGGCCTATGTCTAAAAGCAAAATCCGGACAAGCTCGAGGCAAGGTCTGTAATGTAGAACTGGAAAGGTTCCAGCTATACAAATTACAGCAGATGATTTGAAAGAACCAAAGGATTCAATAGTTACCAACGAACCTCGGCCTCTCCGCCGATCTAGTAGGGTTCCTCACCCACCTGAGAGTTACTTCGGTTTCTCTATGACAGTGGGAGCGAGGATTGCATCATGAGATGATGACCCAACTAGTTTCGAGCAGGCCATCGAGAGTGAGGACTCTGTAAGAATGGCTGGATGCTTAGCGATCTGAGATGGAATCCTTATACACCAACAAAGTATGGACTTTAGTTGCTATATCTGAAGGGTTAAATCCCCATCAGGAGCAAGTATATCTTGAGAAGATTACTTGGTGTAGATGGAAAAGTTGAGACTTTCAAAGCTAGACTTGTTAAAGTCTACATCATTGACCAGGTATGGATGATGATGAAACCTTTTCAAGTAGCTACGCTTAAGTCCATCCAGATCCCACTTGCCACGGCTACATACCATGACTACGATATCTGGTGGTTGGGTGTCATGACAGCTTTTCTGAATGATGTTTTAGAAGAGAGCGTCTATAAGTACACAGCCAGAGGGCCTCGTAGACAGTGGGAGCAGCGGAAACGTGTGCAAGATGCTTTATAGGACAAAGCAGGCATCGCGGAGTTGGAACATCTGTTTTGATGGATAAGTCAAAGAGTTTGACATCATCAAAATGGTAGATGAACCTTGTATAAACAAAAAGGTAGTAGGGAGTATGGTGGTGATCCTCGTAGAGTACGTGGATGTCATGCTCATGATAGGGAAGGAGTTTCCTATGCTACGCTCAGTCAATCTCCGCTTTTCACAATGATTCTCCATATAGGATCAAAGTGATACCTCCTAAATCCTGGGTTTTGGATCTATGAGATAGATCTAAATGGATGTTAGAATTCTCACTAGATGTAGTGAGACGGTATCAACCGATCCTGGGGAGAATCACTGGAAGGGTTCCAGGGTGATAAAGACGACTGAATGTCAGTCACAGGCATTGTCTTTACCCTCAGTGGAGGGACGGTATGTTGGAAGAGTTCCAAGCTAGATACCGTGACATACTAGACGATAAAGGCTGGATACATCGCTACTTAAGATGCTACCAAAGAAGCAGTCTGGGTGTATATTAGTTCATAAGATGAACTTTGTTCCTCCCATTGTGTGACAATGGAGTTGTGGCTTATGCCAAGGAACGCCGGTCCCATCAGTGTTCCAGACAGATTCTAAGGCAGTATCACCTGATCATGGAGATGGTTGATCTCCAGGGGATCGAGGTCAGGAGAGTAGACTCAGAGGACAACACAGCGGATCCACTCACAAAGGCCTGTTCCCAGAGAGAGACTTTTATGGGATGGTTGAGTATGAGATACTTCAAACCACTGCTACAGATGGCCCTAGTGCAAGTGGGAGATTGTTAGTTATATGTATGCCCTAGTGTAGGGTTCCTAGGCACCCTAATGAGGTCTCACAAGGCATCGAACATGCCATTATAAAATTTTACGGGTGCCGAGAGACCCGACTACGGATCGTTTGCTAGATTTCTAGGCGAAAAAGCTAACTAGTTAACACTTAACTATAAGAATCGGAAATACAACCTTTGTAGATCCGGTCTTCCACCTCCACGGCTCCGAGATGAGGTCGTCTCCGCTGTCCAAATCAAATCCGGGCTCTAGCGTCGGCTTCATTGGAGAATGGGCATGCTAGGTCGTCGATGTCCATGCCGAAGATGATCTACGTCGAAGCATCGCAAGATCAAGCTCCGACTTCACCAAGTCAAGAAACTTGTGAAGTAAACACACTCTACTACTTGGCAAGAGGTAGAGGATGAAGAAATAGGAAGTGGGTAGACTTTAGAATTGGATTTCTCACTCTTTATCATCAATCACCATTGATGACTACAAGCTTTTCCTCACTTGAAGCAAGGAAGAAGAAGAAGAATAATATGATAAGATTAATTAAAAATAGAAAAGAAAACAATTCTTATCATAAGCTAACCAAGGTTAGGTGTAGAGAATTAATTAGAGTTAAGTGGAATGGTTAGGTTAAAGCATGAGACAAAATGGTCAAAAGTCAAAGTCTTCATGAAGCTTCATGAATGAACAAAAGAATTCCACCATTTTTCTCTTTGCATTTCTTTTTCCAAAAGAATAAGTAAATGAATAAAATGAATAAGGAAAAAGTAAACCCTAACCATTTCATTAACCAAGGTTTAATTCTTTACACTTAACCATAAGGCATGCATCATCAAACATGATACAAGCAAGTGCACAAAATCATATCGCATATGTAATGCGCACATCCGAGTGAGAAAATCCATCTTAAGTAAACCGATACTAGTTAATGCAAACTAATATATCAAATATATAATTACGCAATAAATCATTAAATCAACACTTGATTTAACGATCCGGTCATGTCGCACACAACCGACTAGTATTCAATGTATCGGCTTATCGAATCAATACTTGATTCGATAACTAGGTTATATCGCATACAACCAATCGATACATTTATCGCGAGAATGGAATGCGGTATCACATACACGAATTATTCTCGGTCCCGCACATATCTCATATGCGCTCCTATTTCGTTTCGCTTGAGCCAGGAAACCTCTGTGTAGGACTCTAAAGACTCGTCAATACGCCGGCAGCGGATGATGATCATATCAAACATCCACAAGCCGCAAGCGGTCTGCTAAACGTAACGGCCACCCGGGTATTGAGCGATCTGAAGATCGACGAGCAAGCCCGCTCACACTCCAGTGAATCCAACCAGTAACACTACCGTACAGTCCGGTCTGATCGTCTGATATGTCGCATATCTCGCCTAGGGGTGGTAAACGTCAGACCCCAATAGCTCAATAAGTCGTGTCGATATGAGGTCTATAACAATTCGAGAAACTATTGGTAACGCTTACCAGTAAATCTCAGCAACCCTGGCCAGGGATTTCCTGTTATAGCCAATCGAGCACAGCGCAACATCAACTCCCTATACCGGGAGAGACGAATCCCCTCCTATCGCTCATTGTCTCCATGTGACTCGGGACTGTACCCAAAAACCACCGTTTTGCACGCCCTCTTGGACGTGGTAAGATGGAAATCAAAGCACAATGGGAACCACACAAGACTCTATGACGATCTCGGGTCAACAGACTACTCTGTACCAGTGTCACCAGAGAACTGCCATCTGACGTGAGGTATAATACCATCTGGGAGTTCTCGGCGAGTCCGTCCAGTGTACCCAGTCTCTACTGAGCACCCGTATATCATCTCTGATGTCAAACACCAATGGATATGGGATCATCCATCGCCCATATGTATGGGTCGAGAAGGTACACGCTAGTCTACACTGGTATATCGATGCCCCGTCTCGATACACCCACGACTAGGGACTTTGAAGGATGTACTTATGGACTACCATGTCCCCACTAGTATGATCCGCATCATAGTCCAGGTAGTCAAGTACAGATCCTAAGGGCTTTACCAACATGTAACAGAGAGACAATCAGTATACACGTTAAGGTAAAGTTCAACCAGATAGCATACTATCATGTCGAGCAAGAAAGTCCTCCCTATATACGTCCCAGCATCCACTACAATATACATCCTATGTACAGTAATGGCCTCTAGGGCATACATATAACTAACACCTAGAGGCCATTACAATACATAGGATGTATATTGTAGTGGATGCTGGGACATATATAGTGAGGACTTTCTTGCTCGACATGATAGTATGCTATCTGGTTGAACTTTACCTTAACGTGTACACTGATTGTCTCTCTATTACATGTTGGTAAAGCCCTTAGGATGTGTACTTAACTACCTGGACTATGATGCGGATCATACTAGTGGGGACATGGTAGTCCATAAGTACATCCTTCAAAGTCCCTAGTCGAGGGTGTATCGAGACGGGGCATCGATATACCAGAGTAGACTAGCGTGTACCTTCTCGACCCATACAGATGGGCGATGGATGATCCCATATCCATCGGTGTTTGACATCAGAGATGATATACGGGTGCTCAGTAGAGACTGGGTACACTGGACGGACTCGCCGAGAACTCCCAGATGGTATTATACCTCACGTCAGATGGCAGTTCTCTGGTGACACTGGTACAGAGTAGTCTGTTGACCCGAGATCGTCATAGAGTCTTGTGTGGTTCCCACTGTGCTTTGATTTCCATCTTACCACGTCCAAGAAGGCGTGCAAAACGGTGGTTTTTGGGTACAGTCCCGAGTCACATGGAGGCAATGAGCGATAGGAGGGGATTCGTCTCTCCCGGTATAGGGGGTTGATGTTGCGCTATGCTCGACTGGCCATAACAAGAAATCCCTGGCCAGGGTTGCAGTGATCTACTGGTAAGTGTTATCAGTAGTTTCACACATGTTATGGACCTCACATCGGCATGACTTATCGAGCTATTGGGGTCTGACGTTTACCACCCCTAGGCGAGATATGCGACATATCAGACGATCAGACCGGACTGTACGGTAAGTGTTACTGGTTGGATTCACAGGAGTGTGAGCGAGCTTGCTCGTCGATCTTCTGATCGCTCAATACCCGGGTGGCCGTTACGTTTAGCAGACCGCTTGCGGCTTGTGGGTGTTTGATATGATCATCACCTGCTGCCGGCGTATTGACGAGTCTTTAGAGTCCTACACAGAGGTTTCCTGGCTCAAGCGAAACGAAATAGGAGCGCATATGAGATATGTGCGAGACCGAGAATAATACCAGTATGTGATACTATATTCGATTCTCGCGATGAATGTATCGATTGGTTATATGCGATATAACCTAGATATCGAATCAAGGGTTGATTCGATAAGCCGATACATAGGATACTAGTCGGTTATATGCGATATGACCGGATCGTTAAATCAAGTGTTGATTTAATGATTTAATGTATAATTATATATTTGATATATTACTTTGCATTAACTAGTATTGGTTCACTTTATATGGATTTTCTCACTTGATGTGCAAGTTGTATATGTGATATACTTTTGTGCACATGTTTGTATCATGTTTGATGATACTTGCTCATTTGGTTAAGTGTTAAGAATTAAACCTAGGTTAAGTAAATGGTTAGGGTTTTTTAATCTTTTATCTTTTTGATTTGGATTAAAATGAAATGACAAAAGAAAACAAAATGGTTTCATTCTTTCTTTCTTTCTTTCATGAAGCTTGATGAAGCTTCATGAAGCTTTGACCATATGACCATTTTTGTCTTCAAGCTTAACCCTAACCATTCTTTTAACCTTAGTCAATTCTCTACACCTAACTATAGTTAATGTTATGATAAGTATTCTTTTTCTTTTCTATTCTAATTAACTTATCATAAGATTATCATCTTCTTCTTCTTCTTCATCACATAAAGAAAGCTTGCTACATCAATGGCAAGTTGAGAAAATGAGTGAGAAATCCAATTCTAAAGTGAACCCACTTTCTATTTCTTCATCCTCTACCTCTTGCCAAGTAGTATAGGGTGTTTTCTTCACAAGTTTCATGACTTGGTGAAGTGGGAGCTTGATCTTGTGATGCCTCGACGTAGATCATCTTCGGCATCGACATCGTCGACCTAGCCCGCCCTTTTCTCCGACGAAGCCGACGCTAGAGTCCGGGATCCGATTTGGACAGCGGAGGGACATCATTGCGGAGCTATGGAGGTGGAGCACCGGATCTACAAAGGTTGTATTTCCGTTCTTGTAGTTAAGTGTTAACTAGTTTCATTTTCGCCTAAACATCTAGCCGACGATCCGTAGTCGGGTTTCTCGGCTCCGTAAAAATTTGAAATTGGCATGGTTGATGCCTTGTGAGACCTCATTAGGGTGCCTAGGAACCCTACACTAGTGAGCTTCCAAACCCCTTACTTCACCATTTTACACTTGACTAGCACTCAAGTGTAGTGTGTTGTCTTCATCAAATAGTTTAGTGAAGAGATAGCTTGAACTAGTGAGCTTCGAGTGGATCATCTTCGGCACGAAGGTCATCGGAGCAAGCTCGATCCAACTTGAAGTGGAGCCTAGTGGAGTCGGGTGGACTACTATATGGAGCTAAAAAAGAGAAGGTCTCGATCTATAGGGTATAACATCCTTTCCTTCTCTTTGTTTTTCTTGATATCAAACCTAAAACACTAATAATCTAGTTAACGAGCTAGGTTAGTGTTAGTTAGCACCCCAAAATTTTTAAAAATGGCATGCTTGATGCTTGTAAAACCCAGTAGGGGTGCTGTTCAGACCAGAATATTGCATTTTAATACCTCTCATTCATTATCTATTTTTTGTATATATCGGTACTATTAACCGGTGTTTGCTCAGTAATACAGATTATAGGTGTCCGTGATAAAATACTAGAAATACATCCAGAATCACGGATATGTCATTTGTGAGCCGACACTGCAGCCAGAACTGAAAACCGACTGATATCCCAAGAGTTATTTTACAAATAGTGTGTGCACAACATTTTGGTCCAACACATAGCATGTGTACACACTAACTCTTGGGGCTTGGACCATGGACCTAGGGGGCAGCCATGGTATGATAGCTAGGAGCAAGTGTCATGGTGTGATGTGCATTAATGATGCAATAAATGCATAAAGTGTTGATGTGATGCAAAGCTATATTGTTCCCTCCAATCCCTGGTGCACCACAAGTTCAAAATAGACAAATCAAACTGCATCAATGTGATGTTTGGGAGCAGACAAGACCACCACTACAATACGGGACCCAGCCCTCGGATTTTGGCCGAGATCTTCTTTGGCAAAACTTGCCTGGCCGGCCCCACCTCCTCCTGTAGACCCCATCCTCTCACAGTGGCTTCCATGTTGCCATTCGGTCTTTATTTTATTGTTTGCTTAATCTCCTTTCTTGCCTATAAAAGCAGATCATGGCAGCAAGGGAGAGGGTCTCACTTTGTCCAAGTTTTGCCATACATTTTGTAACTCTTTTTGTTTCTTTAGTTCTTGTACATAGCTTCCCCTTGAGTTCTTAACCTTCTCTTGATCTTGCAACCTCTTGATTGAGCTTGCAAGTTTAAGGGTTGGTTATTGATTTCAAGGGTTATATCATTCTTCAAGTTTAATAAAGTTCTCTTTTATGTCTTCATTCACCATGAGTTCTTTGCCTCTTTTTGATCTTCCAACCTCTTGATTGAGCTTGCAAGTTTAAGATTAGGTTATTGAACCCATGTCTTGTCTTGTGTTCTAATGGTTCTTAGTATTTCTTACTTGCTCTTTTACTTGCATTTTCATTCTTGTCTTTTATTACTTGCAATTTATTATCATGTCATTTACATTCTTGTAATCTTTTCTTTTCTTTGCTTATCTTTTCTTTGCTCTTTTTGGTTTGTTGTGTTGATGTTGTGAATATGTGTTGTAGGGAAAAGAAACCGATATTATAAGTTAACATTTCGTTTTTCATTTCCTTTTCCCGTTGTTTCCATTTGAAACTCCGTCCAAAGCTTACGCAAGCGCTCCATTAGGCACCCTACCCTACCAAGGTAACAGTGATTCCTAACCACGACCGGTTGCGTTCGATTTGGCCGGAGGCGAAAGCAAGAGACAAGAACGGAAGGACAAGGGTCAATGAGCCGGATTTCACGAATACCGTGCTTAAATCCCCTAATCCACGTTGTTGCCGATTGCTCTAGCTTCAAGGTTTAAGTTCGGCTCAAAGGACATGAATACGGAATCCATTAACTTACATTATCCTATCGTTTCCTAACAAGCTTTATACTTGCATATAACATTTAGGGTAGATATGAACTTTCCGCCCACGCGCATTAACTCGTAACGACAAGAACGTAAAACGCTCCGTCTCCCTGTGGATCGATCCGTGCTCAATCGGCTAGCTGCAAAGCGACACCATCCTGATCGCGGTTATAACTTTAGAACTTAAAACTCGACACGCCAAACCGTGCGATCAAATGGCGCCGTTGCCGGGGAAACGGTAACGTTTTTGTTTTTGTAGTTTCGGGTTAATCTCTGTACATTTCATCTATACAACTAACCCTATTTTCAAAACAACACAAAAATTTCGAAAAAAAACAAAACCAAAACAAAAAAAAACTAACTAAACTAACCATTTTGTTCTCTGGAAATTGGACCTGCTTGCACTCTGTAACTAAATAGAAAAGATAAACAATACCAGTGTGGCACTAGTGGAACACTGAGACTACTGTTGAAATTTGGAGCACTGACTCATCAAGTTGGCCGGCGACATCATACCCAAATCCGGCGACGCCGGCCGTACCTCCTCCTTCTGATTCCAATTTTTCTTCTGTGCTCCAGTGTTCTGTTTCTGTCCCATTTTTATTGTTTATTTTTTATAATTTTTAGTGTGTGGGTATTTGGGCATTCGTATCACTTTTTCGCACTAATATCCGTTTTTCCGACATTTCATATTTTTGGGGATTTGCGAACTGCGATTGTGGGGAGCAAAGTGTACGTTCAAGGCTAAGGTGATTACAAAGTACAGTGCCAAAGATCCGGGTAGTTTGCCCCGCGCAAGCGAACATTCCAAGCTGTTCAGATTTAAGTCCAACGGGGGTTTCTAAACCCGAAAATTTATTGGTACGTATTTCGTTAACACCTTCTTTCTCAAATCCGATGCATCCAATATAACATCTTTGCAGGATTCTTTGCAAGTTCGCTAGAAAACGCTAAAAATTGACTAATCCGTATTTTTTGCAGTGTTGTGCTTAACATAAAAAATGATTGTTTGATTCTTTGAATAATTTTTTTTTATTGCGCATTGCATACATTAATACGGACTTAAGGGCAAGTGAACCCCACAACATACGGTAAAGGATTTCATCACCTTTTCCGTGGCCCACAAATCACGAAAATAAGCATAACGTTTACCCACACAAAAGTTTAAAAGAAACTAGACATTAAGCCTTAAGGAATTCGCGCTCACTAGGAGAAGTTAATTGTGTTTAGAACACTGCTTAACGATATATTGTTTACGGGGTGTCTAGGAAAGTGTTAACGGCGAAACCGCCAAAAGAAAAAGGGTTATTTAATTAAGGACCTTCGCGAAAGCGTCGGAAAACCTCCCATTATCTCTGCACTTACCTGGTCTCGTGATCAGTATATCTTGAGTCCGTTTCTCGACACAGTTTTACTTCAACAATCAAGTTCTTGAGCAGGTCTAGTTGATCTAGGTGAACCCTAGACCGATTAGGTGCGTGGTATTGATTTGTATGTCAAAAACTATTTCTAAACCGCAATCAAGAACGGCGTCGCATGAAGCTAGCCGGTGAATACGGGTCGATCCACAGAGATGTGTAATTTTCTTAATGTGTTTTTACGAGTTGATTCCAAATGTTGTTTGGATTGATTTATTAAATCTAAGAAACCTAGATCTATCGATAAACTAAATTAATCTAAATTAAAGTCTTGCTAGGGTTAGGCTTAGGGGAAGTTGGGAGATTAAAGGTTTCCTCACCGCTTTCAATGCCTTATTTTAGATCTATTAGATGTTATGGTAATTATCAATAAAGTGGATTAGAATCTTTTGGGAAGATGTTTCTTCCTCTAGATTCTTGTCCTTCCTTTATCGATCCTTACCCTAACCTCCATGGAAAACGCGCGCAACCGGTCCTTTATACTACGGTGTCATCGTTACCTCGAGGGGTAGGATGCCGTAGGGCGCGGTGTGTGCGCGTATGCATGGAGTTCTAATTCTTAGGTGTGAAAGGGCATGAAAGGGATGAGAGATCTCATCTCTCAAACCTTTCCGTAAGGCTAACCCTAACAAGCGAGGAGATTACTCGCTCATTAGGGGATTAAAAGACATTCTAAATTAAAAGAGAATTAAAACAAAGAATTAAAAATAACTTACTAATTTTATTGATGGCTCCCTCCAAACAATAATGCAGAACAGATCTGAATTTGTGAAATGAAAAGAGGCATAGCCTTTACAATCTTGTGATTACAATTTATAAGTAAACAGGGAAAATTAGGGTTACAAAGTCTCGCGCATGTGAAATTACAGATATGCCCACGAAAAATCCCAACCCTCGCACCGACGCACCGACACCAGAAAAATACACCGACACGGGCTTTAAATGGCCGCGGAACCGCGGCATTAATGGGCTTGGGCCGCGGTTCCGCGGCCCTTTGGTGAGATCATCTCACCAAACTTCCTGGGCTGCATACTGGTTATTTGGGCTTCTTTATTCTTCACTACTTTTCTCTGTTTGGATTGTTATTCTTCTCCAGATCTTTCAGTGAAAACTTGTAGCGATCTTTTAACCGTTTGCCTTGACATTTTGGACCTTGCACTGTTCTTCGTCTAGGCTTGACTAGGACCCTTCTACTTGTTGGTCAAAAGTCACTCTTTTATATCGTCTTTTGTCTTTTTCACTGTATTCGCTCCAAGAACCTGTATCCTGTAACATGCAGCAGACATGCGTCAAAAGCACCTGTTTATTTATAAAACGAATAAGAATTGGGGAATATAAACTGCAATATTATGATATGAACAAATACCCCCAAACTTATCTTTTGCTCGTCCTCGAACAAACTTATTTTTTATTCACTAAAATCCTAACCGCACTTTCGCAGGGAAACGCGGTTGCACTGAGCACGTGCAACAAGCCGTTAAACCTCTAGGTGTCCCTAGTAGGAGGAGTGTTGTCTCCTGAGGGTTTTCAGCGGATTACACCCACAAAATCCTATCAACTTGGCCCATTGACTTTTGTTCTCCAATTAAGTTTTCTAACAAGGAATTCTATTATCTTTTGACTCGCAAATTATCCACCCACATTCTTCACACTTCCTCATTATTTAACTTAAGATTATATATGTTATGTAGACCTACTTAGCTTTCGGCATCTCTTAAGTCTTCCTTCTAGGGTTTCATCTCCACTTAGGAATTTCTATCAACTCTATTAAAGATACAAGTTCTATCTTTCATTCCTTTCTCTTATCTAAACTCTAATCACATATCCCCACGTGTATGTATAGATCACCCCTACACTTGGAAATTCAAATCAAGCAATCGTACTCTCGTCTATTTTCCTAAGCACTTATTAAGTGGTGAATTTTTAATTGAATTTCGCTTACACATCCTTCATGCGACCGTTAATACTTCTTGAGGTACCAACAACCGATTACAAGATGCGTTAGCACTTTAAAGCGTACTTCCTAGTTTTGCAACACCCAAGGCTTTAGCAGTGTCTCCCAAACCAGTTGATCTAAGGCGCTAGGTGTGAAGCACCCTCGCTAAATATTTTTCTATCTTTACAGCCTTAAGTAATCACAAAAACCAGTGTCCATTTTGTCTTTATTCACTTTTTTTTTCTTTATTTTCATTGTACTAAGGACTTTAGACAAGAGCATTTCAGGTCTCTTCTACTATTCCAAGTTTCAAGGTGCGTAAATGTGCAAATTGTAGGGTATACGTTTTCAGAATCTAGACTTAAGTTAGGAACTATTTTTCAAACTTATACTCTAATAAGAACATCAATACTCTTCCCTCATTTTGACTTAACCCAAGAAGTGAACCCAAAATTTGCCTATTTCTAAATAAACTACAAGGCATATACTTTCTACCGTTAAACTTTAAGGGAGGTTATTTTTAGGGTTTTTAATTCACTAAGTCTAAGATCTAGTTGTTCCTAGACAGTTAACCTATTTGTCATACTCCAGTCAATTAGCCAAAATTAAATACATTGATTTTTATAATTTTTGAAATTTTTGAAATTTTTATGGGTTTTCAAATAAGTATGCAAATGCAAAAATATATACAAATGAATGCGAAGGAGGAAGACGTACCGAGCATACCCCCAAACTTGAACTTGACAGTGTCCTCACTGTCATGCTAAACCAAGAGGGTCAAAATACCGGCACTTCCCTGTTTATTTATTTATAATTTTTTTATTGTTAAGAAAAACAAAAATATATACAAAAAGGCCCTCCCCCAAACTTCATTTAAACTATGTTAAACATTACTGCCAAACTTTGCATAGACTAAACGTCAACACCAACCAGTTGAAAAATTTATCAGTAAAGAGTATCGGTTGGTGGAAGAATACGTTGTACCAATCCAAAAAGAATTGGGGAAGATAGAAGTGGTGGTATAGAAAGTGTGGAAGTGAATAGACAGGAGGTGGTGATGAATGAAAACGAAAATGCGAATGATCAGCAATCAGTGGAGTATTGGCATTCTCGTAACTTATTAAAAGAAATGGGGGTGGTTCAACTTCCAAAGGAGAAGGTTGACTGGCCACAATATCCCCAAGATATTTCTGTGGATCCTTTATTGACTTGGCATGATCCATCATATGCATATGATATTCAATTATGAGAGAACTAATCTCCTCAATGTCCGCCATAGTCCAACCGAAAGCTTGCCGCCTATCTTGTAAGACCATCAAAAGGGCGTTCTCTTGCTCAAGGGCTAGAGAAGCCGATATGATAATGGGAAAGGTCTCATTCTCACCTATGTAAGCATATTTAAGGTGAGACGGCAAGGGTGTGAGTTCGAGTTTCGGAGGTGAAACAATCATAGGCAAAATTGGGAACTCTACCTCAAACTCAAAGGACTCCAACACAGGTTCGAAATCACTGCAAACAACCGATTCGGATGGTTCGACTAACTCATCCAAAAATTCAAAAGACTCATATTCGGTCTGTGAGTCGTCGTCATCCGAAAAAGTGAAACATTCATAATCAATATCGGTTGTGTCAACGGTGGTAGGCTCAAGGAGGGACGCACTAGTGGCGTCAAAACTGTTTTCATCAAATAGAAATCTTTCAAGCTCGCAGTCCTCCTGCATAATTTCGTGAATAGAGCAAACTTCTCGTGTACTAGTTTTAGGCACGGGGGGCAGACTTCCTAACTTGTAAATATTGAACTCACTAGATGTCTTCCCGAAGGATAGAGTCATGGAGCCATTGCAACAGTTTATTACAGCATTGGAAGTGGCCAAAAATGGTCGACCGAGAATCACCGGAATTTGGTTCCGTGAGTTAGCAACAGGTTGTGTATCCATAACAATAAAATCAACGGGGAATATGAACTCCCCAACTTTGATCAACACATCCTCTAGCTCACCCCTTGGATGAGTGATTGATCGATCAGCCATTTGGAGAGTACAACGAGTGGGTTTCAACTCTCCAACCCCTAATTGTTCGTACACGGAGTAGGGAAGCAGGTTAACACTAGACCCAAGATCTAAAAGTGCTCGATTAATTTTCTTATCCCCAATTGTGATTGAAATCGTAGGACAGCCGGGTTCCTTTCGTTTTTGGGGTAAGGGTTGAGTGTGGTTAATAGCATTGCTTACTGCACTAGCCACTAGCACTTTCTTGGGTATTTGAGATGACTTTCTCTTCGAGGTGCATAAGCCCTTTAAGATTTTCGCGTATGAAGGGACTTGCTGGATTGCATCCAAGAGAGGTATATTTATACTAACTTGCTTAAATAATTCTACAATTTTCTCCATTTGTGCAGTTGGTTTATTGGGACTCAACCTGTTTGGATATGGAGCATTTTGAAAATTTGTTGAGTCAAATGTCTGTGGAGTAGAATGTGGAGTAGGAACGGATCCCAGTGTGGGTCCGTTCAGATTAGAAGAAGAAGAGCCTCTTGAAGAATGGAGAATAGGCTCTAGCGGAGGAAATGAGGGTGAAGAAGAAGGAGGAGAAGAAGGAGAAGATGACGATGGAGAAGAAGAAGAAGAAGAACCACCGGCGGGGATGTCATCACTAATACCCACATTATTCTGCAATACTCTTCCGGATCTCAACGTGGTCACCGCATTTACATTGTGATTGTGATATGCGTTTTGCGTGTGACCGGGATTTGGCAATGGTTGAGATGGAAGCTTTCCCTTTTCTCTCTCGCTCAACACAGCAGTTAATTGTGCAATTTGTGCTTCAATAGATTTGATGCTTTGATCGTGTGAAGCATTGTTATGCATCAAAGACTGAACATAATTTTCAAATCTTGCTGCGGATTCTGTAGATTGCTTGAGAAATGCATCTAGACTTTTTTCTAGCGAGATAACCTTATCATCATTTGGTTGAACCAAATTGTTCATTTGATTTGTATAAGGTTGTCGTTGGAAAGGTTGCTGGTTTTGAGTTTGTTGGGGTGCTTGTTGTTGTGGAGGAGGCCTTTGAAAGTTGTTGTTTCCTTGGAATTGTTGATTTTGGTTCCAAGCGAAATTTGGGTGACTCCTCCACCCCGGATTGTATGTCAAAGAGTACGGATCGTTTCGTTGTCGTTGCTGAAATGCAGCATTGACTTGATCCTGTCCTTGAGTAGATGCATTATAAGGACACTCTTCAGTTAAATGCGATGGATCCGCACAACAAGCACAAACAGTTCGTGGAGGCATAACAGGGGCAGGAGAAGGCGATGAGATTTTGGTCTCAATGGCTTCTAGCTTTTTCATAAATGCAGCCATCTCGGCCTTCATAGGAATCGACATATCTACTTGATGTATGCCTGCCCTAGATTGACCACTAGAAGAAGATGATGTGGTCTTGGAGCTCTCCCACTGAATTGTTTGCTCACTAAGATCCTCAAGAAACTGCCACGCTTCGTCGCTAGACTTGGAGAGAAAATGACCTTGACAAATAGTTTCTAGCAACTGCTTCGTTGCCGGGTTCAATCCCTCGTATAATGTTTGGCAAAGTTGCCAACTTTCGATCCCATGATGAGGATATTGAACGAGTAGGTCTTTAAATCTCTCGAAGCACTTCCAAAATGGTTCGGAAGGAAGATGTGAAAATTGTATAATCTCGTTACGGATTCTAGCAGTTTTGTGATGAGGATAGAACTTTTTCAGAAAAGCTTTCACAAACTCGTCCCAATTTCTAATGGAATGTGATGCGGTGCTGTATAGTCACTTCTCGGCTAGGTCGCATAAGGTAAAAGGAATGACCCTTAGCCTTATAGCGTCATCACTTAATTGGGTCGTTTTCATCATAGCGCACACATTTTGGAATTTATTAATAAAAATATACGCATCTTCAGATTCCAAACCATGAAATTTTGGCAGCATATTGATGAAATGTGGTTTTATTTCAAAATTGTCCCCATTTGCCGGTGGGGGTGAAAGACTGGTAGGTAAAGAAGTGCGGACGGGGTAGAAGAGATCCTGGAGCGCGATTCATTGGGGCGCTACAACAGTCGGAAGATTCGGGTTATTCGCACCTAACGGAGGTGGAATCATTCCCGTCGGTAAGGTATTGTTGGGGTTGTGTCCCGACATACCTTCGAAAGAAGAATTTGAAGGTGGAGGTAAGGAAATGGAGGGAATTTCGACTTCGGTGTCGAAAGGTTCGTCGGTCGGTACCAACGAAACACGGACTAATCGGGCGTTAGTATCCCTAGTCCAAAGTGACATACACTAAAAGGGGTAGTGTAGTCAGAAAAAAGAAAAAACAGAATGTGGAGGTAAGATAACGTCAATGAGAAGAAGTGGTGTAAGCGAGGTGCAAGATTTCTTTAGCGACAAGTTGCAAGTTTTGAAAAGATTTTTTTTTTTTTATGTGAGAATGTTTGTAAAGAGGTTTTTGAAAAGAGACTCGTGACACAATTGCTATCAACCACACATGCACAATCAGGCCTAAATCTAGGGTCACCTAGGTCTGCTAGACAGCTCCTAACTAGGGCTAGAAATAGGACCTCAAACCGCCTCTTCACCGACAATTGCGGCCAGGTAAGTGCCAGGTAAGTGGGAAGGAACCACAGTAGTGGGCCTAATTAATAACCACTAGCCTAGACACACTTGTCTAGACACCGCAAAGTCAGTTAGGATAAACGGTCGATGCCTATACTAGTCCTTTTTCCTATTGAGCTCGATGTCCTTAGGGCTGAGTCTAATATTTTTTTAATTAATAGTGGTCAATGCAAATGCTTTAAAGTGATTTCTAGGGTCCTGGGAAGGGTGATGAAATCCCCACCCAATCTGAGTTTGGTCAATAGCCCCTTAAAGTCCAATTAAATTATGCAAAACATTAAATTCACTTGCAATCAATTTTTTAGCGCGGCGCAAAGAAACCTGCAGAAAATCTGTTATTTAGAAGGGGAGAGAAAATTTTTAGCGCAAAGAATTCCTGCAGACAATTTCACAAAAGATATATTGAGGTTGGCAAAGGGGAGGAAATAGAAACAAACCAAGCAAAATTGAGCAGCTGATGTGGCAAAGGGACCGCGGTTCCGCGGTTTTGTGCGCTTCAAGGCCGCGGTTCCGTGGTGAGTTGAGGAGATCAGTGGTTCAGAAAATTTGTGTGTCTCTGTTGTGAACTTTCCCCTCTGTTCTGATGTGATTATTTTTATTTTGCCCTCTGTAAATTTCCAAATCCGTTATTCTTTGCTGTTCCTGCAAGATTCTAACACTAAAACCCTTCAAACAGATAAAAATTGATAAAATGTTTTTGTATTTTTTTCTATTTTCAGAGTTTTATGATTTTTAAAATTTATATCAACCCGAAATTACACAAAAGAAATTTTACCCCATCTCCGGCAACGGCGCCATTTGATTTGTATGTCAAAAACTATTTCTAAACCGCAATCAAGAACGGTGTCGCATGAAGCTAGCCGGTGAATACAGGTCGATCCACAGAGATGTGTAATTTTCTTAATGTGTTTTTACGAGTTGATTCCAAATGTTGTTTGGATTGATTTATTGAATCTAAGAAACCTAGATCTATCGATAAACTAAATTAATCTAAATTAAAGTCTTGCTAGAGTTTGGCTTAGGGGAAGTTGGGAGATTAAAGGTTTCCTCACCGCTTTCAATGCCTTATTTTAGATCTATTAGATGTTATGGTAATTATCAATAAAGTGGATTAGAATCTTTTGGGAAGATGTTTCTTCCTCTAGATTCTTGTCCTTCCTTTATCGATCCTTACCCTAACCTCCATGGAAAACGCGTGCAACCGGTCCTTTATACTACGGTGTCATCGTTACCTCGAGGGGTAGGATGCCGTAGGGCGCGGTGTGTGCGCGTATGCATGGAGTTCTAATTCTTAGGTGTGAAAGGGCATGAAAGGGGTGAGAGATCTCATCTCTCAAACCTTTCCGTAAGGCTAACCCTAACAAGCGAGGAGATTACTCGCTCATTAGGGGATTAAAAGACATTCTAAATTAAAAGAGAATTAAAACAAAGAATTAAAAATAACTTACTAATTTTATTGATGGCTCCCTCCAAACAATAATGCAGAACAGATCTGAATTTATGAAATGACAAGAGGCATAGCCTTTACAATCTTGTGATTACAATTTATAAGTAAACAGGGAAAATTAGGGTTACAGAGTCTCGCGCATGTGAAATTACAGATATGCCCACGAAAAATCCCAACCCTCGCACCAACGCACCGACACCAGAAAAATACACCGACACGGGCTTTAAATGGCCGCGGAACCGCGGCATTAGTGGGCTTGGGCCGCGGTTCCGCGACCCTTTGGTGAGATCATCTCACCAAACTTCCTGGGCTGCATACTGGTTATTTGGGCTTCTTTATTCTTCACTACTTTTCTCTGTTTGGCTTTTTATTCTTCTCCAGATCTTTCAGTGAAAACTTGTAGCGATCTTTTAACCGTTTGCCTTGACATTTTGGACCTTGCACTGTTCTTCGTCTAGGCTTGACTAGGACCCTTCTACTTGTTGGTCAAAAGTCACTCTTTTGTATCGTCTTTTGTCTTTTTCACTGTATTCGCTCCAAGAACCTGTATCCTGTAACATGCAGCAGACATGCGTCAAAAGCATCTGTTTATTTATAAAACGAATAAGAATTGGGGAATATAAACTGCAATATTATGATATGAACAGGTATTTTTGTGTCGTGATTGTTTTTGTCCAGATTCTTTTTGTGTGTATATTTCATTCTTTTGTTAATAACTAACTAAAACATATTAAAAAAAATCACATTCTTTTTCCCCTCCTTTTCTCTTCCTTTCTTTCTTTCTCTTTTCATATCATGGGTACCCCACCTCGAAAAACTCTTGCCGAACTTTGTTACCCACAACCAGACATAACTTCCTACGGTTCTTACTTTGGCCGAACGTCGAACGATCCATCCATGCCAAAAATTTCATTGAGAGATCGGATAGATGCGTCTAGGACAAACAATTGGACTCCGCAATCCACTTTGTATCAACCGTTTCAACCTTCACCACCTACTTACGTTGATACCCCTTTTTCGAGTCCTGTTGCAACTCCAAAACCCATGTCTATTGCTGAACATATTGAACAATCTCGTAGCCAATCTTTCACTCCTTTCACCACTGCCAATTCTTTTGATCAACAATTCCAATCACCTTCATATCCGAATGTTGATCCTACTCCTGTCTAACCATTCAATTCCTATCCATCCTACCTTCCCTAGACATTGCTTCTGAACAGCGTTTTGGGAGTTTCCAGTATCAAAACAACTTTGAATCTTTTACTGAAACCCCTTCACAACTCATGTCTAGTCTGGAACAGTCGTTGGAAGACTTTAGGGTAGCGTCATACCAACAGATGATGGATTTGAATGTGTCCATGGCCGCCCTCATACAACCTAGTGACCCGGTAGCTAGTTTTCAACTAGCTCCAAATTTTCCAATGTATGATGAGGCAGTAGGACGGATTAAGAATTTGAGTGGAGAGAGTGAGTTGTACACCCTTCCAAATCAAACCTATCCGTACCAAATTGAATCCCACAACTCCTGTTTTGAAAGTCTATCAAGTGTCCCAAATGAATTATCAATTAAAGGTAGAATGTTTAATGAGTTGTGCAACTTTGTAGTGTTTGATTTACCCGATTGTGAAGGGACCTTGCCAAGTGAAACCAATCCCAATCGTTTTGACCTCTACACCTCCATCTTAGAACCAAAATCGATTGAAATCCATGCTTTTGATGAGATGTCTAAGAAAATTGATTTTCACTTGATTGAGAATATTGACGCTGGGAATATTTTGGATGATGAACCCACTGCTTTGGATGAGTTTTTCTCTCCAATTCATCATCCCGAGTCATTAACTGTTTTTCCCGAACATCATATGAGTCTTGATTTTGATGAAATTTGCATGGATAAGCTGAATTTTGAGGAGAATATTGAGGATAGTTTTGAGGATGAACCAGTTTTAATTGATGAGTCGGATTTTCCAATTCATCCTATCCCTGTCATTGACTGTGTACACCCTCCTGAACCTTTACCTGATACCCCTCCTCAACCATTTCCCTCCATCCTTTCCATCGTTTCGACCTCGCAAGACACCGTATCACTTTCATTTACTATGTCTGGTTTACCGAGTTCGGCGTACCCATGTTTTCTCACGAATCTTGAGGGATTTGACCCCATTTCTCGACGGGTTGATAGATTAGCACAATCTCTTTTCACACATCGGTCATCACAAATTGTGCTAATTTATTCGCTCCATTTTCACCCTCAAGTTCGTATTCCACTTCTTTCTCCCTTCCGCCATTCTTCTCCTTCACCGAGACCGGACGCCGCTTCTATCCCCATACGGTCTCACGTGTTTCTCATTTCTTTTCTTTACATTCCATTCTTTCACCAACCACCGATTTATAACGATAAGATCTTTGAATGGTTGGTGCTCACTTTTGGCCTATGTAAGGCCTTGTATAGATTGATACTGTTCTCTTTCCCCCTAATTCTGAACTTCAACGCTTAACAGTGGAAACACTGTTTTACTTAAGTTTGGGGGAGGACCCTTTTTGTGTATATTTTTTTTTGGTTTGCTTTTTGTTTTGTATATAATTTGTTTTTGGGGAGTGCCGACAATTTTGACCCTCTTGGTGTAGCCTAACAGTGAGGGCACTGTCAAGTTTAAGTTTGGGGGTGTGCTCGGTAAGCTTTCTTCCTTCGCATTCATTTGTATATTCTGCATTTGCATACATATTTAAAAACCCATAAAAATCGAAAAATATTACAAAAATATAAAAACTTTGTCGTCAAGTTAGCTAATAGGGTAACTTAGATTTTTATTCCGAAAGTTTAGTTGATACGTTAGAAATAACTAAATTCTAGGCTTAGGAATTAAAAACCGTAAAAATAACCCTCATTCTGCTTAACCTTGGTAAGTATACGTCCTTACAGTTTTTTTTTATAGAAGTATGTAATCTAGAGTTCAGTTCTTAAGTTAAGTCAAGATGAAGGGAAAGTATTAAAGCTTTATTGAAGGATAAGTCTGAAAAATAGTTTCTAATCTTGAGTCCAAATTCAGAAAGTATATACCCTGCAAACTGCACATACCCACACCTTGAAACTTAGGATAGTAGAGAATACCTAGAAATACTCTTGCCTGAAAACCTAGTATGAAAGAAAAAACGGTATTTAAAGCTAACCACCTAAATAGCATATTGAAAAATATATCCGGTCTTGAAAAAGAAAAATAAAAAAAAATAAAAAATAAAAAATAAAGTCAAGAGCTGGAAACTGCTATTTACGGTTTAAGCTCACACATTCAGTAATCGGCCGTTAGTGCCTCAAGAAGCATTAATAATCGCTTGAAAGGTGTGTGAGCAACACCGTCTATCATTAATGAAAAGAATTAGTATTAGGTATTAGGGCAAAAGTATTATAGCTTGAATTGAATTCTTGAGTGTAGGGGTGCAAAAATTTACACACACGTAGGGGTATACAATCGATGTTTGGAGGAAAGATAGAAATGAAGAATAAGACTTATGTTTTCTGTAAAGTTGATAAAAATCCCTGATTTGAGACCACACTTTAGAAGGAAAACTCAGGAGGTACCAATATCTTTCTAAACTTTTTTTGGGACGTATAGGATCTGAGGTTAAATAGATAGGAGGTATGAAACATAAGAATTGGATATTTCTAATTTAGGATAATAAAATTTCTAACCTAAATACTAAACTTTAGGAGTAGAATCGACGTTAACTTATGAAATGAATTTGACGGGATTTTGTGGGTAGTATCTGCTGAAAACCCTCAGGAGACAACACTCCTCCTACTAGGGACACCTAGAGGTTTAACGGCTTGTTGCACGCGCTCAGTGCAATCGCGTTCCCTGCGAATGTGAGGCTAGGATTTTGTTTTGCTCGGGATGAGCAAAAGATAAGTTTGGGGGTATTTGTTCAAACTAGAATATTGCATTTTAATACCTCTAATTCATTATCTATTTTTTTGTATATATCGATACTATTAACTGGTGTTTTCTCAGTAATACAGATTACAGGTGTCCGTGACAAAATACTAGAAATACATCCAGAATCACGGATATATCATTTGTGAGCCGACACTGCAGCCAGAACTGGAAACCGACCGATATCCCAAGAGTTATTTGCAAATAGTGTGTGCACAACATTTTGGTCCAACACATAGCATGTGTACACACTAACTCTTGGTGCTTGGACCATGGACCTAGGGGGCAGCCATGGTATGATGGCTAGGAGCAAGTGGCATGGTGTGATGTGCATTAATCGTGGAATAAATGCATAAAGTGTTGATGTGATGCAAAGCTATATTGTTCCCTCCAATCCCTGGTGCACCACAAGTTCAAAATAGACAAATCAAACTGCACCAATGTGATGTTTGGGAGCAGACAAGACCACCACTACAATACGGGACCCAGCCCTCGGATTTTGGCCGAGATCTTCCTTGGCAAAACCGGCCTGGCCGGCCCCACCTCCTCTTGTGGGCCCTATCCTTTCACAGTGGCTTCCATGTTGCCGTTTGGTTTTTATTTTATTGCTTGCTTAATCTCCTTTCTTGCCTATAAAAGCATATCATGGCAGCAAGGGAGAGGGTCTCACTTTGTCCAAGTTTTGCCATACATTTTGTAACTCTTTTTGCTTCTTTAGTTCTTGTACATAGCTTCCCCTTGAGTTCTTAACCTTCTCTTGATCTTGCAACCTCTTGATTGAGCTTGCAAGTTTAAGGGTTGGTTATTGATTTCAAGGGTTGTATCATTCTTCAAGTTTAATAAAGTTCTCTTTTATGTCTTCATTCACCATGAGTTCTTTGCCTCTTCTTGATCTTGCAACCTCTTGATTGAGCTTGCAAGTTTAAGATTAAGTTATTGAACCCATATCTTGTCTTGTATTCTAATGGTTCTTAGTATTTATTACTTGCTCTTTTACTTACTTGCATTTTCATTCTTGTCTTTTATTACTTGCAATTTATTACCATGTCATTTACATTCTTGTAATCTTTTCTTTTCTTTGCTTATCTTTTCTTTGCTCTTTTTGGTTTGTTGTGTTGATGTTGTGAATATGTGTTGTTAGGAAAAGAAACCGATATTGTAAGTTAACATTTCATTTTTTATTTCATTTTCCCGTCTTTTCCATTTGAAACTCCGTCCAAACCTTACGCAAGCGCTCCGTTAGGCACCCTACCCTACCAAGGTAACAATGATTCCTAACCGCGACCGGTTGCGTTCGATTTGGCCGGAGGCGAAAGTAAGAGACAAGAACGGAAGGACAAGGGTTAATAAGCCGGATTCCACGAATACCGTGCTTAAATCCCCTAATCCACGTTGTTGCCGATTGCTCTAGCTTCAATCGTTAAGTTCAGCTCAAAGGACTTGAATACGGAATCCATTAACTTACATTATCCTATCGTTTCCTAACAAGCTTTATACTTGCATATAACACTTAGGGTAGATATGAACTTTCCGCCCACGCGCATTAACTCGTAACGATAAGAACGTAAAACGCTCCGTCTCCCTATGGATCGACCCGTGCTCAACCGGCTACCTGCAAAGCGACACCGTCCTGATCGCGGTTATAACTTTAGAACTTAAAACTCGACACACCAAAAGCGTGTGATCAGGTGCTAGCGTACACTTTCACACACGTCATCAACGTAAGTAAATATGTGTATCCCAAATTCCGCTGACATATAGCAACGAGATTGGGGATACAGCATATATTACACTTACGGTCGCAGAAAAGAAGTGAAAAACTACAATAATTAGAATCCGCATTATCCTTAGACATCATAAACCCGGAATATCTCATATTCCGAATTTCATGCCTAACCCTATAAACCTTGCATTTTAGTCTCATATCGAAAACACTTTTCAATAACTTAGTCGAGTAATTCAACAAGATTCCCGACTACCCGATCGAATATTCGTCGGGAACTTTAGTAGATGGCCGCACCCCGATATCGTCGACCAATTGCACTTAGGCGGAACACCGTGGCCGTAAGCACACGAGTGGATGCTTTTGGCAACGGGGTTCTCCTAAAGTCACTTGGTCAGGGTTATGGGGCGTGGCTACCTAGTAAAGTTATCTGGTGAGTATTCGCGTACGATACGTAATCGTGACGGAGTTTCGATCTGAATCGAAACTTCGTGGGAATCGATCAATAAGAGACTAACATACTAGATTTACAATCACTAACTAGTTTTCACAAAACTAATTAAATGTGGATACCAAATATTGCATCACATATCAAACTTAAATCCGAAACAATGTAAAAATACGACTACGAAACACTCCGAATAGCCCCAATAGAAAAGTTAACATCACATGCAAACTGAGCCAATCAAACATAAACATGAAACCTAAACTCAACATATCATAACACAAAAAAAATTCGAGCCCAAAATCTTGTAGTGTGACCGGCGAGGCCGGCCAAAATGATAGTTTCGCCGGTTGGATTTTGGTGTTTTGGCCTCGAATTTCTCTAGTGTTCTATTTACATTAAATGTAACATTCTGTACTTGTTTAAAACAAATTCAGAGATCATTTTAAAATCGACAGAAAGTTGATGTTTGGGTTTACAGTTTCGAAGGTTTCATGATTTTACAAATATCGTCTAATCTTCTAGCTTTGGCTCTGATGCCATGAAAGTGTTTGTTAGCACCATCACTGGGTTTAACTAGTATCAAGCATGCCAATTTAAAAATTTTGGGATGCTAATTAACACTAAACAATGTCTTAAACTAGACGATTAGGGTTATAAGCATGATATCAGGAAAACTACATAAAGAGTATGGGGCTACAACTTTTGTAGACCATGTCCTTCTCTTCAAAAGCTCTGTGTAGTAGTCCACGCGACTCCACTAGGCTCCACTTGAAGTTGGATCGAGCTTCCTTTGCGATCTTCGTGCCGAAGATGATCCATCTGAAACTCAGCTAATGCAAGCTACCTCTTCACTAAACTCTTTAGTAAAGGAAACACACTACACCAAAGTGCTAATTTAGTGTAGCATGGTGAAGTAGGGGGGTTGTTTGCTCACCAGGGTTCTCACAAGCTCAAGGGTTCACAGCTAATGTGAGGGATTAAGCTTGGAGGTGGAGGTGAAGAAGATGGAGAGAGCTAGAAAGCATATGAGCTCAAGTCAAGAAAATGAACAAGTGTTGTAGCCATATCAAAATGAAGTGAAGGATGGCTTCTATAT
Organism: Agapanthus africanus; assembly: GCA_030015575.1. NCBI lineage: Eukaryota > Viridiplantae > Streptophyta > Magnoliopsida > Asparagales > Amaryllidaceae > Agapanthus > Agapanthus africanus. The sequence continues at coordinate 563,455,248 of CM057337.1, read as the reverse complement.
GTTGCGCCACGGCAGCGCCCCGGCCGTCTACTCGAGGCCAAAATGCGGAATCAAAAATTTTCTTTACTTTTAAACTGGCGCTACCGCGGACAATATACCCGGATCGTAACCATTAACCGATACTAGCTAACTAGAGATGGGGTGAGAGATATACCGAGCGATCCGTGTCCTTCGGTCTTCTCGTCGTCGTCCCGATCTCCCGCGGAATCACCATTCGTCGTCTTCTCATCGGAAAGGGCACCACGTAGCCGGATTCTTTTGCGGGCTCCCACCTCTAGACCGAGACAACTCGGGCGCGAAGTTGGCTAGCCGACGCGTCCAAGGGTACTGTAGGTTTAGTGTAGAATGGTTGTCTCTTGGGGTGAAGTTGCTATGGATGTGGAGGAATGAAGATAAGGAAAAATGGTGCTTTCATTTTTCCTAGCAACAAAAGAGATGAAGAAAATATGCCACATACAAAATCAAACTCTCTCTCATTCCCTCTCCCTCTCCTTTTTGGCCGGCCCCCCCTGGAAATATGGTGGAGGAATCAACAAAACAAGAAGGGAGGTGATGGTAGTAAAAGGCAAGAGGTGACCACATCAAAAGCCATGATAACAAAGTCATATCAAAATCAAGATCAACTCTAATCACAAAGACATGATGTATAAAGCATCTCATGATGATAGAAGCCACAAATGCAAGAAAACCCCTCCACAAATGTTATTTGCAAACTTGCAAATAACCCCCTCCAACGAAAAGTCCGGCCGTGAAGGAACAAAGGAAAACCGGCCGGAACGAAATGCAAACTGGCAACTCCAGAAAACTGGTCCCGTAATAAATTACAGAAAAACCCCGCTACTGCATATGCATGCCCGCATTTGTATTCCCACTGAACACAAATGCAAAGAGACAAAATCTACACTATCTAATACTAGGATCCGGCTTAAGCCAAAGCCGGCTAGTAAAAACCGTCCGATCACGATCCGTGCAATACCGCACGTATCTGATCGAACCCTGCCATATCTCCATACGGCCTCTACAGCGTTTCGCCCGAAAGCTTGAGTAACTGAATGTGGGGGACTCTAAAGACTCGTCAACACCTTGGTTGTGGATTTAACCACTAGCACATCAGAGGTATAAGCCAATACGTAACGGGCTACCAGGTATTGACCAAAAGGGATGTCTGTGAGCGAACTCAGCCTGACACCCTACTGAGCCTGTCAGTGACAATATCCGTACAGTCCGGTCCGTTCGTCTATGAGCATCGCATGGCGGGCCTAGGGGGTTGGTAAAAGTCAGACCCCCAAAAGCGGTACAAGTCGTGTCGGAGTGTAGCCCAGAACACCCTGAGATACTACTGGAATACCTACCAGTAAATCTCTTGCCTCGGCCGAGGGATTTGTGTAATGGCTCTCCTAGACACAGCGCGACCTCACCCCCAATACCGGGAGAGACGAACCCCTGCAGATCCGCTCACTGCCTCCATGTGGCTCGGGACTGTACCCAACTAAAACCTGTTTGCACGACTCCTTTGAGCCGTGGTAGGGTAGTAATCAAAGTACAGTGGGAACTCACACGAGACATATGACGATCTCAGGTCGATGAACTAACCTGTACACATGTCACCAGGGAACTGCTATCTGACGTCTGGTATAATCCCAACTAGCAGGTTCCCGGCGAGTCCTGTCCGGTGTACTCATAACCCAACGAGCACCTGTTTACATCTTAGGTGAACCAACTTACACCAATGGCTTGTGAGACCGGCCACCGCCCTTCGTCGGGGTCTCGACTGTATACACTAGTCTACTAATGGAGTATCGATGCCCAGTCTCGAAACTCCCACGACTAGGGACCTTTTAAGGATGTGCTTATATACTCCAGCTCTCACGTATATGATCGCCCTCATACTGCTGGTAGTCAAGCAAGAATCCTAGGGGCTCTATCAACGTGTAATAGCGACTCGTAAGGTCACCTAAAGCAGTACACGATGATAAAGATAAACCAGATAGCATACTATCATTTCGAGTAAGACTGTCCTACCGGCATATGTCCTCCCTCAATCATTGCAATCACGTGCCTGTGATCCAATAATTGACTCTGAGGGCACTATAACCAACAATCTCCCACTTGCACTCAAGGCTAATTATTGCGATGTCGCATACTCACAGCCCGTGTGATACCGAACACCCAACTCCTCTACTAGTCAGTCTCACAAAGCTCGTTTGCGAAACTATTGCGTTCGAGGAATAGCCTCAGTGAGTGGATCCGCTGTGAAGTTTCTTTCTATGTCTCTCTATATCTCAAGTTCGCGGAGAAAGCCATCTCCCGAAATGAGCAATACCTGTCTTAGAATGTGTCTGGATGTCTGATGGGACCTAGCTCATAAATGAACTCCAAATCCAAACTTCTTAGACTGTATCGTCAACTGAACTTAATCAGTATCCTGCGCCATGCCTTCCCTCGGTATCTGCTTGGACCAGCTGTCCAAACTACTGCCCCTTGTCAGAGGGAAAACTATAACTCTGACAGCCACTCTGCCATCCAGGTCACCTTGGAAGCCTGGAATGATAACCGTCTCCCGAAGGAGAATATTGTTATCATATCCATAGAACATCAACTTATGTTCTATAACTGCTTCCGACTGTTTCTCCAGAATTGGATCAATATCAACTTATTGCATCTTCTGCAAGAACAACATCTGGTGTGGTACTTGACATCTCATGATTGACTCAATTGCCTAAGCAAGTGATCTGCCAATCATGCACATCCCTCTCCCTTTTAGTCTGTAAGACACCTTTAGAGAGGGTGACTCCATCACCTGCAGGTACACTACCGTGCCAGGAGTCGTCCATTCTAAATACTCATAGAATGCTGTCAAAGTACCCACATTGGGAAACCACCCAAATCTAGATCTAAAACCATAGATCCAGTAACCAAAATGTCTGATATAATATCCAAGTCCTATGTGGAGAAACCACTGTATGACAACCAAAGTATAACCGATCGTAGTATAGGAATATCACTTCCTACTCTGTGTATGTCATCCAAATACCGGGACATCACACCCTACTACCTTCTTAACAGATCCATCCCCTATTCTGATGAAGTCAAACCTATGACTATCACATTAGAAATAGATGATCTATCTCCGCTATATCTGCTTTAGTCTATAAATAGACATAAGCCACTTGTCCACCAATGCTTCCGTTGCTCCCACTGACTACGACAACCCTCTGGCAGAGTCATATAGACGCACACTACTAAAGCCAGTTTAGAATGACGCTATACTCATCCTCCTGCCGGGTCTCACAGTCTGGAACAACAGCAATGGCAAGTCTGGGTAAACAAGAACCTCCCTGCCACCGTCCTTGAGCATACCGAAGTACCTCTCGGGTGCCTGAGGTTACCCACTTTATCTGCGGAGTGGCCAATGGAATGTCAAGTCAGATTGAATCTTTAGGTTCTTATCAAATCTTCAGTAATCGTTCGCGGTTCTGGAATCACTTCCAGTTCTACCATACTCCCACTATTGTTTTCCGAAAAAAAATTCATTTCTTTAAAAATGTGGTGAGTCAAGAACAATATCACTATTGATCTTCCAGATGGTAGAAAGTCAACCCTCGTCAAAGCCTGGGTCAACCCACAAACAGCCATTACAGAAACGTGCCTTGAGTTATCCGGAGTCTGGTTTTAAGCATAAGCCGGACAACTCCCCGTACCTTAACATCGTTAAGATATGAACTGTTCTATATCCAATACAGAAACAGAGGCACTGATTTAATTGAACCAGATTCAAATCATGCAGCTGTCACCAGTGCATGTCAACTAAATGGAAGGAGGCCGATCAGCGTTACTCAACTTAGGAATGCTTCCAATTATGAGTAACCTGAAAGAGAAGCAAGTTCTCTTAATCATTACTATCAACTGAATGCCATACACAAGTATCTACATCTTCAATTACCTTGAAGAATCCCGATACTTGCAACTCGTGGTTCTCTACTTTATTCATATACCTATAACTCCTCAAAACTCAGACCTTGTGTTTCTACGAAACACTTGTCTAAGAACTAGAGAAGTCATAAGTAAACCGAATATAGTACGAGTACCAACCCTTCTGTCCTAATGGACATTGGACAATATACAATACTCTGTATAAGTCCCCTGAGTCTAATAACTCATTCACTGTGTGTCGTAGGTTAAAAACTGTACTTATGGTTAAGAAGAATTACACCGCTGTTCAACGCTCCTTACCTAACCATCCACTGATATAGGTAAATGTCATAGACATAATTTCAAAAGGTATATCTCACTCTATAAAAATAGACGTACAGATATATGAATTTGAAATTGGTGCATAACAACGGATATTCAAAACCAAATATTTGCCATCCGGCAAACAACCCAGGTGACTTCCTCAAACATCATCAATTACAACGAATTCCGATATAATGAGGACGATCACCTAATTCCCAATGACTCACTCCCACTCATCATCTGTAAAACCATACAGATGTGAGAATCATACCTGGTAAATACATACCCTGGAGCAAGTGTCTAATTGGGAAATCAGTTTTCTTTTAACAGTACACGGTGAAACTGAAACATTGAAATGTTTCGATGGGGTATCCGGGTATTCCTAGTAATGCCTCTTCCATTATCCAGATTCACAACTGTAACCGTATATCTCTTTGCCATCTCTCCAAATCCCTTTTTATGTCTTTAGTCGTTACCTTCTGCACACCCCTTTATGCCAAATGGTTTTCTTCCTTCCCTACCGTTCGGCACCAGCCTATGGTTTGTAAGAAAACTATCCAATAAGCATAATGGGTGTACTGTCCTAATCCTAGGAGCACTCGCAATGCGAGAGAAGGTGAAGATAAAAGACAGCCGAATGAACCTTATTCCTATTTCTCCTGAACCAGGATCCATCCCCGAACTGGAACAAGTTCCTTTAGAGTTCGTATATAACCATACGATGAAATATCCAATAAACTTGGGATCTTCGCAGTGATACGGAGTGTCCTGGAGAAATACAAAGGTGATTTAGGATTGGCGAAGAAATACTTGGTTCAGTCGTGAATAGCAGTCGCAGTTTACATTGCCCTCTTGTTAGTTGTATGTATGCCCTAGAGGCCAGTATTGTACAGATGATGTATATTATATTAGATGCTTGGACATATATAGAGATGACTTTCTTGCTCGATATGATAGTATGCTATCTGGTTACTCTTTGTCTTAACATGTATACTAGTCTCTTTAATCTGTCTTATAGTTACATGTTGGTAAAGCCCTTAGGATGTGTACTTGACTACCTGGACTATGATCCAGATCATACTAGTGGGGACATGGTAATCCATAAGTACATCCTTCAAGGTCCCTAGTCGTGGGTGTATCGAGACGGGGCATCGATATACCAGAGTAGACTAGCGTATACGCTTCTCGACCCATGAGATGGGCGATGGATGATCCCATATCCATTGGTGTTTGACATCAGAGATGGTATACGGGTGCTCAGTGGAGACTGGGTACACTGGACGGACTCGCCGAGAACTCCCAGATGGTATTATACCTCACGTCAGATGGCAGTTCTCAGGTGACACTTGTGCAGGTTAGTCTGTAGACCCGAGATCGTCATAGAGTCTTGTATGATTCCCACTGTGCTTTGATCTCCACCTTACCACGTCCATGAGGGCGTGCAAAACGGTGGTCTTTGGGTACAGTCCCGAGTCACATGGAGGCAATGAGCGATAGGAGGGGTTTCGTCTCTCCCGGTATTGGGGGTTGATGTTGCGCAGTGCTCGATTGGCCGTAACAGGGAAGTCCCTGGCCAGGGCTGATCAGAGATTTGCTGGTAAGTGTTACCAGTAGTTTCTCGACCCGTTATGAGCCTCACATCGGCACGACTTATCGGTTATTGGGGTCTGACGTTTACCACCCCTAGACTTGATATGCGACATATCAGACGAACAGACCGGACTGTACGGTAAGTGTTACTGGTTCGATTCACAGGAGTGTGAGCGGGCTAGCTCGTCGATCTTCTGATCGCTCAATACCCGGATGGCCGTTACGTTTAGCAGACCGCTTGCGGCTTGTGGGTGATTGATATGATCATCAGCTGCTACCCGGCGTATTGACGAGTCTTTAGAGTCCTACACAGAGGTTTCCTGGCTCAAGCGAAATGAAATAGGAGCGCATATGAGATATGTGCAGGACCGAGAATAATGCGTGTATGTGATACCGTATTCCATTCTCGCGATAGATGTATCGATTGGTTATATTCGATATAACCTAGATATCGAATCAAGGATTGATTCGATAAGCCGATACATAGGATACTGGTCGGTTATATGCGATATGACCGGATCGTTAAATCAAGTGTTGATTTAATGATTTAATGTATAATTATATATTTGATATATTACTTTGCATTAGCTAGTATTGGTTCACTTTAAATGGATTTTCTCACTTAATGTGCAAGTTGTATATGTGATATACTTTTGTGCACATGTTTGTATCATGTTTGATGATACATGTTAACTTGTGCTTGTGTAAAGATTAAACCATGGTTATATGAATGGTTAGGGTTTTATTTACTTATTCATTTATTTATATTGATTATTCATTTTGGAAAGGAAAAGAAAAATGGTGGCTTTATTTGTTTCTTTCATGAAGCTTCATGAAGAGTTGAATAATTGACCATTTTTGTTTTCTTCTCTTAACCTAACCATACACCTAACCCTAGTTTGCTCTCTAAACTTCACCATGGTTAGTATATGATAAGTAATGATATTATTCTCATTTTTAATCCAAGACTTATCATATTCTAACTTGATCTTCTTCTTCTTCTTCAAAGAAAAAGCTTGACACCATTAATGGCACCTTGAGCTAAAGAGTGAGAAATCCAATTCTAAAGTGAACCCACCTCCTATTTCTTCATCCTCTACCTCTTGCCAAGTGGTTTTGGGTGTTTTCTTCACAAGTTTCACAACTTGGTGAAGTTGGAGCTTGAACTTGTGATGCCTCGACGTAGATCATCTTCGGCACGAAGCCGACGACCTAGTTCGCCCATTTCTCCGATGAAGCCGACGATTGAGTTCGGGATTCGAGATGGACAGCGAGAGGACGCCTACGTGGAGCTAAGGAAGTGGAGAAACGGATCTACAAAGGTTGTAGCCTCTCTCCTTTAGTTAAAGTCGTTAACTAGTTTAATGTTTCGCCTAGAATTCTAGTCGACGATCCGTATTAGGGTTTCTCGGCACCCATAAAATTTGAAATTGGCATGGTTGATGCCTTGTGAGACCTCTATAGTGTGCCTAGGAACCCTACACCTCTTACTAATCCCTTTCTTTGTCTTAACTTAATACCTTCTGTACACCGTTTAGGCTAATTGGTTTTCTTCATTCCCCACCAGTCGGCACCTGCCTATGGTTTGGAAGAAGACTATCCAATTTGCGTAATAGGTGTACTATCTCCTAAACCAAGGAGTACTCACAATGAGAGAAGGTGAAAGGAAAAGACAACTGAATAGTCCTATTCGTTTTCTCCAGAACCGGAAACCATCCTCGAATTCCTTCGAGTTCGTATATAACCATACGATGGTTTTGTCCAATGGAAATGGACGTTCGTAGTAATACGGGGTGTCCTGGAGAAAAGGGTAAAAGTAGGAGTGGCAATGAGGTCTGCAACTCTGACAATCCAAAAGCCAGTGTTAAAAAGGTTCGGTCAACTTGGTCACTGAGTCATAGTCTAGGGTCGGGTCAATGGTCGCTGCCAAAGAGAGAGAGAAAAGAAACACTCAGCGTGCACTCTAACCTAGATCAGAATGGTTATCACTTTATCTAATCTTGAAACCTCCCACTGTAACGTCAAATTCTTCCCCAAACCAGAAAGAAGAATTAGTCGGGATAACCCGAGGAGTAAACCAACTCATCAGTGGGAATCGGGATCCAACTATCATCGCATGATAACGTGACGGAATCCACTCACGTCACCACACTCCAGAAGGTATGCGCATGCCTGGTAAGTTTCAGTTTCTTTAGAAACTCCCGATGAATGTTTTTACCCCTAGGACCCAAGTGACCTTGACTGAGCCAACATATCAAAGGATCCTAGTCAAGTTCAACCCGTCATTATCTTAATTGCATTAGACCCACCCGCACGAGTCCTTGACTGAGCCAAAATGACCGTACGACTGTCCTAACCAATCACATATCCATAAGACAGAAAAGCATTACAGAGCTACCGCACACTACGCCTCGGCTGAGCACGACATACGTAGCACGAATACTAAGCAATACCAATCTGAAATGACGGAGGGCTACGGCTGGTTTTTGGCGAAAAACCTTTAACGTAATGAACTTGATATCGTTGAAGGAACTGGATAACTTTTTATAAAATTATAGTGACGAAAACCTTTGCTAAAGAGGTCACTTCCAGTGAAGGGATCTCGGCTCTTTCCCCGTAGAATGAGGTGCAGGATATTCCAGCTGAATACCACGATGCAAAGCAAAAGTAATCGGCTATAGTGAAGTTATTGCCCTGACACAAACCTCTGTCCAAGGGGTCACTCCCGGTGAAAGGATCTCGGCCCTTGCCTCGTCGACTGAGGAGCAGGATATTCCAACTGAATACCACGATGCAAAACAAAAGTGAACGTCCTTGCAATAACAGCTTTTGAAAAATGTTCCAACAACATCAGAATAGGTTTGTTTATCTTGCATTGATCCGAATCAACGCAGTCCCATCAATTGATCACACCACAAAAGAACGAAAATAATGATGTACGTATATGCCATCCACATTCGCCACTGGGTCCCGTCATCACCCGTTAGGTTACTTAACTAACGACAGAGCGGGGACTGGACTAGCGCGGATGCAAAACATATACAACATCTACTACTATATATATCAATATATAATATTTCGCTCAAGGCGTGATAAAATGCAACATCACAGAAATGTAGAGTATCACAGAACAATACAGATATCTGGGATCCCCGGGTTTCATAGAGCCGCTACTGAAACCCGACGTTCCCCTGGTCGTGCGGATAGCCTGTGCAATGAAATCCTATACCCCTACGGGCGCGGCAAGTTACCCGCCAAAAACTAAAGCGAGGCAGCCCCCTTCAGCAACGTGAATGGACCACCCAGCACTTCACGGAATCCGGTAACTTGGGCACCCCACCTTGGGCCAACCTGTACCCCCTACGAGTGCGGCGAATAGCCTGCCAATTCTAGAGTGAAGCCCCCTCCGTCTCAATGCCATGAGATGCGGGCTTGTTGCCCTCTAGAACCCGGCTATCCGTGCACCCCTCCGCGGGGTAATCCTAGTACAGAAAGTAAAATATACATACAACGGGTACATCGACCGCAACCTGGTCGTGCCCCAAAATAATAATACAAACAGGCAGTGACGGCAGTCCACATGTCGGACGCTCGCCCCGCAATATCAAATGTACATATGAAACAAAACTGTACTACCACTGCAACCAGGCTATCCCCACGACCGATCCGCAACATCACAGCATAAACACAGAACATCAACGTGAATGTCACGTTCGCAAATCCGTCTAAAAGGGCTATAGCAGTTAGACAGGATTTACCGATCAAATGACATTCACGGTCACAGATATAATGTAAATACTGTGAACTAGCGTGTTTAAAATTTCCGATCGAACAAATTTACCAAGTGGGCCCCCAAGCATTACTGTAGCACTCAAGGAAATCTGGGCCCAAAAATAACATTCCAAAAACCCCATTTTGAACTCAAAAGCCCTCTGGAAAATTTTGGTACAGTGAAGAGTCTAGACGGCGGCGGAACCGTGGCCAATACGTGGGTTTAGCCGTGGTTCCGCGGTGAAATGGTGGAATCACATGACCAAATTTTCCCAGAATGCTTAAAATTCCCTACACATCATTCTGCAACTTACTGAAAAAAATTTCGAGCCAAAAATAATTCGACAGAAAACTGATGTATACGATATCGGGTTTTCGGATATTTGATCGATCGAAATTTTAAACATACTAGACCAAGCTAGACTAGGTTAATGGCGTGGCTCTGATACCATGTTGCGCCACGGCAGCGCCCCGGCCGTCTACTCGAGGCCAAAATGCGGAATCAAAAATTTTCTTTACTTTTAAACTGGCGCTACCGCGGACAATATACCCGGATCGTAACCATTAACCGATACTAGCTAACTAGAGATGGGGTGAGAGATATACCGAGCGATCCGTGTCCTTCGGTCTTCTCGTCGTCGTCCCGATCTCCCGTGGAATCACCATTCGTCGTCTTCTCGTCGGAAAGGGCACCACGTAGCCGGATTCTTTTACAGGCTCCCACCTCTGGACCGAGGCAACTCGGGAGCGAAGTTGGCTAGCCGACGCGTCCAAGGATACTGTAGGTTTAGTGTAGAATGGTTGTCTCTTGGGGTGAAGTTGCCATGGATGTGGAGGAATGAAGATAAGGAAAAATGGTGCTTTCATTTTTCCTAGCAACAAAAGAGATGAAGAAAATATGCCACATATAAAATCAAATTCTCTCTCATTCCCTCTCCCTCTCCTTTTTGGCCGCCCCCCTTTGGAAATATGGTGGAGGAATCAACAAAACAAGAAGGGAGGTGATGGTAGTAAAAGCCAAGAGGTGACCACATCAAAAGCCATGATAACAAAGTCATATCAAAATCAAGATCAACTCTAATCACAAAGACATGATGTATAAAGCATCTCATAATGATAGAAGCCACAAATGCAAGAAAACCCCTCCACAAATGTTATTTGCAAACTTGCAAATAACCCCCTCCAACGAAAAGTCCGGCCGTGAAGCAACAAAGGAAAACCGGCCGGAACGGAATGCAAACTGGCAACTCCAGAAAACTGGTCCAGTAATAAATTACAGGAAAACCCCGCTACTGCATATGCATACCCGCATTTGTATTCCCACTGAACACAAATGCAAAGAGACAAAATCTACACTGTCTAATACTAGGATCCGGCTTAAGCCAAAGCCGGCTAGTAAAAACCGTCCGATCACGATCCGTGCAATACCGCACGTATCTGATCGAACCCTGCCATATCTCCATACGGCCTCTACAGCGTTTCGCCCGAAAGCTTAAGTAACTGAATGTGGGGGACTCTAAAGACTCGTCAACACCTTGGTTGTGGATTTAACCACTAGCACGTCAGAGGTATAAGCCAATACGTAACGGGCTACCAGGTATTGACCAAAAGGGACGTCTGTGAGCGAACTCAGCCTGACACCCTACTGAGCCTGTCAGTGACAATATCCGTACAGTCCGGTCCGTTCGTCTATGAGCATCGCATGGCGGGCCTAAGGGGTTGGTAAAAGTCAGACCCCCAAAAGCGGTACAAGTCGTGTCGGAGTGTAGCCCAGAACACCCTGAGATACTACTGGAATACCTACCAGTAAATCTCTTGCCTCGGCCGAGGGCTTTATATAATGGCTCTCCTAGACACAGCGCGACCTCACCCCCAATACCGAGAGAGACGACCCCTGCAGATCCGCTCACTGCCTCCATGTGGCTCGGGACTGTACCCAACTAAAACCTGTTTGCACGACTCCTTTGAGCCGTGGTAGGGTAGTAATCAAAGTACAGTGGGAACTCACACGAGACATATGACGATCTCAGGTCGATGAACTAACCTGTACACATGTCACCAGGGAACTGCTATCTGACGTCTGGTATAATCCCAACTAGCAGGTTCCCGGCGAGTCCTGTCCGGTGTACTCATAACCCAACGAGCACCTGTATACATCTTAGGTGAACCAACTTACACCAATGGCTTGTGAGACCGGCCACCGCCCCTCGTCGGGGTCTCGACTGTATACACTAGTCTACTAATGGAGTATCGATGCCCAGTCTCGAAACTCCCACGACTAGGGACCTTTTAAGGATGTGCTTATAGACTCCAGCTCTCACGTATATGATCGCCCTCATACTGCTGGTAGTCAAGCAAGAATCTTAGGGGCTCTATCAACGTGTAATAGCGACTCGTAAGGTCACCTAAAGCAGTACACGATGATAAAGATAAACCAGATAGTATACTATCATTTCGAGTAAGACTGTCCTACCGGTATATGTCCTCCCTCAATCATTGCAATCACGTGCCTGTGATCCAATAATTGACTCTGAGGGCACTATAACCAACACTATATTCACACAATTATTGAAGCATCAATATTTTCCAATAATCAATTGGAACCATGTTTCAATAGTATGACCAAATGAATAAAGAAATATAAAAGCCATGCTTCATCCCATTCCTCATTTTCCACCTCACATTTTCTATTTTCCAAAAATAGAAAATCCATGCCATGCTTCATATATATATATATATATATATATATATATATATATATATATATATTATGAAGAATAATTAGTGAGCATAATATTAGTTAACATATAATTATATCAAATATAAATATATATCAAATTATTAAATAAATACTTGATTTAATAATCCGGTTATATTACATATAACCGATTAATATCATTTATCTGTATATCACATTATCAAATCAACACTTGATTCAATAATCCGGTTATATCACATATAACCTAACCGATAATAAATAACCGCCAAATTAGAATACGGTATCACATACTCGTATTTAATCTGGTCCCCGCACATATTAGCATATGTGCCCTACTTCGTTTTCGCTTGAACTGGGAAACTTCTGTGTGGGACTTTAAGACTCGTCAATACGCCAGCAGTAGGTAATGATCACATCAGTTACCCACAAGCCGTCAGCGGTACTAACTGGACGTAACGGCTACCCATGTATTGAGCGAATAGAAGATCAACAAGCAAGCTTGTCCAAACTCCCATGAAGCCTGTAAGTAACACTTACCGTACAGTCCGGTCTCTTCATCTGATATGTCGCATATCGAGTCTGGGGGTGGAATCGTCAGACCCCAATAACTTGATAAGTCATGCCGATGTGTGGCCTATAACGGTACGAGAAACTACTAATAACTCTTACCAGTAAATCTCATCAACAGCCCTGGCCAGAGACTTCCTGTTATAGTCAATCGAGTATAGCGCAACATCAACTCCCAATACCGGAAGAGACGAAACCCCTCCTATCGCTCATTGCCTCTATATGACTCGAGACTGTACCCAAAATCCACCTGTTTGCATGACTCCTTTGAGCCGTGGTATAGAGGAAATCAAAGCACTTTTTTCTATCTTCTTCTTTTTGTCACAAGACTCTATGACGATCTCGGGTTTACAAACTAACATGTACCAGTGTCACCAGAGAAATGCTATCTGATGATAGGTATAGTACCATCTAGGAGTTCTCGACGAGTCCTGTTCGGTATACCCATTTTCTAATGAGCACCTATGCATCCCAAGTGGATTCCCCGTGAGAACATCCGCCCCAAGATACAAGAACTAAAGGGATGACCTTGTTTCCCAATACCTTCTCCTTACGGTCGACAATGGCTGTAGGTTGCTCTTCATACGAGAGATCAGTACTCAAGCTTAATTCAGAATGATCGAGAACATGACTGTCATCGCGAATGTACCGACGCAACTGTGATACATGGAATACATCGTGTACACCAGCCAAAGAAGGTGGTAAGGCCAATCTGTATGCCACTACTCCAACGCGTTCCACAATCTCGAATGGTCCGATAAATCATGGACTGAGTTTCCCACGACTACCGAATCTAATCACTCCTCGAGTCGGCGAAATCTTAAGGAAGGCATGATCTCCTACTCCAAACTCAAGAGGTCTTCGACTAGTATCCGTCCAGCTCTTCTGACGATCTTGTGCTGCCTTAATACGGTCCCTGATCAACTGGACCTTCTCAACGGTTTGGGTTACAAGTTCCAGTCCTAGTAATAAGTCCTCTATATATATGTCCAAGCATCCACTATATCATACAATAATGGCCTCTAGGGCATACATATTCCTAACATATTCGTAGCATGAACTCTTGAATCGCTTGAAGCTTAGCTACTTAGCATCATGAAACTTGAATATGCAAATTGTGAAGCTCTCGTCCGTATCCTCTAACCTCCATTAGATATTCCAGTTATGCTCAATTTCCGCTATCCTTCTTTTAATGCTTGTGCCATGAGATATCCGATATCCTGAAAAATCAATCTCAACACGATCAAGCATATCATATACAGTGTTATAAAATATAAGTGAGTTAATAAACACAAGTATATGAACATTCATTATTTTGATATCACAATCATGAATAGTATATCAATATCAAGATATAACTCAAACTCAAATCTTGGGGTATTAATATACTAAATATATATACATGGTATATGAGAAGCACGATATAGATCACATGTATATACAAATTTATATTGTGAATTACCAAAACAATGAATGAGAGTAATATATCGATATCAAGGAATAAAACACAAGTAAAGCATTTCGATATCGATATATAACTCGGTATACACAAGATATATGAAAAGCAAGCTAATACACAAGTGTATACAAGTTTAGTGTCGAAAGGTAAAGAAAGATAAGCAAATGACACTAAACGAACTATTCATATTTAAGCTGTAATCAAAACCAAAACAAGAATGGATAAACTATATCATCAAAATTCATAAGTTAACAAAATAAAATATTATCATGGTAATCAAGTGAACATATTTCATCGGAATCATATTCCGCTTAAAATCGGTGTCTATCTCGCATTACCACGAAATATTCTCACCTAACATAAGATGTGCCATGACGACCGCTCGTCGCCGCCGTCGTACTTCCGCCCGCTATCGGTCAACCATTCTCAGCCGGTCGACCGCTCGTCCACCGCCTGTTAACAGTTGCACATTCATAAATTATCGAAGATGATTAAAATATACCGAGCACTTTAATCCAAGATTCTTTAGAATTAGACGTCCCGTCTTCACATTTCCGGAAATATAAGGATTCTTGGTAATCTTCCACTCATACCCTTAAAGATAAAATAGGTAGAAGAGGTAATTCGGCGGTGATACTTTACCTACTAGCTTGAAATCTTCTACAATTTACCCAAGAGACAAAATGAAGTGACCCATAACGTCTAGATACTCGTGTAAAAAAAGTGGGTTCATGATATTTGTCACCTGGGTAGTTTTTGATAAATATTACGGGGTAGATTAAGGAGCTGTTTGGTTGCAGGATTAGTAAGGATTTTGCAATGTTTGGATTCAAGAATCCAAAAAATGAGTGAGGATTAGCTAATTCTTTTTAGTTGTAGGATTGCAGGGTTTTGGATTTGCTTGGTTTTTTATGAGAGGCCCAATATTTTTTTGGATTCTTGAATAAAAAAAAACTATGGATTACCATGGATTTGGAACTGTTCGTGTGGGTCCCACGTACTTTATGTTATTAAAAAAACCCTCTCTATCTCTCTCTAATTCTCAAATTCAAATCCCACTTATTTTTTTCCCAACCAAACAAGAATTACAAGGATCTACAAATGCAACACCAGGAATCCAATACCAACCAAATAACAAATTACCAAATTCAGAAATTTTCTATTATACTGTTTAGGAATCGAAATTTCAAAACAACCGAACAGCCCATGAAGCATTGTTCATATTTCCGCGGGGCACTTGGCTTGATCTCATAGGTTTCATCATTTCGGAGTCCCTTTCATGCTCTGGAAACATACAAACCGATCCGACTTCCGGAGGTCCGGGGGAGGGGGCTGCCAGCTCAGTCAGACACGTGGCAAATCCAGCGGCCAGGGAACCCAAGGGCACGATGGTAAACAGACACGGACACACCCACCCTCTTCAAAGACGGCGGGCCCCGCCGCTTAGATTCATTCTGGCGTGCGTCGTGGGCTGTCGGCTGCCGACGCTGAGCTGTCACCCCCGAGTCCTGCCGAATCGAGCCTCCACGTGTCGGGACGTCACTGGCCTCTCACCCCTTGGGACCCTCCAGATCCCGCGCGTTCGAAACGACGCGGTATAAAAACAAAGCGCCTACTGAATATAAAAGGAAAGAAAAGAAAAGAGAAACTGTCGGCAGTGGGGCGAAAGGGACGGCCAGGATGGGCCGCGGATCTGGATCGGACGGCGGAGGATCGAGCTGGAGTTCGTCTTCGTCGTCGTTGTCAGAGGAGGCGATCGAGTGGGAGATGAGGCCCTGCGGAATGCTCGTTCAGAAGCGGAGCCCCAATCTCGACGCACACGTGGCGGCGCCCCACCTCCGTCTCAGGATCTCCTACGGCGCCGATCGCCACGAGGTCTCCGTCAGCTCTCAGGCCACATTCGGTCAGTTTTTCTTTTCTTTCTTTTTTTAAAAAAAAAATTATTTCAAGGGGTTAGGGTTTAAAGTTTTTTGATGGATTTGGATAGAATTGGGAATTGATTTGGTTCTTGTGAAGGCCCGAACATTATTCGTTTGATGGTTTGAAAAAGTTCGGAAATTGATGATTGTCGATCAACGAAATGAATTGAACAAATTAATATGGTTTTTTGAATAAAAAAAAAGGATTTTTAGTGGCATTGGTGATTTTATTAACATCTGGAGACTTGTTTCTACCCCAAATTAAAGAGGCTCAATCGTATGGAAATTACAAATAGGTATTCTGTTTGAATTTTAAGACAATTATGCACCAACATGTAGGTTGAACTGCTATTCAGTATAAATAAATAAATTGGCAATGCAATTATGCAACTATAATGAACCCCCACACACATTTTTTCTGGTGCAACAAGACGATCACGAAGCAATAACACAGACGAAACAGAGAATTAATCAAACCAGGGGTAAATAAGAAATACGCCTATTAACCAATAGGCGAAGTCGAAGCTTTATTAATATTCAAAAGTGGAGGAGTACAAAACCGGTGAATGAATACAAAATACCTCGAAACTCTAGCTCTCTCAAAATAACAAAAGGGTTCTCTCAAATATCACAAAAGCTATCATATCTAGGGTTGCTATATACTTCAATATATATAGCATACAAAAGATTTTACCAAATAACAAATTTTTTAACTAAAGCAAAATATCCGATCCAAACATAGCAGACGTCTGAACAAAGGAATGCGCAGACGTTGCCAAAGAGTCTCCAAATTAACAGAGCAACCCCAGGCGTCTGAATAAGGATGTTTAGATGTCTGGTCTTGAAATCTACGAAAGACTAGATCGCTCGCAGACGTCTGAACTTTTCGAGTTAGACGTGTGCCCAAAGTATACGTGTATACAGAGTATCGACAAACATATGTTCTTCTTACTTATAGATAACTTCGAATCTCCATCAACTCTGAGATTGCGCCGAATATATTAGGAAATCAAATAGGGATCGAATGAGAGGCATACACAACAAATCTCTACCTTGTCTTGCATTCCCAATAACACTCCCCCACAAAATTAATAGTAGCCTCACCTTCACCACAAAACCCCTAAAGGGCTCAATGTGTGTAACACATTCTAATTAAGTTCAAGCAATGCTCAGACCTAACAATCGAAAGAGACTTCGTCAATATATCGGCCGGAATATCCATTGTGCTAACCTTCTTCACAAATATCTCTTCTTTTTCAACGACTTCCTGAACAAACCAGTATCGTACATCAATATGCTTCGTCATATCATGATACATCTGATCTTTCATCAAGTGAATCACGTTTTGGCTATCACAGTAGACTATTATAATATCTTTTTGAATACCAAGTTCTGAAAATATTCTCTTCAACCAGATCGTTTCGTTAACGGCCCCAACAACAGCCATATATTCCTCCTCCGTCGTAGACAACGCTACTGTAGACTGTAACGAAGCACGCCAACTGATAGAACGTCTTCCTAAAGAGAATACGTAACCGTTGATCGACATTCGCCTGTCGAGATCATCCGCATAATCGAAATCATTGAATCCAATCAAACTGTCGTTCTTTCAAAACACCAACCCCATATCAGACATACCTCGCAGGTATCGTAAAATTCATTTCACTGCTTGCCAATAACCTTTACCAGAAGATACCATATAGCGGTGAACAACACTAACTGTATGTGAAATGTCGGGTCGGGTACAAACCATGGCATACATAATGCTACTCAGCACTCGAATACAGAACATTCGACATATATTTAATCTCACCATCTGTTTACAGTGATGAACATGTTAAAAGTTTAAAATGAGCTGCTAACGGAATACCTACAGATTTAGCGTCTGCCATGCCTAACCACTCCAAAACTTTCTCAACGTATCCCTGTTGAGACAAATAAATCTTTTCTCCTTTGCGATCTCGCCTTATCTTCATACCAAGTATTTTCTTGTCCGCTCCCAAATCTTTGGTCTCGAACTTGCCTTTCAACCGTTCTTTCAAATTCTGAATATCAACCATATATTTTGTTACTATCAATATATCATCAACATAAAATAGTAAGTTTATGAAAGAATCATCGGCGGGTTTCTTCGAACAGACACAACTGTCGACCATATTTCTTATAAACTCAATTTCTTTCATGAAAGATTTAAACTTCTTATACCAACGTCTAGCTGACTGCTTCAAACCGTAGAGAGGGTTCTCTAGCAAACAAATGTAGTTTTCTATATCTTCAACTTCGAAACTTTCTGGTTGTTGTATGTAAATTTTCTCTACCAAATCGTCATGCAAGAATATTGTCTTCACATAAATCTTGCATAGCTACCAAACCGATCAAGACATGTATATAAGTGTGTTTTACAATCAAAGAAAATATCTCATTAAAGTCAACTCTCCAAACCTGTGAATATCCTTTAGCTACCAATCGTACCTTATATCTCGTATCAACCGTCCCTTGGACACCTTCTTTCTTCTTGAAAACTCACTTGCAATCGACTATTTTCTTTTCTTTTTTCGGGCTTCACGAACTTACAAGGCTGGTTCTGTTGAAGAGATTTAATCTCTTCATTCATAGCAACTAGCAAACTAACTCATCGGATAAGATGGTTTCTTGATAGCTGGTCGGCTTGCTACTATCAACTGTCTTTGCAATTGACAGCGCATACGCTATTAGATCATCATAGTCATATTTTTGTGACGGTCTAATATCCATTCTTTGTCGGTCACGAGCGAGCAAATACTTATCATGGGACTACTCATCATGAGGTTTTTCAGACGATGGTGAAGGAGAGATCTCTTACGAACCCGAGCTTTTACTGATCTCAATATCAACGCTCGGTTCATTCTTTTTTGAATCGTTTTCAACTGGAGATTCTACAATCTTCGGTTTCAATATAGAAGATTCATTAAAAATCATCTCTGCTAATCATAAATTTTGACGACTTAGGATCAGAACACAACAATCTATAACTTTTGATGCCGGTAGTATAACAAAAAAATATACACTTCTTCGCTCGAGAATCTAACTTGCCTTCACGGCAATGTGTATATGCGGGACAACCAAACACTTGAAATATAGAATAATCGGCGTGCTTCACAGACCATACATGCTCCGGTGTTTTACTACCTAATGATGTATGAGTTGACCGAATCATAATGAAGCATTCTGTGTTCACCATTTCTACCCAAAACTCTTTACCGAGCGCTGCATTAAACAACATGCACCGAGTTTTCTCCATAAGAATCTGATTCATACGCTCCGCGACTCCATTCTGTTGTAATGTATAGACAACGGTATGATGTCGAACAATCGCTTCATTTTTGCAGAATTCATTGAAATCTCCACGACAAATCTCTAACCCGTTGTCTATTCTCAGTCTCTTGATCTGCTTTCCTGCCTACTTCTCAAGCAACGTTTTCTATTGCTCGAACGTAGTAAACACATCATCTTTGTGCTTTAAGGAGTAGACCCAAACTTTTCTCAAAAAATTATCGATGAAACTAATCAGATACTTGGCAACGCTTCCATTAGAAGCTACTGGAGAGGGTCCTCAAAGATCCGAATGGATATAATCAAGAGTGTCTTTTATGTTTTGCACCACCGAACTGAAGCCAACACGTTTTTGCTTCCCAAAAATGCAATGTTCACAAAACTCTAGATTTGTTGTATTTTTCCCACCAAATAGATCATGCTTCGACAATTCGGTCATACCTCTCACTCATATGTCCGAGCCCCGTGTGCCATAATCTGGTAGTATCTGAATCTGTTATAGATTTGGATGATGAAATAGCCGTTGAATCAGAAGTCGTGGAAACCTACAACGAATATAAGGATCTCTTCTTCAAACTCTTTATGACAACCTTCGGTTACCTTCAAAACTTCATCTTCAGCGGAAAACTTGTAATTTTTGTCGTCGAGTGCATTTAAAGAGATGAGATTCTTCTTCAAGTTAGGTATGTGCCTAACTTCAGCCAATACCCTCACAACACCGTCGAACATTTTGATTTGAATCATCCATTTGCCAGTAGTTTGACACGAACTATTGTTACCCATCAAGACCATTCCATCATCAATGGACTCATAGATGGTGAACAAATCTCTATTGGGACACATGTAGTAGGAACAACCTGAATCTATAATCATCCGTTCTTGGATCGATGGGTGCTGTCAAGAACCATAATAAGATCTTTTTCTCCTTCCGCTATACTAGTCTCGGCTGAAGACTCCTTTAATTTGTCTTCCAATTTCTGCTTGTTCTGAAACAATCAACCTTAAAGTGCCTCGGCTTCTTACAATAGTTGCAAGTCAAGTTATTTTTATTTTTGGACTTCGACATTGACTTCTTCCTATTACCTTCCGGATCTCTTTTCTCTGCTCGTTCTCGAACAAATAAACCGGAAGATGAGCCATCAGCTTCGTTAGAAGTCAACTTCTTGTCGATTTTCTTTTTGTTCATCAAATTCTCTTTGATATCCTCGATCGAGATTGTATCTCGTTCATAAACCATAGTATCACGAAAGTGCTCATATGAGGGTGTCAACGAACATAATAAGAGAAGAACCTGATTTTCATCATTAATCTTACCCAAATCTGTAATGATTGAATTAAACTCACCGACGTAAGATTTGATTGGAGAGCTTTCTAACATATGAAATATGTAGAGACGCTGCTTCAACAGGAGTCGATTCGTGAAAGATTTTCTTAAATATAACTTCTTTAATTTTCGCTACAACCTAGCTGCCGTCTTTTCTATCAAAACTTCTTCTAGAACTTCGTTTGTCAGACACAACTGGATCGCCGTGAAGACCTTTTCATCTAACTCTTCCTAAATTTCTTCCGTCATAGTGGAAGGCGTTGCATCTTTCTTAAGAATCGTTTTTCTTAAATTATTTTGAATCAATACGGCAATCACACGGACTTATCATAAACAGAAACTCATATTTCCATCAAATTTCTCGATATCGAACTTCATAATTGTCAGAGACATGATGCGAGATCAATCTTATGATCTAAGAAAAACGATTATGAAGTTTGATATCGAGAAAGCGGGAAAGAAGACACAAGCGTCGTTACCCACCGTTAACCTAGATCACAAAATTAAAGATCCAATGGTTCAACCCAAAAGATCCCCAAATGCAATAATGTTCTGATACCAATTTATTGCGGCAAGACGATCACGAAGTAATAACACAAACGATATAGAGAAGTAATCAAACCACAGGTAAATAAGAAATAGAATATTAACCAATAGGCGAAAGCAAAATTTTATTAATATTCAAAAATGGAGGAGTACAAAACCGGTGGACGAATACAAAATCCCTCAAAACCCTAGCTTTCTCAAAATAACAAAAGGGTTCTCTCAGATATCATAAAAGCTATCAGATCTAGGGTTGCTAATATATATATAGCATACAAAATATTTTACCAAATAACAAATTTTCTAACTAAAGCAAAATATCCGGCCCAGACACAGCAGACGTCTGAATAAGAAATGTGCAGACATCTGCCAAAGAGTCTCCAATTTAACAGAGCAACCCCAGACGTCTGAACAAGGATGTTCAGACGTCTGGTCTTGAGATCTACGAAAGAACTGATTGCTCGTAGACGTCTCTAGTCAGACGTCTGCCCAAAGTATACCATCGAAAGACGTTTGAAGTTGTAACTCCATACGTCTATCCTTCTTGCTTGCAGATAACTTCGGATCTCCATCAACTCTGAGATAACGCCGAATATATTACGAAATCAAATAGGGATCGAATGAGAGGCATACACAACATTTTCGATATGTGGTTTATAAGGAAGTTCTATCATAATGGAGTTAGAATTGTATTCAAACCAATTAAAGAAAAAAAAATTAGTTTTCATGTTCGATTAAACTAATTTGTTAGTTGCTACAAGCAACCGACCTTAGATGC
This sequence comes from Agapanthus africanus, assembly GCA_030015575.1. Classification (NCBI taxonomy): domain Eukaryota; kingdom Viridiplantae; phylum Streptophyta; class Magnoliopsida; order Asparagales; family Amaryllidaceae; genus Agapanthus; species Agapanthus africanus. The sequence goes on along the minus strand of CM057337.1, from coordinate 563,433,030 downwards.
ATAAATCACATGTGTAGGGAAAAAAGGGCACGAGCTATCCCTTGCAAATTTGTGGCACCGGGTAAATATACTTGTTTATGAAAATGTAAAATTTACTTCGTAGCTGGATTTTTGTTACTGAATTGAATGAAACCGGTCTCACTACTTTAGTATGACTGCTGTGTATGATCGTTCGCTGGATTAGGCATTCCACTGGTCCTTGTGTTCATTTATTTCTACCTGCACGCGATATTAATGAAAGTTTGGCTGGGGAAAAATATTGTAAGATCTGGAATGTCAAGTGAAAAATGGTGGTGTGCATTATAGCTTGTTAGAAGTGGTCCTCTCACTTTATTGTGTGACCCGCTATTAGAAGAACTTCAATCCAGCCTGTTATCAATTATGATTAGATGCATTGAGAGTGTCATTTGTCGGCTATTTCAATGCATTACTGAGTGATATGAAACTTCAAGTCTTAAAGTATAAAAAAGTAAAGCTCTTTAGAACTTTTAGCTTCGGAATTTTGAGATAATTTTTGGAATTCAAGGGTTAAGTTTGAAAAAAATTTATGTTTTCCCCTTGAAGTTTTTTTTTCCAAGACTTAATTCTCCTTGATCAGATTTATTGTACTTTGATTAATGTTGTTAACAACAAAAATGATGATTGTTATTCCCTGCTACATATGTCAATATTATTAGACTGTTGTATACAGGATAGATATAAGTTTTACCTTTAGAAGAAGCAAAAAAGATCTTTAACTACCAATGTTCATTGTTTACATCAAATAACAAGAACATTTTTCCGATCTAGTGTAAAGGGTAAAACTATCCTGGGTATGAGGTTGAAGTCTTGGAAAACAAGATTTTCAGGAGTCTGTATTTTGAACCAATCTGCAATCACTGTAATGCACCTTTTTTTTAACTAAAGAGTCTTATTGAAAGTTATAATCATTTGATTCGTGCAGGAGAGTTGAAAAAGTTACTAACAGCCGATACTGGGTTGCAGCCGGGAGATCAGAAGCTAATCTATCAAAAGAAAGAACGGGACAACGCAGAGTTCCTCGATGTATGCGGTGTGAAGGATCGGTCCAAATTGGTGTTGATGGAAGATCCATCATGCAGAGAGAGGAAGTACATTGAGATGCAGAGAAATGCCAAAATCCAAAGTACCCGACAAGCCATTTCCAACATCTCAATCGAAGTAGACAAGTTGGCTGACCAGGTACCGTTAAAGGTTTAAAGATGTAAATTAGTGCAAACTTAATTGATTTCCTAATGTGGATTCTACTTGCAAGATCCTCAAGTAAACAATGGCACAAGCATAACATTGATATGATGAAAGTGATCTGGATTTTTCTAGTGCGACGATGAGTCAATGGTGTGATATATATATTTTATAAGTCAGGACAGGTTCTTTCCAAAACTAACAAAAATATATTATGTTGTGAGATGCACTAGTAACGTTTCTTAGCGTATTACAGCTTATGCTGCAAAATGACAAAGCATGTGCTATTGAGTTCTCAAACTGTATATTGAGTATTATCTCTAAGGTCAACTTAATTGATAATAATGAAATGAAATGGGTGATATCATTGTGTAAGTTCTGACTTATCTTGTATCTGATACCACCATCTTCATGAATATTGGAGATGCTTAGCTTTCTTAGTTTGGATCCATAAAAACTTAGATCTTTATCTTAAGTTGTTTTTTATACATAACGGGGATATTTTAGAGGACTCATGTTTATTCATGTACTTACCTTTCTTCATGTTACTGCATTGATCCTGCTACTGCATCTTGGTTCCAATCTGGAACTTTGCTTTCCACTGATAACCAAGGCACTGGTGTACCTTAAGCTTACTGAATGCTTGGACATTATCATTGATTTTCTCAATGTTTATATTGAGTACATAAGACCTCAACTATAGAAATATGGGTGATGCTGTATATACCTCACAAAAATGTCACACAAACTCCTTGACCGCCTCTATTCACATTGAGTACGATCGTTGATAAGTTAAATCTCTTTGCTAAGCTAGGCATCATCTCTATAAACTCTTGGAGTTATTTTTGGGGTTTTTTTCACGTGAATTTCCACATGACTTGATAGTATGAAGAGAAGCTGTTTATAGCTTTTTTATGCCTCCAAAAAATAAAATAAATTAAGAACTTCCTCAATAACGAAAAAGAATTATGCTCAATCGCCACAAACTGCCGCACACACTCAGGACAAGGATTATGATATTTAAGTTAATATATGTGGTATTGAATGGGCTAACATGACCCATCAAAAGATGACTGTTGAAAGTCATGATATCTTCATTGGTTCATATAATTCTTTAGGAATATGATTTGTTGCTAACTTTCCTTATGCTTTAGGTTACAACGATTGAAAAATCTATTTCCAATGGCAATAAGGTGGCAGAAGTACAGATCACGACGTTAGTAGAGTTGCTCATGAGACAAGCAATAAAGCTTGATAGCATTCCCATTGAAGGAGACACGTCTTCCCAGAAAAATTTACAGGTAAATTATGTAAGACATCTTATTACATATTCCTTTCATAATAAGCCCACTGATCAAGTATAAAAGACATGATACAAGACCAGTACTGGTTTGCTAGCTGACCATTATAATCCTTTCAGAAGCTTAATTACAGTATTTCCTTGCATTACCCATGCATTTTTTTCCCTTTTCCTTTTCATATCTTCTTCTCTCTTTTCCTTATCATTTTCTTCCTTTTTTTTTTATTTAACTCTTTCCTTACATGGTTCTGAGAATTCAACGAGCTGTTTAGGTTTTTCTCCCCTCCCCCCTCCTCACCCGCCACCCACGCCTGTTTGTTTGTTTGTTTTTTCTCTCTCTTTTTCAGATTTCACCATAGTATGACTGGTTTAGTTATGTAAACAACTTTCAATTTAGCATCGTGTCAAAGTTTTTAGCGACTGGAAGCAAAGATCCAAGAGTTATTAATACCCATGTATATAATTTCTACTCGTTAAGTTAATCTTTTTGTATTTTCTTCTTTTTAGTATTTTCCTTTTGAGATAAATGCATGTAGCTTTTCTTTTTCTTTTTCTTTTTCAAACAATTCAGTTTACAAGCTTATACTTGATGTCAAGGAGCTGAATTCCTGGAAGATTTTTGGAATGTGTGTGTGTGTTCTCTGTTGTCTATGTAGAAACCGAGTTGTCTCTGCTAATGCTTACATTTGAGATGTTTTTATAGAGCCGCTATGCATTGCTTACCGTTTAATCTACCAAGAAGTTTTGCTCCCTATATATTTGTGGAAACAAGAAGATTGTTGTTTATGGATACCACGGCCTTCCAGTGATGTTGATGCAAAATTATATAGTTCACGACTGCTAGTTGATACTAGGAACTTAATGATTTCCAATAATTACGGTGATGCTTTAAAGTATTTCAATACAAGGCGTTTTGTTTATCTAAAAATCACTAAGGTAATGTTGCTAACTTGCAATTTATAAAGCATATGATATTTATCTGAAAAAGATGATAGGTTATGTCATTTTAACGAAATTTAACCCAAGTAAAATCCGTATGATTGCTATTTCAACAAACTGACAAACTTCATAACTCTTGTTACTTTGTTTGTTGATTGTTAACATGCGCTTTTCCATGCAGGCCAACAGGGTGCAAAAGTGCGTCGAAACTTTAGATGTTTTGAAGATTTCAAATGCAAAAATTAAACCAGTGATCGTCACAACCAAGTGGGAGACATTTGATCCTCCAGCAACAACACAATGGGAGTTTTTTGACTGAGCCTCCATTTTTATTTTTATTTTGGCCCCTTTCTCTTCTTCCATTGTTCATTCTATATATGTAGTCGCCAGATTTGTAGGTCAATTTATGGACAAACTATGTATTTATAGACCTCTATATCAAGATTAGCAGCAATAACAATCGACTGTTTTCTCCCCCTTTCAATTTTAGAAGTTATCATCAATTTTCAAGCCTCATGACGGGTATGTTGCATAGTTGATAGAGAGACGAAGCGAGTTTATTTCATTACTTTACATTTTTCTGAAAGTGCTGAAAGCTTAAGGTATTTTTGTGAAATTTATCCTTTTTAGAAATATGACCGTATCACAACAATGAGAGTCTTAAATGCAGTCATTGGATACAACAATTTAAATTTATTTGGGTTAATTGCTAAATAATAAGCCAATGTTTAACCTATTTATATATCTTATTGATATTTTCGCTGCATTAATATGCCTTAAAATACAAAGTTGCACTTAACCCCCATAGGCCTTTAACGGAAAAACGAAATGACAATAACGCCTTTGTATAATATGAAAGTAAATTAGTGAAAAGAAAAAAATTGCCCCCAATTTTCAATGCATCTTCTTCGCAATTTTTCATATTGTATATAATAATGCCCTTTGTTAGGTGTTGCTCTCTTTGAAGAGGCAACCTTCGTGAAGACGCAAACTTTGTGAAGCCGGAGTCAGGGGCAAATACAAGGGCTTTCGAGAGAAAATGGAGAAGAAACCCTAAATTAGGAAAAATCGATCCCTAAATTTAAGTCAAATAGATCAAGTATAAAGGAAAAAGGGAAATGAAAAAGAACCCTAATTTTGTTCGGTGAATGTTCGGGGCAGATGATTTTTCGGGATAGGTGTAGAGTTTACAAAAATATTTATTTATTGATGAAGGGCAAAAAAGTCCATAATCAGTCATGTGTGCACACGACTGATCTTTTCTAGAATATGTTAATGGCAACTTAATTGAGGATACCATTGTCGGTCTGAACTTTAGAGTATATTAAAGCAATGAAAAAATCAATAAGGCAAAGTAGATGAAACATTGGAGAATTATTCAGCAATTAACCCAATTTATTTGAAACTCTAAAACGTACGAGATTACATCAGACATTAAATCATTTTTATTTATTTTTTGTTTCTTTAATCTGCTTCCAGCACGTTTTGAACCTTCCCCAATCCAAGAAAAATTTAACCTAGTGCATTTTGCTCTTTATAATGGCTTTTTTCAACAAAAACCAAAGATATAAAAAAGAAAAGAAATAAAACAATAGAACCAGCTAAGTATAGAAACTGTAGTTAAAGTCAATTGCGAGTGTTTAACCTTAAAAGAAGTTGTGAATAGGATTCATTAAAGTATAAAAAACCTACAGTTTGTAACAATAAATAATATTATGAATCAATATAGTAAACAAAATGAATTACAGGCACAACAATGCATCAAAATTTGAATAAATGTCATCAACAAAGTCATAGTATTAGATGGAATCTCTGTAAGAATCACTGCACTTGATGCCGGAGGGTATCCGCCCATCTATTTGCAGAGAAGAGAAAATTCATGAAAAATCTCCTGTCAGTCACGACGCCTTGTCCGCCGTTCAAAATTTGTTTTGTTCCCCGGAGAGTTGGAAACTGATAAGTACAGACATGAAACCAAAAGAAGAAAAGCAAAAGGCAAACGATGAAATCTTACACTCCAGATTTGGCAAGTAAATTAAACATAAAAGTTGGGTTACTCATGCCGCCAATTTTTAAAAGTTAGTAGCTTTTATTTTCTATAGACATCGGAAGCGACTTGATTATACAGTACCTTACTTGAATGCAAATTCACTATAAGCAAATATATTCAACACAATGAATGAAGATGAAATAAAACCATATTAAACTATAATTAAGTAAAATTCAATTTTTATTTCAGTCATCCAAACTAATTGAATGATTTATGACCTTCATAACAATGACTCTATTCCAGAAATTGCTTCAATGGGCTCTGATCCCAAGTGTTACTGTCCATTTCTTGTATCTTTCACTTTCTCAAAGTGAAAATAGTACTCATTTTTAACTAATAATAAAATAGAAAAGTAATATTAATTCCATTCCAAGAACAAAAAATCCTTATTTTGGTTTAAAAAGAATGTTTTTGATGCGTCTTTAAAAGATATAAAACTTAATATTAAGGGTAAAAGGCCTTTCAAATAAGCGAATGATATAAACCGTTAAAAATCTAATCATAAAAAATAATACCTATATTGACAGATAAACTACCCGACTCAAAGAGCAAAAAAAGTAAAGCGGAAAACTACACATGCAGTTGGAATTTTCTGAGAATCAATCCTAGCTTTGATAGTACTATATGAATACGTAGGGAATTATTTTGTCCAAGATCTATTTAAAGACAGCCGAACCCGAATGAAAAGCCCTAAACGAAAAATTACATATGGAGACCAAATTTTCAAATCAAAATTTATGCTTGGCTTTTTAAAACAATAGTGTTTGTGGAGGACTATTCCATTTTAAGGGAAAATTCCATCCTTTCTGGGGGAATATTCCATACATTGCCCATCTTTGTATAAAGCATATAAGATAGATATCCAGCATATAATCATGACATTTTCCTCCTAGATATTTCTTATCACGGCATATTAGCGTGTAAATCTAAGTAGAGGTGCCACCAACCAGAAAGAAACCCTAAATGATATTTTATAAGTTGTATATAACAAGTTTAAAGGCTTATTGTTGATGGTTAAAGTGCCTTTTTGCAAGCAACCTACCCACATCCATAACTGAAACCCATACATAACATTAATTTCCCTTTCTTCTCCCTATTGCATATTTTCCATCTTTTTTAATTTGTGGAAATTTCCTATTTAGTATACACGCATGTGATTAAATTAAGGGTTTTTTTTTATACATCAACCCAAAAAAATATGCTATTTCAAAAAATCATCCCAAAAAACTCGATATTCTAAAAATCACCCCATAAAACTAATTATAAGCTAGCCAAAAGACACCCCCTAGTTAGTTTACCTGCATCGGTTGGGAATATTTCTTTAGCCAAGATTAGAACCATATGGCAGGTGATAAAAAGACGAAAATGCCCCCAAATCAGTCATCTCCTCCTCGTTTCATTGTTTTAGAGGCTAGAGTTAAGGTTTTGATCCCAAACTGAAAATTAAGAGAATAAAAATTAGATCTTTTCCTCTTTAACCCAATTCATCTACTTTGCCGCGGGAAAGATTGGGCCATTTATTGGAGCAATTATAATAACTTTCAAGTAATAAAATAAGCTTGATCGGTTATTCATTTGTATACTTAGTTGTTTTGTAAGTTCCATGAAAATGTGGGTTGAAAGTGAAAGTTCTTATTAGAGAAAGGAAAATAAAAATAAAGGCAGAAGTTTTGTTGTTGCTACAAGTGCAAAAGACACTTGATTCTACTTGGGATTTTTGAATGTGGATTTCAAATTGGAACAAGACTAAGAATAGTTAATAGAATTAACTCCACATTGTAGGTAAGATTCGTACGGCCGTTCTCAAACCCCACATCATCACTTTCCCATCATATGAAGCTGAAACCAAATGAAACAATGACCTTGGGTGCCACTTGCAAGCAGCAATCCAAGATGAACGAGACGAGAATTGGAAAATGGGAGCTAGAGATCCTGTATGAAAATTGTTCAGTCCTAAGATTGTAATTAAAGGGAAAGACTGAGATTCGACCGACCTTAGTGAAATCTTCATAAAGGCAATTTAGTGCTTTTCCACAAAACCTATTACACAAAATGGAAGAAAGTTGAAGTCTAAGCATGAACATCGAAATTAAACAGATGTCGATTAATAATAACACTAATTTACTATTTTAAAAAACTAAGAGAATCGATTGACCACATGCCTTATAATGGACATCTACATATGGTCAGAGGAGGCTGTGTAGAGAAAAGAAAAATGTTGAACATGGGTTCATGTTAGGAAATGCCATGCCGTTTATTTTGCACACTTCCGTGCTACAAGTCGATTAATAGAATTTAATCATGTCCTGTCCAGTTTTTCCTTAATTCTTGGTTGAAGAAACAATGGACAAGAGAAGTTTGGTCATAACCCTAGTGGCCGGTAAGTGTCCTCCAAATTCTCATAGATTAAAAGAAGTTTGGAAGAAGAAATATGGCAGATTTGTTATACAAGGCACATTAGACCAGAGAAACATAAACCATTTCCACATTATTAGGGTTTTTAATATAAGTACTGGCGCGACCTCGATCGTGCCGAGATGTTACCTTCCGTTGATCTGCTGATGGCGATGATGGATGGCTGAGATTGGATCTGAAGGACGTCGCTCCTGAAGCGTGTGGATCTCAATAGGTTTGAGGTTGGTTGTTGCCGAGCTACCCGCAAGGAAGTCCCGGGGTGGTTGTACCACCGAGGACCCTCCGACGGTCAAGTTAGAGAAGAAATCCGAGCAGACTAACGGCTTAGTGGAGTAAAAATGGCTTACTTGAACCATCTGAAGAAGGGGTTTATATAGCGGTGGCAGCAGGCGAGGTAGGCGCGAGAATCACGCTGGCCGTTACGCTCCCGACGTCACGTCCGCGTGATGAGCGGGACCTCCCATTAATAGTGAGACAGGCTCGTTAATGGAGGATCGTGGTGGCGTGGAACGTGGGATGCGGCCGGGGGAGATACCGCGCATGGCGAGATTCATGAGATGGCGGTTACGTCTGCAAGCGGTGCTGTTGGTCGGTCGATGAGACCGAGGAAGATGACCTTGGCGGGAGAGCTCGCGGAGGAGCGGGAGAGCCAATGTATCTTGGTTCTGCTCGAGCCCGTAGGCGAGCTGAGGGGGCCGAGGAGGCTCGAGCCTGTGATAGCTCGGAGACGAACTGTGGGGCCGAGGAGGTCAATTGTGCTGGGAGCTCGGAGGTGAGCCAGCGTTTGCTTGTAGGACGGGCATAGGAGTAGTCCGGTCGGCCACTGTAGGTCCTTTCTTGTGAGGCCTGAGACACGTTATCTGCCACGTGTCCTGATCTGGGAGATCACCAATATTGAGCATCATCATTAGCCCCCCACTCTCATCCCGACCAGCATCCCGACCAGCTAACGGATCGGGTCGAGAGTGGTTTGCCGGATCACCCGACGTGAGCTCCTTTCCGAAGATATCGCCGGGCATGTCTCTGGGCAATTGGTTGTCTTTTCTGGATGAGGCCAGCGAATCGGGGCGAGATCCTTCGCATTAAAGAGGGTGCGCCGGATCGTGTGCACTTTTGTTGAAGCGACAGACCACTTGTCGGGTGCCGGTTGGCTGATGTGACATGCCGCAGGCTTCTAGCATCCGATGGGACACTGCCAATATGCTTTGGACAGGTGGAGCGATCGTGGTCGTTGAGTGCAGTGAACCATTTTGGCGGGATTCGATCATCGCTGCTAGATGAGGACGCTGGCTGTATAAATCGAGGGGAGGCCTGATTCAGCATCTCTCTCTCTTCACATTTTTCTCATTTTGAGTCTTATTTGCTCGGCGCTCTCCTTTGGTTGGATCTTGCGTTTTCTCTTCTCGAGGATTTCCTCCCATCAGGTTAGATGTCTTGTTTTGAGGAGTTTGTAGATGTCGTAGGGGTAGATACTAGGAATTCTTCCCCCGGGTTGGAGCCCCTTTGGGAAGTTGGGGTCAGATCCTCTTCCCGGGGTCGCGCGTCTGGGGCGGTTCCTGGAGCGGTGGCGGCGGACGCCCCCGGTCCATCGTCCTCAGTAAGATATGAGGACGAGCTTGTCACCGCTCGGGCTTGTTTCCATATTCCCTCCGGCTACACGCTACGATTGGCCGAGGAAGGAGAGAGGGCAGATCGGGTGAGAGATAGATAAATCACCTTTTACCTGGAAGCCCTTTGGGCCGGAATGCGCCTGGCTTTCTCTTCCGAGGTTGTAGCTACGTTAAATTACTTTGGGTTAGCCCCGGGCCAGCTAGTGCCGAACTCCTAGAGGATTCTCCTTGGGTTCCTGGTCCGATTGAAGTTGCAGATGATCCCTTTTAGTCTGTTCATCCTTGCCTCCTCCCTTATTTACAAAAGTCACCCTGGAACTCGCGCGGGCGACCCGAGGTGGGTTTACCTCTCCTTTAGGAAGCAGCGGGGGAGTGTAGCCGGGTCAGGAGTTGTCGTCCTTCCTTCTTCCATCCATGATTGGAAGAAGTTTTTCTTCGTCGGGCCGCCAGAGGGTGAGGACTGACCCGTACCCGTCCAGTGGTCTAGGGATAGGTGCTGGCAGGGAAATCCGTCCAATGACCCCGACGCGGCGAGAGTGGCAGCGTGGGAGCATATTCCTTGGGCCGATGTGCTGCTTTCTGACCGGGCCCTCAGTTGGGCCGGGCTCAGCCCCGTCCAGTTCGCCGGTAAGTTAGGAGCTTGTACTTGTTTTTACTTTGTTTGTGTCGCTAACTCCATTGTATCTTGTCTTGTGCAGAAACCATGGACGTGGGCCTCCTCCGAATAGCCATGCGTAAGCCGAAGAAGGGGTCAAAGGATGGAGGGGCCAGCTCTTCCCGTCAGACGCCGGTCCCAGCTTCCCAAGCAGCCGTCCCACCCCAGCGCTCGAGTGTGGATCGCGCCCCGAGGCCCAGCTAGGTGCCGAGCAGAAAAAGGGCTCAGGGAGAGGATGCCCGAGCTTCGGAGGTAGAGACGAGCTCTCCGCCGTCGTCTTTCAAGAGGTTCCCCCGAGTAGTTCCGCGGACCCCGGCCTTTGCGATCTTGGTGGACGAGGGGGAGCTCCGCTTTAAGATGCCCTCGGGGCTTTCCGTCTCTGATAGCTTGCTGCACGATATGGAGAGGTCGGCCGGGGGCCGGGTCGCTAGGGGGACGCTGAAGGCACAAATGGCGTCCATCGCCCAAGAGGCCCCGCTGGTTAGCGCTCGTATATCGTCTCATTGCTTGGGAGATTTGGTGCCCCTTTTTCTTTCTGACCCCCCCTCCGATTTCTTCTGGTCCTCCAGCACGTCGCTATCGTCGTCTGGATGGAGGAGGAGGAGATAGCCCCAGTGATGCGAGCCACGGGTGAGCTCTCCTCGCTGGGGGAGAGCTCGAAGCGGGAGATGGAGGCGGCGATAGCGAGGGTCGCTGCCCTCGAGGACGAGGTGGCTGCTGGGAGGCAGGATGCGGCGGCCGCGAAGCAGGAGGCGGCGGCCTCGAAGCAAGAGGTGGCCAGGTTCAGCGAGGCCACCTAGGTCGCCGAGGCCAAGCTTCAGGGCTCTGGGGTGCTTGTCGGCACCATGAAAAAGTCAGTGAGCACCCTCCGAAAGGAGTTGGGGGCTATGCTAGAGGCAGCGAAGAGAGCCGACCTCAGGCCGGCGGAGGCGGTGGAGAACTTTCAGAAGTCGGAGCAGTTCTACACCGTCCTAGCCTTGGCCACCACCCTCATCTGGAACGAGGCTCTCGACGCCGTCAAGGCCCGGGTGCCGGAGTTTGCTGATGAAGAGCTCCGAGCAGAATATCCCCGCAAGGATGATGAGCAGGGGGATGCCCCTGGGAGCACTGACAGGGAAGGGACTCTTGGCGATGGCGACGCCGAGGCTCTTATGACGGACGCATCCCCAGTCGCGGTGGACGTCAAGCTTATCGATATCGCGCCCGGCCATGGGGTCTGAAGCCCCTCGTCTTCTCTTTGTCTTTTCTTTTGTCGCGTCGGGTATTTTGTAGGTCTTCAGGCAATTTTGTAAGGCTGGGAAGCCCACAGTACCCTTGTAAAGGCTTTGACTTTTTGAATAAAATTTTTTGTTTTTGCAGTAGTGTTTGTGCTTATACTTCCTTTTGTTGGTAGACACTTGTATCTGCACGGTACTGCCTTCGTTTTTTGTCGGTTCTTCGTCTAGCGATCACACATCGAGTTGAATCTGTTTATTTGCCGAGTGTGCAAAGACCGGTGCGAAGACGGTATCTCCATGGCCCCGAAGTCGAGATAGAGATCTCTCAGACGTTGACAGACCAGATGCCTCTTATTGATTTCATGTTCCTTAGTTGTTGGAGGGGCCGTGAGTGGCCTACTAAGGATGGCGCCGAGCAGGGTAGCTGCTCGGTGCTTCATGGTGAGGGTATAGATCCTTCGTTGTTGGAGGGACCGTAACCGCCCAACTAAGGATGGTGCCGAGCAGGGTAGCTGCTCGGTGCCTCTTGGCGAGGGCTTTGATCTCTAGTTTGTTGGGGTAGGGAGCTACCAGCCAGGGATAACCGAGCAAGGGCGGGCCCGGTTACCTCTTGGGGAGGGCTTTGATCCTTAGTGCGGGAGGGGCCGTGGGTGGGCTACTAAGGATGACTGAGCAGGGTAGCTGCTCGGTGCCTCTTGGCGAGGAATTTGATCCTTAGCACGGGAGGGGCCATGAGTGGCCTACTAAGGATGGCCGAGCAGGGTAGCTGCTCGGTACCTCTTGGCGAGGGCTTTGATCCCTGGTTTGTTGGGGTAGGGAGCTACCAGCCAGGGATAACAGAGTAAGGCCGGGCCCGGTTGCCTCTTGCGAGGGCTTTGATCCTTAAGGACGGGCCGAGCAGGGTTACTGCCTGGTGTTTCTTGGCAAGAGCTTTGATCCCTGGTTTGGTAGGGAGCTACCAGCCAGGGATAACCTAACAAGGGCGGGTCTGGTTGCCTCTGTGAGGACTTTGATCCCTGGTTTGTTGGGGTAGGAAGCTACCAGCCAGGGATAACCGAACGGGCGGGTTCGGTTGCCTCTTGTGAGGGCTTTTCATCCTTAGCGCTGGAGGAGCCGTACGTGGCCTACTAAGGATGGCCGAGCAGGGTTACTGCTCGGCGCCTCTTGGCGAGGGCTTTTTATCCTTAAGGATGGCCGAACAGGGTTGTTGCCCGGTGCCTCTTGGCGAGGGCTTTGATCCCTGGAGTTGTGGGGTAAGGAAACTACCAGCCAGGGATAGCCGAGCAGGGTAGCTGCAGGGCTGCCTCTTGATGAGGGATTTGATCCCTGGCGTTGTGGATAGGGAAGCTACCAGCCAGGGATAGCCGAGCAGGGTAGCTGTAGGGCTGCCTCTTGGTGAGGGCTTTGATCCCTGGCGTTGTGGGGTAGGGAAGCTACCAGCCAGGGATAGCCGATCAAGGTAGCTGCAGGGCTGCCTCTTGGTGAGGGCTTTGATCCCTGGCGTTGTGGGGTAGGGAAGTTACCAGCCAGATATAGCCGAGCAGGGTAGCCGCTCGGCTGTCTCTTGGTGAGGGCTTTGATCCCTGGGGTTGTGAGGTAGGGAAGCTACCGGCCGGGGATAGCCGTGCGGGGAAGCCGCTCGGATGCCTCTATGTGAGGGCTTAGATCCCTGGCGTTGTGTGGTAGGGAAGCTACCAGTCAGGGATAGCCAAGCAGGGTAGCCGCTCGGCTGCCTCTTGGTGAGGGCTTTGATTCCTGGCGTTGTGAGGTAGGGAAGCTACCGGCTAAGGATAGTCGAGCAGGGTTGGCGAGGGCTTTTGCCTTGATAGCCAGTCGACGCACCGGGAAAAGGTACGGTCGTCGGCGACACGTCTCGTGATTGTGTGGGGAACGCGAAGCGACGGAGCGTCGTTTCGGTTTCGCATCGAGCGGCACGACTTCTACTACGTGGAGACACTGTCGTGGGTGAAACGGGCGACCGTTGAACTCCCGGGGGGGGGCGTTTGGGCAAACTGAGGGGGTGTTGTTTACAGGCCCCTCATACCCCAAACACAAAAATGCAGGACTTCCCCTTCACCATCGAAGACATCATAAACTTCGAGGACGTCTACCTCTATGAACCGTATTGCACCGAGGACACGGTGCAGTTGGTTATAGGAAGGATCAAGGACCACTTTGGCCGATTGCTCCCCCGGCGTTCTTCCCTCCTCCAGCTGCTGATGTACTCCATCTAGAGGGCGTCGTCGGGGCTCTACAACCCCTTATCCGAGCAGCTGAAAGACTGTAGGGTGTTTTTCGTCACCCCAGTGAGATGGAAATACGCACGCTCTTGTCAGGAGTACTACAGATTCCCCCTGCCTAGGGTAGGCCGGGGTTTAATGATTATGGGGATCCGAATCTCCGGCAGCCGCGGACTAAGCTGCCGTTAATTACTCCTCGCCTTTGGGGCGAGAGAACCTCCGATTAACGGTTTAAACTGGTCATGCGAACCCAATGTGCGGTGTGCGTGTGTTCTATTTTGAAAGGGGGGTTTTGGATATATCGGGAGCCACGCAGAGTTTTTACGGGGGTCCCACTATCCGGATAGCGGGCTGGGGGTCAAGGGGGCTAGCAGCCCCCTTGCGGGGTTCGGGGCAGCGCCCCGGCTCGAAAATTTTTTGAAGGGGGAGAATGTGGCGGAGTATGTGTATGTGTACATTTGTATACAAATGTATATATATACATATATATATAAATAAAAGGGAAAAGGCATCCAAAGGATGCGTGGGGCAGCACCTTGGGCGCTGTGCGCTTAGGTGCTGTGCGCTCAGGCGCTGTGCGCGCGCGCCACGTGTCGGCACGTGGGCGCTTTGCGCATGAGCGCTGCGCGCAAGCGCGCGCGCCACGTGTCGGCACGTGGGCGCTTTGCGCATGAGCGCTGCGCGCTGGAGCGCAAGCATGCTGGTGCGCAAGCGCGCGCACGCTACGTGTCGGCACGTGGGCGCTTTGCGCATGAGCGCTGCGCGCTGGAGCGCAAGCGTGCTGGTGCGCAAGCGCGCGTGCCACGTGTCGGCACGTGGGCGCTTTGCGCATCGCGCTGGTGCGCCAGCACGTGGGCGCTTTGCGCACGAGCGCTGCGCGCGGGATCGCGAGCGTGCTGGTGCGCAAGCGCGCGCGCCACGTGTCGGCACGTGGGCGCTTTGCGCATCGCGCTGGTGCGCAAGCGCGCGCGCCACGTGTCGGCACGTGGGCGCTTTGCGCACGAGCGCTGCGCGCTGGAGGAAAAGAGGGCTTTTAGCCCCAAAAACTCTCGAAAGAGAAATTAGTGGGGTTGAACTCCTGAAAAAAAAAGAAAAATGTTTTGGTTGGGGAAATGGGTTCTTCTTCTTCCTCCTCTGTTGGATGGATCTTGAAGATCAAGAGATATGGAATTTTAAAAATCACTCCTTTTTGAGATCTAATGGAAGATCTGAGTTCCCCTTGATGGGTTTTATGGTGAAAAACTAATTTATTTTATAAAAAGGAGAGTAGAGAACTCTTGATTTAATTCAAAAGAAAAAAGAAGGTTTTGGAACCTTGAAGAAGGAAGAAAGATCTCAGATCTGAAACTTTTTGGAGAGAGAAAAAGTTGTTGAGATATTTCCATTATCTTTGCCTTTATAGGCCACACACTTTACACATAGCCCCTTGGGCTTCACAAAATGGCATTTTGCCTATCCCATGGCTCATGTGCCATTTCTTTTTGCACGTAAGCCATGGGCTTTACAAAAATTTGGCTTTATGCCTATTTTTCCTTACATTTGTCCAAAAATAAAATAAAAGAAATACAACAAAATTATTTATTACAAAAATTTTATCTTGGCGTAGGGGAGGCCGGCCACTTCATGTTCGGGCTTGACCCGGGCATGGGCCCCACTGGGTCTGGGCTTGGGCCCACTTGGCTTGGGGTTGACTTGGATTTTGACTTGGTCAACCGGAGTGTAAATTTTTACTCCAACAAATTGCCCCCCATCAATAAATGCACACCACATATGTGGGTCGTGTGCATGAAATTGATGGATCTTCTTTCACGTGGAGGCGGCTTGATTTGGTTCCCACCTTTTGGGAAGCTGGCACTGCCCTTTTTACGACATGGACGGTCGTTGCTTGACATGTCTCTGAGACGGAGTGTCCGTGATAGACGTTTCCCTGGCCCGGAGTGATCTGGTTCCCGCGTTGTAGGAATCCTGTGCTGCCCTTTTTACGACGTGGACGGTCGGTGCTACCCTTTTTGTGACTTGGACGGTCGTTGCTGCCCTTTTAGCGACGTGGACGGTCGATGCTGCCATTTTTGCGACTTGGACGGTCGGTGCTGCCATTTTAGCGATTTGGACGGTCGATGCTGCCCTTTTAGCGACGTGGACGGTCGGTTCTGCCCTTTTTGCGACTTGGACGGTCGGTGCTGCCATTTTAGCGACGTGGACGGTCGGTGCTGCCCTTTTAGCGACGTGGACGGTCGGTGCCGCCCTTTTTGCGACTTGGACGGTCGGTTTTGCCCTTTTTGCGACTTGGACGGTCGGTGCTGCCATTTTAGCGACGTGGACGGTCGATGCTGCCCTTTTTGCGACTTGGACGGTCGGTTCTTGATTTGACTTGCTCTGCTTCTTGCAGTGTCAGGGGTAGACTTGACTTGCTCCGCTTCTTGCGGTGTCGAGATTGGATTCTGACTCGCTCCGCTTTCTGCGGTGTCGGAGTGGAAGTTGACTTGTTGATTTGGGTTGACATCAGCATCGCTATACTGGAATATGGTACCAGGAGCGAATCATCATCTGTCATTGAGAGGATTCTGGGATTTTGGTTTTTGTTTGGCATCTGCATTGCTGCACTGGAATAATGCCAGGAGCAACTCATCATTTGCCCCGAGAGAATTTAGATTTGGTTGCTCAGCAGAGATTGGGATTGTTTTACGCCCGTGGATTGTATACGGTTTTGCAGGATGTATGATCCAGACCGTAGGGCCGGAAAGATTTCAGGGATTTGTTGGCGTCTGCATCGCTGCACTGGAATGTGGTACCAGGAGCGACTCATCATTCGCCGTTGGGGTATGGGGTTTGGAATTTGGTTGGCGTCTGCATCGCTACACTGGAATATGATACCAGGAGCGACTCATCATTCGCCGTTTGTGGATTTGGAATTCGGATCTTGTTTGGCATCAGCATTGCTGCACTGGAATAATGCCAGGAGCAACTCATCATTTGCCTTGGGAGGACTTGGGATTTGGGTTTTTGGTCGGCATCAGCACCGCTAACACTGAAGCGAAATGCCAGGAGCGACTCATCATTTGCCGTTGCCCGTTGGGGAACGATGGCTTAGGGGATAGGTTTGGGTCCCTACCACCTAAGGCTTTTCAATTTTATGGGCCGTGAGGGTCCCATAAAAGCATTTTCTCCCTACGAGTCGTAAGGATCCCGCAGGTGTATTTTCTCCTTAGGAATCGTGAGGATTCCTAAGTGTGTTGCTCCTTTGTGAGTCGTAAGGATCTCACGCAGGGGTTTTCTCCTCACAAGGTCGAGAGGACTTTGCGAGTGTATTTCATCTCCTTTCACGAGTTTGCGCCCTTTCGGGTTTTCACAGACTCGCCGGCAGTCCTGCTGTTTTTACTCACGGAGCCCTTTCGGGTTTTCATCCGTGCCCTTTTTGCTTGTGGACATACCGTTTATATTATTTTTTTTTATTTCTTTTATATATATATATATATATATTTTGCCGCTGGTGGGACTTTAAAAGTAGTCTCACCGGCAGGATTTGGGAGAGATAGGGGTCATTTATGCCCGTGGATTGTATACGGTTTTGCAGGATGTATGATCCAGACCGTAGGGCTGATGTGCTCAATTCGCCTGTAACTTGGAGCATTCACGTGTAGTATTTCTTGAGATATCGGCCATTGATGGGTGGCATGTGCCTTTCTCCCTCGGCACTTATTAGTTGGTAGGATCCTCCGTCGAACACTTTCTCGATGACGTATGGTCCTTCCCAGTTTGGTTCGAATTTTCCCTTGGCATGTCGATTGGGGATGATCGGTCTTTTGAGGACCAACACCAATTCACCTTTCTTGAAAGCGCGGAGACGGGTTATCTTGTCATAGGCCCGTGACATTTGAGCTCGGTATAGCTCCAGATTTTGCTGCACCGCGAGCCTCTATTCTTCGAGGGCATCGAGTTCTTCAAGTCGAAGGAGCATGTTTTCCTCCTCCGTCAACTCATGCTGAATGGCCATTCTTAAGCTTGGAACTTCGACTTCGAGGGGGAGGACCGCCTCCACTCCGAAGAGCAATGAGTATGGAGTGGACTGAGTTGGAGTACGGTGCGTGGTACGATATGCCCACAATGCCTCGTGGAGCTTGAGATTCCAGTCTCTCTTGTTGGCTGAAGTATTTTTCCTCAGGAGCTTGCACAGAGTCTTATTGAAGGCTTCGGCTAGCCCATTGGCTCTTGGATTATAGATGGAGGAATATCTCCAGTCTATCTTGTGCTGAGCAGCGAACCTCGAGACATTGAAGCTCTTGAAAGAAGGCCCGTTGTCAGAAATGATTCTTCTTGGTGTACCGAAGCGGTATAGAATATTATGCTGGAAGAATGTCAGAATATCCTTTGTCTTAACTTCTTTTAGCGGGACAGCTTCAGCCCATCTGGAGAAGTAGTCTGTCCCGGCCAGTATAAACCGATGGCCTTTGGATGACGGAGGATCAATTGGGCCAACAATGTCGGTGCCCCAGACTTCGAAGGGCCACGACGCCACCGTAGGATGCAATGGATTGGGATGCTTGTGAATAAAATCACCGTGAATTTGGCAGATATAACATTTCTTTGCATGCTCTCCGCAATCCCGTATCATGGTGGGCCAGTAATACCCAAGCCGTTTAATTTGCAGTCGCATCTTGGGGCCAGATTGGTGAGCACCGCAAAAGCCTGAGTGAACTTCTTTCATGACTTTTTGGGCTTCGGCCGATGACAGGCACCTGAGCCAGAGTTGGTCATATGACCTGCGGTATAGCGTGTCATTTACAAACACGTATCGGAGAGCTCTTTTCTTCAGCTGAATCCTCGCAGATTTTTCTTTGGGCAGCTTGTCGTATCGGAGGTACTCTATGAAGGGTTCTCTCCAATCGGGCTCATCTTGGATGATCGAAGCTTCTTCGGCGGGACTGCTCTTATGTTCCGCGCTTTCCTCTTCTCGTAGAGAGACTGGAGGTAGAATTTGTCGGCTCCTGACTGTGATCAGAATTTCGTCCATGTCAGGATCAGCCAGCTCCTTGGCTAAGCGAGCGAGTGTGTCGGCCTTTCCGTTCAACGCTCTGGGAATTCTCATCAGTTCAATATGAGTGAACCGTTTCATGAGTTCCACCACCCGGCTTCTGTACCGAGCTAACTCGGGTTTGTATATCCTATAGTCGCCGCTTACTTGGTTGACGACGAGCTGGGAGTCACCGTAAACTCGTAGCCGACGGATTTCCATTTCTATGGCGAGCTCCAAACCAGCTATCAGAGCTTCATACTCAGCTTCGTTGTTTGTCCGAGGCTCGGTGAGAGCAAAAGAACGCCGTAGGGTTCCCATTGATGGTGTGATGAACACCAATCCTATCCCTGCTTTTATCTCCGGGACGCTTGATTTACTAGAGGTTCTTATCGATGAGGCCCCATCGAAGTAGAGCTCCCAACATGGCTCGTCATACTCGAGGTGCAGCACTTGTTCGTCGGGTAACTCACAATTTAGCGGCGACCCTTCTGGTATGGGATGAGCAGCGAGAAAGTCTGCAAGAGCTTGCCCTTTTACTGCTTTCTGAGGGGTATAAACTATATCAAACTCAAGTAGCATGACAGCCCATCTTGCCATTCTGCCGGCTAGGCTTGCTTTGGTTATCAAGTGTTTGAGCGGGTCGACCTTGGAGATCAGCATAACCCGATGAGCGAGCAGATAGTGCCTCAGCTTCTTCACAGCAAATATCAGAGCCAGGCATTGCTTTTCGATTGGGGAGTAGTTGTTTTCCGCCCCGACTAGAGTTCGACTGAGGTAGTAGAGGGCATTTTCTTTTCCCTCCTCATTATTCTGCGCAAGGAGCGCACCGAGTGACTCGTCCAGCGCGGCAGTGTAGAGAATCAGCGGTTTATTTGGAATGGGAGCGGCCAGCACTGGAGGGTGCAACAAGTATTGTTTGATGCTTTCGAACGCTGCTTGACATTCGGCATCCCAGATAAAAGGAGCTCCTTTCTTCATGAGCTTTGAGAAGGGCCTACATCTCCCCGATAAATTTGAGATAAACCTCCGTATATAAGCAAGCTTGCCTTGAAAAGATCTTAGCTGCGTCAAACTCTTCGGAGGGGGCATCTCCATGATGGCCTTTATCTTTGATGGGTCAACTTCGATCCCTCGATGTCGAACTATGAAGCCCAGGAATTTTCCCGATGATACGCCAAAAGCACACTTCAGAGGATTCATCTTCAGATCGTATTCCCTCAGCCTGGTGAGAACGGTCCCGAGATCTTGGATATGATCGGCCTTGGCTTTAGTCTTGACGACCAGATCATCAACATAGCATTCGACGACTTTATGGATCAGGTCATCAAAGATATTAGTCATCGCCCTTTGATATATAGCACCTGCATTCTTCAGTCCGAATGGCATTACCTTGTAGCAATATATTCCGATCGGGGTTCGAAATGCTGTGTGCTTCTCATCCTCAGGCGACATCTTGATCTGATTATATCCAAACGAGCCATCCATAAAGGTGAACAGTTCATAATTTGAGGTGTCATCGACCATCATTTCCATGACCGGTAGCGGGAAGTCGTCTTTAGGACATACCTTATTGAGGTCCCTGAAATCGACACAAACTCGGATCTGTCCATTTTTCTTCTTCACTGGGACTATGCATGCGATCCAGTCTGCATATTTCTCTTCCCTGATGAAGCCGGCATCGATGAGTTTCTTGGTTTCCTCGATGACCTTTTCTTCCAACTCCCTTCTCATTCTTCGAGGAGCTTGTTTGACTGGCTTAGCATCAGGAGATATAGCCAACTTATGTACGGCCACTTCAGGGGAAAGGCCAGGCATTTCTTTGTATGTCCACGCGAAGCAGTCGACGAACTCATGCAGCAGGGCGATTGTCTGCTCTTTCATTTCCTCCGACAAGAGTGAGCTGATGTAGGTCGGCCTCGGATTATCGGGCATTCCTAAGTCAATCTCGGTTAGCTCATCAAAGGTTGCTTGTCTGCCATCTTCGAGCTCTTGAGGAGCTTCTTCTGGCTCGGCTATCTCGTCATCATCATTCGATCTTTCGCGGGCCTCACCAACATGGATCATGTAGCATGCTTTGGAATCAGGTTGAATGTAGCCTATGCCCCGTCTATCTGGAGTTCGTCCATCAATGAGTGCTCGGACCTGGGGCGGATACCATAGCCCTTCGTAAAACTTGGCTTCGGACTCCGTTTGATATAACCGGCATCCGTACTTCTTAAAGTATTCCCGCATCTCGGGTGCATAGTATTTGGGATTGAGGACGGCTCTTATGCCTCTCTCATAAGGAAGGCACGCGACAGAAAGATCGTCCGGGTGCACAACGGGGTTTGACCTGTAAAACAGGATGCCCTTCTGTCCATTTTTCCTCCCGGGCATGTAGAAAGTTTTCAGCTGGTCCACGGTAGAGACTGACAATGCGTCGAGCTCTTTGCACATCCGTTCCGGCACCCTTGTGATGGCCAGGGACCCTTCAGTGACTTCGAAGGTCTCTCATAGTTTCGCTTGCTGCATGGGGGGCCGATCTGCACAGCTGTTGCACGGCAGGTCCTCTTCTTCTGACTCTTCAGTGTCACTGCCAAGATGAGGGCGGACTTTGCTGCTAGATGGGCCTTCAGTAACAGATTCGTCCGTATCGCTGCCGAAATGAGGGCGAGTTTGGCGGAAGGACGGGCTTCCAGCATCGGACTCATCAGTGTCATTGCCGAAATGCGGGCGCACTTGGGTATTTTTGCTTTTGAAAGTGATAGCCGGCGCAGATTTGCTTTTGAGTCTTGGGGCCGTTCTATCCTTAGTCAGTTGTGGCTTAGCATTTTAGTGGTTCGTAAAGTACCGAGAATCTTCATATCGAACTTCATGCACACCGAACGGCTGGATGTCTCCGTCAATGCGTCTTTCTTCGCCATTTTTAGTATACTTCATGCATTGATGGAGAGTTGACGGAATGACGCCATAATCGTGGAGCCATGGCCGCCCCAAGAGAATCTTATAAGACGTGTCGGCGTCGATCACGTATATCTTAGCTTCAGTTTGCAGATCCCCGAATTTGATTGGCAAAACTATAGACCCCAGAACTTGCTGACAATTTTGGTTGAACCCTTGAATGACAATCCTTTCCCTTGACAGGTGTCGGACGTCCATTGATAAACTCTTCAGAGTTCGCAAGTTCATGATGTTCACTGAGGACCCCGGATCAATCAATATGCGATTAATTCGATCTCCGTCGCTGTACCCGGTCACGTAAAGCGGCCGATTATGCTCAGCCGTTCCCAGTAGCAAGTCTTCATCCTTAAATGTGACTGCGGCGGCATGCAAAGCGTGCTGGGCTTCTTTCATATTAATTTCCGCAAAGTGGGCCTGATACTGCTCGGGGTTTTGTAGAGCGTGGATGAGAACATCTCTAAGCTCCTTAGATAAGACCAAGGCGTCGTAGATGCTCAGGAGAGACGGAAGCTTCCGGAGATGCGCCAAGACATTATAGCCCACCGAGGAAGGACTTATGTTTTCATCAGCCGGTTCTCTGCCATCTTCTTCATTAGCGACTTGTTTTTCCTTCCCTTTTGGGGCGTTGCCCTGATTTGGCGGTAGAGCCCTGCCGCTTCTGAGCTGGATTTGATTGGTCGTTGTGGCGAGCTCCTCATCCTCTTCGGGAAAACAAAGATCATCCTCGGAGTCGCTGCCAAGATGGATGGCGTAGCAGGTCACTACTGGGATCTCTTTATTGGAGTCTTCTCCTAACTCCTCCAGAATTTCAGCCGCTTGTACAGGGAAGAACTCCTTCAATTGAATCAATGTTCTTTCCTTTTGTTCATATTCTTCGAGGGAATCGATATATTTTTGAATGGTCGATCTCCCTGCAGACTCTTTTTTGCGCCGAGCTGCACTTTTCTTCTTCTTGAGCTTCTTGGATTTTGAGCCTGATGGAGCCGCATTGGCAGCTGGACTGGTAGGCTTCTTCTGCCCTTCCCATTCCGTCCTGGGTTCCTTCCGAAGTAGCTTTATCATCTTCTTCGTCTTATTAGACATGTGTGTACTCCACGGAGGCCGCGATGAGTCAGTTTCATTTGTCAGGGCCGCAGGTTCAGCTGTCTGCTCCCAGAAGGCTTCAACTTCTGTCTGTATAAAGTTAGCGGTTGCAACTTGATTGTTCACCAACACGCTTTTGGACAGCTCGATCTCTCCAGCCTTGTACTGCTTCTCGACCCAGTCCTTGAAGATATAGCAATCCTCGATCGCATGGCTCACTACTCGGTGGTACGGGCAATACAGAGGATTGTCGGTCATTTTTGCTTCTTGGGGTCTTTTCGACTCCGGCAGTTGTAGGCCGTTGTTCAAGGCATCTTTAAATATCTTGCGAACCTTGTCCCTTCTGAAAGAGTAAACCTTGTTCTTTTTCTCCTCTAGGGTGGGCCCATCTCCTCCCAGCAATGGCTTTCGAGACCGGTTAGTTTTGGATTCGGCCGCCCTTCGCTTTTCTTCACTGTCGGACGCATTGAAGACATTGGTACTGCTGGAACTCCCGCTTCTACGGTTGTCGTCCCGTTTGCTTTTCCAGGTTTTGTCTCTCTGAGAGTCCGGCGGGGACTCTTGCTTCGAGCGTTCCAGCATTTGAACTTTCTTGGTTAGCTCCTGAAATGTCTTGAGGCCCGCTGTACACAAGAATGGGACCATCCAATTGCTGAGGTTCCCAATGAGAAAGATGACGGACTGGTCCTGCTCCAACGGCGGTTCGCACTTGACTGTGAGATTACGCCATCGAGCGATAAAGTCAGTGTTGCTTTCATTCTTCCCCGGCTTGGTCCTCACAAGGTCGGCAATGGAGATTTTATCACTGACGCTCATGAATCTTTGCCGGAACAGAGACTCCATTGGGCAAAGGTAATGACGGACCCGTCTGGTATGCTCGCGTACCAGTCGAAAGCGACACCGGTCAGGCTGTTGACAAATTGACGAAGAAGGAGCGCGTCATTGCCCCCTGTATTTCCGCACGATGCTTTGAAGTGGGCAACGTGCTGATTTGCATTCCCCGTTCCATCAAATCTTCCGAACTTAGGAATGATGTAGCCGCTTGGGAACTCAATCAGATCGTACTGCGCGGGATATGGCCGTCCACTACTGCCGATTTCTTTCTGAGCTTCAGCTTCGGCCACCAATGTTTTAACCTTGCTGGTGACCAAATCCATTATCCAGTCCTGTGTTAGCAGGATAGTGCTATCTGGGGCCAAGGCGTCCCCAGAAGCGGAGTGTGGCCGGCTTTCATGTGGCTCGACCAGTCTCGGTCCCAAAGGAACCGGCATTGGTTGCCTCGGATTGTCATCACCCGGCTGATTAGTAGCGGCTTGTGCCTGATTGGGAGGTGCTCGAGCAATTTGAGCCGTAAGCTGCATCACCACGTTCGTTAAGTCGTCAATCTTCGAATAGAGCTTGGCCATCTCTTTATCTTTGCTCCTGAGCTGTTTTCGAAGCTCTTGAAGTAGCTCTTGCTCCGCAGTCCTGGGGCGGAAAGTCGGCTCTTCCTCGCTGTCCGAGCTTGACTCTGCATGGACCGAGGGGTCTTTCTGCCTATCATCCTCATCGAGATGGTTTTCTTCATCTAGCGGGGGCGGCTGTTCTTGGGCGGTGGCAACCACATTCAGGCTAGATTGGGCTTGGGATGTGGTGGCCCCATCCTTGCTTTTGCTGCGAAGGTTATCGCTGGGGCGACCGCCTGCCATATAGACCGTATGGATGATATATCCGGTCGTCTTTCTATCATTGGCGGCTGATTTCACTGATCGCTGTCTTGACCCCCTTGCTTCGGTAGCTGGTAGTCGATTGAAGGCGGCTGGCCTAACCAGGTTCTTAAATGGTGCTGGCGCTTCTTTCCTGGGTTTTCCCTGCTGCTTTCGTGCGGCACAGAATGCTTGATAGACTCTTGAAGAGATAGTGTCGTACTTTTTCTGTTGGGGCTAGGACACGTCTCTTTGTGGTACTGTTCGGACCGCTGTCTTCTTGATTCTGGCGGTCATGGAATTTTTCTGAACCCACTTTAGAGGCTCGAAGGAATTGCTGATTCTTACGTCCGACTCCGCCGTCGTCGCGGGGCAATTCTGCACTTGGAACTTCACTCGATTCCATTTGGCCGAAACCTTGGCCCTTTTGTTGGCTCGATACCTGAGCCGCTTCTGCCTTAACTTTTCTGTTCTAAGCACCTGGCAGACTTCGACTCTTTAGGAAGACGCCGCAGACCGATTGATGGAGGGCCTTGGAAATACGCCCGATTGTGCATTTGTTGGAGTCATCGCCTGAGCTCGTCCGTAACATTTGATTTTGCCCTTTGTACCGAAGTTCTTGCACCCCGCTGGAGCACCAGAGAATCGTTCAGATACAGTCTTAAGTTTTGGTTGTGGTGCCTTGGCGATCACGACATTCGGCCTCTTGCCCCGTGAGACCGGCTTGGCCACCTGTTCCGCCTGGATCTCCGCCAGATGAGCACTTCCGGCAGGGTAGATGATGACGGAGCCAAACTGACGGGGCGGTTCCTCCCACTGTCGACTGAGGCTTGCGGGGAGAACCACACGAGCGTTGATCTTGACCACGTACGGAATCGGGGTCATGTTGGAAGCTGAATTCGTCTGGGAAGACATTGTCGTCGAAGGTTGATTGCTGCACGGAAAAAAGAACATCATTTTAGCATAGGTAATCGATATATGTATTGATTGAGTTCGCATGAACGTTTAACCCGAAATATGGGAGGAGAGATTGGTCCCACCGGGTGTGCCAGAATCTGTAGGGTGTTTTTCGTCACCCCAGTGAGATGGGAATACGCACGCGCTTGTCAGGCGTACTACAGATTCCCCCTGCCTAGGGTAGGCCGGGGTTTAATGATTATGGGGATCCGAATCTCCGGCAGCCGCGGACTAAGCTGCCGTTAATTACCCCTTGCCTTTAGGGCGAGGGAACCTCCGATTAACGGGTTAAACTGGTCATGCGAACCCAATGTGCGGTGTGCGTGTGTTCTATTTTGAAAGGGGGGTTTTGGATATATCGGGAGCCACGCAGAGTTTTTACGGGGGTCCCGCTACCCGGATAGCGGGCTGGGGGTCAAGGGGGCTAGCAGACCCCTTGCAGGGTTCGGGGCAGCGCCCCAGCTCGAAAATTTTTTGGAGGGGGAGAATGTGGCGGAGTATGTGTATGTGTACATTTGTATACAAATGTATATATATACATATATATATATAAATAAAAGGGAAAAGGCATCCAAAGGATGCGTGGGGCAGCACCTTGGGCGCTGTGCGCTTAGGTGCTGTACGCTTAGGCGCAAGCGCGTGCGCCACGTGTCGGCACGTGGGCGCTTTGCGCATGAGCGCTGCGCGCAAGCGCGCGCGCCACGTGTCGGCACGTGGGCGCTTTGCGCATGAGCGCTGCACGCAAGCGCGCGCGCCACGTGTCGGCACGTGGGCGCTTTGCGCATGAGCGCTGCGCGCTGGAGCGCAAGCGTGCTGGTGCGCAAGCGCGCGCGCGCCACGTGTCGGCACGTGGGCGCTTTGCGCATGAGTGCTGCGCGCTGGAGCGCAAGCGTGCTGGTGCGCAAGTGCGCGTGCCACGTGTCGGCACGTGGGCGCTTTGCGCATCGCGCTGGTGCACAAGCGCGCGCGCCACGTGTCGGCACATGGGCGCTTTGCGCACGAGCGCTGCGCGCGGGAGCGCGAGCGTGCTGGTGCGCAAGTGCGCGCGCCACGTGTCGGCACGTGGAGGCTTTGCGTACGAGCGCTGCGCGCTGGAGGAAGAGAGGGCTTTTAGCCCCAAAAACTCTCGAAAGAGAAATTAGTGGAGTTGAACTCCTGAAAAAAAAGAAAAATGTTTTGGTTGGGGAAATGGGTTCTTCTTCTTCCTCCTCTGTTGGCTGGATCTTGAAGATCAAGAGATATGGAATTTTAAAAATCACTCCTTTTTGAGATCTAATGGAAGATCTGAGTTCCCCTTGATGGGTTTTGTGGTGAAAAACTAATTTATTTTATAAAAAGGAGAGTAGAACTCTTGATTTAATTCAAAAGAAAAAAGAAGGTTTTGGAACCTTGAAGAAGGAAGAAAGATCTCAGATCTGAAACTTTTTGGAGAGAGAAAAAGTTGTTGAGATATTTCCATTATCTTTGCCTTTATAGGCCACACACTTTACACATAGCCCCTTGGGCTTCACAAAATGGCATTTTGCCTATCCCATGGCTCATGTGCCATTTCTTTTTGCACGTAAGCCATGGGCTTTACAAAAATTTGGCTTTATGCCTATTTTCCCTTACATTTGTCCAAAAATAAAATAAAAGAAATACAACAAAATTATTTATTACAAAAATTTTATCTTGGCGTGGTGGAGGCCGGCCACTTCATGTTCGGGCTCGACCCGGGCATGGGCCCCACTGGGTCTGGGCTTGGGCCCACTTGGCTTGGGGTTGACTTGGATTTTGACTTGGTCAACCGGGGTGTAAATTTTTACTCCAACAAAGACGAGGCCATTAGCAAGTTGAGGTCTCTGAGGCGTTTCGGCCTGATCTCTGCGAGCCGGCTAAATCGCTCGGAGGCGCTCGTCCTTGAGTGTTACCAATTGAGGCTCGATGCCGACGCCAATGGGGGTCATCGAAGGGAGAGGTTAGACGTCGTGAGGGCTCGGTTGGCGGAAATATCCTCAGAATACCACGAACAGTGCTCTCTGCACCCCATTCCCCCGCTGTTGTAATGTATATTTTTTCATGTACGGCTAAGGAGCCTATAGTACCTCTTGAATGAATAAGATACTTTTTCTTTTCTGCAATGCTCTATTGATCCCTTTATTATATAAACAAAAGATCTCAAGAAAGATATATATTGCTCTGAAAAGAAAATACATGCTAATAGATGTTCTTATTTGTTAGGTCCACGTTACCTACCCCGGTTCTTTCGGGGAGGCAGAAGAGGTAAAAATCAAAATTTTCCTCACTAGGTAACATGGACCATCCATGAAGGATTTTTGCTAAACAAAAACTAACAAATAAACTACAAGTTTTAGCTACTATGTAGAATGGTTATACCTAGGTCTTGAACTCCTTCTCTTCTTTTTGTGGTTCTCCTCCTTCCTTGCTCCTTGTAGTGGTTTGAACGGCTACTCCTCGTCGTCTCCTCTTTGCCGTAGATGGATCCACCTGAGGGCCTCGAACTTGAGCTCCTATCTCAATCTAGAGATAACTAAGGTGTTTGGTTTGCTAGACCTAGGACCTTAGAATGAGTAGAAAAGAGTTATGGTGGTTTTGTCTCAAAGGTTCATGATTTCCAACTCATAGAACACTTGAGCTTTGAGAGAGGAAGAGGGAGAGCTTTCTTTCAAGAGAGAGAAAGAAAATGATAGAATGAGCTCTCATAATGCAACCATGTTCAGAAAAGCAAGAATAATCATGATAATAATAATAATTAAGAATTGTGATGGTTAGTTTCAATGACCATTATCATTTCATGCATTTAATGCATTTTGCAAAGAACAAGAAGCATCATTGAAAAGAAATGATGATGGTCAACAAGTCCACAATGGTCAACCGGTTAATAAAGTCAACAAGTCAACAAAAGTCAAATGTTCAACTCAACAATGACACAATAATCCTTAATTAATATTATTAATCATATTTCTCATTCTCATTAGGGTTTAGAAAAAATCGACGGTCAACAAGTCAACCAAAGTCAAATGGTCAACAACCCTAATGAGAATCCTCTGCCTCTGCCTCTGTCAACTGTGCATACACACCCGCATCCGTGTTCCGAGGAACATGAATACACTGAGACAAAACCAATCCCAAAACAAATACTATGATCTGGCTCAAACCAAAGCCCGCTAGTAAAAACTGTCCAGACACCAAACGTGCACAAGTTCGCGGATGTGAACGAACCCCGTCGCAAAACCATGCAACCTCTACTCTGTTTTGCCCAAAGGTGAGTAACCCTCTGTGTGGGACTCTAAAGGCTTGACACTACGCTGGCAGTGGGTTTAACCACAGGCCGCAAGCGGTACTAGCTGTACGTAACGGTCCCTAGATAGATGCCGACAAGAAGACTGATGAGGTGAACCCATCCGAACTCCTACTGAACCTGAATGTGACAATCTCCGTACAGTCCGGTCTGTTCGTCTGAGAGTATCGCATGTCGGGCCTAGGGGGGTGGTAAACGTCAGTCTCCTAATAGCGGTACAAGTCGTGTCGGAGTGTAGCCCAAAACACCCTGAGAATCTACTGGTAACACTACCAGCAAATCTCGCTTGCCCTGGTCAGGGACGATTATGTGTAATGGCTCTCCTAGACACAGCGCGATATCAACTCCCAATACCGGGAGAGATGAATCCTGTCTAACCGTCACTGCCTCCAAGTGCTTCGGGACTGCACCCAACTACTACCTGTTTGCACGACTCAATAGAGCCGTGGTAGGGTAGTAATCTAAGAACAGTGGGAACACACTCGAGGCGAAGTGACAGTGTCAAGTCAGCGGACTAAGCTGTACTCATGTCACCTGGGAACTGTTAACTGACGATAGGTATAATACCAACCAACAGTTCCCAACGAGTCCTGTCCAGTGTACTAGTAACCTAACGAGCACCTGCATACTATCTCCAGTACGATGTACTGATGGCTGTGGGACAGACCATCTCCCTTGCTGGGAAGAGAAGCGTATGCACCAGTCTACTCTGGAGTATCGATGCCCTGTCTCGATAATCCTACGACTAGGGACCAAAATAAGGATGTGCTTATAAACTACCCAACCCCCACTAGTGTGATCGCCATCACAACGCCGGTAGTCAAGCAAAGATCCTAAGGGCTCCATCAATATGTTTTAGCGATATGTTAAAAGAAACATATACACATATTAAGATAGAAACAAACCAAGTAGCATACTACTATATCGAGCAAGACTGTCGTAAACCCGTATATATATCTCAAGCCTCCAAAATGTATTATACAAACTAGTACTATACAATAATGGCCTCTAGGGTATACATATCCAACAATCTCCCACTTGCACTAAAGGCCAGTAATTGGTGTACCGCATACCCAACGTCTGCACTAAGGCCAGCTGCTGGCGTACCGCATACCCAATAGCTCAAAAGGTCGCTCGAACTGTGTTTGAGGGAGGGCCTTTGTGAATGGATTCGCCGTGTTGACTTTTGTGTCCACTCTCCGAATCTCGATCTCCTGGCGATCAATGATCTCCCTGATCAGGTGATACCGCCTTAAGATGTGTCTAGATTTCTGATGGGACCTTGGTTCCTTCACTAAAGCTATAGCCCCATTGTTATCGCAATACAAAGGTATTGGGTCAACAATGGACGGAACCACCTAAAGTTCACTAATGAACTTCTTCATCCAAACCGCCTCTTTTGCGGCATCGCTTGCAGCAATGTATTCAGCCTCTATCGTCGAGTTTGCGACGGTATCCTGTTTGGAACTCCTCCAACACACCGCCCCTCCATTGAGGGTAAACACAAAACCCGAGACAGACTTGCTGTCATCTTTGTCACTCTGGAAGCTTGAATCGATAAAGGACTCGACCCTGAGGTCTCTATTACCGTAAACCAGGAACATCTCCTTAGTCCTTCTCAGGTACTTGAGAATGTTCTTCACTGCCGTCCAGTGGTCCTCACCTGGGTCTGACTGATACCGGCTCACCACGCTCAGCGCGTAACCTACATCTGGTCTTGTACATAGCATCGCATACATTATAGATCCTACCGCCGAAGCGTAGGGTATAGTGCTCATGCGAACCCTCTCCTCGTCAGTCTTAGGAGACATCTTCTTGGAGAGGGTGATTCCGTGCAATGCGGGTACATTACCGCACTTGGAATCTTCCATACTAAATCTCTTTAGTACGGTCTCTATGTACTTGGACTGCGAAAGTCCCAGTAGTCTCTTAGATCTATCTCTGTAGATCTTGATCCCCAGAATGTACGAGGCATCACCCAGGTCCTTCATGGAGAACCGTTGTGACAAGAATAGCTTGACCGATTGTAGCATAGGAATGTCATTTCCTATCAAAAAAATGTCGTCCACGTACAAGACTAGGAACACGACAGTTCGTCCTACAATCTTTTTATAGACACAAGGTTCATCTTCGTTCTTGATGAAATCAAATTCCTTGATTGCCTCATCAAAACAGATGTTCCAGCTCCGCGATGCCTGTTTTAATCCATAAATGGATTTAAGCAACTTGCACACCTTCCCGCTGCTCCCATTGTCTACAAAACCCTCTGGCTGATCCATGTAAACACACTCTTCTAAACAGCCGTTTAGAAAAGCCGTTTTTACGTCCATCTGCCAGATTTCATAGTTATGGAAGGCAGCAATGGAAAGTAGGATCCTGAATGGATTTGAGTATAGTCACTGGAGAAAAAGTTTCGTCATAGTCCACACTAGGTCTTTGACGAAAACCTTTTGCAACGAGTTTAGCCTTATAGGTTTCCACCTGCCCATCTACACCAAGTTTCCTTTTGTAGATCCATTTGTATCCAACGGGTTTTACCCAAGGTGGAGCAATATCCAAGGTCCATACTTTATTGGTGTACATAGACTCCATTTCGGATTGCATTGCTTCCAGCCACTTATCAGAGTCCCTACTGATAATGGCCTCCCTGAAACTGGTAGGGTCATCTTCTTCCAAGATGCAATCCTCTCGATCCCCGTCTATGAGAAAACCGTAGTATCTCTCGGGCGGACAAGAAATCCTATCAGATCTGCGGAGTGGCTGAGGATCGTCTGGGGTTATTGAATCCTGAGGTTCTGTCAAATCTTCAGTTTCATTTTGTGGTCGCTGAATTTCTTCCAGTTCTACCGAACTCCCGCTTGTTTCTTTTGCAAGAAATTGCCACTCTAAAAGGTGGCGTGGCGAGATACAAACACCTCTGTTCCTCGGTGTGGTAGAACAGATATCCTGTAGAGTTTTTAAGACATCCCACAAATTTACATAAAACTGAACGTGCCTGCAGTTTGTCCAGATTTTGTGCTTTTACATAGGCCGGACAACCCCATATCTTAATAAATTTAAGACATGGTTTCTTACTACTCCATATTTCATACGGAGTTTTAGGCACAGATTTGGACGGAACTTGATTCAAAAGGTATGCCGCTGTCTGAAGCGCAAGTCCCCAGAATGAAAGAGGCAACTCAGCACTACTCACCATGGAGCGAACCATATCCAATAGGGTACGATTCCTCCGCTCCGATACACCGTTGTGCTGTGGTGTATAAGGGGGAGTAAGCTGAGAGAGAATACCATTCTCTTTTAAGTAATCTAGGAATTTCGTGCTTAAGTACTCCCCTCCTCTATCTGTCACGCCCCGCTTCCCAAAATACGGAATACGAGGGGTTGACAAGGCCAGCCATGCTCCTACGGTCAAGGAAATGTCCTACCGTAGTCACACTTCGGCTTCTAGCTTTACGTGGTAAATAGTAAATAATGCGCAGGTAATGAGAAATGCAGTAACTGGAACAAAACATTATAAAGAACTGACCTGATGAGAAACAAAAGGGTATAACTCTGGATAGCAAATCAAGATGTCCGTGATGTACGTCTAGTCCTGGTCCAGGCTAAATCCTCTCCTCACACTGAGCATGCATACTCAGGTCGTCAGAGCGACACAATAGCAATATATATAAAAATGCAAGTGGCAACTCGAACAATAATATCGGATATATAACATTAAATCAAGACAGTAGAGGTATAAACATGGAGTAATCAATGCAGTGGAACGGTAAAAACAGTAAAATAATATGCCAGGTATGTCAACACAGTAAGTAATGTATATCAATGCCATTATCCCTATCAGTCTCTAAGTCTCATTGTACAGGTCACTAAGCCTATCGTCAGTCCAAGTGTGAGAGTCAACCACTCGCGAGTGTTCTCCACTCAAGGGTAGAACCTAAGGGTAAGGGACCACGGGCCCAACATGTAACTCACGGTAATAATCATGTACCCTGTAAATCTCCATATATCTCCATATATATAAGCCGGCATGGGACTCCCGAGATTCTGTTGAACTCACACTCAAACTACCCCACACCCCGTAGTCTACATCAAACGCTAACCATAACCTCAAATACCAGTCGGTCGGTGACAAGTCTGCGCGAGAACTGGAGACAGAATCTCCATCAAGCACGTCCCGACTAATATCTAAGGTAAATGGCAGTGTCTGGTGCCTTATCTGTGACACCCATGCAAGAGCTTCCATAAGTGTCCCATACCACTTATAGTCACACGTACACGCGTCTCACAGACGTCGACAATGCAATAGAATAATAAGGTTCACTGATTGTGTACAAGTACGTGTCACTTTCACTTATTCACTCATGCACGAACACTTACGTACTTGCCACAATCATCACTAATACCTAACACTGGGCAATGCACATTATCATTAGGTTATCAATGCGGTGACATATGTATGATATGATGCGTAAACAGTATGTAAAGCATGATTAGGATGTCGTAAATCAGTAATCTACCGCTTGCACAATTTATCATAAATCATAAGTTTACAGTTTAGCGAAACAATGAATGGGGAATAAATAGTATGTTCAGTTATCTATCCAGGGAATTTAGTTTCATTTCAATCGGGTTTCAGAATCACTAGTTATGGCCATTTCATTTTAAGCATTCACGGTTGAAAATCCGGTTTCAGAATCAGAAGTCTGTTTTGTAACGCATTTTAATCCAAGTTGGGATCAGAATTTAGCGACGCTACAGTTGAATGGAATCTAGGGTTTTCAGTAAGGTTTTCAAAGCAACAGACGGATCTTCAATCGCATCTGTACGTCGGGAGATATACACTGTTCAATACTAGTATGTCAATTCTGATTCTGTTGGGACTGTTGTACGTCCCGATCTTTTAAATTACAGATTAAATAGCAAACGATGACGAAACAGAATGAAACCACTTCTGTTATCTAGCTAACAGTTTCTCCTTTTATAAACAGTGGGGTTCCGCATCCTACGAGGTAAGGAAACAAGGTAGTACATATTACGGAACAGCACACAGTATCTAGAGTCGCTCTGGACTGCAGTCCAGAGTCGCACTCCGATCCAAATATTGTCACCATTTATGTACAGAAACTAATAGAAACTTGCATAGGGTTATATTTCGTCGATTCGTCTTCGATTTAAGCCCTCGAACTCAACATTTCAGTATGTACATAATTTATGGTGATTTTAACGGTTTTCAGGTATAAGAAATTTCTAGTTTTACAGGTATACTTGGGGGTAGTCGTTTTAGTCGTTAATAGTCGTATTTTCCAGCGAGATTTATACACGATATTCATCACTACACGGGCCAATATAAACAAACCAGTTCCGTTAAATTAGGTAAGTATTTTCATTGGGATCATGTATCGAACAGGTACGTCATATAATTTATCGGGAAAAGTGACTACGGAGTCTATACGTTTTTAGTTTATAACAAACATAATTTAGCATGTAGAAAGTAGAGAACTTGCCTGGAGAAGTTTTGGGGCACACGGCAGCGGCAACGACACACGCGCGGGCAACAACGACAAGGTTTGGCCTCGGCTCGAGCTTAGCTTGACTGCTCTGTGCAGTGGTTGTTTGCGTGTGTGACGGAGAGGGGCTTCATGCTTAAGGGTTCGTTGGCAGCAGCCTGGTGCTCTGGCGGTGGCTCAGTGGTGACACGGCGACGACGATGGTGATCGTCGGCGATGAGGGCAACAGACGGCGTAGCGAGCCCGGGTCAGTTTGGACTTGCAACTATGGGGGTTCTGGGTTGAGGAGCGCCGGCAGCGGAGGTCTCGGCCTTGGTGATTGGGTTTTGGTGAGGAGGAAGGAGATGGGTTTGGTGATGAGAGAGGAAGATGGTGGTGATGTTGGGTTCAGCCGGAAGGTGGCATCGACAAGAGTAGCGAGGTCCGGTCAAGGTGCGGGCTGCGGTGAGGTAGGGAGTTGATCGGAGTTGAGGGTACGGGCTTGGTGTTGGGCTGCGATTGATGGGTTCGACGACGGGATGAAGTTGGAGATGGTGACGGGGTTAGAAGTAGTAGAAGAAGAAGAAGTTGAAGGCGGCCGCAGGAGGTGGGTCTCGGGGTGAGGGGAAAATTGCCGGCGGTGGGATGTTGGTGCGAGCGACGTGAGGTAGGCGATGTGGAGACGAGCGACGTGAGGGGACGGCGGCGAGCGCGACGCGCTGGCGCGGGCTCGGGTTTGAGAGGGGAAGGGAGGAACGAGAGAAAGAGCGGGAGAATATGAGGGAGAGGGAGAGAATGTAACGTGTGTGTGTGAGAGTGAGGAAGAGAGAGAGACGTGTGAGAGAGAAAGTGAGGGAGAGAGAGTGTTACATGATTTAAGGGGGAGAGAGAGAGAGAATTATGAGAGGAGAGAGAGAGAGAGTGATCTGTGTTTTGAGGGAAAAATGGTTAAAGGAAAATTAATGAGATTTCAGGGAGAAGTTTAAGAGGTGTTAATGGGAATTGATTTAGAATTAAATGTGATTTAAGGAGGAATATTATGAGGAGATCTGAAAATGAAGGAAGGAAAGAAGGAGATTGGGGCCGGCCTCTTGACGGGCTGAAAGAAACGGGCCGGGGTTGGGCTGCATGCTAAAAAAAAGAATTCTAAGGGAATGGAAAAAGGAACGGGCTTTGAGAAAGAATTAGGTGAGTGGGCTGAGGAATATGGATTTATATAGAAAGGAAAAATGAGGAATTTGGGATTAGGTTTTGAGAAAAGAGAGGAGAAAAAGGGCGATAAATTTTCTTTAAGAAAGGGAAAGGGCTGGGCTCAAATAATCTTAACTTAAAATGGGAAAAGGAAACGGCTGGGCCGAGGGAATAAAGGTAAGGTCCGGGTTTAAAAGGATTTTGAAATAAATGAATAATTATAAATAAATTTATAGGTAAAAAGAAATACAAATATTGGTATAAAAGGGGCTGGGTATTACATCATACCACCCTTACAAAAATTTCGTCCTCGAAATTTAAAAGGACGACAAGCTATAAAATAATAAGCGGAAGTTACTATATTGCAAACTAACACATAATGATTTACTTGAAATAGGCGGATGGAGAAATTTAAAGGTGTATATACATAGGCAAATGATACAACTAAAATAATGGGTCTAAATAAGTATAAAGTAGAAATCAATTATGAGGGAAACCCATATGCATAAAAATAGAATAGCGATAACGAACAATAACATTCGAGGCGTGCTAAATAAAATCGAGATCCTAAACATATGCACACCTCGCATATCAAAGATAGCGCAGCTAAAATAATGAGTATAAGGCACAACTACTAATAATAGTAACTATAGGCACAATACCCGGAAAATAAAGTAACAATAATAAAGTAATGAAGGATTTGTCGGTAGGTTAAAACATTTTAGGATAATGTATCGATCGAATAGTTTTAAGATAACTTAGAAAATCCACATAATGAAAATAAGAAACATGTAACGAAAATATACGCGATGTAAGGTTGCGCTACTGAAAATAATGGGAAATCTAGTAGTAGAGTACTTGAAATGCGTAAAACGGGAATAGTCGATAAACACACTCTTCGATAAATATAAAATAATGAAAACCAAATTTTTGAATAATAATGTCCCTAAATATATTTAGGGTAATATGAAAAACACAAAAATGTATAGGGCTAGCTAAGGTAAGGATTACCAGGTAGTGTGGCTCATTCAAAAGGTCGGAGTGTGTCGGTTTTAGGCTAAAGGTCAAAGAGATTGGGGTCAGATTAGTACAGGGAGTAAGGGTGGGCAGCAAAGGATGACAAGGGGAAAAAGAATGTATGGGGAAGATGACGATCGATACATCATGTGAATCAAAAATTTCGAAGGGTCAGCTAACTCGGAAATTTCACTATTAATTTCTCCTCTCCGAAGGATCTCAAACGAAGCACAGACGAAGAATGAAGGGTGGACCATTAAAAAGATCGGGTGCGGTACTTGTTAATCTCAGTTAAGGTTTAAACAATACAAGGAGTAACGGTGGACAGATCTCAGCAGAAACTAAATGTATATAAGGAATAATCAAGCATCAAGTGAACTAAGAAGATCGAAAGATTGGCGAACTCAGCGATTTATTCCATTCCAGAAGATTCTAAACAAGGCATTCTAAAAAACAAAACGAAAGGTGGCCCTAAACTATACACAGATTTATTTGGCCAGCAAGGACAACAGCTAAAAAAATCCCGTCAGTCGCGGTTGTGGAGGTTCAGCAGGTTGCGGTAGGCTCGCGCACTCAGGTAGGGACGTCCATTTCCATAGCGCCTCGCGGGGATCGCCATTGGGAGTTCTTCCACAGCAGGGTCTTGTCCTTCTTCCTCGGCTGGAGCTTCTTCATCGAGGTCTGATTTCATGTGATTCTCTTCTTCTGGATTCTCTTCCATGGGATTTTCCCCAACTGGATTTTCTTCTATCGGGTCTTCATCGGGATCTTCCTCTATCGGGTTCTCTTCAGGGTCTCCTTCCTCTTCGTCGGAATCGTCTATCATGTCAAACTCTGGGGCGGCTGCTCCTTCGTCTTCGGAATCGTTGTTTCCGAAAATGACCTGGGGACCATTGATCTCATCGTCAGAACTCATCAGCGTGCGGTTTAAGGAAACGCATGACTGTGCATCCTCATCCAAATGCGGCGCTGCTCCAGGATGGGCCATGGCCTGAAAGGAAAGAGTCATGATTAGATAGTGGAACACATCAAAAAAATAGCTAAGGATACGGAGTATAAGAAAATATGCGATAGGCAGGAAACTGAAAAAAAATCAGGATTAAAATGCTATGGTAATGAATAGTATGAATAATGGGAAAAACAAGAGAATGATACATATATTACGATTCAAGTTTTTATTTCCTTCAACTAAAAGTTCAACGAATACAACATTTCAAACGGAAAGAAATATTTATAAGAGGATGACAACATTACTACTGAAAGTAGAAAATATGAAAAATTCTTCTTTGATTACTAGACCGCTGCATTCTCGTCACGCGAGTTGAATCCTGGGTTGGGTCCGCCTTATCCTTGCGGTTCGAACTACGCAACAATCATCACTTGGCAGAAGTGGAGAGTGTGGACGGGTCTCCTCCTTGTAGCTCTTTCCTTTTTGGGCAACCGTTGATGAGATGTTCGTTGGATCCGCAAATCAGACATTTCCCTTGGGCGCGGTGACAATCCCTCTGAAGATGTCCTGGCCTCTTACAGTACTCACAACATGGGGTCTTCAGCTGCTTCTGTTGCGGGGAAACAAATTGGCGCTTCATCTTCTTCTCTTTTCCTCGTCTAACAGGGATCCCTTTACAATTTGAGACTCCTGCTGGTGCCTGATTCACCTGCCTTCACAGTCCTTCAGCTAACAAATCGTTCGTTCGCTCCTGGGCTTTCTTCAGACCTTGCAGTACATTCAGAATCTCAATGGTCTGATTCTGGGGAGTGGAGGTAGAGGAAGAGTCGTTGGACGACATGATCCTGAAACGACAATTTTGAGAACAATATAAGGCATAAGCCATAGGAATTAAAATATAGTATGGATTGGGCAAGGAATCAGGAATATCGGGTGTGATGCAATTCATTACAAGTAGAAATCAACTGTAGAGCTCTAAGTCACTTAAACAGAGTGCGGTAGCGTAACCATGATGTAGTTCACAATTACACCCACGTAACTTTGCCAAGTCACCTGAAACCCTAGCGGATGGATAGCGGAACACACAAAGTGAATATGGATCAAGAATAGCAAGTTTACAAACTAGACCGAGGGATGTCTTAGATTGTCAAGCTATACACGGAAAACTGCAATCCCAATCGAAGCAAAACCTGGCTCTGATACCAACTAAACCATGTCACGCCCCGCTTCCCAAAATACGGAATACGAGGGGTTGACAAGGATAGCCATGCTCCTACGGTCAAGGAAATGTCCTGCCGTAGTCACACTTCGGCTTCTAGATTTACGTGGTAAACTGTAAATAATGCGCAGGTAATGAGAAATGCTAACTGGAACAAAACATTATAAAGAACTGACCTGATGGGAAACAAAAGGGTATAACTCTGGATAGCAAATCAAGATGTCCGTGATGTACATCTAGTCCTGGTCCAGGCTAAATCCTCTCCTCACACTGAGCATGCATACTCAGGTCGTCAGAGCGACACAATAGCAATATATATAAAAATGCAAGTGGCAACTCGAACAATAATATCGGATATATAACATTAAATCAAGACAGTAGAGGTATAAACATGGAGTAATCAATGCAGTGGAACGGTAAAAACAGTAAAATAATATGCCAGGTATGTCAATACAGTAAGTAATGTATATCAATGCCATTATCCCTATCAATCTCTAAGTCTCACTGTACAGGTCACTAAGCCTATCGTCAGTCCAAGTGTGAAAGTCAACCATTCGCGAGTGTCCTCCACCCAAGGGTAGAACCCAAGGGCAAGGGACCACGGGCCCAACATGTAACTCACGGTAATAATCATGTACCCTGTAAATCTCCATATATCTCCATATATATAAGCCGGCATGGGACTCCCGAGATTCTGTTGAACTCACACTCAAACTATCCCACATCCCGTAGTCTACATCAAACGCTAACCATAACCTCAAATACCAGTCGGTCGGTGACAAGTCTGCGCGAGAACTGGATACAGAATCTCCATCAAGCACGTCCCGACTAATATCTAAGGTAAATGGCAGTGTCTGGTGCCTTATCTGTGACACCCATGCAAGAGCTTCCATAAGTGTCCCATACCACTTATAGTCACACGTACACGCGTCTCACAGACGTCGACAATGCAATAGAATAATAAGGTTCACTGATTGTGTACAAGTACGTGTCACTTTCACTTATTCACTCATGCACGAACACTTACGTACTTGCCATAATCATCACTAATACCTAACACTGGGCAATGCACATTATCATTAGGTTATCAATGCGGTGACATATGTATGATATGATGCGTAAACAGTATGTAAAGCATAATTAGGATGTCGTAAATCAGTAATCTACCACTTGCACAATTTATCATAAATCATAAGTTTACAGTTTAGCGAAACAATGAATGGGGAATAAATAGTATGTTCAGTTATCTATCCAGCGAATTTAGTTTCATGTCAATCGGGTTTTAGAATCACTAGTTATGGCCATTTCATTTTAAGCGTTCACGGTTGAAAATCTGGTTTCAGAATCGGAAGTCTGTTTCGCAACGCATTTTAGTCCAAGTTGGGATCAGAATTTAGCGACGCTACAGTTGAATGGAATCTAGGGTTTTCAGTAAGGTTTTCAACGCAACAGACGGATCTTCAATCGTGTCTTTATGTCAGGAGATATATACTGTTAAATACTAGTATGTCAATTCTGATTCTGTTGGGACTGTTGTACGTCCCGATCTTTTAAATTACAGATTAAATAGCAAACGATGACGAAACAGAATGAAACCACTTGGGTTATCTAGCTAACAGTTTCACATTTTATAAACAGTGGGATTACGCAACCTACGAGGTAAGGAAACAAGGTGGTACATATTACGGAACAGCACACAGTATCTAGATTCGCTCTGGACTGCAGTCCAGAGTCGCACTCCGATCCGAATATTGTCACCATTTAAGTACAGAAACTAATAGAAACTTGCATAGGGTTATAGTTCGTCGAGTCGGCTTCGATTTAAGCCCTCGAACGCAACATTTCAGTATCTACATAATTTATGGTGATTTTAACGGTTTTCAGGTATAAGAAATTTCCAGTTTTACAGGTATACTTAGGGGTAGTCGTTTTAGTCGTTAATAGTCATATTTTCCAGCAAGATTTATACATGATATTCATCACTACACGGGCCAATATAAACAAACCAGTTCCGTCAAATTAGGTAAGTATTTTCATTGGGATCATGTATCGAACAGGTACGTCATATAATTTATCGGGAAAAGTGACTACGGAGTCTATACGTTTTTAGTTTGTAACAAACATAATTTAGCATGTAGCAAGTAGAGAACTTGCCTGGAGACGTTTTGGGGCACACGGCAGTGGCAACGACACACGCGCGGGCAACAACGACAAGGTTTGGCCTCGGCTCGAGCTTAGCTTGACGGCTCTGTGCAGTGGTTGTTTGCGTGTGTGACGGAGAGGGGCTTCGTGCTTAAGGGTTCGTTGGCAGCAGCCTGGTGCTCCGGCGGTGGCTCAGTGGTGACACGGCGACGACGATGGTGATCGTCGGCGATGAGGGCAGCAGACGGCGTAGCGAGCCCGGGTCAGCTTGGACTTGCAACTATGGGGGTTCTGGGTTGAGGGGCGCCGGCAGTGGAGGTCTCGGCCTTGGTGATTGGGTTTTGGTGAGGAGGAAGGAGATAGGTTTAGTGATGAGAGAGGAAGATGATGGTGATGTTGGGTTCAGCCGGGAGGTGGAATCGACAAGAGTAGCGAGGTCCGGTCGAGGTGTGGGCTGCGGTGAGGTAGGGAGTTGATCGGAATTGAGGGTACGGGCTTGGTGTTGGGCTGCAGTTGATGGGTTCGGCGACGGGATGAAGTCGGAGATGGTGACGGAGTTAGAAGTAGTAGAAGAAGAAGAAGTTGAAGGCGGCCGCAGGAGGTGGGTCTCGGGGTGAGGGGAAAATTGCCGGCGGTGGGATGTTGGTGCGAGCGACGTGAGGCAGGAGAGGTGGAGACGAGCGATGCGAGGGGACGGCGGCGAGCGTGACACGCTGGCGCGGGCTCGGGTTCGAGAGGGGAAGGGAGGAACGAGAGAAAGAGCGGGAGAATGTGAGGGAGAGGGAGAGAATGTAACGTGTGTGTGTGAGAGAGAGGAAGAGAGAAAGACGTGTGAGAGAGAAAGTGAGGGAGAGAGAGTGTTACATGATTTAAGGGGGGGAGAGAGAGAGAATTATGATAGGAGAGAGAGAGAGTGATCTGTGTTTTGAGGAAAAATGGTTAAAGGAAAATTAATGAGATTTAAGGGAGAAGTTTAAGAGGTGTTAATGGGAATTGATTTAGAATTAAATGTGATTTAAGGAGGAATATTATGAGGAGATCTGAAAATGAAGGAAGGAAAGAAGGAGATTGGGGCCGGCCTCTTGACGGGCTGAAAGAAGCGGGCCGGGGTTGGGCTGCATGCTAAAAAAAAGAATTCTAAGGGAATAGAAAAAGGAACGGGCTTTGAGAAAGAATTAGGTGAGTGGGCTGAGGAATATGGATTTATATAAAAAGGAAAAATGAGGAATTTGGGATTAGGTTTTGAGAAAAGAGAGGAGAAAAAGGGCGATAAATTTTCTTTAAGAAAGGGAAAGGGCTGGGCTCAAATAATCTTAACTTAAAATGAGAAAAAGAAACGGCTGGGCCGGAGGGAATAAAGGTAAGGTCCGGGTTTAAAAGGATTTTGAAATAAATGAATAATTATAAATAAATTTATAGGTAAAAAGAAATACAAATATTGGTATAAAAGGGGCTGGGTATTACACTATCAGACCAGAGGATCTTGATACTTTTGCCAGTCTGGTTCTCTACTTCGTTTCTGAATTCCTTGAATTTCTCAAAAGCTTTAGATTTGTATTTCATCAGATACACATATCCAAACCTAGAGAGATCGTCTGTGAATGTGATGAAGTACGAGAACCCACCCTTTGCATGTATAGACATTGGACCGCATACATCACTATGTATGAGTCCCAAGAGCTCTGTTGCTCTTTCTCCATGTCCGGTGAACGGAGATTTGGTCATCTTTCCTTTGAGACAAGACTGACAGGTTTCATAAGATGAAAACTCAAACGTATTCTAGAGTCCATCTTTATGCAACTTACTTAGTCTTTTCTCTCCGATATGACCAAGTCTACAATGCCACAAGTAGGATTCATTCGTATCTGAATTCTTCCTCTTGCGTGTGTTTTGTACATTGAGAACTGTATTCTGATTTAGAACGTAGATACCATTACACAGTGTACCTTCTGCAACCAGTACCTTATGAAGGTAGATGTTCATGATATTTCTATCAAGAACAAAATTATATCCATCTTTATCGAGTAAAGAAACTGATATGATGTTGCAAACCATGGAAGATACATAGTAGCAATCGTTCAAAATCATAGTATTTCTGTTTGGCAACACTAGGTGATATTCACCGACGGCTGCAGCATTAACTTGTGCTCCGTTCGCTACCCTGAGCGACATATCACCAGGTACAACTTTCCTACTTTTTCTCAGTCCCTGCAATAGATTACAGATATGAGATCCTGATCCGGTATCAAGTACCCAGGAGGTAGGGCTGACCGTAAAGCAGTTCTCAATTACAAGAACACCTGAAGTAGATGCAAAACTATGCTTCCTCTTCAACTGGGTATCCTTGGAATCCATACAATCCTCTTTCCCTTGCTCATACTTATGACTGTTGTCGTAAGTTAGAGCCGAACCAACGTTCCCCAGCCCCGAATAAGAATTCGGATCGGTCAAGCGATACATTTTATTATCTTGATTAGGGCGTGAAATGGTTGCTACCTGGAGAGAGAGAAAAGATACACTCAGCGTGCGCACTTGCAAGATTAGATTGGTTTATTAATTTATCTAATCAGGATGGCTCCCACTGTTTCCTCAAATTCTTCTTCAAACCTTTAAAAGAAGAACTAGTCGGGATTAATTGCACGTCACAATACTTGCTTAACCTTTCAGCCAGGCTAGTATTGGTACTTCGAGGGAGGTTTTCCAACGCTTTCGCGAAGTTCCTTAATTAAATAAGCTCTTTTCCCTGGAGGCGTAGCCCCGCTAACACCGTTCTAGACACCTACTTGGTTTATAGCATTGATTGTTAAGTGAAATAATCTCCCGAGAGTAATCCAACTCATCAGTGGGATCGGGATCCAACTATCATTGTGTAATGACCTAGATGGAATCCACTCTAGTCACTACACTCCAGAAGGTATGCTGAATCTGCAAGTTTAGTTTCTTTAGAAACTCCCGATGTGGTTTTTACCCCTAGGACACCAGTGACCTTGACTGAGCCAACATATCAAAGGATCCTAGTCAAGTTCAACACGTCATTATCTTGATTGCATTAGACCCACCCGTACGAGTCCTTGACTGAGCCAAAATGACCGCACGACTGTCCCAACCAATCACATTATATGCTACAGAAAAATATTACATAGCTACCGTTCACTACGCCTCGGCTGAGCACGAAATACGTAGCACGAATACTAAGTAATACTAATCCGAAATGACGGAGGGCTATGGCTGGGTTTTGGCGAAAACCCGTTAACGTAATG
This sequence comes from Agapanthus africanus, assembly GCA_030015575.1. Taxonomy (NCBI): domain Eukaryota; kingdom Viridiplantae; phylum Streptophyta; class Magnoliopsida; order Asparagales; family Amaryllidaceae; genus Agapanthus; species Agapanthus africanus. Next base: position 563,389,157 of record CM057337.1, on the reverse strand, counting down.
AACTTGATATAGTTGAAGGAACATGATTGCCTTTTTTGAAAATATAGTGGCGAAAACTTTTGCTAAAGAGCTCACCCCCTGTGAAGGGATCTCGGCTCTTTCCTCGTCGAATGAGGTGCAGGATATTCCAAACTGAATACCTCGATGCAAAGCAAGAATAATCGACTATAATGAAGTTATTACCCTGACGCAAACTTTTGTCCAAAGGGTCACTCCCGATGAAGGGATCTCGGCCCTTGCCTCGTCGAATGAGGTGCTGGGCATTCATAACCGAATACCTCTATGCAAAACAAAAAAGAACGTCCCTGCAATAACAGATTTTTGAAAATTGTTCCAACAACGTCTTTTAGGTTTGTTTTTTCTTTGCATTAATATAATGCGTCCCATCAATTAATCCTACCATTGCAGAAAACAACGAAAATATGACGTACGCTTATGCTATCCGCATTCGCCACGGGGCCCCGTCATTACCCGTTAAGTTACTTAACTAACGACAGAGCGGGGGCTGGACTAGCGCGGATGCAAAATATAAGCAACGCCTACTAGATATCATATATAGATATATACATTCGTCAGATGCAATGATAGCCATTCCAGATCACAGATGAACACATTGGATATGCTAGGAATCCGTATTTCGTTCGAGCCTGCAACGAAAGATGGATTATACGGTCGCGATGAATAGCCAAACCCCACCCCAGACCCCTACGGGTGCGGCAAACTACCCGCCAAATACCCGAAGTGAAGCAGCCTCCCTCAACACCATGAGTAGGCCACTCAGCACTTCAACGTACCCGGTAGTTTGTACACCCCACCTTGGGTCTATCTTAGGAGAAAAAATAGTAAAAGAAATAATATACAATGGCGGCTACAACCTCATCCCGGATGTGCGGTCATAAAAATAATATTACATCAATTTACATTTTACATCAAATGAAAGATAAAGAAACCCTCATCTCACAAAACCCCGGCTATTCATCCGCGACAATCCAACAAGTTCATATACACAATCCAACAACATTACAGATCACAGATATGCACAACCCTCACTAATCGACGTATAGCGATTAGCCGACGTTCAGTGCACATATCACATTACAGATATAACCATTTAGCCAAAGTTTGTAGAACTCCGATCAAAATACAAATTTGTAACTACCCCAAAAAATAACATTTTTCTCTGGATAATCTGGGCAGAAACAAAACATCTTAAAAATCCCAAAATACCAAACAGAACATTCTGCAAGAAATCGGAGTCGCGGCCGCGGAACCGCGGCTAAAAGCTAGGTTTCGCCGCGCTTCCGCGGCGCTTTGACCGAGTCGTTGGCTCAAATTTCTTGGAAGTTCTTACAAAAGCCTGCTTGTAATTTTCATGTCATACAAAATATTTTTAAGCCTGTTTTGAAAATCGACAGAAAATACAATTTTTCGGCGTGCTTTCGGGATTTTTTCCGGATCGAAGTTCTAAACACTTTGCTAACAGTTAGTTGTTGTTTAGCTAGGCTCTAATACCACTGTTAGGTCCACGTTACCCACCCCGGTTTTTTCGGGGAGGCGGAATAGGTAAAAATCAAAATTTTCCTCACTAGGTAACATGGACCATCCATGAAGGATCTTTGCTAAACAAAAACTAACAAATAAATTACAAGTTTTAGCTACTATGTAGAATGGTTATACCTAGGTCTTGAACCCCTTCTCTTCTTTTTGTGGTTCTCCTCCTTACTTGCTCCTTGTAGTGGTTTGAATGGCTCCTCCTCGTCGTCTCCTCTTTGCCATAGATGGATCCACCCAAGGGCCTCAAACTTGAGCTCCTATCTCAATCTAGAGATAACTAAGGTGTTTGGTTTGCTAGACCTAGGACCTTAGAATGAGTAGAGAAGAGTTATGGTGGTTTTGTCTCAAAGGTTCATAATTTCCAACTCATGGAACACTTGAACTTTGAGAGAGGAAGAAGGGGAGTTTTCTTTCAAGAGAGAGAAAGAAAATGATAGAATGAGCTCTCATAATGCAACCATGCTCACAAAAGAAAGAATAATCATGATAATAATAATAATTAAGAATTGTGATGGTTAGTTTCAATGACCATTATCATTTCATGCATTTAATGCATTTTGCAAAGAACAAGAAGTATCATTGAAAAGAAATGATGATGGTCAACAAGTTCACAATGGTCAACCGGTCAACAAAGTCAACAAGTCAACAAAAGTCAAATGTTCAACTCAACCATGACACAATAATCCTTAATTAATATTATTAATCATATTTCTCATGCTCATTAGGGTTTAGAAAAAGTCAACGGTCAACAAGTCAACCAAAGTCAAATGGTCAACAACCCTAATGAGAATTCTCTGCCTCTGCCTCTGTCAACTGTGCATACACACCCGCATCCGTGTTCCGAGGAACACGAATACACTGAGATAAAACCAATCCCAAAAACAAATATTATGATCTGGCTTAAACCAAATCCCGCTAGTAATAACTGTCCGGACACCAAACGTGCACAAGTGCGCGGATGTAAACGAACCCCATCGCAAAACCATGCAATCTCTACTCTGTTTTGCCCAAAGGCGAGTAACCCTCTATGTGGGACTCTAAAGGCTCGACACTACGCTGGCAGTGGGTTTAACCACAGGCCGCAAGTGGTACTAGCTGTACGTAACGGTCCTCAGGTAGATGCCGACAAAAAGACTGATGAGGTGAACCCATCCGAACTCCTACTGAGCCTGAATGTGACAATCTCCGTACAGTCCGATCTGTTCGTCTGAGAGTATCGCATGTCGGGCCTAGGGGGGCGGTAAACGTCAGTCCCCTAATAGCGGTACAAGTCGTGTTGGAGTGTAGCCCAAAACACCCTGAGAATCTACTGGTAACACTACCAGCAAATCTCGCTTGCCCTGGCCATGGACGACTATGTGTAATGGCTCTCCTAGACACAGCGCGATATCAACTCCAAATACCGGGAGATACGAATCCTGTCTAACCGTCACTGCCTCCAAGTGCTTCAGGACTGCACCCAACTACTACCTGTTTGCATGACTCAGTAGAGCCGTGGTAGGGTAGTAATCTAAGAACAGTGGGAACACACTCGAGGTGAAGTGACAGTATCAAGTCAGCGGACTAAGCTGTACTCATGTCACCTGGGAACTGTTAACTGACGATAGGTATAATACCAACCAACAGTTCCCGACGAGTATGTCCAGTGTACTCGTAACCTAACGAGAACCTGCATACTATCTCCAGTACGACGTACTGATGGCTGTGGGACAGACCATCTCCCCTGCTGGGAAGAGAAGCGTATGCACCGGTCTACTCTGGAGTATCGATGCCCTGTCTCGATAATCCTACGACTAGGGACCAAAATAAGGATGTGCTTATAGACTACCCAGCCCCCACTAGTGTGATCGCTATCACAACGCCGGTAGTCAAGCAAAGATCCTAAGGGCCCCATCAATATGTTTTAGCGATATGTTAAAAGAAACATATACACATATTAAGATAGAAACAAACCAAGTAGCATACTGCTATATCGAGCAAGACTGTCGTAAACCCGTATATATATCCCAAGCCTCCAAAATGTATTATACAAACTAGTACTATACAATAATGGTCTCTAGGGCATACATATCCAACATTATTCATGCAGCTCGAGCCTCCCGGATGTCTGTTGGCATCTATGCCCAGCATATGGTACCGAGCTTCATGGGTACCAGACGTATCCTCCGCTGACACTACCATGATCTGGCCGATGGTCAGCTCGGCTGGAGGGTGACGCTGCTCCTGCTCGCGGTCAGCTTGCCGCTTGTCCCTCAGGTACTCTGGGAGGTGCCCCGAACGGATGAGCTCTTCAATATAGTCTCAGAGTTGTTTGCAGCTCTCCATTGAGTGGCCCAGCAACCTATGAAATCCGCAGTAGGGGCCCCGGGTTCGCTTTGAGGCCATTCGCGGGACCGGGGGAAGCTTGAATAACCCCTCACCCTTGACCTTCTCTAGTAGCACCGCCTGGGAGACGTTAAGCGGGATGTACTTCTGGAACTTTGGGAGATAGGGCTTTTGCCGCTTACGTCCCCTTCTTTCTTCTCTTACCCTCTTCTTTTGGTCGGTTTGCTCTGCCTGGGGGAGATTTGCATTTACCTCAGATTCGAGCTGGACCTCGCGCTCGGTCTAGGCCTTTACCTTGGCCATAGTCTTAGGTTGCGCTAATGCAAAGGAGCGCAACCACTCTTTGTGCCTAAGACCAGACCTCAGAGCCGTGATGACCGTCTCGTCCCAGTGCTCTGGGACCTCGAGAAGGGCATTGTAGAAGCGAGTGACGTATGCTTTGAACGTCTCCTTGTCCCCGCTCTTGATCGTGAAGAGATGGTCGACTGTGCGGTTCTGCTGTCTGTTCCCGACGAAGTGGCCGAGAAATTGTGTGGCCAGCTCGTCGAAGGTTGAGATCGAGCGCGGCTCGAGTCCTCGGAACAAGTCTCACCCGGAGTGGATGAGAGTGGCCGGAAAAGCTCGGCACTGGGCGGCATCGGAGTGGTCTTGGAAGCTCATTCCCGCGGTGAATGCATCCAAGTGGTCCTTCGGGTCAGATTTGTCGTCGAAGAGGGAGACCTTTGGGGGATTGTTGCGGGAGGAGACGTGGACAGCGAACAGCTCCTTGGTGAACGGTTTTGTGAGCGGGTCGGCGGCATACTTAGCCTCGTCGCTCGAACAGTGACCTTCCCGATGTAGACTCTCGATCTTCTTCTCGAGGGCGTCGAGTCGGCCATGGTACCCCGACGACTCGGCGCATTCTAACCCCAGGCCTCTGCTGTTGGAGGCCTACGTCTGGTCGCGGCCCCGGTTCCTCTCAATGAGGTTCTTTAGATCCCCCGGCAAGGTAGTCTTCGAGCTGCTATGGTGAGTCTCGTTCGCACGACCCCATCGAGGGAGGGGGTGTCGGTTAGGCCTAGTAACAGGCGAGCTGACAGACATATCCTCGGGAGGGACAGGTGCACGGAGGATCTCGAGACGAGGCGCTCTGGCGACGGACCTCGGTGTTGAACTGTGAGGCGCCCAGCGGGCCTCAGAACGTATTGGCCCTGGAGATCTGCAGCCGTGGAAGGTAGCGACGCGGTGGTCGGCAGTGCCGACGCGGACGGAATCTTCTCTCCCCCTGTAGGGGTCCTGGTCCCGAGGCGGGGGAGCGGCAACTTGGTGATCTTGCCCTGCCGTTTGGACGCGGATGAGTGCTTCCACAATGAACGCGAGTCGGTCTATCCGGTCGACGAGGGCGTTGATGGCATTCGATGGAGGAGGTTCATCAGCGCCTTCGTTGAGGGGGAGGCGGTGGCTGGTGCTTGGATCATCGTGATGACCGCTCGCCATTAGGTTGAGATCGGAAGGCGAACTTTTGTTTTTGTGGAATCAAGGAGTTCCCACAGACGGCACCAGCTGGCGCGACCTGGACCATGCCGAGATGTTTCCTTGCATTGATCTGCTGATGGCGGCGATGGGTGGATGAGATTGGATCTGGAGGCTGTCGCTCCTGAAGCGTGTGGATCTCAATGGGTTTGAGGTTGGTTGTTGCCGAGCTACCTGTAAGGAAGTCTCGGGGTAGTTGTACCACCGAGGACCCTCCGACGATCAAGTTAGAGAGGAAATCCGAGCAGAGTAACGGCTTAATGGAGTAAAAATGGCTTACTTGAACCGTCTGAAGAAGGGGTTTATATAGCGGTGGCAGCAAGCGAGGCAGGCGCGAGAATCACGCCGGCCGTTACGCTCCCGACGTCACGCTCGCATGATGAGCGGGACCTCTCATTAATGGCGAGATAGGCTCGTTAATGGGGGATCGTGGTGGCGTGGAATGTGGGATGCGGCCGGCGGAGATCCCCCGCATGGCGAGATTCGCGGGATGGCGGTTACGCCTGCAAGCGGTGCTGTTGGTCGGTCGATGAGACCGAGGAAGATGACCTCGGCGGGAGAGCTCGCGGAGGAGCGGGAGGGCCGAGGTATCTTGGTTCTGCTCGAGCCCGGAGGCGAGCTGAGGGGGCCGAGAAGGCTCGGGCATGTGATAGCTCTGAGACGAACTGTGGGGCCTGTTCACACTAGAATATTGCATTATTATATTCCCCATTCTTATTCATTTTATAAATAAACGGGTGCTTTTGACGCATGTCTGCTACATATTACAGGTTACAGGTTCTTGGAGCAAAAACAGTGAAAAAGACAAAAGATGATACAAAAAGGGACTTTTTACAAACAAACAGAAGACTCTTGATCAAGCCTACATCAAAGATAAAATTCACAAAGTACAAGGCAATGCAAGGTCCAAGATTTCGAAGCCACGGTTAAAAGTCCACCACAATTATTCACTGGAAAATCTGAAAGAGAACAGAAGCTATTTTAAAGAAAGAATTAAAGAATTAAGTAGCCCAGGAAGCCCAAAGACAGAAAAGCCCATAAAGGAAAGGCCCAATACTTCCTTTTTAAGAAGACAAAAGGAAGATATTATTTTATCAAAATTCATTTGCGGCTTTGACTAGTTGACCTAGGGCTATTTTTGTAATTGTAAACATGCAAGTCATTGTAACCCTAGGGTTTCCTATCTTCTATAAATAGGGACTCTAATTCATTGTAAACTTCATGCCTCCTTTTAATAAAAATTCAGAAATCCTTTTGGAGAGCATCAGTGTTTCCTTTCCATTCAGAAATTCAGATCTGACAAACCTGCACGGATGATTGGAGGGATGCATCTGTAAGTAGATTTAATTTCTCGCCCTAGTATAGATTTTAATTCTTTACCCTAGGTAGATTTAATTTTATGCCCTAGGAACTTGTTTAGGGTTTAGTTTTGAGGAAGGATTTTGAGAGATGAGATCTCTCATCCCTTTCTTACCCACCAAATATTTACAATAGGACTCCATGCATACGCGCACACACCGCGCCCTACGGCATCCTACCCCTCGAGGTAACGATGACACCGTAGTGTAAAAACCCGGTTGCGCGCGTTTTCCATGGAGGTTAGGGTAAGGATCTCTAAAGGAAGGACAAGAACCTAGAGGAAGGAACACCTTCCCAAATGGATCTAATCCCCTTTATTGATAATTACCATAACTCCTCACAGATTTTCATTCAGGTATAGAAAGCGTTGAGATTTAATTGCATTTCCAAACCATCCCTAAACCTAACCCTAGCAAGAATAGATCTAGATAATTGCCCTAGGTTAATTAGATTTTTAGATTTAATAACAACTCCGAACACCCTTCGGAATTAACTCGTAAGAACGAATCGGAGATTCACAACATCCCTGTGGACCGACCCATACTCACCGGCTAGCTGCAAAGCGACGCCGTTCTTGATTGCGGTTACAAATATTTTTGATCTATCTTTTAGAAAGCGCAAGCACGCTAAATCATTTCAATCAAATGGCGCTGTTGCCGGGGATGGCGTAGAACTTTCCTTTTCGTAATTTCGGGTTAATCAAAATTTTAAAAAAATCATAAAAATCTGAAAAAATAAACAAAAATTATAAAAATATATCATTTGTTATTTTTGGAAGGGATACTTTGTTGTTTTAATTTTGCAGGATATACGAAAATCGGATCTGGAAATCTACAGAGATCAAAACAGGAAAAAAAAAACAGATCGGAACAACAGAAGATCACAACAACCGAGGAGAGCAAAAAAAAAAAAGAAAAAAAGAAAAAAAAAACCGCTGAACCCACCAAAGCGCGGCGGAACCGCCGCGCCAGCCCTCTTTTGGCCACGGAACCACCGCGGTCTGGTCGAATCAGCGCTTGAAAAAAAAGTGGCAGAAGCGCAATAAATAAAAAAAATAAAAAAAAAAAAAACTGCTCCGCCACTAGAAATTTCTGTGAGTTTTCTCTTTCTCCTCCTCTGCAAATCTTGATATATCTTCTGTAAATTTGCTTGCAGGATTTCTTTACGCTAAAAAATCTTTTCCCTTTCAAATAACAATCTTGTGCAGGATTCTTTGCGCCGCGCATAAAATAAAAATATTTGATTGCAAGTGATTTACTGTTTTGCATATCTTTAATTGGACTTTAAGGGGCTTTTTGACCAATTCAGATTGGGTGGGGATTTCATCACCCTTCTCAGGACCCCAGAAATCACATAGGCATTTGCATTGACCAATCTTTAATTAAAAAATACTAGACTCAACCCTAAGGACTTCGAGCTCACTAGGAAAAGGACTAGTATAGGCATCGACCGTTTATCCTAACCGACTTTGCGGTGTCTAGGCTAGTGGTTATTAATTAGGCCCACTATAGTGGTGGTTCCTTCCCACTTACCTGGCCGTACTTGTCCGTGAAGAGGCGGTTTGAGGTCCTATTTCTAGCCCTAGTTAGGAGCTGTCTAGTAGACCTAGGCGACCCTAGATCTAGGTCTGATTGTGCATTTCTGGTTGATTACATTTGTGTTTAAGCCCTTTATCGATATTTTTTTTTCTGCAAACAGTCTCAAATAAAGAGAAAAAGAAAAACAGGAAAATTTTTATAAAAACTTGCAAAAATTTTGTCGCTAAGAAATCCTTGCACCCCACTTGCACCACCTACCTTCTTTCTTTCCCTCTTCTTCTAACATGGGTACTCCACATAAAAAATCATTAACCGAACTTTGGTATCCCGAACCTAATTTTGCGTCATATGTTAATTTGTTCGGTCAATTTAAAAACGATCCTTCCTTGCCAAAAATTTCGTTGAAAGATCAAATAGAGGCGTCTAGGAGAAATAGTTTGACTTTTCAACCTACCTTGTGTCAACCGAGTCAACCTTTACCACCTACATATGTTGATACCACTTCGTTAAGTCCTTCTGTCACTCCTAGGCCGATGTCCATTGCTGAGCATATTGCTCAATCTCGCAGTCGATCTTTCACCCCTCTCCACTCGTCTAGTTCTAGGGATCAACACGACTATTCACCTTTTTATTCATATGTTGACCCTACCCCTGCCCAACCACCCACTTCCTACAAGTCATACCCGACCTTCCTACCTTCACTAGACACTGTTTCGACACAGCCATTAGGGAGTTTCACATATCCAACCAATTTTGAATCTTTTACCGAAACCCCCTCACCACCTAAGTCTAGTTTGGAAGAGTCGTTGGAAGCGTACATTGCAGCAACGAATAAAATGACTAGGAATGTGGAAGTATCTTTAGCCGCCCTTATGCAACCGAGTGAACCGGTAGCTAGTGTCCCGCTAGCTCCAAATTTTTCAATGTATAAGGAGGCGGTTGGACAGAATGAGAATGAGAGAGGATTTTCAAATCAAACCTACCCGTACCCAATTGAAGCCCACAACTCCGGTTTTCCATCGATTGTTCTAAATGATTCACCTGTTGAAAATAAAAACGAGTTGTGTGATTTTGTAGTGTTTGATTTGCTAGATTGTGAGGAACCCCTTTCGAGTGAAACCGCACCTAATCCTTTCGATCTTTACACCTCCCATCTAGAACCTAAATCGATAGATATCCATGCTTTTGATGAGGTGTCTAAATAAATTGATTTTCACTTGATTGAGGATATTGACGCCGGGAATATTTCGGATGATGAACCTGTCGATTTAATTGAGATTTTATGTTCAAATCATCATTCTGAGTTATTAAATGTTTCTCCCGAATCTCATATGCGTCTAGATTTTGATGATAATGGCATGGATGAGTTGAATATTGAGGATAGTATTGAGGAGAGTCTTGAGGATAATATTGAGGTTGAATCATTTTTGTTTGATGTGTCTGATTTTCCAATTCATCCTCCTGAACCTTTGACTGTTATATCACCCTCTCTCCTTCCCATCGTTCCGACCCCGCTTGAAGACTGTGAGCTTGAAACCTTTTCCTTTGAATCTGACACAATTCTCACAGATGATAACACCTACAAGTGTTTCACTTTTTCGGACGATGTTGATGACTCACCGCCCGAGTTTGAGTCCTTTACATTTTCAGATGAGCCACCAGACTCGGTTGATTATAGTAGTTTCGAACCAATAATGGAATCTTTCAAGTTCGAAACAGTTTACTACGGTGAGAAAGATACTATCCCTAATTCACTTCATTTCGTTTCTCCTATTGTCCCGACCGTACAAATGACCGTTACGCTTTCATTTCCTATACCAAGTTCGGCGTGCCCATGTTTTCTTGCGAATCTTGAGGGATTTGACCCTATTTCACGAAGAGTTGATAGGTTAGCGCAATCGCTTTTAACACATCAGTCATCACAAATTGCGCTAATTTATTCGCTTGATTTACATCCTCAAGATCGTACTCCACTTCCTTCTTCTTTTCGCCATTCTTCTCCCTCACCGAGACCATATTCTACCATTCTTCTTTCCACACGGTCTCGCGTGCTTCTCATTTTCTTGCACCAACTCTACCATTTCCACGATAAGATTTTTGAATGGTTGGTGCTAACTTTTAGCTTGTGCAAGGCCAAGCTTAAGTTTGGGGGAATCTTTGTATATATGTAAGTATTTTTTGTTTTCTTTTCTATAAAAAATTAAAAAAAAAATTTCAAAACATTAAAAATATAAAAATTATAAATAAATAAACAGGGGAGTGCCGGTATTTTGACCCTCTTGGTTTAGCATGACAGTGAGGACACTGTCAAGTTCAAGTTTGGGGGTATGATCGGTACGTCTTCTTCCTTCGCATTCATTTGTATATATTTTTGCATTTGCATATTTATTTGAAAACCCATAAAAATTGAAAAATTTCAAAAATTATAAAAATTATTGTATTCAATATTGGCTAATTGACTTGAGTTTGACAATTAGGTTAACTGGCTAGGAACAACTAGATCTTAGACTTAGTAAATTAAAAACCCTAAAGATAACATTCCTTAAAGTTTAATGGTAGAGAGTATATGCCTTGTAGTTTATTTAGAAATAGGCAAATTTTGAGTTCACTTCTTGTGCTAAGTCAAAACAAGGGAAGAGTATTGATGCTTTTATTAGAGTATAAGTTTGAAAAATAGTTCTTAGCTTAAATCTAGATTCTGAAAACGTACACCCTACAATTTGCACAATCACGAACCTTGAAACTTGGAATAGTAGAAGAGACCTTGAAATGCTCTTGTCTAAAGTCCTTGGTACGAAGAAAATAAAAAGAAAAAAAAAGTGAATAAAGGAAAAAAATGGACACTGGTTTTTGTGATTACTTAAGGCTGTAAAAAAATAGAAAAATATTTAGCGAGGGTGCTTCATCACCTAGTGCCTTAGACCAACTGGTTCGGGAGTCACTGCTAAAGCCTTGGGTGTTGCAAAACTAGGAAATACGCTTTAAAGTGCTAACGCATCTTGTAATCGGTTGTTGGTACCTCAAGAAGTATTAACGGTCGCATGAAGGATGTGTAAGCAAATTTCATTTAAAAATTCACTAATTAATAAGTGCTTTGGACAATGGACGAGAGTACGATCGCTTGATTTGAATTTCCAAGTGTATGGGTGATATTTACACACACGTGGGGGTATGTGATTGGAATTTAGATAAGAGAGAGGAATGAAGAATAGAACTTGTATCTTTAGTAGAGTTGATAGAAATTTCTAAATGGAGATGGAACTTTAGAAGGAAAACTTAAGAGATGCCGAAAGCTAAGTAAGTCTATAGGATATATATAATCTTAAGTTAAATGATGAGAAAATGTGAAGAATATGGGTGGATAATTTACAAGTAAAAGATAATAGAATTCCTTATTAGAAAACCTAAATGAAGAACAAAAGTCAATGGGCCGAGTTGATAGGATTTTGTGGGTGTAATCCGCTGAAAACCCTCAGGAGACAACACTCCTCCTACTAGGGACACCTAGAGGTTTAACGGCTTGTTGCACGTGCTCAGTGCAATCGCGTTTCCCTGCGAAAGTGTGGTTAGGATTTTAGTGAATAAAAATAAGTTTGCTCGAGGACGAGCAAAAGATAAGTTTGGGGGTATTTGTTCACACTAGAATATTGCATTATTATATTCTCCATTCTTATTCATTTTATAAATAAACGGGTGCTTTTGACGCATGTCTGCTACATATTACAGGTTACAGGTTCTTGGAGCAAAAACAGTGAAAAAGACAAAAGATGATACAAAAAGGGACTTTTGACAAACAAACAGAAGACTCTTGATCAAGCCTACATCAAAGATAAAATTCACAAAGTACAAGGCAATGCAAGGTCCAAGATTTCGAAGCCACGGTTAAAAGTCCACCACAATTATTCACTGGAAAATCTGAAAGAGAACAGAAGCTATTTTAAAGAAAGAATTAAAGAATTAAGTAGCCCAGGAAGCCCAAAGACAGAAGAGCCCATAAAGGAAAGGCCCAATACTTCCTTTTTAAGAAGACAAAAGAAAGATTTTATTTTATCAAAATTCATTTGCGGCTTTGACTAGTTGACCTAGGGCTATTTTTGTAATTGTAAACATGCAAGTCATTGTAACCCTAGGGTTTCCTATCTTCTATAAATAGGGACTCTAATTCATTGTAAACTTCATGCCTCCTTTTAATAAAAATTCAGAAATCCTTTTGGAGAGCATCGGTGTTTCCTTTCCATTCAGAAATTCAGATCTGACAAACCTGCACGGATGATTGGAGGGATGCATCTGTAAGTAGATTTAATTTCTCGCCCTAGTATAGATTTTAATTCTTTGCCCTAGGTAGATTTAATTTTATGCCCTAGGAACTTGTTTAGGGTTTAGCTTTGGGGAATGATTTTGAGAGATGAGATCTCTCATCCCTTTCTTACCCACCAAATATTTACAATAGGACTCCATGCATACGCGCACACACCGCGCCCTACGACATCCTACCCCTCGAGGTAACGATGACACCGTAGTGTAAAAACCCGGTTGCGCGCGTTTTCCATGGAGGTTAGGGTAAGGATCTCTAAAGGAAGGACAAGAATCTAGAGGAAGGAACACCTTTCCGAATGGATCTAATCCCCTTTATTGATAATTACCATAACTCCTCACAGATTTTCATTCGGGTATAGAAAGCGTTGAGATTTAATTGCATTTCCAAACCATCCCTAAACCTAACCCTAGCAAGAATAGATCTAGATAATTGCCCTAGGTTAATTAGATTTTTAGATTTAATAACAACTCCGAACACCCTTCGGAATTAACTCGTAAGAACGAATCGGAGATTCACAACATCCCTGTGGACCGACCCGTACTCACCGGCTAGCTGTAAAGCGACGCCGTTCTTGATTGCGGTTACAAATATTTTTGATCTATCTTTTAGAAAGCGCAAGCACGCTAAATCTCTCAAATCAGGGCCGAGAAAGCCAATTGTGCTGGGGGCTCGGAGGTGGCCAGCGTTTGCTTGTAGGACGGGCACAGGAGTGGTCTGGTCGGCCACTGTAGGTCCTTTCTTGTGTGTTCCGAGACACGTTATCTGCCACGTGTCCTGATCTGGGAGATCACCGATATTGAGCATCTTCAAGTCCATTCGCCAAACTTATGGCTTGGCCTGTTTCTCTAATTAACATCAAGAAAAGCATAACTTATAAAATTAAATTTAATCATTGCAATCAAGTAAATTTGGGTTTAGGCGCATACCAATATGAAACAAAAGGGGTAAGAAAGAATTGTTGGCAAAGATTGATCCATATTGTGGACATAGAATTTGTAATAGTACAAGGTTTGTGCACGTACAAGAAATTTGGCAAACTGTTATACAAACCAATTCATTTCATCATTACCTGTGCAAATTCTTTTACTTATTTGTCATAAATTAGAATTTAGTAAACATATAGCTCCCAAAACACAGTATTTAATTCTGCATACCATGTTAAAGGGACCTTTGCCAGTTTCGACATCCCGACTTCTGATAGAATGATCCAATGATGCTGAACATATAAATTAAGACAAAGATCCAAAAAGCTGGATATATATAGGTAGTTTCCACCGCAGATAAAAATCAACTTTCATATATTACAATCCTTTAAATAAACTATTTGACGATGTGCAGAGGAGAACCCTGACGGACGAACATTATTCCAGATGAGAGTCAAGACCTTAGTTGCAGGAACCTTGGGGGTATATAACGAATCCCGTTTCGGAACCTTGAATCCGCGGTTCTTACCGAGATTCGAAACAGAATCTCTATTCTCATACAACAGAATCTCGATTCAATTTGGAATCTCTTTGGTTGGGTTATTGTCTCAACAGCTTCTTGGCTTTTAATGAAATATTGGACTTATAACATAATGAGTTATTCTAGGGTTTGTAATTAATCAATTAATGGTGCAATTTTATAATTTTATGGCATTATATATATATATATATATATATATATATATATAAAGCGCTCCCCCGGACACCCCCCACACATATAAAGCGCTCCCCGACACCCTTAACATAAGATTCTTTAAGGTTACGGTGATTCCCCGCCTCCGCCCCCACTTCATGCAACTATGGTGAAGACTACACGCACTTCATCAAAGCAATCTATTCTAAGAGTTGTATGCAGCATTGCCCATCTATTTTTCTAATCTCCACAATAATTGAAATGTGTATGCAAAGGGTGCAGCAAAAGTACGGAGAAAGACTACCTTGGATCTGAACCATCAATCCCACAGGCCCAGCCATCATTCAAACAAGGCTCTTGCTGTTTTGGAGGCGCTATCGCCTTTCTGTATTAAATTTCAAGCACTTTTTCCTATAACTCATATTCCACGGAACAAATTAGCATCCTAAAGCAAACAAAAAACAAAGCATAACCAACACCAATACACATACCGCAGAAATGCCCATAGCTAACAGAAACAGCTCGAGCTACATCCGAATAAGTTCCCCATGGATCAAAAAATCAAACGGCTGCTGTTCTTGCTCCTCCGAATTTACTAATAACATCAAAAAATAGAATTCTTAGTAATAAAAAAAAAGGCGATCGAACATGATTACACACATGTTGCGCTTGGTACATGAATTGGAAGATTACCGGGAATCCTCACATTCCCAGGAATTGAGATGACCGACCATCTAGTTCCAAAAAATCTTGCATTAATGTGCCTGGTATATTTTAATCATTTCCGATAATATATGTATGCGGAACCGTCGACTGGTGGTGAGGCCGGAAGAGGGCCGGTGGTCGGCGGCGAGGCCAGCGACGAACGGCCAATCAGTGGTGGGCAAGCGAGCAACCGGCAACGGGCGGCGTGGCCGATGGGTGGCGGGCGGGCCGGCGGATGATCGGCGATAATCGGCGGTCGGCCGGAGGACGACCGAAGATGGGCGGGAGGGACGGCCGGCCGGCAGGTGGCGAGGGACGCCGGCAGCAGATGGTCATGGCTCATTTAATGTTAGGTGAGAATATTTCGTGGTAATTTAGAATAGACATATTTTTTGGGATAGGATTACCATGAAATAGGGTCATTTGATTATCATGGTAATCTTATATTCCTAGAAAGATCTTTTACACCTAAACAAGGGTCGTAATATTTCATGGTAATTCAGGATTACTATCTAGCTTACCTCCGACCAAACACACCCACAATCCACAATGAAACAAAAGAAGAGGAAAGATACCATTTTGAAGTAGCAGGTTTAAGATTTCAGAGAGGCCCAATTGAGTGGGTATCTTTCAATGGAGGCTGGAGCTTCATGACAAAGCGGACCTGAACTTGCCTCGATGATTCTGAGATTGTTATTCCACTGACATTCATCTTTTGAGCTGAAAATGAACAGAAGATATATGAGTAGAAACCATCCAATATTTCCCCCAGTCTCAACATTGTAAGAGTATTAGAACTTGGCTTTTCATTTAGCTAGTTCTCCCCTCAACTTACATACACAGCAGGGTAAAAAACATCATCTAAACAAAATGAAAAGGTCAGCACCTGATGCTGGAGCCAACTTGATGATGCTCTATATTGGCAACGCCTCAGATCAGGACACGTGGCAGATGGAGTGTCCCAGAACTCAGAAGAAATGGCCCAGGCCATCCCTGTGCCCAGCCTGCAAGTACAAGCTGGCTCTCCTCAGAGCCCCTGGAAATTGGCCTCCTCGGCCTTTCAGCTCTCCCCGAGCTGCCACATGACCAAGACTCCTCGGCCCTCTCGCTCGTTCCCGAGCTTCCCAGCCGAGACCATCTTCCTCGGTCCTCCGATCGGCCAACAGTACCGCTCACAGACGCAACCGCCGCTCCGCAAATCTCGCCATGCGCAGATTCTCCGCCAGCAACATCCCATGTTCCACGTCATTACGATCCCCATTAATGGACGATCCGCTTTTTACGCGGGCGTGACGTCGGGAGCGTAACCGCCGGCGAGATTCTCGCGCCTTCTACTGCGTGCTGCCGCCACTATAAAACCCCCCATCATAGAGGGGTCAAGTAGGCCATTTTTTTACACTTTTATGCCGTTATTCTGCTCGGATCTAGTGCTAACTTGATCATCGGAGGGCCTTCGGTGGTTCCAAACCACCCCGGGACTTCTTTGCAAGTACTCAATGCTAAGTTTCTTAAATCAACAATTTCCTCAAACCCATTGAGACCCACATGTAACAGGAGACCACCTCCAAAATCCACCAGGAGATCGACGGAAGACAACATCTGACGGAGACCCGAAAAGGACCTCCATCAGTTGGCGCCGTCTGTGGGAAACGAAACTCCACAAAAAAACAAAGTTGGCCTTCCGATCTTGTCACGCCCCGCTTCCCGGTGTACGGCGAAGGGACGCGACAAGATCCGCTACGTATTTACTGTGAAGTAAATACGCTAAGCGTATCTAAGTAATATAAAGGTAAATCACAAGAGACAAGAGATATAAAAAAATAACAGCAACTTTATTAACAACATTCTTTTGTACAATGCATGATAAGTAAATACATCTGGAATGAAAAGCGATGCCTAAACAATGGCATAACAGTAATGAAAAAAAACTGAATAGAACAAGGTACAATGTCTGGACCTCGGGGTCTTCGTGGAACTGATCCAAGTCTTCACCGGTGGGCTCGATCTCTGCCGGATCCAAAACACCTGACGACATTCAAAGAAGAAAAAAATAGAATGTCGTCAGCGAACAGGTCGCTCGGTAAGTCTCAAAGATAAGGAAGAATTAGAAAAAACAGAATAAGAGGTATCTTCTAAAGTATAATATTGTAGAATATTGTGTTCACGCTGCTGTTTATAGCTTGGTACGGAAGGATGCCAGTGTATACGAGAGGGGTCTCAGCATGCTAGAGACCAGGACGAACGGAATGTATAAGGAACCGTTAAGCCACGGTACAACAGCAACGGAATATAGGTTAGGTGTCTTAGTATTACCGTCTCGTGCCACTTCTAACACCTTCCACACCAATCTACCCCTTAAACCCCGTAGTGTTTTGATTGTATTGTTGTATTGTATTGTATAAATTGGATGACTGACCAAAACCATGATATCAGTAAACAGATTGTAACTGCATAATCATGTAGACGGAAAAACTGGATAATGGATGTATATCCATGGTTTGATTCAGTCAAATTGTATAGATTGATAACTGGATTCTTGGATTCATGTGTTCATATTGAATTGAAATATTATAGATTTATATAGTACTTGAATCGTATTCAAGTCGGATTATGATCAGACTCAAACCCGAGTCGGACAGAAGAAATGTAAATCGAAGGCCTATATTTACTAGGGTCCTTAGGGTAATTTATAAAACTTGAGGGAGTTTTATGTAAAAATACTTTTGTATAGTTTTCAAGATACATCCCAAGTATTTATTATTCGTCTTTATAGTTATAATGAGTGTAATTTTATTTTGTGATATTTCTAGTGAAAATATCCTAATTACATAAATAAAGATATTTATCTGTAATATTGATTTATTTGAAATTCATGGTATTTTAATGTAAAATTTAGTCTTGTGATTTTTAGAAAAAGTGGGATATTTATATTATAAAAAAATAGATATTTTAATGATAACTATACATATATTTATACAAAAATAATTTCAATAAATATTTTATATTCTAGAAATCTCATTTTTCTTAAGATGTCGTATTTTAAACCTTTCGAGACCGAATGCTCCTTGCGGAGGTCTGAATCTCGCACTACTAAACCCGAGGGTGCACGATAAACCGTACTATCCCTAATGGGTTCCCCAAAGGTAGGTTGTAGTGGCACTTTGCAAAGATTTTATAAATACTAATTCTTTAGAAAACGGTTTTAAAAGGTATTTATTTGCAAAGGTGTAAATTTTCCGTACTTTAGATTCTAGGGTTTCCTACGCCAACTAGCCTATTTCTAAATGGTCTAAACGACAAGTCGTTAGAAGCCTCAAATCGCCTCTTCACCGCCAATTGTGGCAAGGTAAGTACAAATGAGGAAAGGATGGATCCGCTCACGAATCGTGAGACGGGCCTTTTAAAGTTACCTTTACTCACTTGCCTAGCCTAGACACCACAAAGTCAGGTTTAGATAAACGATCGATATCCACAACATATCGTATTTTCCTATTAAAAGATATTTGTTTTAAAAGTGTATCAAACCTAAAACTTTTAGAAAAGGTTTTATTAAGAAAATGGTATTTAAATGTAAAATCTTATTTTATCGTATTCTAAGTTTTTAAGGTAGCGTGTTATGTTTGCATATGAGTGTGTGAGGAGGTAGGTCATTACCTCGTGATCTACTTTAAGGTATAGCAATGTTTAAGGGGGTTAAATGTGAAAATGAAACATTGTGGTATTTAAGTGAAAAAAATACGATATATTGCAAAAGCTATCATTTCATGTGAGGAAACTTGTTCAAATTATTTGTTAAGTGATTAATAGTCAACATAGAGATGTTTAAGCATGAATGTATTGGTGAGAAGTGAGATTTTATAGAAAACCGAATCGGAAATCGGCTTTGTTCCGATTCCGTCGGATTTTGTAAATTCGTATTTTTATGAAAGAAAAGAAAGATAGAAGGGGGGACTTACGGGTTTGGACAATACTAGAGAGTGAGAGGGAAGTAGAGGGTTTGCCGGTGCATCGATTCGTCGTTGAGAGTTCCTAGCACGATCACCGGAATTTCGCCATCGATTTCGTCAGCGCTTCGCCTTTCGCTCGTTTCCAAAGTACCAAAGTTCTCTTGGAATTTTGAGAGAGTGGACTCAGAAATTTAGAATGAGAGGGTAGAGGGTAGGGGGTGTATTTATAGGGTTAGGCTAGGGTTAGGATTTTTAATTAAAAAAATGTAAAAATTATATAAAAATCATTAAAAAATGGAGTAAATGGGGGTTAATGGGCTCTCTGTAACCGATCCGAATATTTAAAGTATGCAGGGGGGTTGACCAAGAAAAGATACCCATCTTCTATGTTGGCGACTCGGCCATCCGGCCGAGTCCGGCCGGCGGCGCCGGCCCGAGTCGGCCGGTCCACCGGCCGACTTGGCCGAGTCGGGCCGAGTCCGGTGGTCGGGGGCTATGGGGTCGTCGGGTGTGGCTTCTGATGCATTTAACTTTTCATGTGTAGGAAATTTGTGAGAAACGCACGTGTAACTGTTGGTATTCTAAAAAATCAAAAACAAAATAATATTAAAAATAATGTAGGGCATGGGATTTGAACTCTAGTGGCTTGGTTCAGCAGTGCAAAGTCTTACCAATGAGCTACAAGCTCCTTCTTATAATTATGGAGTGAAATAAATACTTAAAGAGATATCAGCAACAATAAATACTCCAAGTATACATTGAATTTAAATCAATTCTTTTTACATTAAAAATGGAGTTGTTACAGTCTACCCTCCTTACAAAAATTTCGTTCTCGAAATTTACAACTTTTATTTGAGAACTGGTTTACAAAGAAATGTGAATATCTAGTATGCATTTCATCATCCCTTTCCCAAGTGGACTCTCCTGGAGTGTCTTTCCTCCACATCACTCGAACCAAGTTAACTTCCTTGTTCCGAAGTGTCTTCACTTTCCTTTCCAGGATCTCCACAGGCTGTTGCTCACAAGACAAATCGGGCTATATAGTGAACTCGGAATGATCGAGAACATAGCTGGGGTCACTCACATACCTTCTGAGTTGGGATATGTGGAACACATTATGCACTGCTTCCAATGAAGGTGGAAGCGCTAAGCAGTATGCCACTTCACCGACTCGTTCGAGTATGTTGAACGGTCCAATTTATCTCGGACTTAGCTTACCCCGTCTTCCAAATCGGATCACTCCGCTATTCGGAGATATCTTCAAGAATACGTGATCTCCTGGCTGGAACTCCAAGTGTCGTTTCTTTGCATCAGCCCAGTGCTTCTGTCGATCTTGGGCTATGCGCATCCTTTCCCTGATAGTACGAACCACATCAACAGTCGCTACTATCATCTTTGGTCCAAGAAGTTCCCTATCTCCGATGTCGTCCCAACTTAATGGCGATCGACACTTCCTTCCATACAATACTGCAAAAGGTGCCATTCTTATGCTTGCTTGGTAGCTGTTGTTGTACGAAAACTCCACAAGATGTAGGTGATCTTCCCACGATCCTTTGAAGTCTAACATACACGCTCTGAGCATATCCTCCAAGATCTGAATAGTTCGTTCCGACTGACCATCTGTTTGTGGATGATAAGCCGTGCTGAAGTTCAGACTTGTTCCCAAGCTTGCTTGCAGACTCTGCCAAAATTACGATCGGAACCTGGTGTCACGATCGGAGACAATGCAGACCGGTACTCCATGAAGTCTCACAATTTCCTGTATGAGTTCATGGGTACCAGAGATAGTACATTATGAAGAGTTTAAATCTTAATTAGATTATTACCTCCATGTACTTCTTTGCTAGTGTCTCAGTTGATTGGCCAACTCGAAATGGGATGAAATGAGCCGACTTTGTGAGTCGGTCCACAATGACCAATATGGCATCGTTACCCTTTGTGCTGCGAGGAAGAGCAGTCACAAAGTCCATCGTGATGTGTTGCCACTTCCATTCTGGGATTGGTAACGGTTGAAGTAATCCAGCAGTCCTGTGATGTTCAGCCTTTACTTACTGACACACCAAGCATTTTGCGACGCTTCTGGCTACTTCACGCTTCATTCCATACCACCAATAATTCTGACATAGATCTTTGTACATTTTGGTACCTCCAGGGTGTACTAAGTAGGGAGAGCTGTGAGCTTCTTTCATTAATTCTTCCCGAACAAGACCTTTTGGTACACATAATCTGCTGCCGTATCTCAAAGATCCGTCTTCATGGATGATGAAGTCTGTTCTAAGTCCATTCTCCACTTGTTCTCTGATCTTTTGCAACTTAGCATCACTTGCGTGAGCTGCTTTGATCTGATTGACAATGGTTGATTGAACTTGTAGATTCATCAAATTTGAAGCATTACCTGGCATGACTACTTCAATCTCCATCTGATGCAAGTCTTGCTAAAGCTTCCACTGAGCGGTGAGATTCATCGATAATGGTTGGCGACCAAGAGCATCAGGTACCACGTTCACCTTCCCTGGGTGATATTGCAAGTTGATGTCAAAGTCCGCTATGAGTTCTAACCATCTTCTCTGTCGCATATTCAACTCGTTCTGAGTAAACACGTACTTCAGACTTTTATGATCTGTGTAGATGTTCACTCATTCACCAAGTAGATAATGGCGCCAAATCTTAAGAGCAAAGATGACGGCTGCCAACTCCAGATCATGCGTCGGATAATTGCGCTCATGAATCTTCCGCTGTCTTGAAGCATAAACCACAACCTTACCGTGCTGATGTAGAACACATCCTAATCCCTTACCGGATGTATCG
Source organism: Agapanthus africanus (assembly GCA_030015575.1). Classification (NCBI taxonomy): domain Eukaryota; kingdom Viridiplantae; phylum Streptophyta; class Magnoliopsida; order Asparagales; family Amaryllidaceae; genus Agapanthus; species Agapanthus africanus. The sequence continues at coordinate 563,367,474 of CM057337.1, read as the reverse complement.
CAATGCACTTCGAATCCTCCAGATTGATCCGGTATGACAAGAATAGGTGCTGATGTCAACCTTGACTTGAGTTCTACGAAAGCTTGTTCGCATGCTTCTGACCACACAAATTCTTCTTCTTTACGTGTGAGCTTGGTCAGGGGCGTTGCTATCTTTGAAAGCCTTCAATAAACCTTCTGTAATATCCAGCTAAACCCAAAAAACTTCGAATATCCTTCATTGACTTTGGTGTAGGCCATTCGCTAACTGCTGAAACTTTCGCTGGATCCACAGAGATTCCTTCTCCTGATACGATATATCCAAGAAAACCAACTTGCTTTAACCAAAACTCGCACTTGCTGTACTTGGCATAAAGCTGATGTTGTCGAAGAGTTTCTAGGACAATTTGTAGGTGCTCTGCATGTTCTTTCCGACTCTTAGAATACACCAGGATGTCGTCGATGAAGATGACAACAAACCTGTCTAAGTACTCCCGGAAAACTTGATTCATAAGGTTCATGAATATTGCGGTGCGTTGGTCACTCTGAATGGCATCAATAGAAATTCGTAATGTCCATAGCGAGTTCTGAAAGCTGTTTTGTGAATATCAGCTTCCTTGACCTTCACTTGATGATAACCTGAACGAAGATTTAATTTAGAGAACACACAAGATCCACTTAGCTGATCGAATAAATCATCGATGCACGGGAGTGGATACTTGTTCTTTATAGTGACTTCGTTCAAAACTCTATAATTGATGCACATTCTGTATGAACCTTCCTTCTTATTCACAAGTAGTACAGGTGATCCCCAACTTGAAGTGCTGGGACGAATCCATCCTTTCGCCAGTAATTCGTCCAACTGTGTTCGGACTTCCTTCAAACCTTCCGGACTTAAACGATAGGGTGCTTTGATCACCGGTTGTGCTCCTGGTACTAAATCAATACTGAATTCAAGAGCTCGATCGGGAGGCAAACCTGATATATCGTCAGGAAATACATCGTCGAACTCTCGAACCATATTTGGTCTTGATTCTTCCTCCGCTTGAGCTGCTGCAACTACTGCTTCTCTTGGCTTCGCTTTGTAGGTACTTGGCTCCAGTATACGGTCTCCGCTTTTGAAATAGAAGACCGGATGGTCTGGAATCTCGAATACTACCCTCCTTTGACGACAGTCTATGGTAGTATAAAAAGTTCCAAGCCAATCCATTCTTAGAACCATATCAAAGTTCGGTATATCCAGCACTTTGAAGTCAGCATAAAACTCTCTGCTGCAGACGACGACTGGACACAAGCTGTATCCCATAGTTGCCTTTAGAACGCCATTTCCTGAACTGACATTCCAGCTGGATACAAACGGTGAGACTGGAATCGCATGGGTTCGGACAAACCGTTGCGACATAAAGCAGTGTGATGCTCCAGTATCAAACAGTGCTAGTGTAGGGATTGAGGATACTAAGATTGTACCTAAGGTATGTGGGATATGTTTTAGATATAGAAAAATATGTAGCTAAGTAGCAGGATAGAAAAACAAAGTTTGAAAAGAAAAGTTTATCAGTGATGACTTGGCCAGTGGCCTCAGCTTCTTCCACGGACATCGTGAAAGTCTGGCGCCTTGGTACATTCCTCCTGGCCTGAGGAGCATTCCTCGGAACGTTCCTTTGAGCTTGATGGAACTGACGAGGAGGTGGTGCAGCTTGTGGTCCTCTGGATGGTGCAGGTAGTGCAGGTCTTAGAGCAGGTGCTTGAAGAGCTAGTCGCTGTGGATAGGTAATTGCTGGCCTGGGTGCAGCAACTGGGTTCTGTCTTTGGGGACAAGACCCAATATCATGAGTAGCTGAGCCGCAGACTAAGCAAAGATGGTTGGCTCGACGGCAGTCTTTCAGCATATGTCCAGTTCTCTTGCAGTAGGTGCAAAAGGCTGGGCTGGGACGATGGTTCGGTACTCCGGGTCGCCTTGCCACGAAAGGTGGCCTGGACGAGGCTCCACCTGTTATCTGTTTGGCAGGGCGTTTGACTCCTGCAGACTGAGGTCTGCCCCTTTCTTTTATTACTGCCGCATAACTGCGGGCAGCTTCTAGAGCATCCTCATGAGTTAGAAATTTTCCCGTGGCTAGAGCAGCCTGAATCTCCGTGTCCAGACCTTGTTGAAAGCGACGGGCTCTGATCTCGTCCGTCGGTATCAAGTGTGCCGTGAATCGGCTTAGCATGGTGAATTCAGCGTCGTACTCATCTACTGATTTGTCCCATATCGAACCCTGTTGTAGATGAATGAACTGCTGCTCCATGGCAAACCTGGCAGTCGCTGGGAAGTATTTTGCGTCGAACTTCTCGCGAAAAGTCTTCTATTCAATAGGCTGTACCAGACGGCTTTCTTCCGCCTTCCACCAGTTGCGAGCATTGTCCGTGAGCCGTAGTTTCGCCACACGGACCCAAGCGATGTCTGGCACTTGAGCTGCTGCCAGATCGTCTTCTATGCTTTGTGCCCATTCTTCAGCTTCAAGAGGGCTTCCTTTTCTAGAGAATTGCTTCGGATGTAAAGCCCTGAATTGCTTCACCCCAGGAGTATCAGTCTCAGGACGGTTCAGGAGTTGTTGCTGTCCCTCAAGAAGGCTGCGGATCGCCCCAAGTAGCACTGTTTGCTCGGTGGGTGGCGCAGGAACAGCAGGTGTGAGGGGTAGTGTTGGAGGTGTGTTGTTGACATTGGTGCTGGTGTTGTTCGGGAAATCCATAACCTTGAAGAAAAATTTAGGTTAGGACAAATTCAAATACATGAAATGATAAGATTTAAGGAATAGAAAATTGTAAGATTCAAGAAACATGAATTGTAAAGAATGTTTTAGTTGTTGGTTCTTGTGTTATATTGCTTAGGTTGTTCACGCAGAATAGAACTGCATAGTATGGTTCTATACAGCTCTGACCTGTATGGGCCACCAACAAAACCTGTCACGCCCCGCTTCCCAGTGTACGGTGAAGGGACGCGACGAGGTCCGCTACGTATTTACTGTGAAGTAAATACGCTAAGCGTATCTAAGCAATATAAAGGTAAATCATAAGAGACGAGATATAAAAAAAAATAACAGCAACTTTATTAATAACATTCTTTTGTACAATGCATGATAAGTAAATACATCTGGAATGAAAAGCGATGCCTAAACAATGGCATAACAGTAATGAAAAAAAAACTGAATAGAACAAGGTACAATGTCTAGAGCTCGGGGTCTTCATGGAACTGATCCAAGTCTTCACCGGTGGGCTCGATCTCTGCCGGGTCCAAACACCTGACGACATTTAAAGAAGAAAGAAATAGAATGTCGTCAACGAACAGGTCGCTCGGTAAGTCCTAAAGATAAGGAAGAATTAGAAAAAACAGAATAATAGGTATCTTCTAAAGTATAATATTGTAGAATATTGTGTTCACGCTATTGTTTGTATCTTGGTATGGAAGGATACCGGTGTATAAGAGAGGGGTCTCAGTATGCTAGAGACCAGGGCAAACGGAATGTAAAACGAACCGTTAAGCCATGGTACACCAGCAACGGAATATAAGTTATGTGTCTTAATCTTACCGTCTCGTGCCACTTCTAACACCTTCCGCACCAATCTACCCCTTAAACCCCGTAGTGTTTTGATTGTATTGTTGTATTGTATTTTATAAGTTGGATGACTGACCAAAACTATGATATCAGTAAACAGATTGTAACTGCATAATCATGTAGACGGAAAAACTGGATAATGGATGTATCTCCATGTTTTGATTCAGTCAAGTTGTATAGATTGATAACTGGATTCTTGGATTCATGTGTTCATATTGAATTGAAATATTATAGATTTATATAGTACTTGAATCGTATTCAAGTCGGATTATGATCAGACTCAAACCCAAGTCGGACAGAAGAAATGTAAATCGAAGGCCTATATTTACTAGGGTCCTTAGGGTAATTTATAAAACTTGAGGGGGTTTTATGTAAAAATACTTTTGTATAGTTTTCAAGATACACCCCAAATATTTATTATTCGTCTTTATAGTTATAATGAGTGTAATTTTATTTTGTGATATTTCCAGTGAAAATACCCTAATTACATAAATAAAGGTATTTATCTGTAATATTGATTTATTTGAAATTCATGGTATTTTAATGTAAAATTTAGTCTTGCGATTTTTAGAAAAAGTGGGATATTTATATTATAACAAAATAGATATTTTAATGATAAATATACATATATTTATACAAAAATAATTTCAATAAATATTTTATATTCTAGAAATCTCATTTTTCTTATAATGTTGTATTTTAAACCTTTCGAGACCGAATGCTCCTTGCGGGGGTCTGAATCTCGCACTACTAAGCTCGAGGGTGCACGATAAACCGTACTATCTCTAACGGGTTCCCCAAAGATGGGTTGTAGTGGCGCTTTTCAAAGATGTTATAAATACTAATTCTTTAGAAAACGGTTTTAAAAGGTATTTATTTGCAAATGTGTAAATTTTTCGTATTTTAAATTCTAGGGTTTCCTACGCCAACTAGCCTATTTCTAAATGGTCTAAACGATAAGTCGTTAGAAGCCTCAAATCGCCTCTTCACCGCCAATTGTGGCCAGGTAAGTACAAATGAGGAAAGGAGGGATCCGCTCACGAATCGTGAGACGGACCTTTTAAAGTTACCTTTACTCACTTGCCTAGCCTAGACACCACAAAGTCAGGTTTAGATAAACGATCGATGTCCACAACATATCGTATTTTCCTATTAAAAGATATTTGTTTTAAAAGTGTATCAAATCTAAAACTTTTAGAAAAGGTTTTATTAAGAAAATGGTATTTAAATGTAAAATCTTATTTTATTGTATTCTAAGTTTTCAAGGTAGCGTGTTATGTTTGCATATGAGTGTGTGAGGAGGTAGGTCATTACCTCGTGATCTAATTTAAGGTATAGCAATGTTTAAGGGGGTTAAATGTGAAAATGAAATATTGTGGTATTTAAGTGAAAAAAATATGATATATTGCAAAAGCTATCATTTCATGTGAGGAAACTTGTTCAAATTATTTGTTAAGTGATTAATAGTCAACATAGAGATGTTTAAGTACGAATGTATTGGTGAGAAGTGAGATTTTATAGAAAACCGAATCGGAAATCGGCTTTGTTCCGATTCCGTCGGGTTTTGTAAATTCGTATTTTATGAAAGAAAAGAAAGATAGAAGGGGGGCTTACGGGTTTGGACAACACTAGAGAGTGAGAGGGAAGTAGAGGGTTTTCCGCCAAGGGAAATTGAGAAAATGAGAAATGCTAGCTCATAGGGAGCGTCAGCTAGCTCGATCGTCGGTAGAGAGCAAGTCATATAAGAGTTCCTAGCACGATCACCGGAATTTCGCCGTCGATTTCGTCAGTGCTTCGCCTTTCGCTCGTTTCCAAAGTACCAAAGTTCTCTTGAAATTTTGAGAGAGTGGACTCAGAAATTTAGGATGAGAGGGTAGAGGGTAGGGGGTGTACTTATAGAGTTAGGCTAGGGTTAGAGTTTTTAATAAAAAAATATAAAAATTATATAAAAATCATTAAAAAAAATGGAGTAAATGGGGGTTAATGGGCTCTCTGTAACCGATCCGAATATTTAAAGTATGCAGGGGGGTTGACCAAGAAAAGATACCCATCTTCTATATTGGCGACTCGGCCGTCCGGCCGACTCGGCCGAGTCGGACCGAATCAGGTGGTCGGGAGCTGTGGGGTTGTTGGGTGTGGTTTCTGGTGCATTTAACTTTTCATGTGTAGAAGGAAATTTGTGAGAAACCCACGTGTAACTGTTGGTATTCTAAAAAATCAAAAACAAAATAATATTAAAAATAATGTGGGGTATGGGATTTGAACTCTAGTGGCTTGGTTCAGCAGTGCAAAGTCTTACCAATGAACTACAAGCTCCTTCTTATAATTATGGAGTGAAATAAATACTTAAAGAGATATCAGCAACAATAAATACTCCAAGTATACATTGAATTTAAATCAATTCTTTTTACATTAAAAATGGAGTTGTTACAGATCTCCATCCCTATGGCAAGTGATCACCCTGAAGATCCAGATACCAGCCGCCGCCTCCCCCTCACCGGAGGCTCGGGTGAACCTCCTCCGGTGACCGTCATCAACGCCCTCGCCGGGTGAATAGACCGACCCCCCTGCTTTGATGGGGTCGCACAGAGGGGGCTCGCCACGGCAGCTCGAGGGCCACCTCGCCCAAGGATCTAAGCCCTCACTAAGAGGCAGTCCGGTAGCTACCCTGCTCGGCTATCCCTGGCGTGTAGCTTCCCTACCGCAACGCCAGGGATCAGAAAGTCCCCCCCAGAGGCAGTCGAGCCCGAGGATCCTTCGCTCGGCTATCCATGACGGGTAGCTTCCCTACCGCAACGCTAGGGATCAGAAAGTCCTCCCAGAGGCAGTCGAGCCCGAGGATCCCTCGCTCGGCAATCCCTGGCGGGTAGCTTCCCTACCGCAGCCAGGGATCAGAAAGTCCTCCCAGAGGCAGTCGAGCCCGAGGATCCCTCGCACGGCTATCCCTGGCGGGTAGCTTCCCTACCATAATGCCAGTGATCAGAAAGTCCTCCCAGAGGCAGTCGAGCCTGAGGATCCCTCGCTCGGCTATCCTTGGCGGGTAGCTTCCCTACCGCAACGCCAGGGATCAGAAAGTCCTCCCAGAGGCAGTCGAGCCCGAGGATCCCTCGCTCGGCTATCCATGGCGGGTAGCTTCCCTACCGCAACGCCACGGATCAGAAAGTCCTCCCAGAGGTAGTCGAGCCCGAGGATGCCTCGCTCGGCTATCCCTGGCGGGTAGCTTCCCTACCGTAACGCCAGGGATCAGAAAACCCTCCCAGAGGCAGTCGAGCCCGAGGATCCCTCGCTCGGCTATCCTTCAGGACAAAAGCCCTCGCCAAAAGGCACCGGGCAGTAACCCTACCCAGCCAAGGGTCCTTGGTAGGCTTCTTACAGCCCTATAGCTCTTCCCGCGCCAAGAACCAAAGTCCTCCAAGAGGCAGTCGGGTCCTTGCTCGGCTATCCTCGGCTGGTAGCTTCCTACCACAACCGACAGGGATCAAAGTCCTCGCCAAGAGGCACTGGGAAGTAACCCTGCTCGGTCCCCGTCCTGAAGGATCAGAAAGTCCTCCCAGAGGCAGTCGAGCCCGAGGATGCCTCGCTCGGCTATCCCCGGCGGGTAGCTTCCCTACCGCAACGCCGAGGATCAGAAAGCCCTCGCCAAAAGGCATCGAGCAGCTACCCTGCTCGGCCATCCTTCGCAGGCTTCTCAGGGACCCTCCAGCATCAAGGATCGAAGCCCTCGCCAAGAGGCACCGAGCAGCTACCCTGCTCGGCCATCCTTCACAGGCCTCTCAGGGACCCTCCAGCGTCAAGGATCAAAGCCCTCGCCAAGAGGCACCGAGCAGCTACCCTGCTCGGCCATCCTTCACAGGCCTTTCAGGGCCCCTCCAGTGTCAAGGACCAATGCCCTCGCCAAGAGGCACCGAGCAGCTACCCTGCTCGGCCATCCTTCGCAGGCCTCTCACGGCCCCTCCAGCGTCAAGGATCAAAGCCCTCATCGTGAGGCCGCCGAGTTCCTTCCTGCTCGGCGCATCCCCAGCGGGCATCCTCCTGCCCATCAAATGCTGAGGATCTCAAGCCCTCATCGTGAGGCCGCCGAGTTCCTTCCTGCTCGGCGCATCCCCAGCGGGCATTCTCCTACCCATCAGATGCTGATGATCTCAAGCCCTCATCGGGAGGCCGCCGAGTTCCTTCCTGCTCGGTGCATCTCGGCGGGCATCCTCCTGCCCATCAGACGCTGATGGTCTAAAGCCCTCATCGCGAGGCCGCCGAGTTCCTTCCTGCTCGGCGCATCCCCGGCGGGCATCCTCCTGCCCAACAGACGCTGATGGTCTGAAGCCCTCATCGCGAGGCCGCCGAGTTCCTTCCTGCTCGGCGCATCCCCAGCGGGCATCCTCCTGCCCATCAGATGCTGAGGATCTCAAGCCCTCATCGTAAGGCCGTCGAGTTCCTTCCTGCTCGGCGCATCCCAGCGGGCATCCTCCTGCCCACCAGACGCTGATGGTCTGAAGCCCTCATCGTGAGGCCGCCGAGTTCCTTCCTGCTCGGCGCATCCCCAGCGGGCATCCTCCTGCCCATCAGATGCTGAGGATCTCAAGCCCTCATCGTGAGACCGCCGGGTTCCTTCCTGCTCGGCGCATCCCCAGCGGGCATCCTTCTGCCCATCAGATGCTGAGGATCTCAAGCCCTCATCGTGAGGCCGCCGAGTTCTTTCCTGCTCGGCGCATCCCAGCGGGCATCCTCCTGCCTACCAGACGCTGATGGTCTGAAGCCCTCATCGCGAGGCTGCCGAGTTCCTTCCTGCTCGGCGCATCCCCAGCGGGCATCTTCCAGTCCATCAGATGCTGAGGATCTCAAGCCCTCATCGTGAGGCCGCCGGGTTCTTTCCTGCTCGGCGCATCCCCAGCGGGCATCCTCCTGCCCATCAGATGCTGAGGATCTCAAGCCCTCATCGTGAGGCCGCCGAGTTCTTTCCTACTCGGTGCATCCCCAGTGGGCATCCTCCTGCCCACCAGACGCTGATGGTCTGAAGCCCTCATCGTGAGGCCGCCAAGTTCCTTCCTGCTCGGTGCATCCCCAGCGGGCATTCTCCTGCCCATCAGATGCTGAGGATCTCAAGCCCTCATCGTGAGGCCGCCGAGTTCCTTCCTGCTCGGCGCATCCCCCGCGGGCATCCTCCTGCCCATCAGATGCTGAGGATCTCAAGCCCTCATCGTGAGGCCGCCGAGTTCCTTCCTGTTCGGCGCATCCCCAGCGGGCATCCTCCTGCCCACCAGACACTGATGGTCTGAAGCCCTCATCGCGAGGCCGCCGAGTTCCTTCCTGCTCGGTGCATCCCCAGCGGGCATCCTCCTATCCATCAGATGCTGAGGATTTCAAGCCCTCATCGTGAGGCCGCTGGGTTCCTTCCTACTCGGCGCATCCCCAGCGGGCATCCTCCTGCCCATCAGATGCTGAGGATCTCAAGACCACATCGTGAGGCCTCCGAGTTCCTTCCTGCTCAGCGCATCCCCAGCGGGCATCCTCCTGCCCATCAGACACTAATGGTCTGAAGCCCTCATCGTAAGGCCGCCGAGTTCCTTCCTGCTCGATGCATCCCCGACTGGCACCCTCCTGCCCATCAGACGCTGATGGTCTGAAGCCCTCATCGTGAGGCCGCCGAGTTCCTTCCTACTCGGCGCATCCCCAGCGGTCATCCTCCTGCCCAACAGACGCCGCAGGTCTGCATACGTCGCGTTGGCCAACCGACGATTGACATGCAGACTGTCGCTTTAGTGACGGGATGCACGAACCGGCGCACCTTCCTTAAATGCAGAGATTTCGCCCTGATTTGCTGGCAGAAAAGGTAGCAGACAGCCCGGGGACGCGTCCCGACGAAATCTTAGGAGGGAGCTCTTCCCGGACGGCCCGGCAGTCCACTCTTGACCCGACCCGCCAGCTGGTCGGGACAAGAGTGGGGGGCTAATAATGATGCTCTATATTGGTAACGCCTCAGATCAGGACACGTGGCAGATGGAGTGTCCCAGAACTCAGAAGAAAGGGCCCACAGGGACCGACCAGGCCACCCCCGTGCCCAACCTGCAAGCGCAAGCTGACTTTCCTCAGAGCCCCTGGAAATTGGCCTCCTCGGTCTTTCAGCTCGTCCCCAGCTGCCACAGGATCAAGACTCCTCGGCCCTCTTGCTCGTTCCCGAGCTCCCCAGCCGAGGCCATCTTCCTCGGTCCTCCGACCGGCTAACAGTACCGCTCACAGACGCAACCGCCGCTCCGCAAATTTCGCCATGCCCAGATTCTCCACCAGCAACATCCCACGTTCCACGCCATCACGATCTCCATTAATGGGCGATCTGCTCTTTATGCGGGCGTGACGTCGGGAGCGTAACCGCCGGCGAGATTCTCGCGCCTTCTATTGCGTGCTGCCGCCACTATAAAAACCCCCACACAGAGGGGTCAAGTAGGCCATTTTGTTTACACTTTTATGCCGTTAATCTGCTCGGATCTAGTGCTAACTTGATCGTCGGAGGGCCCTCGGTAGTTCCAAACCATCCCGAGACTTCTTTGCAGGTACTCGGCACTAAGTTCCTCAAATTAACAATCTCCTCAAACCCATTGAGACCCACACGCAACAGGAGATCATCTCCAAAATCCACCGGGATATCGACGGAAGACAACATCTGACGGAGACCCGAAAAGGACCTCCATCATAACTGAATCACAGAAATCCAGTAAAATCCAATAAGTGAGTGCCACTAAACCCTGGTGGCAGTTGAGCAAGAGAGATGCAATTCAAATTCCTCTTGCATCAGGTTACAACAGGAAAACAGAAGTAAAAGCTGATAACATCACAAGTAATCATTAACAAGTTACTGGCAATATGTGAATTTCCTGTTATGAATATAAATTAATAAGTATTCTTACAACATTAAACTAGAGACGTCTGACAGCAAAGACTCTGGCAAAAGTCTCTGAAACAAAATCCCACAAAAGATGCACAACGCGTTGTTGCAGAGCAAATACTTTACTCTCATAATTTACATCAAAGGGAGATCGAGACATGGTAAAGAATGAAAGAGGAGGCAGTTTCAGAGACTGCCTCTTGCAACACATGCAATACCACATTGGTGAATTCAACGAGCCAAGCTGCATCGAAACTGCGCAGCGTTTGAGATCATGGTTTTCTGTCAACCCATCTTGATGCTTAACGCCTTGGCACCTACCAAATTCTACTGATTCAAAAGGGACTGAAGCAGAACAAAAGCTGCTGCTTTCCTCCTCTGTTTATTCACATATGGAACCGATCCTGAATATGAAACATACAAGATTTTAGTTTATGGTGCATGGAAAAGGATAGAGTGCACGTTCTATACATGATGACTATATAGCGGCAAAAATGTTAGTTACAGACATCTTTTAGTTTACACCGCAGAATAAAGTTGCATGTTCCAAGTTTATAATTTTGTTTGTGCAGGTTTAAATCAGAGGGGGGATAATATATTGCATGTAGCTAGAATTACATTATATTTCGAATTACATGCAATCAACACATCCCTATGAGGAACATCAAATTTTGTGGAGAGAAATAATTAGATTGTTCGTCAAGTCATCACCTGCTCCCAAGTTTTCCAATTTTTGATCCAAGAAGTTTGACCTGCTCACCATGGACAAGTGAAGGATTGAAGGCAACCCATTTCAGAATCAAAACTGCGGACCTGTAACAGAATGTGCAACCTATGGTTAGGCACCAAGAATGAGAAAACATAACATTTATGTATGCCGTTATCTTTATTTAATAAATCATGTTCAGTAACATTATTGAACAAACCAATACTTCAGACAATTCATGGCCCTACGTGCCACAAAAGTTAAGAGGTGGTGACATATTCCGGAAATATCACCAGCAATCCGCCTACATCACCAAAAGTTCTAACGCGAGTAACGCATATCCAACAATCAAAGAGGAAATCATAAATAAGTGAAACTAAACAACAATTAGCGACAGAAAGATTAGCATTCAAGGTAAGACATGTCGAAGACCAATGCTACAGAAATAATTAGATTATTAGCAAACCTTTTAAATATGCATCAAAAAGACTGATGTAGCTTTTAATCGAAAATTCAACTGCGAAATATAAAATCTCTTTAAATCGTTTTTATCTGCAAACAAAGGAATTATGCTTGTAGCATTTAAGTGAAAATCCTGCCGCAAAATATAAAATCTTTGTAAATCATTTTTATCTGCAAACAAATGAATTGTACTTGTTCCTGATAGCACCAGGCACTCGGGGCACTTTTTTGTCAAGAAACTTAACCACGTCAATCATCATCGAGACATCGCACATTCCAGAAAATATTGAAGCTTAACACACATAGGAAATACCCAGTTCATCCCTATCATTAGTATATTCAATTAATCGCCATCAACCACAACAACACTAAACTTATTGCCTTAGATTTCTTGCTTCTTTTATACAATATATGTCTATTTGTAAACCTTGGGTCTTACCCTACGATCTTCATGTCTATGCTTCTGTTTGGTATGCTCCCTCATAAATCACTGATTATTCATTCGAGACTTCTACTAAATCAATATTCTGAAAGTAACTCATAGTGTCTGTCAGCACACTCCTGCTGACTTTCTGAGGTGATAATCCAAGCATCCATAACTGGATCATCAAAGTAATTTGCGCATGTGTGAACATGTAGTGACGGCGGAATTTGAACCCATGCTTCTTGGTTGATGGCAAGAAGCTTCCCGATGTGCTATAGTGGCTCTAAGCCAAATTAACGCTCCTTACCAACTTTTTATTTTGCCACTGAAATGTAGATCTATTATGTGCATAGAGCAAATCCGTCCTAGCTACTGGCAAAGCATCTTCAACTGAATCCGGTAATAGCGCATGACATGAGCAAGTTGAAGACCAACAAACTCTTTGAGGCCCACTTTCACTGTTCTGCTAGGAACGTATGTAAATTATCACACTGCGTTAATGCATAAATGAATCTTTATGAAACACACTCTTTGTTAATCTATCATAGGGATGAAGGTATGAAAACGCGCGCACAAAACTTTACATACTCATACTGGCATATCTGACCTAGCTTAAAGATAGCATAAAAACACCATTGTGTGACTCTGACATTATGAAAGACCACTCAACAATAATATGAGCTGTCCCTGTCATGCCTGATCCCAAGAACCATGATCATTTCGTAAATTGTTCTCCGCTAAGTTAGCCTGCTAATATCTGCACGGTTGCCAAATATGGTCCTGCAAGGGGCATACCCTAGAAGTTGAGATATTTCAAGTTTGGACTCTGATATCTCCAATGGGAGGAACCATTGTGCTCGGTCTCTTTCGTTAACAGGAGGTCAAGGGAACAGAAGGAGGGGGGTGTTATACACACTGAGCATGCTCTATCTTTTTTCATCAGAGGAAGGAATGTAGACATAGAGAACCTCTCATATGGAGCTTTACAGATATGCTGTACTCAGTCATGTTAAGTATTTTCGTTGGCGTTGCTAACTTAACTATGGATAAGAGATTACCATATGACCAAGTATAAATAAAAGCATGGCATAGAAAATCTAGAAAAAGAGTTCTGTTATGACACAGTAGTATGTATGCACGCATTCATGATAACCAAGAATTCATGTTAACAATCAACTTACCACGGATGGGATCATGGGAGATGTTGGGAGGTTATACGAGAACTGTGACAAGGAGGTCACAAGTTCAAGGCATGCAATTGACAAAGAGAAAGATACCAACCTATTTGATAAGAGAGAAAAAGAAAGTAGGGGTGGGGTGGGGGGCTGAATTGGTCCAACCTTATAACTCCAAAAATTGTCCGCGATGAATAGAGTGTGAGTGCATGTTAGTGATGTACAAAAGCTCAATGATCTGATCTGGTACCGCTTGTTTTCAAGATCAGCAACACACTAATGATTATCTAACATAAGCCCTTTGTATATCATTGATTCATTTACAAAAGGATAGAGCTAACTCTGTGAAAATTTAAACTTGAACATGGCCTTTAACTAAAGTTATAAGGTGGAACATAATAAATAAGGGTGTAGCCGTGGAACTTTACTGCTGCAACCACAAGTCCTCCAGGAGATAATGTCAGGCCAAAGCATAGATCTGATACTTGTGAAAGCTGCAATCAGATATGAGTACATCAAGATGAGGAAGGGGAGAGAAGAACGAAGGGGAGAGAAGAGAGAAGGGGAGGGGTGTCGAAAGCGTACATCATACATCGATTGGACTTTTTTGTCCAGGAAAGTTCAAAGGGAAAGGAGCTTCACAGAGCGTCTTCTCACGCAGCACCCAGCTATGCACAGAATTATCCTATCATCAAGAAATTTGATTGTCAGCAAACCATTATCAATACCTGCAAATGTTGACTTCAAGAAGACTTCATTAATAACAAAAGGAAACTAGGCTGTATATAATAAATTATGGTGCTCAAAAAAAAAACTTACAAAATGACATTGTAGTTGTGAGTACTGAATTCATCCATGTTGTTGCTAGTACACTAAGGTTTCGATTCTTCTGGTAGCTAATATCTGATGCAGAAGTAAAATTGTTCTCACTACATACTAAAAGATGTAATGTTTAAATTTCTTTTCCTATCAAAATGCAGTTGAAAATCAGGGAGGTAAATGAGAACAAACACAAAAATAGTTATACGCACAAAGAGTAAGAAGTATGAAATCACTTTCTAAGAGTTCCCACAAAAGAATGAAAGTTTTGCTTGTTTCAAAACAGCTAAAACTGGTTATCTGTCGTATATGAATTTCCTATGTCAGAAGAAACTCTGCTAAATTCTAGAATCACATGGTAGGAATGGAGATGGTGATACAAAATATATTCATGTTATCATGAATGAAAGGCATAACTAGCCATATTTCCAAATTCAAGGTCCTGATAGTAATTGAATTAATTATATCTCATTTTACTACAGATTTTTCTTCTGAGAGTTTGATAGAGCATTTTTGTCTTCCATTTCTCAACTGGAGAGATGCTATAAACAATCCTTTGTTTATGTCAGTCTGGGCCCTTCGCAGGTTGACCAGGAATGTTGGGAGATCATTGGTGATATTTTTTTTAGGTGGTGTAAATTCTACTTTTTGCATGGTTGTGTTCCATGATCTGCTTGTGCTACTGTATTGTTTTATTCAGAGGAAGCAAATCTATATATATGACTAATTTGAGGGATATTGGTCTGTGCAACATTTTCCCCCGGAGGTTTTCACTTTTCACAAAATCTATGACTGAATTATTTGCATTTATTATGCCTTCTATTTGCTTAGTCATTTAATATCCTTATATTATCTTAGTTTGCGTTTGTTAAGAAAAGGATCATCGTAACAAATATTTATTTGTACCAAACAGCTAACTCAGCATTTTAACAAAGCGAGAGAAGTACTAAAGCAGCAATATACTTTCAAGTTGAACATGACGAGAGCTTTTGACAGATCATAGTGGAATCAACTCTTCCTTCTACTGCCTTAACAGAAAGACCGCAATATTTATGATATGATATCTAATTAATCTTATCACCCATGCTATGCTATCCAACATTACATTGTACGATGATGAAAGTATAGGCTAAATAACATTAGCGGAAAGTAAGATTGAAAGTATGTCTACCTGGCTGCAGCTGTATAAACCACCACCACCAAAAGCCCACACTAGACCTTTCACCTATTGTTATTTCAATAACATTTTAGAATTCACAATAATACAAGTCACAACAGACAGTCGTATGCAACAGGAAACTTACCACTTGGTTGTGTGCATTATAGACACTTGTACTCTGATATTCGTTGCTAGATATATGACAAAACCATACTTCCACAAGTAGTTATGAGATAACTAGTTTGAATGTTATAAATCTAGCAGTTTAGTCTTACTTGATTGGTTGCCTCGGGATTTTGATGAGATCAAAAGTCCGTCTCAATCACGTAGCGTACGCGGATACTCGCCGGGTAAACTTAATAGATAGCCACGTCCCATAACCCCGACCAAGTGACTGTAGGAGAACCCCGTCGCCAAAAACATCCGTTCGGATGCTCGCGGCAGCGGTGTTCCGCATTAGTGCACTTCGTCGACGGATCAGGGGGTGCGGCCGTCTACTAAAGTTTCGGACGAGCATTCGATCAGGATGTCGGGAATCTTGTTGAATTGCCCGACTAGATATTGAAAAGTGTTTTCGAGATCGAGACTAAAATGCGGGGTTTATAATTGTTAGGCATGCGATATCTAAGGAATTCATTTGGTTAGGCATGAAATCCAAAGTATGTGATACGTTTGGTTTATGATGTCTAAGATGGTTGCGGATTCCAACTGTTGTAGTTTTTCACTTTCTTTTCTGCGACCGTAAGTGTAATATGTGGTGTATTGCCGGTTTCGGTACTATATGTCAACGACAACTGGGATACGCATATTTACTTACGTTGATGACATGTGATGTTATGTGTTGCTGTGATATGTTATATTGGATCGTCGTGATTGAATAGCCGAGGGTTTTATGTGAGATGGGAGTTTTTCATTTTCATTCATGTAAAATTCATTATATGTAATATTCTTTTATTGGGGCACTTCCGGGTTGAGGATGATGTCACTATTGTATATTATTTACTTTTCCGCATTAGGATAGTCCCAAGGCGGGGAGCACAAGTAACCGGGTTCTAGGGTCCAGTGGGAGACCATCTCGAGGAGTCGAGACCGGGTCTCTTAACTCTAGAATTGGCAGGGTTGCCTGCCGCTCTCGTAAAGGTCTAGGGGTGTGGAATTGGCTATTCATCGCGACCGTAGAATCCGTGTTTTATACTAGCTTGATATAAAACACGGAAATTCTAGTATATCCAATATTTCATATATGTTTTTCTGCTGCAATGTTCTGTGATGAGATCATATTATTTCCTGAGATGAATACTTATATTATATATATATGATATATATTATATATTACTGCTTTCGTTTCATATGTGATACTTGGGAAGCATAATAAATGTGACTTCATTAATGAGATTAATGAAATAAAAGAAACCTAAAGATGTTGTAGAAACTTGTCTTGAAAACTGGTAGCTCTAGTTCTTGCTTTGCATAGCGATATTCCTTGTAGAATATCCAGCACCTTATTCGATAAGGAAAGAGCCGGGATCCCTTCACCGGGAGTGACCTCTTTAGCGAAACTAGCAGATGCTACAAACTCGGTTTGTCTTTTATAGTTTTTGCTTTGCATAGTGGTATTTGTGAAATATCCTGCACCTTATTCGATAAGGAAAGAGCCGAATCCCTTCATCGGGAGTGATCTCTTTAGCAAAACTAGTAAAAGCCTCAAAAACACTGCTTTACAAAATCACTCGATTCTATAACGATATCAAGTTCATTATGCAAAGGGTTTTCTTAAAAAACCTGTCGTAGCCCTCCGTCATTTCAGATAAGTACTACTTAGTATTCGTGCTGCGGTAGTTTGGCATTCGTAAAGACGTAGTGTATGGTAGATAACTAGTGCTTATCTGCTAGCATACGATGCGATTGGATTAGGGTATTCGTACGGCGTAGTTTGGCTTTCGTCAAGGGTCGTGCGGGTGGGTTTAATTCAATCAGGAAAATGCACGGCTTGAACTTGACTTGCGGTCTATGGTTTGTTGACCTTTTCAAGGTCATAGATCGCTCGGGGAAAAACATTATCGGGAATTTCAAGTGTTGAAATTTGCAATGAGGTTGCATACCTCCTATGAGATAGTTGGATCCCGATACCCACTGCGAGTAAGAGTTACTCCTGGGAGAGTTTTACACATCACAATTAGCCGATCAACTAGGTGTCTAGATGTAGGATTATTAGGCACTATCACAAGGGTCTACAAGGCATCAACCATGCCCGATTTAAAATTTAGACGTGCCGAACAACCTAAAACGAGGATCTTTGCTAGATAATTAGGGTTAAACATGCAAGTAAAAATCTTTACAACTAAGAGAGAGGGATTACAACCTTTATAGTCCGCTCCTTCGCTTCATAAGCTCCGAGTAGTAGTCATTTCGCCGCAATCCATGATCTTCCGGACTCAAGAGAGGCTCCATAAGCCGAACGATCCATGCTTACTTGAAGTCTTCCTTTTCGAAGATGATCTACCTTGAAGTTCCTTTAACTCAAGCTCTCACTTCTCTAATCAAGTATTAGACAAGTGAACATCCTAATCTAAGTGGTTAGAATAGATGAGGATGATGAATTAGGATTTTAGCTCTCTTTTATTTTCTTAATCTCACACTAATTCATCACAAAACCAAAAGCTAGAAAGGTTTGCAAGGAGGAAGAAGAAGATGAATTCTTTTGTGATGAATAATGAATTTATTAGTTATGGTTACAAATCAACTCTTGGTTAAGAAACAAAAGACTTAACCATTGTAGAGAATAAACTTTGGTAAAGGGTTTGGGTTGGGTTAAGTAAATATCTTCAAAATATCATAACAAAATATCTTTACTAAAAACAAAACATAAAGCTTCTAGAAGCTTCATGAAAGTGCTAACCCAAATCAAACCCTAATCATGTTTAATCTCCACAAAACATGTTGCATTAGTAATCATAACTTGTTACAATATTATATATCACATATACAATATTTATTGTAATAAAATAAAATAATACAATTAACATATATTGCATATATATCAATGTATTACCCGAGTGAGAAAAAGAATCTTTAAGTGAGCTTATATTAGTTAATGTAATTTAATATATCAAATATATAATTATACATTAAATTATCGAATCAACACTTGATCCGATAATCCGGCTATTTCACAAATAACCGACTAATATAATCTGTATCAGTTCATCAAATCAACACTTGATCCGATGACCCGGCTATATCACATATACCCGGCCGATATCACATATCGCGAGAATCTAATACGGTATCACATACACGTATTGTTCTCGGTCCCGAACATATCACATATGTGCTCCTACTCCGTTTTGCCTGAGCCAGGAAACCTCTGTGTATGACTCTAAAGAATCGTCAATACGCCGGCAGTGGGTGATGATCATATCAAACACCTACAAGCTTCAAGCGGTCAGCTAAACGTAACAGCCACCCAGGTATTGAGCGATCAGAAGATCAACAAGCAAGCCTGTACATTCTCCTGCGAATCCAATCAGTAACACTCCCGTACAGTCCGGTCTCTTCGTCTGATATGTCGCATATCTCGTCTAGAGGTGGTAAACGTCAGACCCTAGTAGTTTGATAAGTCGTGTCGATATGAGGTCTATAACAGTTTGAGAAACTACTGATAACACTTACCAGTAAATCTCAGCAACCCTAGCCAAGGATTTCTAGTTATAGCCAATCGAATACAGCACAACATCAACTCCCTATACCGGGAGAGATGAAACCTCTCCTATTGCTAATTGCCTCCATGTGATTCGGGACTGTACCCAAAAGCCACCGTTTTGCACGCCCTCTTGGACGTGGTATGATGGAAATCAAAGCACAGTGGGAATCACACAAGACTCTATGACGATCTCGGGTCCACAAACTAACCTGTACCAGTGTAACCAGAGAACCGCCATCTGACGTAAGGTATAATACCATCTGGGAGTTCTCGGTGAGTCCGTCCAGTATACCCAGTCTCCACTGAGCACCCGTATACCTTCTCTGATGTCAAACACCAATGGATATGGGATCATCTATCGCCCATCATATGGGCCAAGAAGCGCATACGCTAGTCTACTCTGGAGTATCGATGCCCTATCTCGGTACTCCCACGACTAGGAACATTTGAAGGATGTACTTGGCGACTACACTGTCCCCACTAGTATGATCTGCATCATAGTTCTGGTAGTCAAGTACTCATCCTAAGGGCTTTATCAACATATGACAAAGAGACAATCAGAGTACATGTTAAGATAAAGAGTAACCAGATAGCATACTATCATGTCGAGCAAGAAAGTCCTCCCTATATATGTCCAAGCATTCACTACAATATACAACGTATGTACAGTAATGGCCTCTAGGGCATACATATCACTTACACCAGAAAGGTGTCAACGGGGTTACGCCTCTGGGAGAACGAGGTTTATTTTAATTAGATCCGTGCGAAAGCACGGGAAACCTCCCTCAAAGTACCGACACTGGCCTGGCTGAAAGATTGGCGAACTTGTAAGGTGTAATTAATCCCGGCTAGTCTTTCCTTTTAGGATTTGAAGGAAGATTTGACTAAAACAGTGGGAGCTATCCTGATTAGATATATTAATAACCAATCTAATCTTGCAAGAGCATACGCTGAGTGTTTTCTTCTCTCTCCAGGTAGCGACTATGTCACGCCTTAATCAAGATAATAATACGGATGTATTGACCGAACCCGCTTGTTATACTGAGCTGGGGAACATTGGTCCCGCTCCAACTTATAATTGTTATAAGACCAAGCAGGAATTAGGGGATTACCAGAATTCCCGTGCCGCCCAAACGAAGAAAGTACATGCTGATGCATCTTCTTCGGGTGTGTTCATTACCGAGAACTATTTCTCAGTATCCTTTATGTCCTGGGTATAAGATACCGGATCAGGATCCCGCAAATGTAATCTGTTACATGGGCTATAGATAGGTAGAGAACTGAGAATGGGTGATAAATTTCAAGAGTTGGAAACGGTGCAAGTGTTGCAGCCAAGTTTATTGGCAGTTATCACCATGTATTACCAAATACATTGATTCTGAACGAATGTTATTAGATACTGAACCTGATATACAATATCATATCAGTATCTTTATTTAGTAAAAAAAGATATAATTTTGTATTGTTGGATAATGTTTTGAACATTTCCTATATCAAGAGTTGATCGGTTCAAACACGTTATCTAAAACCATATACGTTCTAAATCAAACCACAGTTCTTAACGTACAAAACACACACAAGAGGAAGAGTTCAGAAATGAACGAATCTTTCTTGAGGCATTGTAGACTAGGTCATATTCATGCGACCCGACTAGCTAAGTTACATGAAGATGCATATTTAAATCAGTTTGAACTTACATCTTGTGAAACTTGCCAGTCATGTCACAAAGATAAGATGACCATATCTCCGTTTATTGGAAACAAAGAAAGAGTTAGTGAACTCTTGGGATTGATACATGATGATGTATGAAGGTCCCCTGTCTACACATGTCAGGACTGGTTTTTTGTACTTCATTATATTTACTGATGATCTCTCAAGATTCGTACATGTGTTTCTGTTGAAACACAAGTCTGAACCTTTTGAGATATTCAAAGAATATAAGTTAGAAGTAGAGAACCAAAATGGGTATAAGTATTATGTCCTTTGATGAGATCAGGGAGGAGAATACTTAAGCACGGAATTCCTGGACTATTCTAAAGGAGAATGAGATTCTCTCTCAGCATTACTCCTCCGAATACACCACAGTTTGTTTGTGTATCGGGGCGGAGCAATCGCACCCTATGTGATATGGTGTGCTCTATGATGAGTACTACTAAGTTGCCTATTTCCTTTTGGGGGTTATGCACTTGAGAAGCTGCATACCTATTGAATAGGGTTCTAATCAAATCAGGTGCCTACCACTCCATATGTGATATGGTATGAGAAGAGACCATCTCTTAAGGATGTTAAGATTTGGGGTTGTCCGGCCTATGTCTAAAAGCATAATCCGGACAAGCTCGAGGCAATGTTAGTTCTATGGAAGTTTGTTGGATATCCTAAGCATTCGCAAGGGAATATCTTCTACCACACTGAGGAGCAAAATGTGTTTTGTTTCTCAGCATGCCACCTTTGGGAAAGGGAATTTCTTGTGAAGAAATTAGTGGTCATGAGGTAGAACTGGAAAGAGTTCCAGCTATACAATCTGTAGCTGATGATTTGGTAAACCCGGAGGATTCAATAGTTCCCAACGAACCTCAGCCACTCCGCCGATCTAGTAGGGTTCCTCACCCATCTGAGAGATACTTCGGTTTTCTCTATGACAGTAGGAGCGGGGATTGCATCATGAGATGATGACCCAACTAGTTTCGAGCAGGCCATCAGGAGTGCGGACTCTGTGAGAATGGCTGGATGCTAAGCGATCTGAGATAGAATCCATATACACCAACAAAGTATGGACTTTGGTTGCTTTATCTGAATGGTTAAATCCCCATCAGGAGCAAGTATATCTCGAGAAGATTACTTGGTGTATATGGAAAAGTTGAGACTTTCAAAGATAGACTTGTTATAAAAGGTTCTCGTCGTCGACCAGAGATGGATAATGATGAAACCTTTTCTAGTGCCTATGCTTAAGTCCATCCGGATCCTACTTGCCATTGCTACATACCATGACTATGATATCTGGCGGTTGGGTGTCATAACTGCTTTTCTAAATAATGATTTAGAAGAGAGCGTCTATAAGTACACAGCCAGAGGGCTTCGTAGACAGTGAGAGCAGCGGAAAATTGAGCAAATTGCTTTATGGGATAAAACAGGGATCGCGGAGTTGGAACATCTGTTTGATGTAGTAGTCAAAGAGTTTGACTTCATCAAAATGGAAAATGAACCTTGTATATACAAAAAGGTAGTAGGAAGTATGGTGATGATCCTCGTATTGTACGTGGATGACATACTCTTGATAGGAAAGGAGTTTCCTATGCTACGCTCGGTCAATCTCCTCTTATCACATGGATTCTCCATATAGGATCAAGGTGATACCTCCTAAATCCTGGGTTTTGGATCTATTTGATAGATCTAAGTGGATATTAGGATTCTCACTAGGTGTAGTGAGATGGTATCAATCGATCCTGGGGAGAATCACTGGATAGCTTCCAGGGTGGTAAGGTCGACTGAATGTCATTTATAGGCATTGTCTTTACCCTCAGTGGAGGGACGGTATGTTAGAAGAGTTCCAAACTAGATACCGTGGCATACTAGACGATAAAGGCTGGATACATTGCTACCAAGGATGCTACCAAAGAGGTAGTCTGGATGTATATAAGTTCATGAGATGAACTTCGTTCCTACCATTGTGTGACAATGGAGTTATGGCTTTGGCTTAGGAACCCCCGTCCCATCAAAGATCCAGACATATTCTTAGACAGTATCACCTGATTATGGAGATGGTTGATCTCCAGGGAGATCGAGGTTAGGAGAATAGACACAGAGGACAACAGGGCGGATCCACTCACAAAGGCCTATTCCCAGGAGAGACTTTTATGGGATGGTTGAGTATGAGATACTTCAACCACTGCGATTATTGGGTATGGGATACTACAACAGATGGACCTAATGCAAGTGGGAGATTGTTAGTTATATGTATGCCCTAGAGGCCATTAATGTACATACGATGTATATTGTAGTGGATGCTTGGACATATATAGGGAGGACTTTCTTGCTCGACATGATAGTATGCTATCTGGTTGCTCTCTATCTTAATATGTACTCTGATTGTCTCCATGTTATATATTGATAAAGCCCTTAGGATGAGTACTTGACTACCGGACTATGATGCAGATCATACTAGTGGGGACATAGTAGTCACTAAGTACATCCTTCAATTGTTCCTAGTCGTAGGTGTATCGAGACAGGGCATCGATATACCAGAGTAGACTAGCCTATAGCTTCTCGACCCATGTAGATGGGTGATGGATGATCCCATATCCATTGGTGTTTGACATCAGAGACAGTATACGGGTGCTCAGTGGAGACTGGGTACACTGGACGGACTCGTCGAGAACTCCCAGATGGTATTATACCTCACGTCAAATGGCAGTTCTCTGGTGACACTGGTACAGGTTAGTCTGTAGACCCGAGATCGTCATAGAGTTTTGTGTGATTCCCACTGTGCTTTGATTTCTACCTTACCACGTTCAAAAGAACGTGCAAAACGGTGGCTTTTGGGTACAGTCCCGAGTCATATGGAGGCAATGAGCGATAGGAGGGGTTTCGTCTCTTCCGGTATAGGGAGTTGATGTCGTGCCGTGCTCGATTGGCTATAACAGGAAGCCCTTGTCCAAGGCTGCTTCAGAGATATACTGGTAAGTGTTATCAGTAGTTTCTCGACCCGTTATGAGCCTCATATCGACACGACTTATCGAGTTACTGGGGTCTGACGTTTACCACCCCTAGACGAGATATGCGACATATCAGACGAAGAGACCGGACTGTACGGTAGTGTTACTGATTGGATTCACAGGAGTGTGAGCAGGCTTGCTTGTTGATCTTCTGATCGCTCAATACCCGGGTGGCCGTTATATTTAGAAGACCGCTTACGGCTTGTGGGTGTTTGATATGATCATCACCTACTGCCGGCGTATTGTCGAGTCTTTAGAGTCCTACACAGGGGTTTCCTGGCTTAAGCGAAACGGAGTAGGAGCGCATATATGATATGTGCGGGACCGAGATTTATACGATATGAGATATCGTATTCTATTCTCGTGATTTATGACATTGATCGGTTGTATGCGATATAGCTGGGTTATCGGATCAAGTGTTGATTCGATAAGTTGTTACACATGATATTAGTCGGTTATACCCGGATTATTAAATCAAGAGTTGATTTAATAATTTAATGTATAATTATATATTAGATATATTACATTATATTAACTAGTATTAGCTCACTTATGATTTGTTTTCTCACTTTGTGTGCACATTGTATATATGTGATATGTATGTTTGTATACATGTATTGTGTCATGGTTGATGATACATACAAGATGGATGTATGAGACTTAAACCATGATTAGGTTAAATTAGGGTTTTGTTTATGTCTTAAGATTTAACAAAAGAGAATGACTTAGTCAAAGTTGTCAAACTTGGAAGAAGCTTGTAGAAACATTGACAAAATCATATCTTTTGTCATTTCTTTAAATATTATTTAACCCAGCCCTTAACCTTACACCTTGGTTAATTCTCTACATGAGTTAAGCATGATGACTTAACTCACCCATGGTTACATAATTCATTTTTGGATGAATTATTGATTTGAGTTCATCTTCTTCTTCCTCCTCCTCCTCAAAAACTTTCTAGCTCTAATGGAGTTGTGAGAAAAAGTGTGAGAAAATCAATTCTAAAGTGAGCCCACTTCCTACTTCATCATCCTCTACTGCTTTCCATTTAGTAGAGGGTGTTTTCTTCACAAAGTTCTTGACCTAGTGAAGAAATAGCTTGGGTTAGTTTCTCCCCAACGTAGATCATCTTCGGCCTCGAAGTCTTCGAAGCAAGCATGTTCGTTTCTTCGTGGGAGCCTTTCTAGAGTCCGGAGTTCACGATCGCAGCGAAGGGGACTACTACACGGAGCTATTGAAGTGAAGGACCGGTCTACAAAGGTTGTATTCCTTGCTCACTTCTAATTGCAAAGTGTTTGCATATTACTTTCCGTAGATTTTTAGTATACGATTCTTATTTAGGGTTAGCTAAAATGACAAATTTTTGAATTTGGCATGAACGATGCCTCCCGGAACCTTGCTGCCGTCTTGGGTAACCCTTCACCTGGAAGCTTTTTGGGGTGGAATACGCCTGCCCTTCTCTTCCGAGGTCGTCGAAGCGCTGAACTTCTTCGGGTTAGCCCCTGGCCAGTTAGTGCCGATCTCATGGAGGATTCTCCTCGGTTTCCTGATCCGCCTGAAGCTACAGGCGGTTCCTTTCAGCCTCTCCGTCCTTGATTCTTCCCTTGTTTTCAAAAATCATCCTGGGGGTCAAGCGGGCGACCCGAGGTGGGTCTACCTCTCTTTTAGAAAGCGACAGGGGGGCGCAGCCGGGACATGGGTTGTAGCCCTGCCTTCTTCCATTCACGACTGGAAGAAGAAGTTTTTCTTCGTCACGCCGCCCGAGGGCGAGGACTGGTCCGTGCCCACCAAGTGGTCGAGGGAAAAATGCTTGCCGGGGAACCAGTCCAATAACCCCGTCGCGGTGAGAGTGGCGTCGTGGGAGCCCATCCCCCGATTTAACATGCTGCTGTCTGAGAGGGTCCTGAGTTGGGCCGGGCTCAGCTCCGTTGAGTTCGTCGGTAAGTTAGACTTGCTTTTTGGCTTTTATATCCCATGTGTCGCTGACTTCTTTGCATCTGGTTTTGTGCAGGACCCTGTTTCCCCCAATCAGAGCAAAGCTCTGTTTTAAAAAATGAAGCGACGCTTCTGCTTCTCCCAATCAGAGCATAACTCTGTTCAAATTCCAAGATTTGGAATGAAGCGACGCTTCCTCACCCCCAAT
Source organism: Agapanthus africanus (assembly GCA_030015575.1). Classification (NCBI taxonomy): domain Eukaryota; kingdom Viridiplantae; phylum Streptophyta; class Magnoliopsida; order Asparagales; family Amaryllidaceae; genus Agapanthus; species Agapanthus africanus. The sequence continues at coordinate 563,341,723 of CM057337.1, read as the reverse complement.
CAGAGCAAAGCTCTGTTTCAAATTTCAAAATTCAAAAGTTGAAACAACGCTTCAAGTCCAGCGTTCCGCGCTGCGCGCCATGTGTCAAACACAGATGCGCTAGCGCAGTTGCGCTGCGCTCTGCATGTCAAACACAGGTGCGCTAGCGCAGTTGCGCTGCGCTCTGCGCTGCGTGCCACGTGTCAAACACAGGTGCGCTAGCTCAGTTGCATCGCGCACCACGTGTCAAACACGGGTGCGCCAGCGCAAGGTGCGCCAGCGCTGGAATTAAAAGAATTCCCCACCGTTAGATCAAAAGATCCAATAATAATAAATTATTAATTAATCAGAATTAAAATTATGTTATGGAAATATTTTTCAATCTTATTAAAATAAGAAGATTATCTTCTGTAAAACAGAAGCCTTAGGATCAAAGATCCAACAGTGGGAAATATTCCCAAATCAATCAGAGAAAGATCTCTTCAACTAATTTAACAAATCAATTGGCCCTATATAAAAACCCCAAGACTTCAAGTCTGATATACAGAAGAGAGAACACACAAGAAAAAAGAAAAAAAAACCCTCTGCAAACTTTGAGAAAAACTCAAAGAGAAAGAAAGGCAAGCCTTTGAAGAAAAAAGATCATTTCTTCATCTTTAAAGGTAAAGAATTAATTCTTGAACAACAGAGATGAAATCATCTCGTTAAAAGAAGAAATATTTTCTAAAAAGATCTTAGATCTATAAAAAAGACCAAGATCTTTGATTAAACATAAAGGATTAAAAGATCTAATCATAAAAATATAAAAAAAGAAGTATTTTACTTCATTCACAGATCTTTTGATCTATAAAGGCAGAGCCTTTTAATAAAAACAAAAACTTTGGTTCTTGGATCTTGAGGCAAGGCCTCCTTCCAAGAACATAAACTTATTCCTTGATCTTAAATTTGATCTGATGCGCTTTGCGCTGCTGGAAAGTGCTTTGCACTCATGAACTGCGCCTTTGCGCTCCTTGGACCGGCGCTCAGCGCCAAAACATGACACGTGTCAACTACAAACACAGCTTGCGCTTTGCGCTCCTGAAAACAGCGCACTGCGCTCTTGGGTTGGCGCTCAGCGCCAAGCGCGCCACGTGTCACTCACTGGCGCACCCACAAACCAGCGCAGCGCGCTCATAAATTAAAAGCGCAGCGCGCTAACAAACTAGCGCTTAGCGCTAAACGACACGTGTCACTCTCATGTGCGCTAGCGTAATGCGCTCTTTAATCGGCGCAAAGCGCCTGATGCGCCATGTGGCACACTGTCAGAACACCACTTTGTTCCTGATAAATGTTAAACATTTAATTCCAGACAAAATATCAGAGCCTAAGGCTTGGCATTGTTAAGAGGGCAGAGCCCAAATAAAGGCCTAACAGGTAGGACAAAAATAAAAATGTTAAACATTTTTTTTACTGGACTTGGCCCAATTCTGGCCATAAGTCCTCAATTTAAATTGAACTGAGCTCATCTGCTCTTCCAATCAATTTACACCCGGTTCGAGGGTACATCTCTTTACTCCTATGATATCTGTCATTGTAATCCTTCAACGTCGTCAAAAAGGTGACGGGTCCCGACAACCACACATTGCTACGGACTGTGGGGTCGTTAAACTCATGGACTATGATGTCCTTAACCTCGACCGTGATGTCTTAAAAATAACGTCGGACTGTGAAGTCCTTAAACCCATGGACTACGATGTCCTTAACTTCGACCGTGATGTCTTAAAACTAACACTGGACTGTGAGGTCCTTAAACTCACGGACTATGATGTCCTTAATCTTGACTGCGATGTCTTAAAACTAACAATGGACCGTAATGTCCTTAAACTAACTATCGACCGCAATATCATTAAACTAAACAACAGAGCCCAATTGCTCTCTTGTCGGATCTAAACGATCCCGTTAAGTTGATCTTAGTCTAAAATCAGACTAACGTGTTCATAACAAACGTTTAAGTTGATCTTAGTCTCAAATGAGGCTAACGTATCCTTAAACCCAAACCCCCCAAACCCAAATCTAAGAAAGATATGGATTTGGACTAGTCCACGCCCTACGGGCGACAACATAACTTAGTCTCCGTATACAATCCACGGGCAACCAAACACAAAACAAACACCCACGACACAAAATGAACATCTGGAGAAGGAAAAAGTTGTTACCGTGATGCGGTAGCGTAATTAACTGCAGGGGCTTGCGCATGCAGGGAAGAGCGTCCCCACAATCAAAAACCCCTCAAGCGAGGGGGAATCTGACGAAATCTGCTACATCGGCCGCATCCGTTTAAACCTTCGATACACGGTGCCATAAATCAACTTGGCATCTTCGGAGAGGTGGAGGGATAGCACCAATTAGCATCTGCCCCGAATTTCAGGCAAGACGGACCTACGCGGTCGCGTCTCTGTGTTCGGCGGGGAACAGATTCTGGCACGCCCGGTGGGACCTTTTCCTCTTTCCACTCCACACTTCGTGTGTCGTGTTCATGAACCAATCGCGGTTTGCCAAGGTTGCCCTTGGGTTTCGAGGTACTAAGATTTGGCATTTTGCTTTGTGCAGAAAGCAAAGGATCAATGGAGTTCACCTGCTCAATGTGTTCCACATGCAGCTACAACCCACGTCCTGCCTCAACTAGGGGCATAACCTAACGGGTCCCAAGCGGCTTCCCTATTCACGATGCCCGTGGAACAGGTCACTCAAGCCACCACAGGGTTTTTTTGGGACCATGCTCCCGCCAACGAGCTTCACCGCTCCTGTGCTAACACCGGAAGCTCCCAAAAAGTTGGTCTTTGATCGGCTTACACCTACTGCGGCCCCTCTCAATGGGTCGTCCAGCACCGGCGCCTCGGTCTTCTCCAGATTGGGCCAGAGTTCCTATGATCCCATGATGAAGCCTGCAACTCAAGAAAAGGTTATTCCGAAAAGAGTGACCAACCCTGCTCCAGAAGTCGTCAAGGCGGCTTCTCCTACCAAAGGGTCAGTTTTTACAAGACTGACTGTTCCGGCTCCCGCTACGGCTCCTGTCCCTGCTCAAAAGTCTTTTTTCAACCGATTGGATACTGCTTCTCAAAGGACATCGGTCTTCAACAGGCTGACACCAGCAACAGCCCCTCACCTGAACAGGGGGCAAGACAAAACCATCCCTATCACCGAGCCAACTCCATCAGCTCGACACGCTCGATGTCGTCATTGGCGCCGAGTAAGGAAGGCCGGGGGCAACTCCCCTTCTGGGCTAACTCCATCAGCTCCAACGGTGGAAATTAATGTTGCTGTTCCAACCGGGAACAGTTTTGAGCTGCTCAATAAGGTGCGTAGGAATTCTCCTACCGCCATACTGAAAATATCTCCTCCTCCGGTGGAGAATGTTGCGGAAGCAAAGCCAGAACAGTCCCTTCAGCGGCTGTCCTCCAAGATCTACAAAGTTTGGTGGCAGGTCCGGAACTCAGTGGTTGATCAAGATTACCCTCGCCGACAAAAAAAGGGCGAAGGTTCAACAAGAAGAAAGCTATCCTGCCAAGCCACAAAAAGCTATCTGGGTGCTCACCGCGACGGCCCCCTCAACTTCGACCGCTCATAAGAAGAGAAGGCCGGAGAAGATCCCCGTGCCTGCGATAAATGTCAAAGGCACTGAACCCAAACGCCCTAAGTCTGGGGGCATGGTGGTGCATACTATTTACATGGCATCCGGGAAGGAGGATAGCCGCGCTTCTACGGGCCACCGACCACTCACCCAATCCATCATAAGAGCTCAGGAACAGCAATAGCAGAAGCTCCAAGAGATGCTGACTGCAATGGCCGCACTCACCAGGCCAAAAGAAAGCTCGGAGGCGTCATCAGAACAACGTCACGAACACGAGACTGATGCTGAATTCCTTCGGAGAATACTCAAAAGAAGGACAAGGAGGCTGCGGAACAAGCAGCCAATATAAAACGAATGGCCCTTCTATTCCAAGATATGGTGGGCATGATGATCCAGCCGAATCCCCCAGCCGAAGATCCTCCAGTAATAATTGAAGACGACAGAGGAGAAACATCAAATCCATCTCCGGCTCTTTCAGCAGCCAAGGAGGAAACAATCTCTAAAGCTGCCCTGGATGACTATATTGCTCAACAAATACGAGTTCATCAGGCAAATGAAGCAGCTGGCCAGGTCGTGAAGACTGGGCGATCATATCCGGGCTGGTATGACCAGATAAAATACCCGCCGGGATACACGATCCCCAAATTCCACGTATACAAGGGGACGGGCAATCCCCACCAGCACGTCGCCCAGTTCAGAGCACTTTGTGGCAACACCGGTGGTGATGACAAGCTTCTGCTCCGCCAATTCGTCGGCAGCTTATCGGAGACGGCATTTGAGTGGTACTCCGAACTTCCAAATGACTCCGTCAAAACTTTCGCGGAAATGGAGTTGTTGTTCACCCAATGATACACAAGTGCTAGGGAACGCACCCCAATAACGGCATTGATCAATGCCAGGGTGAAGCCGGGCGAAACTTGGGTTCAATACGAAATCCGATGGCGAAATCTATGGTCGAAGTGCGAAAAGCGTATCGAGGAAGCACCAGCGGTGGGCATGTTCGTGGGCACCTTAGACCCTCATGCAACTATTTCACAGTTCATGATGTTCTTCAAACCGACCATGTTCCAGGCCCTAATCGACAAGCTGGCCCAGATGGACCAGATGGGTCATAGACCATCTTTCCTGAAACCGGAACCGCGGAACGAAAAGGGTAAAGGGAAGGCGATCTTCGTTGCAAACACCCAACAGCAGCCCACTGCCCCAAAGCTAGCGGATCAACTGGAAGAGAGACGGCGCTATTACAATGAGAAAATGAAGCGTCCTTACTCATTCCCACGGGACAAAACGAAGAGGCTGTTCGAGCTGGCTATGCGCAACAGGCTTATCAATTTGCCGAATCCAAGGCGACCACCGCAACCCAACGAGTGAATAATCCCAATTATTTCCCTTACCACCAAACAGTAAGCCACCCGATCAAGGATTGCTTCGTCTTTAAGGGATGGATCGAGGATCAGTACCTACAAGGAAAGTTTGCGCTGTCTGAGAAGTGGAAAGTGAGACCACCACAACAGCACACTCCTAAGAGGATGGACACACCGGGGGCAACGTGCTCTTTTGTTGAAGAAGCTCCATGGGAGGTCGTGCTTTTAGCCAAAACCAAAAGGATGCTGAATGATCTCCAGACATGCCCGGCGATCAGGTGGAAGAACCCGCTGGAACCCTAGATCATCGAAGGGATGCTGAAGCCGCGCCCAACTCCAAATATTGGTGGTGATAGCCAAAGTGCCACACCCAGCTGTCAAAATCTTCGAAAAAGAAGAAGAAATCCAAGAAGCCCGTGAAGCCTGACGACAAGCGCACGGACTTACAGAAACAGATTGACGCGCTGGAAGAGTATAACCAGAAGGCACAAACTCCAATCACGCTCCAAGAGTTTCTCAGCCACGTCCTTGAGAACGAAGATGATGGAGAAGGCTCGTCGGATGGATCTGAGGATTACATAGCAAGCTGCCATGTGATCTCTCATTCATCGCTAGACAACGAAGAAGCTCCCTGCACAGAGAGACTGGAGGCAGGTCCCGAGCCGGAACTTCTATGGTCGTCAGACAAAATGATTGACGCCTTCCTGAATGAGATTCATCTGAAAAGTAAAGCCAATCGGGAGCGTGAGATGGCCATATTTGAAAGAGCCAAACGCCGGTGACTAGACGAAAGAGTCGAGACACTCCCGCCGAATCAAGGAACATCCGTCACAGATAAAAACAAGTTCAAGACGAGGAAAAGGTTTGCTAGAGCCATATCAATGGGAATGAAGCTACCACCCTATGAAGGAAACACTCCCGGTGAAAAAGAAACACATCCTAGCTACTGCTTATATCATTGAAAGATTTCACACCCTACCGAAGAGTGCGACGCTTTTAAAAGATGGTGGTAGGGATATGTTGCTCACCGGCATCATTTTAAGCGGATGAAACGCAAAGCTCGTCGGGAGCAAAGAAGTGCGACTGAGGAGTATAAAAGAAATACCGGTAACTGTCGCATGGTCAACACCGGGGGATCGCAGATTCTCACTTTCGGAAGAGACTCTGACGAAGAGATGGCTCTTGGCCCTCTCTTTAAAGAATCCACATTGGGGAAGGAGGAAGAACCGAAGGCCTGTGAAAACATTCAGCTGCGCAATCGTACGCTTTCAGAAAAGAATCTCGGACCCATGAGTAGAAAAGATAAGGGAAAGGAAAAGGTCTCCGAGGATATCGCCCTGGACGACCAAGTCATGAAAGAACTGACCACCAAGGACCCGCCAAAGAAGAGTAAGGTGGACAATAACGTTCTGGCGCACTTGAGAAAGTTACCCTCGCAGCTCAGTATTCTCGACGCCCTTCTACTATCAAAAGAAGCAAGAGATTCATTGATTAAGGCGCTACAAGAGCCAGAGCAATCCGAAGCTTTTCTCCCCGAAGAAAAGATGAAGGACGAGCTGGAGGAAGTACACACAGCCGATATCACCTTCGGCGATGAAGACCTCCTCCTGGGGACGTGCGAGCATAACCGTCCCCTCTATGTCTCAGGGTACTGCCACGATATAAATGTTAGTTATATGTATGCCCTAGAGGCCATTACTATACATAGGATGTATATTGTAGTGGATACTTGGACATATATAGGGAGGACTTTCTTGCTCGACATGATAGTATGCTATCTGGTTGATCTTTATCTTAACGTGTACACTGATTGTCTCTCTGTTACATGTTGGTAAAGCCCTTAGGATGTGTACTTGACTACCTGGACTATGATGCGGATCATACTAGTGGGGACATGGTAGTCCATAAGTACATTCTTCAAGGTCCCTAGTCGTGGGTGTATCGAGACGGGGCATCGATATACCAGAGTAGACTAGCGTATACCTTCTCGACCCATACAGATGGGCGATGGATGATCCCATATCCATTGGTGTTTGACATTAGAGATGATATACGGGTGCTCAGTGGAGACTGGGTACACTGGACGGACTCGCCGAGAACTCCCAGATGGTATTATACCTTACGTCAGATGGCAGTTCTCTGGTGACACTGGTACAGAGTAGTCTGTTGACCCGAGATCGTCATAGAGTCTTGTGTGGTTCACACTGTGCTTTGATTTCCACCTTACCACATCCAAGAGGGCGTGCAAAACGGTGGTTTTTGGGTACAGTCCCGAATCACATGGAGGCAATGAGCGATAGGAGGGGATTCGTCTCTCCCGGTATAGGGAGTTGATGTTGCGCTGTGTTCGATTGGCTATAACCGGAAATCCCTGGCCAGGGTTGCTGAGATTTACTGGTAAGTGTTACCAGTAGTTTCTCGAACTGTTATAGACCTCATATCGACACGACTTATCGAGCTACTGGGGTCTGACGTTTACCACCCCTAGGCGAGATATGCGACATATCAGACGACGAGACCGGACTGTATGGTAAGTGTTACTGGTTGGATTCACAGGAGTGTGAGCGGGCTTGCTCGTTGATCTTCTGATCGCTCAATATCCGGGTGGCCGTTATGTTTAGCAGACCGCTTGCGGCTTATGGGTGTTTGATATGATCATCATCTACTGCCGGCGTATTGACGAGTCTTTAGAGTCCTACACAGAGGTTTCCTGGCTCAAGCGAAACGAAATAGGAGCGCATATGAGATATGTGCGGGACCGAGAATAATGCGTGTATGTGATACCGTATTCTATTCTCGCGATAAATGTATCGAAAGGTTGTATGCGATATAACCTAGTTATCGAATCAAGGATTGATTCGGTAAGCCGATACATAGGATACTAGTCGGTTATATGCGATATGACCGGATCGTTAAATCAAGTGTTGATTTAATGATTTAATGTATAATTATATATTTAATATATTACTTTGTATTAACTAGTATTGGTTCACTTTAAATGGATTTTCTCACTTGAATTGTGCAAGTTGTATATGTGATATACTTTTGTGCACATGATTGTATCATGTTTGATGATACATGCTTATTTGGTTAAGTGTAAAGAACTAAACCATGGTTAAATTGATGATTAGGGTTTTGCTTATTTATTCATTTATTTATTTGTTTATTCATTTTGGAATAGATTAGAAAAGAATGGTGGCTTTATTTGTAGTTTTGTTGAAGCTTCATGAAGCTTTGACCTAGTCCACCATTCTTGTCTCTTGCTTAACCCTAACCATCATTTCTAACCATGGTCTATTCTCTACACTTAAATAAGGTTAGAATATGATAAGAATCAATTCTTTTCAATTATTTTGATAACACTTTATCATATTCTTTCTTCTTCTTCTTCTTCATGAAGAAAGCTTGCTCCATCAATGGCAACTTGAGCAAATGAGTGAGAAATCCAATTCTAAAGTGAACCCACCTCCTATTTCTTCATCCTCTACCTCTTGCCAAGTAGTATAGGGTGTTTTCTTCACAAGTTTCATGACTTGGTGAAGTGGGAGCTTGATCTTGTGATGCCTCGACGTAGATCATCTTCGGCATCGTTGTCGATGACCTAGCCCGCCCATTTCTCCGATGAAGCCGACGCTAGAGCCCGGGATTCGATTTGGACAGTGAGGAGACTTCATTACGGAGCTATGGAGGTGGAGGACCGGATCTACAAAGAATGTATTTCCGTTCACTTATTAGTAAAGCCGTTTACTACTTCTAGTTTCGCCTAAAATCTAGTTAACGATCCGTATTAGGGTTTCTCGGCACTTGTAAAATTTGAAATTGGCATGGTTGATGCCTTGTGAGACCTCATTAGTGTGCCTAGGAACCCTACAGTGGTATCAGAGCCTAGCTAGAGCCTTAGGCGATGCGTAGACGATGTTAGAAACCCGATCGAACCCCGAAACCCTAACTTTTTACCCTCTCTGGACTTTTTCCTAAAAAGTGGTTTTTTCCAAATTAAAAATGCTTAAAAAATTCAGCAGGAAATTCTAAGAATTACGGTGCAAAAATTACCTAATGATCTTTCTAAAGCGCGGCGGAACCGCGGCATTAGCCGTCTATTGCGGCGGTTCCGCGTCCATTTAGTCTCTTCAGTCAACCATTTTTGCACAGTAACTTCTTTATTTAAATGCTGAGTTTTATGGGAATTTTTAAAATTTATTCAAGAGTTGAATTTTCTGGGGTTGTTTTGGGGATTCGGTGTTTCGATCGGAGTATCAGATTTTGTCTATGTGGCTTTCCGGATGATTTTTGAATATGTTAAAAAGTTCGACCGGATATAAATACCCACCTTTTCCCCTGTCGGGAAATTTCCAAGTGTTGGATCTTTCCGTAGTTTAACGACGTTCTAAGTAGTGCAAGTAACGCGATGGTCCCTCTAGAAGACAACAAACCTTAACTCGATTATGTGACCGTCTTGAACTGCCCTTTGAACCTTCGGGTTTGGGGCAGTACGGCGTGCCACATGTGAGGCGTTGGCTTGACCCTTCTACGGCTGGACCGTTGGTACTGAGGCACGAAGTGAATGTCTTTGAACTTATTTCATGAGTTGAGCTGTTTCGGGAAAAACTTGGGTGTTCGATTGTTCGATCGGAAAGTTTAACATTTTCTATCTTATTCGGAATGTGATACAATAATTGGAATTCACAATAAGTTATGAGATAACTGAATGAATGTTATAAACATAGCAGTTTAGTCTCACTTGATCGGTTGCCACGGAATTTTGATGCGATCAAAAGTCCGTCGCAATCACGTAGCGTACGCGGATACTCGCCGGAAAAACTTAATAGACAGCCTCGCTCCATAGCCCCGACCAAGTGACTGTAGGAGAACCCCGTCGCCGAAAGCATCCATTCGGGTGCTCGCGGTAGCGGTGTTCCGCCTTGGTGCACTTCGTCGACGGCGTCGGGGGTGCGGCCATCTACTAAAGTTTGCGACGAGTATTCGATCAGTTTTTCGGGAATCTTGTTGAATTGCCCGACTTGATATTGAAAAGAGTTTTCGATAATGAGACTAAAATGCGGGGTTTATAATTGTTAGGCATGCGATATCTAAGTAATTCATTTGATTAGGCATGCGATGTCTAAAGAGATTGCGGATTCCAACTGTTGTAGTTTTAAACTTTCTTTTCTGTGACCGTAAGTGTAATATGTGATATCGCCGGTTTCATTGCTATATGTCAACGACAATTGGGATGGACATATTTACTTACGTTGATGACATGTGATCTTATGTGTTGCTGGATATGTTATATTGGATCGTCGTGTTTGAATAGCCGGGGTTTTTTTTATGTGAGATGAGTGTTTTTCATTTTCATTCATGTAAAAACTTGTATGTAATATTCTTTTATTGGGGCACTACCAGGTTGCGGAAGTTGTCACCATTTGTATATTATTTACTTTTCCGCACTAGGATAGACCAAAGGAGGGGAGCACAAGTAACCGGGTTCTGGAGTCTAGTGGGAGACCAACTCAAGGAGTCGAGTCCGGGTATCCTAACTCTAGAATTGGTAGGGTTGCTTGCCGCTCTCGTAGGGGTCTAGGGGTGTGGGTTTGGCTATTCATCACGACCGAGGAATCCGTGTTTTGTACTGGCTCATATTGAAAACACGGACGTCCTAGTATATCCAATATTTCTTATGTTTCTTCTGCTGCGATATCTGTGATGTGATCATGTGATATGTTCTGTGATGGATACTTTATATAGTATATATATGATATATTATATAGGCGTTACTTATGTTTTACACCCGCGCTAGCCCTGCCCCACTCTGCCGTTAGTTACCTAACCTAACGGTGCACGAGGGGACATCGAGGCGAATGCGGATGGCATAAGTGTTCGTCGTATTTATCTGTGATGTTTAGGTATTTAAATGATGGGACTTCATTAATGTGATTAATCAAATAAAAGAAACCTAAAGATGTTGTAGAATCGAATTTCAAAAATAAAATAGGTAGCTACAGTTCTTGCTTTGCACAGAGCTATATGTGATATATCCTGCACCTTATTCGATGAGGAAAGGACCGAGATCCCTTCACCGGGAGTGACTCCTTTAGCAATAACTGGCAGATGCTACACACTCGGTTTATTTTTTGATTGCTTCTATAGTTTCTGCTTTGCACAGTGATATATATGATATATCCCGCACCTCATTCGACGAGGAAAGGACCGACGATCCCTTCACCGGGAGTGACTCCTTTAGCAAAACTAGAAAAGCCTAAAAAACATTCCATTTTAAAATCATTTGATTCTACAACGATATCAAGTTCATTACGCAATAGGTTTTCCAGAAAAACCTGTCGTAGCCCTCCGTCATTTCAGATAAGTGGTAGTTAGTATTCGTGCTACGTTTGTTGGCCTGCGTCAAGGCGTAGTGTGCGGTAGCTAACTAGTATTTATCTGCTTATGCATATGATGCAGATTGGATTAGGGTAGTCGTGCGACTTTGTTGGCCTGCGTCAAGGGTCGTGCGGGTGGTTTTAATTCAATCAGGAAATGACGGGTTGAACTTGACTAGCGCACTATGGTTTTTTGGCCTGCGTTAAGGTCATAGGACGCTAGGGGCAAAATTATCGGGAATTTCAAGTGTTGAAATTTGCAATGAGATTGCATACCTTCTATGAGATAGTTGGATCCCGATACCCACTGCGAGTAATTGTTACTTCTGGGAGAGTTTTACACATTACAATTAGCCAATCAAGTAGGTGTCTAGAAAGGTGTCAACGGGGTTACGCCTCTGGGAAAACGAGGTTTACATTAATTAGGTTCATGCGAAAGCACGGGGGACCTCCCTCAAAGTACCGACACTGGCCTGGCTGAAAGATTGGCGAACTTGTAGTGTGTAATTAATCCCGGCTAGTCTTTCCTTTTAGGGTTTGAAGGAAGATTTGATAAAAACAGTGGGAGCCATCCTGATTAGATAAAATAATAACCAATCTATTCTTGCAAGAGCGCACGCTGAGTGTTTTCTTCTCTCTCTCTCTCCAGGTAGCGACCATATCACGCCTTAATCAAGATAATAATACGGATATTTGACCGAACCCGCTTGTTATAATGTGCTGGGGAACGTTGGTCCCGCTCCAACTTATAATTGTTATAAGACAGAGCAGGAAATTGGGGATTACCGGAATTCCCATACCGCCCAAACGAAGAGAGTGCATGCTGATGCATCATCTTCGGGTGTGTTCATTATACAGAACTGTTTCTCAGTATCCTTTACGTCCTGGGTATATGATACCGGATCAGGATCCCGCATATGTAATATGTTACATGGGCTACAGATAGGTAAAGAACTGAGAACGGGTGATAAGTTTCATGAGGCAGAAAACGGGGCAAGTGTTGCAGCCAAGTCTGTTGGTCACTGTCACCCTGTATTACCAATACATTGATTCTGAACGAATGTTATTAGATACCGAACCTGATATACAAAATCATATCAGTCTCTTTATCAGTAAAGAAATGATAAAATTTTGTATTGTTGGATAATGTTTTGAACATTTCCTATATCAAAAGTTGATCGGTTCAGGCACGTTATCTAAAAGCATTGATGTTCTAAATCAAACTACAGTTCTTTGTATACAGAACACACACAAGAGGAAGAGTTCAGAACTGAACGAATCCTTCTTGAGGTATTGTAGACTAGGTCATATCAATGTGACCCGACTAGCTGAAGTTATATGTAGATGCACATTTAAATCAGTTTGAATCTACATCTTGTGAAACTTGCCAGTCATGTCACAAAGATATAATGACACTAGCTCTGTTTATTGGAAACAGAGAAAGAGTTGGTGAACTCTTGGGATGATACATGTTGATGTATGTAGGTCCCCTGTCTACACTTGCCAAGATTGGTTCTTTGTACTTCGTTACATTCTCTGATAATCTCTCAAGATTCAGACATATGTTCCTGTTGAAACACAAGTCCGAGCCTTTTGAGATATTCACAGAATATAAGTTAGAAGTAGAGAACCAAAATACGGGTATAAGTATTATGTCCTTTGATGAGATCAAGGAGGAGAATACTTGTGCATAGAATTCCTGAACTATTCTAAAGGAGAATGAGATTCTCTCTCAGCATTACTCCTCCGAATACACCATTGCACGATGGTATATCGGGGCGGAGCAGATACACCCTATTTGATATGGTGTGCTCTATGATGAGTACTACTGAGTATCCTATTTCCTTTTGGGAGTTATGCACTTGAGAAGCTGCATACCTATTGAATAGGGTTCAAATCAAAACAGTTGCCTACCGCTTCATATGTAATATGGAAAGGGAAGAGACCATATCTTAAGTTGGTTAAGATTTGGGGTTGTCCGGCCTATGTCTAAAAGCAAAATCCGGACAAGCTCGAGGCAAGTTCTGTTATGTAGAACTGGAAATGTTCCAGCTATACAAATTGCAGCTGATGATTTGATAGAACCAAAGGATTCAGTAGATTACCAACGAACCTCAGCCTCTCCGCCGATCTAGTAGGGTTCCTCACCCACCTGAGAGATAATTCGGTTACTCTATGACAGTGGGAGCGAGGATTGCATCATGAGATGATGACCCAACTAGTTTCGAGCAGGCCATCGAGAGTAGGGACTCTGTAAGAATGGCTGGATGCTTAGCGATCTGTGATGGAATCCTTATACACCAACAAAGTATGGACTTTGGTTGCTATATCTGAAGGGTTAAATTCCCATCAGGAGCAAGTATATCTTGAGAAGATTACTTGGTGTAGATGGAAAAGTTGAGACTTTCAAAGCTAGACTTGTTAAAGGTTTTCGTCATCGACCAGGCGTGGATAATGATGAAACCTTTTCTAAGGAGCTATGCTTAAGTCCATCCAGATCCTACTTGCCACGGCTACATACCATGACTACGATATCTGGCGGTTGGGTGTCATGACTGCTTTTCTAAATGATGTTTTAGAAGAAAGAGTCTGTAAGTACACAGTCAGAGGGCTTCATAGACAGTGGGAGCAGCGGAAACGTGTGCAAGATGGTTTATGTGATAAAGCAGGCATCGCGGAGTTGGAACATCTGTTTTGATGGATTAGTCAAAGAGTTCGACATCATCAAAATGGTAGATGAACCTTGTATAAACAAAAAGGTAGTAGGGAGTATGGTGGTGATCCTCGTAGAGTACGTGGATGACATACTCAGGATAGGGAAAGAGTTTCCTATGCTACGCTCGATCAATCTCCGCTTATCACAATGATTCTCCATATGGGATCAAAGTGATACCTCCTAAATCCTGGATTTTGGATCTATGAATCTAAATGGATGTTAGGACTCTCACTAGATGTAGTGAGATGGTATCAATCGATCCTGGGGAGAATCACTGGGAGGGTTCCAGGGTGATAAAGACGACTGAATATCAGTCACAGGCATTGTCTTTACCCTCAGTGAAGGGACGGTATGTTGGAAGGGTTCCAAGCTAGATACCGTGGCATACTAGACGATAAAGGCAGGATACATCGCTATTTAAGATGCTACCATAGAGGCTGTTTGGGTGTATATTGGTTCATGAGATGAACTTTGTTCCTCCCATTGTGTGACAATGGAGTTGTGGCTTGTGCCAAGGAACGCCGGTCCCATCAGTGATCCAGACATATTCTAAGGCAGTGTCACCTGATCATGGAGATGGTTGATCTCCAGGGTGATCGAGGTTAGAAGAGCAGACTCAGAGGATAACACGGCGGATCCACTCACGAAGGCCTATTCCTAGAGAGAGACTTTTATGGGAAGGTTGAGTATGAGATACTACAACCACTGCTATCAGATGGCCCTAGTGCAAGTGGGAGATTGTTAGTTATATGTATGCCCTAGAGGCCATTACTATACATAGGATGTATATTGTAGTGGATGCTTGGACATATATAGGGAGGACTTTCTTGCTCGACATGATAGTATGCTATCTGGTTGATCTTTACCTTAACGTGTACACTGATTGTCTCTCTGTTACATGTTGGTAAATCCCTTAGGATGTGTACTTGACTACCTGGTCTATGATGCGGATCATACTAGTGGGGACATGGTAGTCCATAAGTACATCCTTCAAGGTCCCTAGTCGTGGGTGTATCGAGACGGGGCATCGATATACCAGAGTAGACTAGCGTATACCTTCTCGACCCATACAGATGGGCGATGGATGATCCCATATCCATTGGTGTTTGACATCAGAGATGATATACGGGTGCTCAGTGGAGACTGGGTACACTGGACGGACTCGCCGAGAACTCCCAGATGGTATTATACCTTACGTCAGATGGCAGTTCTCTGGTGACACTGGTACAGAGTAGTCTGTTGACCCGAGATCGTCATAGAGTCTTGTGTGGTTCCCACTGTGCTTTGATTTCCACCTTACCACGTCCAAGAAGGCGTGCAAAACGGTGGTTTTTAGGTACAGTCCCGAATCACATGGAGGCAATGAGCGATAGGAGGGGATTCGTCTGTCCCGGTATAGGGAGTTGATGTTGCGCTGTGTTCGATTGGCTATAACCGGAAATCCCTGGCCAGGGTTGCTGAGATTTACTGGTAAGTGTTACCAGTAGTTTCTCGAACTGTTATAGACCTCATATCGACACGACTTATCGAGCCACTGGGGTCTGACGTTTACCACCCCTAGGCGAGATATGCGACATATCAGACGACGAGACCGGACTGTATGGTAAGTGTTACTAGTTGGATTCACAGGAGTGTGAGCTGGCTTGCTCGTCGATCTTCTGATCGCTCAATACCCGGGTGGCCGTTACGTTTAGCAGACCGCTTGCGGCTTGTGGGTGTTTGATATGATCATCATCTACTGCCGGCGTATTGACGAGTCTTTAGAGTCCTACACAGAGGTTTCCTGGCTCAAGCGAAACGAAATAGGAGCGCATATGAGATATGTGCGGGACCGAGAATAATGCGTATATGTGATACCGTATTCTATTCTCGCGATAAATGTATCGAAAGGTTGTATGCGATATAACCTAGTTATCGAATCAAGGATTGATTCGGTAAGCCGATACATAGGATACTAGTCGGTTATATGCGATATGACCGGATCGTTAAATCAAGTGTTGATTTAATGATTTAATGTATAATTATATATTTGATATATTACTTTGCATTAACTAGTATTGGTTCACTTTAAATGGATTTTCTCACTTGAATTGTGCAAGTTGTATATGTGATATACTTTTGTACACATGATTGTATCATGTTTGATGATACATGCTTATTTGGTTAAGTGTAAAGAACTAAACCATGGTTAAATTGATGATTAGGGTTTTGCTTATTTATTCATTTATTTATTTGTTTATTCATTTTGGAATAGATTAGAAAAGAATGGTGGCTTTATTTGTAGTTTTGTTGAAGCTTCATGAAGCTTTGACCTAGTCCACCATTCTTGTCTCTTGCTTAACCCTAACCATCATTTCTAACCATGGTCTATTCTCTACACTTAACTAAGGTTAGAATATGATAAGAATCAATTCTTTTCAATTATTTTGATAACACTTTATCATATTCTTTCTTCTTCTTCTTCTTCTTCTTCATGAAGAAAGCTTGCTCCATCAATGGCAACTTGAGCAAATGAGTGAGAAATCCAATTCTAAAGTGAACCCACCTCCTATTTCTTCATCCTCTACCTCTTGCCAAGTAGTATAGGGTGTTTTCTTCACAAGTTTCATGACTTGGTGAAGTGGGAGCTTGATCTTGTGATGCCTCGACGTAGATCATCTTCGGCATCGTTGTCGATGACCTAGCCCGCCCATTTCTCCGATGAAGCCGACGCTAGAGCCCGGGATTCGATTTGGACAGCGAGGAGACTTAATTACGGAGCTATGGAGGTGGAGGACCGGATCTACAAAGGTTGTATTTCCGTTCACTTATTAGTAAAGCCGTTTACTACTTCTAGTTTCGCCTAAAATCTAGTTAACGATCCGTATTAGGGTTTCTCGGCACTTGTAAAATTTGAAATTGGCATGGTTGATGCCTTGTGAGACCTCATTAGTATGCCTAGGAACCCTACAGTGGTATCAGAGCCTAGCTAGAGCCTTAGGCGATGCGTAGACGATGTTAGAAACCCGATCGAACTCCGAAACCCTAACTTTTAACCCTCTCTGGACTTTTTCCTAAAAAGTGGTTTTTTCCAAATTAAAAATGCTTAAAAAATTCAGCAGGAAATTCTAAGAATTACGGTGCAAAAATTACCTAATGATCTTTCTAAAGCGCGGCGGAACCGCGGCATTAGCCGTCTATTGCGGCGGTTCCGCGTCCATTTAGTCTCTTCAGTCAACCATTTTTGCACAGTAACTTCTTTATTTAAATGATGAGTTTTATGGGAATTTTTAAAATTTATTCAAGAGTTGAATTTTCTGGGGTTGTTTTGGGGATTCGGTGTTTCGATCGGAGTATCAGATTTTGTCTATGTGGCTTTCCGGATGATTTTTGAATATGTTAAAAAGTTCGACCGGATATAAATACCCACCTTTTCCCCTGTCGGGAAATTTTCAAGTGTTGGATCTTTCCGTAGTTTAACGACGTTCTAAGTAGTGCAAGTAACGCGATGGTCCCTCTAGAAGACAACAAACCTTAACTCGATTATGTGACCGTCTTGAACTGCCCTTTGAACCTTCGGGTTTGGGGCAGTACGGCGTGCCACATGTGAGGCGTTGGCTTGACCCTTCTACGTCTGGACCGTTGGTACTGAGGCACGAAGTGAATGTCTTTGAACTTATTTCATGAGTTGAGCTGTTTCGGGAAAAACTTGGGTGTTCGATTGTTCGATCGGAAAGTTTAACATTTTCTATCTTATTCGGAATGTGATACAATAATTGGAATTCACAATAAGTTATGAGATAACTGAATGAATGTTATAAACATAGCAGTTTAGTCTCACTTGATCGGTTGCCACGGAATTTTGATGCGATCAAAAGTCCGTCGCAATCACGTAGCGTACGCGGATACTCGCCGGAAAAACTTAATAGACAGCCTCGCTCCATAGCCCCGACCAAGTGACTGTAGGAGAACCCCGTCGCCGAAAGCATCCGTTCGGGTGCTCGCGGTAGCGGTGTTCCGCCTTGGTGCACTTCGTCGACGGCGTCGGGGGTGCGGCCGTCTACTAAAGTTTGCGACGAGTATTCGATCAGTTTTTCGGGAATCTTGTTGAATTGCCCGACTTGATATTGAAAAGAGTTTTCGATAATGAGACTAAAATGCGGGGTTTATAATTGTTAGGCATGCGATGTCTAAGTAATTCATTTGATTAGGCATGCGATGTCTAAAGAGATTGCGGATTCCAACTGTTGTAGTTTTACACTTTCTTTTCTGTGACCGTAAGTGTAATATGTGATATCGCCGGTTTCATTGCTATATGTCAACGACAATTGGGATGGACATATTTACTTACGTTGATGACATGTGATGTTATGTGTTGCTGGATATGTTATATTGGATCGTCGTGTTTGAATAGCAGGGTTTTTTTTATGTGAGATGAGTGTTTTTCATTTTCATTCATGTAAAAACTTGTATGTAATATTCTTTTATTGGGGCACTTCCAGGTTGCGGAAGTTGTCACCATTTGTATATTGTTTACTTTTCCGCACTAGGATAGACCCAAGGAGGGGAGCACAAGTAACCGGGTTCTGGAGTCTAGTGGGAGACCAACTCGAGGAGTCGAGTCCGGGTATCCTAACTCTAGAATTGGTAGGGTTGCTTGCCGCTCTCGTAGGGGTCTAGGGGTGTGGGTTTGGCTATTCATCACGACCGAGGAATCCGTGTTTTGTACTGGCTCGTATTGAAAACACGGACGTCCTAGTATATCCAATATTTCTTATGTTTCTTCTGCTGCGATATCTGTGATGTGATCATGTGATATGTTCTGTGATGGATACTTTATATAGTATATATATGATATATTATATAGGCGTTACTTATGTTTTAAACCCGCGCTAGCCCTGCCCCGCTCTGCCGTTAGTTACCTAACCTAACGGTGCACGAGGGGACATCGAGGCGAATGCGGATGGCATAAGTGTTCGTCGTATTTATCTGTGATGTTCAGGTATTTAAATGATGGGACTTCATTAATGTGATTAATCAAATAAAAGAAACCTAAAGATGTTGTAGAATCGAATTTCAAAAATAAAATAGGTAGCTACAGTTCTTGCTTTGCACAGAGCTATATGTGATATATCCTGCACCTTATTCGATGAGGAAAGGACCGAGATCCCTTCACCGGGAGTGACTCCTTTAGCAATAACTGGCAGATGCTACACACTCGGTTTGTTTTTTGATTGCTTCTATAGTTTCTGCTTTGCACAGTGATATATATGATATATCCCGCACCTCATTCGACGAGGAAAGGACCGACGATCCCTTCACCGGGAGTGACTCCTTTAGCAAAACTAGAAAAGCCTAAAAAACACTCCATTTTAAAATCATTTGATTCTACAACGATATCAAGTTCATTACGCAATAGGTTTTCCAGAAAAACCTGTCGTAGCCCTCCGTCATTTCAGATAAGTGGTAGTTAGTATTCGTGCTACGTTTGTTGGCCTGCGTCAAGGCATAGTGTGCGGTAGCTAACTAGTATTTATCTGCTTATGCATATGATGCAGATTGGATTAGGGTAGTCGTGTGACTTTGTTGGCCTGCGTCAAGGGTTGTGCGGGTGGGTTTAATTCAATCAGGAAATGACGGGTTGAACTTGACTAGCGCACTATGGTTTTTTGGCCTGCGTCAAGGTCATAGGACGCTAGGGGCAAAATTATCGGGAATTTCAAGTGTTGAAATTTGCAATGAGATTGCATACCTTCTATGAGATAGTTGGATCTCGATACCCACTGCGAGTAATTGTTACTTCTGGGAGAGTTTTACACATTACAATTAGCCAATCAAGTAGGTGTCTAGAAAGGTGTCAACGGGGTTACGCCTATGGGAAAACGAGGTTTACATTAATTAGGTTCATGCGAAAGCACGGGGGACCTCCCTCAAAGTACCGACACTGGCCTGGCTGAAAGATTGGCGAACTTGTAGTGTGTAATTAATCCCGGCTAGTCTTTCCTTTTAGGGTTTGAAGGAAGATTTGATAAAAACAGTGGGAGCCATCCTGATTAGATAAAATAATAACCAATCTATTCTTGCAAGAGCGCACGCTGAGTGTTTTCTTCTCTCTCTCTCCAGGTAGCGACCATATCACGCCTTAATCAAGATAATAATACGGATATTTGACCGAACCCGCTTGTTATAATGTGCTGGGGAACGTTGGTCCCGCTCCAACTTATAATTGTTATAAGACAGAGCAGGAAATTGGGGATTACCGGAATTCCCATACCGCCCAAACGAAGAGAGTGCATGCTGATGCATCATCTTCGGGTGTGTTCATTATACAGAACTGTTTCTCAGTATCCTTTACGTCCTGGGTATATGATACCGGATCAGGATCCCGCATATGTAATATGTTACATGGGCTACAGATAGGTAAAGAACTGAGAACGGGTGATAAGTTTCATGAGGCAGAAAACGGGGCAAGTGTTGCAGCCAAGTCTGTTGGTCACTGTCACCCTGTATTACCAATACATTGATTCTGAACGAATGTTATTAGATACCGAACCTGATATACAAAATCATATCAGTCTCTTTATCAGTAAAGAAATGATAAAATTTTGTATTGTTGGATAATGTTTTGAACATTTCCTATATCAAAAGTTGATCGGTTCAGGCACGTTATCTAAAAGCATTGATGTTCTAAATCAAACTACAGTTCTTTGTATACAGAACACACACAAGAGGAAGAGTTCAGAACTGAACGAATCCTTCTTGAGGTATTGTAGACTAGGTCATATCAATGTGACCCGACTAGCTGAAGTTACATGTAGATGCACATTTAAATCAGTTTGAATCTACATCTTGTGAAACTTGCCAGTCATGTCACAAAGATATAATGACACTAGCTCTGTTTATTGGAAACAGAGAAAGAGTTGGTGAACTCTTGGGATGATACATGTTGATGTATGTAGGTCCCCTGTCAACACTTGCCAAGATTGGTTCTTTGTACTTCGTTACATTCTCTGATAATCTCTCAAGATTCAGACATATGTTCCTGTTGAAACACAAGTCCGAGCCTTTTGAGATATTCACAGAATATAAGTTAGAAGTAGAGAACCAAAATACGGGTATAAGTATTATGTCCTTTGATGAGATCAAGGAGGAGAATACTTGTGCATAGAATTCCTGAACTATTCTAAAGGAGAATGAGATTCTCTCTCAGCATTACTCCTCCGAATACACCATTGCACGATGGTATATCGGGGCGGACCAGATACACCCTATTTGATATGGTGTGCTCTATGATGAGTACTACTGAGTATCCTATTTCCTTTTGGGAGTTATGCACTTGAGAAGCTGCATACCTATTGAATAGGGTTCAAATCAAAACAGTTGCCTACCGCTTCATATGTAATATGGAAAGGGAAGAGCCCATATCTTAAGTTGGTTAAGATTTGGGGTTGTCCGGCCTATGTCTAAAAGCAAAATCCGGACAAGCTCGAGGCAAGTTCTGTTATGTAGAACTGGAAATATTCCAGCTATACAAATTGCAGCTGATGATTTGATAGAACCAAAGGATTCAGTGGATTACCAACGAATCTCATCCTCTCCGCCGATCTAGTAGGGTTCCTCACCCACCTGAGAGATACTTCGGTTACTCTATGACAGTGGGAGCGAGGATTGCATCATGAGATGATGACCCAACTAGTTTCGAGCAGGCCATCGAGAGTAGGGACTCTGTAAGAATGGCTGGATGCTTAGCGATCTGTGATGGAATCCTTATACACCAACAAAGTATGGACTTTGGTTGCTATATCTGAAGGGTTAAATCCCCATCAGGAGCAAGTATATCTTGAGAAGATTACTTGGTGTAGATGGAAAAGTTGAGACTTTCAAAGCTAGACTTGTTAAAGGTTTTCGTCATCGACCAGGCGTGGATAATGATGAAATCTTTTCTAAGGAGCTATGCTTAAGTCCATCCAGATCCTACTTGCCACGGCTACATACCATGACTACGATATCTGGCGGTTGGGTGTCATGACTGCTTTTCTAAATGATGTTTTAGAAGAAAGAGTCTGTAAGTACACAGTCAGAGGGCTTCATAGACAGTGGGAGCAGCGGAAACGTGTGCAAGATGGTTTATGTGATAAAGCAGGCATCGCGGAGTTGGAACATCTGTTTTGATGGATTAGTCAAAGAGTTCGACATCATCAAAATGGTAGATGAACCTTGTATAAACAAAAAGGTAGTAGGGAGTATGGTGGTGATCCTCGTAGAGTACGTGGATGACATACTCAGGATAGGGAAAGAGTTTCCTATGCTACACTCGATCAATCTCCGCTTATCACAATGATTCTCCATATGGGATCAAAGTGATACCTCCTAAATCCTGGATTTTGGATCTATGAATCTAAATGGATGTTAGGACTCTCACTAGATGTAGTGAGATGGTATCAATCGATCCTGGGGAGAATCACTGGAAGGGTTCCACGGTGATAAAGACGACTGAATATCAGTCACAGGCATTGTCTTTACCCTCAGTGAAGGGACGGTATGTTGGAAGGGTTCCAAGCTAGATACCGTGGCATACTAGACGATAAAGGCAGGATACATCGCTACTTAAGATGCTACCATAGAGGCTGTTTGGGTGTATATTGGTTCATGAGATGAACTTTGTTCCTCCCATTATCTGACAATGGAGTTGTGGCTTGTGCCAAGAAACGCCGGTCCCATCAGTGATCCAGACATATTCTAAGGCAGTGTCACCTGATCATGGAGATGGTTGATCTCCAGGGTGATCGAGGTTAGAAGAGCAGACTCAGAGGATAACACGGCGGATCCACTCACGAAGGCCTATTCCTAGAGAGAGACTTTTATGGGATGATTGAGTATGAGATACTACAACCACTACTATCAGATGGCCCTAGTGCAAGTGGGAGATTGTTAGTTATATGTATGCCCTAGATGCCATTACTATACATAGGATGTATATTGTAGTGGATGCTTGGACATATATAGGGAGGACTTTCTTGCTCGACATGATAGTATGCTATCTGGTTGATCTTTACCTTAACGTGTACACTGAATGTCTCTCTGTTACATGTTGGTAAAGCCCTTAGGATGTGTACTTGACTACCTGGACTATGATGCGGATCATACTAGTGGGGACATGGTAGTCTATAAGTACATCCTTCAAGGTCCCTAGTCGTGGGTGTATCGAGACGGGGCATCGATATACCAGAGTAGACTAGCGTATACCTTATCGACCCATACAGATGGGCGATGGATGATCCCATATCCATTGGTGTTTGACATCAGAGATGATATACGGGTGCTCAGTGGAGACTGGGTACACTGGACGGAATCGCCGAGAACTCCCAGATGGTATTATACCTTACGTCAGATGGCAGTTCTCTGGTGACACTGGTACAGAGTAGTCTGTTGACCCGAGATCGTCATAGAGTCTTGTGTGGTTACCACTGTGCTTTGATTTTCACCTTACCACGTCCAAGAAGGCGTGCAAAACGGTGGTTTTTGGGTACAGTCCCGAATCACATGGAGGCAATGAGCGATAGGAGGGGATTCGTCTGTCCCGTTATAGGGAGTTGATGTTGCGCTGTGTTCGATTGGCTATAACCGGAAATCCCTGGCCAGGGTTGCTGAGATTTACTGGTAAGTGTTACCAGTAGTTTCTCGAACTATTATAGATCTCATATCGACACGACTTATCGAGCCACTGGGGTCTGACGTTTACCACCCCTAGGCGAGATATGCGACATATCAGACGACGAGACCGGACTGTATGGTAAGTGTTGCTGGTTGGATTCACAGGAGTGTGAGCGGGCTTGCTCGTCGATCTTCTGATCGCTCAATACCCGGGTGGCCGTTACGTTTAGCAGACCGCTTGCGGATTGTGGGTGTTTGATATGATCATCATCTACTGCCGGCGTATTGACGAGTCTTTAGAGTCCTACACAGAGGTTTCCTGGCTCAAGCGAAACGAAATAGGAGCGCATATGAGATATGTGCGGGACCGAGAATAATGCGTGTATATGATACCGTATTCTATTCTCGCGATAAATGTATCGAAAGGTTGTATGCGATATAACCTAGTTATCGAATCAAGGATTGATTCGGTAAGCCGATACATAGGATACTAGTCGGTTATATGCGATATGACCGGATCGTTAAATCAAGTGTTGATTTAATGATTTAATGTATAATTATATATTTGATATATTACTTTGCATTAACTAGTATTGGTTCACTTTAAATGGATTTTCTCACTTGAATTGTGCAAGTTATATATGTGATATACTTTTGTGCACATGATTGTATCATGTTTGATGATACATGCTTATTTGGTTAAGTGTAAAGAACTAAACCATGGTTAAATTGATGATTAGGGTTTTGCTTATTTATTCATTTATTTATTTGTTTATTCATTTTGCAATAGATTAGAAAAGAATGGTGGCCTTATTTGTAGTTTCGTTGAAGCTTCATGAAGCTTTGACCTAGTCCACCATTCTTGTCTCTTGCTTAACCCTAACCATCATTTCTAACCATGGTCTATTCTCTACACTTAACTAAGGTTAGAATATGATAATAATCAATTCTTTTCAATTATTTTGATAACACTTTATCATATTCTTTCTTCTTCTTCTTCTTCTTCATGAAGAAAGCTTGCTCCATCAATGGCAACTTGAGCAAATGAGTGAGAAATCTAATTCTAAAGTGAACCCACCTCCTATTTCTTCATCCTCTACCTCTTGCCAAGTAGTATAGGGTGTTTTCTTCACAAGTTTCATGACTTGGTGAAGTGGGAGCTTGATCTTGTGATGCCTCGACGTAGATCATCTTCGGCATCGTTGTCGATGACCTAGCCCGCCCATTTCTCCGATGAAGCCGACGCTAGAGCCCGGGATTCGATTTGGACAGCGAGGAGACTTCATTGCGGAGCTATGGAGGTGGTGGACCGGATCTACAAAGGTTGTATTTCCATTCACTTATTTGTAAAGCCGTTTACTACTTCTAGTTTCGCCTAAAATCTAGTTAACGATCCGTATTAGGGTTTCTCGGCACTTGTAAAATTTGAAATTGGCATGGTTGATGCCTTGTGAGACCTCATTAGTGTGCCTAGGAACCCTACAATAAAGATAGGCAAAATCCTGGTCGACAATGGGTCTTCCGTCAATCTTCTCAACGTGCGAGTGTTGAAGGAAATCTGCATGAGCGTTCAGCATCTCGCTTGTGATAAGATCACCATCTCTGGTTTTGACTCCCAATCATCGCGGACTCTTGGGTCTGTGATATTAACATTACGATTCGGGCTACTTGTCACGGATATTAAATTTCATGTCATTAACGCCAAGACATGTTATAACGTTTTGCTCGGCCGGCCTTAGTTACACGAGTACAACATCATCCCTTCTACACAACATCAGTGTATGAAATAGTTTAAGGATGATCTCGAGTATACCGTAACGGGAGAGCTGAACCTATTCTCCGTGAACGATGTCCGTAAGTACGAAGATGCAAAATACTTTTTGCCAGATTTCGAGGACACAGAGAGATGTCACAAACCGGAGAACAAAGCTATCACCACTATTCCTGTCTTCGGGAGTGACACTGAGGAAGAGGAAGAGATAGGTTATCCAGGCCCGCCCCAGTACAACAAGCCAGGACCGTCCGCTCCCATGTTGATCTTTGGCAGTGACTCGGAAGATGAGGTCTATGCTATATTCTCCGCTCGGCCTTCAATACAAACATTCGTTGATGAAGAGCAAAGCTTGCAAGTTGCCATGGTTCCGCCTAAACATCATAAAGAACTAGACACGCTTAATACCTACAGTGTGGAAGAGCTGCAGACGTTCTATGTCCCTCCCAGAAGAGAAGGCGAAAAGGCGATCCTATTCTACCGCTCCGGGGAACCAAAGTAGAGAAAGAAATCTGGCACGACGCGGATTCTACACTTGACAAGCTCCAGCCCATCCATCTGCCTAGATATTATACAGAAGGCTTGAAAAGGCTATTGAAGCGCCAGGGGATACCCTTCAAACAGACCGCTCGAAAAGCTAAGTTCTATGACAGGATCTGGAATGTTCCCGGAACTCAGCGCAAGTTTCCCAACGGGAGAATGGAAGCGATCGGGCTTGGATATGTTCGGTCCAAGAAACGGGAGCTACTCCACGGCTGCTATGTCGTACACGACTTTGATAAAGAAGGAGATGCTCAATGGGAGAATGCTAACCCTGTACCAGAAAGAGCCCCCGACGTGAAATGCCCAGTCCGTCGTTCGAAGAACAAATGGATAAGCTTATAAGGAAGCTGGTCAAAAAGTTCGAGACGACCATAATCACGAAATGGCCATCTATGAGAAAGCCAGGACGCAACGCCTTCTTCAACATGCTGAGAAAGATGAAAATGCCCCTCCCTGTCAACCTGTTGTGCAAAAGGCCCGACGCAGAGGCAGAAACAAGTCAAAGAGCGGAAAAGGCGTTCGACAGCGACAAAGCGGGACCAAAAAATCACGCGATCGGGAATCGAGCGGTTCGGATTTGTCCCTTATGAAGAAGATGAGTCGAGCATATTCTTTTCCTCAAGACAAGACGAAGAAGATACTTGATCTCGCTATAAAACATCAAATGATTACACTTCCGGAGTCCAAGCACCCTGAGCAAGCTAACGAGGTCTCTCTTCCAGACTATTGCTCTTATCACCGAGCAATAGGACACCCTCTCGAAGACTGCTTCACCTTCAAGAACTGGGTCGAATATCAATATCAGCTTGGCAAATTCGCTCTATCCAACAGTTGGAGGGTAATACCGCCGTAGAAGCATGAACCCAAATTCACGAGGGTAGCCCAGATCCACATCGGTCTTGGAAGCGAGCTTGCACTTGTCATATGATGACGATATCAAAAGAAGAACCCGAGAATATGGATGACCTCCCCTGGTGCTTCGAAAACAATGATGACGAGGTGATCTCAGAGTTTCCACCGGCGCCAAAAGAGCTGGAAGATGGAATACATACCACTGCGGATAACCTCAAGAAAATTGATTTGGGGACGGTAATCGACCCATGACCGACATTCATCAGTGAGCTATTGTCTGAAGAGAGGGTGGCTACGCTAAAGGACGTGCTCATGCAGCATAAAGATTGCTTCGCATGGAACTATTCCGAAATGCCAGGATTAGATCCAGAGATTGCTGTGCACAAGTTGGCAATATCTCCGGACGTTAAGCCGATCAAACAAGCGCCGAGAAGAATGCGGCTCGAGCTTAAGATGAGCATCAACGCCGAGGTCAAGAAGCTGATCGACTCTGGCTTCATCCAAGAGGTTCAGTACCCTGATTGGATCGCCAACATCGTCCCGGTGATGAAGAAAAATGGGACAGTGCGCATATGCGTGGACTTCCGGGATCTCAATAAAGCCTGCCCGAAGGACGATTTCCCAGTACCAGTCACTGAGCTGATGATAGATAACACGTCCACTCATGAAGTCTTTTCCTTCATGGACGGCTCATCAGGATATAATCAGATAAAGATGCACCCCGAAGACTAGAAGCACACCGCTTTCCGGACCCCTGCGGGTATATTCTGCTACAAAGTGATGCCATTCGGTTTAAAGAACGCCGGTGCCACCTATCAGAGGGCCATGACGAAGATCTTCGATGACCTCATACATGAAATCGTCGAATGTTATATCGACGACCTCGTGGTTAAAAGAAAATCATACGAGGAACATCTCGAACATCTGAAGATCGTATTTCAACGCTTTCGGCAATACAACTTGAAGATGAACCCTCTCAAATGCGCGTTCGGGGTGTCCTCAGGTAAATTCTTAGGATTCATCGTCCGACACCGAGGTATCGAGATAGATCCGTTAAAGATCAAGGCGATCATGGAAATGCCCCCGTCAAGGACTCTTAAGCAATTGCGGTCTCTCCAAGGTAAGCTCGCGTATATCCGGTGATTTATAGCCAATCTTTCTGGCAAGTGCCGCCCCTTGCATTCACCCGATGAAGAAGGGAACCCTGTTCGTCTTGGATCACAAATGCCAAGGCACGTTGGACGAAATCAAACAGTATCTACAGAACCCGCCAGTGCTGGCTGCTCCGATCAAAGGAAAGCCCTTTATTCTTTATACAACAGCCCTCGAAGGTTCCTTAGGCGCATTATGGGCACAAGAGAACGACCAAGGGAAGGAGAGAGCCCTCTACTAATTGAGCCGAGTTCTACTGGGGGCAAAAAGCAATTATTCTCCCATCAAAAAACACTGCCTGGTGCTGATCTTCGCGATAACGAAACTCCGGCACTATGCATTGGCGTATGAAGTCTGCCTCATATCGAAGGTGGACCCTCTCAAATACTTGATGTCGAAGGCCATATTAATGGGACGGCTCGCTAAATGGGCCTTGCTCCTGATGGAGTTCTCAATAACTTATCAGCCTCTTAAGGCAGTGAAAGGACAGGCCATCGCCGACTTCCTCGCTGATCATCCGATACCTGCCGATTCTTCTTTGAATTGTGAACTGCCAGACGAACATGTGTTTGACACGATCGACGGAAGTGATTTCTGGTGGGAACTTTACTTTGATGGAGCATCTTCCGTGAAGAAGCGCAAACAAAGTATGCCCATAATCAAATCAGGAGTAGGCCTCATCTTCGTAACTCTATAAGGAGGGATAATGCACTTTGCCTTCTCCTTAACAGAGCCGAGGACAAACAATGAAGCCGAGTATGAAGCTTTGATAGCAGGCCTCGAGATCGCCATCGACATGGGAATTGAAAACCTCCTTATATACGGAGACTCCCAGCTGGTCGCCAGTCAAGTAAATGGCGACTACCAAATGTGCAAACCAGAACTGGGAAAGTACGGCGAGAGGGTACAGCAACTGCTGACCCAAATTCCTTCTTACACCCTCGAAAGCATACCGCGTGCGGAAAATAGCAAAGCGGATGCATTAGCTAAGCTGGCTAAAGAACTAGCCGACGAGAACCTCGATGACGTGAGGATCATTGTGCAAAGCCGTCGGGTTCTTGCACCGGCGGAAATATCTCCGGAGTCGTCCGAAGAAAAAGGAGCGACTGAGCAAATGGCTATGCAAATAAAAGACCAGGAAAAGGCTAAGGATTGGAGAGAAGTCTTTATAGACTACTTCAAATCCCGTCGAACGCCTGAAGATGCATCCTCAAGACATTAGCTTATGAAACGAGCTCTGTCTTTCGCTTTCGTAATTGATACTCTGTACAAGAGGTCGTTTGATTCTTTATGGCTAAGATGCCTGGGACCTGAAGAGGCGAAGAGAGTCGTCCAAGAAACTCATGACGGACTCTGCGGTTCTCACCAAGCCGGGCCGAAGATGAAGCTGAAGATCAAACGGATGGATTATTATTGGCCCACGATGATTCAGGACTGCCTTGAATATGCGAAGCAATGCCACTCGTGCCAGATCCATGGGGACTTTATCCATCAACACCCAAATCCACTACATCCGACAGTGGCTAGCTGGCCGTTCGAGATGTGGGGGACTGACATAATCGGCCCCATCGAACCAGCATCGTCCAGAGGACATTGATTCATTTTGGCGACAACTGATTACTTCTCCAAATGGGCAGAAGCAGTACCGCTGAGGGAAGTGAAGACGGAGAATATTCTCCATTTCTTCAAGACGCACGTTATTTATCGGTTTGGAACTCCGCGACGGATCATCTCCGATAACGGGCCAGCCTACAGAAGCCACAAGATCAGCCGCTTCGCACAACAGCACAACATAGACTGGAGATACTCCTCAGTTCATAATCCCCGAGCTAACGGTCTAGCTGAAGCTTTTAACAAGACCCTGACAAAGATCGTGAAGAAGACGGTGTCCCGAAATAAGAAGGACTGGCATGAGAGACTGCAAGAAGCTCTCTAGGCGTATCGAACTACGTTCAAGGTGGCCACGAACACAACGCCGTACGCGTTGGTATTCGGTGCAGAAGCGGTACTCCCCCTCAAGCCTCTCTACGAGTGGCAGTTCACTACGAGCTAACGGACGAAGAGAACGCTCACCTTCGGCTTGAGGAGCTCGATGCCCTTGATGAAACCCGGCTCGTAGCGCAGCAAAATCTGGAAGCTTATAAAGCAAAGATGACGCGCTCATACTAAAAATTGACTAGGCCAAGGACATTCCGCCAAGGCTGTCACGACCCGAAATATTAGCTCGTGACCAGCACTTGAATCACGCAACGTCTAAAGGCGTAACGGAATTCAAGTAAGCTGAAACCCAGAAATCCAAACCTTTAAAAAAAAAAAGATAAAGGAGGTGAAGTTTTGAAATAAAGGTATAATGAAATCAAGTTTTCTTAATGCATATAAGAGATACATGAATGATGCAAATGAAATTTACTAGTTTTAAAAAATTTGGCAGCATCTCCTTTGTAAATTTTGATCCAAAACCACAAATACATAATAAGGATAATGGCATCCCCAAGCGGGAGCTAGCTCTTTGCCAAACGGCGGATCACAACCACGCAATACAGTATAAATAAGTATACGACGCCCAACGGCGAAGTTCACCACAGAAAGATAAAGAAATGAGCAAGATATAACCTCAAAAGTGAATATAAAACCCATCGCTCAAATCTCGCAACTGCAAGTCTCACTAAGTCTCATCACTTATACAATTTACAACTTTTGATTGATGGAGTTAACTAGATACAATATGAAATATAGATACAAGAGTGGGAATGATACAAATATCCCACCTACCAATGCAAAACACCCGAATGCAACTGTGTGCCAGCGAAGCTGCTACTGATCCAAGCGGTCAACCTGCAAGAACTGTGGCACAACGGGGGTGAGTTGCCAACTCGTGAGTAGAAAAATATCAACAGATAGAAATCGAATAAACAACGACTTCTAGGTCAACTATATCGTAAAGGTAATACTATGATATCTAGGGTGACCGGGTCTGTATATGCCAACAAGGTAGTCAATACCTATATGCATGTGGATAACATCCAACAGTAATAATCAATGCATGCATATGGATCTCGTCCAACCATAATCAAGGTATGTATGCATGTGGATCTTATCCACCCAAAATCAATGTCTGCATGCACGTAAATATCATAAAGGGGTGTGCATGAAAGTATGAGGATATACATCAACGGTGTCCCTCCCGACACATCAAAATCATGGAATCTGAGTGCCTAGCATCGACACTCGAAAATATCATGAAAACCGTGCCCAGCATCGGCACGTAAATCCTCATATATCGGCCTCCGTCAGTCCGGATTGGCCTATCTCATCTCTTGACTCCGGTCGGTATCCTCCGGATATCCGCCGAGCCCAAATACTATCACCGGTAGGTACTCGCTACCCTGCCAGGCTCATCATCTACTCCATGAAAAACATTTCTCGCCCCGGGGAACTATACCGGGTCCACCATGAACCCGCAAACGGATCATCCAACTCCTCGAATCGGGTTTCAAGCACACGTCTCAGAACCGAGAAAACGCATGGTGGACGCACTGAAATATCATATCAAGAGAAACCGGGCTTTTAAAACAGTACATACTTTCTTTGAAATAGCCACGGTTCTTAAATCCAGAAATCTCATAAAAACAGCATATTTCAATGCGTAAAATCATAAAGCGTGATGTATGCGACATATGATGGAAATGTAAGTATATCCGTATATCATGCAACAAGGAACAGTGATATATCATATTAAGGGAAAACCGCTCCTTTAAAGAATTCCAGTTTTTAAAATATGCTTTGCGGTTCCCAATATCTCCAAAGTCAAATGCAATATCGTATATAAGTGCACGGGTAACTATAGCAAGTAAATGATGTATAGAGTCATATCATGATGCAGCAATCCTACTGTGTAGTGACATGACAATTATCGATGATGAAGTGTGTGAGCCGGCAAATCTGTGTACGTGTAACATACGCATCATCGATAATGGTGTAAGTGTACTAACACAGGTATATGCAATGCAATGAAAATAATATGAATGCAGCATAAGGTAAATCATATGCAATGCTGATAGGTATACGTATCTAATATGTCCGAGTCGGGGAATCTATCAACCGGCATCCAGCCTAACAACATCGCGTACGGTATGATCCATCGTAGGGCAATCTCTAGTCAAGGGTAAGGATCAATCATCAAGTCAAACTCATCACGCACGGAAAATCATTATACGGCGGTATTAAGCTAATAGGGATCCTATCATCCTATACGACAAATGAGGGTACGGCCTGGAATCACGTACGGCCTATCATCCATGATTCACAATATTCTATATATATCTATATATATCTATATACTTATGTCCCAGGTCACATCCGCAATAATCTCACATCAGGGGACCGACAGGGTATAAATCATCTCGATCGACTCGCATCCGTATACCAACATATCATCAGGTCATCATATCCGTCATATAATCTTTTCATCGCATTTATAACTCATATCAAGCCGAGTTTACCTAAACATTCTATCTCTACTATAAGTATAGGTATCTAATCTAACATACACACCCGAACCATACAATCAGACTTTAAAAGAAGCGAATCGTAGTTTTGAAAATAGGGGTTACAGAGTTTTTAAGAAAAAGATATCATTTGAAAATCTGTAACATCTCTCAAGGTATATTTTTAAAAGATACATACGACTCTTCGGTTTAGAAAAAGGTATGGTTCGGATGACGCGTCTATATCGACTATCTAGTCCTACGGTACCCTAAACGGCAATATCGGCAAACGTCGTCCTCGAATCCCGTTATCACATAATAGCCGTATTATCTCATTTCTAACTATCCTTAGTTTCAATATAGTATCATTAACTATTCTTTACTATAACCCTAGTTTCCTAATCTAGGTTTCCTAACCATATTCTATAATCAGTTTTCCATCAATACTTTGCGGGGGTGCTATACGCCATCCACCCGACTTCCCCCGTAGATATAGATCCACTCACCTGGTCTTCGCTCGCTGAAATCGATGACGCCGCGCTCCTTCGCCTTGGAATCCATGCGAGCGTACCTACAATAATAAACAATCGTAATACGTATTAAAATCGAATCCGGAAAACCGATATGGCGCACGGTGTGCTCATAAGTTAGAACTTATGGCCTACACGTGCAAAACAATCAAACAACCCCTGTTGTCGATGTACAAACATTCAACAACTAAATACAAATCTAAATATCAAGAAAGTTCATTTTAAAATACGGAAAACATAGCCTAAAACACACCAAAATGCTCCCAGATTTTCCCCAGGTGACAATTAGCCAATTCTGCATATAGGAGGGTCTATTTTAGTGCAAAAGGAGCCATGGACCAAATCTGGGACCCTATTTCCCTGCTCTGGCCGCAAATTGCGGCCAGAATGGATAAATCTACGGCCTTGGTTTGGGGTATGGGGCTAGGGTTTCAGTGGTAGCTTCCTAGGTGCCTGCACGACTCTTAGTAATTGCAAAATTATTTTTAGAGGCTCCGGGTGTTAGCAGATTCCATTTTACATCCACAGAATTCACAATTCTTCCGATATCGGTTTCTAAATCCGTATTCTGGGTTTCTAGTCTCTGGTTTGAGTCTTAAATCTAACACCAGGGGGTTTGTGTGGCCTCTACTGAGCTTAATTACTCATTACCACTCTCAATTCCCATTAAGCCTAACTAGGTTTTCCCCAAGTCCACAAACCACTTGATATCGATTCAAATCTCACATGGGGGTATAAGTAATGGAAGCACTAAGCTTATGGTTCAGAAATTACCTTATTTGGCAACTCAAGAAAATTCTTGAGTTGCCCCAAGTGGCCAAAATTCTTGCTTTCTTGGTCCAATGTGCTCGTCCAATGTGCTTCCCTTGAGCTTGTGAACGTTTTTGATGAAAAGGAGATAGGGTTTTGAGGTGTTTATTGAGGTGATTTGAGAGGGTTGAAGATGGAGGAGGAGAGGGTGCTGCCTTGGGCTGAAGAAGGAAGGGAAAAATAAAGGAGAGTGATGGAGGAGAGAATGGCTTGGTCAAAGTAAACCCCCTTTCTCTGTCTTACCCATACCTCTATTATTCAAATCTTTTCTCTTTTTCTTTTCTTTTCTTTTCCCCCCTCAAGTAAATCATCAACCATGATAAAAACATGTAGGAAGCCATGGGAAAATATGTAACAAGTATAGAAAAAGATACGGTGCATGTTTTGCCCAAATACGCTTAAAGCGCGATTAGCGATTTTTAATCGCGATTAGCGCTAAATTAGCATATAATTAATCATAAAAACTTAAAAATGGTATAATTCCATAAAACACCCTCTTTTAGAATTTTCCATAATTTTTCCAAAATTTTCCCCAATTTATCGGTATTTAATTATACCGAAATATTAAAATATTCAATATAATATTATTTAATTATAAAAATTCCCAAAAATAATATTTTATTTTTCTGAAGTGTTACAAAGGCGAACTCGTGCTAGTGGTCAGAAGACGTATGATCCCCAATCGCGCCAAGCGGGAAAAATTCGAGCCGAACTATGAAGGCTCGTACATCATAGACAAGGTCTACCAGGGTGGAGCCTATCTATTCATGGACATGCATGGTGAAAGACCTTTCAGGCCAATAAACGGTCGCTTCCTGAAGAAATACTACGCTTGACGAGTCATGGCCTAGGTCAATGATAGATGACGACGACTATGTCCGCTCGCTATCTTCCTAAGCCTAAACTTCGTAGGTAATAGCCGGCTTCCTTTACAGCGGACCGAAACGTCCTTAAAACTAACAACGGACCGAAACGTTCTTAAACTAACAACGGACCGATACGTCCTTAAACTAACGACGGACCGAAACGTCCTTAAGCTAATGACGGACCACTATGTCCTAAAACTAGCTGTTGACCGAGATGTGATAAACTACGGTGGATTGCAGTATCCCAAAGCTGATACTAAAATAAAAAAAAGAAGAAAAAAAGAAGAAAACGGTATGTCCATAAGCAAAATGGGCACGGATGAAAACCTGAAAGGGCTCCGTGAGTAAAAACAGCAGGGCTACCGGCGAGTCTTGTGAAAACCCGAAAGGGCGCAACCTCGTTAGAAAAAAAAAGAATAAAAAAAAAGAAAACGATTTGTCCATAAGCAAAATGGGCACGAATAAAAACCTGAAAGGGCTCCGTGAGTAAGAACAGCAGGGCTACCGGCGAGTCTTGTAAAAACCCGAAAGGGCGCAACCTAGTTAAAAGACACTTACAGGGTCCTCTCGACCTTATGAGGAGAAACCACCTGCGTGAGATCCTTACGACTCACAAGGGAGCAACACACTTAGGGATCCCCACAATTCCTAAGGAGAAATTACACTTGCGAGATCCTCACGACTCGTAAGGAGAATCCTCTTATGAGACCCTCACGGCTCATAAGATTCAAAAGTCTTAAGCTAAAGAGACCTGAACCTGTTCTTAAGCAGCTCCCACAACCTCCACTACTGTCCTACAAGCGGCTCAATGTTGACCCTTGTATACAATCCACGGGCGCGAATAAACATTTCCCTGACCAAGTCCCACCCGTGACTAGGGATATGTTCGCACGGTGAACAACCCTTATGAGTCCCTTCGACTTATAAGGAGAAAACTCTCTTGTAAGATCCTTACGACTTATAAGAGATCATACACTTAGGAGTCCTCACGATTCCTAAGGAGAAAACACACCTACGAGATCCTCACAACTCGCAGGGAGAAATACCTTTGTGAGACCCTTATGGCTCACGAAGTCAAAAGCCTTAGTCGGCAGGATCCTAACCCTGTTCGCTAAGCCACCTTTGTTCGATATCGACAGAGGCAAATGATGATTCGCTCGTGGCAATATCCCAGTTGTAGCGGTGCTAATGCCGAAATCGGTGTCTAATCCCAAGCTTTTGGCAAAAAGCTAGCGAGCCACACATGCATAAGAAATAGCCGAAATGATGGGGCAACTTGCAACAAAATCAGCAAGTAAAAATGTATGCATGCAAAATAGCCGAAAAGATTGGGCAACTCGCAATAAAAAGCAGCGAGTAAAAATTAAATAAATAGCCAAAATGATTGGGCACCGCGAAAAATAGCCGAAATGATGGGGCAATCGCGACCTTCGCGATATAAAAGCTGAAATGATAGAGCATCGCGGGAAGAAATAAAAAAAATGATGACGAATGAATGCAATTTATGCTCTACAGGTGATATCATATCAATCCCTGTATACAATCCAGGGGCGCAAACGAAGAGGGAGTCACACTCCTCCTCCCCAGGTTTCATCATAAGAAGAAGCCAAATCTCGACGGTTCACAGATAGCCTAGAGATCATCTCGACCTTCGTCTCATTGCAGCAGACACAACATCAAGTAAAGCGGAACATCGGCAACTCCCAGTTCCATGACTCGGCGGTGCACAGATGACCGAGAGTCAAATTCCGACTCCGTGAAACACGGATAAAGTCAACCCTTCCTGGCTATGTGGAACGCGGATTATGTCACTTCTGACCCCGTGTAACGTCTAGAGCAGAGCCTAGTCCTCGCCGAACACGGCAGTGAACCCGTGGGAAGCATCTAGAGCAAAATTCCTGGCTACGTGGAACGCGGATTATGTCACTTCTGACCCCGTGGAAAACGTCCAGAGCGGATCCTGGTCCTCACAGAGCACGGCAGTGAACCCGTGTGAAGCATCCAGAGCGGAGCCTGGTCCTCGCCGAACACGGCAGTGAACCCGTAGGAAGCATCCAGAGCAAATTCCTGGCTACGTGGAACGCGGATTATGTCACTTTTGACCCCGTGGAAAATGTCCAGAGCGGATCCTGGTCCTCGCAGAGCACGACAGTGAACCCGTGTGAAGCATCCAGAGCGGAGCCTGGTCCTCGCCAAACACGACAGTGAACCTATGGGAAGCATCCAGAGAAAAATTCCTGGCTACGTGGAACGCGGATTATGTCACTTCTGACCCCGTGAAAAACGTCCAGAGCGGAGCCTGGTGCTCGCCGAACACGGCAGTGAACCCGTCGGAAGCATCCAGAGCAAAATTCCTGGCTACGTGGAACGTGGATTATGTCACTTCTGACCCCGTGGAAAACGTCCAGAGCGGATCCTGGTCCTCGCAGAGTACGGCAGTGAACCTGTGTGAAGCATCCAGAGCAGAGCCTGGTCCTCGCCGAACACGGCAGTGAACCCGTGGTAAGCATCCAGAGCAAAATTCCTGACTACGTGGAATGCGGATTATGTCACTTCTGACCCCGTGGAAAACGTCCAGAGCGGAGCCTGGTCCTCGCCGAACACGGCAGTGAACCCATGGGAAGCATCCAGAGCAAAATTCCTGGCCACGTGGAATGCGGATTGTGTCACTTCTGACCCCGTGGAAAACATCCAGAGCGGAGCCTGGTCCTCTCCGAACACGGCAGTGAACCCGTGGGAAGCATCCAGAGCAAAATTCCTGGCTA
The DNA here is from genome assembly GCA_030015575.1 of Agapanthus africanus. Taxonomy (NCBI): domain Eukaryota; kingdom Viridiplantae; phylum Streptophyta; class Magnoliopsida; order Asparagales; family Amaryllidaceae; genus Agapanthus; species Agapanthus africanus. Next base: position 563,304,268 of record CM057337.1, on the reverse strand, counting down.
CGTGGAACGCGGATTATGTCACTTCTGACCCCGTAGAAATCGTCCAGAGCGGATCTTGGTCCTCGCAGAGCACGACAGTGAACCCGTGTGAAGCATCCAGAGCGGAGCCTGGTCCTCGCCAAATACGGCAGTGAACCCGTGGGAAGCATCCAGAGCAAAATTCCTGGCTACGTGGAACACGGATTATGTCACTTCTGACCCCGTGGAAAACGTCCAGAGCGGAGCCTGGTCCTCGCCGAACACGGCAGTGAACCCGTGGGAAGCATCCAGAGCAAAATTCCTGGCTACGTAGAACGCGGATTATGTCACTTCTGACCCCGTGGAAAACGTCCAGAGCGGATCCTGGTCCTCGCCGAACACGGCAGTGAACCCGTGGGAAGCATCCAGAGCAAACATCGGACTGTGGAGTCCTTAAATCCACGGACTATGATGTCGTTAACCTCGACCGTGATGTCTTAAAACTAACATCGGACTGTGGAGTCCTTAAATCCATGGACTATGATGTCCTTAACCTCGACCGTGATGTCTTAAAACTAACATCAGACTGTGAAGTCCTTAAACTCATGGACTATGATGTCCTTAACCTCGACCGTGATGTCTTAAAACTAATATTGGACTGTGAGGTCCTTAAACTCATGGACTATGATGTCCTTAACCTCGACCGTGATGTCTTAAAACTAACATTGGACTGTGGAGTCCTTAAATCCACGGATTGTGAGGTCCTTAACCTCGACCGTGATGTCTTAAAACTAACGTCGGACTATGAGGTCCTTAAACTCATGGACTATGATGTCCTTAACCTCGACCGTAATGTCTTAAAACTAACATTGGACTGTGAGGTCCTTAAACTCATGGACTATGATGTCCTTAACCTCGACCGTGATGTCTTAACACTAACGACGAACTGTGGAGTCCTTAAATCCACGGACTATGATGTCCTTAACCTCGACCGCAAGGTATTTAAACTACGGTATCCTGGAAAACGTCCAGAGCGGAGTCTGGTCTTCACAGAACACGACAGTGAACCTGTGGGAAGCACCCAGACAACCCCTGACTCCGTGAAATGCGGATATGGACAACTTCATCCATCACTTGCGGGTCCTCACGACTCGTAAGGGAGTAAATTCTCTTGTGAGATCCTTACGACTTTTAAGAGAAAACACACTTAGGAATCCTCACGATTCCTAAGGAGAAAATACACCTACAAGATCCTCTCAACTAGTAGGGAGAAAAGTCTTTATGAGACCCTCACGGCTCATAAAGTTGAAAAGCCTTAGGCAGCAGATCTGAACCTGTTTTCTAAGCCATCACTACCTTACAAAGAGCACAAGATTGACAGCTATATACTATCTACAGACCATACTTGCTAAAGTCACATGGCAATAACACGGCAAAGAGAAGAAAGCGACAGAAAGAATATCCGATTTGCATTTGATTAAGCGTTCGAGACATACCAATTCATGCATGTGCAAAAGATTTAGTACATAAAATAAGACAAGCTGAAACGAGAAATTTGCCATTCATACTTTAAAAAAGAGGGGCTCTTACAATTATGAAAGCAACAAACGAAGACATCATCAAGATGATTACAATGGCAAAACCTCGGATCCAGAGCATGGATTGAGGAATTCGAAAGTAAGGCCATCTAGAGTCATTCTGGCCTTTCTGACGTTTCTCGTGTGCATCCTCTCGTGCTCACGCGTGTCAAGATCTTCGGCAATGCCCCCACCCTTTGATAAGAAGCGATTATCGTCGTATTTTGAAAAATTTGATGCAGAATATCGATGAGGCTATCTCGCCGTTTCTTCGAGATCAGCCCCGACAGGTACACTGAATGCACCTTGTCTTCGGCATCATCCAGCGCATTAAGCAGCATGGCCTCATGAAACCCCGGAAGCGCTCTCCAAATTGCTCCCAATACGACTTTCAAGAGAGCAGAATGGCGAGGAAGCAACCAACCAACGTGTGCATACAGACGACCCATAATCTCCGCACACTGAGCATCTGTAAACTCTTGGTTTTGGTGACGGCCCTATACGCGGATATCTTCATAAGTAATGAACTCATTCAGACTGTATAAATGAACAGCCATAGTGCCTGAAAGAAACATCATTAGGAGATTAGCAATGAGGAGAAACAGACACGGGGAGTTAAACTCCTTGAGAGCAATGCTCTGCAGACAGGAGTGACACCTATCAAAATCAATTACTAGGGGAATTTAAAAGAAATTCCCCGAGAACGCTCAGAGCCTTGCTCTGAGAAGATGATGTAATCCATCAAAAAATAAAATTTCATGTTTGATCTTCATGATCTATGAACAAACTCTTAAAAGTTCTTCTATATGATCTGAAAGGAGCAAAGATCCATTAATGAATTAAGAAATCACAAGTAAAATCCTTTTAGAGAGCAGAGCTCTACTAAGGGTTCTCTTCAGATCTCTTTAGACCTATGGAGCAAAGCTCTGCTAGTGAAACCCTAAATGGGTTTTCTGAAGATCAAAGATCTATGAAGAGCAAAGCTCTATTAATGGGTAAAACCCTAATCTAATGAAAGTTTTAGACTTGACCTAAATTTTAATAGAGTTCTGACTCTTAAAAGTTTTTTTAACAGGAGAGCAATGCTCTGACGAAGAGATAATTCTCAAGGAGGAGATGAAAATCATCTAAGGGACCAAAGGTCCTATTTATAGGCATTGAGAGCCGTTTCAACTTCCAAAAGTTGATCCAACGACTGAGATGTTGCCACCGCTGTGCTCACGTTTGGGCCACGTAAGCGCAACGGTGGGGGGGAAGGCATTTGTTTCCCCCAATCAGAGCAAAGCTCTGTTTTAAAAAATGAAGCGACGCTTCTGCTTCTCCCAATCAGAGCAAAACTCTGTTCAAATTCCAAGATTTGGAATGAAGCGACGCTTCCTCACCCCCAATTAGAGCAAAGCTCTATTTCAAATTTCAAAATTCAAAAGTTGAAGCAACGCTTCAAGTCCAGTGCTCCGCGCTGCGCGCCATGTGTCAAACACAGGTGCGCTAGCGCAGTTGCGCTGCGCTCTGCGTGTCAAACACAGATGTGCTAGCGCAGTTGCGCTGCGCTCTGCACTGCGTGCCACGTGTCAAACACAGGTGCGCTAGCGCAGTTGCGCTGCGCTCTGCGCGCCACGTGTCAAACACGGGTGCGCTAGCGCAAGGTGCGCCAGCGATGGAATTAAAAGAATTCCCCACCGTTTGATCAAAAGATCCAATAATAATAAATTATTAATTAATCAGAATTAAAATTCTGTTATGGAAAGATTTTTCAATCTTATTAAAACAAGAAGATTATCTTCTGTAAAACAGAAGCCTTAGGATCAAAGATCCAACGGTGGGAAATATTCCCAAATCAATCAGAGAAAGATCTCTTCAACTAATTTAACAAATCATTTGGCCCTATATAAAGGCCCCAATACTTCAAGTCTGATATACAGAAGAGAGAACACACAAGAAAAAAGAAAAAAAAACCCTCTGCAAACTTTGAGAAAAACTCAAAGAGAAAGAAAGGCAAGCCTTTGAAGAAGGAAGATCATTTCTTCATCTTTAAAGGTAAAGAATTAATTCTTGAACAACAGAGATGAAATCATCTCGTAAAAAGAAGAAATATCTTCTAAAAAGATCTTAGATCTATAAAAAAGACCAAGATCTTTGATTAAACATAAAGGATTAAAAGATCTAATCATAAAAATATAAAAAAAGAAGTATTTTACTTCATTCACAGATCTTTTGATCTATAAAGGCAGAGCCTTTTAATAAAAACAAGAACTTTGGTTCTTGGATCTTGAGGCAAGGCCTCCTTTGAAGAACATAAACTTGTTTCTTGATCTTAAATTTGATCTGATACGCTTTGCGCTACTGGAAAGTGCTTTGCACTCATGAACTGCGCCTTTGCGCTCCTTGGACCGGCATTCAGTGCCAAAACATGCCACGTGTCAACCACAAACACAGTTTGCGCTTTGCGCTCCTGAAAACAGCGCATTGCGCTCTTGGGTTGGCGCTCAGCGCCTAGCGCGCCACGTGTCACTCACTGGCGCACCCACAAACCAGCGCAGCGCGCTCATAAATTAAAAGCGCAGTGCGCTAGCAAACTAGCGCTTAGCGCTAAACGACACGTGTCACCCTCATGTGCCCTAGCGTAATGCGCTCTTTAATCGGCGCAAAGCGCCTGATGCGCCACGTGGCGCACTGTCAGAACACCACTTTGTTCCTGATAAATGCTAAGCATTTAATTCCAGACAAAATATCAGAGCCCAAGGCTTAGCATTATTAAGAGGGCAGAGCCCAAATAAAGGCCTAACAGGCAGGACAAAAATAAAAATGTTAAACATTTTTTTATCGGACTTAGCTCAATTCTGGCCATAAGTCCTCAATTTAAATTGAACTGAGCTCATCTGCTCTTCCAATCAATTTACACCCGGTTCGAGAGTACATCTCTTTACTCTTCTGATATCTATCGTTGTAATCTTTCAACGTCGTCAGAGAGGTGACGGTCCCGACAACCACACATTGCTACGGACTGTGGGGTCCTTAAACTCATGGACTATGATGTCCTTAACCTCGACCGTGATGTCTTAAAACTAACGTCGGACTGTGGAGTCCCTAAACCCACGGAATATGATGTCCTTAACCTCGACCGTGATGTCTTAAAACTAAAACCGGACTGTGAGGTCCTTAAACTCACGGACTATGATGTCCTTAACCTTGACCGCGATGTCTTAAAACTAACAATGGACCGTAATGTTCTTAAACTAACTATTGACCGCAATGTCATTAAACTAAACAACATAGCACAATTGCTCTTTTGTCGGATCTAAACGATCCCGTTAAGTTGATCTTAGTCTAAAATCAGACTAACGTGTCCTTAACAAACGTTTAAGTTGATCTTAGTCTCAAATGAGGCTAACGTATCCTTAAACCCAAACCACCCAAATCCAAATCTAAGAAAGATATGGATTTGGACTAGTCCACGCCCTACGGGCGACAACATAACTTAGTCTCCGTATACAATCCACAGGCAACCAAACACAAAACAAACACCCACGACACGAAATGACCATCTGGAGAAGGAGAAAGTTGTTACCGCGATGCGGTAGCGTAATTAACTACAAGGGCTTACGCCTGCAAGGAAGAACATCCCCACAATCAAAAACCCCTCAAGCGAAGGGGAATCTGACGAAGTCTGCTACATCGGCCGCATCCATTTAAACCTTCGATACACGGTGCCATAAATCAACTTGGCATCTTCGGAGAGGTGGACGGATAGCACCAATTAGCATCTGTCCCGAATTTCAGGCAAGACGGACCTACGCGGTCGCGTCTCTGTGTTTGGCGGGGAACAGACCTATGGACATGAACAAGCTCCGAGCCTCCATGCGCGAGCCGAAGAAGGTCACGAAGGCTGGAGGCGCCAGCTCTTTCCGTTCGAAGCCTTCCTCGGCTCCTTCGGCCTCCGTCCCAGTGCCTCCAGTGGACGCGTCCCTTGGGCGTTCGGGGGCGGATCCTGCCCCGGGGCCTAGCAGAGTGCCGGACCGGAAGCGGGCTCGAATTTTGGTGGACCCGGTCTCGGAGGAGGAGATCAGCTCTCCATCGGAGCCACTCAAGAGGGGGTCCCCGGAGGTCTCCTCGGGGTCTGCCCTCACCGATCATGGTGGAGGGGGGGCCTCCGGTTTGCGGTGCCCTCGTGGCTATCTGTCGCGGATAGCCTGCTGCACGAAATAGAGAAGTCGGCAGGGGGCAGGGTCCCCGGGGGACCTTCAGGGCCCAAATGGCGTCCATCGCCCATGAGTCCATGCAGGTAAGTGCTCGGTTGTTTATGAGATTTGGTGCTTCCTTCGTCTTCTTGACCTCTTTTTTATTTTCTTCAGGTCCTCCAGCACATCGCCCTTGCCTTGCGCATGGAGGCCGAGGTGATAGCCCCGGCGATGAAGGCCGCGAACCAGCTTACCTTGCTGGAAGAGAGCTCCAAGCGGGAGCTGGAGGCGGTGATGGAGTGGGTTGCCGCCCTGGAGGGCGAGGTGGAGGCCGGGAAACGGGAGGTTTCCCGGCACCGTGAGGTCGCCGTGGTTGTCGAGGTCAAGCTTGAGGACGCTCAGGCGCTCGTTGACAACATGAAGAAGACGGTGAGGACCCTCCGGAAGGAGCTGGGGGCGGCGGTCAAGGCGGCGGAGTGGGCCGACCTCTCGGAGGCGAAGGCGGTGGAGGGCTACAAGAAGTTGAAGGACTTCTACAATGACTTAGCCGTGGCCACCACCTGCATCTGGCATGAGGCCCTCGACGCCGTTAAGGTCCGGATGCCGGAGTTCGCTGATGAAGAGCTCCGGGCCGAATACTCCCTTACGGACGCCGATGAGCAGGGGGAAGAAATTCCCGACGAGGAGGTTTTCGAGGACCCTGCTCAACCCGTGGTAGATATCGAGGGCCCCGAGGTTGTGCCTGCCCCGAGGCCTAAAGCCCCCGTCTTCCTCCTTCTTTTATTTTGCCATTTCTGGAATATTTGTAAGCCTCCGGGCAGTCTGTAAGGTTGGGGAGCCCAAAATACCCTTTGTAAAGACTTCGCTTTTGGTAGTAAAACTTTTTGCTTCATCGGCTTGCACTTTATCTTCTACTTGTGAAGAATGCTCATAAAATATCCTTTCTTGCACTGTTGGGCTTCCATGTCAGGTCGGCTATCTGTCTAGCGATTGTTCGTCGAGTTGATTTCGATCACTTACCAAGTGTACCAAGCGCTGCTGAGAAGGAGGCATCTCCATGGACCCAAAGTCGAGGAGGGATCGCTCAGATTTGGATAGACCTGATGTCCCTTGTTGGGGCTTCGGATCCGCTGCATGTGATGGGCAGAGGGATGTCCGCCGTAGTTGTTAACCGCAAAGCTCGGATTTTGAACCTCCATTTTTACTCCCTAACCACCGGATCCATATCATCTCACAGCGGAGCTCAACCTCCTTTATGCCAAGCATAACGGGGCTCAGTGGCCTCGTTATGAGGGCTACAAACCTGCAGCGTCTGTTGCGCAGGAGGATGCCTGCTGGGGATGACCGAGCAGGGAAGCTGCTCGGTTGATCTTGGCGAGGGCTTTGATCCCTGTCGGTTGTGGTAGGAAGCTACCAACCGGGGATAGCCGAGCAAGGGTCGGGCTCGACTGCCTCTGGGAGGACTTTGATCCTCAGCGTTGGAGGGGCCATAGGAGGCCTGTTAAGGATAACCGGGCAGCGAGGTTGCGCGGTTGCCTCTTGGCGAGGGCTTTGATCCCTAGCGTTGTGAGTAGGGAAGCTACCGGCCAGGGATAGCCGAGCAGGGAAGCCGCTCATCTGCCTCTGGGAAGACTTTGATCCTTAGCGTTGGAGGGGCTGTAAGAAGCCTACTAAGGATAACCGGGCAGTGAAGCTGCACGGTTGCCTCTTGGCGAGGGCTTTGTGTTGGATATAGTGCCCTCAAAGTCAATTATTGGATCGCAGGCACGTGATTGCAATGATTGCGGAGGACCAATACCGGTAGGACAGTCTTACTCGAGATGATAATATGCTATCTGGTTTGCCTTTATCAGTCGTGTATAGGTTCAGGTGACTGATCACATGTTACACGTTGATAGAGCCCTTAGGATCTTGCTTGACTACCAATAGTATGAGGGCGATCATATATGTGAGAGTTGGGTAGTCCATAAGCACTTCCTTAATAGTGGTCCCTAGTCGTAGGAGTTTCGAGACAGGGCATCGATACTCCGGAGTAGACTAGTGTATACAGTCGAGACCCCGACGAGGGGCGGTGGCCGGTCTCACAAGCCACTGGTGTCAGTTGGATCACCTAAGATGTATACATGTGCTCATTGGGTTATGAGTACACCGGACAGGACTCGCCGGGAACCTGCTAGTTGGTATTATACATATCGTCAGATAGCAGTTCCCTGGTGACATGTGTACAGGTTAGTTCATCGACCTGAGGTCGTCATTTGTCTCGTGTGAGTTCCCACTGTGCTTTGATTTCTACCTTACCACGGCTCAAAGGAGTCGTGCAAACAGGTAGTTTTTGGGTACAGTCCCGAGCCACATGGAGGCACGTGAGCGGATCGGCAGGGGATTCGTCTCTCCCGGTATTAGGGGTGGAGATCGCGCTGTGTCTAGGAAAGCCATTACACCAAGTCCTTGGCCAAGGCAGGTGAGAATTACTGTTAGGTACTCCGGTAGTTTCTCAGGGTGTTCAGGGCTTGTCTCCGACACGACTTATACCGCTATTGGGGGTCTGACGTTACCAGCCCCCTAGGCCGGATATGCGATACTCATAGACGAACGGACCAGACTGTATATGCATTGTCACTGTTAGGCTCAGTAGGGTTTCCGGATGAGTTCGCTCATCGGCCTCCCTTGAGGTCAGTACATGGGCAGCCGTTACACACTGCTAATGCCGTTGACGGCTTGTGCTTAAACCCACTGCCAGGGTACTGACGAGTCATTAGAGTCTCCCACAGATAGTTTCCCAAGTTTGGACGAAACGTTGTAGAGGCCGTATAGTTTTATGGCAGGGTTCGGAAAATGCACGTGCGTTTACGCACGTGTCATATTTCGGACAGATAATACTGGTAGGCTTTGGTTTAAGCCGGATCCATGTATTATACTTTGTAGATATAATATCTTTGTCTCAGTTGCATTTGTATTCAGTCGTAATACAAATGCGGGTATATTTATACAGTTACGGGGTTATCCTGAAATTCGTTTCGGGATCACTTTTGGAAGTTGCCAGTTTCCAGTTTTCTATCACCCGTATTAAACATTCGGTTTAATGCTGATTTGTCTTTTCTTCATGAGGGTGAGTCATGAAGGTGAGTCATGAGAGGAAGCTTCTAGGATGATGACTAGGATTAGTGATTCATTGGTTTTGCATTAATGCTTGATGAGGTGTATTTGTGAGTCACCATTTTCCATTAATGTGTTTTGTTCTTGCTAAGATATTTCTTCTTGATATTTTTGTGAGAAGCTTTTCTAATGGCCACCACTTGCTCCTACCCTCACCTCCCTCCTCCTATATTATGGCCGACCCCTCCCCTCCTCACTCACTCACTTGGTTGAAAAGATTATGATAGATTTGTGTATGGAAATTTCATAGCTCTTTTTATTCCATCTCCCGATTCAAATGGCAACTTCATTAACCGTTCGTCCATGGCTTTGGACGAAGTGAGACAAAGTGTTCTACTCATTCTCTACATCAATCTTAGTCATCTCTTTTAGCAAACTTGATGACCTTGTTGCCTCGGGTCAGAGGCGGGAGCCCGTTTAAATATCTGTAGATGTGGTGCTACCTGGACGAGGAGATCAGAGATCGACGAGATCGGAGCAGCCGCAACGGAGCGTGGGATGATGGTTAAAGAACGAAGGACTCGGATCGTTCGGTATAACCTTTCTACCCTCTTTGTAGTTTGTTAATTTAGCGTTAATGGCAGATCCGGGTTATAGTATGCGATAGCGCCAGTTATAAAAGTTTTTGTTCCGCATTTGGCGTCAGTTTGACGGCCGGGGCGCTACCGTAAACTTACATGGTATCAGAGCCACGCCATTAAGCTTTACTAACTTGTTCTAACGCGTTTAAAAGATCGATCGAACGGATTTTCGAAAATCGCAATTTCCATGTGTAAAGTTTCTGTCGATTTTAAAACTGGTCTAAAAATCATTTTGAGCATCTCAGAAAATCGTGCAGGCTTTTTAAAGAATACTGGTGAAATTTGGTCAACTGTTGACTCCAAAGCGCCGCGGAACCGCCGCACAAACCCTAATTTGGCCGCGGTTCCGCGGCCGTTTTAGAGCTACAGTGAACCATTTTTCTACAGTAGCTTCTACATTGAAAATTGTGGTTTCTGGAATATTTCTTTTGGGCCCAGATTTTGTTACTGTACAGCAGATGTACGTGGGGCCCACTTCGGGAAATTTTGTCGATCGAAATTTAAACGTGTTAGTTTGCAGTACTTACATTATATCTCTGATCGTGAATGTCATTCGAGCGGTAAACCACGTCTAATTGCTATAGTTCTTTTAGACGGGTTTGCGAACGTGACATTCGCGTTGATGTTCTGTGTTGTGCTGTGATGTTGCGGATATGTCGTGGTGGATAGCAGTGTGCAATGGTAGTGCAGTTTGAGTTTATTTGTACATTTGATATTGCGGGGCGAGCGTCCAACATATGGACTGCCGTCACTGCCTGTTTGTATAATATTCTTTTGGGGCACAACCGGGCTGAGGTCGATGTACCCGTTGTATATATTTTTCATTTCTGTACTAGGTTTTACCCCGCGATGGAGTGCACGGATAGCCGGATTCTGGAGGGCAACGGGTCCACATCTCATGGCTTTGAGAGGCAGAGGGGCCTCACTCTAGAATTGGCAGACTATTCGCCGCACTCGTAGAGGGTACAGGTTGACCCAAGGAAGGGTGCCTAAATTACCGGATTCCGTGAAGTGCAGGGTGGTCCATTCACTTTGCTGTAGGGGGCTGTCTCGCTTCAGGTTTTGGCGGGTAACTTGCCGCACCCGTAGGGGTCTAGGTTTCATTGCACAGGCTATCCACACGACCGGGGGAACGTCGGGTTTCAGCAGCGGCTCTGTGAAACTCGGGGATCCCAGATTATCTGTGTTAGTTATATGTATGCCCTAGAGGCTATTACTATACATAGGATGTATATTGTAGTGGATGCTTGGATATATATAGGGAGGACTTTCTTGCTCGACATGATAGTATGCTATCTGGTTCCTCTTTACCTTAACGTGTACACTGACTGTCTCTCTGTTACATGTTGGTAAAGCCCTTTGGATGTGTACTTGACTACCTGGACTATGATGCGGATCATACTAGTGGGGACATGGTAGTCCATAAGTACATCCTTCAAGGTCCCTAGTCGTGGGTATATCGAGATGGGGCATCGATATACCAGAGTAGACTAGCGTATACCTTCTCGACCTATACAGATGGGCGATGGATGATCCCATATCCATTGGTGTTTGACATCAGAGATGGTGTACGGGTGCTCAGTGGAGACTGGGTACACTGGACAGACTTGCCGAGAACTCCCAGATGGTATTATACCTCACGTCAAATGGCAGTTCTCTGGTGACACTGGTACAGAGTAGTCTGTTGACCCGAGATTGTCATAGAGTCTTGTGTGATTCCCACTGTGCTTTGATTTCCACCTTACCACGTCCAAGAGGGCGTGCAAAACGGTGGTTTTTGGGTACAGTCCCGAATCACATGGAGGCAATGAGCGATAGGAGGGGATTCGTCTCTTCCGGTATAGGGAGTTGATGTTGCGCTGTGTTCGATTGGCTATAACTGGAAATCCCTGGCCAGGGTTGCTGAGATTTACTGGTAAGTGTTACCAGTAGTTTCTCGAACTGTTATAGACCTCATATCGACACGACTTATCGAGCTGCTGGGGTCTGACGTTTACCTCCCCTAGGCGAGATATGCGACATATCAGACGAACAGACCGGACTGTACGGTAAGTGTTGCTGGTTGGATTCACAGGAGTGTGAGCGGGCTTGCTCGTTGATCTTCTGATCGCTCAATACTCGGGTGGCCGTTACGTTTAGCAGACCGCTTGCGGCTTGTGGGTGTTTGATATGATCATCACCTGCTGCCGGCGTATTGACGAGTCTTTTGAGTCCTACACAGAGATTTCCTGGCTCAAGCGAAACGAAATAGGAGCGCATATGAGATATGTGCGGGACCGAGAATAATACCAGCATGTGATACTGTATTCTATTCTCGCGATTTGTATCATTGGACGGTTATATGAGATATAGCCGGGTTACCGAATCAAGTGTTGATTCGATACATTGATACACATGATATTAGTCGGTTATATGCAGTATGACCGGATCATTAAATCAAGTGTTGATTTAATGATTTGATGTATAATTATATATTTGATATATTACTTTACATTAACTAATATTTGTTCACTTTAGATGGTTTTTCTCACTTGAATGTGCACATTGTGTATATGATATATGTTTGTGCACTAGTTTGTATCATGTTTGATGATACATGCAAACTTGGGTGTGTGTTTACTTTAAACCATGTTTAGGTTAATGGTTAGGGTTTTTACTTATTTATTTATTTTATTTATTCATTTTGGCAAAAACAAATATGGTGGCTTGCTTTGATTTACTCTTGAAGCTTCATGAAGCTTTGAAAGTCTTACCATTTTGTTTTTTCCCTTAACCCTAACCATTTATCTAAACCCTAGTTTATTCTCTACACAAGTTTACCTCACCCATGGTTGCTAAATGATAGACATCACTTGGATTTTTATTTTGAAAAAAAAATTCTTTTTCTTTCTTCTTCTTCTTCATCTTCTTCATGAAGAGAAGAAACCATTGCTAGATTTTTCCAAGTGATGATTCCCAGTGAGAAATCCAAATCCAAAGTGAACCCACTTCCTATTTCTTCATCCTCTACCACTTGCCATGTAGTAGAGTGTGTTATCTTCACAAGTTCCATGACCTAGTGAAGGTGGAGCTTGAGTTTGAGTCGCCTCGACGTAGATCATCTTCGGCATCGAAGTCAACGACCTAGCCCGTCCATTTCTCCGATGAAACCGACGCTAGAGTCCGGGATTCCGATGATCGCAGCAGAGGGACGTCAACACGGAGCTAAAGAAGTGGAGGACCGGATCTACAAAGGTTGTAGTCTCTTTCACTTAGCAATAAAGTTGTTTACGTGCTTGTTTCGCCTTTAATCTCTAGTTAACGATCTTGCATACTGTAACGTTTTGAAAATCGTTTTGGTGAAGTTTCGGAAAATCGGTAAAATAAGGGGGTTTTCTGTAAAAAGTCAAAATACAAATATCTTTATTTTAAAATTAAATATAAATATTATAGCTATGTAATTGCTAGTATTTGGTGTTTATTGAGCCACTGGTGAGATTTCAGAATTTCTGAAAATTTTTCCGAAATTAATTATTTTAATATTATTTTAAGCCGTCACTAATACATTTAACTAGGGAAAATTACAAACTGGAATGAGTTGAAATTTTTTTTTGCATCATAATACATTAAACAAAATTTTATCATGTGGTTTTTGAATTGAAATAGGGTTGTTAACCGGTGTTAGAAAATATCGAAGAAAAATGCTTTTTTCGGTGAAATTAGTACAAATGGAGTGCAGTACAACTTTTATCTTTTCCCAAACAAAACCCACACTCTCATTTTCTCCCTCACACCATCTTGGCCGGCCTTGGCAGCCCCCCCTCTCTCTTGAGTCTTCAAGTGGTTTCTAGAATTTGTTTTTTTGGAAAATAAATAAAAGAAAATGAATAAAACTTGAAAAGACTTAAAGAAAGAAATTAATGAAAGAAGTTTCTACACAACTCTTCACTCTTTCTTTCTCTCCCATTTCTTCATGTGGTGGCCGGCCCTCCTCCCCATGGCAGCCCCCCCATTTTCCTCATTGGATTTTGTTGCAAAAATCCACCAAAATTCATTAAAAATCCAAATAAAAATCCACAAAATCCAAATTAATTCCTACCCTCTATTCTTTGCTCATCTTTACATGGATTTTGGAGATGGAAAGCATTCATTTTGGAGGCTTATTTTCATGTTTGGATTGCATGTTGTGGAGGTATAAATCTCATTCTTTTGATTTATTGTTATTTAATGTTTCATTCTAGCATAATTAGATTTAATAAATATATTCTATCTACAAGTTTTAAAATTCAAGTTAGGCTTTGTAAAATCAAGTTATGATTTTTACTAATTAAGTGAGTTTATTATAACTAGTTTAACATTTTTAGAAATGTGAAAAACCATGCATGGTTGATATATTGTAATTTGTTCATTCAAATTGTCTAAATTAAGTAAATTTGTAAACTAGATTTATGTATATTATATTTATTGGTGAGATAAAATTTCAATTAATGTTTATAACACTAGAGTGTGGATTTAAAGAGGGTATTAACTTTTTGGTGGGATGAAAAACTCAAGTTGGTTACTAGTTTTTATTGATAATTGATAAATTGTGATAAAAATTGCTATTTTTGCTAACTAGATTTTGGAAATTCTTAATTAAATGAAATTTAAAATATAATTTATGGTTTCATTATGTTATTATTATCATGAATTGTAGTTTAGTAAGTTAATTCATGTAAAATCATGTTTAGTTGTGATATTGTGAAATTTTGCTTAAAAATATCGAAATCGGGCAAGTTTGCAAACTAGAATTTTCAAACTAATATAAATTAGGGTGTTAAAAATATAGTGATGGTTTATATAGTATAGTTATGCTATTTAATGAGTTTTATGACCATTGGTTTCGTTTAAATGTCAAGTTTTGAAGTAAAACGGTAATTTGGCGTTTTCGGGTTTTTCGAAATCGGACGATTTGATTGATTTTTAGGGTTTTGATGGATTAAATCATGTTTTATATTATAAGTAACGACTTTTTAAACTACAAGTTGTTTGTTGATATTTATCTCGATCAATCGGCGTTTGTATGCCGATATCGAGCGATATTTGGTTCTTTTGCATGAGCGGGACATAGGTTTTAACCTATGCGCGTTTCGTGCGTCGTTTTGGCTTTGTCTGTGATTCAGTTTACGATATTATATGTGTTTGCGTATAGGTACCCCTCACGTGGACTTCGGACGAGGAAGAAGAGGAGGGCGACATCATTTTCGGCAGACAAGGACCAGGTGAGTAGATGTATATCTACAGGGGGAAGTCGGGTGGATGGCGTTTAGCACCCCCGCAAGCGTAGAATAGGAATAAGTACTTATTGTCATTAGGAAGCCAGACGTGACCTTAGAATTTCGGTGAGTAGGACCCTAGTAGTGACCCTAGGTTGGACTTGACTGATTTAGAAAGACCATACCAGAGGATGAATACTTGGAAGAGATTCGTAGGTTTTAGGTAGATACACACACACGCACACACTGAGACTCGACGTGGTGTATACGTGTATGTGTATATATATAGGACTGGGTGTAGATATATATATATATATACACAATACGTATATGTGATACAAGGATGTGATATGATACACGGGAATGAAACAATATAACTGGGTTGATGCCGTGATTCTTGGCTATACAGTCGTGTTTTGATGTTAGCGGATCATTAGAAAATGAGATAGTGGATTTGTATACCTGAACAATAATAAAGGGTGGTGATGATATTGAAGTACATGGGACTCTAAAATAGAACCGAACCGTAACCTGTGCCTGAAATTCTGATATGATATCATATAGGTGTGACTTGATTACGCTATCATATAGGTGTGACTTGATTTCGACATGATATATGTGTAACTTGATTACGATATCATATAGGTGTGACTTGATTACGATATGATCTAAGTGTGACTTAATCACAATATGATACATATACATGATATTTCTGAGGATAAATTAACGATGTATATTTATACTGGCAATGGTATATGATGTATGCGATTACAGTATAGCACCTTGATCTTGACATGTGTTGATGATGATATTATACGAATGATGAGACACGTAGGAGATACTTGACCCGTACCCCGATATTGGGATGCCTGCACTCTTGATTCGAGGAAGCCGTACTACGTACGTGACGCTATTGAGGCTGGATCGCCGACTATTAGAGATATGGATTCAGACCTTAGGTGGACTCTTATTTCTTATTGGCTAGTTTCTTAGGTTTAGTTCCTTAGGCGGTTA
Organism: Agapanthus africanus; assembly: GCA_030015575.1. Taxonomy (NCBI): domain Eukaryota; kingdom Viridiplantae; phylum Streptophyta; class Magnoliopsida; order Asparagales; family Amaryllidaceae; genus Agapanthus; species Agapanthus africanus. Next base: position 563,288,570 of record CM057337.1, on the reverse strand, counting down.
GATGGACACTAGTTTAGGCTCGAGTCATATAGTGTAGTTATACTTGTATATCACAGATGAGTGGTTATTACACATCCGTCTTTACATTCATACCGTAATCATAATGTTGCATGTTCATACATATATTTCTGTAATCAGTATAAAACTCTGCCTGTTAGGACACCAGCACCATTACCGATGATGCGCATATTCCACGCACACTTATTTGCCGGCTCACACACATCATCATCGGTAGTTGCTATGTCACGTACACTTTAGATCATATTATCCTTTATTGATATATTCAGCTAACAGCTAGATCGATATAATATTGTGATTACTCTCTGGTGTTAGTATAGACATGGTATGTATTACTTAGACATTTCATGCATTCGCATTTTCATGTTATCATGCAGTATTATGGGGCATATGCCGACACTTATAATATATTTACTCATGATTTTGGGATTTTGGATTTCTATGAGATTTCTGGATTTTTGGGGAAAACCGCAAGAATATATAAAAACTTCTCTCTCTCTCCTCCTCTCTTTTTAAAACATCAGATGCGGTTTTCTCGTGATGTATGTGTCGTCCACCATGAGATTTCATGTTTTCTGTTGGATTTCGAGACCCGATTCGAGGAGTGGATGAACCGTCTCGGGTACATGGTGGGCCCGGTATGGTACCCCGGGGCAAGAAGATCGAGTTGTAGACGATGAGCCTGGCAGGGGAGGACTACCTGCCGGTGATGTCTGGCGCGGTGGATATCCGGAGGATACCGACCGTTGTCGTGAGATTTGATGATATGGGCTGATCCGGACTGACGGAGCCCGAGATATTGAGACTATGAGACATTGAGATTATGAGGTATTGAGACTTGAGATTTACATGTTTTGTGTCGATGCTTGACACGGATTTTCATGGATTTCATCGTTGATATTTCAGATTTCTATACACATTTTACCATGATAAAAGCTAAAGATTTCTTATACAGATATATCTAGATTTTAGGATTGGTTATTTTACATTCATGGTGCATGCATACTCATTCACATGACATAGTACTATATGAGGCACTGACACGAGCACGGAGCTTTTGCACTTACACGTAGCCTATTATCCTGTCTTACTTGATGACCAGTAGTATATTAGTATATTATTATGACCTAGGATAGCGTCGTGCATTCGATTTCTTTTCGCAGATATCTTCTACTCACGAGTTGGAAACTCACCCCTGTTGTGCCAAATTTTATTACAGGTTCGATGTATAGGTTTTCCTGGCAGCTTGCTGGCATATCTTTTCATTCAGGGTGATTTGCACGGTAGGTTGGTTCACTTGTATCTGGACCGCCATTGTACTTTTATTATTTCATTTGTATCTAGAAAACTCCATCAACCAAACTTGTATTACTTGATAGTTTACTGGACCAGTTGTTTATTTCGACCTTAGAGTCGCGCTTGTATTATTATGATATCTGGTGGTTTTGTTTTCTTTTGAGTTTTGAGCCTCGCCCTTTGGCGTTGTATACTATTGTGCATTTGTGTGGTTGTTTCCGCCTTTTGGCGTAGAGCTAGCTCCCATTTGGGGATGCTTTTTATTGTTTGTGTATATTATACTTGTTGTATCCGTTTGGGGCCAGTTTTTACAAAGGAGACTCTGCCGAAATTTTTGAGAAAATTGGATGATATTTTTAAACTTGTTTTCTACATGTTTTCCTTTACTTCTTCTTCTTTTATGGTTTAGATTTCTGGGCTTTAGCTTACTTAGGTTATGTTGCGCCTCTAGACGCTTCGTAATCTAAATGCCGGTCACGTTCCGTACTTTCGGGTCGTGACACATAGGATTCTTAGGCACATGAAATTTTTGAATTTGGTATGGTTGATGCCTTGTGGAACCTCTTGAGTGTGCCTAGGAACCTTACAGTGGTATCAGAGCCTAGCTAGGGTATTAGGCGATGTGTTAACGAAGTTAAAACTTCGAACGAACCGAGAAACATCAATTTAACCCCCTCTCTGGTCATTTTTCAAAATCTGGGATTTTCCAGAATTAAAAATACCTAAAAAATTCAGCAGGCTAATATAAGAATTATGGTGAAATACGCGAACCTAATACGTCCAAACCACCGCGGAGCCGCGGCCATAGCGCGCTTGGGCCGCGGATCCGCGGCAGTAAAGGGGTGTTAGGTACTTTTCTTTTCACTATAATTCCTATTTCTGTGACTTAAATTTTATGGGTATTTTTATTCCGACTCAAGTGTTGAGTATTCTGGGGTTTATTTTGTAATCGTCGATTCGATCGGGAATTTTAAATTCGTTATTGTTTTTCCGGATATTTTAGAACATGTTAAAAAGTTTGACCGGATATAAATACCCACTTTTTCCCCTGTCGGGAAATTTCCAAGTGTTGGACCTTTCCGTAGTTTAAGAACGTTCGAAGTAGTGCAAGTAACGCGATGGACCCTCTAGAAGACAACAAACCTTAACTCGATTATGTGACCGTCTTGAACTGCCTTTTGAACCTTAGGGTTTGGGGCAGTACGGCGTGCCACATGTGAGGCGTTGGCTTGACCCTTCTACGGCTGGACCGTTGGTACTGAGGCATGAAGTGAATGTTTTTAAACTTATTTCATGTGTTGAGCTGTTCTGGGAAAACTTGGGTGTTTAATTGTTCGATCGAAAAGTTTAACATTTTCTATTTATCTGGAATGTGATACAATATTTGGAATCCATAAATAGTTATGAGATAACTGAATGAATGTTTTAAACATAGCAGTTTAGTCTCACTTGATCGGTTGCCACGGAATTTTGATGCGATCAAAAGTCCGTCGCAATCGCGTAGCGTACGCAAATACTCGCCGGTAAACTTAATAGATAGCTACGCCCCATAGCCCCGACCAAGTGACTGTAGGAGAACTCCGTCGCCGAAAGCATCCGTTCGGGTGCTCGCGGCAGCGGTGTTCCGCCTTAGTGCACTTCGTCGACGGTATCGGGGGTGCGGCCGTCTACTAAAGTTTGCGACGAGCATTCGGTCAGGATGCCGGGAATCTTGTTGAATTGCCCGACTAGATATTGAAAAGAGTTTTCGATAAATGAGACTAAAATGCGGGGTTTATAATTGTTAGGCATGTGATGTCTAAGGAATTCATTTGGTTAGGCATGCGATGTCTATGCAGGTTGCGGATTCCAACTGTTGTAGTTTTAAACTTTCTTTTCTGTGACCGTTAGTGTAATATGTGATATCGCCGGTTTCGTTGCTATATGTCAACGACAATTGGGATGTGCATATTTACTTACGTTGATGACATGTGATGTTATGTGTTGCTAGATATGTTATATTGGATCGTCGTGTTTGAATAGCCGGGTTTTTTTTATGTGTGATGAGTGTTTTTCATTTTCATTCATGTAAAAACTTGTATGTAATATTCTTTTATTGGGCCACTTCCAGGTTGTGGAAGATGTCACCATTGTATATTATTTACTTTTTCGCACTAGGATAGACCCAAGGAGGAGGGCACAAGTAACCGGGTTCTGGAGTCCAGTGGGAGACCAATTCGAGGAGTCGAGTCCGGGTCTCCTAACTCTAGAATTGGTAGGGTTGCTTGTCGCTCTCGTAGGGGTCTAGGGGTGTGGGTTTGGTTATTCATCGCGACCGTGGAATACGTGTTTTATACTGGCTCGTATTGAAAACACGGACGTCCTAGTATATCCAATATTTCATATGATTCTTCTGCTGCGATATCTGCGATGTGATCATTTGATATGCTGTGATGGATACTATATATAGTATATATGATATATTATATAGGCGTTACTTATGTTTTACACCCGCGCTAGCCCTGCCCCACTCTGCCGTTAGTTACCTAACCTAACGGTGCACGAGGGGACATCGAGGCGAATGCGGATGGCATAAGTGTACGTCGTATTTATCTGTGATGTTTAGGTGATTTAAATGATGGGACTTCATTAATGTGATTAATGAAAGAAAAGAAACCTAAGATGTTGTGGAATCGAATTTCAAAAATAAAACAGGTAGCTACAGTTCTTGCTTTGCACAGCGGTATATATGATATATCCTGCACCTTATTCATTAAGGAAAGGGCCGAGATTTCTTCACCGGGAGTGACCCCTTTAGCAATAACTGGCAGATGCTACAACTCTCGGTTTGTCTTTTGACCGCTTCTATAGTTTCTGCTTTGCACAGCGATATATATGATATATCCCGCACCTCATTCGACGAGGAAAGTGCCGACGATCCCTTCACCGGGAGTGACCCCTTTAGCAAAACTAGAAAAGCCTAAAAAACACTCCATTTTAAAATCATTTGATTCTACAATGATATCAAGTTCATTACGCAATAGGTTTTCAGAAAAACCTGTTGTAGCCCTCCTTCATTTCAGATAAGTTGTATATAGTATTCGTGCTACATTTGTTTGCTTTCGTCAAGGTGTAGTGTGCGGTAGCTATATGCTGCTTATCTGCTGTATACGATGCGATTGGATTAGGGTAGTCGTACGGCTTTGTTGGCTTTCGTCAAGGGTCGTGCGGGTGGGTTTAATTCAGTCAAGAAATGTACAGGTTGAACTTGACTAGCGGGCTATGGTTTGTTGGCTTTCGTCAAGGTCATAGCACGTTAGGGGCAAAATATTATCGGGAATTTCAAGTGTTGAAATTTGCAATGAGATTGCATACCTTCTATGAGATAGTTAGATCCCGATACCCGCTGCGAGTAAGAGTTACTCCTGGGAGAGTTTTACACATTACAATTAGCCGATCAAGTAGGTGTCTAGAAAGGTGTCAATGGGGTTACGCCTCTGGGAAAACGAGGTTTACATTAATTAGGTTCGTGCGAAAGCACGGGGGACCTCCCTCAAAGTACCGACACTGGCCTGGCTGAAAGATTGGCGAACTTGTAGTGTGTAATTAATCCCGGCTAGTCTTTCCTTTTAGGGTTTGAAGGAAGATTTGATAAAAACAGTGGGAGCCATCCTGATTAGATAAAATAATAACCAATCTATTCTTGCAAGAGCATACGCAGAGTGTTTTCTTCTCTCTCTCTCCTGGTAGCGACCATATCACGCCTTAATCAAGATAATAATACGGATGTATTGACCGAATCCGCTTGTTATACTGAGCTGGGGAACGTTGGTCCCGCTCCAACTTATAATTTTTATAAGTCAGAGCAGGAAATTGGGGAATACCAGATTTCCCGTGCCGCCCAAACGAAGAAAGTGCATGCTGATACATCGTCTTCGGGTATGTTCATTACAGAGAACTGTTTCTCAGTATCCTTTACGTCTTGGGTATGAGATACCGGATCAGGATTCCGCATATGTAATCTGTTACATGGGCTACAGAAAGGTAGAAAACTGAGGACGGGTGATAAGTTTCATGAGACAGAAAACGGTGCAAGTGTTGCAGCCAAGTCTGTTGGTCACTGTCACCCTGTATTACCAAAATACATTGATTCTGAACAAATGTTATTAGATACCGAACCTGATGTACAAAATCATATCAGTATCTTTATTAGTAAAGAAAGGATATAATTTTGTATTGTTTAATATTGTATTGAACATTTCAAAAGTTGATCGGTTCAGGCACGTTATCTAAAAGTATTGACGTTCTAAATCAAACTACAGTTCCTAGTTTACAGAACACACACAAGAGGAAGAGTTCAGAAATGAACGATTCCTTCTTGAGGTATTGTAGACTAGGTCATATCAATGTGACCCGACTAGCTTAAGTTATATTGTAGATGCATATTTAAATCAGTTTGAATTTACATCTTGTGAAACTTGCCAGTCATGTCACAAAGATTAGATGACCATAGCTCTGGAAACAGAGAAAGAGTTAGTTAACTCTTGGGACTGATACATGATAATGTATGGTAGGTCCCCTGTCTACACATGCCAAGACCGGTTCTTTTTTTTTCATTACATTCTCTGATAATCTCTCAAGATTCAGACATATGTTCCTGTTGAAACACAAGTCCGAACCTTTTGAGATATTCACAGAATATAAGTTAGAAGTAGAGAACCAAAACGGGTATAAGTATTATGTCCTTTGATGTGATCAAGGAGGAGAATACTTGAGCACGGAATTCTTGGACTTTTCTAAAGGAGAATGAGATTCTCTCTCAGCATTACTCCTCCGTATACACCATAGCACGATGGTATATCGGGGCAGAGCAATCACACCCTATATGATAAGGTGTGCTCTATGATGTGTACTACTGAGTTACCTATTTTCATTTTGGGAGTTATGCACTTGAGAAGCTGCATACCTATTGAATAGGGTTCAAATCAAATCAGTTGCCTACCACTTCATATATGATATGGAAAGGGAAGAGCCCATATCTTAAGTTAGTTAAGATTTGGGGTTGTCCGGCCTATGTCTAAAAGCAAAATCCGGACAAGCTCGAGGCAAGATCTGTTATGTAGAACTGGAAATGTTTCAGCTATACAAACTGCAGCTGATGATTTGGTAGAACCAAAGGATTCAATAGTTACCAACGAACCTCAGCCTCTCCGCCAATCTAGTAGGGTTCCTCACCCACCTGAGAGATACTTCGGTTTCTCTATGACAGTGGGAGTGAGGATTGCATCATGAGATGATGACCCAACTAGTTTCGAGCTGGCCATCAGGAGTGGGACTCTGTAAGAATGGCTGGATGCTTAGCGATCTGAGATGGAATCCTTATACACCAACAAAGTATGGACTTTAGTTGCTTTATCTGAAGGGTTAAATCCCCATCAAGAGCAAGTATATCTTGAGAAGATTACTTGGTGTAGATGGAAAAGTTGAGACTTTCAAAGCTAGACTTGTTAAAGGTTTTCGTCATCGACCAGGCGTGGATAATGATGAAACCTTTTCCAGTGGCTGTGCTTAAGTCCATCCGGATCCTACTTGCCACGGCTACATACCATGACTACGATATCTGGAGGGTTGGATGTCATGACTGCTTTTCTAAAATGATGTTTTAGAAGAGAGCGTCTGTAAGTACACAGCCAGAGGGCTTCGTAGACAGTGGGAGCAGCGGAAACATGTACAAGATGCTTTATAAGATTAAAGCAGGCATCGCGGAGTTGGAACATCTGTTTTGATGAGATAGTCAAAGAGTTTGACATCATCAAAATGGTAGATGAACCTTGTATATACAAAAAGGTAGTAGGGAGTATGGTGGTGATCCTCGTAGAGTACATGGATGACATACTCTTGACAGGGAAGGAGTTTCCTATGCTACGCTCGATCAATCTCCGCTTATCACAAGGATTCTCCATATAGGATCAAAGTGATACCTGCTAAATCCTAGGTTTTGGATCTATGAGATAGATCTAATTGGATATTAGCATACTCACTAGTTGTAGTGAGATGGTATCAATTGATCCTGGGGAGAACCACTGGAAAGGTTCCAGAGTGATAAGGACGACTGAAAGTCAGTCACAGGCATTGTCTTTACCCTCAGTAAAGGAACGGTATGTTGGAAGAGTTCCAAGCTAGATACCGTAGCAAACTAGATGATAAAGGCTGGATACATCGCTACTTAAGATGCTACCAAAGAGGCAGTCTGGATGTATATTTGTTCATGAGATGAACTTAGTTCCTCCCATTGTGTGACAATGGAGTTGTGGCTTATGCCAAGGAACGTCCGTCCCATCAGTGATCCAGACATATTCTAAGACAGTATCACCTGATCATGGAGATGGTTGATCTCCAAGGAGATCGAGGTTAGGAGAGTAGACTCAGAGGACAACACGGCGGATCCACTCACAAAGGCCTTTTTCCAGAGAGAGACTTTATGGGATGGTTGAGTATGAGATACTACAACCACTGCTATCAGATGGCCCTAGTGCAAGTGGAAGATTGTTAGTTATATGTATGCCCTAGAGGCCATTACTATACATAGGATGTATATTGTAGTGGATGCTTGGACATATATAGGGAGGACTTTCTTGCTCGACATGATAGTATGCTATCTGGTTGCTCTTTACCTTAACGTGTACACTGACTGTCTCTCTATTACATATTGGTAAAGCCCTTAGGATGTGTACTTGACTACCTGGACTATGATGCGGATCATACTAGTGGGGACATGGTAGTCCATAAGTACATCCTTCAAGGTCCCTAGTTGTGGGTGTATCGAGATGGGGCATCGATATACCAGAGTAGACTAGCGTATACCTTCTCGACCCATACAGATGGGCGATGGATGTGTTAGTTATATGTATGCTCTAGAGGCCATTACTGTATATTGGATGTATATTGTAGTGGATGCTGGGACATATATAGGGAGGACTTTCTTGCTCGACATGATAGTATGCTATCTGGTTACTCTTTACCTTAACGTGTATACTGTTTGTCTCTCTGTTACATGTTGGTAAAGCCCTTAGGATGTGTACTTGACTACCTGGACTATGATGCGGACATACTAGTCGGGACATGGTAGTCCATAAGTACATCCTTCAAAGTCCCTAGTCGTGGGTGTATCGAGACGGGGCATCGATATACCAGAGTAGACTAGCGTGTACCTTCTCGACCCATACAGATGGGCGATGGATGATCCCATATCCATTGGTGTTTGACATCAGAGATGGTATACGGGTGCTCAGTAGAGACTGGGTACACTAGACGGACTCGCCGAGAACTCCCAGATGGTATTATACCTAACGTCAGATGGCAGTTCTCTGTTGACACTGGTACAGAGTAGTCTGTTGACCCGAGATCGTCATAGAGTCTTGTGTGGTTCCCACTGTGCTTTGATTTCCATCTTACCACGTCCAAGAGGGCGTGCAAAATGGTGGTTTTTGGGTACAGTCCCGAGTCACATGGAGGCAATGAGCGATAGGAGGGGATTCGTCTCTCCCGGTATAGGGGGTTGATGTTGCGCAGTGTTCGATTGGTTATAACAGGAAATCCCTGGCCAGGGTTGCTGAGATTTACTGGTAAGTGTTACCAGTAGTTTCTCGAATGTTATAGACCTCATATCGACATGACTTATCGAGCTATTGGGGTCTGACGTTTACCACCCCTAGGTGAGATATGCGACATATCAGACGATCAGACCGGACTGTACGGTAGTGTTACTGGTTGGATTCACTGGAGTGTGAGCGGGCTTGCTCGTCGATCTTCTGATCACTCAATACCCGGGTGGCCGTTACGTTTAGCAGACCGCTTGCGGCTTGTGGGTGTTTGATATGATCATCACCTGCTGCCGGCGTATTGACGAGTCTTTAGAGTCCAACACAGAGGTTTCCTGGCTCAAGCGAAACGAAATAGGAGCGCATATGAGATATGTGCGGGACCGAGAATAATGCGTGTATGTGATACCGTATTTCATTCTCGCGATGAATGTATCGATTGGTTGTATGCGATATAACCTAGTTATCGAATGAAGTATTGATTCGATAAGCCGATACATAGGATACTAGTCGGTTATATGCGATGTGACCGGATCGTTAAATCAAGTGTTGATTTAATGATTTAATGTATAATTATATATATGATATATTACTTTGCATTAACTAGTATCGGTTCACTTTAAAAGGATTTTCTCACTTGGTTGTACAAGTTGTATATGTGATATACTTTTTGTGCAAATGATTGTATCATGTTTGATGATACATGTTAACTTGGTTAAGTGTAAAGATTAAACCATGGTTAAATTGATGATTAGGGTTTTCTTTTTCTTAATCATTTATTTATTTGGAAAAGATTAGAAATGAAATGGTTGCAAATTTTGTTTCTTTCTTTGAAGCTTCATGAAGCTTTGACTTTGTGACCATTTTGTCTCATGCTTAACCCTAACCCTTGCAATTAACCATGGTCTATTCTCTACACCTAATCATGGTTATTATTATGATAAGTATCCTTTTTCTTTTCTTTTTAATTAACTTATCATAATATATCATCTTCTTCTTCTTCTTCATCTTCTTCAATGAAGAAACCTTCACTTCATCAATGGTGATTGATGAAAATAAGTGAGAAATCCAATTCTAAAGTCTACCCACTTCCTATTTCTTCATCCTCTACCTCTTGCCAAGTAGTATAGGGTGTTTCCTTCACAAGTTTTCATGGCTTGGTGAAGGTGGAGCTTGATCTAGCGATGCCTCGACGTAGATCATCTTCGGCACGGACATCGACGACCTAGCTCGCCATTTCTCCGATGAAGCCGACGCTAGAGCCCGGGAATTCATTTGGACAGCGAGGGGACTTCGTTGCGGAGCTATGGAGGTGGAGCACCGGATCTACAAAGGTTGTATTTCCGTTTAAACTTTAGTTAAGTTGTTAACCAGTTTCTTTTTCGCCTAGACATCTAGCCAACGATCCGTATTAGGGTTTCTCGGCACCTAGATTTTTTGAAATTGGCATGGTTGATGCCTTGTGAGACCTCCTTGGGGTGCCTAGGAACCCTACAGTGGTATCAGAGCCTAGCTAGAGCCTTAGGCGACGTCTAGACGGAATTTGAAACCCGAACGAACCCGAAACCCAACTCAAAAATTGCTCTCTGTCCTTTTTTCAAAAACTGGGATTTTTCCAAATTAAAAATTGCTAAAAAATTCAGCAGGGAAATCTAAGAATCACGGTGCAAAATTTTACTCATGAACAGTCAAAACTGCGGCGGAACCGCGGCAGAAGCCTAGCTTCTGCGGCGGTTCCGCGGCACATTGATGACGTCAGCTTCCCTTGTTTGCACAGTAATTCCTATTTTCTGAAGTTGGATTTTCTGGGAATTTTTAATATTTATTCAAGAGTTGAATTTTCTGGGGTTGTTTTGGGGATTCGTATGTTCGATCGGATTATCAAATTTTGTCTGTGTGGCTTTCCGGATAAATTTTAGAATATGTTAAAAAGTTCGACCGGATATAAATACCCAATTTTTCCCCTGTTGGGAAATTTCCAAGTGTTGGATTTTTCCGTGGTTTAACGACGTTCTAAGTAGTGCAAGTAACTTAATGGACCCTCTAGAAGACAACAAACCTTAACTCGATTATGTGACCGTCTTGAACTGCCCTTTGAACCTTCGGGTTTGGGGCAGTAAGGCGTGCCACATGTGAGGCGTTGGCTTGACCCTTCTACGGTTGGACCGTTGGTACTGAGGCACGAACTGAATGTTGTTAGACTTATTTCATGTGTTGATCTATATCGGGAAAACTTGGGTGTTCGATTGTTCGATCGGAAAGTTTAACATTTTCTATTTATCTGGAATGGGATACAATAATTGGAATTCATAAGTAGTTATGAGATAACTGAATGAATGTTATAAACATAGCAGTTTAGTCTCGCTTGATCGGTTGCTACGGAATTTTGATGTGATCAAAAGTCCGTCGCAATCACGTAGCGTACGCGGATACTCGCCGGGTAAACTTAATAGACGGCCTCACTCCATAGCCCGACCAAGTGACTGTAGGAGAACCCCGTCGCCGAAAGCATCCATTCGGGTGCTCCCGGTAGCGGTGTTCCGCCTTGGTGCACTTCGTCGACGGTATCGGGGGTGCAGCCGTCTACTGAAGTTTGCGACGAGCATTCGATCAGGATGTCGGGAATCTTGTTGAATTGCCCGACTTGATATTGAAAAGTGTTTTTGATAATGAGACTAAAATGCGGGGTTTATAATTGTTAGGCATGCGATGTCTAAAAGTATTCATTTGATTAGGCATGCGATGTCTATGCAGATTGCGGATTCCAACTGTTGTAGTTTTACACTGTCTTTTCTGTGACCGTAAGTGTAATATGTGATATCGCCGGTTTCGTTGCTATATGTCAACGACAATTGGGATGCGCATATTTACTTACGTTGATGACAATTGGGATGCGCATATTTACTTTCGTTGCTATATGTTATGTGTTGCTGGATATGTTATATTGGATCGTCGTGTTTGAATAGCCGGGGGTTTTTATGTGAGATGAGTGTTTTTCATTTTCATTCATGTAAAAACTTGTATGTAATATTCTTTTATTGGGGTGCTTCCAGGTTGCGGAAGTAGTCACCGTTTGTATATTATTTACTTTTCTGCACTAGGATAGACCCAAGGAGGAGGGCACAAGTAACCGGGTTCTGGAGTCCAGTGGGAGACCAACTCGAGGAGTCGAGTCCGGGTCTCCTAACTCTAGAATTGGTAGGGTTGCTTGCCGCTCTCGTAGGGGTCTAGGGGTGTGGGTTTGGCTATTCATCACGACCGTGGAATCCGTGTTTTGTACTGGCTCGTATTGAAAACACGGACGTCCTAGTATATCCAATATTTCATATGTTTCTTCTGCTGCGATATCTGTGATGTGATCATGTGATGTTCTGTGATGGATACTATATATAGTATATATGATATATTATATAGACGTTACTTATGTTTTACACCCGCGCTAGCCCTGCCCCGCTCTGCCGTTAGTCACCTAACCTAACGGTGCACGAGGGGACATCGAGGCGAATGCGGATGGCATAAGTGTACGTCGTATTTATCTGTGATGTTTAGGTACTTGAATGATGGGACTTCATTAATGTGATTAATGAAATAAAAGAAATCTAAGATGTTGTAGAATCGAATTTCAAAATAAAACAGGTAGCTACAGTTCTTGCTTTGCACAGAGGTATATATGATATATCCTGCACCATATTCGATGAGGAAAGGACCGAGATCCCTTCACCGGGAGTGACTCCTTTAGCAATAACTGGCAGATGCTACACACTCGGTTTGTCTTTTGATTGCTTTTAATGAGTTCTGCTTTGCACAGTGATATATATGATATATCCCGCACCTTATTCGATGAGGAAAGGACCGACGATCCCTTCACCGGGAGTGACTCCTTTAGCAAAACTAGAAAAGCCTCAAAAGCACTCCATTTCAAAATTCATTCGATCCTACAACGATATCAAGTTCATTACGCAATAGGTTTTCATAAAAACCTGTCGTAGCCCTCCGTCATTTCAGATAAGTAGTAGTTAGTATTCGTGCTGCGTTTGTTGGCCTTTGTCAAGGCGCAGTGTGCGGTAGCTAACTGGTGCTTATCTGCTTATGCATATGATGCAGATTGAGTTAGGGTAGTCGTGCGACCTTGTTGGCCTTTGTCAAGGGCCGTGCGGGTGGGTTTAATTCAATCAGGAAATGATGGGTTGAACTTGACTAGCATCCTATGGTTTGTTGGCCTTTGTCAAGGTCATAGGAGGTTAGGGGCAAAATATTATCGGGAATTTCAAGTGTTGAAATTTGCAATGAGATTGCATACCTTCTATGAGATAGTTGGATCCCAATACCCGCCGCGAGTAAGAGTTACTCCTGGGAGAGGTTTATACATTACAATTAGCCGATCAAGTAGGTGTCTAGAAAGGTGTTAACGAGGTTACACCTCTGGGAAAACGAGGTTTACATTAATTAGGTTCGTGCGAAAGCACGGGGGACCTCCCTCAAAGTACCGATACTGGCCTGGCTGAAAGATTGGCGAACTTGTAGTGTGTAATTAATCCCGGCTAGTCTTTCCTTTTAGGGTTTGAAGGAAGATTTGATAAAAAGCAGTGGGAGCCATCCTGATTAGATAAAATAATAACCAATCTATTCTTGCAAGAGCGCACGCTGAGTGTTTTCTTCTCTCTCTCTCCAGGTAGCGACCATATCACGCTTTAATCAAGATAATAATACGGATTATTGACCGAACCTGCTTGTTATACTGAGCTGGGGAACGTTGGTCCCGCTCCAACTTATAATTGTTATAAGACCGAGCAGGAAATTGGGGATTACCAGAATTCCTGTGCTGCCCAAACGAAGAGAGTGCATGCTGATGCATCATCTTCGGGTGTGTTCGTTACAAAGAACTGTTTCTCTGTATCCTCTACGTCCTGGGTATATGATACCGGATCAGGATCCCAGATATGTAATCTGTTACATAGGGCTACAGAAAGGTAGAGAACTGAGAACGGGTGATAAGTTTCATGAGGCAGAAAACGGAGCAAGTGTTGCAGCCAAGTCTGTTGGTCACTGTCACCCTGTATTACCAATACATTGATTCTGAACGAATGTTATTAGATACCGAACCTGATATACAAAATCATATCCATCTCTTTATTATTAAAGAAATGATAAAATTTTGTATAGTTGGATAATGTTTTGAACATTTCCTATATCAAAAGTTGATCGGTTCAGGCACGTTATCTAAAAGCATTAATGTTCTAAATCAAACTACAGTTCTTTAGTATATAGAACACACACAAGAGGAAGAGTTCAGAAATGAACGAATCCTTCTTGAGGCATTGTAGACTAGGTCATATCAATGTGACCCGACTAGCTGAAGTTACATGTAGATGCATATTTAAATTAGTTTGAATTTACATCTTGTGAAACTCGCCAGTCATGTCACAAAGATAAAATGACCATAGCTCTGTTTATTGGAAACAGAGAAAGAGTTAGTGAACTCTTGGGACTGATACATGATGATGTATGTAAGGTCTCCTGTCTACACATGCCAGGACTGGTTCTTTGTACTTCATTACATTCTCTGATAATCTCTCAAGATTCAGTCATATGTTCCTGTTGAAACATGAGTCCGAACCTTTTGAGATAGTCACAGAATATAAGTGAGAAGTAGAGAACCAGAATACGGGTATAAGTATTATGTCCTTTGATGTGATCAGGGAGGAGAATACTTGTGCATGGAATTCCTGGACTATTCTAAAGGAGAATTAGATTCTCTCTCAGCATTACTCCTCCGTATACACCATTGCACGATGGTATGTCGGGGCGGAGCAGATACACCCTATTTGATATGGTGTGCTCTATGATGAGTACTACTGAGTTACCTATTTCCTTTTTGGGAGTTATGCGCTTGAGAAGATGCATACCTATTGAATACGGTTCGAATCAAATCAGTTGCCTACCACTCCATATGAGATATGGTATGGGAAGAGCCCATGTCTTAAGCCAGTTAAGATTTGGGGTTGTCCGGCCTATGTCTAAAAGCAAAATCTGGACAAGCTCGAGGCAAAGTCTGTTATGTAGAACTGGAAAGGTTCCAGCTATACAAAATACAGCAGATGATTTGGTACAACTAAAGGATTCAGTAGATACCAACGAACCTCAGCCTCTCCGCCGATCTAGTAGGGTTTCTCACCCACCTGAGAGATACTTCGGTTTCTCCATGACAGTGGGAGCGAGGTTTGCATCATGTGATGATGACCCAACTAGTTTCGAGCTGGCCATCGGGAGTAAGACTCTATAAGAATGGCTGGATGCTTAGTGATCTGAGATGGAATCCATATACACCAACAAAGTATAGACTTTGGTTGCTATATTTGAATGGTTAAATCCCCATCAGGAGCAAGTATATCTTGAGAAGATTACTTGGTGTAGATGGAAAAGTTGAGACTTTCAAAGCTAGACTTGTTAAAGCTTTTCGTCATCGACCAGGCGTGGATGATGATGAAACCTTTTCTAAGGAGCTATGCTTAAGTCCATCCAGATCCTACTTGCCACGGCTACATACCATGACTACGATATCTGGCGGTTGGGTGTCATGACTGCTTTTCTAAATGATATTTTAGAAGAGTGCGTCTATAAGTACACAGCCAGAGGGCCTCGTAGACAGTGGGAGCAGCGGAAACGTGTGCAAGATGCTTTATAGGATAAAGCAGGAATCGCGGAGTTGGAACATCTGTTTTGATGGATTAGTCAAAGAAGTTGACATCATCAAAATGGTAGATGAACCTTGTATAAACAAAAAGGTAGTAGGGAGTATGGTGACGATCCTCGTAGAGTACGTGGATGACATACTCTTGATAGGGAAGGAGTTTCCTATGCTACGCTCGATCAATCTCCGCTTATCATAATGATTCTCCATATAGGATCAAAGTGATACCTCCTAAATCCTGGGTTTTGGATCTATGAGATAGATCTAAATGGATATTAGGACACTCACTAGTTGTAGTGAGATGGTATCAGTTGATCCTGGGGAGAATCACTGGAGGTGTTCCAGAGTGATGAAGACGACTGAATGTCAGTCACAGGCATTGTCTTTACCCTCTATCGAGGGACGGTATGTTGGAAGATTTCTAAGCTAGATACCGAGGCATACTAGACGATAAAGGCAGGAAACATCGCTACTTAAAATGCTACCAAAGAGGCTGTTTGGGTGTATAATGGTTCATGAGATGAACTATGTTCCTCCCATTGTGTGACAATGGACTTGTGGCTTATGCCAAGGAACGCCGGTCCCATCAGTGATCCAGACATATTCTAAGGCAGTATCACCTGATCATGGAGATGGTTGATCTCCAGGGGATCGAGGTCAGGAGAGTAGACTCAGAGGACAACACGGTGGATCCACTCACGAAGGCCTATTCCCAGAGAGAGACTTTTATGGGATGGTTGAGTATGAGATACTACAACCACTGCTACAGATGGCCCTAGTGCAAGTGGGATATTGTTAGTTATATGTATGCCCTAGAGGCCATTACTGTACATTGGATGTATATTGTAGTGGATGCTGGGACATATATAGGGAGGACTTTCTTGCTCGACATGATAGTATGCTATCTGGTTACTCTTTACCTTAACGTGTATACTGTTTGTCTCTTTGTTACATGTTGGTAAAGCCCTTAAGATGTGTACTTGACTACCTGGACTATGATGCGGATCATACTAGTCGGGACATGGTAGTCCATAAGTACATCCTTCAAAGTCCCTAGTCGTGGGTGTATCGAGACGGGGCATCGATATACCAGAGTAGACTAGCGTGTACCTTCTCGACCCATACAGATGGGCGATGGATGATCCCATATCCATTGGTGTTTGACATCAGAGATGGTATACGGGTGCTCAGTAGAGACTGGGTACACTGGACGGACTCACCGAGAACTCCCAGATGGTATTATACCTAACGTCAGATGGCAGTTCTCTGGTGACACTGGTACAGAGTAGTCTGTTGACCCGAGATCGTCATAGAGTCTTGTGTGGTTCCCACTGTGCTTTGATTTCCATCTTACCACGTCCAAGAGGGCGTGCAAAATGGTGGTTTTTGGGTACAGTCCCGAGTCACATGGAGGCAATGAGCGATAGGAGGGGATTCGTCTCTCCCGGTATAGGGGGTTGATGTTGCGCAGTGTTCGATTGGCTATAACAGGAAATCCCTGGCCAGGGTTGCTGAGATTTACTGGTAAGTGTTACCAGTAGTTTCTCGAATGTTATAGACCTCATATCGACATGACTTATCGAGCTATTGGGGTCTGACGTTTACCACCCCTAGGTGAGATATGCGACATATCAGACGATCAGACCGGACTGTACGGTAGTGTTACTGGTTGGATTCACTGGAGTGTGAGCGGGCTTGCTCGTCGATCTTCTGATCACTCAATACCCGGGTGGCCGTTACGTTTAGCAGACCGCTTGCGGCTTGTGGGTGTTTGATATGATCATCACCTGCTGCCGGCGTATTGACGAGTCTTTAGAGTCCAACACAGAGGTTTCCTGGCTCAAGCGAAACGAAATAGGAGCGCATATGAGATATGTGCGGGACCGAGAATAATGCGTGTATGTGATACCGTATTTCATTCTCGCGATGAATGTATCGATTGGTTGTATGCGATATAACCTAGTTATCGAATCAAGTATTGATTCGATAAGCCGATACATAGGATACTAGTCGGTTATATGCAATGTGACCGGATCGTTAAATCAAGTGTTGATTTAATGATTTAATGTATAATTATATATATGATATATTACTTTGCATTAACTAGTATCGGTTCACTTTAAAAGGATTTTCTCACTTGGTTGTACAAGTTGTATATGTGATATACTTTTTGTGCAAATGATTGTATCATGTTTGATGATACATGTTAACTTGGTTAAGTGTAAAGATTAAACCATGGTTAAATTGATGATTAGGGTTTTCTTTTTCTTAATCATTTATTTATTTGGAAAAGATTAGAAATGAAATGGTTGCAAATTTTGTTTCTTTCTTTGAAGCTTCATGAAGCTTTGACTTTGTGACCATTTTGTCTCATGCTTAACCCTAACCCTTGCAATTAACCATGGTCTATTCTCTACACCTAATCATGGTTATTATTATGATAAGTATCCTTTTTCTTTTCTTTTTAATTAACTTATCATAATATATCATCTTCTTCTTCTTCATCTTCTTCAATAAAGAAACCTTCACTTCATCAATGGTGATTGATGAAAATAAGTGAGAAATCCAATTCTAAAGTCTACCCACTTCCTATTTCTTCATCCTCTACCTCTTGCCAAGTAGTATAGGGTGTTTCCTTCACAAGTTTTCATGGCTTGGTGAAGGTGGAGCTTGATCTAGCGATGCCTCGACGTAGATCATCTTCGGCACGGACATCGACGACCTAGCTCGCCATTTCTCCGACGAAGCCGACGCTAGAGCCCGGGAATTCATTTGGACAGCGAGGGGACTTCGTTGCGGAGCTATGGAGGTGGAGCACCGGATCTACAAAGGTTGTATTTCTGTTTAAACTTTAGTTAACTTGTTAACTAGTTTCTTTTTCGCCTAGACATCTAGCCAACGATCCGTATTAGGGTTTCTCGGCACCTAGATTTTTTGAAATTGGCATGGTTGATGCCTTGTGAGACCTCCTTGGGGTGCCTAGGAACCCTACAGGATGATCCTATATCCATTGGTGTTTGACATCAGAGATGGTGTACGGGTGCTCAGTGGAGACTGGGTACACTGGACGGACTCGCCGAGAACTCCCAGATGGTATTATACCTCACGTCAGATGGCAGTTCTCTGGTGACACTGGTACAGAGTAGTCTGTTGACCCGAGATCGTCATAGAGTCTTGTGTGATTCCCACTGTGCTTTGATTTCCACCTTACCACGTCCAAGAGGGCGTGCAAAACGGTGGTTTTTGGGTACAGTCCCGAATCACATGGAGGCAATGAGCGATAGGAGGGGATTCGTCTCTCCCGGTATAGGGAGTTGATGTTGCGCTGTGTTCGATTGGCTATAACCGGAAATCCCTGGCCAGGGTTGCTGAGATTTATTGGTAAGTGTTACCAGTAGTTTCTCGAACTGTTATAGACCTCATATCGACACGACTTATCGAGCTGCTGGGGTCTGACGTTTACCACCCCTAGGCGAGATATGCGACATATCAGACGAACAGACCGGACTGTACGGTAAGTGTTGCTGGTTGGATTCACAGGAGTGTGAGCGGGCTTGCTTGTTGATCTTCTGATCGCTCAATACCCGGGTGGCCGTTACATTTAGCAGACCGCTAGCGGCTTGTGGGTGTTTGATATGATCATCACCTGCGGCCGGCGTATTGACGAGTCTTTAGAGTCCTACACAGAGGTTTCATGGCTCAAGAGAAATGAAATAGGAGCGCATATGAGATATGTGCGGGACCGAGAATAATACCAGTATGTGATACTATATTCTATTCTCGCGATTTGTATCATTGGACGGTTATATGAGATATAGCCGGGTTACCGAATCAAGTGTTGATTCGATACATTGATACACATGATATTAGTCGGTTATATGCAGTATGACCGGATCATTAAATCAAGTGTTGATTTAATGATTTGATGTATAATTATATATTTGATATATTACTTTACATTAACTAGTATTTGTTCACTTTAGATGGTTTTTCTCACTTGAATGTGCACATTGTATATATGATATATGTTTGTGCACTAGTTTGTATCATGTTTACTGATACATGCAAACTTGGGTGTGTGTTTGCTTTAAACCATGTTTAGATTAATGGTTAGGGTTTTTACTTATTTATTTATTTTATTTATTCATTTTGGCAAAAACAAATATGGTGGCTTGCTTTGATTTACTCTTGAAGCTTCATGAAGCTTTGAAAGTCTTACCATTTTGTTTTTCCCCTTAATCCTAACCATTTATCTAAACCCTAGTTTATTCTCTACACAAGTTTACCTCACCCATGGTTGCTAAATGATAGACATCACTTGGATTTTTATTTTGAAAAAAAAATTCTTTTTCTTTCTTCTTCTTCATCTTCTTCATGAGAGAAGAAACCATTGCTAGATTTTTCCAAGTGATGATTCCAAGTGAGAAATCAAAATCCAAAATGAACCCACTTCCTATTTCTTCATCCTCTACCACTTGCCATGTAGTAGAGTGTGTTATCTTCACAAGTTCCATGACCTAGTGAAGGTGGAGCTTGAGTTTGAGTCGTCTCGACGTAGATCATCTTCGGCATCGAAGTCAACGACCTAGCCCGCCCATTTTTCCGATGAAACCGACGATAGAGTCCGGGATTCCGATGATCGCAGCAGAGAGACGTCAACACGGAGCTAGAGAAGTGGAGGATCGGATCTACAAAGTTTGTAGTCTCTTTCACTTAGCAATAAAGTTGTTTACTTGCTTGTTTCGCCTTTAATCTCTAGTTAATGATCTTGCATAGGATTCTTAGGCACATGAAATTTTTGAATTTGGCATGGTTGATGCCTTGTGGAACCTCTTGAGTGTGCCTAGGAACCCTACAATCTGTATTGTTCTGTGATACTTATTACTTTTCTGTAATGTTGCATATTATCACGCCTGGAGCGATTATTGTACATTGGTATATATACCAGTAGATGTTGTATATGTTTTACACCAGTGCTAGTTCAGTCCCCGCTCTGTCGTTAGTTAAGTAACCTAACGGGTGATGACGGGACCCAGTGGCGAAAGTGGATGGCATATACGTACATTTTATTTTCGTTCTTTTCTGTGTGATTAATTGATGGGACTGCGTTGATTCTGATCAATGCAAAGGAAAACAAACCTGTTTAGATGTTGTTGGAACAGTTTTAAAAAGTGTTATTACAAAGACGTTTCCTTTTGTTTTGCATAGTGGTATTCGGTTGGAATATCCTGCACCTCATTCGACGAGGCAAGGGCCGAGATCCCTTCACCGGGAGTGATCCCTTGGGCAGAAGTTTTCGTCAGGGTAATAACTTCACTATAGTCGATTACATGTTGCTTTGCATCGCGGTATTCAGTTGGAATATCCTGCACCTCATTTCACGAGGAAAGAGCCGAGATCCTTTCACCGGCAGTGACCTCTTTAGCAAAGGTTTTCGCCACTATATTTTTATAAAAAGCTATCAAGTTCCTTCAACGAGATCAAGTTCATTACGTTAAAGGTTTTTCGCCAAAAACCAGCCGTAGCCCTCCATCATGTCTTATGGATAGTCAGTAGTATTCAAGCTATGTTTGTTGGCTTTCGTCAAGGCATAGTGTTTGGTAGCTGCTGGGGTATTCATTTGTTGCATAGATAGATGTGTTGGTTTGGGACAGTCGTATTACCTTGTTGGCTTTCGTTAAGGGTATGTACGGGTGGGTTCAAATTGACAAGAATATGACGGGTAGAACTTGATGATTAGTCGAAAATATTGTATTTTTAACACGGCAATTTCCCTATCATTTGCACTTATTTAGAAGTGTACGGTATTCATATTTCACATATTAGCAAAACCGTTGCAAAATATTAGATTGCATGTGTTAGACTTTAAAACCGGCATTATAAAGGAAATTGACTGCATTTCATGGCATCGCATCATCCCTATATTGCGCAACACTTGTTTTGAGATCTATGCAGGAAAACCCATAAGCAAAGCCAAAAGAGCTGATCAAACATTACGCCAACTCAATGATTTCAATTCTGGTATCAATCCAAAGGGACAAATAAAATTCAACATATCAGATAAAGCCCTAAATAGCAGCCCAAGACCACACCAGAAGTTTAAAGCCCCAAGCCAATAAAGTGGCCGCGGAACCGCGGCCGGAGCCAGCTTGAGCCGCGGTTCCGCGGCGTCTTGATGACATCATCACTTCAGCTTTGCACCATAATTCCTAGTTCAAGGCCTATAGCTCAGAATGACATGTCAGTTTCCAGAAGACTCCAGGGACTTCTGCCAGATTAGCAAGCTTTGGGATCAACACTAAACTAGCCTTGTATTCTAGAAACTTCTCCCTAAACCCTAAAGCCTAAGCTAAACTCCTAACAAACTATCTTCTAGAAGCCTCAACAAACTTTTGGAGGGAATTGTAATTTCAAACCTAGACCTAGGGTTTGGGTGATCTATAAATAAGACCCTAGGATCACTTGAAAAAGAATGATGCATTGAAGGGATCATCTCTTGAAATTCTATTCATTCAATAGATCCATTCACTCTCTTTCTTCATCTTCTTCCACAAGTCTAGTGAGAAGACTTGTGTGAAACCCTAACCCTAATTCCAATCAAAAGCCAAGATCCCGAGTACCCCATCAAGCAAGAAGCCTTGCAACCTTTTATGAGCGGAGCCGATCTTCAACAGAGCAAGTGGTCAAAGCCGATCCATGACTCATGGAGCCGAGCGACGCCAGATCGACAATTTAGTTCTTCCTCTTGTAGTTCTTGAGCGACTGTAATCAAATTGTTGATATAAATAAAAGGTGATATTCTTTTATCTTGTTTTCTTTAAATTCTTGCATCATGATATCTTTTCAATTCTTGAATGCTTTCTGTGTGATGATGTTTGAGTAATACTCCGCTCGTCGAGGAGTCGAGACGATCAATAGAATGATGATGTAACATATCTTAAATCGATTCTTGAATCTTACGAGTTTTGTAACCCTAGCAAGTTCAGGAACCGACAACCCAATTCGTTGCGATGCTTTCTTGAATGATATCGCTCGAGATTGGGGAGTTACGATCGTTTCTTGAAATTGCTAGAGGCTAGAATGTGAATGATATCTACGAAAGAACAAGGGTTAAAAGATGAAACCCTAGTTTCATGAGAAAGCCCTAACTTTCGTCGATCATCATCGATCTAGTATCAATTCTTCGAAGGACAAGAACACGATATCTTGAGATTACATCACGTCTATAGATCCGATCGATTCCTACGAGCCTCAATGCCTTCTTTTCTTTTCGATTAACTTTTCAATTCTTGAGATGACACTTGAAACAATTGATAAATCTTGAATCATGCCTTCTTTTCTTTTCGATTAACTTTTCAATTCAAACAAATTAAACATAGAAACGAATCGCATAATCCCTGTGGACGATCCGCACTCGCTTACGATCTACAACTGACACCGTAATTGATTGCAGTCAAATACAATTCTTTGATTGTGATTCTATACATTTTCTTAAACCAACACACAAAGAATCGTTCGAATCAAATGGCGCCGTTGCCGGGGATCACGCGCTAATTCGTTTCATATTATAGTTTGAATTGAAAAATTTATTCCATTGTGATTTTTGAGATCAAAATTCGTGCAAACCCTAAACGATTTGTTGTGGTTCATTGCAAGGAAATTGGAGCTGTTTGGCAATTGAAGAAAATTTTTGGAAAATACCAGAGAGCTGAGGGAGTCTATAGAAGCTCTCTGGAAAATTTTGGTGGAGTGATCTCACACTTCAACCGCGGAAGCGCGGCATAAAGGAGGATTTGCGGCGGAACCGCGGCCCCTTTGAGGGTTCTCTGTACAATTTTTTCTCTGTGAGCTTCTAACCTTCTCCTCTCTCCTCTTTTTAGCTCCAACTAATAATTTTCTGCATGATTCTTTGCAAATAATCGCAGCGCCGCAAAAAGCAAAAATTAAATTTGTGCGTGATTTTGTTTCTTGGTTGTTTGCATTCTAATACGGAAATTAAGGGGCACGGCCAAATCCAAATTAGGTGGGGATTTCATTACCCTTCCTAGGCCCCAAAAATCGCAAAACTTGCATCTGCATTGACCCACATTAACTAAAAAATATCTAGAGATGACTCTAAGGACCGTCGCGCTCAATTAGGACAGAAGAAGGCCGTGGGTAATTCATTGCTTATCCGCGTTTTCTTGTGGTGTCTAAGGCTAGTGGTTTTTAATTAAGCCCACTACTTACGTAGTGGAGTACCTTCCCACTTACCTGGCACTTATCCGGCTACAGGGGGACAAAGAGGCAGTGGAGGATTCTATCCTGCGACTTGTCTTTTGGCAGTTAGGAGCGGTCTAGAGCCGGACCTAGGTGACCACTAGATTCTAGGGACTTTGTTGTTGCATTTGTTGTGTCGCATCATTTTCAAAAATCCGTCCCTTTTTCAAAGAAAACACCGCATTCATTCATACCCTTAATTATAAGTCAACGCTGCCACTTGTACTAACCCTTTTTAGTGCAAGATAGGCTGGACACGGGATTCTAGTGCCCGTTTAGTCCGCGTACCCTTTATCGACTCCGAAGTCGATAGTTCTCCATTTACTTTTCCTTTACCCACTACCACATCCACACCGATGGATCCGAATCCATCGAACTTCTTTAACCCTAATCTGCTGCCGTCCGTTGGTGCGCAGAATCCACCCCGCATCTCTCTCCAGGAGAGATGCTATCCTATTCGAGGTCCTCTTTCGACCTGCTTATCCACACCACCAGCCAACGGGGATAACTTTGAGATTAAGCCCCAGTATATCAATCTTTTACCCAAATTCCACGGACTCGAGACTGAGGACGCTTACGTTTTCATTACCAAATTTGAAAACGTATGCGCAATGATGGGTACGTCACAACTTTCAGTGGATGCTATGCGTCTACGACTTCTTCCATTTACTTTGTGCGATATAGCCGAGAAGTGGCTATATAACACTACCGCACACTCTATCACGAATTGGGAAGAATTCGTAGCGGCATTCCTTAAGAAATTTTACCCAATACAAAAGACAGCTCAAATCCGTAGCGAACTGAATCAATTTGCCCAGCTCCCTACCGAACCATTTTCAAAATGCTTTGAACGTTTCAAGGATCTATTGGTTCAGTGTCCTCATCACGGCATCCCGAGATGGGAGCTTTGCCGAATCATTTATGAGGGCATTAACCCAAACACTAAACAGAGCCTTGAAAACATGTGTCAAGGTACTTTTATGACCAAAGATGATGGGGAAGCTTGGAAGCATTTAGAAGAGTTCGCTGAAAAATCACTACAGTGGGAGAGTGAAACCCAACCATTGAATACGGGTGGCAAACACCAAATAGATGTGTCCATAGGTGTTCGAGCTGAGATGGCAGCAATGCAAAAGAAGCTCGATGCTATGGAACACAAATTTGCAGCAGCCTCCCTAAACCCAATGTCGCTCCCCAAAACTATTTGTGGGTGCTGTTCTGATCCGTCTCATTTAACGGAACAATGTCCATTAAACTCTGCGTTTCAAGGTCACGAGCATTCTAATGCCGCATTTCAAAGACCTCGAAACGATCCATATTCTTCCACGTACAATCAGGGTTGGAGGAATCACCCGAATTTTGCTTGGAACCAACAACAATCTCAAAACACGGTTCCAAACACGAATCAATTTCAAAGGGCTCTTCCTCCACCGCAACAACAACCCCTTCAACTCACTCAGCACCCTTATCAGTCACAAAATTTCCAAAACCAGGGCAACACTCCTGCACAGTCTAATCCTATGCAGTCGTCCTGTTCTGACGAATTCTCTCAATTCACTCAAACCATGAAATCACTTTTGTCAAATTTCATAGAGGTTTCGGCTGAGGTTAGATCTTCCGTCGGTGAGATAAAGAAAAACTCAGCGTCCCAAGCTGAGAGTATCAGAACGATGGAAGCTGAAATCGCACGACTTAAAGCCGAAATGAGTGCGAGAGAAAAAGGGAAACTTCCCTCTCAACCCCTACAGAATCCTGGGCATTACAATGTAAATGCCGTCACAACGTTGAGATCGGGAAGTGTGCTGAACAACCATGTCGGGGAAGAAGCTGATGATACTGAAAATCATATCAACGCCCCGGCTGAGACCTTTCCACACACACACACTTCTCCTTCTGATCCTTCTTCTTCTACCACACCACCGTCTCGCGAGCCTATCCTCCATTTCCCACTAGGCTCGACACCTCAGTATAGCCCTTCTAGTTCTCCACAGACGATCCCCACACCTCTTTTGGGATCTCGTCTACCCCCTCTTCCTTCTCCTATGATGGACCCGACGCTCATTGCGAAAGCACCTTACCCGAATCGGTTAAGGGCTAATAGAACGAGTCCACATATGGAGAAAATAATAGAAATGTTCAAACAGGTTAACATCAACATCCCTCTCCTAGATGCGATTCAACAAGTCCCCGCTTATGCGAAAATTCTTAAGGACTTGTGCACTAGGAAGAGGAAGACTCAAGTGCCAAAAAAGGTCTTTATGTCTAATAATATTAGCACTGCTTTTATTCCCCAGCTAGCAAAGAAACGTAAGGACCCAGGATGTCCTACAATATCAATTTCTATTGGGGGTAAAAACATAAATCGTGCTCTTTTAAACCTTGGCGCAAGTGTTAACCTACTTACATATTCTGTATATGAGCAATTAGGCATTGGAGAGTTGAAACCTGCTCACTGCACTCTCCAAATGGCAGATCGTTCAATCACCAAACCAAGGGGTGAACTAGAGGATGTGTTGATAAAGGTCGGGGAATTTGTTTTCCCTGTAGACTTCATTGTTCTCGACACACAGCCTGTAGCAAACCCCCGGGGCCAAATTCCGGTGATTCTGGGTCGTCCTTTCCTTGCCACTTCCAACGCTGTTATAAACTGTAGAAATGGTTCAATGAACTTATCATTTGGAAATATGACCATTGAACTAAACATCTACAAAGTTGGAAGTCAGCCATCAGAACCCTCTGCTCATATTCTAGATGTGTGCTCTGTCCACGAGATCTCTCCCGATAGTTGTGGAGCTGAGGATCTTTGCTTTCTAGATCTCGACGACATTACCACATCTCTGCTTGATCTAACACATGATCTTAGTGAGGACACTTTTCCTACACTTGAGTCCTGCACTCCTGACTTTTCTCCACCCGAGTCTGTATCTTTCACAGGCTCTGAGCTTCTTGGTAACTCCAAAAATCATTCGATGATCCCACCTTCTATTATTTCTCCGCCTGAATTAGATCTCAAAATTTTACCTTCTCATCTTAAATATGCTTATTTAGGTGAGAATGAGTCTTTACCGGTTATCATATCCGCTTCTCTTGCATCAGAGCAAGAGAATGCACTTTTATCGGTATTAAGATCTAATAAAGAGGCGTTCGGTTGGAGTATGGCGGACATCAAAGGGATTAGTCCCTTGATAGTTGAACATCATATACATGTGATGGATGATGCCAGACCAACCCGAGAACCATAGAGACGGTTAAATCCCGTCATGAAGGAAGCGGTGATGAAAGAGATCGTCAAATGCCTAGATAATGGTATTATATACCCCATCTCCGAAAGCCAATGGGTAAGTCCTATACATGTCGTTCCTAAGAAATCCGGCATCACTGTTATAACCAATGAGGCAAATGAGTTGATTCAGACACGCACCCAAACTGGGTGGCATGTATGTATTGATTATAGAAAACTCAACGCTGCCACGAGGAAAGACCACTTTCCTCTACCATTCATTGATCAAATGCTGGAACGCTTAGTGGGACGAGAGTATTATTGCTTTATGGACGGATACTCAGGCTATAATCAGGTCCCTATCGCCAAAAAGGATCAAGATAAAACCACTTTTACTTGTCCTTTTGGTACCTTTGCTTACAGTCGCATGCCCTTTGGGTTATGCAATGCTCCCGCTACCTTTCAGCGGTGTATGATGGGGATATTCTCTGATATGGTAGAGAATTTTCTGGAGATCTTTATGGACGATTTCTCGATTTTTGGAGACTCTTTTTCTGATTGCCTATCGAATCTTGACGCTGTTCTTACTCGTTGCAAAGAGAAGAACTTGACTTTGAACTGGGAAAAATGCCATTTCATGGTCCAAGAAGGAATTGTACTTGGACATGTTATTTTACAGAAAGGCATTGAAGTTGACAGAGCTAAGATAGATGTCATTCAAAACGTCCCTCATCCCAAAAGCGTCAAAGATATTCGATCTTTCCTTGGCCATGCGGGCTTTTATAGGAGATTCATTAAGGACTTTAGCAAAATTGCTAGACCTTTAACTCTTCTCTTGGCCAAGGATACGACCTTCCACTTTGACTCGGACTGTAAGACATCTTTCGACTCACTTAAACACTCACTCACTTCAGCCCCCGTTCTATCGTCTCCAAATTGGGACTACCCCTTTGAGCTGATGTGTGACGCATCTGACTCTGCAGTAGGTGCAGTCTTAGGACAGCACATTGAAAAGATGCCACACGTGATCTACTATGCAAGTAAGACCCTGAACGATGCACAAACCAACTATACAACCACCGAGAAAGAACTTTTAGCGGTTGTATTTGCATTAGAAAAATTCAGGCCTTACTTAATTGGCTCTCCTATAGTTGTGTACACTGACCATTCCGCTCTAAAACATCTTCTGGCGAAGAAAGATGCAAAAGGTCGACTAATACGTTGGATCCTACTGTTACAAGAATTTGATCTTGTTATCAAAGATAAGAAAGGATGTGAAAACGTAGTAGCCGACCATCTTTCACGCATCTCTTCTTCCCCTGTGACCCTGCCGATCAATGATTCATTCCCTAATGAACAACTCTTGAACGTATCCACTGAACCTTGGTTCAGGGATATTGTGAACTATCTTGTCACGGGACTTATACCGAGCGATTGGTCAAAACAGGACAAATATCGTTTTCTATCCCAAGTAAAACACTTTTACTGGGATGATCCATATTTGTTTAAATATTGTCCTGACCAGATCATTCGCCGGTGTGTCCCGAAAGAAGAGTTCAAGAGTGTTCTTTCTTTTTGTCATGATCAGGCCTGTGGGGGTCTCTTCGGTCCTAAAAAGACGGCGGAAAAGGTTTTGCAATGTGGATTTTATTGGCCGACCTTATTCAAGGACGCATTTGACTATTGCAAAACCTGTACACAGTGTCAGTACACGGGTAGAATATCCCGGAGAAATGAAATGCCTCAGCAACCCATTCTGGTTGTTGAAATCTTCGATGTTTGGGGTATTGATTTTATGGGTCATTTTCCCAACTCTTTTGGGAATTTGTACATACTGCTGGCGGTTGATTACGTCTCCAAGTGGGTAGAAGCCATTCCATGTCGCACTAATGATAAGAAAGTTGTCATTAAGTTCTTAAAAGAGAATATCTTTTTGCGATTTGGACACCCACACGCTATTATTAGCGATAATGGGACACATTTCTGCAACAAGTCTTTCGAGACTCTGATGCGGAAATACGCAATCAACCACCGACTTTCTACACCCTATCATCCCCAAACGAGCGGGCAGGCTGAAATTTCGAATAGACAGATCAAACTTATCCTGGAGAAAACTGTTGCTAAGAATAGAAAAGACTGGTCGACCAAACTGACGGATGCTCTTTGGGCATTCAGGACTGCATATAAAACCGACCCAGGGATGTCTCCATATAGGATAGTGTTTGGAAAAGCATGTCATTTACCCGTCGAGATAGAGCATAAAGCATTGTGGGCTATAAAGGAAATAAACTTTGATCTAAAAGAAGCCTGCAACTTTCGGAAGCTGCAACTAAATGAGCTAAGCGAACTCCGCGATGAAGCTTATGATAACACTGTAATTGTAAAGAATAGGACTAAGGTTTTTCACGATAAAAACATTTTGAGGAAAACATTTTCACCTGGTCAACAAGTCTTTCTTTATGATTCACGATTACACCTTCACGCGGGTAAGCTCCGATCTCGGTGGAAGGGACCTTTTATTGTGCTGTCTGTATACCCGCACGGGGCAGCAGAGGTAGAAAATGTTAAAAACGGCACATTTTTCAAAGTAAATGGACATAGACTAAAGCCGTATTTTTCCACTGACCCAACGGAGGAGCTCTTGTTCTTATAAGAGCCAGTTTATTTGGATTAAAATTCCTCCGTCTCACCTTCATATCCTGTATATCACTGCATCATGTTTTGAATGAAGGTGAGTGAAAAGAATAAGTTTGGGGGAAGTTCTTCACTTATATATTTTGCCCCCACTAATAATTCCCCCCAGGCTTACAGTTTTTGTAGGTATAGCGATTGGCAACAGTGAGGACACTGTTGAAATCAAGTTTGGGGGAGGTTTGTGCTTATTTTTTGCATCATTTGCATATCATCTGCATAAGCACAAAACATTTCTTTAAAAAAAAAATCTATAAAAATTGAAATTTTTTCAAAACCCACAAAAATTTAAAAATTTTCAAATTTTCAAATATTTTAATATTTACATACTTTTTTGTACATAAATAAGATAATAAAAGTTTTGATAGTGAACAATTACATTCATGAGATTAGAAAAATTTAAGAAAACTAAGAAAATTAGAAGTTTTCTTATACGAACTAGTAATAAGTAGTTATGAGCCGTTGTCCCAAGGGTTGGTAAGATGAAGGACGTCACTAATCTGAGGATAAAAATAAGTCTGAAAAATAGTTTCTATTCTGGAAGCCAAACATTTTGAACGTTGCTATCCTGCTATTTGCACTTACACACGTCTTGAAGCCTGGGATAGTAGAGGATACCTTGAAATGCTCTTGTCTTAAAGCTGATGTATGAAGGAAATAAAAAAAAAAGAAAAAAGAAAAAAGTGAATTATAAAGTGGTGAGAAAAATGGACACTGGTTTTGTTATCACCGAGGGCAATAAAAAAAAATATATAGAGAGGGTGCCTCTTCACCTAGTGCCCTAAGGCCAGCTGGTCTGGGAGTCACTGCTATGCCTAAGGTGGTGCAAGACGAGGAAAATACACCAAGTAAGCAAGCACAGGAGTAATCGGTCGGTTAGTACCTCAAGAAGTATTAACGGTCGCATGAAAGTGTGTGAGCAATCTCATCTAAATATTCATTAAGTAAAAAGTACTGAGGCTGATAGGCAAGAGTATGATAGCTTGAATTGAATTCTCCGGGTGTAGAGATGTCTTTACACACACGCAGGGTGATATGATCGATGTTTGGAAGAAAGATAGGAATGAAAAATAAGACGATGTTTTATTGAGGGAGGACGTGATTTCTAACATCTTTTCATGACCATTAAGATAGGGCTCATGACAACCGAAAAGCTAGCTTAGTTGGAAACCCTAATTTTGAAGGCTTTTCTTTTACAATTCTTTTCTTTAAATGTAATATTCATGATCTTCCTTTTATTATTGGATTTTGTGGGTGCAATCCGCTGAAAACCCTCAGGAGACAACACTCCTCCTACTAGGGACACCTAGAGGTTTAAAGGCTTGTTGCACGTGCTCAGTGCAATCGTGTTGCCTACGAAAGTGTGCTAGTTAGTTTTTCTCTTTCTTTATTTTCTCCTTCTCTTTTTAATAAAACAGTTCGCTCAAGACGATCGAAATTAAGTTTGGGGGAATTTGATTAGTCGAAAATATTGTATTTTTAACACGGCAATTTCCCTATCATTTGCACTCATTTAGAAGTGTACGGTATTCATATTTCACATATTAGAAAAACCGTCGCAAAATATTAGATTGCATGTGTTAGACTCTAAAACCGGCACTATAAAGGAAATTGACTGCATTTCATGGCATCGCATCATCCCTATATTGCGCAACACTTGTTTTGAGATCTATGCAGGAAAACCCATAAGCAAAGCCAAAAGAGCTGATCAAACATTACGCCAACTCAATGATTTCAATTCAGATATCAATCCAAAGGGACAAATAAAATTCAACATATCAGATAAAGCCCCAAATAGCAGCCCAAGACCACACCAGAAGTTTAAAGCCCCAAGCCAATAAAGTAGCCGCGGAACCGCGGCCGGAGCCAGCTTGAGCCGCGGTTCCGCGGCGTCTTGATGACATCATCACTTCAGCTTTGCACCATAATTCCTAGCTCAAGGCCTACAGCTCAGAATGACATGTCAGTTTCCAGAAGACTCCAGGGACTTCTGCCAGATCAGTAAGCTTTGGGATCAACACTAAACTAGCCTTGTATTCTAGAAACTTCTCCCTAAACCCTAAAGCCTAAGCTAAACTCCTAACAAACTATCTTCTAGAAGCCTCAACAAAATTTTGGAGGGAATTGTAATTTCAAACATAGACCTAGGGTTTGGGTGATCTATAAATAAGACCCTAGGCTCACTTGAAAAAGAATGATGCATTGAAGGGATCATCTCTTGAAATTCTATTCATTCAATAGATCCATTCACTCTCTTTCTTCATCTTCTTCCACAAGTCTAGTGAGAAGACTTGTGTGAAACCCTAACCCTAATTCCAATCAAAAGCCAAGA
Organism: Agapanthus africanus; assembly: GCA_030015575.1. Taxonomy (NCBI): domain Eukaryota; kingdom Viridiplantae; phylum Streptophyta; class Magnoliopsida; order Asparagales; family Amaryllidaceae; genus Agapanthus; species Agapanthus africanus. The sequence goes on along the minus strand of CM057337.1, from coordinate 563,256,483 downwards.
TCCCGAGTACCCCATCAAGCAAGAAGCCTTGCAACCTTTTATGAGCGGAGCCGATCTTCAACAGAGCAAGTGGTCAAAGCCGATCCACGACTCACGGAGCCGAGCGACACCAGATCGACAATTTAGTTCTTCCTCTTGTAGTTCTTGAGCGACTGTAATCAAATTGTTGATATAAATAAAAGGTGATATTCTTTTATCTTGTTTTCTTTAAATTCTTGCATCATGATATCTTTTCAATTCTTGAATGCTTTCTGTGTGATGATGTTTGAGTAATACTCCGCTCGTCGAGGAGTCGAGACGATCAATAGAATGATGATGTTGTTAGTTATATGTATGCCCTAGAGGCCATTACTATACATAGGATGTATATTGTAGTGGATTCTGGGACATATGTAGGGAGGACTTTCTTGCTCGACATGATAGTATGCTATCTGGTTGATCTTTACCTTAACGTGTACACTGATTGTCTCTCTGTTACATGTTGGTAAAGCCCTTAGGATGTGTACTTGACTACCTGGACTATGATGCGGATCATACTAGTGGGGACATGGTAGTCCATAAGTACATCCTTCACAGTCCCTAGTCGAGGGTGTATCGAGACGGGGCATCGATATACCAGAGTAGACTAGCGTATACCTTCTCGACCCATAAAGATGGGCGATGGATGATCCCATATCCATTGGTGTTTGACATCAGAGATGATATACGGGTGCTCAGTGGAGACTGGGTACACTGGACGGACTCGCCGAGAACTCCCAGATGGTAATATACCTTACGTCAGATGGCAGTTCTCTGGTGACACTGGTACAGAGTAGTCTGTTGACCCGAGATCGTCATAGAGTCTTGTGTGGTTCCCACTGTGCTTTGATTTCCATCTTACCACGTCCAAGAGGGCGTGCAAAACGGTGGTTTTTGGGTACAGTCCCGAGTCACATGGAGGCAATGAGCGATAGGAGGGGATTCGTCTCTCCCGGTATAGGGAGTTGATGTTGCGCTGTGTTCGATTGGCTATAACAGGAAATCCCTGGCCAGGGTTGCTGAGATTTACTGGTAAGTGTTACCAGTAGTTTCTCGAATTGTTATAGACCTCATATCGACACGGCTTATCGAGCTATTGGGGTCTGACGTTTACCACCCCTAGGCGAGATATGCGACATATCAGACGATCAGACCGGACTGTACGGTAGTGTTACTGGTTGGATTCACTGGAGTGTGAGCGGGCTTGCTCGTCGATCTTCTGATCACTCAATACCCGGGTGGCCGTTACGTTTAGCAGACCGCTTGCGGCTTGTGGGTGTTTGATATGATCATCATCTGCTGCCGGCGTATTGACGAGTCTTTAGAGTCCTACACAGAGGTTTCCTGGCTCAATCGAAACGAAATAGGAGCGCATATGAGATATGTGCGGGACCGAGAATAATGCGTGTATGTGATACCGTATTCCATTCTCGCGATGAATATATCGACTGGTTGTATGCGATATGACCTAGTTATCGATTCAAGGATTGATTCGATAAGCCGATACATTGGATACTAGTTGGTTACATGCGATATGACCGGATCATTGAATCAAGTGTTGATTTAATGATTTAATGTATAATTATATATTTGATATATTACTTTACATTAACTAGTATTGGTTCACTTTAAATGGATTTTCTCACTTGGATTGTGCACATTGTATATGTGATATACTGTTGTACACAAGTTTGTATCATGTTTGATGATACATGCTAACTAGGGTTTGTGTGAAGATTAAACCATGGTTGTAGATTGGTTAGGGTTTTCATTTTCTTATTTCTTTATTTCTTTATTTATTCTTTTTGGAAAAATGAAAAGCATAAAGGAAAATGGTGGCTTTGTTTGTTTTCTAGTTGAAGCTTCATGAAGCTTTGACCAAAGTGACCATTTTGTCTCATGCTTAACCCTAACCACTCCATTAACCCTAGTTTAATCTCTACACTTGACCATGGTTCATTATATGATAAGTATTGATTTTCTTTTCAAAATTAATTAACTTATCATAACACTTTCTTCTTCTTCTTCATCTTCTTCATTGAAGAAAGCTTCACTTCATCAATGGTGGATTGATGAAAAGTGTGAGAAATCCAATTCTAAAGTGAACCCACTTTCTATTTCTTCATCCTCTACCTCTTGCCAAGTAGTAGAGTGTGTTTCCTTCACAAGTTTTCTTGACTTGGTGAAGTTGGAGCTTGATCTAGCGATGCTTCGACGTAGATCATCTTCGGCATGGACATCGACAACCTAGCTCGCCTATTCTCCGATGAAGCCGACGCTAGAGCCCGGAATTTGTTTTGGACAACGAGAGGACTTCATTGCGGAGCTATGGAGGTGGAGCACCGGATCTACAAAGGTTGTATTTCCGTATTCTCTTAGTAAAGTAGTTTACTAGTTGCTTTTTCGCCTAGAATTCTAGCCAACGATCCGTATTAGGGTTTCTCGGCACCCATAATTTTTGAAATTGGCATGGTTGATGCCTTGTGAGACCTCTTGGGAGTGCCTAGGAACCCTACAGTGGTATCAGAGCCTAGCAAGAGCCTTAGGCGAAGTCTAGACGGAGTTTGTAGTCCGATCGAACCGAAACCCAACCCCAAAAATTGCTCTCTGTACTTTTTCTAAAATCTGGGATTTTTCAACATTAAAAATATGCAGAAAACTCAGCAGGGAATTCTAAGAATTACGGCGCAAAATTTATTGCATGAATAGTGTAATCGGCGGCGGAACCGCGGCATAAGCCTAGCTTATGCGGCGGTTCCGCGGCAGAATTGTGACGTCAGCTCTAACTGTTTGCACAGTAATTCATTGTTTCAGGTGATGAGTTCTCTGGGTATTTTTAAAATTTATTCAAGAGTTGAATTTTCTGTGTTGTTTTGGGGATTCGGTGTTTTGATCGGAGTATCAGATTTTGTCTAAGTGGTTTTCCGGATATTTTTTAGAATATGTTAAAAAGTTCGACCGGATATAAATACCCAATTTTTCCCCTGTCGGGAAATTTCCTAGTGTTGGATTTTTCCGTAGTTTAAAGACGTTCTAAGTAGTGCAAGTAACGCGATGGACCCTCTAGAAGACAACAAACCTTAACTCGATTATGTGACCGTCTTGAACTGCCCTTTGAACCTTAGTGTTTGGGGCAGTACGGCGTGCCACATGTGAGGCGTTGGCTTGACCCTTCTACGGCTGGACCGTTGGTACTGAGGCATGAACTGAATGTTTTTAGACTTATTTCATGTGTTGATCTGTATCGGGAAAACTTGGGTGTTTGACTGTTCGATCGAAAAGTTTAACATTTTCTAATTATCCGGAATATGATACAATAATTGGAATTCACAAAGAGTTATGAGATAACTGAATGAATGTTATAAACATAGCAGTTTAGTCTCACTTGATCGGTTGCCACGGAATTTTGATGTGATCAAAAGTCCGTCGCAATCACGTAGCGTACGCGGATACTCGCCGATAAACTTAATAGACAGCCTCACTCCATAGCCCCGACCAAGTGACTGTAGGAGAACCCCGTCGCCGAAAGCATCCGTTCGGGTGCTCGCGGTAGCGGTGTTCCGCCTTGGTGCACTTCGTCGACGGTATCGGGGGTGCTGCCGTCTACTGAAGTTTGCGACGAGCATTCGATCAAGATGTCGGGAATCTTGTTGAATTGCCCGACTTGATATTGAAAAGTTTTTTCGATAATGAGACTAAAATGCGGGGTTTATAATTGTTAGGCATGTGATGTATAAGGAATTCATTTGATTAGGCATGCGATGTCTATGCAGGTTGCGGATTCCAACTGTTGTAGTTTTACACTTTCTTTTCTGTGACCGTAAGTGTAATATGTGATATCGCCGGTTTCATTGCTATATGTCAACGACAATTGGGATGCGCATATTTACTTACGTTGATGACATGTGATGTTATGTGTTGCTGGATATGTTATATTGGATCGTCGTGTTTGAATAGCCGGGGTTTTTTATGTGAGATGAGTGTTTTTCATTTTCATTCATGTAAAAACTTGTACGTAATATTCTTTTATTGGGGCACTTCCAGGTTGCGGAAGATGTCACCGTTTGTATATTATTTACTTTTCCGCACTAGGATAGACCCAAGGAGGGGACTCAAGTAACCGGGTTCTGGAGTCCAGTGGGAGACCAACTCGAGGAGTCGAGTCCGGGTCTCCTAACTCTAGAATTGTTAGGGTTGCTTGCCGCTCTCGTAGGGGTCTAGGGGTGTGGGTTTGGCTATTCATCATGACCGTGGAATCCGTGTTTTATACTGGCTCGTCTTGAAAACACGGACGTCCTAGTATATCCAATATTTCATATGTTTCTTCTGCTGCGATATCTGTGATGTGATCATGTGATGTTCTGTGATAGATACTGTATATAGTATATATGATATATTATATAGGCGTTACTTATGTTTTACACCCGCGCTAGCCCTGCCCCGCTCTGCCGTTAGTTACCTAACCTAACGGTGCACGAGGGGACATCGAGGCGAATGCGGATGGCATAAGTGTACGTCGTATTTATCTATGATGTTTAGGTACTTAAATGATGGGACTTCATTAATGTGATTAATGAAATAAAAGAAACCTAAGATGTTGCAGAATCGAATTTCAAAATAAAACAGGTAGCTACAGTTCTTGCTTTGCACAGCGGTATATGTGATATATCCTGCACCTTATTCGATGAGGAAAGGACCGAGATCCCTTCACCGGGAGTGACTCCTTTAGCAATAACTGGCAGATGCTACAACCTTCGGTTTGTCTTTTGATTGCTTTTAAGTGTTTTTTCTTTGCACAGTGATATATGTGATATATCCCGCACCTCATTCGACGAGGAAAGGACCGACGATCCCTTCACCGGGAGTGACTCCTTTAGCAAAACTAGAAAAGCCTCAAAAGCACTCCATTTCAAAATTCATTCGATCCTACAACGATATCAAGTTCATTACGCAATAGGTTTTCATAAAAACCTGTCGTAGCCCTCCGTCATTTCAGATAAGTAGTAGTTAGTATTCGTGCTGCGTTTGTTGGCCTTTGTCAAGACGCAGTGTGCGGTAGCTAACTGGTGCTTATCTGCTTATGCATATGATGCAGATTGGATTAGGGTAGTCGTGCGGCCTTGTTGACCTCCGTCAAGGGTCTTGCGGGTGGGTTTAATTCAATCAGGAAATGACGGGTTGAACTTGACTAGCATCCTATGGTTTGTTGGCCTTTGTCAAGGTCATAGGAGGTTAGGGGCAAAATATTATCGGGAATTTCAAGTGTTGAAATTTGCAATGAGATTGCATACCTTCTATGAGATAGTTGGATCCCGATACCCGCTGCGAGTAAGAGTTACTCCTGGGAGAGTTTTATACATTACAATTAGCCGATCAAGTAGGTGTCTAGAAAGGTGTCAACGGGGTTACGCCTATGGGAAAACGAGGTTTACATTAATTAGGTTCGTGCGAAAGCACGGCGGACCTCCCTCAAAGTACCGACACTGGCCTGGCTGAAAGATTGGCGAACTTGTAGTGTGTAATTAATCCCGGCTAGTCTTTCCTTTTAGGGTTTGAAGGAAGATTTGATAAAAAGCAGTGGGAGCCATCCTGATTAGATAAAATAATAACCAATCTATTCTTGCAAGAGCGCACGCTGAGTGTTTTCTTCTCTCTCTCTCTCCAGGTAGCGACCATATCACGCCTTAATCAAGATAATAATACGGAATATTGACCGAACCCGCTTGTTATACTGAGCTGGGGAACGTTGGTCCCGCTCCAACTTATAATTGTTATAAGACAGAGCAGGAAATTGGGGATTACCAGAATTCCCATGCCGCCCAAACGAGGAGAGTGCATGATGATGCATCATCTTCGGGTGTGTTCATTATACAGAATTGTTTCTCAGTATCCTCTACGTCCTGGGTATGTGATACCAGATCAGGATCCCAGATATGTAATCTGTTACATAGGGCTACAGAAAGGTAGAGAACTGAGAACGGGTGATAAGTTTCATGAGGCAGAAAACGGGGCAAGTGCTGCAGCCAAGTCTGTTGGTCACTGTCACCCTGTATTCCAAATACATTGATTCTGAACGAATGTTATTAGATACCGAACCTGATATACAGAATCATATCTATCTCTTTATTAGTAAAGAAATGATAAAATTTTGTATAGTTGGATAATGTTTTGAACATTTCCTATATCAAAAGTTGATCGGTTCAGGCACGTTATCTAAAAGCATTGATGTTCTAAATCAAACTACAGTTCTTAGTATATGGAACACACATAAGAGGAAGAGTTCAGAAATGAACGGATCCTTCTTAAGGTATTGTAGACTAGGTCAGATCAATGTGACCCGACTAGCTGAAGTTGCATATAGATGTATATTTAAATCTGTTTGAATTTACATCTTGTGAAACTTGCCAGTCATGTCACAAAGATAAGATGACCATAGCTCCGTTTACTGGAAATAGAGAAAGAGTTAGTGAACTCTTGGGATGATACATGTTGATGTATGTAGGTCCCCTGTCTACACATGCCAGGACTGGTTCTTTGTACTTCATTACATTCTCTGATGATCTTTCGAGATTCAGACCTATGTTCCTGTTGAAACACAAGTCCGAACCTTTTGAGATATTCACAGAATATAAGTTAGAAGTAGAGAACCAAATACGGGTAAAAGTATTATGTCCTATGATGAGATCAAGGAGGAGAATACTTGAGCACGGAATTCCTGGACTATTCTAAAGGAGAATGAGATTCTCTCTCAGCATTACTCCTCCGTATACACCATAGCACGATGGTATATCGGGGCGGAGCAATAGCACCCTATGTGATAAGGTGTGCTCTATGATGAGTACTACTGAGTTACCTATTTCCTTTTGGGAGGTATGCACTTGAGAAGATGCATACCTATTGAATAGGGTTCGAATCAAATCTATGCCTACCGCTTCATATGTGATATGGAAAGGGAAGAGCCCATATCTTAAGTTAGTCAAGATTTGGGGTTGTCCGGCCTATGTCTAAAAGCAAAATCCGGACAAGCTCGAGGCAAGGTCTGTTATGTACAACTGGAAATGTTCCAGCTATACAAACTGCAGTTGATGATTTGATAAAACCACAGGATTCAATAGTTACCAACGAACCTCAGCCTCTCCGCCGATCTAGTAGGCTTCCTCATCCACCTGAGAGATACTTTGGTTTCTCTATGACAGTGGGAGCGAGGATTGCATCATGAGATGATGACCCAACTAGTTTCGAGCTGGCCATCAGGAGTGTGACTCTGTAAGAATGGCTGGATGCTTATCGATCTGAGATGGAATCCTTATACACCAACAAAGTATGGACTTTAGTTGCTATATCTAAAGGGTTAAATCCCCATCAGGAGCAAGTATATCTTGAGAAGATTACTTGGTGTAGATGGAAAAGTTGAGACTTTCAAAGCTAGACTTGTTAAAGCTTTTCGTCATCGACCAGGAGTGGATAATGATGAAACCTTTTCAAGTAGCTATGCTTAAGTCCATCCAGATCCTACTTGCCACGGCTACATACCATGACTACGATATCTGGTGGTTGGGTGTCATGACTGCTTTTCTAAATGATGTTTTAAAAGAGTGCGTCTGTAAGTACACAGCCAGAGGGCTTCGTAGACAGTGGGAGCAGCGGAAACGTGCACAAGATGCTTTATAGGATAAAGCAGGTATCGCGGAGTTGGAACATCTGTTTTGATGTAGTAGTCAAAAAGTTTGACATCATCAAAATGGTATATGAACCTTGTATATACAAAAAGGTAGTAGGGAGTATGGTGATGATCCTCGTAGAGTACGTGGATGACATACTCTTGATAGGGAAGGAGTTTCCTATGCTACGCTCGATCAATCTCCGCTTATCACAATGATTCTCCACATAGGATCAAAATGATACCTACTAAATCCTGGATTTTGGATCTATGAGATAGATCTAAATGGATGTTAGGCTACTCACTAGTTGTAGTGAGACGGTATCAATTGATCCTGGGAAGAATCACTGGAAGTGTTCCAGGGTGATAAAGACGACTGAGTGTCAGTCACAGGCATTGTCTTTACCCTCAGTAAAGGGATGGTGTGTTGGAAGAGTTCCAAGCTAGATACCGTGACATACTAGACGATAAAGGCAGGATACATCGCTACTTAAGATGCTACCAAGGAGGATGTTTGGGTGTATATTGGTTCATGAGATGAACTACGTTCCAACCATTGTGAGACAATGGAGTTGTGGCTTATGCCAAGGAACGTCCGTCCCATCAGTGATCCAGACATATTCTAAGGCAGTGTCACCTGATCATGGAGATGGTTGATCTCCAGGGAGATCGAGGTTAGGAGAGTAGACTCAGAGGACAACACAGCGGATCCACTCACAAAGGCCTGTTCCCAGAGAGAGACTTTTATGGGATGGTTGAGTATGAGATACTGCAACCACTGCTATCAGATGGCCCTAGTGCAAGTGGGAGATTGTTAGTTATATGTATGCCCTAGAGGCCATTACTATACATAGGATGTATATTGTAGTGGATGCAAGAGGCAACATGGACTAAACTATGTCGGGATCGTTGTCTAAACTAAAACTAGTTAACAAGCTAAAGAGAGTTAGCTACTATGGAAGATGGTTATACCTAAACTTGAACTCCTTCTTCTTCAAACCTTGTAGAGGTTGATGGTTCTCTTTTCGTCGCCTTCTCCCGTCGAAGATGGATCCACCTCGAAGGTTCGACTTTGGGCTCTTCCTCGATCTTTGAGTGAACTAGGGTTTCCGGCTTGCTAAACCTTCATCCTAGAATGAGTAGAGAGTGATTAGGGTTTGCTTTTCTATCTAAAGAGAATGATTCTCAACACATGAGAAGGTTTCTCTTTTCAAGAGGAGGAAGAAGATGAAATGAGGAGAGAGAGAGGTTATGATAGAATGAGCTCAATTATTTCTTTCTTGCAACCATATTGCAAAAGAAATGAATTATCTAAATGATAATAATTGAAATAAGAATAGTTGATGGTAATTTTGGAATGACCACTATCATGCTTCTTTAAATGAAGTGTAAGCATGAATCAAGGAAGACTTTCAAGGCATGAAAGTGGTCAATGGTCAACAAGTCAACCAAGGTCAACAAGTCAACAAAAAACAACCATAACATAATTCTTATTTAATTACTATTATTAATAGATAATATATAAATCCATTAGGGTTTGGAAAATGAAGACTGTCAACTGTGCATACGCACCCGATCCGAAACCCTAATGAAAAACCTCATTCTCCGCCTCAAGCAACTGTGCATACACACCTGCATTCTCGTTCCGAGGAACAAGAATACCAAGATATAAAAGCAACCCCCAAAACATATACCAGTATCTGGCTCAAACCAGAGCCTGCCAGTATAATCCGTCCGGACTCCAAACGTGCACCAGTGCGCGGATGAGAACGAACCCTGTCGCAAAACCATGCGACCTCTACTCTGTTTTGCCCAGAGGCGAATACCCTCTGTGTGGGACTCTAAAGACTCGACACTACGCTGGCAGTGGGTTTAACCACAGACCGCAAGCGGCACTAGCTGTGCGTAACGGTCCCCAGGTAGATGCCGACAAGAAGGCTGACGAGGTGAAACCCCATCTGAACTCCTACTGAGTCTGAATATGACATTCTCCGTACAGTCCGGTCTGTTCGTCTGATACATCGCATGGCGGGCCTAGGGGGCGGTAAAACGTCAGTCCCCCAATAGCGGTACAAGTCGTGTCGGAGTGAAGCCCAAAACACCCTGAGATAACACTGGAAACCTACCAGTATATCTCGCTTGCCCTGGCCAGGGACTACTCGTGTAATGGCTCTCCTAGACACAGCGCGATGTCAACCCCCAATACCGGGAGAGACGAATCCTGTCTAACCGTCACTGCCTCCAAGTGCTTCGGGACTGCACCCAACCACCACCTGTTTGCACGACTCCTTTGAGCCGTGGTAGGGTAGTGATCAAAGTGCAGTGGGAACACACTCGAGGCGAAGTGTCAGTGTCAAGTCAGCGGACTAAGCTGTACTCATGTCACCTGGGAACTGATAACTGACGATAGGTATAATACCAACCTGTCAGTTCCCGACGAGTCCTGTCCAGTGTACTCGTAACCCAACGAGCACCCGTATACTATCTCCAGTACGACGTACTGATGGCTGTGGGACAGACCATCTCCCACACTGGGATGAGAAGCGCATACGCTAGTCTACTCCGGAGTATCGATGCCCTGTCTCGATAGTCCTACGACTAGGGACCTGTATAAGGATGTGCCTATAGATTACCCAGCCCCCACTAGTGTGACTGCCATCACAACGCTGGTAATCAAGCAAAGATCCTAAGGGCTCCACTAATGCGTATAAGTGATATACTGAAATAAACACAAGTACACATTGAAGTAGAAACAAACCAAGTAGCATACTACTATGTTGAGCAAGATTGTTTATACAAGGTGAATATCCCAAGCTTCCATCAAGTAATATACAAACTAGTATGATACAGTAATGGCCTCTAGGGCATATACACTAACAATCTCCCACTTGCACTAAGGCCATGTACTGGCGTATCGAAGACCTATCATCTCGATCAGCCGCTCGAACTGAGTCTGGGGTAGGGCCTTGGTGAATGGATCTGCAGTGTTCTCTTCTGAAGCAACCCTCCGAACCTCGATCTCCTTGCGATCCACGATCTCCCTGATCAGGTGATACCGCCTCAAGATGTGCCTGGATCTCTGATGGGACCTGGGTTTCTTTGCTAAAGCTATAGCCCCGTTGTTGTCGCAATACAGAGGTACTGGGTCAACAATGGACGGAACCACCTGAAGTTCTTTTAAGAACTTCCTTATCCAGACAGCTTCTTTTGCGGCATCAGATGCAGCGATGTATTCCGCTTCCATAGTCGAGTCTGCAACGGTTTCCTGTTTGGAACTCTTCCAACACACCGCCCCTCCATTGAGGGTAAAGACAAAACCCGACATGGACTTGGAATCATCCTTGTCACTCTGGAAGCTGGAGTCAGCAAAGGCCTCAATCTGGAGGTCTTTTCCGCCATACACCAAGAACATCTCCTTAGTCCTCCTCAGGTACTTGAGAATGTTCTTTACCGCTATCCAATGTTTCTCCCCAGGGTTTGACTGATACCGGCTTACTACACTCAGTGCATAAGCTACATCCGGTCTGGTACACAACATCGCATACATTATAGAGCCTACCGCAGAAGCGTAGGGTATAATAGACATGCGATCCCTCTCCAAATCAGTCTTGGGAGATATCTCTTTAGAGAGGGTGATCCCGTGACAAGCCGGTAAGTTACCGCGCTTGGAATCTTCCATACTGAATCTTTTCAGTACGGTGTCGATGTACCTGGACTGTGAAAGTCCTAATATCCTCTTGGATCTATCACGATGGATCCGGATCCCCAGGATGTAAGAGGCATCACCCAGGTCTTTCATGGAGAACCTGTGTGATAAGAAACCCTTGACAGATTGTAGCATAGGAATGTCATTTCCTATTAAGAGAATGTCATCCACGTATAAAACAAGGAATACCACAGTTCTTGCTACAAATCTACTATAGATGCACGGTTCATCTGGATTTTTGATAAAGTCAAATTCCTTGACCGTCTCATCAAAACAGATGTTCCAACTCCGCGATGCCTGCTTTAGTCCATAGATGGACTTAAGCAACTTGCACACCTTTCCGCTGCTCCCACTCTGAATGAAACCCTCTGGCTGATCCATATAGACACACTCCTCTAAATTTCCATTTAGAAAAGCGGTTTTTACGTCCATCTGCCAAATCTCATAATCGTGGAAGGCAGCAATGGCAAGAAGGATCCGAATGGATTTCAGCATAGCCACTGGAGAAAAGGTTTCGTCGTAGTCCAAGCCAGGTCTTTGACGGAAACCCTTTGCTACAAGTCTAGCTTTATAGGTCTCAACCTGTCCATCTACACCAATCTTCCTTTTGAAGATCCACTTGCATCCTACGGGTTTTACCCCGTCTGGAGCAATGTCCAACGTCCATACTTTGTTGGTGTACATGGACTCCATTTCGGTCCGCATTGCATCCAGCCATTTTACCGAGTCAATGCTCTGAACGGCCTGCTGGAAGCTAGTAGGCTCATCATAGTCTATGATGCAATCTTCTCTATCCCCGTCTATGAGAAAACCGTAGTATCTCTCGGGCGGATGAGACTGCCTACTACTCCTGCGGAGCGGCGTAGGAATGTCCTGTTCATTTGAACCCTCTGGTTCCATTAAGCTTTCAGTAATAGTCTGTGGTTCTGGAATTTCTTCCAGTTCTACTGCGCTCCCACTTAATTCTTTTTCTAAGAACTGATGTTCTAGAAAGTGGGCATGACGAGAAACAAGAACTTTTTGTTCCTCTTCGTAGTAGAAAAGATATCCCTTGGAATTCTTTGGATATCCCACAAACTTACACAGTACTGAGCGCGCCTCGAGCTTGTCCGCATGCTGCTTTTTAACAAAAGCTGGACTTCCCCAAGTCTTAATGTGACTGAGATGGGGTCTCTTCCCACACCACATTTCATATGGTGTAGTAGGCACAGTCTTAGTAGGAACTCGGTTCAAAAGGTACGCAGCTGATTCTAGTGCATACCCCCAGAATGATCGCGGTAACTCAGCGTTACTCATCATGGACCGTACCATATCCAATAGGGTCCGGTTCCGTCTCTCCGATACACCGTTATGTTGCGGGGTGTATGGAGGAGTAAGCTGAGAGAGAATCCCATTCTCTTTTAAATAATTCAGGAACTCGGCACTTAAGTATTCTCCACCTCGATCCGATCTTAGAATCTTGATACTTTTGCCGGTCTGTTTTTCTACTTCATTCTTAAATTCCTGGAATTTTTCAAAAGCTTCGGACTTATGTTTCATTAAGAAGACATAACCGTATCTTGAAAAATCATCCGTAAAAGTAATGAAGTAAGAATAACCGCTTCGCGCATGTGTAGACATTGGACCGCACACGTCGCTGTGTACGAGTCCCAAGAGCTCGCTCGCTCTTACTCCGTGTCCAGTGAACGGAGTCTTTGTCATCTTTCCTTTGAGACAGGATTGACAAGTGGCATATGATTGATATTCGAACGGATCCAAATATCCTTCTGTATGTAACTTAGTCAACCTTCTCTCATTGATGTGACCCAGTCTACAATGCCATAAGAAAGTCTGATTAATATCTGGTGACTTTCTTTTGTGTGTATTCTGGACATTGAAAATCTGTGGTTGGTTTAATACGTATATACCATTGCTCAATGTACCTGACCCAATCAGAACTTGATTAAGGTGAATGTTAACAACATTACTTACAAACGCAAATTCATAACCTTCTTTAGAAACCAAAGATACAGAAATGATATTACAAGTTGCGTTGGGTACAAAAAAGCAATTACGCAAAACCAAAACATGCCCATCTGACATTCCCAGGTGATAGTCCCCCACGGCTTTAGCATCCATGCTAGCTCCGTTCGCAACTCTGAGGGTCATGTCACCTGCCTTCAAAACCCTACGGTTTCTCAACGCCTGCAAAGAATTACAGATATGAGATCCTGATCCGGTATCCAATACCCAGGAAGTAGAGTTTATAGAAAGACAGTTTTCAATAACATACACACCTGAAGCTGAAGCCGCAACCTGCTTCAGTTCCTGTGTCCTGGCTTTCCAAGCCCTGCAATCTTTCTTCCAGTGTCCACTCTTGTGATAATAGAAGCATTCCTCTTTACCAACAAGCTTCCCCGCTATTTTTGTTGCCTTTTCCTTTCCCTTCGCACCCACTTTACTAACACCGCCTCTTGGTTTGGCGGGGGCTTTCTTCTTCTTTCCCTTGGCTTTCGCCTTGGACCTAGAAGAAGAAGATCCTCCTACAAACAAAGTGGATGTATCCCTACCCTTCTGTAGGGTGCCCTCTGCGCTCCTCAGCAGGTTGAGGAGTTCTGAAAGTTCAACTTCCTTTTCTTGCAAGTTGAAATTCAGTATGAACTGGGCGTAAGTGGATGGAAGGGACTGGAGAATTATATCTGTATAAAGTTCACTGTCCAACGTGGTCCCAAGTTCCGCGAGCTCCTCAGTGTAGCCAATCATCTTAAGCACGTGGTCCGCTACCGATGATCCGACGACCAACTTAGTCGAAAATAACTTCTTCGACACTTCGTATCTTGCGATACGAGACTGCTCTCCATACAGTTCTTTTGTATGAAGAAATATGGATTCCAAATCCATATTCTCGTGCCTCCTCTGATGGTCATTGTCCATCGAGGCAAGTACGAGGCATCTGGCCTTCGCGCTGTCAATCTCCCAAGTCTTACGGATTTCCTTATCCGCGACACTGGAGGTGGGACCTGGGACGGGGGGAGCTTTGCTGGTAAGAAGATACCCCAGCTTGTCGTAAGAGATTGCCAATTTGACATTCCTGAGCCAATCTTTGTAGTTTGGCCCTGTCAATATGTTTTTATCTAGAAGTAACTTAAGTCCAGTCATTTCGATTTGGTCGCTGCAGGGGGAGAGAAGAAACACTTAGCACGATGCTCTTGCAAGTTTAGAATGGTTTTTAATTTGTCTAAACAGGATGGCTCCCACTGTCTCTCGAATCCCTCCTCAAACCACAAAGGAAGAATTAGCCGGGATCAATCCCACCGTACAATACTTGCTTAACCGTTCAGCCAGGCCAGTGTCGGTACTTCGAGGGAGGTTTTCCAACGCTTTCGCGAAGTTCCTTAATTTAAGAACCTCTTTTCCCTGGGGGCGTAGCCCCGCTAACACCTTTCTAGGCACCTACTAGGTTTATAGCATTGATCGTTTAGTGAGAAATTTCCCGAGGAGTAGCATATACTCACAGTAGGATCGGGATCCAAATATCATCGCGTGACGAAAATGAAGGAATCCTACCATAATCATCACACTCCAAATGGTATGCAAATCTAGCAAGTTTCAGTACTTATGAAACTCCCGATGTGGATTTTTGCCCCATGCTCTTATGACCTTGACTTTGGCCAAAATATCATAAGTCACATGTCAAGTTCTTCCCGTCACTTTCCAGGTTAATTTGGATCCATCCGTACATACCCTTGACTTTGGCCAAAATGGCAGCACGACTGTCCCAAACCAACGCATCTATCTATGCTACACATGAACACCCAATAGCTACCAATCACTGTGCCTTGACTTTGGCCAAAATACACAGCTTGAATACTATTGCCTATTCATGCGAAACGACGGAGGGCTACGAATGGTTTTGGTAAAACCGTGAACGTAGTGAACTTGATATAATCGATGGAACGAGATAGCTTTTAGAAGGAGTGGCTCAAGCTCCGCATTTAAAAGTTAGTTTTGAAAAGAACCGAGTGGTTTTTCGAAAGTGTTCCATCGACTTAAACTTGGTTTATTATCTTGCATTAGTTCTTTTAATGCGTGATATTCTTGCATTAGTTCTTTTAATGCGTCCCATCATTTAATCCTACCATTGCAGAAAACAACCAAAATATGACGTACGCTTATGCCATTCGCATTCGCCACGGGGTCCCGTCATCACTCGTTAGGTTACTTAACTAACGACAGAGCGGGGGCTGGGCTAGCGCGGCTGTAAAACATAAGCAACGTCTAAATAGAAAGCAATGATAGACATTACAGATCACAGATGAATACATTGGATATATTAGCAATCCGCATTCCTTTCGAGCCTGAAACGAAAAGCGGATAACACGGTCGCGGTGAATAGCAAATACCCCACCCAAGACCCCTACGGGTGCGGCAAACTACCCTCCATGTTCCCGGTAGTTTGTGCACCCCACCATGGGTCTATCCTAGGAGCAAAAACAGTAAAAAGAATTATACAATGACGGCTACAACCCCGACCCGGTTGTGCGGCCAAACAAATAATATTATTACATCAATTTACATTTACAATGAATGAAAGAAAAACAAAAGCTCATCTCACATCCACCCCGGCTATTCACCCGCGACAGTCCAACACATTCATATACACATTCCAGCACATTACAGATCATGTATAACCCCGACTAATCGACTTATAGCGATTAGCCGACGTTCAATACATGCAAACATCACAGATATAACCAACATAGCCAAAGTGCAGTGAAGTTCGGAAAAAAATACGGAATTATAGGACCCCAAAAGTGAATTTCAGTTCTGGAAAATCTGGGTACATATAATATATCTTAAAAATCCCAAAACCAACACAGAAGAACACTGCACGAAAAACGATGCAAAGATGACACCAACTTGCGGCGGTTCCGCGGCCAGATGAGTAGCTCAGGCCGCGGAAGGGCGGCGGTTTTGATGAAACATGCTATCGTTTTTCTTGTGTGTTCTTAGAAAACCCTGAGACTATTTTACAAGTATAAAGTTTTTCATTTTGAGCAGAAAAAATTTCAACAGAAAGTTAGGGTTTTGATTTTCCGGTTTTGCGATTTTTCGGTTCCGAACTTCGTTACACTTCACTACCAAGCTAGTTTAAGTTTAGTTAGTCTCTGATACCACTGTAAGTCCATATTGCGACCCCCGGTACTTACGGGGAGGCGGAAACGGTATAAAAGACGAATTTTTATCGCAAGAGGCAACATGGACTAAACTATGTCGGGATCGTTGTCTAAACTAAAACTAGTTAACAAGCTAAAGAGAGTTAGCTACTATGGAAGATGGTTATACCTAAACTTGAACTCCTTCTTCTTCAAACCTTGTAGAGGTTGATGGTTCTCTTTTCGTCGCCTTCTCCCGTCGAAGATGGATCCACCTCGAAGGTTCGACTTTGGGCTCTTCCTCGATCTTTGAGTGAACTAGGGTTTCCGGCTTGCTAAACCTTCATCCTAGAATGAGTAGAGAGTGATTAGGGTTTGCTTTTCTATCTAAAGAGAATGATTCTCAACACATGAGAAGGTTTCTCTTTTCAAGAGGAGGAAGAAGATGAAATGAGGAGAGAGAGAGGTTATGATAGAATGAGCTCAATTATTTCTTTCTTGCAACCATATTGCAAAAGAAATGAATTATCTAAATGATAATAATTGAAATAAGAATAGTTGATGGTAATTTTGGAATGACCACTATCATGCTTCTTTAAATGAAGTGTAAGCATGAATCAAGGAAGACTTTCAAGGCATGAAAGTGGTCAATGGTCAACAAGTCAACCAAGGTCAACAAGTCAACAAAAAACAACCATAACATAATTCTTATTTAATTACTATTATTAATAGATAATATATAAATCCATTAGGGTTTGGAAAATGAAGACTGTCAACTGTGCATACGCACCCGATCCGAAACCCTAATGAAAAACCTCATTCTCCGCCTCAAGCAACTGTGCATACACACCTGCATTCTCGTTCCGAGGAACAAGAATACCAAGATATAAAAGCAACCCCCAAAACATATACCAGTATCTGGCTCAAACCAGAGCCTGCCAGTATAATCCGTCCGGACTCCAAACGTGCACCAGTGCGCGGATGAGAACGAACCCTGTCGCAAAACCATGCGACCTCTACTCTGTTTTGCCCAGAGGCGAATACCCTCTGTGTGGGACTCTAAAGACTCGACACTACGCTGGCAGTGGGTTTAACCACAGACCGCAAGCGGCACTAGCTGTGCGTAACGGTCCCCAGGTAGATGCCGACAAGAAGGCTGACGAGGTGAAACCCCATCTGAACTCCTACTGAGTCTGAATATGACATTCTCCGTACAGTCCGGTCTGTTCGTCTGATACATCGCATGGCGGGCCTAGGGGGCGGTAAAACGTCAGTCCCCCAATAGCGGTACAAGTCGTGTCGGAGTGAAGCCCAAAACACCCTGAGATAACACCGGAAACCTACCAGTATATCTCGCTTGCCCTGGCCAGGGACTACTCGTGTAATGGCTCTCCTAGACACAGCGCGATGTCAACCCCCAATACCGGGAGAGACGAATCCTGTCTAACCGTCACTGCCTCCAAGTGCTTCGGGACTGCACCCAACTACCACCTGTTTGCACGACTCCTTTGAGCCGTGGTAGGGTAGTGATCAAAGTGCAGTGGGAACACACTCGAGGCGAAGTGTCAGTGTCAAGTCAGCGGACTAAGCTGTACTCATGTCACCTGGGAACTGATAACTGACGATAGGTATAATACCAACCTGTCAGTTCCCGACGAGTCCTGTCCAGTGTACTCGTAACCCAACGAGCACCCGTATACTATCTCCAGTACGACGTACTGATGGCTGTGGGACAGACCATCTCCCACACTGGGATGAGAAGCGCATACGCTAGTCTACTCCGGAGTATCGATGCCCTGTCTCGATAGTCCTATGAGTAGGGACCTGTATAAGGATGTGCCTATAGATTACCCAGCCCCCACTAGTGTGACTGCCATCACAAAGCTGGTAATCAAGCAAAGATCCTAAGGGCTCCACTAATGCGTATAAGTGATATACTGAAATAAACACAAGTACACATTGAAGTAGAAACAAACCAAGTAGCATACTACTATGTTGAGCAAGATTGTTTATACAAGGTGAATATCCCAAGCTTCCATCAAGTAATATATAAACTAGTATGATACAGTAATGGCCTCTAGGGCATATACACTAACAGCTGGGACATATATAGGGAGGACTTTCTTGCTCGACATGATAGTATGCTATCTGGTTGATCTTTACCTTAACGTGTACACTGATTGTCTTTCTGTTACATGTTGGTAAAGCCCTTAGGATGTGTACTTGACTACCTGGACTATGATGCGGATCATACTAGTGGGGACATGGTAGTCCATAAGTACATCCTTCACAGTCCCTAGTCGAGGGTGTATCGAGACGGGGCATCGATATACCAGAGTAGACTAGCGTATGCCTTCTCGACCCATAAAGATGGGCGATGGATGATCCCATATCCATTGGTGTTTGACATCAGAGATGATATACGGGTGCTCAGTGGAGACTGGGTACACTGGACGGACTCGCCGAGAACTCCCAGATGGTAATATACCTTACGTCAGATGGCAGTTCTCTGGTGACACTGGTACAGAGTAGTCTGTTGACCCGAGATCGTCATAGAGTCTTGTGTGGTTCCCACTGTGCTTTGATTTCCATCTTACCACGTCCAAGAGGGCGTGCAAAACGGTGGTTTTTGGGTACAGTCCCGAGTCATATGGAGGCAATGAGCGATAGGAGGGGATTCGTCTCACCCGGTATAGGGAGTTGATGTTGCGCTGTGTTCGATTGGCTATAACAGGAAATCCCTGGCCAGGGTTGCTGAGATTTACTGGTAAGTGTTACCAGTAGTTTCTCGAATTGTTATAGACCTCATAACGACACGGCTTATCGAGCTATTGGGGTCTGACGTTTACCACCCCTAGGCGAGATATGTGACATATCAGACGATCAGACCGGACTGTACGGTAGTGTTACTGGTTGGATTCACTGGAGTGTGAGCGGGCTTGCTCGTCGATCTTCTGATCGCTCAATACCCGGGTGGCCGTTACGTTTAGCAGACCGCTTGCGGCTTGTGGGTGTTTGATATGATCATCATCTGCTGCCGGCGTATTGACGTGTCTTTAGAGTCCTACACAGAGGTTTCCTGGCTCAAGCGAAACAAAATAGGAGCGCATATGAGATATGTGCGGGACCGAGAATAATGCGTGTATATAATACCGTATTCTATTCTCGCGATGAATATATCGACTGGTTGTATGCGATATGACCTAGTTATCGATTCAAGGATTGATTCGATAAGCCGATACATTGGATACTAGTTGGTTATATGCGATATGACCAGATCATTGAATCAAGTGTTGATTTAATGATTTAATGTATAATTATATATTTGATATATTACTTTACATTAACTAGTATTGGTTCACTTTAAATGGATTTTCTCACTTGGATTGTGCACATTGTATATGTGATATACTTTTGTACACAAGTTTGTATCATGTTTGATGATACATGCTAACTAGGGTTTGTGTGAAGATTAAACCATGGTTGTAGATTGGTTAGGGTTTTCATTTTCTTATTCCTTTATTTATTTATTTATTCTTTTTGGAAAAATGAAAAGCATAAAGGAAAATGGTGGCTTTGTTTGTTTTCTAGTTGAAGCTTCATGAAGCTTGACCAAAGTGACCATTTTGTCTCATGCTTAACCCTAACCACTCCATTAACCCTAGTTTAATCTCTACACTTGACCATGGTTCATTATATGATAAGTATTGATTTTCTTTTCAAAATTAATTAACTTATCATAACACTTTCTTCTTCTTCTTCATCTTCTTCATTGAAGAAAGCTTCACTTCATCAATGGTGGATTGATGAAAAGTGTGAGAAATCCAATTCTAAAGTGAACCCACTTCCTATTTCTTCATCCTCTACCTCTTGCCAAGTAGTAGAGTGTGTTTCCTTCACAAGTTTTCTTGACTTGGTGAAGTTGGAGCTTGATCTAGCGATGCTTCGACGTAGATCATCTTCGACATGGACATCGACGACCTAGCTCGCCTATTCTCCGATGAAGCCGACGCTAGAGCCCGGAATTTGTTTTGGACAGCGAGAGGACTTCATTGCGGAGCTATGGAGGTGGAGCACCGGATCTACAAAGGTTGTATTTCCGTATTCTCTTAGTAAAGTAGTTTACTAGTTGCTTTTTCGCCTAGAATTCTAGCCAACGATCCGTATTAGGGTTTCTCGGCACCCATAATTTTTGAAATTGGCATGGTTGATGCCTTGTGAGACCTCTTGGGAGTGCCTAGGAACCCTACAGATGTAACATATCTTAAATCAATTCTTGAATCCTACGAGTTTTGTAACCCTAGCAAGTTCAGGAACCGACAACCCAATTCGTTGCGATGCTTTCTTGAATGATATCGCTCGAGATTGGGGAGTTACGATCGTTTCTTGAAATTGCTAGAGGCTAGAATGTGAATGATATCAACGAAAGAACAAGGGTTAAGAGATGAAACCCTAGTTTCATGAGAAAGCCCTAACTCTCGTCGATCATCATCGATCTAGTATCAATTCTTCGAAGGACAAGAACACGATATCTTGAGATTACATCACGTCTATAGATCCGATCGATTCCTACGAGCCTCATTTAGATTCTTGACATTTGGTTGGAAAATCATCGAAACCTGATTCTCGATTGTTTATCATTTTCTTGAATTCTTGAATAGAATAGTGACACTTGAAACAATTGATAAATCTTGAATCATGCCTTCTTTTCTTTTCGATTAACTTTTTAATTCAAACAAATTAAACATAGAAACGAATCGCACAATCCCTGTGGACGATCCGCACTCGCTTACGATCTACAACTGATACCGTAATTGATTGCGGTCAAATACAATTCTTTGATTGTGATTCTATACATTTTCTTAAACCAACACACAAAGAATCGTTCGAATCACTTGACATGTGACTTATGATTTGTTGGCTTTCGTCAAGGTCATAAGAACATGGGGTAAAAATCATATCGGGAGTTTCTAAAGAAACTGAAAATTTCCAGGCATGCGCATACCTTCTAGAGTGTGATAACGTGAGTGGATTCCGTCACATTATCATGCGATGAGAGTTGGATCCCGATTCCCACTGATGAGTTGGTTTACTCTTCGGGTGATCCCGATTGATTCTTCTTTCAGGTTTGGAGGAGAATTTGACGGTACAGTGGGAGGTTTCCGGATTAGATAAAGTGATAACCATTCTGATCTAGGTTAGAGTGCACGCAGAGTGTTTCTTTTCTCTCTCTCTTTGGCAGCGACCTTTGACCGACCCTAGACTATGACTCAGTGACCAAGTTAACCGAACCTTCTTAAAATACTGGCTTTTGGATTGTCTAAGTTGCATAAGTCATTGCCACTTCTTCTTTTACCCTTTGCATTTCTCAGAACACCCCATATTACTACGGACATCCACTTCCATTGGATAGATCCATCGTTTGGTTATATACGAACTCGAAGGGATTTCTTCGGGGATGGATCCAGGTTCAGGAGAAATAGAATTGGTTTATTCAGTTGTCTTTTATTATCACCTTCTCTCAGCTTGCGAGGGCTCCTTGGTTTAAGAGAGTACACCTATTACGCTTATTGGATAGTCTTCTTCCAAACCATAGGCAGGTGCCGAAAGGTAGGGAATGAAGAAAACCAATTAGCCTAAGTAGGGTGTACAGAAGGTAATATGTAAAGACAAAATAAAGGGATTAGAAAGAGGGCAAAGTAAATTGCGACTGCTATCATTCACGACCAAACCGCGTACTTCATCGCCACTCCTATTTCACCTTTGCTTTTTTCCCCAGTTCGGGAGAAATAGAATAAGGTATTATTCAGTTGTCTTTTATCATCACCTTCTCTCAAGTTGTGAGTACTCCTTGGTTTAGGAGGGTACACCTATTATGTTTACTGGATAGTCTTCTTCCAAACCATAGGCTGGTGCCGAACGGTAGGGAAGGAAGAAAACCACTTAGCCTAAAGGCGGTGTACAGAAGGTAACGAATAAAGACAAATAAAGGGATTTGGAGAGATGGCAAAGAAATATACGGTTAAAGTCATGAATTGGATTATGGAAGAGGCATTACTAAGAATACCAGGATACCCCTACGAAACATTTTCATGTTTCAGTGCATTGTTAAAGGAAAACTGATTTCCCGATTAGATACTTACTCCAGGGTATGTATTTACCAGGTATGATTCTCACATCTGTATGGTTTTACAGATGATGAGTGGGAGTAAGTTATTGGGAATAAGGTGATCATCCTCATTATATCAGAATTCGTTGTAATTGGTGATATTTGAGAAGGTCGCCTGGGTTATTACCGGACAGCATATATTTGGTTTTGAGTATCCGTTGTTGTGCACCAATTTCAAAATGATATATCTGTACGTTTATTTTTATAAAGTGAGATATAACTTTTTGATATTATGTCGATAACATTTACCTGTATTAGTTGACAATTGGGTAAGGAGCATTGAACAGCGGAGTAGTTCTTAACCATAAGTACAGTTTTCAACCTACGATGCACAGGTTTTGAGTTATTCAACTCAACGGATTTATACAGAGTATTGTATGTTGTCCAGTGTCCATCAGAACAAAGGGGTTGGTTCTCGTACTATGTTCTGTTTACTTATAACTTCTCTAGTTTTTAGACAAGTGTTTCGCAGAAATACAAGGTCTAAGTTTTGAGAAGTTGTGGGTATAAGAATAAAGTAGAGAACCAGATGTCGCAAGTATCGGGATTCTTCAAAGAGATCGAAGATGTAGATTCTTGTGATTGGTATTCAGTTGATAGTAATGGTTTTGAGAAACTTGTTTCTCTTTCACGTTACTCATAATTGGATGGATTCCTAAGTTGAGTAATACTGATTAGCCTCTCTCCATTAAGTTGATATGCACTGGAGACAGCTGCATGATTAGAATCTGGTTCCAATTAAATAAGTGCCAAAGTTTCTATATTGGATATAGAATGGTTCATATCTTAACGATGTTAAGGTACGGGGAGTTGTCCGGCTTATGCTTAAAACCAAACTCTGGATAACTCAAGGCACGTTTCTGTAATGGCAGTTTGTGGGTTGGCCCGGGCTATGTCGAGGGTTGACTTTCTACCATCTGGAAGATCAATAATGATATTGTTCTTGACTCGCCACAGTTTTAGTAAAATGGATTTTTTCATAAAACAGTAGTGGGAGTATGGTAGAACTGGAAGTGATTCCAGAACCGCAAACGATTACCAAAAATTTAATAGGACCTACAGATTCAATCAGGTTTGACATTCCATTAGCCACTCCGCAGATATGGTGGGTAACCTAAGACACCCGAGAGGTATTCCGGTAGCCTCAAGGACGGTGACAGGGAGGTTCTTATCTACCCAGACTTGAAACTACTATTGTTCCAGGCTATGAGACCAGGCAGGAGGTTAAGTATAGTATCGTTCTAAACTAGCTTTAGAAGTGCACGTATATATTATTCTGCCAGAGGGTTGTTGTGGTCAGTGGGAGCAGCGGAAATATAGTGGGCAAGTAGCTTGTGTCTATTTATAGACTTGAGCAGTTATAGCGGAGATAGATCATCTAATTTTGATGTGACAGTCATGGGTTTGACTTCATCAGAATAGGGGATGGATCTGTTAAGAAGGTAGTAGGGTGTGATGTCCTGGTATTTGGACGACATACACAGAATATGAAGTAAAATTCCTATACTACGATCGGTTGTACTGTGGTCGTCACACAGTTGTTTCTCCAGACAGGATATGGATATAATATCAGACATTCTGGTTTCTTGATCTATGGTTTTAGATCTAGATTTGGGTAGTTTCCCAATATGGTTACTTTGACAGTATTCTGATAGTTTTTAGAATTGATGAAACCTGGCATGGTGGTGTACCTGCAGGTGATGGAGTCACCCTCTCTAAAGGTGTCTTACAGACTAAAGGGGAGAGGGATGTGCATGATTGGCAGATCACTTGCTTAGGCAATTGAGTCAATCGTGAGATTTCAAATACCACACCAGATGTTGTTTTTGCACTAGATGCGATAAGTTTATATTAATCCAATCCTGGAGAAACATAAGGAAGCAGTTTTAGAACATAAGTGCATGTTCTACGGATTTGATGACGGCAGCCTCCTTTGGAGACGGTTATCATTCCAGGCTTCAAAGGTGACATGGATGACAGAGTGATTGTCAGAGTTATAGTTTTCCCTCTGACGAGGGACAGTATTATGGACAGGTGGTCCAAAAGGATACTGTGGGAGGCATGGTGCAGGATACTGATTAGGTTCAGTTATCGATATAGTCTAAGAAGTTTGGATTTGGAGTTCATTTATGAACTAGGTCCCATCAGATATCCAGACATATTCTAAGACAGGTATTACTTGATTCGGGAGATGGCTTTCTCCGCGAACTTGAGATTAAGAGAGACATAGAAAGAAACATCAGGGCGGATCCACTCACTGAGGCTATTTCTCGAACACAATAGTTTTACGAACGGGATTTGTGAAACTGATTAGTAGAGGAGTTGGATGTTCGGTATCACACGGGCTGTGAATATGTGACATCGCAATAATTAGCCTTAACTGCAAGTGGGAGATTGTTGGATATAGTGCCCTCAAAGTCAATTATTGGATCGCAGGCACGTGATTGTAATGATTGCGGAGGACCTATACCGGTAGGACAGTCTTACTCGAGATGATAGTATGCTATCTGGTTTGCCTTTATCAGTCGTGTATAAGTTCAGGTGACTGATCACATGTTACACGTTGATGGAGCCCTTAGGATCTTGCTTGACTACCAACAGTATGAGGGCGATCATATATATGAGAGTTGGGTAGTCCATAAGCACTTCCTTAATAGTGGTCCCTAGTCGTGGGAGTTTCGAGACAGGGCATCGATACTCCGGAGTAGACTAGTATATACA
The DNA here is from genome assembly GCA_030015575.1 of Agapanthus africanus. Classification (NCBI taxonomy): domain Eukaryota; kingdom Viridiplantae; phylum Streptophyta; class Magnoliopsida; order Asparagales; family Amaryllidaceae; genus Agapanthus; species Agapanthus africanus. The sequence goes on along the minus strand of CM057337.1, from coordinate 563,231,074 downwards.
GTCGAGACCCCGATGAGGGGCGGTGGCCGGTCTCACAAGCCACTGGTGTCAGTTGGATCGCCTAAGATGTATACAGGTGCTCATTGGGTTATGAGTACACCGGACAGGACTCGCCGGGAACCTGCTAGTTGGTATTATATATATCGTCAGATAGCAGTTCCCTGGTGACATGTGTACAGGTTAGTTCATCGACCTGAGGTCGTCATTTTTCTCATGTGAGTTCCCACTGTGCTTTGATTTCTACCCTACCACGGCTCAAAGGAGTCGTGCAAACAGGTAGTTTTTGGGTACAGTCCCGAGCCACATGGAGGCACGTGAGCGGATCGGCAGGGGATTCGTCTTTCCCGGTATTGGGGGTGGAGATCGGGCTGTGTCTAGGAAAGCCATTACACCAAGTCCTTGGCCAAGGCAGGTGAGAATTACTGGTAGGTACTCCGGTAGTTTCTCAGGGTGTTCAGGGCTTGTCTCCGACACGACTTATACCGCTATTGGGGGTCTGACGTTACCAGCCCCCTAGGCCGGATATGCGATACTCATAGATGAACGGACCGGACTGTATATACATTGTCACTGTTAGGCACAGTAGGGTTTCCGGATGAGTTCGCTCATCGGCCTCCCTTGAGGTTAGTACATGGGCAGCCGTTACGCACTGCTAATGCCGCTGACGGCTTATGGTTAAACCAGGGTACTGACGAGTCATTAGAGTCCCCCACAGATAGTTTCCCAAGTTCGGGCGAAACGTTGTAGAGGCCGTATGGTTTTATGGTAGGGTTCAGAAAATGCACGTGCGTTTACGCACGTGTCATATTTCGGACAGATAATACTGGTGGGATTTGGTTTAAGCCGGATCCATGTATTATACTTTGTAGATATAATATCTTTGTCTCAGTTGCATTTGTATTCGGTCGTAATACAAATGCGGGTATATTTATACAGTTACGGGGTTATCCTGAAATTCATTTCGGGATCACTTTTAGAAGTTGCCAGTTTCCAGTTTTCTATCACCCGTATTAAACATTCGGTTTAATGCGGATTTGTCTTTTCTTCATGAGGGTGAGTCATGAGAGGAAGCTTCTTGGATGATGACTAGGATTAGTGACTCATTGGTTTTGCATTAATGGTTGATGAGGTGTATTTGTGAGTCACCATTTTCCATTAATGTGTTTTGTTCTTGCTAAGATATTTCTTCTTGATATTTTTGTGAGAAGCTTTTCTAATGGTCACCACTTGCTCGTATCCTCACCTCCTTCCTCCTATATTATGGCCGGCCCCTCCCCTCCTCACTCACTCACTTGGTTGAAAAGATTATGATATATTTGTGTATGGAAATTTCATAGCTCCTTTTATTCCATCTCCCGATTCAAATGGCAAGTTCATTAATCGTTCGTCCATGGCTTTGGACGAATTGAGACAAAGTGTTCTACTCATTCTCTACATCAATCTTGGTCATCTCTTTTAGCAAATTTGATGACCGAGTTGCCTCGGGTCAGAGGCGGGAGCCCGTTTAAAGATCCGTAGATGTGGTGCCACCTGGACGAGGAGATCAGAGATCGACGAGATCAGAGTAGCCGCAACGGAGCGTGGGATGACGGTTAAAGAACGAAGGACTCGGATCGTTCGGTATAACCTTTTACCCTCTTTGTAGTTTGTTAGTTTAGCGTTAATGGCAGATCCGGGTTATAGTATGCGATAACGCCAGTTATAAAAGTTTTTGTTCCGCATTTGGCGTCAGTTTGACGGCCGGGGCGCTACCGTAGACTTACACTTTGATCTCTGGCGTCGTGGGTAGGCAACCACCAGCCGAGGATGACCGAGCGGGATAGCTTCTCAAATGCCTCTTGCGAGGGCGTTAATCCTTGGCGTCATGGGTTGGTAGCTACCAGCCAGAAATGACCGAGTAGGGTAGCCGCTCGGCTGCCTCCGAAGAGGGCTTCGATCCTTAGCGCGGGAGGGGCTGTAAGAAGCCTATTAAGGATAACCGGGCAGTGAAGCTGCGCGGTTGCCTCTTGGCGAGGGCTTTGATCTTTGGCGTCATGGGTAGGCAACTACCAGCCTGGGATGACTGAGCGAGGTAGTCGCTCAGATGCCTCTTGCGAGGGCTTTGATCCCTGGCGTCATGGGTAGGGAGCTACCAGCCGGAGATGACCGAGCAAGGGTCGGGCTCAGTTGCCAGTTGCGAGGGCTTTTGATCCTTCAGGACGGGGACCGAGCAGGGTTACTGCCCAGTGCCTCTTGGCGAGGACTTTGATCCCTGTCGGTTGTGGTAGGAAGCTACCAGCCAGGGATAGCCGAACAAGGGTCGGGCTCGACCGCCTCAAAGGAGGACTTTGGTCCTTTGCGCAGGAGGGGCTGTAAGAAGCCTACCAAGGACCCTTGGCCGAGCAGGGTTACTGTCCGGTGCCTCTTGGTGAGGGCTTTTTTCCAGAAGGATAACCGCGAGGGTCGGGCTCGACTGCCTCTGGGAGAGCTTTTGATCCCTGTCGGTTGTGGTAGGAAGCTACCAGCCGGGGATAGCCGAGCATGGTAGCTGCTGAGCTGCCTCTAAGGAGGACTTTCATCCTTAGCGTTGGAGAGGCCGTAGGAGTCCTGCTAAGGATAACCGGGCAGTGAAGTTGCACGGTTGCCTCTTGGCGAGGGCTTTGACCCCTGGCGTTGTGAGTAGGGAAGCCACCGGACAGGGATAGCCGAGCAGGGAAGCCGCTCAGCTGCCTCTGAGGAGGACTTTGATCCTTAGCGTTGGAGGGGCCGTAGAAGGCCTGCTAAGGATAGCCGGAAAGTGAAGCTATGCGGTTGCCTCTTGGCGAGGGCTTTGATCCCTGGCGTTGCGAGTAGGGAAGCTACCGGCCAGGGATAGCCGAGCAGGGAAGCCGCTTGGCTGCCTCTGAGGAGGACTTTGATCCTTAGTGTTGGAGGGGCCGTAGGAGGCCTAGTAAGGATAGCTGGGCAGTGAAGCTGCGCGGTTGCCTCTTGGCGAGGGCTTTGATCCCCGGCGTAGCGTGTTGGGAAGCTACCGGCCAGGGATAGCCGAGCGTGGTAGATGCTTGGTCGATTCTTCATGAGGTTTCGCCCGACCATCCCATAGCAGGTATGGGGAACAGGAACGGTCGTGGCGAACGTGCGCGTAGCATGCGCATTGAATGTGCGGGGAGGCGAATTGCCAGAGTCGCGTCGTTTCGATTCTGCCAGAGAAGGCTCAATGATCGCCGTGTGGTAGCGACTTTGTGGGCGAAAACGGGCGACTGTTGGGTTCCGCTGGGGCGTAGTGGGCTATATAAAGCTGAGAGAGTGCTGGTCCTTCCTTTCTTCACAAACAGATCGTTGAGAATAGAAGACTTCCCCTTTACCATCCCCGAAATTATCTACTTCGAAGTCGTATACCTCTATGACCAGAACTGCGCCGAGGACACGGTGCATTTGGTCTATGGGAGCATCGAAGACCACTTCGGCCGGCTGCTCCCCCGGCGCTCCCCTCTGCTGCAGCTGCTCATATACTCCATCTGGAGGGCGTCGCCGGGGCTTTACAACCCCCTGTCCGAGCAGCTATACGACGAGGCCGTTGGTAAGCTGCGGTCTCTGAGGTGCTTCGGCCTGATCTCCGCTGGTCGGCTGGCTCGCTCGGTGGCACTCGTCCATGAGTGCTACAAACTGAGGCTCGAGGTCAACGCGCACGGGAGGAATCGAGGGCAGAGGCTGGATCTCGCGATGCCTCGGCTGGCGGAGATCTTTACTGAGTACCATGAGCAGTGCTCTCTGCACCCCCTTCCCCCGCTGCTGTAATTTTCTTTTTCTTTTTGTATGTATGGCTGAGGAGCCCATAATACCTTTTTGAATAAATAAGACCTTTTCTTTTTTTCGTAATATTCCATTGATCTTTTATTAAATTAACAACAGACCCTAGGAAGAGTTTACATTGCCCTTAAAAAAGGTACATGCTAATAGATGACCTTATTAGCGTGGCCCGAGCTGCCCGGAGGCTTGTTTGTCTCCGTGCTCGGCACTAGGTACGGGGCTCCCTGGGCTCCGGACTGGTCACCTGCCGAAACGAGCATGATCTGGCCAATGGTCAGCTCGGCGGGAGGAGGACGCTGCTCCTGCTCGCGGTCGGCCTGCCGCTTATCCCTCAAGTAGGCGGCGAGGTGCCCTGATCGGATGAGTTCCTCGATATAGTCCCGGAGTTGCTTACAATCCTCAGTGGCATGGCCCAGCGTCCGGTGGAAGGCGCAGTAGGGGCCTCGGGTTCGCTTCGAGGCCTGACGCGGGATTGGAGGGAACTTGAAGAACCCCTCGCCCTGGGCCTCCTTTAGTAACACTGCGAGGGAGACGTTGAGCGGGGTGTACTCCTGGAACTTCGGGTGATAGGGCTGCTGACGCTCTGACCTCTCTTCCCGAGCCCTCTTCTTCTGGTCGGACCGTTCTGCTCGAGGGAGGTTCGCGTTCACCTCGGACTCGAGCAGGACCTCGCGCTCGGTCCACGCCTTGACCTCGGCCATGGTCTTAGGCTGCGCCAATGCAAAGGAGCGCAACCACTCCTTGTGCCTAAGACCAGATCTGAGTGCCGTGATGACGGTCTCGTCCCTGTGTTCGGGGACCTCAAGGAGGGCGTTGTAGAAACGGGTGACGTAAGCTTTGAACGTCCTTGTCCTCGCTCTTAATTGTGAAGAGGTAGTCGACCGTGCGCTTCTGCCGACGGTTCCCGACGATGTGGCCGAGGAACTGAGTAGCCAGCTTGTCAAAGGTCGAGATTGAGCGAGGCTTGAGTCCTCGGAACCAGTCTCGACCAGAGCGGATGAGGGTGGCTGGGAAGGCTCTGCACTGGGCGGCGTCGGAATGATCCTGGAAGCTCATCCCCGCGGTGAAAGCGTCCAAATGGTCTTTCGGGTCGGTTTTCCCGTCGAACAGAGAGACCTTCGGGGGCTTGTTGCGTGAGGAGACATGAACATCGAACAGTCCCTCGGTAAATGGCTTGGTGAGCGAGTCGGCAGCGTACTTAGCCCCGTCGCCCCAGAGGTGACCTTCTCGGTGTATGCTCTCGATCTTCTTCTCGAGGGAGTCGAGTCGGCCGTGGTATCCCGAGAATTCGGCGCCTTGCGATCCCTGGCCTCTTCTGTGGGAGATCTGCGTCTGGGCGCGGCCCCGGTTCCTCTTGATGAGGTTCCTCAGATCCCCAGGCGAGGTGGCCCTCGAGTCGCCGTGGCGATCCCCTTCTGTGTGACCCCGTCGAGGGAGGGGGTGTCGGTCATGCCTGGGGACAACCGAGGTGACCGACATCTCCTCAGGGGGGTGAGGGTTGCGAGGAGACTCGAGGCAAGGCACTCTGGCGGCGGATCTTGGTGTGGAGCTATGGGGCACCCAGCGGGCCTCAGAAAGTATCGGCCCGTGAGATCTGTGCCCATGGGACGTAGCCTGCCGGTGGTCAACCATGCCGATAAGGGCAGAGTCTTCTGGAGGCAGAGGAGCGGCGATCTGAGGCCCTGGTCCGGCCGTTTGGACGCGGATGAGCGCTTCCATGATGGACTGTAGTCGGTCTATTCGGCCGGTGAGGGCGTTGATGACGGTCGCCGGAGGAGATTCATCCGCACCTCCGGTGCGGGGGAGGCGGCGGCTGGTACCTGGATCTTCAGGGTGATCGCTAGCCATGTAGATGGAGATCGGAAACCAACTTTGTTTTTTGTGGAGTTTCGCTTCCCACAGACGACGCCAACTGATGGAGGTCCTTTTCGGGTCTCCGTCAGATGTTGTCTTCCGTCGATCTCCCGGTGGACCTTGGAGGTGATCTTCTATTGCGTGTGGGTCTCAATGGGTTTTGAGGAGATTGGTGGTTTTGAGGAGTTTGCGCCGAGTACCTGCAAAGAAGTCCCGGGGTGGTTTGGTACCACTGAGGACCCTCCGACGATCAAGTTTGCACAAGATCCGAGCAGAGTAACGGCTAAGTGGGGTGAAAAAAGCTTACCTGACCCCTCTGTGATGGGGGTTTATATAGTGGCGGCAGCACGCAGTAGCAGGCGCGAGAATCTCGCCGGCAGTTACGCTCCCGACATCACGCCCGCGTAATAAGCGGATCGCCCATTAATGGGGATCGTGATGGCGTGGAACGTGGGATGTTGCCGGCGGAGAATCCGCGCATGGCGAGATTTGCGGAGTGGCGGTTACGCCTGTGAGTGGTGGAGTTGGTCGGTCGGAGGGACCGAGGAGGATGGCCTCAGCGGGGGAGCTCGGGAACGAACGGGAGGGCCGAGGCATCCTGGTCCTGTGGTAGCTTGGGGCGTGCTGAGAGGCTGAGGAGGCCAATTCACAAGGGTTCTGAGGAGTGGCAACTTGTGCTTGCAGGTCGGGTACAGGGGCGGCCTGGTCGGCCCCTGAGAGTCCTTTCTTCTGAGTTCTGGGACACGTCATCTGCCACGTGTCCTGATCTGGGAGATCGCCAATATAGAGCATCATCATGGTGTAAATTCTACCTTTTGCATGGTTGGGTTCCATGATCCGCTTGTGCTACTGTAATGTTTTATTCAGAGGAAGCAAATATATATATATATATATATATATATATATATATATATGACTAATTTGAGGGATATTGGTTGTGTATATATATATATATATATATATATATATATATATAAAACTAATTTGAGGGATATTGGTCTGTGCAACATTTTCCCCCGGAGGTTTTCACTTTTCACAAAATCTGACTGAATTATTTGCATTTATTATGCCTTCTATTTGCTTAGTCATTTAATATCCTTATATTATCTTAGTTTGCGTTTGTTAAGAAAAGGATCATCGTAACAAATATTTATTTGTACCAAACAGTAGAAGGAATCAACTCTTCCTTCTACTGCCTTAACAGAAAGACCGCAATATTTATGATATGATATCTAATTAATCTTATCACCCATGCTATGCTATCCAACATTACATTGTACGATGATGAAAGTATAGGCTAAATAACATTAGCGGAAAGTAAGATTGAAAGTATGTCTACCTGGCTGCAGCTGTATAAACCACCACCACCAAAAGCCCACACTAGACCTTTCACCTATTGTTATTTCAATAACATTTTAGAATTCACAATAATACAAGTCACAACAGACAGTCGTATGCAACAGGAAACTTACCACTTGGTTGTGTGCATTATAGACACTTGTACTCTGATATTCGTTGCTAGATATATGACAAAACCATACTTCCAGCGACCCAGATCCTCTCCCAATTGCAAGAACAACCTTGTCAAGGGATGATACTGGCACAACCAATGAAATTGTTGAAACTGGAACCGATGTGACAGCTGTGACCTTATTTGAGATAATTCAAGAATGTTAACAACTATAATTTTGAGGCAGATAAAAGCAAAGAAAACATATTATTTTGTGTGTGCGCGAGGCAAGGAGGAATAAGTATCTGAGAGGGTGAGAGGCCTCACCTCTCTTAATAAGGAAAATGGAGAGTTGTCAGCTTCTGAAGATTTAATCAATTCTTCAACATCTCGCAACCATATCTTCAGACTGAATGGATGGCATGTTAGGAAATTAGTCCTAGCATAAGCCAGAAATAAATACAATACGGAGCGATAAAATTAAATAACCGGCATAACAGATCAAGACACAGAAGATTTGTGCTCGCAGTTCACCCAACACTGACAACTCTGCATCGTCGAGGCTCTCTATGATATCCACTATATCTTTTGTTTGGTTACAAAATTACCCTCGACAATAAATCTCACAATCTCTCTATAATCTCACGATGACAATATATAAATCACTCACTGATTTATATCATACACACACTCTGTATGTTTCTTGTAATTAGATGATAATTGGTTTTTTTTTCTTTATCTACTCAATCAAAGCTCGCAGCCCTTTTATAATGCAAATTTGGAGACAGTGCATTAAATGAAGCCGGCATTTGCTATATTTAGATTCAGCAATGGTTCATATACTTTGACAAAAAATGAAGGAGATGAACAACGCTCAGCTGTCTCCTTTAGACTTTCCTCATTAGCTGTCTTTTTTATACGCTCCATAATCAATTAGCTATACAATCCATTTGCTATAGTCTCCACAATCAATTAGCTGTCTTTTTCATATTCTTAGCTGTGCTTCTTTTGAAAGGTGTGATAGAGGGACAAATTGCATTAAATGCTTGGAAGAAAATTGGAGCATTGGCTCCACCATCAACAATCTCCAACTTAGAGACAATGCTTAAGTTCTTCATCAATTTTTCATCTTTTCGTTTTACCGAGTAACTTAGTGGATATGTATATCATGTGTACGAACCTCACCTTGTTCATCTTGAACCATAACCAACAAAACTTGAGCAAAATACAAGATTTGTCATATCTGCCACCTTGGTCAACATATCTGCGGGATTTTTGACTCCATCGATCTTTTCCAGTTTCGGTTGTTTCTTCTCTAATAATCCCTGCACAAAGTGATACTTCTTATTGATATGTCAAGTTCTTGTTAGTGGATATTGCACACCCTCACAACATCTTATGAGGAGGCGGAAGTGGCAAACGAAAAATTTCTTGCATGCAACACCTACATAAAACCAAGATCTTATGCTTAAACCTTAACTAGCAAATCCTATCTAGAGTTCTTAACTACTATGAAAGGGTTATACCTAATGAACCGATCCTTCGGGTCTTCTTTTTGATGCAACTCCTAGGCTCTTTCGGATGGTTGCGATGTACTCGATCTCCGGCCACCTCAAGACGTAGATGATTCACCTGGAAGCTATGGAAGAAGCTTCAAACTCTTCTCAAGAGTTAATTAAGTGATCAAGTGTGCTAGAAATGATCACTTAGATGATATATAGATCATGTAGTGGATTAATATATCTCTTTAGCTTTTGATTCACAACACATATGAAGGATAAAGCTAAGAGGAGGAAGAAGAAGAAAATGAGGAGAGAGAATGTGAAAGTGATCAATGAAAAATCAGGCATGGAAAAAAATGATATGGCTCAAATGAAAATAATTGAAGCATGCAATAAAATAATGCACCATACTTCAATAGTATCTCCAAATGAATAAAAAATCATATAAGCCATTCTTTCAACCATACTTTGACATTTCTTCAAATTCCACCTCATTTATTTATTTTCACAAAATAAATATCTAATTATGAGGTGTCTCCTTCTAGAAAGGTATTCTTGTACAATTACAAGAATACCCCTCCACCGTATACCGTATAAGTATACCCGTATCCGAATTCCGAAAAATACGAATACAAATAATCCAATAATATAATACCGGTATCCGGCTTAAACCAAAGCCAACCAGTATTATCCTTCCGATCATTATTCCTGTAACCATCACATGAATATGATCGAAACCCTGCCGTAACAAATTACGGCCTCTACATCTTTTGGCTGAACCAGGAAACGCTCTGTGTGGGACTCTAAAGACTCGACAGTACGCTGGTAGTGGGTTTAACCACAACCATATCAGCGGCACTAGCTGTGCGTAATGGCTATCCAGGTACATAATGAAAAGGTTGTAATATTTCAGAAAAATAAAATATTATTTTTGGGAATTTTTTTATAATTAAATAATATTATATTGAATATTTTAATATTTCGGTATAATTAAATACCGATAAATTGGGAAAAATTTGGAAAATTATGGAAATTACTAAAAGAGAGTGTTTCATGTGAATTATGAGAATTTTAAGTTTTTATGATTAATTATATGCTAATTTAGTGCTAATCGCGATTAAAAATCGCTAATCGCGGATTAAGCATGTTTTGTGCACAAAGCATGCACAAAATCTTTTTCACACTTGTGCATTTTTCTACCATAGTTTCTTTTGGGTTTCCTATTCAAATTCAAATGGAATGAGAGAAGAAAAGAAAAGAAAAGATAAAGGAATATGATATGGAATATTAGGTATGGGTGAGAGAGAGAAAGGTGAGAGGTATCTTTGACTTGGCCATGCACTCATCTCACCATTTTCATTTCATCCTTTCCTCACCCCTCCCCCTCTTGCTGCTGCTGCTTCAGCCCTCCTTCCCTCCCCTCTTCAAGCCTCTTAAACTCCATGAAAAACACTTCAAAACTCAAACCCCATTTCACAAAAAAGATGCACAAGCTCACCAGCAACACATTGGACCAAGAAAGCTTACATTTTGGACACTTGGGGCAACTCAAGAAAATTCTTGAGTTGCCAAATGAGGTATTTTCTGAACCATGAGCTTAGTATTCACATTTCTTTTACATCCATGTTAATTTTAAACCGATATTGTGAAGTTTAGCGAACTTTGGAAAACCCTAGTAAAGGGTTGAGTGGTTGTTTGAAATTGGTGATGTTGTGGTTGTTAACTAGACTTGGGTGTTGTTTAATGACCTAAACCAGAGCTTAGCAAACCCAAAACACGGATTTAGGAACCCCGACATCGGATAAATGTATGATTTGAGAGGGTATTTTAGAATCTGGAGCAATCCGGGGGCACTGACAATGATTTTGCAATTACCGGGAGTCGTGCAGGCACCTAGGAAGCTACTACTGAAACCCTAGCCCTATATCCCAACCTAAGGCCGCAGATTTATCCATTCTGGCCGTAATTTGCTTTCAGAGCAGGGAAATAGGATCCCAGATTTGGTCCATGGCTCCTTTTGCACTAAAATAGACCCCTCCTATATGCAGAATTGGCTAATTGTCACCTGGGGAAAATCTGGGAGCATTTTTGTCTGTTTTAGGCTATGTTTTCCGTATTTTGAAATGCAATTTCTTGATAATTGGATTTGTATTTGGTTGTCGGATGTTTGTACATCGACAACAAGGGTTGTTTGATTGTTTTGCACGTATAGGCCATAGGTTCTAACCTATGAGCATACCGTGCGCCATATCGGTTTTCCGGATTCGATTTTAATACGTATTGCGATTGTTTATTATTGTAGGTACCCTCGTATGGATTCCGAGGCGAAGGAGCGCGGTGTCATCGATTTCAGCGAGCGAAAACCAGGTGAGTGGATCTATATCCACAGGGAAAGTCGGGTGGATGGCGTATAGCACCCCCGCAAAGTATTGATGGAAAACTGATTATAGGATATGGTTAGGAAACCTAGATTAGGAAACTATGGTTATAGTAAAGGATAGTTAGTGATACTATATTAGAAACTAAGGATACTTAGAAATGAGATAATACAGCTATTATGTGATGACGGGATTCGAGGACGACGTTTGCCGATATTGCCGTTTAGGGTACCGTAGGACTAAATAGTTGATGTAGATGCGTCATCCGAACCATACTTTTTTCTAAACCGAAGAGTCGTATGTATCTTTTAAAAATATACCATGAGGGAGGTTACGGATTTTCAAATGATATCTTTTTCTTAAAAACATCGTAACCCCTATTTTCAAAACTACGATTTGCTTCTTTAAAAATCTGATTGTATGGTTCGGGTGTGTATGTTAGATTAGATACTTATACTTAGTAGAGATAGAATATTTATGTAAATTCGATTTGATGTGTGATATAAATGCGATGAAGGAATATAAGACTGATATGATGATATGATGAGTTGTTGGTATACAGATGCGAGTCGATTGAGATGATTATACCCTGCCGGTCCCCTAATATGAGATTATTGCGGATGTGAACCGGGACATAGGTACATAGATATATATCCATATATATAGAATGTTGTGAATCATGGATGATAGGCCGTACGTGATATTAGGCCATACCCTCATTTGTCGTATAGGATGTTAGGATCCTTATTAGCTTAATGCCGCCGCACGATGATTTTCCGTGCGTGATGTGTTTGACTTGATGATTGATCCATACCCTTGACTAGAGGTTGTCGTATGAAGGATTATACCGTACGCGATATTGTTAGACTGGATGCCGATTGATAGTTTCCCAGACTCGGTCATATTAGATACGTATACCCGTCAGCATTTGCATATGATTTCCTTTATGTTGCATTCATATTATTCCCATCGCATTGCTTATACTTATGCTAGTACACTTTCACTATTATCGATGATGCGTATATTACACGCACACATATTTGCCGGCTCACACACTTCATCATCGATAATTGCCATGTCATTACACAGTAGGATTGCTGCATCATGATATACTGTTATGCTTACATTTCCATCACATGTCGCATACATCATGCTTTATGATTTTACGCATTGAGATATGCTGTTTTCATGAGATTTCTGGATTTGAGAACCATGTATATTTCAAATAATGCATGTACTGATTTAAAAACCCGGTTTCTCTTGATATGATATTTCAGTGCGTCCACCATGCATTTTCTCGGTTCTCAGACGTGCGACTTGTGAACCCGAATCGAGGAGCTGGATGAGGCCGATTGCGGGTACATGGTGGACCCGGTATGGTACCCCGGGACGAGAACGGATCTGTCGTGCAGTAGGCGATGAGCCTGGCAGTGGGATCACTATCTACTGGTGATTGGTTGGACCTGGCGGTTATCCAGAGGATACTGACCAGAGTCGATAGATGGATATGGGATGACCCGTACTGCCGGGGCCGAGGGCCGATTCCGCAGACGGAGCCCGATATATGAGAATTTACGTGCCGATGCTGGGCACGGTTTTCATGATGTTTTTGAGTGTCGATGCTAGGCACCCAGGTTCCATGATTTTGATGTGTCGGGAGGGACACCGTTGATATGTATATCCTCATACTTTCATGCACACCCCTTTATGATATTTACGTGCATGCAGACATTCATTTTGGGTGGATGAGATCCACATGCATACATACCTTGATTATGGTTGGACGAGATCCATATGCAGGCATTGATTATTACTGTTGGATGTTATCCGCATGCATATAGGTATTGACTACCATGTTGGCACATATACAGACCCGGTCACCCTAGATATCATAGTATTACCTTTATGATATAGTTGACCTAGGAGTCGTTGTTTATTCGATTTCTATCTGTTGATATTTTTTCTACTCACGAGTTGGCAATTCACCCCCATTGTGCCACAGTTCTTGCAGGTTGACCGCTTGGATCATTAGCGGTTTCGCTGGCACACAGTTGCATTCAGGTGTTTTGCATTGGTAGGTGGGACATTTGTATCATAGCCACTCTTGTATCTATATTTCATATTGTATCTAGTTAACTCCATCAATCAAAAGTTGTAAATTGTATAAGTGATGAGACTTAGTGAGGCTTGTGGTTGCGAGACTTAGAGCGAGGGGTTTTCCGCTACTTGTGATTTATATGTCTTGCTTTTCTTTTATTCTTTGTGGTGAACTTCGCCGTTGGGCGTTGCATACTTATTTTCATTATCTTGCGTGGTTGTAATCCGCCGTTTGGCGAAGAGCTAGCTCCCGCTTGGGGATGCCATTATCATTATTATGTATTGTGGTTTTGGATCAAAAAAATACAAAGGAGGTGCTGCCAAAATTTTAAAAGACGAAACATGTTTTCAAATTAGCAAATTTCACTTGCATCATTCATTTTCCTTTTCTATTCATTAAGAAAACTTGATTTCATATACCTTTATTTCAAAAATCTCACCTCCTTTATTTTTCTAAAAGGTTTAGATTTCTGGGTTTCAGCTTACTTGAATTCCGTTACGTCTTTAGACGTGGCGTGATTCAAGTGCTGGTCATGAGCTAATATTTCGGGTCGTGACAAATTTGGTATCGGAGCACTAGGTTTAACCTTGTTCTAGTCTATGTTTGACTATGCGGAGTCTAGGGCGGGGGTGTATTTTGGAACCTAGGCTTGACCTTACGGAACTTTGACTTGGACGGGGGGTATTAAACCCGAACTTTCGTTTCATAGGCTGACCCTGATTGATGGAGTAGGTAGCTTGAGTAGAGTGACGTACCGTACGTATGTTCCGCGGTATATTTACGATACGATACCCCACTTAAGAAACCTTAGGATGTACATATTTTTGAGACCAGTGATTCTCTTCGTATTCATGATGATACATCCATTCGAGATCCTCGATTCTATTTGTTTCCATGATCATACTCCCATTGATGATGTTCCTTCTTATGATCATGTATTCATTCTCGATCTGTCGTTTCCACTCATGCCGTTGATCTGCTTTCTTCGATACTCGATTGAGGTTCCTGTCACCATAGTTTGAGCTGCTGATAGTGTTGCGGTCAGGGCGAGCTCGTCTGGTACGAGGGCTGACCATTGTGTTTTCTGGTGACATGGGAACGTCTCGATGTAGTGTTGTGTTGTGGCCTCTTGTGGAGGCGAATGCTTGGTTTTACACCGGATGATCGGGCCATTGTTAGAGCTGCCAGTTTCGAGAGGATTGTTGATGTACAGCGCACCTCAGAGATTTTGATGTCGCCTACCGTGCAGACAGTGTTGGCTATAGTTCCCTCAAGGCAATTATCATAGTCGCGGACTTATTGATGATTAAGGCAGGACCTATACCGATAAAACAGTCTTACTCAAAATGATAGTATGCTATCTGGTTTGCTTTTATCATCATATACATGTTGTTAGAGCCCATAGGATTCTTTCTTGATTGCCAGCATTATGATGGCGATCATATATGTGGGAGCTGGGGTCTATAAGCACATCCTTAAATGTCCCTAGTCACAGGAGTATCGAGACCGGGCATCAATACTCCAGTGTAGACTAGTGTATACTGATCGAGACCCCGACGAGGGGCGGTGGCCAGGTCTCACAAGCCATTGGTGTTAGTTTGTTCACCTAAGATAGTAAACAAGTGCTCATTGGGTTATGAGTACACTGGACGGACTCGCTGGGAATCTGCTAGTTGGTATTATACCTATTGTCAGATAGCAGTTCCCAGGTGACATGTGTACAGGTTAGTCTGTCGACCTGAGATCGTCATTTGTCTCGTATGAGTTCCCACTGTACATTGATTACTACCCTATCACGGCTCAAATGAGTCATGCAAATAGGTTTTAGTTGGGTACAGTCCCGAGCCACAAGGAGGCAGTGATCGGATCGTCGGGGATTCGTCTTTCCCGGTATTGGGGGTTGATGTCGCGTTGTGTACGGGTGGCCATCACCACAAATCCATGGCTATGGTAGACGAGGATTACCGATCCAGGATCGATAGTTTCTCAGGAGGTGATGGATATCATGCCGACACTAAATATCACGTTGTTGGGGGTTTGACTTTATCCACCCTCCTAGACTCGATATGCGATACTCTTAGACGAACAGACCGGACTGTACGGATATTGTCACTGATAGGCTCAGTAGGGGTTTAGGATGAGCTTGCTCGTCGGCCTCCTTTTCGCTCAATACCTGGGTAGCCGTTACGTACAGCTAGTGCTGCTGACGTGCTTGTGGTTAAACCCACTGCCAGCGTATTGACGAGTCTTTAGAGTTCCACGCAGAGGGTTTTCACGGTTCAGGTGATATGGTGTACATGAGGTATGTTGATACATACAGGTGTCCGATTAAATATGTGCACTTGCTGCGCAGACTTTGATCGGACGGTTGATAATACTAGCGGCTTAGGATTAAGCCGGATTATTAAATCGGATTTTGATTTAATAATTAATATATTTATTTGTATATACGTATTCTAGTATTATTGTTCGCTATTTATTTTCTCTCTTGGCTATTCGTATTTTTGTACGAATACGCATATATGTATTTCGATACATGTACCGGGAAGTATTCCGTATTTTATACGGAATAGCTTCTAGAAGATTTGCCACCTCATTATTGATTTTCCTTTTTAGGAAATTCATTTGCTTTATAATGAGGTGGAGGGTGTGAGGTGGCATGGACAATGACATGGCATGTAGCAAAGTATAGGTTCAAACATGGTTTGCATTGTTTATTGCAATAATTGAAATGAAAATGGTTTTCTTTTTGTGGTAATGAGATGATGGGTGGCCGGCCACTTCTTGATGGGGGTGATTTTGATTTTTGGCTCATTACATTTTTCACAAGCCCACTCTTCCACTCTCATTCTCACAAAATATACTTAGCCATTTTTGTTCATGCAAAAATTTCTTCACCACCTCTATTCTTCTTCCATGGTTGCTCTCATGAGCAAATGAGTATGAAAGAAAATATAGTGACACACTACTACACCTCGACTCTCCATCGTTAGCAACTTTGGAGCGTCAGTTGCCTCGTTCGTCGAGCTGGAGCTTGCGCCGTTTCTCTCGGGTGGATCATCGGAGATAGAGGAAGACCGGCGACCAAACATCATCATTGAGCTGCTAGGAGCTTGGAATGAAGATCGAAAGACTCGGATCAACTCGGTATAACAATTCTAACTCTTAGTTTAGTTTGCTAGTTTAGGGTTTAAGGTCGATCCGGGATTCGGGTAGCGGTAGCGCCGGTTTCAGAAATTTTTGTTCCGCATTTTGGCCGCGTTTTGACGGCCGGGGCGCTACCGGGACCCTTCATGGTATCAGAGCCACCCTTTAAACCCCTTACTAGCTTGTTTAGACGTGCTTAAAAGATTGATCGACGGATTTTACCGAAATCACAATTCCATTTTTATACTTTCTGCCGATTTTTAGAAGTGGTCAAAAAATATTTTGCAGAGGCTTAAAAATCCGTGCAGGCAAATATAAGGCTACACAAAAAATTTGAGCTCGTGATGCCACTAAAGTGCCACGGATCCGCCGCACTAACCCCCTTTTGGCGGCTGTTCCGCGGCCATTTATTGGCGACGGGCCTTCAAATTTTCACTGTAGATCATATACTTGAAATTATGATTTTTGGGATATTTTGTTTTGGCCCAGGTTTCAGTGAAGTGTTGTTTTGTTACTGGGGGCAATTTGGAACTTAGTCGATCGATATTTTAAGTGTGCGTTTATCAGTACATACATTATAATCTGTGACCGTGAATGTCATTTGATCGGTAAACTCGTCTAATTGCTATATGTCTTTTAGACGGATTTGCGAACGTGACATTCACGTTGATGTTCTGTGATGTTGGTTGGATCGTCGTGGTGGATATCCAGTGGTGCAATGATAGTACAGTTTTAATTTCATTTGTACATTTGATATTGTGGGGCGAGCGTCCATATGTGGACTGCCATCACTGCCAGTTTGTATATTATTCTTTTGGGGCACGACCGGGCTGAGGTCGATGTTACCCTTGTATATTATTTTATTTTCTGTACTAGGATTACCCCGCGGTGGGGTGTACGAATAGCCGGATTCTAGAGGGCAACGGGTCCGCATCTCATAGTGTTCGGAAGGAGGGGACCTTACTCTAGAATTGGTGGGCTATTCACCGCACTCGTAGGGGGTATAAGTGACCCAGGAGGGGTGCTCAAGTTACCGGATTCCGTGAAGTGCTGGGTGGTCCATTCACGTTGCTGAAGGGGGCTGCCTCACTTCTGGTTTTGGCGGGTAACCTGCCGCGCTAGTAGGGGTCTAGGTTTCATTGCACAGGCTATCCACACGATAGGGAACGTCGGGTCTCATTTGCGGCTCAAGTAAAACCCGGGGCTCCAGATTATCCACCATTCTGTATTGCTTCTGTGATGTTTCTGTGATTTTGCTTTATATCATGCCTGGGACGATTGTTATATATATTTATATATACTAGTAGATGTTGTATATGTTTTGCACCCGCGCTAGCCTAGTCCCCGCTCTGTCGTTAGTTAAGTAACCTAACGGGTGATGACGGGACCCAGTGGCGAATGCGGATGGCATATACGTACATTTTATTTTCGTTCTTTTCTGGTGTGATTAATTGATGGGACTGCATAGATTCTTATCAATGCAAAGATAAAACAAACCTATATATGATGTTGTTGGAACCAAGCTTTTAAAAACTGACATTACAGACGTACACTTTTGCTTTGCATCGTGGTATTCATTTTGGAATATCCTGCACCTCATTCGACGAGGCAAGGGCCGAGATCCCTTCATCGGGAGTGACCCCTTGGGTAAAAGTTTGCATCAACGCAATAATTTTACTATAGTCGATTACTTTTGCTTTACATTGTGGTATTCAGTTTGGTATATCCTGCACCCCATTCGACGGGGAAAGAGCCGAAATCCCTTCACCGGGAGTGACCTCTTTAGCAAACGTTTTCGCCACTATATATTTATAAAACCACTTGGATTCCTTTAACGATATCAAGTTCATTACGTTAAAGGTTTTTCGCCAAAAACCAGCCGTAGCCCTCCATCATTTCTTTCAGGTGGTACCTACTATTCGTGCTGCGTTTGTTGGCCTTTGTCAAAGCGTAGTGTGCAGTAGCTAGATATTGCTTGTCTGTTGTATTGAGTTGCGATTATCTAGGACAGTCGTATAACCTTGTTGGCCTTTGTCAAGGGTTTGTACGGGTGGGTCTAGAGTAATCCAGGATAATGACGGGTTGAACTTGACTTGTGGTTTATGATTTGTTGGCCTTTGTCAAGGTCATAAACCGCTTGGGGTAAAAATCACATCGGGAGTTTCAAACATACAGGAAACTTGCCAGGCTTGCGCATACCTTCTGGAGTGTGGTGACTTGAGTGGCTTCCATCAAGTCATCATGTGATGATAGATGTGTTAGTGTATATGCCCTAGAGGCCATTACTGTATCATACTAGTATGTATATTACTTAATGGAAGCTTGGGATATTCACCTTGTATTGACAATCTTGCTCAATATAGTAGTATGCTACCTGGTTTGTTTCTACTTCAATGTGTACATGTGTTTATTTTAGTATATCGCCTTTACACATTACTGGAGCCCTTAGGATCTTTGCTTGATTACCAGCGTTGTGACGGCAGTCACACTCGTGGGGGCTGGGTAATCTATAAGCACATCCTTATGAAGGTCCCTAGTTGCAGGACTATCGAGACAGGGCATCGATACTCCGGAGTAGACTAGCGTATGAGCTTCTCATCCTAGTGTGGGAGACGGTCTGTCCCACAGCCGTCAGTACATCGTAGTTGAGATAGTATGCGGGTGCTCGTTAGGTTACGAGTATACTGGACAGGACTCATCGGGAACTGTTGGTTGGTATTATACCTATCGTCAGTTATCAGTTCCCAGGTGACATGAGTACAGCTTAGTCCGCTGACTTGACACTGTCACTTCTCCTCGAGTGTGTTCCCACTGTACTTTGATTACTACCCTACCACGGCTCAAAGGAGTCGTGCAAACAGGTAGTTTTTGGGTGCAGTCCCGAAGTACTTGGAGGCAGTGACGGTTAGACAGGATTCGTCTCTCCCGGTATTGGGGGTTGACATCGCGCTGTGTCTAGGAGAGCCATTACACGAGTAGTCCCTGGCCAGGGCAAGCGAGATATACTGGTAGGTTTCCAGTGTTATCTCAGGGTGTTCTGGGCTTCACTCCGACACGACTTGTACCGCTATTAGGGGACTGACGTTTACCGCCCCTTAGGCCCGCCATGCGATGTATCAGACGAACAGACCGGACTGTACGGAGATTGTCACATTCAGGCTCAGTAAGAGTTCAGGTGGGTTTCACCTCGTCAGTCTTCTTGTCGGCATCTACCTGGGGACCGTTACGCACAGCTAGTGCCGCTTGCGGTCTGTGGTTAAACCCACTACCAGCGTAGTGTCGAGTCTTTAGAGTCCCACACAGAAAGTTATTCGCCTTTAGGCAAAAGAGTAGAGGTCGCATGGTTTTGCGACAGGGTTCGGTCACATCCGTGCACTTGTGCACGTTTAGTGTCCGGACAGTTATCACTAGCGGGCTTTGGTTTAAACCAGATCCTAGTGTATGTTTTGGGATTGGTTTTATCTCGTATGTATTCGTGTTCCTCGGAACGCGGATGCGGGTGTGTATGCACAGTTGACGGAGAGACAAAGGCAGATGATTCTCATTAGGGTTGTTGACTGTTGACTGTTGACTATTGACTTTTTGCTAAACCCTAAAGAGAATATGATATGTGATTAACAATAATATTAATTAAGTATTATAGTGACATGGTTGTTGAGGGGTTGACTTTGTTGACTTGTTGACTTTGTTGACCGGTTGACTAGGTTGGACTAGTTGACCATCATCATGACAATAGCTATCATTTCATGGCAAAGACTTTTGCTTGCTTGTTTATCTTGTGCAAAATGAGTGCATGAAATGATATGGCTATTTTGACTTAAACCATCACATAATACTTGATTGCTATTATTGGTTATGATGGTTTTGGATTATGAGAGCCAGGAGAGAAAAGTCTTGCTCATTCTCTCATTTCCTTTCTCTCTCTTGTTCTTGAGCTCTCATCCTCTTCCTCTTGCTCTCCCTCTCTCTAGTCTATGGTTCACTTGTCTCATGTGTTGAGAAGCAAGAACCATAGAGAAAAATCCCAACACACTCTCTTCTACTCACTCTAGTTCACAAGGTTTAGCAAACCGAGTGAACTAGTTTCTTCAAAGTTCGAAGAAGAAGCCAAAGGTAAAAGCTTTCGGGTGGATCGATCTTCGGCGCAAGGAGTCGACGGGGTGAATCCGATCCGCACACCATCACGAGTTGAAGACGAAGGAGTTCAAGAAACAAAGGTATAACCCCCTAACCGAGTAGTTAACAACTCCTAGTTAGGATGTTAGGTAGATAAGTTTAACAAAGATCCGTTTGAGTCCATGTTACCGCCTCTAGAAAATTGTTTTTCATCAAATTCCGCAAGCCTGCAAGTACCGGGAGAGGTAGCATGGACTTACAGTGGTATCAGAGCCTAGTTAAAAACTACCTAACATGTTAGCATAGTAACTAGAAATTCGATCGGAGAAAATGTCGCGAAATACACCCCGATATCAAGCTTGCTGTCGATTTTCAAAGTTCTGTAAAAATAATAAATCATGCTTTAAAAATCGACACAGGGTTTTTATAAGATACTGTAGAAAAATGGTCCAGAGAACCCATCAAACCGCCGCGGAAACGCGGCAAGAGCTTGCTCTTGCCGTGGTTCCGCGGCCGATTTAGCTCTTCTGTGTCTTCATTGCAGTTTGTTCTGTGGGGTATTTTGGGATTTTTGGTATATGTTTTTTCAGCCCAGATTTTCCAGAAAGAAAAATTTGTTTTTGGGGCTTTAAAAACCGTATTTTGATCGAGTTTCTAAAGACTTAAGCTGACGGGTATTTATCTGTGATGTGATATTTGTATTGAACGTCTGCTAATCGCTATATGTCGATTAGTGGGGGTTATACAAATCTGTGATCTGTAATGTTGCTGGTATGTGTATATGAATTCATTGGATTGTCGCGGGTGAATAGCCGGGGGTTGTGAGATGAGAGTTTTCTTTTCTTTCAACTCATGTAAATATGTAAATTGATGTAATATTATTTGTATGGCCGCACAACCGGGTCGGGGTTGTAGCCGTCATTGTATAATTTCTTTTTACTGTTTTTGCTCCTAGGATAGACCCATGGTGGGGTGCACAAACTACCGGGTATCTCGAAGTGCCGAGTGGCCTACTCACGTCGTTGAGGGAGGTTGCTTTGCTTCGGATATTTGGCGGGTAGTTTGTCGCACCCGTAGGGGTCTTGGGTGGGGTATTGGCTATTCATCGCGACCGTGTAATCCGCTTTTCATTACAGGCTCGTACGAATTGCGGATTCCTAGTATATCCAATGTGTTCATCTGTGATCTGAAATGGCTATCATTGCAATATATCTATATATGATATTATTTAGGCGTTGCTTATGTTTTACAGCCGCGCTAGCCCAGCCCCCGCTCTGTCGTTAGTTAAGTAACCTAACGGGTAATGACGGGGCCCCATGGCGAATGCGAATGGCATAAGCGTACGTCATATTTTGGTTGTTTTCTGCAATGGTAGGATTAAATGATGGGATGCATTAAAAGAACTAATGCAAGAAAATAAACCAAGTAAAAGTCGTTGGAACACTTTCGAAAAACCACTCGGTTCTTTTCAAAACCAACTTTTAAATGTGGAGCTTGAGCCACTCCTTTTAAAAGCTATCTCGTTCCATCGATTATATCAAGTTCACTATGTTCACGGTTTCGCCAAAACCATTCGTAGCCCTCCGTCGTTTCACATGAATAGTCAATAGTATTCAAGGTATGTATGTTGGCCAAAGTCAAGGCATAGTGATTGGTAGCTATTGGGTATTCATGTGCAGCATAGATAGATGCGTTGGTTTGGGACAGTCGTACTGCCATTTTGGCCAAAGTCAAGGGTAGGTACGGGTGGGTCCAAATTAACCTGGATAATGACGGGTAGAACTTGACATGTGACTTATGATATTTTGGCCAAAGTCAAGGTCATAAGAGCATGGGGCAAAAATCCACATCGGGAGTTTCATAAGTACTGAAACTTGCAAGAGTTGCATACCATTTGGAGTGTGATGATTCTGGTAGGATTCCTTCAGTTTCGTCACGCGGTGATATTTGGATCCCGATCCTACTGTGAGTATATGCTACTCCTCGGGAAATTTCTCACTTAACGATCAATGCTATAAACTAAGTAGGTGTTTAGAAAGGTGTTAGCGGGGCTACGCCCACAGGGAAAAGAGGTTATTTAATTAAGAAACTTCGCGAAAGCGTTGGAAAACCTCCCTCGAAGTACCGACACTGGCCTGGCTGAACGGTTAAGCAAGTATTGTACGGTGAGATTGATCTTGACTAATTCTTCCATTATGGTTTGAGGAGGGATTCGAGAGACAGTGGGAGCCATCCTGTTTAGACAAACTAAAAACCACTCTAAACTTGCAAGAGCATCATGCTGAGTGTTTCTTCTCTCTCTCCTAATTGCAGCGACCAATCGACATGACCGGACTTAAGTTATTACTAGATAAAAACATACTGACAGGGCCAAACTACAAAGATTGGCTCAGGAATGTCAAGATGGCAATCACTTACGACAAGCTAGGGTATCTTCTTACCACCAAAGCTCCCCCTGTCCAAGGTCCCAAAACCAGCGTCGTAGATAAGGAAATCCGTAAGACCTGGGAAATCGACTGCGCGAAGGCCAAGTGCCTCGTGCTTGCCTCTATGGACAACGAACATCAGAGGAGGTACGAGAATATGGACCTGGAATCCATATTTCTCCATACAAAAGAACTGTATGGAGAGCAATCTCGTATCGCCAGATACGAAGTGTCGAAGAAGTTGTTTTCAGCAAGATTGGCCGTCGGATCATCGGTAGCGGAACACGTGCTTAAGATGATTGGCTACATAGAGGAGCTCGCGGACCTTGGGACCACGTTGGAGAATGAGCTCTATACGGACTTGATTCTCCAGTCCCTTCTTTCCACTTACGCCCAGTTTATCCTGAACTTTAACTTACAAGAAAAGGAAGTTGAACTTTCAGAACTCCTCAACATGCTGAGGAGCGCAGAGGGCACCCTAAGAAAGGTAGGGAAACATCCACTTTGTTTGTAGGAGGATCTTCTTCTTCTAGGTCCAAAGCGAAAGCCAAGGGAAAGAAGAAGAAAGCCCCCGCCAAACCAAGGGGCGGTGTTAGTAAAGTGGATACGAAGGGAAAGGCAAAAGCAATAAAGAAAGTGGGGAAGCTTGTGGATAAAGAAGAATGCTTCTATTGTCATAAGAGTGGACACTGGAAGAAAGATTGCAGGGCTTGGAAGGCCAGAACACAGGATCTCAAGGAGGTTGCGGCTTCAGCTTCAGGTGTGTATGTTATTGAAAATTGTCTTTCAATAAACTCTACTTGCTGGGTATTGGATACCGGATCAGGATCTCATATCTGTAATTCTTTGCAGACGTTGAGAAACCGTAGGTTTTTGAAGGCAGGTGACATGACCCTCAAAGTTGCAAACGGAGCTAGCATGGATGCTAAGGCCGTCGGGGACTATCACCTGGGAATGTCAGATGGACATGTTTTGGTTTTACGTAATTGCTTTTTTGTACCCAACGCAACTTGTAATATCATTTCTGTATCTTTGGTTTCTAAAGAAGGTTATGAATTTGCGTTTGTAAGTAATGTTGTAAACATTCACCTTAATCAAGTTCTGATTGGGTCAGGTACATTGAGCAATGGTATATATGTATTAAACCAACCACAGATTTTCAATGTCTTGAATACACACAAAAGAAAGTCCCCAGAAATCAATCAGACTTTCTTATGGCATTGTAGACTGGGTCACAGCAATGAGAGAAGATTGACTAAGTTACATACAGAAGGATATTTGGATCCGTTCGAATATCAATCGTATACCACTTGTCAATCCTGTCTCAAAGGAAAGATGACAAAGACTCTGTTCACTGGACACGGAGTAAGAGCGAGCGAGCTCTTGGGACTCATACAAAGCGACGTGTGCGGTCCAATGTCTACACATGCACGAAGCGGTTATTCTTACTTCATTACTTTTACGGATGACTTTTTATGGTACGGTTATGTCTTCTTAATGAAACATAAATCCGAAGCCTTTGGAAAATTCCAGGAATATAAGAATGAAGTAGAAAAACAAACCGGCAAAAGTATCAAGACACTAAGATCTGATCGAGGTGGTGAATACTTAAGTGCCGAGTTCCTGGATGACTTAAAAGAGAATGGAATTCTCTCTCAGCTTACTCCTCCATACACTCCGTAACATAACGGTGTATCGGAGAGACGGAACCGAACCCTATTGGATATGGTACGGTCCATGATGAGTAACGCTAAGTTACCGCGATCATTCTGGGGATATGCACTAGAATCAGCCGCATACCTTTTGAACCGAGTTCCCACTAAGACTGTGCCTACCACACCATATGAGATGTGGTGTGGGAAGATGCCCCATCTTAATCACATTAAGACATGGGGAAGTCCAGCTTTTGTCAAAAAGCAGCATGTGGACAAACTCGAGGCACGCTCAGTACAGTGCAAGTTTGTGGGATATCCAAAGAACTCCAAGGGATATTTCTTCTATTGCGAAGAGGAACAAAAGATTTATGTTTCTCGTCATGCCCACTTCTTGGAAACTGAGTTTTTGGAAAATCAGATAAGTGGGAGCGCAATAGAACTGGAAGAAATTCCAGAACCACGAGCTATTACTGAAAGCTTAGTAGAACCAGAGGGTTCGAAAGATCATGACATTCCTACGCCGCTCCGCAGGAGTAGTAGACAGTCTCATCCGCCTGAGAGATACTACGGTTTTCTCATAGACGGGGATAGAGAAGATTGCATCATTGATTATGATGAGCCGACTAGCTTCCAGCAAGCCATTCAGAGCGTTGACTCGGTAAAATGGCTGGATGCAATGCAGACCGAAATAGAGTCCATGTACACCAACAAAGTATGGACGTTGGACGTTGCTCCAGATGGGGTAAAACCCGTAGGATGCAAGTGGATCTTCAAAAGAAAGATTGGTGTAGATGGATAGGTTGAGACCTATAAAGCTAGACTGGTTGCAAAGGGTTTTCGTCAAAGACCTGGTTTGGACTATGACGAGACCTTTTCTCCAGTAGCTATGCTGAAATCCATTCGGATCCTTCTTGCCATTGCTGCCTTCCACGATTATAAGATTTGGCAGATGGACGTAAAGACCGCTTTTCTAAATGGAAATTTAGAGGAGTGTGTTTATATGGACCAGCCAGAGGGTTTCATTCAGAGTGGGAGCAGCGGAAAGGTGTGCAAGTTGCTTAAGTCCATCTACGGACTAAAGCAGGCATCACGGAGTTGGAACATCTGTTTTGATGAGACGGTCAAGGAATTTGGGTTTATCAAAAATCTAGATGAACCATGCATCTATAGTAGATTTGTAGCAAGAACTGTCGTATTCTTCGTTTTATACGTGGATGATATTCTTCTGATAGGAAATGACATTCCTATGCTACAATCTGTCAAGGGGTTCTTGTCACACAGATTATCCATGAAATACCTGGGTGATGCCTCATACATCATGGGGATCCGGATCCATCGTGATAGATCCAAGAGGATATTAGGACTTTCGCAGTCCAGGTACATCGACACCATACTGAAAAGATTTAGTATGGAAGATTCCAAGCACGGTAATCTACCGGCTTGTCACGGGATCACCCTCTCCAAAGAGATGTCTCCCAAGACTGATTTGGAAAGGGATCGCATGTCTATTATACCCTACGCTTCTGCGGTAGGCTCTATAATGTATGCGATGTTGTGTACCAGACCAGATGTAGCTTATGCACTGAGTGTGGTAAGCCGGTATCAGTCAAACCCTAGGGAGAAACACTGGATAGCGGTAAAGAACATTCTCAAGTACCTAAGAAGGACTAAGGAGATGTTCTTGGTGTATGGCGGAAAAGACCTCCAAATCGAGGCCTTTGCTGACTCCAGCTTCCAGAGTGACAAGGATGATTCCAAGTCCATGTCGGGTTATGTCTTTACCCTCAATGGAGGGGCGGTGTGTTGGAAGAGTTCCAAACAGGAAACCGTTGCTGACTCGACGATGGAAGCGGAATATATCGCTGCTGCAGATGCCACAAAAGAAGCCGTTTGGATAAGGAAATTCTTAACTGAACTTCAGGTGGTTCCGTCCATTGTTGATCCAATACCTCTGTATTGCGACAACAACGGGGCTATAGCTTTAGCGAAGGAACCCAGGTCCCATCAGAAGTCCAGACACATCTTGAGGCGGTATCACCTGATCAGGGAGATCGTGGGTCGCCAGGAGATCGAGGTTCGAATAGTTTCTACGGAAGATAACACTGCTGATCCACTCACAAAGGCCTTACCCCAGACTCAGTTCGAGCGGCTGATCGAGATGATAGGTCTTCGATACGCCAGTACATGGCCTTAGTGCAAGTGGGAGATTGTTAGTGTATATGCCCTAGAGGCCATTACTGTATCATACTAGTATGTATATTACTTAATGGAAGCTTGGGATATTCACCTTGTATTGAGAATCTTGCTCAATATAGTAGTATGCTACTTGGTTTGTTTCTACTTCAATGTGTACATGTGTTTATTTTAGTATATCGCCTTTACACATTAGTGGAGCCCTTAGGATCTTTGCTTGATTACCAGCGTTGTGATGGCAGTCACACTCGTGGGGGCTGGGTAATCTATAAGCACATCCTTATGCAGGTCCCTAGTCGCAGGACTATCGAGACAGGGCATCGATACTCCGGAGTAGACTAGCGTATGCGCTTCTCATCCCAGTGTGGGAGACGGTCTGTCCCACAGCCGTCAGTACGTCGTACTTGAGATAGTATGCGGATGCTCGTTAGGTTACGAGTACACTGGACAGGACTCGTCGGGAACTGTTGGTTGGTACTATACCTATCGTCAGTTATCAGTTCCCAGGTGATATGAGTACAGCTTAGTCCGCTGATTTGACACTGTCACTTCGCCTCGAGTGTGTTCCTACTGTACTTTGATTACTACCCTACCACGGCTCAAAGGAGTCGTGCAAACAGGTAGTTTTTGGGTGCAGTCCCGAAGCACTTGGAGGCAATGACGGTTAGACAGGATTCGTCTCTCCCGGTATTGGGGGTTGACATCGCGCTGTGTCTAGGAGAGCCATTACACGAGTAGTACCTGGCCAGGGCAAGCGAGATATACTGGTAGGTTTCCAGTGTTATCTCAGGGTGTTCTGGGCTTCACTCCGACACGACTTGTACCGCTATTAGGGGACTGGCATTTACCGCCCCTAGGCCCGCCATGCGATGTATCAGACGAAAAGACCGGACTGTACGGAGATTGTCACATTCAGGCTCAGTAGGAGTTCAGATGGGTTTCACCTCGTTAGTCTTCTTGTCGGCATCTACCTGGGGACCGTTACGCACAGCTAGTGCCGCTTGCGGTCTGTGGTTAAACTCACTGCCAGCGTAGTGTCGAGTCTTTAGAGTCCCAGACAGAAAGCTATTCGCCTTTAGGCAAAAGAGTAGAGGTCGCATGGTTTTGCGACAGGTCGCATGGTTTTGCGACAGGGTTCGGTCACATCCGTGCACTTGTGCACGTTTAGTGTCCGGACAGTTTTCACTAGCGGGCTTTGGTTTAAGCCAGATCCTAGTGTACATTTTGGGATTGGTTTTATCTCGTATGTATTCGTGTTCCTCGGAACGCGGATGCGGGTGTGTATGCACAGTTGACGGAGAGACAGAGGCAGAGAATTCTCATTAGGGTTGTTGACTGTTGACTGTTGACTATTGACTTTTTGCTAAACCCTAATGAGAATATGATATGTGATTAACAATAATATTAATTAAGTATTATAGTGACATGGTTGTTGAGGGGTTGACTTTGTTGACTTGTTGACTTTGTTGACCGGTTGACTAGGTTGGACTAGTTGACCATCATCATGACAATAGCTATAATTTCATGGCAAAGACTTTTGCTTGCTTGTTTATCTTGTGCAAAATGAGTGCATGAAATGATATGGCTATTTTGACTTAAACCATCACATAATACTTGATTGCTATTATTGGTTATGATGGCTTTGGATTATGAGAGCCAGGAGAGAAAAGTCTTGCTCATTCTCTCATTTCCTTTCTCTCTCTTGTTCTTGAGCTCTCATCCTCTTCCTCTTGCTCTCCCTCTCTCTAGTCTATGGTTCACTTGTCTCATGTGTTGAGAAGTAAGAACCATAGAGAAAAATCCCAACACACTCTCTTCTACTCACTCTAGTTCACAAGGTTTAGCAAACCGAGTGAACTAGTTTCTTCAAAGTTCGAAGAAGAAGCCAAAGGTAGAAGCTTTCGGGTGGATCGATCTTCGGCGCAAGGAGACGACGGGGTGAAGCCGATCCGCACACCATCACGAGTTGAAGACGAAGGAGTTCAAGAAACAACGGTATAACCCCCTAACCGAGTAGTTAACAACTCCTAGTTAGGATGTTAGGTAGATAAGTTTAACAAAGATCCGTTTGAGTCCATGTTACCGCCTCTAGAAAATTGTTTTTCATCAAATTCCGCAAGTCCGCAAGTACCGGGAGAGGTAGCATGGACTTACAAGTTGGATCCTGATTCCCACTAATGAGTTGGACTACTCCTCGGGTAATTCCGACTAATTCTCCTTTTGGGTTTGGAGGAGAATTCGAGGAAACAGTGGGAGCCATCCAGATTAGATAAAATGTTTAACCATTCTGATCTAGGTTAGTGTGCACGTTGAGTGTTTCTTCTCTCTCTCTCTCTAGCCGCGACTTTGACCCGACCTTTGACTAAAACTCATGAAACTAAGTTGACCAAACCTTCTTAAAACACTTTGGCTTTTGGAATGCCACGGTGTCGCATACATCATTGCCATTTCTATATCACTTTTTGCATTTCTCCAGAACACCCCGTATCACTACGGATATCCACTTCCATTGGATAAATCAATCGTATGGTTATATACGAACTCGAAGGAACTTTTTCGAGGATGGATTCCGGTTCTGGAGAGATTGAATAGGATTATTCGGTTGTCTTTTCTCTTTACCTTCTCTCAGGTTGTAAGGGCCCCTAGGATTAGGAGAGGGTACACCTATTGAGCTTATTGGATAGTTTTCTTCCAAACCATAGGCAGGTGCCGAACGGTAGGGAAGGAAGAAAACCAACAAGCTTAACTATGGTGTAAAGAAGGTAATAAGTAAAGACATATAAAGGGATTAGAATAATGGCAAAGGAAATTGCGATCACCATCATTCACGACAAAGACCATGTATACCCCTGCCATTCCTACATCCACTTTGTTTTCTCTAGGACACTCTGTATCACTACGGATATCCACTTCTATTGGATAAATCCATCGTATGGTTATACACGAACTCGAAGGAACCTTTTCGAGGATGGATTCAGGTTCTGGAGAGAAAGGATAGGATTATTCAGATGTCTTTTCCCATTACTTTCTCTCAGGTTGCGAGGGCTCCTAGGATTAGGAAAGTACACCTATTACGCTTATTGGATAGTCTTCTTCCAAACCTTAGGCTGGTGCCGAAGGGTATGGAAAGAAGAAAACCAATTAGCCTAAAGAAGGTGTACAGAAGGTAATAAGTAAAGACATAATAAAGGGATTGCAGTGAGGGCAGGTATAGTATATGGTTACTGTCGTGAATCAGGATAGTGGAAGAGGTGTTACTAAGAATACCAGTAAACCCCTTCGAAAAATTTTCATGTTTCAGTTTCACTGTGCGATGTTAATTGATAACTGTTTTCCTAGTTAGAATCTAACTCCAGGGTATGTATTTACCAGATCAGTTTCTCACATCTGCATGTTATTACGGATGGTGAGTGGGAGTAAGATATTGGGAATTGGGTGATTAGATCCTCATTATATCGGAATTCGTTGCAATTGGTGATATTTGAGGAAATCATCTGGTTTTTGCCGGATGGTAAATATTTGGTTTTGAATATCCGTTGTTATGCACCAATTTCAAACTGATATATCTGTACGTTTATTTTTATAAAGTGAGATATAACTTTTTGATATTATGTCTGTGGCATTTACCTATATCAGTTGGTGATTAGGTAAGGTGCATTTAACAGCGGTGTAATTCTTCTTAACCATAGTACAGTTTTTCAACCTACGACGCACAGGGTTTGAGTTATTGAACTCAGGGGACTTGTACAAAGTATTGTATGTTGTCCAGTGTCCATTAGGACAATGGGGTTGGTACTCGTACTATATTCTTTTTACTTGTGACTTCTCCAGTTCTGGACAAGTATTTCGTAGAAATACAAAGTCCAGATATTGAGAAGTTATAGGTATAAGAATAAAGTAGAGAACTATTTGTTGGAAGTATCAGGATTCTTCGATGAAGTCAAAGATGTAGATACTTGTGTTTGGTATTCAGTTAATAGTAATGGTTTTGAGAACTTGCTTCTCTTTCAGGTTAATCATATATGGATGCACTCCTAGATGAGTAATGATGATTGACCTCATTCCATTTGGTTGATATGCGCTGCAGACAGCTGCATGATTTTGAGTCTGGTTCCAATTAAATTAGTGCTTTTGTTTCTATATCAGATATATATAGAATCAATTTATATCTTAATGATGTTAAGGTATAGGGAGTTGTCCGGCTGATGCTTAAAACTAGAATCCAGATAAACTCAAGGCACGTTTCAGTAATGGATGTTTGTGGGTTATCCCGGGCTTTGACGAGGGTAAACTTTCTACCATCGGGTAGATCAATATTTATATTGTTCTTGACTCGCCACAGTTTTAGTAAAATGGACTTTTTTCAAAAAACACAAGTGGGAGTATGGTAGAACTGGAAGTGATTTCAGAACTACAAACGATTACTGGAAATTTAATAGAACCTAAGAATTCAATTGGATTTGATATTCCATTAGCCACTCTGCAGATTTGGTGGGTAACCTCAGGCACCCGAGAGGTATTTCGGTCTTCTCAGAGATGGTGATAGAGAGGTTCTTGTTTATCCAGACTTGCCATTGCTGCTGTTCTAGACTGTAAGACCCGGCAGGAGGATGAGTATAGCGTCATTCTAAACTAGCTTTAGAAATGCACGTGTATATGACTCTGCCAGAGGGTTATTGTAGTCAGTGGGAGCAGCGGAAGTATAGTGAGCAGGTAGCTTATGTCTATTTATAGAAAAAAGCAGGTATAGCGGAAATAGATCATCTAATTTTTGATGTGACAGTCATAGGTTTTGACCTCATCAGAATAGGAGATGGATATGGTAAGAAGGTAGTAGAGAGTGATGTCTAGGTATTGGGATGACATGCACTTAATAGGAAGAGATATTCCTATATTACGATCGGTTATACTGTGGTTGTCACAAAGTTGTTTCTCTACATAGGATATGGATATAATATCAGGTTTTCTGGTTACTAGATATATGGTTTTAGATCTAGATTTGGGAAGTATCTTAATCTGGGTACTTTGACATTTTTCTAAAGAGATTTTAGGATGGACGGCTCCTGGCATGGTGGTGTACCTGCAGGTGATGGAGTCACCCTCTCTAAAGGTGTCTTACAGACTAAAGGGGAGAGGGATCTGCATGATTAGCATTTCACTTGCTTAGGCAATTGAGTTAATCATGAAATGTCAAGTACCACACCAGATATTGCTTTTGCACTAGATGCAATATGCAGATATATTGATCAAATCCTGGAGAAACATTGGGAAGCAGTTATTGAACATAAGTGAATGTTCTAGGGAAATGATTATGGCAGCCTCCTTCTAGAGACGATTATCATTTCAGGCTTCCAAGGTGACCTGGATGACAGAGTGACTGTCAGAGTTATAGTTTTTCCCTCATTTGAGGGACAGTATGTTGGACAGGTGGTCCAAGTGGATACCGAGGAAAGGCATGGCGCAGGATACTGATTAAATTCAGTGGACGATATTGTCTAAGTAGTTTGCTGGATTTGGAGTTCGTTTGTGAACTGGGTCCCATCAGATATCCAGACAAATTCAAAGACAAGTATTGCTCATTTCGGGAGATAGTTTTCTCCGTGAACTTGAGATTAAGAGAGATACAGAAAGAAACATTGGAGCGGATCCACTCACTGAGGCTATTTCTCATACGCAATCATTTTCGCAATAATTGGCCTTAAGTGCAAGTGGGAGATTGTTGGCTATAGTGCCCTCAAGGCAATTATCATAGTCGCGGACTTGTGATTATGATGATTGAGGCAGGACCTATACCGATAAAACAGTCTTACTCAAGATGATAGTATGCTATCTGGTTTGTCTTTATCATCATGTACATGTTGATAGAGCCCATAGGATTCTTGCTTGACTGCCAGCATTATGATAGCGATCATATATGTGGGAGCTGGGGTCTATAAGCACATCCTTAAATGTCCCTAGTCGTAGGAGTATCGAGACCGGGCATCGATACTCTAGTGTAGACTAGTGTATACTGATCGAGACCCCGACGAGGGGCGTGTTGGCTATAGTGCCCTTAAAGTCAATTATTGAATCGCAGGCATGTGATTGCAGTGATTGAGGATGACCTATACCGGTAGGACAGTCTTACTCGAGATGATAGTATGCTATCTGGTTTGCCTTTATCAATCGTATACAGGTTCAGGTGACTGATCACTGTTACACGTTGATAGAGCCCTTAGGATTTTTCTTGACTAACAACAGTATGATGGCGATCATATACGTGAGAGTTGGGTAGTCTACAAGCACATCCTTAATTGTGGTCCCTAGTCGTGGGAGTTTCGAGACAGGGCATCGATACTCCGGAGTAGACTAGTGTATACAGTCGAGACCTCGACGAGGGGCGGTGGCCGGTCTCACAAGCCACTGGTGTCAGTTGGATCACCTAAGATGTATACAGGTGCTCATTGGGTTATGAGTACACCGGACAAGACTCGCCGGGAACCTGCTAGTTGGTATTATACCTAGCGTCAGATAGCAGTTCCCTGGTGACATGTGTACAGGTTAGTTCATCGAACTGAGGTCGTCATTTGTCTCGTGTGAGTTCCCACTGTGCTTTGATTTCTACCCTACCACGGCTCAAAGGAGTCGTGCAAACAGGTCTTTTTTGGTTACAGTCCCGAGCCACATGGAGGCAAGTGAGCGGATCGACAGGGGATTCGTCTCTCCCGGTATTGGGGGTGAGATCGCGCTGTGTCTAGGAGAGCCATTACATAAAACCCTCGGCCGAGGTAGGCGATTTACTGGTAGGTACTCCAGTAGTATCTCAGGGTGTTCTGGGCTACACTCTGACATGACTTATACCGCTATTGGGGGTCTAACGTTACTAGCCCCCTAGGCCCGATATGCGATACTCATAGACGAACAGACCGGACTGTATGTATATTGTCACTGTTAGGCTTAGTAGGGTTCCAGGATGAGTTCGCTCATCGGCTTCCCTTGAGGTCAGTACATAGGCAGCCGTTATGCACAGCTAGTGCCGCTGACGGTTCGTGGTTAAACCTACTGCCAGGGTACTGAGGAGTCATTAGAGTCCCCCACAGATAGTTTCCCAAGTTTGGGCGAAACGTTGTATAGGCCGTATGGTTTTATGGAAGTGTTCGAAAAATGCACGTGCGTTTACGCACGTGTCATATTTCGGGAAGATAATACTAGTGGGCTTTGGTTTAAGCCGGATCCGAGTATTATACTGTGTAGATATAATATCTTTGTCTCAGTTGCATTTGTATTCGGTCGTAATACAAATGTGTGTATGTTTATACTGTTACGGGGTTATCCTGAAATTCGTTTCGGGATCGCTTTTCGAAGTTGCCAGTTTTCTATCACCCGTCTTAAACATTCGGTTTAATGTGGATTTATCTTTTCTTCATGAGGGTGAGTCATGAGTGTGCTTCTAGAAGATGGTGAGGTGTTATGTGAGGTGGCTTAGTTCATTTAATGTTATGCAAGGTGTATTAGTGAGTCACCTTTAGCATTAATATTTCTTGTAAAGCTTTAAGATATTTCTTCTTGATCTTTTACCTTATGGTTACCACCCCTTGCTCCTACACTCACCTCCCTCCTCTTCTTATAGTGGCCGGCCCCTCATAGAAAAGAGAGATGGTTGTTCATTTGAAAAAGATTATGATAGTTTTGGGTTTATGGAAATTAGATTGTTCATTTCTCATTTCATTCAATCAAAAAGGCGACTTCATTAACCGTTCATCCATAGTTTTGGATGTAACGAGACAAAGTGTTCTACTCATTCTCTACATCAATCTTGGTCATCTCTTTTAGCAAACTTGATGACCGAGTTGTCTCGGTTCAGAGGCGGGAGCCCGTTTAAAGATCCGTTGACGTGGTGCCACCTGGACGAGGAGACCGGAGATCGAGCGAGATCGGAGCAGCCGCAACAAAGCGTGGGATGATGGTTAAAGACCGAAGGACTCAGACCGTTCGGTATAACATTTCTACCCACTTTGTAGTTTGTTAGTTTAGCGATAATGGCAGATCCGGGTTTTAGTATGCGATCGCGCCAGTTAAAAAGTTTTGTTCCGCATTTGGCGTCTGAAAGACGGCCGGGGCGCTACCGTAGACTTACAGTGGTATCAGAGCCTCGCTATTAAGCTTTACTAACTTGTGCTAACGCGTTTAAAATATCGATCGAACGGAATTTCGAAAACTACAATTTTCTGGGTTAAAGTTTCTGTCGATTTTAAATCAGGCCTAAAAATTATTTTGAGCACTACAGAAAATCAAGCAGGCTTTTTGAAGAACACAGCAGAAATTTCGTACCCTGATTCTACCGTACTGCCGCGGAACCGCCGCCAAAGCCATGCTTTGGCCGCGGATTTGCGGCCATATTGGTGCTTTAGGGGGCCTAATTTCTCCTGGGGCGTCTACAGAGAAAATTATGGTTTCTAGTATATTTGTTTTGGGCCCAGATTTTGTTACTGTACAGCAGATGTACGTGGGGCCCACTTGGGGAAGTTTTTTCGATCGAAATTTTAAACTTGTTAGTATACAGTACTTACATTATATCTCCGACTGTGAATGTCATTCGAGCGGTAAATTGCGTCTAATTGCTATAGTCCTTTTAGACGGATTTGCGAACGTGACATTCGCGTTGATGTTCTGTGCTGTGCTGTGATGTTGCGGATTTGTCGTGGTGGATAGCAGTGTGCAATGGTAGTGCAGTTTGGATTTATTTGTACATTTGATATTGCGGGGCGAGCGTCCAACATGTGGACTTCCGTCTCTACCAGTTTGTATAATATTCTTTTGGGGTACGACCGGGCTGAGGTCGATGTACCTATTGTACATATTTTTATTTCTGTACTAGGTTTACCCCGCGACGGAGTGCACAGATAGCCGGGTTCTGGAGGGCAACAGGTCCGCATCTCATGGCTTTGAGAGGCAGAGGGGCCTCACTCTAGAATTGGCAGACTATTCGCCGCACTCGTAGGGGGTACAGGTTGACCCAAGGAGGGGTGCTCAAGTTACCGGATTCCGTGATGTTCTATGTGGTCCAGTCACTTTATTGTAGGGGGCTGCCTCACTTCAGGTTTTGGCTGGTAACTTGCCGCACCCGTAGGGGTCTAGGTTTCATTGCACAGGCTATCCACACGACCAGGGGAACGTCGGGTTTCAGTAGCGGCTCTGTGAAACCCGGGGATCCCAGATTATCTGTATTGTTCTGTGATACTTATTACTTTTATGTAATGTTGCATATTATCACGCCTGGAGCGATTATTGTATATTAGTATATATAATATTAGATGTTGTATATGTTTTACACCCGCGCTAGTCCAGTCTCCGCTCTGTCGTTAGTTAAGTAACCTAACGGGTGATGATGGGACCCAGTGACGAATGTGGATGGCATATACGTACATTTTATTTTCGTTCTTTTCTGGTGTGATTAATTGATGGGACTGCGTTGATTCTGATCAATGCAAAGGAAAACAAACCTGTTTGGTAGTTATTGGAACAATTTTAAAAAGTGTTATTACAAAGACGTTTCCTTTTGTTTTGCATAGTGGTATTTGGTTGGAATATCCTGCACCTTATTCGACGAGGCAAGGGCCGATATCCCTTCACCGGGAGTGACCCCTTAGGCAGAAGTTTGCGTCAAGGTAATAACTTCACTATAGTCGATTACAAATTGCTTTGCATCGCGGTATTCAGTTGGAATATCCTGCACCTCATTCCACGAGGAAAGAGCCGAGATCCCTTCACCGGGAGTGACCTCTTTAGCAAAAGTTTTCGCCACTATATTTTTATAAAAAGCTGTCAGGTTTCTTCAGCGATATCAAGCTCATTACGTTAAAAGTTTTTTGCCAAAAACCAGCCGTAGCCCTCCGTCATTTCTTTTGGGTATTCAGTAGTATTCAAGTGTTGGAGATAGTGCCCTCAGAGTCAATTATTGGATCACAGGCACGTGATTGCAATGATTAAGGGAGGACCTGTCCCGGTACGACAGTCTTATTCGAGATGATAGTTTGCTATCTGGTTTACCTTTATCATCGTGTACTGCTTTAGGTGACCTGACAGGTCGCTATTGCACGTTGATAGAGCCCCTAGGATTCTTGCTTGACAGCCAGCAGTATGAGGGCGATCATATAAGTGAGAGCTGGAGTCTATAAGCACATCCTTAAATGGTCCCTAGTCGTGGGAGTTTCGAGACAGGGCATCGATTCTCCAGAGTAGACTAGTGTATACAGTCAAGACCCCGATGAGGGGCGGTGGCCGGTCTCACAAGCCACTGGTGTCAGTTGGTTCACCTAAGATGTATACAGGTGCTCATTGGGTTATGAGTACACCGGACAGGACTCGCCGGGAACATGCTAGTTGGTCTTATACCTGACGTCAGATAGCAGTTCCTAGGTGACATGTGTACAGGTTAGTTCATCGACCTGGGGATCGTCATTTGTCTCGTGTGAGTTCCCACTGTACTTTGATTACTACCCTACCACGGCTCAAAGGAGTCGTGCAAACAGGTTTTAGTTGGGTACAGTCCCGAGCCACATGGAGGCAGTGAGCGGATCTTCATGGGTTCGTCTCTTCCGGTATTGGGGGTGAGGTCGCGCTGTGTCTAGGAGAGCCATTACACGAAGTCCTTGGCCAAGGCAGGAGATTTACTGGTAGGTATTCCAGTAGTATCTCAGGGTGTTCTGGGCTACACTCCGACACGACTTGTACCGCTTTTAGGGGTCTGACTTTTACCAACCCCCTAGGCCCGCCATGCGATGCTCATAGACGAACGGACCGGACTGTACGGATATTGTCACTGACAGGCTCAGTAGGGTGTCAGGATGAGTTCGCTCATCGACGTCCCTTTTGGTCAATAGCTGGTGGCCCGTCATGTATTGGCTTATACCTCTGACGTGCTAGTGGTTAAATCCACAGCCATAGTATTGACGAGTCTTTAGAGTCCACCACACATTCAGTTACTCAAGCTTTCGGGCGAAACGCTGTAGAGGCCGTATGGAGATATGGCAGGGTCCGATCAGATACGTGCGGTATTGCACGGATCAGGATCGGGCGTTTTGTACTAGAGGCGTATAGTAATATGGCAGGGTTCGATCAGATACGTGCGGTATTGCACGGATCAGGATCGAACGGTTTTTACTAGCCGGCTTTGGTTTAAGCCGGATCCTAGTATAGTACAGTGTAGATTTTGTCTCTTTGCATTTGTATCCGGACGGAATACAGATGCGGGTGTGTATGCACAGTATCGGGGTTTTCCTGTAATTTATTACGGGACCAGTTTTCTGGAGTTGCCAGTTTGCATTCCGTTCCGGCCGGTTTTCCTTTGTTCTTTCCCGGCCGGACTTTTCCGATGGAGGGGGTTATTTGCAAGTTTGCAAATAACTTTTTGTGGAGGGTTTATTTGTGAGATGAAAGATTATGATAGCATCTTTAGATTCCTTTTCTATCTTTTCTTTTGTTGCACCATCACTTGCATTAAAGAGAGGGTATGGTTTTGTTGTGCTTGAAGTATGGTTGATGTTTGGATGTGGTCACCTCTTTTCTTCTCCTACCATCACCTCCCTTCATGCTTGATTTATCCCTCCACCATTCTCACATTTGTGATGGCCGGCCACAATATTGAGAGGAGAGAAAAAAATGAGAGGTTTCATTTGGTGAGCTTGTGGCATTCTTGATCTCATTTTTTTCATGCTAGAAAAATGCAAGCACCATTTTTCTTATCTTGATTCCTCCATCTATCAAATGGCAACATCCACTACCCCAATATGAGACATGAGTCCTACACATTCTACAGCACATCTTGGGCATGTCGACTTGCCGGCTTCATGCCCGAGTTGCCTCGGTATAGAGGCGGGAGCCCGTAAAAGATGCAGGCGATGTGGTGCCCTTCCGGCAAGGAGGCGACGACCGGAGTTTCCGCGGGAGATCGGGACGACGACGAGAAGACCGGAGGACTCAGATCACTCGGTATATCTCTAACCCGTCTTGTAGTTAGCTAGATCTAGTTTAATAGCCCGATCCGGGGTTTAGTGCGCGGTGGTGCCGGTTTGCTAAGTTCGCAAAATTAAAGTTTATCACCGTTTCCGCATTTGGTCGTCGGATTGACGACCGGGGCGCCGCCGTGCACTTACAGTGGTATCAGAGCCTCGCCATTAACTTCGTCTATCTTCGTTTGATGTGTTTTGAATTTCCGATCGACCAAAATTCCAAAATCTACATTTATGTTCACATCAGTTTTCTGTTGAAATTTTTTGGTCTCGAAAATTTTTTCAGGTTGTCTCAGAATGATGTGCAGGGAGTTCTAAGAACACTGGAAAAATTCGACAACACGATCCCTCCGTACGACCGCGGATCCGCGGCCATTACCACTCTGTAGGCCGCGGATCCGCCGCATGAATGAGGGATCATGTCATCATTTTTTTGCAGTGGGCTTGTGGACTAAAAATAGGGGTTTTGGAATATTAAAATTGGGCCCAGATTTTCTGTGAGTGCTACAGTATTGCTTGGGGGCCCACTTGTTAATTTTTGATTGATCGGATATTTTAAACACATTATTTCACAGTATTTACATTATATCTGCGACCGTGAATGTCACTCGATCGGTAAATCCGGTCTAACTGCTATAGCCCGGTTAGACGGATTTGCGAACGTGATTTTCACGTTGATGTTCTGTGTTTTGCTGTGATGTTGCGGATCGGTCGTGGGGGATAGCCTGGATGCAATGCTAGTACAGTGTTGTTGTATTATGTACATTTGATATTGCGGGGCGAGCATCTGACATGTGGACTGCCGTCACTGCCTGTTTGTATTATTCTTTTGGGGCACGACCTGGTTGCGGTCGATGTACCCGTTGTATGTATATTTTACTTTCTGTACTAGGATTGCCCCGCGGTGGGGTGCACGGATAGCCGGGTTCTGGAGGGCAACAAGCCCGCATCTCATGGCATTGGGACTGAAGGGGCTTCAATCTGGAATTGGCGGGCTATTCGCCGCACTCATAGGGGGTACAGGTTGACCCAGGAGGGGTGCCCAAGTTACCGGATTCCGTGAAGTGCTGGGTGGTCCATTCACGGCGCTGAAGGGGGCTGCCTCGCTTCAGGTTTTGGCGGGTGACTTGCCGCGCCTGTAGGGGTCTAGGATTTCATTGCACAGGCTATCCACACGACCAGGGGAACGTCGGGTTTCAGTAGTGGCTCTGTGAAACCCGGGGATCCCAGATATATCTGTATTGCTCTGTGATGCTGTACATTTATGTGATGTTGCATTTTATTCACGCCTTGAGCGAAATACTATATATTGGTATATATATTAGTAGATGTTGTATATGTTTTTCATCCGCGCTAGTCCAGTCCCCGCTCTGCCGTTAGTTAGCTAACCTAACGGGTGATGACGGGACCCAGTGGCGAATGCAGATGGCATATACGTACGTCAGTATATTTTCGTTCTTTGTGGTGTGATCCATTGATGGGACTGCGTTGATTCGGATCAATGCAAGATAAACAAACCTATTCTGATGTTGTTGGAACACTTTTCAAAAAGCTGTTATTGCAAGGACGTTCACTTTTTTTTTGCATCGTGGTATTCATTTGGAATATCCTGCTCCTCAGTCGACGAGGCAAGGGCCGAGATCCCTTCACCGGGAGTGACCCCTTGGACAGAAGTTTGCGTCAGGGCATTAACTTCACTATAGCCGATTACTTTTGCTTTGCATCGTGGTATTCATTTGGAATATCCTGCTCCTCAGTCGACGAGGCAAGGGCCGAGATCCCTTCACCGGGAGTGACCCCTTGGACAGAAGTTTGTGTCAGGGCATTAACTTCACTATAGCCGATTACTTTTGCTTTGCATCGTGGTATTCATTTGGAATATCCTGCACCCCATTCTACGGGGAAAGAGCCGAGATCACTTCACCGGGAGTGACCTCTTTAGTAAAGGTTTTCGTCACTATATTTTCTAAAAAGCTATCAGTTCCTTCAACGATATCAAGTTCATTACGTTAAAGGTTTTCGCCAGAAACCATTCGTAGCCCTCCGTCGTTTCATATGGATAGTCAATAGTATTCAAGCTGTGTTTGTTGGCCAAAGTCAAGGCACAGTGTTTGGTAGCTGTTGGTTATTCATATGCCGCATAGATAGATGCGTTGGTTTGGAACAGTCGTACTGCCTTGTTGGCCAAAGTCAAGGGTAGGTACGGTTGGATTCAAATTAACCTGGAGAATGACGGGTAGAACTTGACATGTGACTTATGATTTGTTGGCCAAAGTCAAGGTCATAAGAGCATGGGGTAGAAATCCACATCAGGAGTTTCAAAAGAACTGAAACTTGCCAGATATGCGCATACCTCCTGGAGTGTGATAGCGTGAGCGGATTCCGCCACGTTATCATGCGATGACAGTTGGATCCCGATTCCCACTGATGAGTTGGTTTACTCCTCGGGTGACCCCGACTAATTCTTCTTTCAGGTTTGGAGGAGAGTTTGAGGTACTGTGGGAGGTTTCCAGATTAGATAAATTGGTAACCATTCTGATCTAGGTTAGAGTGCACGTTGAGTGTTTCTTTTCTCTCTCTCTCTGGCAGCGACCATTGACCCGACCCTAGACTATGACTCAGAGACCAAGTTGACCGAACCTTCTTAAACACTGGCTTTTGGATTGTCTGAGTTGCAGACCTCATTGCCACTCCTACTTTTACCCTTTTTCTCCAGGACACCCCGTTTTACTACGAACGTCCACTTCCATTGGACAAAACCATCATATGGTTAGATACGAACTCGAAGGAATTCGAGGATGGTTTCCGGTTCTGGAGAAAACGGATAGGATTATTCAGTTGTCTTTTCCCTTTTACCTTCTCTCAAGTTGTGAGTACTCCTTGGTTTAGGAGATA
Organism: Agapanthus africanus; assembly: GCA_030015575.1. Taxonomy (NCBI): domain Eukaryota; kingdom Viridiplantae; phylum Streptophyta; class Magnoliopsida; order Asparagales; family Amaryllidaceae; genus Agapanthus; species Agapanthus africanus. Next base: position 563,189,581 of record CM057337.1, on the reverse strand, counting down.
GTACACCTATTATGCAAATTGGATAGTCTTCTTCCAAACCTTAGGCTGGTGCCGACCGGTAGGGAATGAAGAAAACCAATTAGCATAACGATGGTGTGCAGAAGGTATTAAGTTCAGACAAAGCAAGGGATTAGTAAGAGGGCAAAGTAAATTGCGACTGATATTCACGACCAAACCAAGTATTTCTTCACCAATCCTAAATCACCTTTGTATTTCTCCAGGACACTCCGTATCACTACGAAGATCCACAGTTTATTGGATACTCCATCGTATGGTTATATACGAACTCGAAAGGAACTTGTTCCAGTTCGGGGATGGATTCTGGTCCAGGAGAAATAGGAATAAGGTTTATTCGGTTGTCTTTTATCTTCACCTTCTCTCGCATTGCGAGTGCTCCTAGGATTAGGACAGTACACCCGTTATGCTTATTGGATAGTCTTCTTCCAAACCATAGGCTGGTGCCGAAGGGTAGGGAAGGAAGAAAACCAATTGGCCTGAAGGGGTGTACAGAAGGTAATGACTAAAGACATATAAAGGGATTTGGAGAGGTGGCAAAGAATTATACGGTTATAGTTGTGAATCTGGATAATGGTAGAGGCATTACTAAGAATACCAGGATACCCCATCGAAACATTTCAATGTTTCAGTTCAACTGTGTACTGTTAAAAGAAAACTGATTTCCCGATTGAACACTTGCTCCAGGGTATGTATTTACCAGGTTTGATTCTCACATCTGTATGGTTTTACAGATAATGAGTGGGAGTAAGTTATTGGGAATTGGGTGATCATCCTCATTATATCGGGATTCGTTGTAATCGGTGATAATTGAGGAGATCATCTGGGCTGTTTGCCGGTCGGCAAATATTTTGTTTTGAATATCCGCTGTTGTGCACCAATTTCAAATTGATATATCTGTACGTCTATTTTCATAGAGTGAGATATACCTTTTGATATTATGTCGATGACATTTACCTATATCAGTGGATGGTTAGGTAAGGAGCATTAAACAGCGGTGTAATTCTTCATAACCAAAGGTACAGTTTTCAACCTACGACACACAGTGAATGAGTTATCAGACTCAAGGGACTTATGCAGAGTATTGTATATTGTCCAGTGTCCATAAGGACAAAGGGGTTGGTCCTCATACTATATTCTGTTTACCTTTAACTTCTCTAGTTCTTAGACATGTGTTTCGTAGAAACACAAGGTCTAAGTTTTGAGGAGTTATAGGTATTTGAATAGAGTAGAGAACCAGGTGTAGCAAGTATCGGGATTCTTCAAAGTGATCGAAGATGTAGATACTTGTGTATGGTATTCAGTTGATAGTAATGATAAAGAGAACTTGCTTCTCTTTCAGGTTACTCATAATTGGAAGCATTCCTAAGTTGAGTAACGCTGATCGGCCTCTCTCCATTTACTTGACATGCACTGGAGGCAGCTGCATGATTTGAATCTGGTTCAATTAAATCAGTGCCTCTGTTCCTATAATGGATATAGAACAGTTCGTATCTTAACGATGTTAAGGTACGGGGAGTTGTCCGGATTATGCTTAAAACCAGACTCTGGATGTCTCAAAGGCACGTTTCTGTAATGGCTGTTTGTGGGTTGACCCAGGCTATGATGAGGGTTGACTTTCTACCATCTGGGAGATCAATAGTAATATTGTTCTAGACTCGCCACAGTTTTAATAAAAATGGATTTTTCAGAAAACAGTAGTGGGAGTATGGTAGAACTGGAAGTGATTCCAGAACCGCAAACGATTACTGAAGATTTGATAAGGAACCTAAAGATTCAATCTGTTTTGACATTCCATTGGCCACTCCGCAGATAAGGTGGGTAACTTCAGGCACCCGAGAGGTACTCCGGTAGCCTCAAGGACGGTGACAGGGAAGTTCTTGTTTACCCACACTTGCCATTGCTGTTGTTCCAGGCTGCGAGACCCGTTGGGAGGATGAGTATAGCGTCGTTCTAAACTAGCTTTAGAAGTGCACATCTATATGACTCTGCCAGAGGGTTGTCGTAGTCAGTGGGAGCAGCGGAAGCATTGGTGGACATCAGGCTTATGTCTATTTATAGACTAAAGCAGATATAGCAGAGATAGATCATCTATTTCTGATGTGACAGTCATAGGTTTGACGTCATCAGAATAGGGGATGGATCTGTTGAGAAGGTAGTAGGGTGTGATATCCTGGTATTTGGATGACATACACAGAGTAGGAAAAGAAACTCCTATACTACGATCGGTTATACTATGGTCGTCACACAGTGGTTTCTCCACAAGGGACTTGGACATTATATCAGACATACTGGTTACTAGATCTATGGTTTTAGATCTAGATTTGGGTGGTTTCCCAATCAGGGTACTTTGACAGCGTTCTAAGAGTATTTAGAATGGACGACTCCTGGCACGGTAGTGTACCTGCAGGTGATGGAGTCACCCTCTCTAAAGGTGTCTTATAGACTAAAGTAGAGAGGGATGTGCATGATTGGCAGATCACTTGCTTAGGCAATTGAGTCAATCATGAGATGTCAAGTACCACACCAGATGTTGTTCTTGCACTAGATGCAATAAGTTGATATTGATCCAATCCTGGAGGAACAGTCGGAAGCAGTTTTAGAACATAAGTGAATGTTCTAGGGATATGATAACGGCTGCCTCCTTTAGGAGACGGTTATCACTCCAGGCTTCCAAGGTGACATGGACGACAAGGAGGTTGTCAGAGTTATAGTTTTCCTTCTGACGAGGGGCAGTATTTTGGACAGGTGGTCCAAGGAAATACTGAGGGTGGCATGGCGCAGGATACTGATTAAGTTCAGTTGACGATACAGTCTAAGAAGTTTGGATTTGGAGTTCATTTATGAGCTCGGTCCCATCAGACATCCAGACACTCTAAGACAGGTATTGCTCATTTCGGGAGATGGCTTTCTCCGTGAACTTGAGATATAGAGAGACATAGAAAGAAACTTCAAGGCGGATCCACTCACTGAGGCTATTCCTCGAACGCAATAGTCTTCCAAACAGACTTTGTGAGACTGACTAGTAGAGGAGTTGGGTGTTCGGTATCACACGGGCTGTGAGTATGCGACATCGCAATAATTAGCCTTGAGTGCAAGTGGGAGATTGTTGGAGATAGTGCCCTCAGAGTCAATTATTGGATCACAGGCACGTGATTGCAATGATTAAGGGAGGACCTGTCCCGGTACGACAGTCTTACTCGAGATGATAGTTTGCTATCTGGTTTACCTTTATCTTCGTGTACTGCTTTAGGTGACCTGACAGGTCGCTATTGCACGTTGATAGAGCCCCTAGGATTCTTGCTTGACTGCCAGCAGTATGAGGGAGATCATATAAGTGAGAGCTGGAGTCTATAAGCACATCCTTAAATGGTCCCTAGTCGTAGGAGTTTCGAGACAGGGCATCGATTCTCCAGAGTAGACTAGTGTATACAGTCGAGACCCCGACGAGGGGCGGTGGCCGGTCTCACAAGCCACTGGTGTCAGTTGGTTCACCTAAGATGTATACAGGTGCTCATTGGGTTATGAGTACACCGGACAGGACTCGCCGGGAACATGCTAGTTGGTCTTATACCTGACGTCAGATAGCAGTTCCCAGGTGACATGTGTACAGGTTAGTTCATCGACCTGGGGATCGTCATTTGTCTCGTGTGAGTTCCCACTGTACTTTGATTACTACCCTACCACGGCTCAAAGGAGTCGTGCAAACAGGTTTTAGTTGGGTATAGTCCCCGAGCCACATGGAGGCAGTGAGCGGATCTTCAGGGGTTCGTCTCTCCCGGTATTGGGGGTGAGGTCGCGCTGTGTCTAGGAGAGCCATTACACGAAGTCCTTGGCCAAGGCAGGAGATTTACTGGTAGGTATTCCAGTAGTATCTCAGGGTGTTCTGGGCTACACTCCGACACGACTTGTACCGCTTTTGGGGGTCTGACTTTTACCAACCCCCTAGGCCCGCCATGCGATGCTCATAGACGAACGGACCGGACTGTACGGATATTGTCACTGACAGGCTCAGTAGGGTGTCAGGATGAGTTCGCTCATCGACGTCCCTTTTGGTCAATAGCTGGTGGCCCGTCACGTATTGTCTTATACCTCTGACGTGCTAGTGGTTAAATCCACAGCCATAGTATTGACGAGTCTTTAGAGTCCACCACACATTCAGTTACTCAAGCTTTCGGGCGAAACGCTGTAGAGGCCGTATGGAGATATGGTAGGGTCCGATCAGATACGTGCGGTATTGCACGGATCAGGATTGGACGTTTTGTACTAGAGGCCGTATAGTAATATGGCAGGGTTCGATCAGATACGTGCGGTATTGCACGGATCAGGATCGAACGGTTTTTACTAGCCGGCTTTGGTTTAAGCCGGATCCTAGTATAGTACAGTGTAGATTTTGTCTCTTTGCATTTGTATCCGGACGGAATACAGATGCGGGTGTGTATGCACAGTATCGGGGTTTTCCTGTAATTTATTACGGGACCAGTTTTCTGGAGTTGCCAGTTTGCATTCCGTTCCGGCCGGTTTTCCTTTGTTCTTTCCCGGCCGGACTTTTCCGATGGAGGGGGTTATTTGCAAGTTTGCAAATAACTTTTTGTGGAGGGTTTATTTGTGAGATGAAAGATTATGATAGCATCTTTAGATTCCTTTTCTATCTTTTCTTTTGTTGCACCATCACTTGCATTAAAGAGAGGGTATGGTTTTGTTGTGCTTGAAGTATGGTTGATGTTTGGATGTGGTCACCTCTTTTCTTCTCCTACCATCACCTCCCTTCATGCTTGATTTATCCCTCCACCATTCTCACATTTGTAATGGCCGGCCACAATATTGAGAGGAAAGAAAAAAATGAGTGGTTTCATTTGGTGAGCTTGTGGCATTCTTGATCTCATTTTTTTCATGCTAGAAAAATGCAAGCACCATTTTTCTTATCTTGATTCCTCCATCTATCAAATGGCAACATCCACTACCCCAATATGAGACATGAGTCCTACACATTCTACAGCACATCTTGGGCATGTCGACTTGCCGGCTTCATGCCCGAGTTGCCTCGGTATAGAGGCGGGAGGCCGTAAAAGATGCAGGCGATGTGGTGCCCTTCCGGCAAGGAGGCGACGACCGGAGTTTCCGCGGGAGATCGGGACGACGACGAGAAGACCGGAGGACTCGGATCACTCGGTATATCTCTAACTCGTCTTGTAGTTAGCTAGATCTAGTTTAATGGCCCGATCCGGGGTTTAGTGCGCGGTGGTGCCGGTTTGCTAAGTTCGCAAAATTAAAGTTTATCACCGTTTCCGCATTTGGTCGTCGGATTGACGACCGGGGCGCCGCCGTGCACTTACATCAAGCTATGTATTTTGACCTAACGCCAAGGCATAGTGTTTGGTAGCTGCTGGGTATTCATTTGTTGCATAGATAGATGAGTTGGTTTGGGACAGTCGTTCTTCCATTTTGGCCAAACGTCAAGGGCATGTGCGGGTGGGTTCAAATTGACAAGATAATGATGGGTAGAACTTGGCATGTGACTTATAACATTTTGACCTAACGCCAAGGTCATAAGAGCATGGGGCAAAAATCATATCGGGAGTTTCTAAAGAAACTGAAACTTGCCAGGCATGCGCATACCTTCTGGAGTGTGATAACATGAGTGGATTCCGTCACGTTATCATGCGATGAGAGTTGGATCTCGATTCCCACTGATGAGTTGGTTTACTCTTCGGGTGATCCCGATTGATTCTTCTTTCAGGTTTGGAGGAGAATTTGACAGTACAATGGGAGGTTTCCTGATTAGATAAAGTGATAACCATTCTGATCTAGGCTAGAGTTCACGCAGAGTGTTTCTTTTCTCTCTCTCTTTGGCAGCGACCTTTGACCGACCCTAGACTATGAATCAGTGACCAAGTTGACTGAACCTTCTTAAAATACTGGCTTTTGGATTGTCCGAGTTGCATAAGTCATTGCCGCTCCTTCTTTTACCCTTTGCATTTCTCAGTACACCCCGTATTACTACGGACATCCACTTCCATTGGATAGATCCATCGTATGGTTATATACGAACTCGGAGGGACTTCTTCGAGGATGGATCCAGGTTCAGGAGAAATAGAATTGGTTTATTCAGTTGTCTTTTATCATCACCTTCTCTCAAGTTGTGAGTACTCCTTGGTTTAGGAGAGTACACCTATTATGCTTACTGGATAGTCTTCTTCCAAACCATAGGCTGGTGCCGAACGGTAGGGAAGGAAGAAAACCACTTAGCCTAACTATGGTGTACAGAAGGTAATGAATAAAGACAAAATAAAAGGATTAGAAAGAGGGCAAAGTAAATTGCGACTGTTATCATTCACGACCAAACCGCGTACTTCATCGCCACTCCTATTTCACCTTTGTTATTTTTCCCCAGTTCGGGAGAAATAGAATAAGGTATTATTCAGTTGTCTTTTATCATCACCTTCTCTCAAGTTGCGAGTACTCCTTGGTTTAGAAGAGTACACCTATTATGCTTACTGGATAGTCTTCTTCCAAACCATAGGCTAGTGCCGAACGGTAGGGAAGGAAGAAAACCATTTAGCCTAACGATGGTGTACAGAAGGTAACGACTAAAGACAAATAAAGAGATTTGGAGAGATGGCAAAGAAATATACGGTTATAGTCATGAATTGGATTATGGAAGAGGCATTACTAGGAATACCAGGATACCCCTACGAAACATTTTCATGTTTCAGTGCATTGTTAAAGGAAAACTGATTTCCCGATTAGATACTTACTCCAGGGTATGTATTTACCAGGTATGATTCTCACATCTGTATGGTTTTACAGATGATGAGTGGGAGTAGGTTATTGGGAATAAGGTAATCATCCTCATTATATCGGAATTCGTTGTAATTGGTGATATTTGAGGAAGTCGCCTGAGTTTTTGCCGGACGGCATGTATTTGGTTTTGAGTATCCGTTGTTGTGCACCAATTTCAAAATGATATATCTATACGTTTATTTTTATAAAGTGAGATAAAATTTTTTGAAATTATGTCCGTGACATTTACCTATATCAGTTGAAGATTGGGTAAGGAGCATTGAACAACGGAGTAGTTCTTAACCATAAGTACAGTTTTCAACCTACGATGTACAGGTTTTGAGTTATTCAACTCAGCAGGCTTATACAGAGTATTGTATGTTGTCCAGTGTCCATCAGGACAAAGGGGCTGGTCCTCGTACTATGTTCTGTTTACTTGTGACTTCTTTAGTTTTTAGACAAGTGTTTCGTAGAAATACAAGGTCTAAGTTTTGAGAAGTTGTTGGTATAAGAATAAAGTAGAGAACCAGGTGTCGCAAGTATCGGGATTCTTCAAAGAGATCGAAGATGTAGATTCTTGTGATTGGTATTCAGTTGATAGCAATGGTTTTGAGAAACTTGTTTCTCTTTCGGGTTACTCATAATTGGATGGATTCCTAAGTTGAGTAATGCTGATTATCCTCTTTCCATTAAGTTGATATGCACTGGAGACAGCTGCATGATTAGAATCTGGTTCCAATTAAATAAGTGCCAAAGTTTCTATATTGGATATAGAATGGTTCATATCTTAACGATGTTAAGGTACGGTGAGTTGTCCAGCTTATACTTAAAACCAGACTCTGGATAACTCAAGGGCACGTTTCTGTAATGGCAGTTTGTGGGTTGACCCTGGCTTTGACGAGGGTTGACTTTCTACCATCCGGAAGATCAATAGTGATATTGTTCTTGACTCGCCATAGTTTTAGTAAAATAGATTTTTTTCAGAAAACAGTAGTGGGAGTATGGTAGAACTGGAAGTGATTCCAGAACCGCAAACGATTACGGAAAATTTAATAGGACCTAAAGATTCAATCAGGTTTGACATTCTATTAGCCACTCCGCAGATATGTGGGTAACCTCAGGCACCCGAGAGGTACTCCGGTAGCCTCAAGGACGGTGAGAGGGAGATTCTAGTTTACCCAGACTTGACACTACTGTTGTTCCAGGCTATGAGACTCGGCAGGAGGTTAAGTATAGCGTCGTTCTAAACTCGCTTTAGAAGTGTACGTATATATTATTCTGCCAGAGGGTTGTTGTGATCAGTGGGAGCAGCGGAAGCATAGTGGGCAAGTAGCTTCTATTATAGGCTTGAGCAGATATAGCGGAGATAGATCATCTAAATTTGATGTGACAGTCATGGCTTTGACTTCATCAGAATAGGGGATGGAACTGTTAAGAAGGTAGTAGGGTGTGATGTCCTGGTATTTGGATGACATACACAGAGTAGGAAGTAAAATTCCTATACTACGATCGGTTGTACTGTGGTCGTCACACAGTTGTTTCTCCATAAAAGATATGGATATAATATCTGACATTCTGGTTTCTAGATCTATGGTTTTAGATCTAGATTTGGGTAGTTTCCCAATCTGGGTACTTTGACAGTATTCTAATAGTTTTTAGAATAGATGACTCCTGGCATGGTGGAGTACCTGCAGGGGATGGAGTCACCCTCTCTAAAGGTGTCTTACAGACTAAAGGGGAGAGGGATGTGCATGATTGGCATATCACTTGCTTAGGCAATTGAGTCAATCATAAGATGTCAAGTACCACACCAGATGATTTTGCACTAGATGCGATAAGTTTATATTAATCCAATCCTGAAGAAACATAAGGAAGCAGTTTTAGAACATAAGTGAATGTTCTACGGATTTGATGACGGCAGTCTCTTTCGGGAGACGGTTTTCATTCCAGGATTCAAAGGTGACATGGATGACAAAGTGATTGTCAGAGTTATAGTTTTCCCTCTGACGAGGGATAGTATTATGGACAGGTGGTCCAAGAGGATACTGTGGGAGGCATGGTGCTGGACACCGATTAGTTTCAGTGATCGATACAGTCTAAGAAGTTTGGATTTGGAGTTCATTTATGAACTAGGTCACATCAGATATCCAGACATATTCTAAGACAGGTATTACTCAATTCGGGAGATGGCTTTCTCCGCGAACTTGAGATTAAGAGAGATATAGAAAGAAACATCAGGGCGGATCCACTCACTGAGGCTATTTCTCGAACACAAGAGTTTTACAAACTAGCTTTGTGAAACTGATTAGTAGAGGAGTTGGGTGTTCGGTATCACACGGGCTGTGAGTATGCGACATCGCAATAATTAGCCTCAAGTGCAAGTGGGATATTGTTGGCTATAGTGCCCTCAAAGTCAATTATTGGATCGCAGGCACGTGATTGCAATGATTGAGGAGGACCTATACCGGTAGGACAGTCTTACTCGAAATGATAGTATGCTATCTGGTTTGCCTTTATCAGTTGTGTACAGGTTGTTGGAGATAGTGCCCTCAGAGTCAATTAATAGATCACAGGCACGTGATTGCAATGATTGAGAGGGACCTATACCGTTAGAACAGTCTTGCTCAAGATGATAGTATGCTATCTGGTTTATCTTTATCATCGTGTACTGCTTTAGGTGACCTTACAGGTCACTATTGCACGTTGATAGAGCCCCTAGGATTCTTGCTTGACTGCCAGCAGTATGAGGGCGATCATATACGTGGGAGCTGGGTCTATAAGCACATCCTTAAAAGGTCCCTAGTCGTGGAAGTTTCGAGACAGGGCACGATACTCCAGAGTAAACTAGTGTATACAGTCGAGACCGACGAGGGGCGGTGGCCGGTCTCACAAGCCACTGGTGTCAGTTGGATCACCTAAGATGTATACAGGTGCTTATTGGGTTATGAGAACACCGTACAGGACTCGCCGGGAACATGCTAGTTGGTCTATACTAGACGTCAGATAGCAGTTCCCTGGTGACATGTGTACAGGTTAGTTCATCGACCTGAGATCGTCATTTGTCTCGTGTGAGTTCCCACTGTACTTTGATTACTACCCTACCACGCTCAAAGGAGACGTGCAAACAGGTTTTAGTTGGGTACAGTCCCGAAACACATGGAGGCAGTGAGCGGATCTTCAGGGGTTCGTCTCTCCCGATATTGGGGGTGAAGTCGCGCTGTGTTTAGGAGAGCCATTACACGAAGTCCTTGGCCAAGGCAGGAGATTTATTGGTAGGTATTCCAGTAGTTCTCAGGGTGTTCTGGGCTACACTCTGACACGACTTGTACCGCTTTTGGCGGTCTGACTTTTACCAACCCCTTAGGCCCGCCATGCGATGCTCATAGACGAACGGACCGGAATGTACGGATATTATCACTGACAGGCTCAGTAGGGTGTCAGTATGAGTTCGCTCATCGACGTCCCTTTTGTTCAATACCCGGTAGCCCGTCACGTATTGCTAATACCTCTGACGTGCTAGTGGTTAAATCCACAGCCAAAGTATTGACGAGTCTTTAGAGTCCCCCACAGACCGTTTTCTCAAGTTTCGGGCGAAACGCTGTAAAGGCCGTATGGAGATATGGCAGGGTTCGATTAGATACGTGCGGTATTGCACGGAACATGATCGGACGGATAATACTAGCGGGCTTTGGTTTAAGCTGGATCCTAGTATTGTACAGTATAGATTTTGTCTCTTTGCATTTGTATTCGGTCGGAATACAAATACGGGTATGTATATACAGTCGCGGGGTTTTCCTGTAATTTATTACGAGATCAGTTTTTTGAAGTTGCCAGTTTGCATTCCGTTTCGGCCAGTTTTCCTTTGTTCCTTCACGGCCGGACTTTTGTGATGGGAGGGGCTAATTTGCAAATATGCAAATGAGCAATTGTGGAGGGGTTATTTGTGATTTGAGAGTTCATGATGGTTCTTGATGAGATTGATTTAGTTGTGTGATCATTTCATTAGCATTAAATGAGATGAGAATTGATGTGAGGCTTGCTTTTTGAATTATGGTCACCATTTCCTTTCATTACACTCACCTCCCTTCATGGTTTTTGATCTCTCCCATTCCTATCATATTGAGGCTGGCCACTACTTGAGGGGTGAGATTTTTTGGAGAAAAAAAATTCATTCTTCATCTCATTCTATGCTTGAATATGAGAGCTCCATTTTTCTCAAAAGTTCATTCTTCACCTCCATCCATTAAGGCAACATCATACCCCCATTGAGACAATGGATTCTACACTTCATCTATATTGGACACGTCGACTCGCCAACTTCGTGCCCGAGTTGCCTCGGTCCAGAGGTGGGAGCTCGTAAAAGAACCCGGCGATGTGGTGCCCGTTCCGACGAGGAGATGAAGACCGGAGATTCCGCGAGGAGATCAGAGTGGAGGCCGAAGACCGAAGGACACGGATCGCTCGGTATAGCTTCCTACCCATCTTTTAGTTTGCTAGCATTAGGTTAATGGCCCGATCCGGGTTTTATAGTGCGTGGTGGGGCCGGTTTACAAATTTTTGAAAAGTTTCGTTTCCGCATTTGAGGCTCGGATTGACGGCCGGGGTGCCGCCGTGCACTTTCACTGGTATCAGAGCCACGCCATTAACCTTGTCTAGCTTGCTCTAACGTGTTTACAAGTTCGATCGAATGGATTTTCAAACAAACCGCGTTTTCATGTCCAGTTTCTGTCAAATTTTTGCAGTGCTCAAAAAATTATTTGGTACATTGTAAAAATACGAGCAGGGTTCTTTATGCACTCTGTGAAAATTTGGTGCCCTGATGGCACTGTTCCACCGCGGAACCGCAGCCAAACCCATGCATTAGCCGCGGTTCCGCCGCTACTTTGACTCCTTACTGCACCAAATTTTTACAGTGGGCTTCTGACATGGAGATAGGGTTTTTGGAATATTCTTTTTGGGCCCAGATTTTCTTTGAATGCTACAGTTGTGCTTGGGGCCCATTTCGGTAAATTTAGTCCATCGAAAATTTTAAACATGTTAGTTCACAGTATTTACATTATATCTGCGACCGTGAATGTCATTTGATTGGTAAATCCTGTCTAAATGCGATAGCCCTTTTAGTCGGATTTGCGAACGTGACATTCACGTCGATGTTCTGTGTTGTGCTGTGATGTTGCGGATTGGTCGTGGGGGATAACCTGGAAGCAATGGTAGTACAGTTTGGTGTATTATGTACATTTGATATTGCGGGGCGAGCGTCCGACATGTGGACTGCCGTTACTGCCTGTTTGTATATTATTCTTTTCGGGCACGACCGGGCTGAGGTCGATGTACCTGTTGTATATATTTTTAATTTCTGTACTAGGATTACCCCAAGGAGGGGTGCACGGATAACCGGGTTCTAGAGGGCAACGGGCCCGCATCTCATGGCGTTGAGACGGAGGGGCTTCACTCTAGAATTGGTGGGCTATTCGCCGCACTCGTAGGGGGTATAGGTTGACACAGGAGGGGTGCCCAAGTTACCGGATTCTATGAAGTGCTGGGTGGTCCATTCACGTTGTTGAAGGGGGCTGCCTCGCTTCAGGTTTTGGCGGGTAACTTGCCGCGCCCGTAAGGGTCTAGGATTTCATTGCGTAGGCTATCCACAAGACCAGGGGAACGTCGGGTTTCAGTAGCGACTCTATGAAACCCGGGGATCCCAGATATCTGTATTGTTCTGTGATGCTTATTACATTTCTGTGATGTTGCATTTTATCATGCCTTGAGTGAAATTATATATTGATATATATACTAGTAGATGTTGTATATGTTTTGCATCCGCGCTAGTCCAGTCCCTGCTCTGTCGTTAGTTAAGTAACCTAACGGGTGATGACGGGACCCAGTGGCGAATGCGGATGGCATATACATACATCATTATTTTCATTCTTTATTGGTGTGATCAATTGATGGGACTGCATTGATTCGGATCAAAGCAAGCTAAACAAACCTATTCTGATATTGTTGGAACAATTTTTCAAAAAGCTGTTATTGCAAGGACGTTCTCTTTTGTTTTGCATAGTGGTATTCGGTTATGAATATCCAGCACCTCAGTCGACGAGGCAAGGGCCAAGATCCCTTCACCGGGAGTGACCCCTTGGACAGAAGTTTGCGTCAGGGCAATAACTTCACTATAGCCGATTACTTTTGCTTTGCATCGTGGTATTCAGTTGGAATATCCTGCACCTCATTCTACGGGGAAAGAGCCGAGATCCCTTCACCGGGAGTGACCTCTTTAGCAAAGGTTTTCGTCACTATATTTTTATAAAAGCTATCCGGTTCCTTCAACGATATCAAGTTCATTACGTTAAAGGTTTTTCGCCAAAAACCATTCGTAGCCCTCCGTCATTTCAGTTAAATGTTCGGTAGTATTCAAGCTATGTATTTTGACCTACGCCAAGGCATAGTGATTGGTAGCTGCCGGATATTTATCTGTTGCATAGATAGATGCGTTGGTTTGGGACAGTCGTACTACTATTTTGGCCTACGTCAAGGGTATGTACGGGTGGGTTCAAATTAACCTGGATAATGACGGATAGAACTTGACATGTGACTTATGATATTTTGGCCTACGTCAAGGTCATAAGAGCATGGGGCAAAAATCACATCGGGAGTTTCTAAAGAAACTGAAACTTTCCAGATATGCGCATACCTTCTGGAGTGTGATAACGTGAGCGGATTCCGTCACGTTATCATTCGATGATAGTTGGATCCCGATTCCTACTGATGAGTTGGTTTACTCCTCGGGTGATCCCGACTAATTCTTCTTTCAGGTTTGGAGGAGAATTTGACGTTACAGTGGGAGGTTTCCTGATTAGATAAAGTGATAACCATTCTGATCTAGGTTAGAGTGCACGCTGAGTGTTTCTTTTCTCTCTCTCTTTGGCAGCGACCATGACCCGACCCTAGACTATGACTCAGTAACCAAGTTGACCGAACCTTCTTAAACACTGGCTTTTGGATTGTCAGAGTTGCAAACCTCATTGCCACTCCTACTTTTACCCTTTTCTCCAGAACACCCCGTATTACTACGAATGTCCACTTCCATTGGATAAAACCATCGTATGGTTATATACGAACTCGAAGGAATTTATTCGAGGATGGTTTCCGGTTCTGGAGAAAACGAATAGGACTATTCAGTTGTCTTTTCCTTTTACCTTCTCTCGGGTTGCGAGTGCTCCTTGGATTAGGGACAGTACACCTATTACGTAAATTGGATAGTCTTCTTCCAAACCATAGGCAGGTGCCGACCGGTAGAGAATGAAGAAAACCAATTAGCCTAACGATGGTGTACAGAAGATATTAAGTTAAGACGTATAAAGGGATTAGAAGGAGGGCAAAGTAAATTGCGACTTCTATTCACGACCAAAACCAAGTATTTCATTACCACTCCCACTTCACCTTTGTATTTCTCCAGAATACTCCGTATCACTACGAAGATCCACAGTTTATTGGATACTCCATCGTATGGTTATATACGAACTCGAAATGAACTTGTTCCAGTTTGGGGATGGATTCTGGTTCAGGAGAAATAGGAATAAGGTTTATTCAGGTGTCTTTCATCTTCACCTTCTCTCGCATTACGAGTGCTCATAGGATTAGGACAGTACACCCATTATGCTTATTGGATAGTCTTCTTCCAAACCATAGGCTGGTGCCGAACGGTAGGGAAGGAAGAAAACCATTTAGCCTAAGAGGGTGTACAGAAGGTAATGACTACAGACATATAAAGGGATTTGGAGAGATGGCAAAGAAATATACGGTTACAGTTGTGAATCTGAATAATGGAAGAGGCATTAGTAAGAATACCCGGATACCCCTACGAAACATTTCAATATTTCAGTTTCACTGTGTACTGTTAAAAGAAAAATGATTTCCCAATTAGCCCTTGCTCCAGGGTATGTATTTACCAGGTATGATTCTCACATCTGTATGGTTTTTACAGATGATGAGTGGGAGTAAGTTATTGGGAATTAGGTGATCATCCTCATTATATCGGAATTCGTTGTAATTGGTGATATTTGAGGAAATCACCTGGGTAGTTTGCCGGACGGCAAATATTTGGTTTTGAATATCCGTCGTTGTGCACCAATTTCAAATTGATATATCTGTACGTCTATTTTTATAGAGTGAGATATACCTTTCTGAAATTATGTCTATGACAGTTACCTATATCAGTAGATGGTTAGGTAAGGAGCATTAAACAACGGTGTAATTCTTCTTAACCATAAGTACAGTTTTCAACCTACGACACACAGGGAATGAGTTATTAGACTGAAGGGATTTATACAGAGTATTGTATGTTGTCCAGTGTCCGTGAGGACAGAGGGGTTGGTGCTCGTACTATATTCTGCTTACTTGTGACTTCTCTAGTTCTTAGACATGTGTTTCGTAGAAATGCAAGGTCTAAGTTTTGAGAAGTTATAGGTATATGAATAAAGTAGAGAACCAGGCGTTGTAAGTATCGGGATTCTTCAAAGAGATCGAAGATGTAGATACTTGTGTATGGTATTCAGATGATAGTAATGATTAAGAGAACTTGCTTCTCTTTCAGGTTACTCATAATTGGAATCACTCCTAAGTTAAGTAATGCTGATCGGCCTCCTTTCATTTAGTTGACATGCACTGGGGACAGTTGCATGATTTGAATCCGGTTCAATTAAATCAGTGCCTCTGTTTCTGTATTGAATATAGAACAGTTCATATCTTGACATTGTTAAGGTACGGGGAGTTGTCCGGCTTATGCTTAAAACCAGACACTGGACAACTCACGGCACATTTCTGTAATGGCTGTTTGTGGGTTGACCCAGGCTATGACGATGGTTGGCTTTCTACCATCTGGAAGATCAATAGTGATATTGTTCTTGACTCGCCACAGTTTTATAAAAATCGATTTTTTCAGAAAACAGTAGTGGGAGTATGGTAGAACTGGAAGTGATTCCAGAACCGCAAACGATTACTGAAGATTTGATAAGAACCTAAAGATTCAATCTGGTTTGACATTCCATTGGCCACTCCACAGGTATGGTGGGTAACCTCAGACACTCGAGAGGTACTTCGGTATGCTTAAAGACGGTGACAGGGAGGTTCTTGTTTACCCAGACTTGACACTACTGTTGTTCCAGGCTGTGAGACCCGGCAGGAGGATGAGTATAGCGTCGTTCTGAACTAGCTTTAGAAGTGTACGTCTATATGACTATGCCAGAGGGTTGTCGTAGTCAGTGGGAGCAGCACAAGCATAGTGGACAAGTGGCTTATGTCTATTCATAGACTAAAGCAGATATAGCGGAAATAGATCATCTATTTCTGATGTGACAGTCATAGGTTTGGCTTTATCAGAATAGGGGATAGATCTGTTAAGAAGGTAGTAGGCTGTGATGTCCTGGTATTAGGATGACATACACAGAGTAGGAAGTGAAATTCCTATACTACGATCGGTTATACTTTGGTTGTCACACAGTGGTTTCTCCACATAGGATATAAATGTTGTTTTTGCACTAGATGCAATAAGGTGATATTGATCCAATCCTGGAGAAACGTTCAGAAGCAGTTTTAGAACATAAGTTGATGTTCTAGGGAAATGATGACGGCATCCTCCTTCGGGAGACAGTTATCATTCCAGGCTTCCAAGGTGACCTGGATGACAGAGTGACTGTCAGAGTTATAGTTTTCCCTTTAACAAGGGGCAGTATTTTGGACAGGTGGTCCAGGTGGATACTGAGGGAGGCATGGCGCAGGATACTGATTAAGTTCAGTTGACGATACAGTCTGAGAAGTTTGGATTTGGAGTTCATTTATGAACTAGGTCCCATCAGATATCCAGAAATACTCTAAGACAGGTATTGCTCATTTCGGGAGACGACTTTCTCCGCGAACTTGAGATAAAGAGAGACATAGAAAGAAACATTAGAGCGGATCCACTCACTGAGGCTATTCCTCGAACGCATTAGTTTCGCAAGCGGATTTTGTTAGACTGATTGGTAGAGGAGTTGGGTGTTCGGTATCACACAGGCTGTGAGTATGCGACATTGCAATAATTAGCCTTGAGTGCAAGTGGGAGATTGTTGGAGATAGTGCCCTCAGAGTCAATTATTGGATCACAGGCACGTGATTGCAATGATTGAGAGAGGTCCTATACCGTCAGAACAGTCTTGCTCAAGATGATAGTATGCTATCTGGTTTATCTTTATCATCGTGTACTGCTTTAGGTGACCTTACAGGTCACTATTGCACGTTGATAGAGCCCCTAGGATTCTTGCTTGACTGCCAACAGTATGAGGGCGATCATATACGTGGGAGCTGGGGTCTATAAGCACATCCTTAAAAGGTCCCTAGTCGTGGAAGTTTCGAGATAGGGCATCGATACTCCAGAGTAGACTAGTGTATACAGTCGAGACCCCGACGAGGGGCGGTGGCCGGTCTCACAAGCCACTGGTGTCAGTTGGATCACCTAAGATGTATACAGGTGCTTATTGGGTTATGAGAACACCGTACAGGACTCGCCGGGAACATGCTAGTTGGTCTTATACCAGACGTCAGATAGCAGTTCCCTGGTGACATGTGTACAGGTTAGTTCATCGACCTGAGATCGTCATTTGTCTCGTGTGAGTTCCCACTGTACTTTGATTACTACCCTACCACGCTCAAAGGAGACGTGCAAACAGGTTTTAGTTGGGTACAGTCTCGAGCCATATGGAGGTAGTGAGCGGATCTTCAGGGGTTCGTCTCTCCCAGTATTGGGGGTGAGGTCGCGCTGTGTCTAGGAGAGCCATTACACGAAGTCCTTGGCTAAGGCAAGAGATTTACTGGTAGGTATTCCAGTAGTATCTCAGGGTGTTCTGGGCTACACTCCGACATGACTTGTACCGCTTTTGGGGGTCTGACTTTTACCAACCCCTAGGCCCGCCATGCGATGTTCATAGACGAACGGACCGGACTGTACGGATATTGTCACTGACAGGCTCAGTAGGGTGTCAGTATGAGTTCACTCATCGACGTCCCTTTTGGTCAATACCCGGTAGCCCGTCACGTATGGCTAATACCTCTGACGTGCTAGTGGTTAAATCCACAGCCAAAGTATTGACGAGTCTTTAGAGTCCCCCACAGATCGTTTTCTCAAGTTTCGGGCGAAACGCAGTAGAGGCCGTATGGAGATATGGCAGGGCTCGATTAGATATGTGCGGTATTGCACGGAACATGATCGGACGGATAATACTAGCGGGCTTTGGTTTAAGCCGGATCCTAGTATTGTACAGTGTAGATTTTGTCTCTTTGCATTTGTATTTGGTTGGAATACAAATGCGGGTATGTATATACAGTCGCGGGGTTTTCCTGTAATTTATTACGGGATCAGTTTTTTGAAGTTGCCAGTTTGCATTCCGTTTCGGCCAGTTTTCCTTTGTTCCTTCACGGCCGGACTTTTGTGATGGGAGGGGCTAATTTGCAAATATGCAAATGAGCAATTGTGGAGGGGTTATTTGTGATTTGAGAGTTCATGATGGTTCTTGATGAGATTGATTTAGTTGTGTGATCATTTCATTAGCATTAAATGAGATGAGAATTGATGTGAGGCTTGCTTTTTGAATTATGGTCACCATTTCCTTTTATTACACTCACCTCCCTTCATGGTTTTTGATCTCTCCCATTCCTATCATATTGAGGCCGGCCACTACTTGAGGGCTGAGATTTTTTGGAGAAAAAAAATTCATTCTTCATCTCATTCTATGCTTGAAAATGAGAGCTCCATTTTTCTCAAAAGTTCATTCTTCACCTCCATCCATTAAGGCAACTTCATACCCCTATTGAGACAATGGATTCTACACTTCATCTACAGTATTCTTGGACACGTCGACTCGCCAACTTCGTGCCCGAGTTGCCTCGGTCCAGAGGTGGGAGCCCGTAAAAGAACCCGGCGATGTGGTCCCCGTTCCGACGAGGAGATGAAGAACGGAGATTCCGCGAGGAGATCAGAGTGGAGGCCGAAGACCGAAGGACAAGGATCGCTCGGTATAGCTTCCTACCCATCTTTTAGTTTGCTAGCATTAGGTTAATGGCCCGATCTGGGTTTTATAGTGCGCGGTGGTGCCGGTTTACAAGTTTTTGAAAAGTTTCGTTTCCGCATTTTGGCCTCGGATTGGCGGCCGGGGCGCCGCCGTGCACTTACACAGGTTCAGGTGACTGATCACTGTTACACGTTGATAGAGCCCTTAGGATTTTGCTTGACTACCAACAGTATGATGGCGATCATATACGTGAGAGTTGGGTAGTCTATAAGCACATCTTTATTTGTGGTCCCTAGTCGTGGGAGTTTCGAGACAGGGCATCGATACTCTGGAGTAGACTAGTGTATACAGTCGAGACCCCGACGAGGGACGTTGGCCGATCTCATAAGCCACTGGTGTCAGTTGGATCACCTAAGATGTATACAGGTGCTCATTGGGTTATGAGTACACCGGATAGGACTCGCCGGGAACCTGCTAGTTGGTATTATACCTAAAGTCAGATAGCAGTTCCCTGGTGACATGTGTACAGGTTAGTTCATCGACCTGAGGTCGTCATTTGTCTCGTGTGAGTTCCCACTGTGCTTTGATTTCTACCCTACCACGGCTCAAAGGAGTCGTGCAAACAGGTCTTTTTTGGGTACAGTCCCGAACCACATGGAGGCAAGTGAGCAGATCGGCAGGGGATTCGTCTCTCCCGGTATTGGGGGTGAGATCGCTCTGTGTCTAGGAGAGCCATTACACAAAACTCTCGGCCGAGGTAGGAGATTTACTGGTAGGTACTCCAGTAGTATCTCAGGGTGTTCTGGGCTACACTCTGACACGACTTATACCTCTATTGGGGGTATGACGTTACTAGCCCCCTAGGCCCGATATGCGATACTCATAGATGAACGGACCGGACTGTATGTATATTGTCACTGTTAGGCTCAATAGGGTTCCAGGATGAGTTCGCTCATCGGCTTCCCTTGAGGTCATTACATAGGCAGCCGTTATGCACAGCTAGTGCCGCTGACGGTTCGTGGTTAAATCCATTGCCAGGGTACTGAGGAGTCATTAGAGTCCCCCACAGATAGTTTCCCAAGTTCGGGTGAAACGTTGTAGAGGCCGTATGGTTTTATGGCAGGGTTCGAAAAATGCACGTACGTTTACGCACGTGTCATATTTCGGGCAGCTAATACTGGTTGGCTTTGGTTTAAGCCGGATCCGAGTATTATACTGTGTAGATATAATATGTTTGTCTCAGTTGTATTTGTATTCGGTCGTAATACAAATGCGGGTATGTTTATACTGTTACGGGGTTATCCTGAAATTCGTTTCGGGATCGCTTTTCGAAGTTGCCAGTTTTCTATCACCCGTCTTAAACATTCGGTTTAATGCTGATTTATCTTTTCTTCATGAGGGTGAGTCATGAGTGTGCTTCTAGAAGATGGTGAGGTGTTACGTGAGGTGGCTTAGTTCATTTAATGTTATGCAAGGTGTATTAGTAAGTCACCTTTAGCATTAATGTTTCTTGTAAAGCTTTAAGTTATTTCTTCTTGATCTTTTACCTTATGGTTACCACCCTTTGCTCCTACACTCATCTCCTTCCTCTTCTTATAGTAGCCGGCCCTTCATAGAAAAGAGAGATGGTTGTTCATTTGAAAAAGATTATAATAGTTTTGGGTTCATGGAAATTAGATTGTTCATTTCTCATTTCATTCAATCCAAAAGGCGACTTCATTAACCGTTCATCCATGGTTTTGGATGTAACGAGACAAAGTGTTCTACTCATTCTCTACATCAATCTTGGTCATCTCTTTTAGCAAACTTGATGACCGAGTTGCCTCGGTTCAGAGGCGGGAGCCCGTTTAAAGATCCGTTGACGTGGTGCCACCTGGACGAGGAGACCGGAGATCGAGCGAGATCGGAGCAGCCGCAACAAAGCGTGGGATGATGGTTAAAGACCGAAGGACTCGAACTGTTCGGTATAACATTTCTACCCACTTTGTAGTTTTTTAGTTTAGCGATAATGGCAGATCCGGGTTTTAGTATGCGATAGCGCCAGTTAAAAAGTTTTGTTCCGCATTTGGCATTTGAAAGACGGCCAGGGCGCTACCGTAGACTTACAGGGCGGTGGCCAGGTCTCACAAGCCATTGGTGTTAGTTTGTTCACCTAAGATAGTATACAGGTGCTCATTGGGTTATGAGTACACTGGACAGACTCGCCGGGAATTTGCTAATTGGTATTATACCTATTGTCAGATAGCAGTTCCCAGGTGACATGTGTACAGGTTAGTCTGTCGACCTGAGATCGTCATTTGTCTCGTGTGAGTTCCCACTGTACTTTGATTACTGCCCTACCACGGCTCAAAGGAGTCGTGCAAACAGATTTTAGTTGGGTACAGTCCCGAGCCACATGGAGGCAGTGATCGGATCGTCGGGGATTCGTCTCTCCCGGTATTGGGGGTTGATATCGCGTTGTGTATGGGTGGCCATCACCACAAATCCATGGCTATGGTAGACGAGGATTACCGATCCAGGATCGATAGTTTCTCAAGAGGTGATGGATATCATGCCGACACTAAATATCGCGTTGTTGGGGGTCTGACTTTATCCACCCCCCTAGACTCAATATGCGATACTCTTAGACGAACAGAACGAACTGTACAGATATTGTCAGTGACAGGCTCAGTAGGGGTTCAGGATGAGTTTGCTCGTCGGCCTCCTTTTCGCTCAATACCTGGGTAGCCGTTACATACAGCTAGTGCCGCTGACGTGCTTGTGGTTAAACCCACTGCCAGCGTATTGACGAGTCTTTAGAGTCCCACGCAGAGGGTTTTCACGGTTCAGGCGATATGGTGTACATGAGGTATGTTGATACATACAGGTGTCCGATTAAATATGTGCACTTGCTGCGCAGACTTTGATCGGACGATTGATAATACTAGCGGCTTAGGATTAAACCGGATTTTGATTTAATAATTAATATATGTATTTGTATATACGTATTCTAGTATTATTGTTCGCTATTTATTTTCTCTCTTGGCTATTCGTATTTTTGTACGAATACGCGTATATGTATTTCGATACATGTACCGGGAAGTATTCCGTATTTTATACGGAAAAGCTTCTAGAAGATTTGCCACGTCATTATTGATTTTCCTTTTTAGGAATTCATTTGCTTTATGATGAGGTGGAGGGTGTGAGGTGGCATGGACAATGACATGGCATGTAGCAAAGTATGGGTTCAAACATGGTTTGCATTGTTTATTGCAATAATTGAAATGAAAATGGTTTTCTTTTTGTGGTAATGAGATGATGGGTGGCCGGCCACTCCTTGATGGGGGTGATTTTGATTTTTGGCTCATTACATTTTTCACAAGCCCACTCTTCCACTCTCATTCTCACAAAATATACTTAACCATTTTTGTTCATGCAAAGATTTCTTCACCACTTCCATTCTTCTTCCATGGTTGCTCTCATGAGCAAATGAGTATGAGAGAAAATATAGTGACACATCACTACACCTCGACTCTCCATCGTTAGAAACTTTGGAGCGTCGGTTGCCTCGTTCGTCGAGCTGGAGCTTGCGCCGTTTCCCTCGGGTGGATCATCGGAGATGGAGGAAGACCGGCGACCAAACATCATCATGGAGCCGCTAGGAGCTTGGAATGAAGACCGAAGGACTCGGATCAAATCGGTATAACAATTCTAACTCTTAGTTTAGTTTGCTAGTTTATGGTTTAAGGTCGATCCGGGATTCGGGCAGCGGTAGCGCCGGTTTCAGAAATTTTCGTTCTACATTTTGGCCGCGTTTCGACGGCCGGGGCGCTACCGGGACCCTACAGCCAGGTGGCCCAGCTCTTGCTGAGATGATGGGATGTCGCTTCCAGAGCTTACGAGCTAAGATCGCCGGAGCTTCCATGCAGAAATGCGACAGATGATAGCTAGTCTACCCCGATTTGAGAGACGAAGGTGATTCGTCAGATTGATGCGCCGACACAGGCCCAGTTGAGTTGAAGATTTCCAGTATGGAGAGTCTTACTCAGACCTAGAGCAGATCGATCCAGAGATGACCGCCGATGTATCGCCTTTCCTGGAGGATTGAGGCATTGATTAGCATGCGGGCGAAGAATATTCACATGTTGTATAGGCGAAGCAAAAAGGTTCGAACGAGTGTCAGAAACCCATTTTTCCCAAGTTTGAAGTGTTCGGAGGAACATGCAGGTAATTCTGTGGACCCTCTAGAAGAATGAAACCCTAACTCGACATGATGACCATGGAACCGCTTTGAACCTTAGGGTTTATGGCAGTTTAGCGGTGCCATCAGTGAGGCTTAGGTTTGCCCTTCTACGGCTGGTCCAGAGATACCGTGGTATGTACCAGATATTTTTAGACTGTGTTCAGGTGCTGAGCCTTCGGGAAATTTTGGGACCTTGGTGACTCGATCGAAAAGTTTGACATCGTCCGGCTAGCATGTGATAAGAGACCAGTGAGCTGACCAGCTTTGGGTAGAGGACCTCACCCAGAGGCGTTGTGAGTTGATCGAGAACGGACGAGTATTGAGTATTCCTCCGATGGTTGGGACAAGTTCCCGAGGACGTGTTCGGCCAGATATCTTCTATAGAGTGATGAAGCTACAGAGTACGCGATTTCGAGTCCGTGCGAGAGACTTCGGATTGACCGTGGCCAAGAACAGTTGCAGTGCGCAGATAGCGTAGCGTGACGTCATAGTGAGAGATGATAAAGACGAGTGGAACCAGAAGTTCGTGTAAGACGCTGACGAGCTGTTATTACTCCCCGTCGAGATCAAAGACCTGATATGCTTATAGAGGCGTTGGGATATGGCCAGTTTCCGAGGAAATGTGTGCGGAACACGCAGATGTCCAGAAAACAAGAAAAGATTATGTGAGAGTACCAGCTTCCGTACAAATTGGCATAGGCGAGATCGGAAGAGACCTTGAGCAGAATTCTTTCCGGGACACTGCTGCAATGAGGATTGCACCCAGGATCAGATGTGGCACGTGTATTCAGAGAGACAGAGGCCGACACCAGCAACGTGCTGCTTTACGAGTGGTCGTGATGATTGACCGAGAGATGACCAGAGAAGTGCTAGAACGGAATCGTCCCTGTTAGAACACCTGATTGGGCCGATGAACCGATGGATTGCGAGATGGGTAAATCCACAGAAAAGTTAAGGACCCAGAGGCCGAGGATGCCAGACCGTGAGCAGGAAGCAAGCGGATGTTCTTGTTCTGCCGGTTATTAGGCGCACCGATTTATTTTTCGACATTGTGGGAGGTGTACCTCGATGTTCTTTGTTGCGATTTGCATTTGTGATCTGAGTATCACGCTTACATCACTTAGATTTGAGTTTTGATAACGAGTTTCCTGATATTGATTTCGTGCACCATGGCTGCACCTACTGGGTATTTGCATATTTGCGCATAGTTTCGCACCTGATATATATATTTTATACACCGTTGTGTTGACTTGCGATTTGTATATATCTATTGCATTCGATGTTGATTTTGTACCTTCGTATCATGTGTTTATGATTTCATGGATTTCATACAGATAATTTGATTTCTGCACTCGGTATAGCTTATATGTGCTTGCAGTGCATTGATATGTGTTTTGTGCACGCAGTTGCACACGATTTTGATTTATACACCTTGGTATACTCGGTGTTGCTTTTGATGCGTTCGAGTTATTGGTTGTATTTCGTGCATTTGATGCACCCGATGTTATTTCGTGCACAATAGGTGAACCAGATATTGTTGTCATGCACATCGTTGCAATGGACAGATGCTTTCGTGCACACCCGTTGCACATAGTTTTGGGTTTTTGTGCATATTTTGGCACCTGTATTTGGATTTGATTTCCATGTGCACCAGATGCATGTGATTTTTGGATACGCCTTTTAGGCTGATTTTTGCTTTTGAGCACTTGGTTTTCATGTTGAGCACTATATTGTGTATTAGCCAACAGGACTGATCTGAGGACAGTACCTGAGTACTTTGTATGCATTAATATACTACAAAAAGGGTTTTCAAAAAGAGCTATAGTCTCGTTATTTCCTACGTGTCCGTGAGCGACACGAACGTTTATAAGGAAAACCTTTTGGGATATTTTTGAAATGACGGAACGTGTATTTAAGAAAACATATATGGACATATATTATTATTTTAAAATGAGCGTCCGTCAGTTATGCCGTGAGTTACGCATTTCCGCGGCGGTTTAGAAAAGATTTTGCATGTATTTCATTCAGATTTTGGAGTTTTTCAAAGATGCGTACTATACACGTATTATAGTATTTGACTAGTGTATATTGGATTTCAGTAGTGGATTTCGAGATCTGCATCCCTATTGTAACTCCGAGGATATGCGTGCAAATCCGATAATTTGCGTGACGCTTGACGGAGTTGATTTTGAGTGTTGTACTCGTTTTCACGTGCACTTGGCGCGTTGTGCTATTTCTGCGTTTTCCATGATTTCGGAACCCCGACGACTTGGATTTTTACTGAAATGTTTTAGCATTGAGGGGTTTAAATTTAAATTCAAGGACCGAATTTCTTTAAGGGGGGAAGATTGTAACACTTCAGAAAAATAAAATATTATTTTTGGGAATTTTTTAATAATTAAATAATATTATATTGAATATTTTAATATTTCGGTATAATTAAATACCGATAAATTGGGAAAAATTTGGAAAATTATGGAAATTACTAAAAGAGGGTGTTTCATATGAATTATGAGAATTTTAAGTTTTTATGATTAATTATATGCTAATTTAGTGCTAATCGCGATTAAAAATCGCTAATCGCGGATTAAGCATATTTTGTGCACATAGCATGCACAAAATCTTTCACACTTGTGCATTTTTCTAACATGGTTTCTTTTGGGTTTCCTATTCAAATTCAAATGGAATGAGAGAAGAAAAGAAAAGAAAAGATAAAGGAATATGATATGGAATATTAGGTATGGGTGAGAGAGAGAAAGGTGAGGGGTATCTTTGACTTGGCCATTCACTCATTTCACAATTTTCATCTCATCCTTTCCTCTCCCCTCCCCCTCTTGCTGCTGCTGCTTCAGCCCTCACTCCCTCCCCTCTTCAAGCCTCTTAAACTCCATGAAAAATACTTCAAAACTCAAACCCCATTTCAGAAAAAAGATGCAAAAGCTCACTAGCAACACATTGGACCAAGAAAGCTTTCATTTTGGACATTTGGGGCAAATCAAGAAAATTCTTGAGTTGCCAAATGAGGTATTTTCTGAACCATGAGCTTAGTATTCAAATTTCTTTTACATCCATGTTAACTTTAAACCGATATTGTGAAGTTTAGCGAACTTTGGAAAAGCTTAGTAAAGGGTTGAGTGGTTGTTTGAAATTGGTGATGTTGTGGCTGCTAACTAGACTTGGGTGCTGTTTAATGACCTAAACCAGAGCTTAGAAAATCCAAAACACGGATTTAGAAACCCCGACATCGGATTAATGTATGATTTGAGAGGGTATTTTCGAATCTGGAGCAATCCGGGGGCACTAGATTTTGCAATTACTGGGAGTCGTCCAGGAACCTAGGAAGCTACTACTGAAACCCTAGCCCCATACCCCAACCCAAGGCCACAGATTTATCCATTATGGCCGCAATTTGCGGCCAGAGCAGGGAAATAGGGTCCCAGATTTGGTCCATGGCTCCTTTTGCACTAAAATAGACCCCTCATATATGCAGAATTGGCTAATTGTCACCTGGGAAAAATCTGGGAGCATTTTGGTGTGTTTTAGGCTATGTTTTCCGTATTTTAAAATGCAATTTCTTGACAATTGGATTTGTATTTGGTTGTCGGATGTTTGTACATCGACAACAAGGGTTGTTTGATTGTTTTGCACGTATAGGCCATAGGTTCTAACCTATGAGAATACCGTGTGCCATATCGATTTTCCGGATTCAATTTTAATACGTATTGCGATTGTTTATTATTGTAGGTACCCTCGTATGGATTCCAAGGCGAAGGAGCGTGGCGTCATCGATTTCGGCGAGCGAAGACCAGGTGAGTGGATCTATATCCATGGGGGAAGTTGGGTGGATGGCGTATAGCACCCCCACAAAGTATTGATGGAAAACTGATTATAGGATATGGTTAGGAAACCTAGATTAGGAAACTAGGGTTATAGTAAAGGCTAGTTAGTGATACTCTATTAGAAACTAAGGATAGTTAGAAATAAGATAATACGGCTATTATGTGATGACGGGATTCGAGGACGACGTTTGCCGATATTGCCGTTTAGGGTACCTTAGGACTAGATAGTCGATATAGATGCGTCATCCGAACTGTTGGGGTGAAAATTTACACCCCGGTTGACCAAGTCAAAATCAAAGTCAACCCCAAGCCAAGTGGGCCCAAGCCCAGATCTAGTAGGCTCATGCCCGGGTCGAGCCCGAACATGAAGCAGGCGGCCTTCCCCCACGCCAAGATAAAAATTTTGTAATAAACAATTTTGTTGTATTTCTTTTATTTTATTTTATGGATAAATGTAAGAAAAATAGGCATAAAGCCAAATATTTGTAAAGCCCATGGCTTATGTGCAAAAAGAAATGGCACATGAGCCATGGGGTGGGCAAAATGCCATTTTGTGAAGCCCAAGGGGTTATGTGTAAAGTGTATGGCCTATAAAGGCAAAGATAGTGAAATATCTCAACAACTTTTTCTCTCTCCAAAAATTTTCTAGATCTGAGATCTCTTCCTCCTTCCTCAAGGTTCTAAAACCTTCTTTTTCCTTTTGAATTAAATCAAGAGTTTAACTCTTCCTTTTCTCAAAATAAGTAGATTTCCACCACAAAACCTACGAAGGGGAGCTCGGATCTCCAATCAGATCTCGAAAAGGGGAGTCTTTTAAGGCTCATCCCCTTTTCTCCAAGATCCCGCCGGTCAAGAGCAAGAAGAAGGAGACCCATCTCCAAAAATCTAACTTTAGACAGACCCAAGGCTCAAAAGAAGAGCAATAAATCCCCCAGGAGTTTAACTCATTTCTAAAGTTGCTGGAGTTTAACTCCATAAAATTAATTTCTGTTGGAGTTTAACTCCATAAATTTGTTTCTGTTGGAGTTTAACTCCATAAATTCCCTTGGGAGTTCAACTCCCCAGCCTAGGGGCTAGGCCTCCCTTTCCGCGAGTTTTTCCCGCGGTCACGTGTGCGCACGTGACCCCGAGGCGCCAAGGCGCACATCGGTCACGTGTGCGCACGTGACCCCGGGGCACCAGGGCGCCCATCGGTCACATGTGCGCACGTGACCCCCGGGGCGCCAGGGCGCCCATCGGTCACGTGTGCGCACGTGACCCCCGGGGCGCCAGGGCGCCCATCGGTCACGTGTGCCCAAGTGACCCCCGGGGCGCCAAAGTGCCCATTGGTCACGTGCGCGCACATGACCCCGGGCATTAAGGCGCCCACCTGCTGTGCGAGCGTCCTTTAGACGCCATTTTGTTTTCTTTTCCCCCTCGTTTTACGTGCACTCCCCAACAAAAACCCTTCTGGAGTTTAAACCCTTTTAAAAAAATATATATATATTCTTTGGAGTTTAACTCCACAATAAAGTTCTATTTTAGGAGTTTAACTCCGCATAAAATTCTTTTAGGAGTTTAACTCCATTTAAAATTCTTTGGAGTTTAACTCCACAATAAAATTCCTTTTGAAATTAAACTCCACTTTTTAAAAAAAAAAGGAAAGGGGGGAAGGAAAACATACACAGACTCCACGACACTGTCTTCCGTTAGAAAAAAATTTCTAACGGGGCGCTGCCCTGCACCCCGCAAGGGGGCTGCTAGCCCCCTTGACCCCCAGCCCGCTATCCGGGTAGCGGGACCCCCGTAAAAACTCTGCGGGGCCCCCGATATTTCCAAAACCCCTTCAAGACACGATACTGCACATTGAGTTCGCATGACCAGTTTAACCCGTTAATCGGAGGTTCCTTCGCTCCAAATGCGAGGGGTAATTAACGACAGCTTAGTCCGCGGTTGCCGGAGATTCGGATCCCCACAATCAATAAACCCCGGCCTACCCTAGGCAGGGGGAATCTGTAATGCGCCTGACAAGCGCGCGCGTATTCCCATCTCAATGGGGTGACGAAAAACACCCTACAGATTCTGGCATGCCCGGTGGGACGTATCTCTCCTCCCATATTTCGGGTTAAACGTTCATGCGAACTCAATCAATATACATATCGATTGCCTATACTGAAATGATGTTTTTTTTTCTGTGTAGCTATCAACCTTCGACAACAATGTCTCCCCAGACGAATTCATCTTCCAACGTGACCCCGATTCTGTACGTGGTCAAGATCAATGCCCGCATAGTTCTTCCCTCCAGTTTCAGCCGGCAATGGGAGGAGCCACCCCGTCAATTTGGTTCCATCATCATCTACCCTGCCGGAAGCGCTCATTTGGCGGATGTCCCAGCGGAACAGGTGGCCAAGCCGGTCTCAAGGGCGTGGGGCAAGAACTTCGGTACAAAGGGCAACATCAAATGTCGCGGACGAGCTCAGGCGATGACTCCAACAAATGCACAATCGAGCGTATCTCCAAGGCCCTCCATCGCCCGGTCTGCGGAGTCTTCCCAAAGAGCCGAAGTCTGCCAGGTGCTTAAAACAGAAAAGTTAAGGCAGAAGCGGCTCAGGTATCGAGCCAACAAGAGGGCCAAGGCTTCGGCCAAATGGAATCGTGTGAAGTTCCAAGTGCAGGGTTGCCCCGCGACGACGGCTGAGTCGAACGTAAGAATCAACAATTCCTTCGAGCCTCTGAAGTGGGTTCAGAAAAACGCCATGACCGCCAGAATCAAGAAGACGGCGGTTCGAACAGTGCCACAAAGAGACGTGTCCCGGCCCCAACAGAAAAGGTATGACACTGTCTCTTCAAGAGTCTATCGGCGCTCTGTGCCGTACGAAAGCAACGGGGCAAACCCAGAAAAGGAGCGCCAACACCATTCAAAAAGCTGTTTAGGCCAGCCGCCTTCAATCGACTACCGGCTACCGAAGCAAGGAGGTCAAGACAGCGATCCATGAAATCAGCCGCCAATGACCGAAAGACGGCCGGATATATCATCCATACGGTCTACATGGCGGGCGGGCGCCCCAGCGACAACCTCCGCAGTAAAAGCAAGGATGGGGCCACCACATCCCAAGCCCAATCTAGCCTGAATGTGGTTGCCGCCGCCCAAGAACAGCCGCCCCTGTTGGATGAAGAAAACCCTCTCGATGAGGATGATAGGCAGAAAGACCCCTCGGTCCATGCAGAGTCAAGCTCGGACAGCGAGGAAGAGCCTACTTTCCGCCCCAGGACTGCGGAGCAAGAGCTGCTTCAAGAGCTTCGAAAACAGCTCAGGAGCAAAGATAAAGAGATGGCCAAGCTCTATTCGAAGATTGACGACTTAACGAATGTGGTGATGCAACTTACGGCTCAAATTGCTCGAGCGCCTCCCGATCAAGCACAAGCCGCTACTAATCAGCCGGGTGATGACAACCCGAGGCAGCCAATGCCTGTTCCTTTGGGACCAAGACTGGTCGAGCCGCATGAAAGCCGGCCACACTCCGCTTCTGGGGACGCCTTGGCCCCAGATAGCACTATCCCGCTAACACAGGATCGGATAATGGATTTGGTCACCAGTAAGGTTAAAACATTGGTGGTCGAAGCTGAAGCTCAGAAAGAAATCGGCAGTAGTGGGCGGCCATATCCCGCGCAGTACGATCTGATTGAGTTCCCAAGCGGCTACGTCATTCCTAAGTTCGGAAGATTTGATGGAACAGGGAATGCAAATCAGCACGTCGCCCACTTCAAAGCATCGTGCGGAAATACAGGGGGCAATGACGCGCTCCTTCTTCGTCAGTTTGTCAACAGCCTGACCGGCGTCGCCTTCGACTGGTATGTGAGTATACCGGACGGGTCCGTCATTACCTTTGCCCAAATGGAGTCCCTGTTTCGGCAAAGGTTCATGAGTGTCAGTGATAAAATCTTCATTGCCGACCTTATGAGGACCAAGCCGGGGAAGAATGAAAGCAACATCGACTTTATCGCTCGGTGGCGTAATCTCACAGTCAAGTGCGAACCGCCGCTGGAGCAGGACCAGTCCGTCAGCCTTCTCATTGGGAACCTCAGCAATTGGATGGTCCCATTCTTGTGTACAGCGGGCCTCAAGACATTTCAGGAGCTAACCAAGAAAGTCCAAATGCTGGAACGCTCGAAGCAAGAGTCCCCGCCGGATTCTCAGAGAGACAAAACTTGGAAAAGCAGGTGGGACGACAATGGTAGAAGCGGGAGTTCCAGCAGTACCAATGTCTTCAATGCGTCCGACAATGAAGAAAAGCGAAGGGCGGCCGAATCCAAAACTAACCGGTCTCGAAAGCCATTGCTGGGAGGAGATGGGCCTTCCCTAGAGGAGAAAAAGAACAAGGTTTACTCTTTCAGAAGGGACAAGGTCCGCAAGATATTTAAAGATGCCTTGAACAACGGCCTACAATTGCCGGAGTCGAAAAGACCCCAAGAAGCAAAAATGACCGACAATCCCCTGTATTGCCCGTACCACCGAGTAGTGAGCCATGCGATCGAGGATTGCTATATCTTCAAGGACTGGGTCGAGAAGCAGTACAAGGCTGGAGAGATCGAGCTGTCCAAAAGCGTGTTGGTGAACAATCAAGTTGCAACCGCCAACTTTATACAGACAGAAGTTGAAGCCTTCTGGGAGCAGATAGCTGAACCCGCTGCCCTGACAAACGAAACGGACCCATCGCGGTCTCCGTGGAGTACGCACATATCTAACAAGACGAAGAAGATGATAAAGCTACTTCGGAAAGAGCCCAGGACAGAATGGGAAGGGCAGAAGAGGCCTACCAGTCCAGCTGCCGATGCGGTTCCATCACGCTCAACATCCAAGAAGCTCAAGAAGAAGAAAAGTGCGGCTCGGCGCGATAAGGAGTCTGCAGGGAGATCGGCCATTCAAAAATATATCGATTCCCTCGAAGAATATGAACAGAAGGAAAGAACTTTGGTTCAATTAAAAGAGTTCCTCCCTGTACAAGCGGCTGAAATTCTGGAGGAGTTAGAAGAAGACTCCAATGAAGAGATCCCAGTAGTGACCTGCTACGCCATCCATCTTGGTAGCGACTCTGAGGATGAGCTCTGTTTTTCTGAAGAGGACGAGGAGCTCACCACAAAGGCCAACCAAATTCAGCTCAGAAGCGGCAGGGCTCTACCGCCAAATCAAGGCAATGCCCCAAAAGGAAAGAGAAAACAGGTGGCTAATGATGAAGATGGAGGGGAACCGGCTGATGAAAACTCGAGTCCTTCCCCAGTAGACTATAATGTCTTGGCTCACCTTCGAAGGCTTCCGTCTCTCCTGAGCATCTACGACGCCTTGGTCCTATCTAAGGAGCTTAGAGATGTTCTTATTCACGTTCTACAAAACCCCGAGCGGTATCAGGCTCACTTCGCGGAAATTAATATGAAAGAAGCCCAGCACGCTTTGCATGCCGCCGCAGTCACATTTAAGGATGAAGACTTGCTACTGGGAACAGCTGAGCACAATCGGCCGCTTTACGTGACCGGGTACAGTGACGGAGATCGAATTAATCGCATATTGATTGATCCGGGGTCCTCAGTGAACATCATGAACTTACGAACTCTGAAGAGTTTGTCAATGGACGTCCGACACCTGTCAAGAGAAAGGATTGTCATTCAAGGCTTCAACCAAAATTGCCAGCAAGTTCTGGGGTCTATAGCTTTGCCAATCAAATTCGGGGATCTGCAAACTGAAGCTAAGATATACGTGATCGACGCAGACACGTCTTATAAGATTCTCTTGGGGCGGCCGTGGCTCCACGATTACGGCATCATTCCGTCAACTCTCCATCAATGATGAAGTATACTAAAAATGGCGAAGAAAGACGCATTGATGGAGACATCCAGCCGTTCGGTGTGCATGAAGTCCGCTATGAAGATTCTCGGTACTTTATGAACCACCAAAATGCTAATCCACAACTGACTGAGGATAGACCGGCCCCAAGACTCAAAAGCAAATCTGCGCCGGCTGTCACTTTCAAAAGCAAAAACGCCCAAGTGCGCCCGCATTTCGGCAGCGACACTGATGAGTCCGACGCTGGAAGCCCGTCCTTCCGTAAAACTCGCCCTCGTTTCGGCAGCGATACGGACGAATCTGTTACTGAAGGCCCATCTAGCAGCAAAGTCCGCCCTCATCTCGGCAGTGACACTGAAGAGTCAGAAGAAGAGGACTTGCCGTGCAACAGCTGTGCAGATTGGACCCCTATGCAGCAAGCGAAACTACGAGAGACCTTCGAAGTCGCAGAAGGGTCCCTGGCCATCACAAGGGTGCCGGAGCGGATGTGCAAAGAGCTCGATGCATTGTCAGTCTCTACCGTGGACCAGCTGAAAACTTTCTACGTGCCCGGGAGGAAAAATGGACAGAAGGGCATCCTGTTTTACAGGTCAAACCCCGTTGTGCACCCGGACGATCTTTCTGTCACGTGCCTTCCCAATGAGAGAAGCATAAGAACCGTCCTCAATCCCAGATACTATGCGCCGGAGATGCGGGAATACTTTAAGAAGTGTGGATGCCGGTTGTACCAAACGGAGTCCGAAGCAAAGTTTTACGAAGGGCTATGGTATCCGCCACAGGTCCGAGCACTCATCGATGGACGAATTCCAGATAGACGGGGCATAGGCTACATTCAACCTGATTCCAAAGCGTGCTACATGATCCATGTTGGTAAGGCCAGCGAAAGATCAAATGATGATGACGAGATAGCCGAGCCAGAAGAAGCTCCTCAAGAGCTCGAAGATGGCGGACAAGCAACCTTTGATGAGCTAACCGAGATTGACTTAGGAACGCCCGATAATCCAAGGCCGACCTACATCAGCTCGCTCTTGTCAGAGGAAATGAAAGCGCAGATAATTGCCATGCTGCATGAGTTCGTTGACTGCTTCGCGTAGACATACAAAGAAATGCCTGGCCTTCCCCCTGAAGTGGCCGTACATAAGTTGGCTATATCTCCTGATGCTAAGCCAGTCAAACAAGCTCCTCGAAGAATGAGAAGGGAACTAGAAGAAAAAGTCATTGAGGAAACTAAGAAGCTCATCGATGCCGGCTTCATCAGGGAAGAGAAATATGCGGATTGGATCGCATGCATAGTCCCAGTGAAGAAGAAAAATGGGCAGATCCGAGTTTGTGTCGATTTTAGGGACCTCAACAAGGCATGTCCTAAAGACGACTTCCCGCTACCGGTCATGGAAATGATGGTCGATGACACCTCAAATTACGAGCTGTTCACCTTTATGGATGGCTCGTCTGGATACAATCAGATCAAGATGTCGCCTGAGGATGAGAAGCACACAGCATTTCGAACCCCGATCGGAATATACTGCTACAAAGTGATGCCGTTCGGGCTGAAGAACGCGGGCGCTACATATCAAAAGGCAATGACTAATATCTTTGATGACCTAATCTATAAAGTCGTCGAATGCTATGTTGATGATCTGGTCGTCAAAACTGAAGCCAAGGCCAACCACATCCAAGATCTTAGGACCGTTCTCACCAGACTGAGGGAATACGATCTGAAGATGAATCCTCTGAAGTGTGCTTTTGGCGTGTCATCGGGAAAATTCCTGGGCTTTATAGTCCGGCATCGAGGGATCGAAATTGACCCATCAAAGATAAAGGCCATCATGGAGATGCCCCCTCCAAAGAGTCTGACGCAGCTGAGATCTTTCCAAGGCAAGCTTGCTTATATACGGAGGTTTATCTCAAATTTGTCGGGGAGATGTAGGCCCTTCTCAAAGCTCATGAAGAAAGGAGCTACTTTTATCTGGGATGCCGAATGTCAAGCGGCGTTCGAAAGCATCAAACAATACTTGTTGCACCCTCCAGTGCTGGCCGCTCCCATTCCAAATAAACCGCTGATTCTTTACACTGCCGCGCTGGATGAGTCACTCGGTGCGCTCCTTGCCCAGAATAACGAGGAGGGAAAAGAAAATGCCCTCTACTACCTCAGTCGAACTCTAGTCGGGGCAGAACACAACTACTCCCCAATCGAAAAACAATGCCTGGCTCTAATATTTGCTGTGAAGAAGCTGAGGCACTATTTGCTCGCTCGTCGGGTTATGCTGATCTCCAAGGTCTACCCGTTCAAACACTTGATGACCAAAGCAAGCCTAGCCGGCAGAATGGCAAGATGGGCTGTCATGCTACTTGAGTTTGACATAGTTTATACTCCTCAGAAAGCAGTAAAAGGGCAAGCTCTTGCAGACTTTCTCGCTGCTCATCCCATACCAGAAGGATCGCCGCTAAATTGTGAGTTACCCGACGAACAAGTGCTGCACCTCGAGGAAGACGAGCCATATTGGGAGCTCTACTTCGATGGGGCCTCATCAATATGGAGCTCCGGCAGATCAAACGGCCCGGAGATAAAAGCAGGGATAGGATTGGTGTTTATCACACCATCAATGGGAACCTTACGGCGTTCTTTCACTCTCACCTAGCCTCGGACAAACAATGAAGCTGAGTATGAAGCTCTGATAGCTGGTTTGGAGCTCGCCATAGAAATGGAAATCCTTCGGCTACGGGTTTACGGTGACTCCCAGCTTGTCGTCAACCGAGTAAGCGGCACCTATAAGATATACAAACCCGAGTTAGCTCGGTACAGAAGCCGGGTGGTGGAACTCATGAAACGGTTCACTCACATTGAACTAACAAGAGTCCCTAGAGTATTGAGCGGAAAAGCCGACATACTCGCTCGCCTAGCCAAGGAGCTGGCTGATCCTGACTTGGACGAAATTCTGATCACAGTCAGGAGCCGACAAATTCTACCCCCAGTCTCTCTACGAGAAGAGGAAAGCGCGGAACAGGAGAGCAGTCCTGCCGAAGAAGCTTCGATCACCGAAGACGAGCCCGATTGGAGAGAGCCCTTCATAGAGTACCTCCGATACGACAAGCTGCCCGAAGAAAAATCTACGAGAATTCAGCTGAAGAAAAGAGCTCTCCGATACGTGTTTGTAAATGACACGTTATACCGCAGGTCATATGACCAACTTTGGCTCAGGTGCCTGTCATCGGCCGAAGCCCAAAAGGTCATGAAAGATGTTCACTCGGGCGTTTGCGGTGCTCACCAATCTGGCCTCAAGATGCGACTTTAAATCAAACGGCTTGGGTATTACTGGCCCACCATGATACGGGATTACGGAGAGCATGCAAAGAAATGTCAGATCTGCCAAATCCATGGTGATTTCATCCACAAGCATCCCAATCCGTTGCATCCTACGGTAGCGTCGTGGCCCTTCGAAGTCTGGGGCACCGACATTGTTGGCCCAATTGATCCTCCGTCATCCAAAGGCCACCGGTTCATACTGGCCGCGACAGACTACTTCTCCAGATGGGCTGAAGCTGTCCCGCTAAAAGAAGTCAATACAAAAGATATTCTGACATTCTTCCAGCATAATATTCTATACCGCTTCGGTACGCCAAGAAGAATCATTTCTGACAACGGGCCTTCTTTCAAGAGCTTCAATGTCTCGAGGTTCGCTACTCAGCACAAGATAGACTGGAGATATTCCTCCATCTATAATCCAAGAGCCAATGGGCTCGCCGAAGCCTTCAATAAGACTCTATGCAAGCTCCTGAGGAAAAATGCTTCAGCCAACAAGAGGGACTGGAATCTCAAGCTTCACGAGTCGCTTTGGGCATATCGTACCACGCACCGTACTCCAACCCAGCCCACTCCATACTCATTGCTCTTCGGAGTGGAGGCGGTCCTCCCCCTCGAAGTCGAAGTTCCAAGCTTAAGAATGGCCGTTCAGCATGAGTTGACGGAGGAGGAAAACGTGCTCCTCCGACTGGATGAACTCGATGCCCTCGAAGAAAAGAGGCTCGCGGTGCAGCAAAGTCTGGAGCTATACCGAGCCCAAATGTCACGGGCCTATGACAAGATAACCCATCTCCGCGCTTTCAAGAAAGGTGAATTGGTGTTGGTCCTCAAAAGACCGATCATCCCCAATCGACATGCCAAGGGAAAATTCGAGCCAAACTGGGAAGGACCATACGTCATCGAGAAAGTGTTTGACGGAGGATCCTACTAACTAATAAGCGCCGAGGGAGAAAGGCCCATGCCACCCATCAATGGCCGATATCTCAAGAAATACTACACGTGAATGCTCCAAATCGCAGGCGAATTGAGCACATCAGCCCTACGGTCTGGATCATACATCCTGCAAAACCGTATACAATCCACGGGCGTAAATGACCCCTATCTCTCCCAAATCCTTCCGGTGTGACTACTTTTAAAGTCCCACCAGCGGCAAAAAAAAAAAGAAGAAAAAAAAAGAAGAAGAAGAAGAAGAAGAAAAGAAAAATAAAGGAAATAAAATATAAAAAAATAATAATAAAAAAAATAATAATAAACGGTATGTCCACAAGCAAAACGGGCACGGATGAAAACCCGAAAGGGCTCCGTGAGTAAAAACAGCAGGACTACCGGCGGTTCTATGAAAACCCG
Organism: Agapanthus africanus; assembly: GCA_030015575.1. Classification (NCBI taxonomy): domain Eukaryota; kingdom Viridiplantae; phylum Streptophyta; class Magnoliopsida; order Asparagales; family Amaryllidaceae; genus Agapanthus; species Agapanthus africanus. Next base: position 563,152,218 of record CM057337.1, on the reverse strand, counting down.
AAATGGCGCAAACTCGTGAAAAGAGATGAAATACACTCGCAAAGTCCCCTCGACCTTGTGAGGAGAAAACCCTGCGTGAGATCCTTACGACTCACAAAGGAGCAAAACACTTAGGAATCCTCACGATTCTTAAGGAGAAAATACACCTGCGGGATCCTTACGACTCGTAGGGAGAAAATGCTTTTATGGGACCCTCACGGCCTATAAAATTGAAAAGCCTTAGGTGACAGGAACCCGAACCTGTCTCCTAAGCCATCCTTCCCCGACGGGCAACGGCAAATGATGAGTCGCTCCTGGCATTTCGCTTCAGTGTTAGCGGTGCTGATGCCGACCAAAAACCCAAATCCCAAGTCCTCCCAAGGCAAATGATGAGTTGCTCCTGGCATTATTCCAGTGCAGCAATACTGATGCCAAACAAGACCCAAATTCAAAGTCCTCTCAATGGCGAATGATGAGTCGCTCCTGGTAGTATATTCCAGTGCAGCGATGCAGACGCCAACCAAATTCCAAATCCCATACCCCAACGGCGAATGATGAGTCGCTCCTGGTACCAAATTCCAGTGCAGCAATGCAGACACCGACAAAGTCCCGAAATTTTTCCGGCCCTACGGTCTGGATCATACATCCTGCAAAACCGTATACAATCCACGGGCGTAAAACAATCCCAACCTCTCCCAAGTCCTACCGGTGAGACCACATTCAAAGTCAAAAAAAAAAAAAAAAAATCCTCCCGGGGCAAATGATGAGTTGCTCCTGGTATTATTCCAGTGCAGCAATGCAGATGCCAAACATAAACCAAAATCCCAAAATCCTCTCAATGACAGATGATGATTCACTCCTGGTACCACATTCCAGTATAGCGATGCTGATGTCAACCCAAATCAAAATCAACAAGTCAACTTCCACTCCGACACCGCAGAAAGCGGAGTAAGTCAGAATCCAATCTCGACACCGCGAGAAGCGGAGCAAGTCAAGTCTACCCCTGACACTGCAAGAAGCAGAGCAAGTAAAATCATGCATCGACCGTCCAAGTCGCAAAAAGGGCAGAACCGACCGTCCAAGTCGCAAAAAGGGTAGAACCGACCGTCCACGTCGCAAAAAGGGCAGCATCGACCGTCCATGTCGCAAAAAGGGCAGAACCGACTGTCCACGTCGCTAAAATGGCAGCACCGACCGTCCAAGTCGTAAAAAGGGCAGCACCGACCGTCCAAGTCGCAAAAAGGGCAGAACCGACCGTCCAAGTCGCAAAAAGGGCAGAACCGACCGTCCAAGTCGCAAAAAGGGCAGCATCGACCGTCCACGTCGCTAAAATGGAAGCACCGACCGTCCAAGTCGCAAAAAGGGAAGCATCGACCGTCCAAGTCGCAAAAAGGGCAGCACCGACCGTCCACGTCGCTAAAAGGGCAGCACCGACCGTCCAAGTCGCAAAAGGGGCAGCACCGACCGTCCAAGTCGCTAAAAGGGCAGAACCGACCGTCCAAGTCGCAAAAAGGGCAGAACCGACCGTCCAAGTCGCTAAAAGGGCAGCATCGACCGTCCAAGTCGCAAAAAGGGCAGCATCGACCGTCCAAGTCGCAAAAAGGGCAGAACCGACCGTCCAAGTCGCTAAAAGGGCAGCATCGACCGTCCAAGTCGCAAAAAGGGCAGAACCGACCGTCAACGTCGCTAAAAGGGCAACACCGACTGTCCAAGTCGCAAAAAGGGCAGTACCGACCTTCCACGTCGCTAAAAGGGCAGCACCGACCGTCCATGTCATAAAAAGGGCAGTGCCAGCTTCCCAAAAGGTAGGAACTGAATCAAGTCGCCTCCACGTGAAAGAAGATCCATCAATTTCATGCACACAACCCACATATGTGGTGTGCATTTATTGATGGGGGGCAATTTGTTGGGGTAAAAATTTACACCCCGGTTGACCAAGTCAAAATCAAAGTCAACCCCAAGCCAAGTGGGCCCAAGCCTAGATCTAGTAGGCTCATGCCCGGGTCGAGCCCGAACATGAAGCGGGCGGCCTTCCCCCACGTTAAGATAAAAATTTTGTAATAAACAATTTTGTTGTATTTCTTTTATTTTATTTTATGGATAAATGTAAGAAAAATAGGTATAAAGCCAAATTTTTGTAAAGCCCATGGCTTATTTGCAAAAAGAAATGGCACATGAGCCATGGGGTGGGCAAAATGACATTTTGTGAAGCCCAAGGGGCTATGTGTAAAGTGTATGGCCTATAAAGGCAAAGATAGTGAAATATCTCAACAATTTTTTCTCTCTCCAAAAATTTTCTAGATCTGAGATCTCTTCCTCCTTCCTCAAAGTTCTAAAACCTTCTTTTTCCTTTTGAATTAAATCAAGAGTTTAACTCTTCCTTTTCTCAAAATAAGTAGATTTCCACCACAAAACCTACGAAGGGGAGCTCGGATCTCCAATCAGATCTCGAAAAGGGGATGCTTTTAAGGCTCATCCCCTTTTCTCCAAGATCCCGCCGGTCAAGAGCAAGAAGAAGGAGACCCATCTCCAAAAATCTAACTTTAGACAGACCCAAGGCTCAAAAGAAGAGCAATAAATCCCCCAGGAGTTTAACTCCTTTCTAAAGTTGCTGGAGTTTAACTCCATAAAATTAATTTCTGTTGGAGTTTAACTCCATAAATTTGTATCTGTTGGAGTTTAACTCCATAAATTTGTTTCTGTTGGAGTTTAACTCCATAAATTCCCTTGGGAGTTCAACTCCCTAGCCTAGGGGCTAGGCCTCCCTTTCCGCGGGTTTTTCCCACGGTCACGTGTGCCCACGTGTCCCCGGGGCGCCAAGGCGCCCATCGGTCACGTGTGCGCACGTGACCCCGGGGCGCTAAGGCGCCCATCGGTCACGTGTGCGCACATGACCCCGGGGCGCCAAGGCGCCCATTGGTCACGTGTGCCGACGTGACCCCGGGGCGCCAAGGCGCCCATCGGTTACGTGTGCGCACGTGACCCCCGGGGCGCCAGGGCGCCCATCGGTCACGTGTGCCCACATGACCCTGGGGGCGCCAAAGTGCCCATCGGTCACGTGCGCGCACGTGTCCCCGGGCATTAAGGCGCCCACCTGCTGTGCGAGCGTCCTTTAGACGCCATTTTGTTTTCTTTTCCCCCTCGTTTTACGTGCACTCCCCAACAAAATCCCTTCTGGAGTTTAAACCCTTTTAAAAAAATATATATATATTCTTTGGAGTTTAACTCCACAATAAAGTTCTATTTTAGGAGTTTAACTCCGCATAAAATTCTTTTAGGAGTTTAACTCCATTTAAAATTCTTTGGAGTTTAACTCCACAATAAAATTCCTTTTGAAATTAAACTCCACTTTTTAAAAAAAAAAGGAAAGGGGGGAAGGAAGACATACACAGACTCCACGACACTGTCTTCCGTTAGAAAAAAATTTCTAATGGGGCGCTGCCCCGCAAGGGGGCTGCTAGCCCCCTTGACCCCCAGCCCGCTATCCGGGTAGCGGGACCCCCGTAAAAACTCTGCGGGGCCCCCGATATTTCCAAAACCCCTTCAAGACACGATACTGCACATTGAGTTCGCATGACCAGTTTAACCGGTTAATCGGAGGTTCCTTTGCTCCAAATGCGAGGGGTAATTAACGGCAGCTTAGTCCGCGGTTGCCGGAGATTCGGATCCCCACAATCAATAAACCCCGGCCTACCCTAGGCAGGGGGAATCTGTAATGCGCCGGACAAGCGCGCGCGTATTCCCATCTCAATGAGGTGACGAAAAACACCCTACACGAACCATACCTTTTTCTAAACCGAAGAGTCGTATGTATCTTTTAAAAATATACCTTGAGGGAGGTTACGGATTTTCAAATGATATCTTTTTCTTAAAAACACTGTAACCCCTAGTTTCAAAACTACGATTCGCTTCTTTAAAAATCTGATTGTATAGTTCGGGTGTGTATGTTAGATTAGATACTTATACTTAGTAGAGATAGAATGTTTATGTAAATTCGATTTGATGTGTGATATAAATGCGATGAAGGAATATAAGACTTATATGATGATATGATGAGTTATTGGAATACGGATGCGAGTCGATCGAGATGATTATACCCTGCCGGTCCCCTAATATGAGATTATTGCGGATGTGAACCGGGACATAGGTACATAGATATATATCCACATATATAGAATGTTGTGAATCATGGATGATAGGCCGTACGTGATATTAGGCCGTACCCTCATTTGTCGTATAGGATGTTAGGATCCTTATTAGCTTAATGCCGCCGCACGATGATTTTCCGTGCGTGATGTGTTTGACTTGATGATTGATCCATACCCTTGACTAGAGGTTGTCGTACGAGGGATTATACCGTACGCGATATTGTTAGGCTGGATGCCGATTGATAGTTTCCCAGACTCGGTCATATTAGATACGCATACCCATCAGCATTTGCATATGATTTCCTTTATGCTGCATTCGTATTATTCCCATCGCATTGCTTATACTTGTGCTAGTACACTTGCATTATTATCGATGATGCGTATGTTACACGCACACAGATTTGCCGGCTCACACACTTCATCATCGATAATTGCCATGTCACTACACAGTAGGATTGCTGCATCATAATATACTGTTATGCTTACATTTCCATCACATGTCGCATACATCATGCTTGATGATTTTTCGCATTGAGATATGCTGTTTTCATGAGATTTCTGGATTTGAGAACCGTGGCTATTTCAAATAATGCATGTACTGATTTAAAAACCCGGTTTCTTTTGATATGATATTTCAGTGCGTCCACCATGCGTTTTCTCGGTTCTGAGACGTGTGACTTGTGAACCCGAATCGAGGAGCTGGATGAGGTCGATTGCGGGTACATGGTGGACCCGGTATGGTACTCCGGGGCGAGAATGGATCTGTTGTGCAGTAGGCGATGAGCCTGGCAGTGGGATCACTACCTACCGGTGATTGGTTGGACCTGGCGGTTATCCGGAGGATACTGACCAGAGTCGATAGATGGATATGGGATGACCCGTACTGCCGGGGCCGAGGGCCGATTCCGCAGACGGAGCCCGATATATGAGGATTTACGTGCCGATGTTAGGCACGGTTTTCATGATGTTTTCGAGTATCGATGCTAGGCACTCAGGTTCCATGATTTTGATGTGTCGGGAGGGACACCATTGATATGTATATCCTCATACTTTCATGCACACCCCTTTATGATATTTACGTGCATGCAGACATTCATTTTGGGTGGACGAGATCCACATGCATACATACCTTGATTATGGTTAGACGAGATCCATATGCAGGCATTGATTATTACTGTTGGATGTTATCCGCATGCATATAGGTATTGACTACCTTGTTGGCACATATACAGACCCGGTCACCCTAGATATCATAGTATTACCTTTATGATATAGTTGACCTAGGAGTCGTTGTTTATTCGATTTCTATCTGTTGATATTTTTTCTACTCACGAGTTGGCAACTCACCCCCGTTGTGCCACAGTTCTTGCAGGTTGACCGCTTGGATCAGTAGCGGCTTCGCTGGCACACAGTTGCATTCGGGTGTTTTGAATTGGTAGGTGGGACATTTGTATCGTACCCACTCTTGTATCTATTTTTCATATTGTATCTAGTTAATTCCATCAATCAAAAGTTGTAAATTGTATAAGTGATGAGACTTAGTGAGGCTTGTGGTTGCGAGACTTAGAGCGAGGGGTTTTCCGCTACTTGTGATTTATATGTTTTGCTTTTCTTTTATTCTTTGTGGTGAACTTCGCCGTTGGGTGTCGTATACTTATTTTCATTATCTTGCGTGGTTGTGATCCGCCGTTTGGCGAAGAGCTAGCTCCCGCTTGGGGATGCCATTATCATTATTATGTATTGTGGTTTTGGATCAAAAAAATACAAAGGAGGTGCTGCCAAAATTTTAAAAGACGAAACATGTTTTCAAATTAGCAAATTTCACTTGCATCATTCATGTTCCTTTTCTATGTATTAAGAAAACTTGATTTCATATACCTTTATTTCAAAAACCTCACCTCCTTTATTTTTCTAAAAGGTTTAGATTTCTAGGTTTCAGCTTACTTGAATTCCGTTACGCCTTTAGACATGGCGTGATTCAAGTGCTGGTCACGAGTTAATATTTCGGGTCGTGACAAAGGTGGCCGACGAGCGAACTCATCACAACCCTAACGAGCCTGTAAGCAACACTTACCGTACAGTCCGGTCTTATCATCTGATACGTCGTATATGAAGTCTAGGGGTGGTAAATATTAGACCCCAGTAACTTTATAAGTCATGCTGATTTATGCGGCCCATAACGGTTCGAGAAACTACTGATAACTCTTATCAGTGAATCTCAACAACCCAGGCCAGAGATTTGCTATTATGGCCGATCAACCATAGCGCGACATCAACTCCGTATACCGGGAGATAGGAAACCCTTCCTATCGCTCACTACCTCTATGTGATTCGGGACTGTACCCAAAATCCACCTGTTTGCACGACTCAGTAGAGCCATGGTAGGGAGGAAATCAAAGCACAGTTGGAATCACACAAGACACTATGGCGATCTCGGGTCTACAGACTAACCTGTATAAGTGTCACCAGAGAACTGCTATCTGACAATATGTATATATACCATCTAGGAGTTCTCGGTGAGTCCTGTTCGGTGTACTCATTCTCCATGAGCACCTGTGTACAATCTTTGATGTCAAACACTAATGGTTGTGGGATCAACCATCGCCCCTAGGGTCAAGAAACGTACACACTAGTCTACTCTGGTAATATCGATGCCCTATCTCGATATACCCTCGACTAAGAACTATTAAAGGATATGCTTATAGACTGCCCAGGCCCCACTAGTATGATCTACATCATAACCCTGGAAGTCAAGCATAATCCTAAGGGCTTCATCAACATGTATATAAAGATATGAAATACAACACATCACACGTTAAGATGAAGATAAACCAGATAGCATACTATCATTTCGAGCAAAGATTGTTTCTGTACATATACATGCTTAGCATCCTATACAATACAGGTCTCTAGGGCATACATATCTAACAATCTCCCACTTGCATTAAGGCCTGTAGTTGGTGCAATAAGTACCCACTGTCTATACTAGAACCAGTTGCCGGCATACCGCATGCCCAACTGCTCGAACAGTTTCTCAAACTGGACTTGAGGGATGGCCTTGGTGAATGGATCTGCTATATTGTCTTTCGTGTCTACTCTCCATACCTCGATATCCTGGCGATCCACTATCTCCCTGATGAGGTGATACCGCCTCAAGATATGTCTGGATTTCTGATGGGACTGCGGTTCCTTTACCAAAGCCATGGCTCCATTGTTATCGCAATATAGAGGTATTGGATTAGCAATGGATGGAACCACCAGAAGTTCAGAAATAAACTACCTCATCCAGACCGCCTCTTTTGCGACATCATTAGCAGCAATATACTCAGCTTCCATCATGGAGTCAGCGACGGTATCTTGCTTGGAACTCTTCCAACATACCGCCCCTCCATTTAGGGTAAATACAAACCCTGAGATGGACTTACTATCATCCTTGTCGCTATGGAAGCTGGAGTCGGTAAATCCTTCCATTTGGAGATCTCCGTTACCATACACCAAGAACATTTCTTTAATTCTTCTCAAGTACTTTAGAATGTTCTTCACAGCAGTCCAGTGTTTCTCCCCTGGATTGGACTGATACCTGCTTACTGCACTCAGTGCATAAGCTACATCTGGGCGAGTACACAACATCACATGCATTATAGATTCTACCGCCGAAGCGTAGGGTATAATGCTCATGCGAGCCCTCTCCTCATCAGTCTTTGGAGACATCTCTTTGGAGAGGGTTATCCCGTGACAAGCGGGTAAATTACCTCGCTTGGAATCTTCTATACTAAACCTATTTAGTATAGTGTCAATGTATCTCGATTGGGACAATCCCAATAATTTCTTAGATCTATCTCTATAGATCTTAATTTCCAGAATGTACGAGCCATCACCCAGATCTTTCATGGAGAACCTCTGCGCTAAGAATAGTTTGACTGATTGTAGCATAGGAACATCATTTCCTATCAAGAGAATTTCGTCCACGTATAATACGAGGAATGTAACAGTACTTTCTACAATCCTTTTATAAATACATGGTTCATCTACATTTTTGATAAAACCAAACTCTTTGATTGTATCATCAAAGCAGATGTTCCAACTCCGTGATGCCTGCTTTAATTCATAGATGGATTTAAGCAACTTGCATGCTTTTCCGCTGCTCCCACTATCAATGAAGTCTTTTGGTTGATCCATAAAAACGCATTCTTCTAAATCACCATTTAGAAATACCGTTTTAACATCCATCTGCCAGATCTCATAGTCATAGTGAGCAACTATAACAAGCAGGATCCGAATGGATTTGAGCATCGCGACTGGTGAAAAAGTATCATCATAGTCCAAGCCTGGTCTTTGAAGAAATCCTTTTGCTACCAGCCTAGCTTTATAGGTCTCTACCTGACCATCCACACCGATCTTTCTCTTAAAGATCCATTTGCACCTTATGGGTTTTACTCCAGAAGGTGCAACCTCCAAAGTCCATACTTTGTTGGTATGCATGGATTCCATTTCGGATCTCATGGCATCCAGCCACTTCACCGAGTCACCACCCGTGATAGCTTGCTGAAAACTAGTAGGATCATTATCATCCATAATACAATCTTCTCTATCACCATCAATTAGAAAACCGTAGTATCTATCAGGTGGGCGAGAAGTCCTACTAGATCTACGGAGTGGCTGAGGTTCGTCAGGTTCTATTGAAACCTCAGGTTCAACCAAATCATCGGTAATTGTTTGTGTATCTAGAATTTCTTCCAGTTCTACCGTATTTCCAACAGTTCATTTGTAAAAAATTCACTTTCTAAAAATGTGGTATACTGAGAAACAAACACCCTTTGTTCCTCCTTGTGGTAGAAAAGATATCCATACGAGTGTTTTGGATATCTCACAAATTTACACAAAATCGATGTCTCGAGTTTGTCCGGATTCTGCTTTTTCACATAAGCTGGACAACCCCGTATCCTAACTCGTTTAAGAGAAGGTCTCTTTCCAGACCATATATCATATGGAGTGGTAGAAACGATTTTGGTCGGAATCCTATTCAACAGATATATCGCAGTCTCCAATGCGTGCTCCCACAATGAAAGTGGTAACTCAGCGTCACTCATCATTGATCGTACCATATTTAGTAGGGTACAATTCCTCTGTTCTGACACACCGTTGTGCTGTGGTGTGTACGGAGGAGTGAACTGAGAGAGAATCCTATTCTCTTTTAAGAAATCTAGAAACTACGAGCATAGATACTCACTTCCTCGATCCGATCGAAGTTTCTTGATACTCAAGACTGTTTGTTTTTCTACTTCAGATTTATACTCCTTGAACTTTTCGAAGGCTTCGGACTTATGTTTCAAAAAGAACACGTGTCCGAATCTCGAGAAATCATCAATGAAAGTTATGAAGTACGACAAACCACCTCTCGCATGTGTAGACATTGATCCACATACATCACTATGTATGAGGCCTAAGAGTTCAGTAGCTCTCTCTCCGTGTCTACTAAACGGTGTTTTGGTCATTTTACCTTTGATATAAGACTGGAAAGTCGCATAAGATTTATATTCAAACGGGTTTAAATATCCATTTTTATGTAGCTTGGTTAGTCTTGTTTCATTAATATGACCAAGTCTGTAATGCCAAATGAAAGCTTCATTTATGTCTGAAATCTTCCTTTTATTTGTGTGTTGTATATTGAAAACTGTATGTTGATTTAGGACATATATCCCGTTATTTAATGTACCAGACCCAATCAACTCTTGATTAAGCTTAATGTTCATAACATTAGATTGTAAAACAAAATTATACCCTTCATTGTCCAACAACGATATTGATATAATATTACATAACATCGAAGGTACAAAATAACATGGGTTCAAAAGCAATATACAACCCGACGGCAAACCAAGGTGATACTCTCCCACAGCTACAGCATGTACAGAGGAACCATTCCTAACTCGGAGGGTATGATCACCTTTCTTCAAAAACCTGCTATTTCTCAGCCCCTGCACCCAATTGAAGATGTGAGATCCTGACCCGGAATCTAATACCCGGGAAGCAGAGTTAATTGAAAAACTGTTTTCTGTTACAAACACACCTGAAATAGAAGCATCACCATGCTTCTTCTTCTTGAGGCCGGCCAGGTATCCAACGCAGTTTCTCTTCCAGTGCCCAGTTGTAACACCTTAAAATGCGATAAGGGTTAATTAAGCGATAATACGGATTTTTAGTAAAAAGTTTACCAAAATAGTTTTCAAATATTTTATAAAAATTAATGAATATTTTATTAATATTTATTTTGGGCTTGTACACACATGTGCATGTTAACCTAGGGTTATTTTTAGTGGTAACCATGCTTAAGTAGCCATGTCACCTTAACCTCTTTCATTATGTTATATGTAATTAGTTAATTATTTAGTTTTTAAAATAATAAAAGATTTGAATTGTTGACTTGAGGAGAGAGAGAGAGGGGGGCATCATGAGGCATGGGGCAAGTATGCCATGCATTTAATGAAAAGACAGGGAGGCATGGCTTATGCTAAACTCACCCCTCATTCCCTCACCCCTCACCCTCACACATACACACTCACATAATCCCCCATTCTCTCATTCACCTATCATTTTCTTCACCTCATATTTCCCTCAAACTCCCTCAACTGAACACTCACTAAACCCTAACCCAAATCCTCACAAACCCACACCAAATCTCCACTAAACTTCACTCAAACCCTTCTCTAAGCCAAGTCAAGCCACTAGGATCACTTGGAGCATGGAAAGCTAGGGTTTTGGGCAAGTTTGGGAATGTAGTGACTCTAAACTGTTAATTTGGAGTTTATTAGTTGTTGTGTTACTTTGTAGTTTCAGTTAGAATGATAAAGATATAGTTTTGTGCACGTATCGTAGTTTTAGTGTCGTTTTCGGATATCTGTAACCTGCTGTGGCCCCGAGTGTTCACTGTGAAAACAAGCAGTGTAATAGCGTAGTGCCAGAGACCCTAAGTATTTACCTGAGACCCTGACCCCATCCCACCGGTTTTGGCCGGCGACAGGAAGGACTTTTCCGGCGAGCTCGGCCGTACGGTGGCCTGGGAAGTTGTAATTTTGTGGATAGCTGTCTGCAGTGGTTTTAGAGTATTTGGTACTGCTAGATTTTTGATGTTTTTATAGTAGGTAAAATCTGGGATTGATTAGCTAGTTTTAGTGTTTCGACGACGCGCGTTACGATATCCGACACGGTGTCCGACTCAGTTTCTGTGCTTCGCGATATTTCTGCACTTAGGGTTGTTTTAGAATGTCACCACACACGTTAGTCGCTAAGCGAACACTTTAGAGGGTGTTGGAGTCGGTGCGTCGATCTAAACGTAGATTGTATGTATTATTGGTCGATTTCTAAGTTTGCCTTGCTATATTTTATGTGTTAATAGGATCGCAGGCGGGGACTTCGGACGTCGCGAAGAAGGGAAAGCAAGTGGTCGGATATACCTAGCTCGAGATCACGGTGAGTAGATTTAACATCTACGGGGGATCGCCCGTATGGCGTTATGCGTCGGGGCTAGATTCAATGATATGACTATTAGTTATAAGTATATATATAAACATTGATTGTGCATGTGTACCATTGTTGCATACCTCATTTCCTGTTGCATACGGACATAGTATTAATGAGACACAACACTGTTACTAACGGTTCATTTTGCACGAGCACTAAACTGTATGCCGCACACACACCGTTAGTAATTGCCATGACACTCACACTGTAGAATTGCCATGGATAATACATTGCTTAGCTTATCTATCATTAGACATGATTCTTGTTCTATTGCGCATAGGAATTGCATTATGCGTACATACATACTTGCGTACCTACAAACTTGCGTACATACATACTTGCGTACCTACATACTTGCGTACATACATACTTGCGTACCTACATACATGCGTAAATACATACCTTATTATAACTACATATATGCTCATGTGTGATGTTGCATTGGATTTTGGAGAAATTGGGAATCGCATGATACATTTAAAAACTGGATTCGTTTAAAAGAGCGGTTTTCCCTTGATGTGCTCATATTACTGTTTTATGTTGCATATATCATATTCATGGATTTACGCATTGAGATATGGATTTTATGTGATTTATGGATTTGAGAACCGTGGTATTATTTCAAGAAAGTATGTATTGTTTTGAAAACCCGGTTTCTCTTGATATGATATTTCAGTGCGTCCACCATGAGTTTTCTCGGTTTTGAGGCTTGTGTTAAATACTCGATTCGAGGAGTGGTAGGCACCGTCTGCGGGTACATGGTGGACCTGGTATGGTACCCCGGGACAAGAAGACTCGTATAGAAAGGGTGAGCCCAGCGGAGGGACTATTACCTACCGGTGATAGTATAGAACCCGACGGATATCCGTCGGATACCGTTTGGGAGTTATGACATGAGATATATTGAGGGCCGATCTGGGGATGCGGCGCCTGAGAGATGAGTATTTACGTGTCGATGCTGGACACGAGTATTTCATGATGTTTTCGAGTGCCGATGTTGGGCACTCAGGTTCTGTGAGATTTACAGGATGTGAGGGCCGATCAGAGTGACGGTGCCTGAGGTATTAGGATTTTGGCCGTATTTGATGGACACCGGTTTTTCCACGATGATGATTCATTGATGATGACATGTTTTACCCCATACTCAGCATTCATTATTATGCATAACTTCATGTATTTGTAGTACCTGATACAGTACCTTTCATGATTGTGGCATATCCATATTAGCATATTGATACTATCAGATTGCATGTGATAGAGTATCGCAGTACGTGCATACCTGCGATTATCTGTATGATGTTATTTACTACTCACGAGTTGGCAATTCACCCCCGTTGTGCCACAGTGTTTTGCAGGTTTGACCTTCAGAGTAGTCACGGCAGGGCTTCTTCTTATTGTATCTTTTTGCAGCGGATACGGCTACGGTTGGCTGTGAGTCGTCTGCTGTAAGTGGGTTGCGGTTATCCGTTTATATTTATTGTATATCTCTCATTGTATCTAGTACTCTCCATCTACCTTTTCATGTATTGACTTAGAGACGAGTTGTGAGGACGATGTTGTATATTTTGTGACTCTGGGTGTTGAGCTCGTGTGAGCCGACTTTTATTATGCAGTTTTTATCTTTTATGCTGTTTTTCACTTATATTGTCCATTTCTTCACTACGGCGTCGTATATATGCTTGTGGTGGTTGTTTCCGCCTTTGGGCGTGATTGCTCCCATTTGGGGATGCTTTATTTATATCATATGTTGCTTTACTTATATCTTATGTTTGTACCCGGTTCGGGGCTAGTTTTTACAAAGGAGGTGCTGCCGAAATTTTTAAGAAAATAAATTTAAACTTTAATGTTTTTACTTGAGATTTTCAAATGTTTTTAACAATGTTTTTATCACTTACTATTTTTGATGGTTTAGATTTCTGGGTTTTCGGCTTACTTAAATTGCGTTACGCCTGTAGACGTTACGTGGTTTAAGTGCTGGTCACGTGCCAAATTTTGGGTTGTGACAAAGTTGGCATCAGAGCGCTAGGTTTTACCTTTCGGAGTGTAGGATGGCCTTAGTATGATGGAGTAGGTAGCTTAAGAAGAGTGACGTAGCATATGTATGTTCCGCGGCATACTTACGACACGGTACTCCGCCTAAGTGACCTTAAGACTTGTTGGTTGAAATTCCTTCCGTGATTATATACATCCTTGTGAATCGATTTCCGTGTTCTTATCGAATCCTATTTTCTTTTCCAGCCATTATGTCGCCGAAGACTAGGAGGGCACAGAGAGCGGCCGCGAGAGTCGAGGTCAGAGTTAGCTCGTCAGAGACGAGGACTGACCAGGACAATACGCCCGTTGTACAGGAGCAGGTTGATCTACCTCCCCTAGATCGTAATACTAGGCTAGAGGCCGATATGCAGGATTTGCGCCAGATGATGGGATCGTTGGTTGAGGCTAGTTGAGCGCAGCGACAGGAGGTTGTCGCACCTGTTACCCAGTTGTTCATCGCTATCAGCGCTCAGTATTATGACACATATGCAGTAGCAGTGGACGCAGCCCTACCAGTTGAGGAGCGTCTTTCCGAGACATTGGTCGTTCCGGAACCGAAGAGGGTTCGTACTGGTGTATCAGCTCGAAAGCAGATGTTTAGACGCCGCGACAGATTTCGTTCAGGTCGTGGGAGTAGCAGAGGCTTGGGACGAGGCCAGTTGTTTAGCTCTTATCCCCAGGAGGGTTAGCAGTCATCGTATGGATATTTCCGGTGCAGGAGTTTCTGTCATTGCATTAGAGATTGTACTGAGATACGCCAGAGAGAGGCAGCGGTTCCACATGTTACCTTACCACCTTCACCTCAGGGAGCGTTGCCTCCTACGTTTGTCGATGCTCCGCATCAGACTTTTGCTCAGAGAGGTCGTGGTCGCGGAGGTTTTGCTCAGAGGGGACGAGGTGGCAGAGGCGGAGGACAGCCAATTGCAGGCAGAGGACATGCACGAGTATTTGCTTTGACTCATTAGGACGCGCAGGCGTCCAATGCAGTGGTTTCAGGTACTTTTCTGTATGTTCTTTTGATGCACACGTTTTGTTTGATCCAGGATCTACTCACTCGTATGTTTCCACACACTTCGTGCCGAAGTTGGGCCAAGAGTCATGGTTGCTAGATCAACCGCTTGTCGTGACTACTCCTGGTGGAGAGTCGTTGGTTGCGCGACACGTGTTTCGGTCATGTGTCGTCTGTTTAGGAGATAGAGAGTCGTCCGTCGACTTGATCCTTCTTGAGATGTTGGACTTCAACGTTCTCCTGGGCATGGACTAGTTAGCTATGTGCTACGCGTCTGTGGACTGCCACGAGAAGACATTCAGGTTTTGTTTTCCCGGCGAGTCAGTTCTTGTTGTGTATGGGGACCATGGTGCCGCCCCTCACCGTTTGATTTCAGCCCTTTGCGCTAGTCGGCTTTTGAGGAGAGGATGTCGGGGATTCTTAGCTTTCGTTCGAGCTACTGGAGACACAGTAGAGTCGTTGGACCGGGTTCCTATCGTGCGAGAGTTTCCCGACGTACTTCCCGATGAGTTACCTGGATTGCCGCCAGAGCGTGAGATTGAGTTTTGCATTGATCTGATCCCCGACGGAGCTTAGAGAGCTTAAGGATCAACTGCAAGAGTTGCTTGATAGGGGACTTGTACGTCCGAGTGTTTCGCATTGGGGAGCTCCTGTTCTGTTCGTCAAGAAGAAGGACGGCAGTTTGAGGTTGTGCATTGATTTTCGTCAATTGAACCGAGTTACGGTGCGGAATAGGTATCCTTTACCTCGCATTGACGATTTGTTTGATCAGCTCCAGGGTGTTTGATTTGAGATCAGGTTATCATCAGTTGCGGGTTCAGAATGACGACGTTCCAAAGACTGCTTTTCGTACACGCTACGGGCATTATGAGTTTTGGTGATGTCGTTTGGACTCACCAATGCCCCAGAGGCGTTCACGGATTTAATGAACCGGATTTTCAGGCCGTTCCTCGGCCAGTTTATTATTGTGTTTATTGATGACATTCTGGTTTATTCCAAGAGTCGTGAGGAGCATGAGCAGCACTTGAGGATTGCTTTGCAGACATTGAGAGAGCACCAACTGTTTGTTAAATTCTCGAAGTGTGCCTTCTAGCTTGTTAGTGTTGACTTCCTTGGTCATGTGGTTACGGGAGCCGGTATTCGTGTGGACCCAAGGAAGATCGAGGTCCGCAGCTTTTTGGGCTTAGCCGGTTATTACCGCCGTTTCGTGCAGGACTTCTCGAGTATCGCTGCACCGCTGACCGGACTGACCAGGAAGGGAGTTCCTTTTCTGTGGACTGAGGCATGCGAGCTGAGTTTTCAGCAGTTGAAGACTCGGTTGACGACTGCACCAGTTTTATCTTTGCTTTCTGGATCGGGCGGCTTTGTCGTTTACTGTGATGCTTCTCGAGTGGGGCTCGGTTGTGTATAGATACAACATGATAGAGTTATCGCTTATGCTTCCCGGCAGTTGAAGAAGCACGAGCAGAATTATCCCACTCATGATCTTGAGATGACCGCGTTGGTCTTTGCGCTTAAGAGTTGGAGACACTACTTGTACGGAGAGTCGTGCCAGATTTTCACGGACCACCAGAGCTTAAAGTACATCTTCTAGCAGCGGGATCTAAATTTGAGACAGCGCCGTTAGATGGAGCTTGTGAAGGATTATGATTGTGAGGTCCTTTACCACCCGGGCAAGGCGAATGTGGTAGCTGATGCTTTGAGTCGTAGGCCCGGGGATAGCTTGTCCCAGTTGAGCGCAATTCAGAGTCAGTCTTCTGCAGATTTGCGGATCTTGTGTGACAGTAGAGTACAGTTTGAGTTCACTTCCACTGGGGGACAACTTTCTCATGTCCGCGCCGTCTACTTCTATATAATCGTATTCGTGAGGCACGGCCCGCCGATGCCTGTTCGTCTGAGATTCTTGAGCATGTTCGGCAGGATAGAGATTCGGAGTTCTTGATTGATGACCAGGGTGTGCTATGTTTCGGGACTCGTTTGTGTATACCTGACACCGATGGGTAGGGATGCAAGATCCTAGAGTAGGCACATCAATCAGCTTTTAGTGTTCACTTAAGTTCCACCAAGATGTATCGTGACTTAAGAGATATTTATTTGTGGGCAGGGATGAAGAGTGATGTTTCGGATTTCGTTTCGAGGTGCCTGACTTGTCAGCGAGTCAAGGCTGAGCATCAGAGACCGGCAGGAGAGTTGCAACCTTACCCGTTCCGAAGTGGAAATGGGAGCAGATCTCCATGGATTTCGTTGTGGGTCTACCCAGGTCTAGTCAAAGTATGACTCCATTTGGGTGATTGTTGACCGGTTAACGAAAGCGGCTCACTTCCTTCCAGCGAAGACCACTTTCGGTTATGCTCAGTATCCTCAGTTGTACTTTGATGAGTTTGTGCGTTTGCACAGAGTTCCTTCATGCATTGTATCCGATAGAGGCACCCAGTTTACTAGCCGTCTTTGGCAGATGCTTTAGGAAGCCTTGGGTACCTGTTTGAGCTTTAGCACCGCTTTCCATCCACAGACCGATGGTCAGTCAGAGCGGACTATACAGACTCTGGAGGATATGCTTCGTGCGTGCGTGCTTAATTTTGGTGGCAGTTGGGATCGTCACTTGCCATTGATAAGAGTTCTCCTACAATAACAGTTATCAGGAGACGATTCATATGTCACCTTTTTAGGCTTTGTATGGTAAATAGTGTCGATCGCCAGTCTGTTGGACCGAACTCAGCGAGAGCAGGATTTTAGGACCCCAGCTAGTTCAAGAGACCGCGGAGAAAATTCAGTTGATTTAGGAAAGGATGAGAGAAGCCAAGTGCAGACAGAATTTTTATGCCGATCGTCGTCGTCGCAGGCTTGAGTTCGCAATAGGGGATCATGTATTCCTACGAATTCTCTGATGAAGGGCGTGATGAGATTTAGGAAGAAAGGGAAGTTTAGTCCAAGATTTGTAGGTCCTTTTGAAATCCTTGAGTGAGTTGGTACCATTGCCTATCGTTTGGCACTTCCACCCAAGTTTCTGGATGTTCACCCCGTATTTCATGTGTCGATACTTCACAAGTATTTTCATGACCCTTCTCACATGATTCAGCACCAGACCATTCAGCTAGAGCGCGATCTTTCGTTAACCGAGCAGCCAGTAGTGATATTGGATCGGCAGGTGAAGAAACTTCGGTCAAAGGCCTTGCCATTTGTGAAGGTTCCTTGGCGTAGCCCGAATAGTGAAGAGGTAACTTGGGACGCTGTCACGACCCGAAAAGGTACGGAACACGACCGTCACTTAAATTACGAAATGTCTTAAGGCGTACGTAATCCAAGTAAGCCAAAACCCAGAAATCAAAACCCAATTAAGAAGTAGAGTGAAGAAAACCCAATTTCTTAAAAGCGATTTTTAATCCAATAAGTCACATCAAGCTTTTTAAAAACAACATCCATTTTCCGAAAATTCCGGCAGAGTCTCCTTTGTAAAAACTGGCCCCAAACGGGTACAAAACAGAAATATATAAATGGATAACATGAAATAAGGCATCCCCAAGCGGGAGCTAACTATTCGCCGAACCGGACTCAAATCCCACGCAAAATAAATTAACAATGTGCAAAATAAGTAATAAAGGCACAAGTAATAACATCATGTCGGCTCAAGTGAGATCGACCCCAAAATACAACATAAGAGTCCACAAATCTCACTGTCTCGTCTCCAGGTCAATATACATCAATACAATAATAGGTACAGAAGATATAGTAGATGGAGTACTCTAGATACAATGAATATATAAGGTGGAAACAAAATGATATCATAACCCACTTACGAACAAAAGCCTCAAGTCCGGCAAAAGGAGCAAAAGGAGCAAGTGCGTCCGCCGCTACTGTGCTGACGGAGCGGACCTGCAAACAGGCTGTGGCACAACGGGGGTGAGTTGCCAACTCGTGAGTAATAAATAACATCTATAGAGGCTATCGTAAGAATGCATGCAAGTGTCATAACATCAACAATACTGATATGGCATGATGTACTAGCAGATATGTATGCAACATGAATCTATGTACAATACTATCTGGCATGACGTACTAGCAGGTATGTATGCAACATGAATCAACTCGTGATCTGAATATGTTGATATAGAAAATCATTATTTTCTGCTTAGAAATCTCTATTGAAATATTAGCATAATATCAATAGAATCAACATAAATCCGTGTCTAGCATCGACACCTCAATAACTAACTCAAATCTCATGTATCCATATCACAGTATCTCTGGCCCCAGCCGTCCGGCTGACCCATCTCAAAGTATCAATAGCTCAACATCTCACGGCCACGGTCGGTATCCTCTGGATATCCGCCGTGTCAATAATCACCGGTAGGTAGTCTGCCCCTGCCAGGCTCATCGTCTACTCCTCGATCTTCTTGCCCCGGGGTACCTTACCGGGCCCACCATGTACCCGAGACGGTTCATCCAACTCCTCGAAACGGGTCTCGAAAACCAACAGAAAAACTCATGGTGGACGACACATACATCACTAGAAAACCGCAACTTGCATATTTTTAAAAGGGTAATAAGTTTATAAATCCTTGCGGTTTTCCCCCAAAATCCAGAAATCTCATAAATCTCAAGAAAATTATCATAAGTGCACATGCCAATGATAATGAATGCCTATAGTATCAACAAGTCGAACTGCAATGTATAACTAATAGGCTAGGCATGAACGAATGATGTAATGAGGTACATGCATATGAATAACAATCCTACATGTTTATCCTGAGGAATTTAAATGCATTAGCACAGGTTTAAGCATCATATATGGTGAAATTGTTCTAGATTACAAGTTATCTAGTGTTGTGGCATAGCAATTACCAAGGCGTGTGTGTACGCATGAATAGTGCTCATGCTGCATAAAGCCATGGTAATGGTGCAAGTGTCCTATGAAATGAGTTGCACATGTATGTAAAAATATGGGATCGTGAATGCAGCAAGATGTTCAAGTAGGCACTATACACATAAATACTATTACCACTAGAAGTCTTTTAAATTATTCAAACTATCCGGCGTCTTGCGCCGTCCAAACGATTTTCCCCCGTAGATGTTACATCTACTCACCCGTGATCTCGTGCTAGGTGTATCCGACCACCTGCTTTCGTTTTCCGCGGCGCTCGAAGTCCCCGCCTGTGAACCTAGAATTTACACAAAGCAACACATAAGCTAAAATCCTGCAAAAACGCGATATTAAAACCAAACGAGAAACTCGCGTCGCGAACTAAACGCGTGTGCATTCGATACGTCAAAACGTGTGTAACCTCACCAGAAACCATCCCGACTCGCTGTGTCGCGCAGTGCACCACAGAACCAACACACAAAACGCACGTGTCGCACGAGTTAAAAAGTATTGAAAAGTGGTTTTAAGTTCCAGATTTAGACTCGAGTGGAAAAATAAAAAGTTGCATATACCAAACACCCTAAATATGTAGCAGACTACCACAGCCCAAACCCCAACACAAAACACCATCATCTGGCCGCAATTTGCGGCCAGAATGAATAAAACGACGGCCAAACAGTGGGTAGGGGGTCTTGTGTTCTGTGTGTGTGTTCAAGGTCTAAAGAGTAAGCTCCAGTTAACTCAGATTTTCCCTGAAGCGCTCGGGTCAATAGCAGATCTTTAAAAGGCTAAAAATCCACATTAAATCGTTAAATTACACTAAATTGAAAACCTATGGTATTTTAGTGAAATCTGGAGCAAAACTTAGTTTAAATGGCCTTAAAAACACTCAGTCAAGTTATATTAACCATAAAAATCATCACTTGGCCAAAACTCCACTTAAATCACCATAACTAGCACCAAATCACACTAAACATTAATTAAAGCTTAATAACCATATTCCTTAGCAAAGCAAGAGGTTAAGTTTAAAGATTATACCTCTAGGGGTCCTAGGGTGCAAGAAGAAGGAGAAGAAGAAGAAGGAGAAGGGGGTGAGCTCTTGCTACAGCTGCTGATGTTGCTGCTGTTGTTTTTACTGTTGTTGCTGTTGCAAATGCTGCTGCTGCTGTGATGCTGATGCTGCTGCTGCTGCTGATACTTCTGATGCTGTTGCTTCAACTGCTGCTACTGATGCTGGATGTGTGTGTGAGTGAGAAGGAGAGAGAGATGTGAGAAAGAGAAATGAGAGTGAGGAAACAAGATATAATTGGTTTGAAAACAAAGAGAAGAGAGTCAACCCCTCGCTCTCTCCTCATTAATTATCAAGTATGCTCAAGCCATCATGCTCTCTCTCTCTCTCCCCACTCAAGTCAACCCCCAAAACAAAACAAAATTTAAAACAAAAACAATACACTTAATTAACTCATATTAACCTAATTAAATGGGTTAATCCACCATGGTTATCTAAACATGGTTTAACCCAAAACTTAACCCTAGTTAACATGCACAAGTGTGTGCAGTCCAAATTAAATTCTAATAAAATATTCATAAATTTAGATAAAATATTGGAAAACCGATTTGGTAAACTTTTTAATAAAAACCCCACATTAAAGCATAATAACCCCTAATCACATTCTAAGGTATTACAATTTTCCCCCTTAAAGAAAATTCGTCCCCGAATTTAAATATATTGCTACGCGTACCTTCAAAGAGATGAGGGAATTTCTTCCACATCTCGCCCTCTGCCTCCCAAGTGATCTCTTCACCATTCAGGCTGCGCCAAAGAACCTTCGCAGTGGCAAGACCTTTGATCGAAGTTTCTGCACCTGCCGATCCGATATCACTTCTGGCTGCTTGGTGAACGAAAGATCGCGCTCAATCTGAACGGTCAGATGCTGAATCATATGAGAAGGGTCATGAAGATATCTGCAAAGTATCGACACGTGGAATACGGGGTGAACATCCGGAAAGCTGGGTGGAAGTGTGTTCATACCAGAATATTGCATTTTATACCGCCCATTCTTACGCTCGTTTGTTTATAGGCATGTGATTTTGATCAGTGTTTGCTACATATTTGCAGAATACTGGTTCTCAGCTCTAAACAGTGAAATCCATGGAAAAGTACGACAAATTCCGGATTACTGCCAACAACAAGTAAAACACGGGTCTCCACTCTCTATCCGTGTGTTGCCACATACCAGTTTAAGGGAGAAAATGGCAAATCGATTGTCATTTTCATGCACAAAGCTCAATGTCAACACAAGATCCAAGAAATCTACGCGGAGTTCGAGGAAATCATGGCAAAAGATCCACATCACATCACCTTTTGATCTACTGAAATTCTGGAAGAATTGTGAAGAGTTTCTGAGAAAAGTCATATACCACACAGAAGAGAACCACAAAACAAGGGATACGAAAAAAGATGAAGGCACAAGCTCTCTAAATGGCCGCGGTTCCGCGGCATAAGCGCGCTTAGGCCGCGGAACCGCGGCCGTATAGGCTCGTCAGTATACAAAATTTCAGGGGCTGTTTGGTAATTACATGTAGTGCCAGAATGTTGCCCTAGGTTCTCTGTTTCCTGCCTACAAATAGTCCAGAACTTGCTAAGCTATGGTGTTCATTCTCATGCCCTCTTTTTGTTAGCTTTTAGTTTTCATCTTCTTCTTCTTCTTCATCTTTCCTCCATTAAATTGTTGTGAGAGCTTTTGAGTGGATGTTAAATGAAGATGAGGGTTTTTTGTATCATTCTTTTGGCTTAGTTTCCCCCTTTAGCTCTCTACCTTAACTTGATCTTGTAACCTCTTAAGTGAGCTTGCAAGTTTAAGCTTTGGTCATTGATCTCAAGGGGTTGTATCATTTTGTTCTCTCTTTTGTGATTCATTCTCCATGAGTTCTTTGCCTTTTCTTGATCTTGCAACCTCTTAAGTGAGCTTGCAAGTTTAAGATTTGGTTATTGAACCCATGTCTTGTATTTGGTTCTATGGTTCTTGTTGTTATTTTCTTGCTTATTTCTTTCTTCCTTTTTATTACCTTGCTTTACTTTCATGCACTTAAATTCCATGCACTTTTAATTACTTGCTTGTAATCTTTTCTTTTCTTTGTTTATCATTTCTTTTTCTCTTTTCGGTTCGTTTTGTGAATGGTTGTAATATGTGCTGTTAAGAATAAATACGATATTGTAAGTTAATGTTTCTTTTCTCATTTCCTTTTCCCGTTATTTTCCTTTGAACTCTGCCCAAACATTATGCAAGCGCTCCGTTAGGCACCTTACCCTACCAAGGTAACGGTGATTCCTAAACGCGACCGGTTGCGTTCGGTTTGACCGGAGGCGAAAGCAAGAGACAAGAACGGAAGGACAAGGGTAAATAAGCCGGATTCCACGAATACCGTGCTTAAATCCCCTAATCCACGTTGTTGCCGATTGCTCTACCTTCAATTGGTCAAGACTCGGCTCAAAGGTTTTGAGTACGGATTTCCTTAGCTTACACTTTCGTATCTTTTTCTTAACAACTTTATACTTGCATATAAAACACATAGGTTAGATTTGAACAAACATATACAAATTCTTCATTGACTCGTCTAAAACTCGAACGGACATACAACCATCTCCCTGTGGATCGACCCGTGCTCAACCGGCTAGCTGCATAGCGACACCGTCCTGATCGCGGTTATAACTTTAGAACTTTGAACATCCGACACGCCAAAAGCGTAAGATCAAATGGCGCCGTTGCCGGGGAGACGGTAGCGTATTTTCTTTCTTGTTATTCGGGTTAATATTCTTTTTGTATATATTTATAAAAAAAAAAATCTTTTTGTTATTTTTGATCATTTTTGTGTGCAAGTGTGTAGATTTTTGCGGATTTGCAAACTGCGATTGTGGGGGAGCAAAGTGTACGTTCAGGGTTAAGGTGATTACGAAGTACAGTGCCAAAGATCCGAGTAGTTTGATCCGCGCAAGCGAACTTTTTCAAGCTTACCGGAATTGATTCAACGGGGGTTTCCTAACCCAAAAACTTAACGGTACGTATTTCTTAAACACCTTCTTCTCAAATCCGACGCATCCACTATAATATCTTTGCAGGATTCTTTGCAAGTCGCTACCAAACGCAAAAAAAAAAAATTGACTAACACGTATTTGTTGCAGTGCCGTGCTTAAACTAAAAAACGATTGTTTGAATCTTTATAGAATTTTTATTGAATTGCGCATTGCATACATTAATACGGACTTAAGGGCAAACGAACCCCACAACATACGGTAAAGGATTTCATCACCTTTTCCGTGGCCCACAAATCACGAACTTGAGCATAACGTTTACCCGCACAAACTTTAAAAGAAACTAGACTTTAAGCCTTAAGGACTTCGCGCTCACTAGGAGAAGTTAACTGTGTTTAGAACCTCGCTTAACGGTACATTGTTTACGGGGTGTTTAGGAAAGTGTTAACGGCGAAA
The DNA here is from genome assembly GCA_030015575.1 of Agapanthus africanus. Classification (NCBI taxonomy): domain Eukaryota; kingdom Viridiplantae; phylum Streptophyta; class Magnoliopsida; order Asparagales; family Amaryllidaceae; genus Agapanthus; species Agapanthus africanus. The sequence goes on along the minus strand of CM057337.1, from coordinate 563,128,177 downwards.
CCGCCAAAAGAGAAAGGGTTATTTAATTAAGGACCTTCGCGAAAGCGTCGGAAAACCTCCCTTTATCTCTGCACTTACCTGGCCTCATGATCAGTGTGTCTTAAGCCCGTTTCTCGACACAGTTTTACTTCGACAATCAAGTTCTGGAGCAGGTCTAGTTGACCTAGGTGAACCCTAGAACGATTAGGTGTGTGGTATTTTTGTGTCGTGATTGTTTTTTCTTTTTGTATGTATATTTCATTCTTTTGTTAATATCTAACTAAAAAAAAATCACATTCTTTTTCCCCTCCTTTTCTCTGCCTTTCTTTCTTTCTCTCTTCATATCATGGGCACCCCACCTCGCAAAACTCTTGCCGAACTTTGGTACCCACAACCAGACATTACTTCTTACGGTTCTTGCTTTGGCCGAACGTCGAACGATCCCTCCATGCCCAAAATCTCTTTGAAAGATCGGATAGACGCGTCTAGGACAAACACTTGCCCTTCGCAATCCACTTTGTATCAACCTTTTCAACCTCCCCCACCCTTTTATGTTGATACCCCTTTTGCAAGTCGTCCTTTGTCCATCGCTGAACATATTGAACAATCCTGTAGCCGATCTTTCACTCCTTTCACCACTACAGATTCTTGGTATCAACAATTCCATTCACCTTCTTATCCAAATGTTGATCCTGCTCCTGTCCAGCCATTCAATTCCTACCAGTCCTACCCGACTTTTGCACCTTCCCTAGACATTGCTTCTAAACCGCCATTTGGGAATTTTCAGTATCCAAACAACTTTGAATCTTTTACTGAAACCCCTTCACAACCCATGTCTAGTCTGGAACAGTTTTTGGAAGATTTTAGGATAGTATCGTACGAACAGATGATGGATTTGAATGCGTCCATGGCCGCCCTCATACAACCTAGTGACCCGGTAGCTAATTTTCAACTAGCTCCAAATTTTCCGATGTATGAAGTTGAGAATTTGAGTGGAGAAAGTGATCTGTACACCCTTCCGAATCAAGCCTACCCGTTTCAACTTGCATCCCACAACTCCGGTTTTGAATGTCTATCTAGTGTTCCAAACGATTCATTGATTAAAGATAGAACAGATAATGAGTTGTGTGATTTTGTAGTGTTTGATTTGCCCGATTGTGAAGGGTCCCTTTTGAGTGAAACCACACCCAATCCTTTTGACCTCTACACCTCCACTCTAGAACCTGAATTGATTAATATCCATGCTTTTGTTGAGGTGTCTGAGAATATTAATTTTCACTTGATTGAGGATATTGACGCCGGGAATATTTTGGATGATGAACCTGTAGATTTGGCAGAGTTTTTCTCTTCAATTCATCATCCCGAGTCATTAACTGTTTTTCCCGAACCCCATATGCGTCTTGATTTTGATGAAATTTGCATGGATAAACTGAATTTTGAGGAGATTATTGAGGATAGTACCGAGGATGAACCAGTTTTAATTGATGAGTCGGATTTTCCAATTCATCCTGTTCCTTTCATTGACTGTGTACACCCTCCTGAACCTTTAACCAATAACCTTCCTCAATCACCTACCTCCATCCTTTCCATCGTTCCGACCTTGCAAGAAACCGTCTCACTTTCATTTCATATGTCTGGTTTACCGAGTTCGGCGTACCCATGGTTTCTTACGAATCTTGAGGGATTTGAACCCATTTCTCGCCATATTGATAGATTAGCACAATCCATCTTTTCACATCGATCATTACAGATTGTACTAATTTATTCAATCCATTTCTACCCTCAAGTTCGTATTCCACTTCTTTCTCCCTTCCGCCATTCTTCTTCTCATATACCTAGACCGTATACCACTTCTATCTCCTTACGGTCTCGCGTATTCTCCCTCTCTTTTCTCTACGCCTTCTTCCACCAACCTGTACATTATAGCAATAAAATCTTTGAATGGTTGGTGCTCACTTTTGGCCTGTATAAGGCCTTGTATAGTTTGATACTGTTCTCTTTCCCCCTAATCCTGAACTTCATCGCTTAAACAGTGGAAACACTGTTTCACTTAAGTTTGGGGGGGAACCCTTTTTTATATATATCTTTTTTGGTTTTCTTTTTGTTTTGTATAAAATTTTCTTTTGGAGAGAGCCGACAATTTTGACCCTCTTGGTGTAGCCTGACAGTGAGGGCACTGTCAAGTTTAAGTTTGGGGGTGTACTCGGTAAGCTTTCTACCTTCGCATTCATTTGTATATTTTGCATTTGCATACCTATTTAAAAATCCATAAAAATCAGAAAATTTTCTAAAAATATAAAAACTTTTCTGTCAAGTTAGCTAGTAGAAGAACTCTGATTCAACATTTCGACGGTTTTGTTTGATAAGATAAGAATAACTAAATCTTATTTTTAGATTTTGAAAACCTGAAAGATAACTCTCCTTTGAAGTTAACTATAGCTGATATACATCTTTACATCACACTACATGTGTCGTGAGATTTGAAAATTAGATGACAAGTCTTTTATGTTTAAAAACTTTTAAATGGATAAATGATTTTCTGAGGATCAAATAGGTTTGTTCTGAAATAAGTAATATCAAGAATAGTTTATGAAGTAAAGTGAATATGAAGGAATGTCATTGATGCCTTAATTGGAACTAAGTCTGAAGAATAACCCATCTGAAACTTGATTGGAATGATTACACACCTAACCCACTAAAACACGTCTTTTATCCAAAAAAATAACTGAACTGCCGGTTATATCTCCGTTCGCATTGAATAATCATGATTTTCACGCTAAATTGTCTTTTGTTTTTGGGCCTAGGTAACTTGAGTAATTAAGTCCGCTGGGGTGTCTCTACACCTAATGCCCTAAAGCCAACTGGTTTGGGTGCATTGGCCCAAAGCTTGTTAAGAAGCCTAGAAAGTCCAGATTAAAACAAAGTCAAGCAAGTGTTCTCTCCGAGTTAAAATTCCTAACGGTTCTTTGTGTGAGAATAATCTTGACAAAAGACAGGATTTTATAAAAAATATTTCTAGCGGAGATATGAAGGTTTTATTCTATGATAAAGACTATTGCACGTTCACAGAGGTGTGTATGAATTGAAAACAAGAAAAAGGTGGAGTGAAAAATAAGACCTAGTTTCCTATTAAGGAAGATAGAAATTCTGAAGTTGAAAACTTACTGGAAAACGAAACTTGAAAAATGCTTAACTTTTTATAAAACTTATGTGATCCTTTTAAAATTTTTATCTGGGCTTTATTGTATGACATGATGAATTTATTCGACCCTTCTGGAACTTAACGACACTATTTGCACTGCACGTAAAGACATATAAAATCTTAAGTTAAATAAGAAGCGAGATGTGAAAAATTAAGGTTCGATAGTCTAGACTTAGGATAATAGAATTGTTATTTTCTGAAACAAAACTTTAGGGTTTGAATCATAGTAATTTTGCAAAACTACCTTGACCGGATTTTGTGGGTAGTATCCGCTGAAAACCCTCAGGAGACAACACTCCTCCTACTAGGGACACCTAGAGGTTTAACGGCTTGTTGCACGTGCTCAGTGCAATCGCGTTCCCTGCGAAAGTGCGGTTAGGACTTTTTTGTGAATAATTGGTTTTGCTCGGGACGAGCAAAAGTTAAGTTTGGGGGTATTTTTTCATACCAGAATATTGCATTTTATACCGCCCATTCTTACGCTCGTTTGTTTATAGGCAGGTGCTTTTGATCAGTGTTTGCTACATATTTGCAGAATACTAGTTCTCAGCTCTAAACAGTGAAATCCATGGAAAAGTACGACAAATTCCGGATTACTGCCAACAACAGATAAAACACGGGTCTCCGCTCTCTATCCGTGTGTTGCCACATACCAGTTTAAGGGACAAAATGGCAAATCGATTGTCATTTTCATGCACAAAGCTCAATGTCAACACAAGATCCAAGAAATCTACGTGGAACTCGAGGAAATCATGGCAAAAGATCCACATCACATCACCTTTTGATCTACTGAAATTCTGGAAGAATTGTGAAGAGTTTCTGAGAAAAGTCATATACCATACAGAAGAGAACCACAAAACAAGGGATACGAAAAAAGATGAAGGCACAAGCTCTCTAAATGGCCGTGGTTCCGCGGCATAAGCGCGCTTAGGCCGCGGAACTGCGGCCGTATAGGCTCGTCAGTGTACAAAATTTCAGGGGCTGTTTGGTAATTACATGTAGTGCCAGAATGTTGCCCTAGGTTCTCTGTTTCCTGCCTATAAATAGTCCAGAACTTGCCAAGCTATGGTGTTCATTCTTATGCCCTCTTTTTGTTAGCTTTTAGTTTTCTTCTTCTTCTTCTTCATCTTTCCTCCATTAAATTGTTGTGAGAGCTTTTGAGTGGATGTTAAATGAAGATGAGGGTTTTTTGTATCATTCTTTTGGCTTAGTTTTCCCCTTGAGCTCTCTACCTTAACTTGATTTTGCAACCTCTTAAGTGAGCTTGCAAGTTTAAGCTTTGGTCATTGATCTCAAGGGGTTGTATCATTTTGTTCTCTCTTTTGTGATTCATTCTCCATAAGTTCTTTGCCTTTTCTTGATCTTGCAACCTCTTAAGTGAGCTTGCAAGTTTAAGATTTGGTTATTGAACCCATGTCTTGTATTTGGTTCTATGGTTCTTTTTGTTATTTTCTTGCTTATTTCTTTCTTTCTTTTTATTACCTTACTTTACTTTCATGCACTTAAATTCCATGCACTTTTAATTACTTGCTTGTAATCTTTTCTTTTCTTTGTTTATCTTTTCTTTTGCTCTTTTCGGTTCGTTTTGTGAATGGTTGTAATATGTGTTGTTAAGAATAAATACGATATTGTAAGTTAATGTTTCTTTGCTCATTTCCTTTTCCCGTTATTTTCCTTTGAACTCCGCCCAAACATTACGCAAGCACTCCGTTAGGCACCCTACCCTACCAAGGTAACGGTGATTCCTAAACGCGACCGGTTGCGTTCGGTTTGACCGGAGGCGAAATCAAGAGACAAGAACGGAAGGACAAGGGTAAATAAGCCGGATTCCATGAATACCGTGCTTAAATCCCCTAATCCACGTTGTTGCCGATTGCTCTAGCTTCAATTGGTCAAGACTCGGCTCAAAGGTTTTGAGTGCGGATTTCCTTAGCTTACACTTTCGTATCTTTTTCTTAACAACTTTATACTTGCATATAAAACACATAGGTTAGATTTGAACAAACATATACAAATTCGTCATTGACTCGTCTAAAACTCGAACGGACAAACAACCATCTCCCTGTGGATCGACCCGTGCTCAACCGGCTAGCTGCATAGCGACACCGTCCTGATCGCGGTTATAACTTTAGAACTTTGAACATCCGACACGCCAAAAGCGTAAGATCAAAGTGCCAAACGATATGCAACCGCACCGACACGCTCGAGGATCTCGAAGGGACCCACAAATCTGGGACTAAGCTTTCCTTTTCGCCCAAATCTCATCACGCCCTTCATCGGAGAGACCCTCAAAAAACCGTGATCGCCAACTGCGAACTCTAGTCCGCGACGGCGTCTGTCTTCATACAATTTCTGCCTTCTCTGAGCCGCTCTCATCCGATCTCGAATCAGCTGTACTTTCTCGGTCGTCTCCTGCACGATCTGCGGCCCCAAAATACTGCTCTCGCTAAGCTCAGTCCAACAGACGGGCGATGTACATCTTCTCCTATACAAGGCCTCTAAAGGTGCCATCTGAATAGTATCCTGGAAGTTGTTGTTGTAGGAGAACTCCACTAAGGGTCAATGGTGATCCCAGCTACCACCGAAGTCTAAAACGCACGCTCGGAGCATGTCCTCGAGAGTCTGAATAGTCCGCTCTGACTGGCCGTCGGTCTGCGGATGAAATGCTGTGCTGAAACTCAAACGGGTGCCCAACGCCTCCTAAAGTCTCTGCCATAGTCAGCTGTTAAACTGGGTGCCTCGGTCTGACACGATACAAGTCGGCACGCCATGCAATTGTACGATCTCGTCGATGTAAATCGGGGCATACTGTGCAAAACTGAAAGTGGTCTTCACTGGCTGGAAGTGAGCCGCTTTCGTCAAACGATCCACGATCACCCAAATGGAGTCATACCCTCGACTGGTCCTGGGTAAACCTACAATGAAGTCCATAGAAATCTGCTCCCATTTCCACCCCGGAATGGGCAAAGGCTGCAACTCTCCTGCAGGCCTCTGGTGCTCGGCCTTGACTTGCTGGCAAGTTAGGCATCTTAACACGAAGTCTATGACATCCCTCTCCATTCCGTCCCACCAATAATCATCTCTCAGATCGTGGTACATCTTGGTGGAACTTGGACGAACGCTATATATCGATCTATTCACCTCCTCAAGATCTCACGCCGCAGTCCCTCAGAATCTGGTACGCACAATCGAGTCCCAACTCGCAGTACCACCTGATCATCGATCACGAACTTAGAAACTCTGCCTTGCCTAATCTTCTCCATGATCTCTGAAATACAGTTATCACTGGGCTGTGCCTCTCGAATACGGTCAAGCAACTGCGGACGTGCACGAATATGCGCAAGCTGTCCCTATGTCGGGATGAACTCGAACTCAACTCGGCTGTCGCATAAAATCTGCCAATCTGCCGACGACTGCCTCTGCACGGCGCTCAAATAAGATAGACTACCTCTGGGCCTCCTACTCAAAACATATGCCACCACGTTCGCCTTGCCCAGATGGTAGAGGATCTCGCAATCATAGTCTTTCACCAGCTCCATCCAACGGCGCTGTCTCAGGTTCAAGTCTCGCTGCTGAAATATGTACTTCAAGCTCTTGTGGTCTGTAAATATCTGGCACGACTCTCCGTATAGGTAATGTCTCCAGATCTTCAGTGCAAACACCACTGCAGCCATCTCTAAATCGAGCGTAGGATAGTTCTGTTCATGTGTCTTCACCTGCCGAGAAGCATACGCGATAACTCTGTCGTGCTGCATCAACACGCAACCTAGTCCCACTCGCGAAGCGTCGCAATAAACCACGAATCCGCCCAATCCCGAAGGTAATGACAACACTGGTGCAGTAGTCAGACGAGTCTTCAACTGCTGGAAGCTATGCTCGCACGCCTCGGTCCAAACAAAAGGAACTCCCTTCCGGGTCAACCCGATCAACGGTGCAGCGATACGGGAGAAGTCCTGAACGAATCGTCGGTAGTAGCCAGCCAGGCCAAGGAAACTGCGGATCTCCGTAACTGATGTCGGTCTGGGCCAATGCTGAACGACCTCGATCTTCTTCGGGTCCATATATATGCCATCTCTCGTTATCACGTGACCCAAGAAATCAACGTTGTCAAGCCAAAACGCACACTTGGAAAATTTTGCGAACAACCGGTGCTCCCTCAAAGTTTGCAATGTGATCCGCAGGTGCTGCTCGTGCTCCTCTCGGCTCCGATAATATACCAAAATGTCGTTAATAAACACGATGATGAACAGATCTAGATACGGCCTGAAAATGCGGTTCATCAAATCCATAAACACGGCTGGTACATTGCTGAGTCTGAACGACATCACTAAAAAGTCATAGTGCCCGTAACGCGTGCGAAAAGCCGTCATCGGAATATCCTCCTACCGCACCCGCAACTGATGGTAACCCGATCACAAGTCAATCCACAAAAAGTATCCCGCACCCTGAAGCTGGTCGAATAAATCATCGATACATGGTAAAGGATATCTGTTCCATACGGTAACCCTGTTCAGCTGGCGGTAATCAATGCACGAGCGCAAACTGCCGTCTTTCTTCTTGACGAACAGGACAGGAGCACCCCATGGAGAAACACTAGGTCGAATAAGCCCTTTATCTAACAAATCCTGTAACTGATCCTTCAGCTCTCTAAGATCCACCGGGGCCATTCGATAAGGTGGTATAGAAATAGGCCCCGAGCCGGGAATCAAGTCAATGCAGAACTCAACATCGCGCTCAGGCGGTAGCCCAGGCAGCTCGTTAGGGAAAACATCAGGGAACTCACATACAATCGGGACCTAGTCCAACGGAAACTCTGCAGCTCGAGTATCACAAACAGAAGCTAAGAATCCCTGACATCCCTTCCGCAAGAGCTGACCGGCGCGAAGAGACGAAATCAAGCTGGGAAGGGTGACACTGCGGTCTCCCTGAATAACAAGGACTGGCTCTCCCGGAAAGCTAAATTTGACTGCCTTCTCACGGCAGTCCACAGACGCATAACAAGTGGCTAGCCAGTCCATGCCCAGAAGCACATCAAAGTCCAACATATCGAGGAGAATCAAATCGACCGATGAATCCCTCTCCCCGATACGAACGGAACACAAACGAAACACAAACGAGCGACAAACAACTCGCCTACCGGAGTAATAACTACAAGCGGCTGATCTAACGACGATGACACACGGCCCAACATCGGTGCAAATACATACGAATGTGTGGAACCTGGGTCGAATAATACTCGCGCATCGAAAGAACATACTGGCAAGGTACCTGTCATAACGGCATTGGATGCCTGCGCATCCTGCGGTGTCAAAGCAAATACTCGGGCCTGTCCCCCACCAATAGCTGGCTGACCTCTGCCTCGGCCTCTGCCTCCTTGTCCTCTCTGAACAGGACCGCTGTGTCTATGACCTCTGGGGGCATCTAACTGACGTGGAGCATCTCCGGGGGTAGGAAGTAGAGCTCTCTGAGGAGGTGGTGAAGGTGGTAAAGTCACATGTGGAACTGTCGCCGCTCCCTGTCGTCTCATCAGACAGTCTCTGATACGATGGTGCAGACTCCCGCACCCAAAACATCCTGGCGACGCCTGCTGTCCCTACGGATAAGAACCAAATAGCTAACCCCGTCCAACTCCTCTGCTGCCACCATCTCTCGGAAAGAATCTGGCACGATGCCTCTGAGCTGGCATATCGGTACGAATCCTCTTCGGCCCGGAAATGGCCGAAGTTTCTGAAATACGCGCCTCCATCCGTAAGGCTGTGTCCGTAACAGCGGCATAAGTGTCGAAGTGCTGGGCGCCGATGGCAAGAAATAACTGGGTGTCAAGTCCCTGCATAAACCTCTTCACCCTCTTCTCTTCAGTATCAACCAAGTACGGAGCATATCTGGACAACTGTGTAAACTGGACATCATACTCGGACATTGTCATCCCTGGAGTCTTGCGCAAAGACTCAAAACTACGAGCTCTAGCATCACGAATGCTCTCGGGAAGGAAACGGGCTAGAAATACTGTTGTGAACTCGGCCCAAGTCATAGGAGGTAGACCTGCAGCTCGACCTCTCTCGACCGACTCACACCATGTCTGCGCAAGGCCTTCTAAACGGAAACTCGTAAGCTCCACCCATCTGTCGTCGGAACATCTGAGCGAATGGCAAATCCTAGCTAATTTGTCAAGGAAAGTCTGCGGATCCTCCGCTGCATCTGTGCCGGTGAAGACTGGGGGTCTCAGCCTCATGAAATCCTGTAGCGATACTGGAATAGCCACGATAGTAGTAGTAGGAGCAACTGTCTGGGCAGCAGGTACTATGGTAGTCTGTGCTGTGGTAGGTATGTCCTCCGATCTCGGTGCATGACTGGCGTCTACTAAGGATCCCACCAACTGTCGTAACTCCTGCATACTTCCCATCATCTGTCGTAGCTCCTCCATACCAGACTCTAGTCTATCCATGCGGCCTAGGGAAGGCGGATCAGTCTGTCCCTGGGGAGTAGGTACACCGTCCTGCTCGGTCCTCATCTCGGACGAGCCTGCTCGGATCTCATCTCGGGCGGCAGCCCTCTGCGCCCTCGTAGCCTTCGGCGGCATAGTGGCTGGTACAGGAAACATAATAATAAGAACAGTGCAATAGAATAATAGGATACACAGAATTTCAAGCAAATATATCCTAAAGTCACTTAGGCAGAGTACCGTATCGCAAGTATACCGCGGATAAACACACTCTACGTTACCCTGCTTAAGTCACTTACTCCATCTACCAAAGGGTCATCCTACACTCCGAAAGGTAAAACCTATTGCTCTGATACCAACTTTGTCATGACCCGAAAAGATATGGAACATGACTGGCACTTAAATTATGAAACGTCTCAAGGCGTACGTAATCTAAGTAAGCCAAAACCCAGAAATCAAAATCCAATTAAGAAGTAGAGTGAAGAAAACCCAATTTATTGAAAGCGATTTTTAATCCAATAAGTCACATCAAGCTTTTTAAAAGCAACATCCATTTTCCGAAAATTCAAGCAGAGTCTCCTTTGTAAAAACTGGCCCCCAAACGGGTAAAAAACAGAAATATATAAATGGATAACATGAAATAAGGCATCCCCAAGCGGGAGTGAACTCTTGGCCGAAGCGGGCTCAAATCCCACGCAAAATAAATCAGCAATGTGCAAAATAAGTAATAAAGGCACAAGTGATATCATCATGTCGGCTCAAGTGAGCTCGACCCCAAAATACAACATAAGAGTCCACAAATCTCACTGTCTCGTTTCTAAGTCAATATACATCAATACAATAACAGGTACAGAATATATAGTAGATGGAGTACTCTAGATACAATGAATATACAAGGTGGAAACAAAATGATATCATAACCCACCTACGATCAAAAGCCTCAAGTCCGGCAAAAGGAGCAAAAGGAGCAAGTGCGTCCGCCGCTACTGTGCTGACGGAGCAGACCTGCAAATAGGCTGTGGCACAACGGGGGTGAGTTGCCAACTCATGAGTAATAAATAACATCTATAGAGGCTATCGTAAGCATGCACGCAAGTGTCATAATATCAACAATACTGATATGGCATGATGTACTGGCAGATATGTATGCAACATGAATCTATGTACAATACTATCTGGCATGACGTACTAGCAGGTATGTATGCAACATGAATCAACTCGTGATCTGAATATGTTGATATAGAAAACCATTATTTTCTGCTTAGAAATCTCTTTTGAAATATCAGCATAATATCAATATAATCAACATAAATCCGTGTCTAGCATCGACACCTTAATAACTATCTCAAATCTCATGTATCCATATCACAGTATCTCTGGCCCCAGCCGTCCGGCTGACCTATCTCAAAGTATCAATATCTCAACATCTCACGGCCACGGTCGGTATCCTCTGGATATCCGCCGTGTCAACAATCACCGGTAGGTAGTCTGCCCCTGCCAGGCTCATCGTCTACACCTCGATCTTCTTGCCCCGGGGTACCTTACCGGGCCCACCATGTACCCGAGATGGTTCATCCAACTCCTCGAAACAGGTCTTGAAAACCAACAGAAAAACTCATGGTGGACGATACATACATCACTAGAAAACCGCAACTTGCATATTTTTAAAAGGGTAATAAGTTAATAAATCCTTGCGGTTTTCCCCCAAAATCCAGAAATCTCATAAATCTTAAGGAAATCATCATAAGTGCACATGTCAATGATAATGAATTCCTATAGTATCAACAAGTCGAACTGCAATGTATAACTAATAGGCTAGGCATGAACGAATGATGTTATGAGGTACATGCATATGAATAACAATCCTACATGTTTATCCTGAGGAATTTAAATGCATTAGCACAGGTTTAAGCATCATATATAGTGAAATTGTTCTAGATTACAAGTTATCTAGTGTTGTGGCATAGCAATTACCAAGGCGTGTGTGTACGCATGAATAGTGCTCGTGCTGTATGAAGCCATGGTAATGGTGCAAGTGTCCTATGAAATGAGTTGCACATGTATGTAAATATATGGGATCGTGAATGCAGCAAGATATTAAAGTAGGCACTATACTCATAAATACTATTACCACTAGAAGTCTTTTAAATTATTCAAACTATCGGGCGTCTTGTGCCATCCAAATGATTTCCCCCCGTAGATTTTACATCTACCACCCGTGATCTCGTGCTAGGTGTATCCAACCACCTGCTTTCCTTTCTTCGCGGCGCTCGAAGTCCCCGTCTGTGAACCTAGAATTTACAAAAAGCAACACATAAGCTAAAATCCTGCAAAAACGCGATATTAAAACCAAACGAGAAAATCGCGTCGCGAACTAAACGCGTGTGCATTCGATACGTCAAAACGTGTGTAACCTCACCATAAACCACCCCGACTCGCTGTGTCGTGCAGTGCACCACAGACCCAACACACAAAACGCACTTGTCGCACGAGTTAAAAAGTATCGAAAAGAGGTTTTAAGTTCCAGATTTAGACTTGAGTGGAAAAATTAAAAGTTGCATATACCAAACACCCTAAATATGTAGCAGACTACCACAGCCCAAACCCAACACAAAACACCATCATCTGGCCGCAATTTGCGGCCAGAATGAATAAAATGGCGACCAAACAGTGGGTAGGGGGTCTCGTGTTCTATGTGTTTGTTCAAGGTCTAAAGAGTAAGCTCCAGTTAACTCAGATTTCCCTAAAGCACTCGGGTCAACAGCAGATCTATAAAAGGCTAAAAATCTACATTAAAACGTTAAATTACACTAAATTGAAACCCTATGGTATTTTAGTGAAATCTGGAGCAAAACTTAGTTTAAATGGCCTTAAAAACACTTAGTCAAGTTATATTAACCATAAAAATCATCACTTGGCCAAAACTCCACTTAAATCACCATAACTAGCACCAAATCACAGTAAACATTAATTAAAGCTTAATAACCATATTCCTTAGCAAAGCAAGAGGTTAAGTTTAAAGATTATACCTCTAGGGGTCCTAGGGTGCAAGAAGAAGGATATGAAGAAGAAGGAGAAGGGGGTGAGCTCTTGCTGCAGCTGTTGCTGCTGTTGTTACTGTTGTTGCTGTTCCAAATGCTGCTGCTGCTGTGATGTTGATGTTGCTGCTGCTGATGCTTCTGATGCTGTTGCTGCTGTTGCTTCAGCTGCTGCTGCTGATGCTGGATGTGTGTGTGAGTGAGAGGGAGAGAGAGATGTGAGAAAGAGAAATGAGAGTGAAGAAACAAGATATAATTGGTTTGGAAACAAAGAGAAGAGAGTCAACCCCTCTCTCTCTCCTCATTAATTATCAAGCATGCTCAAGCATTCATGCGCTCTCTCTCTCTCTCTCTCCACTCAAGTCAACCCCCAAAACAAAACAAAATTTAAAACAAAAACAATACACTTAATTAACTCATATTAACCTAATTAAATGGGTTAATCCACCATGGTTATCTAAACATGGTTTAACCCCAAACTTAACCCTAGTTAACATGCACAAGTGTATGCAGTCCAAATTAAATTCTAATAAAATATTCATAAATTCAGATAAAATATTTGAAAACCGATTTGGTAAACTTTTTACTGAAACCCCCACATTAAAGCATAATAACCCCTAATCACATTCTAAGGTGTTACAATATTCCCCCCTTAAAGAAAATTCGTCCCCGAATTTAAATATATTGCTACGCGTACCTTCAAAGAGATGAGGGAATTTCTTCCGCATCTCGCCCTCGGCTTCCTAAGTGATCTCTTCACCATTCGGGCTGCGCCAAAGAACCTTCACAGATGGCAAGACCTTTGATCGAAATTTCTTCACCTGCCGATCCCATATCATTACTGGCTGCTCGGTGAACGAAAGATCGCGCTCAAGCTGAACGGTCAGATGCTGAATCATGTGAGAAGGGTTATGAAGATATCTGCGAAGCATCGACACGTGGAATACGGGGTGAACATCCGGAAAGCTGGATGGAAGAGCCAAACGATATGCAACTGCGCCGACACGCTCGAGGATCTCGAAGGGACCCACAAATTTGGGACTAAGCTTTCCTCTTCGCCCAAATCTCATCACGCCCTTCATCGGAGAGATCCTCAAAAAAACATGATCGCCAACTGCGAACTATAGTCTGCGACGGCGTTTGTCTGCATACGATTTCTGCCTGCGCTGAGCCTCTCTCATCCGATCTCGAATCAGCTGTACTTTCTTGGTCGTCTCCTGCACGATCCGCGGCCCCAAAATACTGCTCTCGCTAAGCTCAGTCAAACAGACGGGCGATCTACATCTCCTCCCATACAAGGCCTCGAAAGGTGCCATCTGAATAGTATCCTGGAAGCTGTTGTTGTAGGAGAACTCCACTAAGGGTAAATGATGATCCCATCTACCACCGAAGTCTAAAACGCATGCTCGGAGCATGACCTCGAGAGTCTGAATAGTCCGCTCTGACTGGCCGTCGGTCTGCGGATGAAATGTTGTGCTAAAACTTAAACGGGTGCCCAACGCCTCCTGAAGTCTCTGCCAAAGTCGGCTGGTAAACTGGGTGCCTCGGTCTGACACGATACAAGTCGGGACGCCATGCAATTGTACGATCTCGTCGATGTAAATCTGGGCATACTGAGCAAAACTGAAAGTGGTCTTCACTGGCAGGAAGTGAGCCGCTTTTGTCAAACGATCCACGATCACCAAATGGAGTCATACCCTCGACTGGTCCTTGGTAGACCCACAATGAAGTCCATAGAAATCTGCTCCCATTTCCACTCCGGAATGGGCAAAGGCTGCAACTCTCCCGCAGGCCTCTGGTGCTCGGCCTTGACTTGCTGGCAAGTCAGGCATCTTGACACGAAGTCTGTGACGACCCTCTTCATTCCGTCCCACCAATAAACATCTCTCAGATCGCGGTACATCTTGGTGGAACCTGGATGAATGCTATATATCGATCTATGCGCCTCCTCAAGAATCTCATGCCGCAGTCCCTCAGAATCTGGTACGTACAATCGAGTCCCAAATCGCAATACCCCCTGATCATCGATCACGAACTTGGAAACTTTGCCCTGCCTAATCTGCTCCATGATCTCTGAAAGACGGTCATCACGGGGCTGTGCCTCTCGAATACGGTCAAGCAACTGCGGACGTGCCCGAATATGCGCAAGCTGTCCCTCTGTCGGGGTGAACTCGAACTCAACTCGGCTGTCGCATAAAATCTGCCAATCTGCCGACGACTGCCTCTGCACAGCGCTCAAATAAGATAGACTACCTCCAGGCCTCCTACTCAAAGCATCTGCCACCACGTTCTCCTTGCCCGGATGGTAGAGGATCTCGCAATCATAGTCTTTCACCAGCTCCATCCAACGGCGCTGTCTCAGGTTCAAGTCTCGCTGCTGATATATGTACTTCAAGCTCTTGTGGTCCATAAATATCTGGCACGACTCTCCGTATAGGTAATGTCTCCACATCTTGAGTTCTTACACCACTGCAGCCATCTCTAAATTGTGCGTAGGATAGTTCTGTTCATGTGTCTTCACCTGCCGAGAAGCATACGCGATAACTCTGTCGTGCTGCATCAACCCGCAACCTAGTCCCACTCGCGAAGCGTTGCAATAAACCACGAATCCGCCCGATCCCGAAGGCAATGACAACACTGGTGCAGCAGTCAGACGAGTCTTCAACTGCTGGAAGCTATGCTCGCACGCCTCGGTCTAAACAAAAGGAACTCCCTTCCGGGTCAACCCGGTCAACGGTGCAGCGATACGGGAGAAGTCTTGAACGAATCGTCGGTAGTAGCCAGCCAGGACAAGGAAATTGCGGATCTCCGTAACTGATGTCGGTCTGGGCCAATGCTGAACGACCTCGATCTTCTTCGGGTCCATACATATGCCATCTCTCGTAATCACGTGACCTAAGAAATCAACGCTGTCAAGCCAAAACGCGAACTTGGAAAATTTCGTGAACAACCGGTGCTTCCTCAAAGTCTGCAATGTGATCCGTAGGTGCTGCTCTTGCTCCTCTCGGCTCTGGGAATATACCATAATGTCGTCAATAAACACGATGATGAACAGATCTAGATACGGCGTGAAAATGCGGTTCATCAAATCCATAAACGCGGCTGGTGCATTGGTGAGTCCGAACGACATCACCAAAAACTCATAGTGCCTGTAACGCGTGCGGAAAGCCGTCCTCGAAATATCCTCCTGCCGCACCCGCAACTGATGGTAACCCGATCGCAAGTCAATCCTCGAAAAGTATCCCGCACCCTGAAGCTGGTCGAATAAATTATCGATACGTGGTAAGGGATATCTGTTCCGTACGGTAACCCTGTTCAGCTGGCGGTAATCAATGCACAAGCGCAAATTGCTGTCTTTCTTCTTGACGAACAGGAAAGGAGAACTCCACGAAGAAACACTAGGTCGAATAAGCCTTTTATCAAACAAATCCTGCAACTGATCCTTCAGCTCTCTAAGCTCCGCCGAGGCCATCAGATAAGGTGGTATGGAAATAGGCCCCGAGCCGGGAATCAAGTCAATGCAGAACTCAACATCGTGCTCAGGCGGTAGCCCAGGCAGCTCGTCAGGAAAAATATCAGGGAACTCACACACAATCGGGACTTGGTCCAACGGAAGCTTTGCAGCTCGAGCATCACAAACAGAAGCTAAGAATCCCTGACACCACTTCCGCAAGAGCTGACCGGCGTGAAGAGACGAAATCAAGCTGGGAAGGGTGACACTGCGGTCTCCCTGAATAACAAGGACTGGCTCTCCCGGAAAGCTAAATCTGACTGTCTTCTCACGGTTGTCCATAGACGCATAACAAGTGTCTACCCAGTCCATGCCCAGAAGCACATCAAAGTCCAACATATCGAGGAGAATCAAATCGACCGATGAATCCCTCTCCCCGATACGAACGGGACACAAACGAAACACAAAACGAGCGACAAATGACTCGCCTACCGGAGTAATAACTACAAGCAGCTGATCTAACGACGACGACTCACGGCCCAACATCGGTGCAAAGTGTGCAGATACATACGAATGTGTGGAACCTGGGTCGAATAATACTCGCGCGTCGAAAGAACATACTGGCAAGGTACCTGTCACAACGGCATTGGATGCCTGCACATCCTGTGGTGTTAAAGCGAATACTCGGGCCTGTCCCCCACCAATAGCTGGCTGACCTCTGCCTCGGCCTCTACATCCTTGTCCTCTCTGAATAGGACCGCCGCGTCCACGACCTTTGGGGGCATCTAACTGACGTGGAGCATCTCCGGGGGTAGGAAGTAGAGCTCTCTGAGGAGGTGGTGAAGGTGGTAAAGTCACGTGTGGAACTGTCGCCGCTCCCTGTCGTTTCACTGGACAGTCTCTGATACGATGGTGCGGACTCCCACCCCCAAAACATCCTGGTGACGCCTGCTGTCCCTGCGGATAAGAACCAAATAGCTAACCCCGTCCAACTCCTCTGCCGCCACCATCTCTTAGAAAGAATCTGGCATGATGCCTCTGAGCTGGCATATCGGTACGAATCCTCTTCGGCCCGGAAACGGCCGAAGTCTCTGAAATACGCGCCTCCATCCATAAGGCCGCGTCCATAACAGCTGCATAAGTGTCGAAGTGCTGGGCGCCGATGGCAAGAAATAACTGGGTGTCAAGTCCCTGCATAAACCTCTTCACCCTCTTCTCTTCAGTTTCAACCAAGTATGGAGCATATCTGGACAACTGCGTAAACTGGACATCATACTCGGACACTGTCATCCCTGGAGTCTTGCGCAAAGCCTCAAAACTATGAGCTCTAGCATCACGAACGCTCTCAGGAAGGAAACGGGCTAGAAATACTGCTGTGAACTCGGCCCAAGTCATAGGAGGTAGACCTGCAGCTCGACCTCTCTCGACCGACTCACACCATGTCTGCGGAAGGCCCTCTAAACGGAAACTCGTAAGCTCCACCCATCTGTCGTCGGAACATCGTAGCGAACGGCAAATCCTGGCTAATTTTTCAAGGAAAGTCTGCGGATCCTCCGCTGCATCCGTGCAGGTGAAGACTGGGGGTCTCAGCCTCATGAAATCCTGTAGCGATACTGGAATAGCCACGGTAGTAGTGTAAGTCTACAGTAGCGCCCCAGCCGTCATATGACGCCAAACGCGGAACAAAAACTTTTATAACTGGCGCTATCGCATACTATAACCCGGATCATGCCATTAACGCTAAATTAACAAACTTTAAAGAGATAGAAAGGCTATACTGATCGATCCGAGTCCTTCGGTCTTTAGCTATCATCCCACACTCCTCGCGGCAACTCCGATCTCCTGTCTCCTCGTCGAGGTGACACCACGTCAACGGATCTTTAAACGGGCTCCCGCCTCTATACCGAGGTAACTCGGACATGAAGTATGCTAACCGATATGTCCAAGATGAAGTAGAGAATGAGTAGAATATTTTGTCTCAAACACCCTAGGGTTCTCATCACATAAGAAGGATAGGGTGGAGGTTGAAGAAGATGTAAAGAGATGGAAATTGTGAGCTCAAGAATCTATCTCAAGAGAGCAAAAACTAAGCACACAAAAATAACCCTTGGCTGCCCAAAACTTTTGGGTGTGATATATATATGGTTTTGTTTTGGTGAAACAAAGAAAATATCTTATAAAAATATCTCCAACTCAACCCTAAAATATCTCACCCAAAACAAACTCAATTAATTCTCTAATGACTCACTAGATGACTCATTACATGAGTCATTAGTGAACATTCTAGAAACAATGAGTCACACTTTCCAAAATCCATTTAATCATTTAAACTAAAATGATTAACCAAAAAGAAATGCATCTTCTAAAGTATTCTCGTAACGGATTACGAGAATACCCCTCACCTGTAAATACATACCTGTATCCGTATTCCGACCGAATACGAATACGAGAGACTAAAATATTCCGACTCAATATAATACTTGGATCCGGCTTAAACCAAAGCCCACCAGTATTATCTGTCCGAAATATGACACGTGCACAAGTGCACATGCATTTTCGAACCCTGCCATAAAACCATACAGCCTCTAAAACATTTCGCCCGAATTTGGGAAACTATATATGGGGGACTCTAAAGACTCGTCAGTACCCTGGCAGTGGGTTTAACCACAAGCACGTCAGCGGCACTAACTGTGCGTAATGGCTGCCTATGTACTGATCGAAAGGGAAGCCGATGAGCGAACTCATCCTGGAACCCTACTGAGCCTATCAGTGATAATATACGTACAGTCCGGTCCGTTCGTCTATGAGCATCGTATATCGGGCCTAGGGGGCTGGTAACGTCAGACCCCCAATAGCGGTATAAGTCGTGTCGGAGAGTAGCCCTGAACACCTTGAGAAACTACTGGAATACTTACCAGTAATTCTCAGTTGCCTTGGACAAGGACTTGGTGTAATGGCTCTCCTAGACACAGCGTGATCTTACCCCCAATACCGGGAGAGACGAATCCTCTGCCGATCCGCTCACTTGCCTCCATGTGGCTCGGGACTGTACCCAACTAAAACCTGTTTACACGACTCCTTTGAGCCATGGTAGGGTAGTAATCAAAGCACAGTGGGAACTCACGCGAGACAAATGACGACCTCAGGTCGATGAACTAACCTATACACATGTCACCAGGGAACTGCTATCTGACGCTAGGTATAAATACCAACTAGCAGGTTCCCGGCGAGTCCTGTCCGGTGCACTCATAACCCAATGAGCACCTGTATACATCTTAGGTGATCCAACTGACACCAATGGCTTGTGAGACTGGCCACCGCCCCTCGTCGGGGTCTCGACTGTATACACTAGTCTTCTCCGGAGTATCGATGCCCTGTCTCGAAACTCCCACGACTAGGGACCACTTTTAAGGATGTGCTTATAGACTACCCAACTCTCACGTAAATGATCGCCATCATACTGTTGGTAGTCAAGCAGGATCCTAAGGGCTCTATCAACGTGTAATAGTGATGATGTCACCTAAAGCTGTACACGACTGATAAAGGCAAACTAGATAGCATACTATCATCTTGAGTAAGACTGTCCTACCGGTATAGGTCCTCCCTCAATCATTGTAATCACGTACCTGCGATCCAATAATTGACTTTGAGGGCACTACATCCAACAATCTCCCACTTGCACTTAAGGCTAATTATTACGATGTCACATACTCACAGCCCGTGTGATACCAAACACCCAACTCCTATACTAATTAGTTTCACAAAGCTCGTTTGTAAAAACTCTTGTGTTTGAGAAATAGCCTCAGTGAGTGGATCCGCCCTGATGTATCTTTCTATGTCTCTCTTAATCTCAAGTTCGCGGAGAAAGCCATCTCCCGAATTGAGTAATACCTGTCTTAGAACATGTCTGGATATCTGATGGGACCTAGTTCATAAATGAACTCCAAATCCAAACTTCTTAGACTGTATCGACAATTGAACCTAATCAGTATCCCGCACCATGCCTCCCACAATATCCTCTTGGACCACCTGTCCATAATACTGTTCCCTTCGTCAGAGGGAAAATTATAACTCTGACAATCACTCTGTCATCCATGTCACCTTTGGAAGCCTGGAATGATAACCGTCTCTCGAAGGAGGCTGCCGTCATCAAATCCCTAGAACATGCACTTATGTTCTAAAACTGCTTCCGTATGTTTCTTCATGATTGGATTAATATAAACTTATTGCATCTAGTGCAAAAACAAAATCTTGTGTGGTACTTGACATCTCACGATTGACTCAATTGCCTAATCAAGTGATATGCCAATCATGCACATCCCTCTCCCCTTTAGTCTGTAAGACACCTTTAGAGAGGGAGACTCCATCACCTGCAGGTACACCACCATACCAGGAGTCGTCCATTCTAAAATACTATTAGAATACTGTCAAAGTACCCACATTGGGAAACTACCTAAATATAGATCTAAAACCATAGATCTAGTAACCAGAATGTCAGATATTATTTCCATATCCTTTGTGGAGAAACAACTGTGTGACAACCACAGTATAACCGATCGTAGTATAGGAATTTTACTTCCTACTCTGTGTATGTCATCCAAATACCAGGACATCACAACCTACTACCTTCTTAACAGATCCATCCCTATTCTGATGAAGTCAAACCCATGACTGTCACATCAAAAATAGATGATCTATTTCCTCTATATCTGCTCTAGTCTATAAATAGACATAAGCAACTTGTCCACTATGCTTCCGCTGCTCCCACTGACCACAACAACCCTCTGGCGGAATAATATATATGTGCACTTCTAAAGCTAGTTTAGAACGACGCTATACTTAACCACCTGCCGGGTCTCATAGCCTGGAACAATAATAGTGTCAAGTCTAGGTAAACAAGAACCTCCCTGTCACCGTCCTTGAGGCTACCGGAGTACCTCTCGGGTGCCTGAGGTTACCCACCATATCTGCGGAGTGGCTAATGGAATGTCAAACCTGATTGAATCTATAGGTCCTATTAAATTTTCCGTAATCATTTGCGGTTTTGGAATCTCTTCCAGTTCTACCATACTCCCACTACTGTTTTTTGAAAAAATCCATTTTACTAAAACTGTGGCGAGTCAAGAACAATATCACCATTGATCTTCCAGATGGTAGAAAATTAACCCTCGTCATAGCCTGGGCCAACCCACAAACTGCCATTACAGAAATGTGCCTTGAGTTATTGAGAGTCTGGTTTTAAGCATAAGCCAGACAACTCCCCATACTTTAACATCGTTAAGATATGAACCATTTTATATCCAATATAGAAACTTTGGCACTTATTTAATTGGAACCAGATTCTAATCATGCAGCTATCTCCAGTGCATATCAACTTAATGGAAAGAGGCCAATCAGCATTTACTCAACTTAGGAATGCATCCAATTATGAGTAACCTGAAAGGGAAACAAGTTTCTTAAAACTATTACTATCAACTGAATACCAATCACAAGTATCTACATCTTCGATCACCTTGAAGAATCCCGATACTTGCGACACTTGGTTCTCTTGTTTATTCCTATACCTATAACTTCTCAAAAATTAGACATTGTATTTTTACGAAACACTTGTCTAAAAACTAGAGAAATCACAAGTAAACAGAACATAGTACGAGGACCAACCCCTTTGTCCTGATGGACACTGGACAACATACAATACTCTGTATAAGTCCGCTGAGTTGAATAACTCAAAACCTGTGCATCGTAGGTTGAAAACTGTACTTATGGTTAAGAACTACTCCGCTGTTCAATACTCCTTACCCAATCATCAACTGATATAGGTAAATGTCATGGACATAATTTCAAAAAGTTATATCTCACTTTAAAAAAATAAACGTACAGATATATCAGTTTGAAATTGGTGCACAACAACGGATACTCAAAACCAAATACTTGCCGTCCGGCAAAAACCCAGGCGATTTCCTCAAATATTACCAATTACAATGAATTCCGATATAATGAGGATGATCACCTAATTCCCAATAACTTACTCCCACTCATCATCTGTAAAACCATACAGATATGAGAATCATACCTGGTAAATACATACCCTGGAGTAAGTATCTAATCGGGAAATCAGTTTTCTTTTAATAATGCACAGTGAAACTGAAACATGAAAATGTTTCGTAGGGGTATCCTGGTATTCCTAGTAATGCCTCTTCCATAATCCAATTCATGACTGTAATCGTATATTTCTGTGCCATCTCTCCAAATCCTTTTATTTGTCTTTATTCATTACCTTCTGTACACCCCTTTAGGCTAAGTGGTTTTCTTCCTTCCCTACCGTTCGGCACCAGCCTATGGTTTGGAAGAAGACTATCCAGTAAGCATAATAGGTGTAATCTCCTAATATTAGGAGTACTCGCAACCTGAGAGAAGGTGATGATAAAAGACAACTGAATAATACCTTATTCTATTTCTCCCGAACTGGGGAAAAAAGCAAAGGTGAAGTAGGAGTGGCGATGAAGTATGCGATTTGGTCGTGAATGATAGCAGTCGCAATTTATTTTGCCCTCTTTCTAATCCCTTTATTTTGTCTTTACTTATTAACTTTTGTAAGTGCACGGCGGCGCCTCGGCCGTCAATCCGACGCCGGAATGCGGAAGCGGTGATTTACTTTAACTTTTCGAACCGGCACCACCGCGCACTATAAAACCCGGATCGTGCCATTAATCTAGTCCTAGTTATCAAGAGAAGGGTTAGAGAGATATACCGAGCGATCCGTGTCCTTCGGTCTTCTCGTCGTCGTCCCGATCTCCCCGCGGAATCTCCGGTCTCCACCAAGTCGCCGGAAGGGCACCACATCACCGGCTTCTTTTACGGGCTCCCACCTCTGGACCGAGGCAACTCGGGCACGAAGTTGGCGAGTCGACGTGCTCAAGGTTTGCTGTTGAATAAGTGTAGTGCTATGTCTCATTGGGGTTTCAAGATGTTGCCATATGGTGGAGGAAATAAGATATCAATTGGAGATGAGCTAAAGGGTTTTTAGCAAGACAAAAAGATGGAAAAACCCCATACTCCAAATTGGGACATCCCCCCCAAAAGTGGCCGGCCTTGGCTCATGGTGGGAGTGAGAAAATGAAAGGGGAGTCTCATAAGAATAATGCAAAGGAGAGAGAGAGAGAGAGAGAAAAGGCTATCATGCAAAGAAATGATCACAAACCCAAACCCACACTCCATCAACCAATCATCACACCCAAAGTCAAGCCATCATGAAGAAGAAAATCAAGAGATGGTGCAACCATCATGAAGCAAGGATATGCAAATACCACCCTCGACAGATGCTTATTTGCACAAATGCAAATAAGCCCTCCTCCACCAATCTTCAGCCAATGAAAGATACAAAAAAATATGGCTGAAACGGAAAACAAACTGGCAACTCCAAAAACTGATCCCGTAATAAATTACAGGAAAACCCCGCTACTGTGTATACACACCCGCATTTGTATTCCGACCGAAATACAAATGCAATGAGACAAAATCTACACTGTTCAATACTAGGATCCGGCTTAAACCAAAGCCCACTAGTGTTAACCGTCCGATCCTGATCCGTGCAATACCGCATGTATCTGATCGAACCCTGCCATATCTCTATACGGCCTCTACAGCGTTTCGCTCGAAAACTTGAGCAACTGAATGTGGGGGACTCTAAAGACTCGTCAATACTATGGCTGTGGATTTAACCACTAGCACGTCAGAGGTATAAGCCATACATGACGGGCTACCAGCTATTGACCAAAAGGGACGTCGATGAGCGAACTCATCCTGACACCCTACTGAGCCTGTCAGTGACAATATCCGTACAGTCCGGTCCGTTCGTCTATGAGCATCGCATGGCGGGCCTAGGTGGTTGGTAAAAGTCAAACCCCCAAAAGCGGTACAAGTCGTGTCGGAGTGTAGCCCAGAACACCCTGAGATACTACTGGAATACCTACCAGTAAATCTCCTGCCTTGGCCAAGGACTTCGTGTAAGGGCTCTCCAAGACACAGCACGATCTCACCCTCAATATCGGGAGAGACGAACCCCTGAAGATCCGCTCACTGCCTCCATGTGGCTCGGGACTGCACCCAACTAAAACCTGTTTGCACGTATCCTTTGAGTGTGGTAGGGTAGTAATCAAAGTACAGTGGGAACTCACATGAGACAAATGACGATCCTCAGGTCGATGAACTAACATGTACACATGTCACCTGAGAA
Source organism: Agapanthus africanus (assembly GCA_030015575.1). Taxonomy (NCBI): domain Eukaryota; kingdom Viridiplantae; phylum Streptophyta; class Magnoliopsida; order Asparagales; family Amaryllidaceae; genus Agapanthus; species Agapanthus africanus. Next base: position 563,103,829 of record CM057337.1, on the reverse strand, counting down.
CTGCTAACTGACGTCAGGTATAAGACCAACTAGCATGTTCCCGGCGAGTCCTGTCCGGTGTACTCATAACCCAATGAGCACCTGTATACATTTTAGGCGAACCAACTGACACCAGTGGCTTGTGAGACTAGCCACCGCCCCTCGTCGGGGTCTCGACTGTATACACTAGTCTACTCTGGAGTATCGATGCCCTGTCTCGAAACTCCCACGACTAGGGACCTTTTAAGGATGTGCTTATAGACTACCAGCTCCCACGTATATGATCGCCCTCATACTGCTGGCAGTCAAGCATGAATCCTAGGGGCTCTATCAACGTGTAATAGCGACCTGTCAGGTCACCTAAAGCAGTACACGATGATAAAGGTAAACCAGATAGCATACTATCATCTTGAGTAAGACTGTCCTACCGGGATAGGTCCTCCCTCAATCATTGCAATCACGTGCCGGTGATCCAATAATTGACTCTGAGGGCACTATCTCCAACAATCTCCCACTTGCACTCAAGGCTAATTATTGCGATGTCGCATACTCACAGCCCGTGTGATACCGAACACCCAACTCCTCTACAAGTCAGTCTCATAAAGCTCGTTTGCGAAACTATTGCGTTCGAGGAATAGCCTCAGTGAGTGGATCCGCTTTGATGTTTCTTTCTATGTCTCTCTATATCTCAAGTTCGCGGAGAAAACCATCTCCCGAAATGAGCAATACCTGTCTTAGAATGTGTCTGGATATCTGATGGGACCTAGCTCATAAATGAACTCCAAATCCAAACTTCTTAGACTGTATCATCAACTGAACTTAATCAGTATCCTGCGCCATGCCTCCCTCAGTATTTCCATGGACCACCTGTCCAAAATACTGCCCCTCGTCAGAAGGAAAACTATAACTCTGACAACCTCCCTGTCGTCCAAGTCACCTTGGAAGCCTGGAATGATAACTGTCTCCCGAATGAGGCTGTCGTTATCATATCCCTAGAACATCCACTTATGTTCTAAAACTGCTTCCGATTGTTTCTCCAGGATTGGATCAATATCAACTTATTGCATCTACTGCAAGAACAATATCTGGTGTGGTACTTGACATCTCATGATTGACTCAATTGCCTAAGCAAGTGATCTGCCAATCATGCACATCCCTTTCCCCTTTAGTCTGTAAGACACCTTTAGAGAGGGTGACTCCATCACCTGCAGGTACACTACCGTGCCAGGAGTCGTCCATTCTAAATACTCTTAGAATGCTGTCTAAGTACCCTTAATTGGGAAACCACCCAAATCTAGATCTAAAACCCTAGATCTAGTAACCAGTATGTCTGATATAATGTCCAAGTCCCATGTGGAGAAACCACAGTGTGACGACCAAAGTATAACCGATCGTAGTATAGGAATGTCACTTCCTACTCTGTGTATGTCATCCAAATACCAGGACATCACACCCTACTACCTTCTTAACAGATCCATCCCCTATTCTGATGAAGTCAAACCTATGACTGTCACATCAGAAATAGATGATCTATCTCCGCTACATCTGCTTTAGTCTATAAATAGACACAAGCCACTTATCCACCAATGCTTCCGCTGCTCCCACTGACTACGACAACCCTCTGGCAGAGTCATATAGACGTACACTTCTAAAGCTAGTTCAGAATGACGCTATACTCATCCTCCTGCCGGGTCTCACAGTCTGGAACAACAGCAATGGCAAGTCTGGGTAAACAAGAACCTCCCTGTCACCGTCCTTGAGGCTAACGGAGTACCTCTCGGGTGCCTGAGGTTACCCACCGTATCTGCGGAGTGGCCAATGGAATGTCAAACCAGATTGAATCTTTAGGTTCCTATCAAATCTTCAGTAATCGTTTGTGGTTTTGGAATCGCTTCCAGCTCTACCATACTCCCACTACTGTTTTCTGAAAAAATTCATTTTTATTAAAACTGTGGCGAGTCAAGAACAATATCACTATTGATCTTCCAGATGATAGAAAATCAACCCTCGTCATAGCCCGGGTCAACCCACAAACAGCCATTGCGGAAACGTGCCTTGAGTCATCCAGAGTTTGGTTTTAAGCATAAGCTGGACAACTTCCCGTACCTTAACAATGTCAAGATATGAACTGTTCTATATCCAATATAGAAACAAAGGCACTAATTTAATTGAACCAGATTCAAATCATGCAGCTGCCTCCACTGCATGTCAACTAAATGGAAAGAGGCCGATCAGCGTTACTCAACTTAGGAATGCTTCCAATTATGAGTAACCTGAAAGAGAAACAAGTTCTCTTAATCATTACCATCAACTGAATACCCTACACAAGTATCTACATTTTCGATCACCTTGGAGAATCCCGATACTTGCAACACCTGGTTCTCTACTTTATTCAAATACCTATAACTTCTCAAAATTCGGACCTTGCGTTTCTACGAAACACCTGTCTAAAAACTAGAGAATTCATAAGTAAACCGAATATAGTACGAGAACCAACCCCTTTGTCCTCAATGGACACTGGACAATATACAATACTCTGTACAAGTCCCTTGAGTCTAAAAACTCACTCCCTGTGTGTTGTAGGTTGAAAACTGTACTTATGGTTAAGAAGAATTACACCGCTGTTTAATGCTCCTTACCTAACCATCCACTGATATAGGTAAATGTCATAGACATAATTTCAAAAAGGTATATCTCACTCTATAAAAATAGACGTACAGATATATCAATTTGAAATTGGTGCATTAGAACGGATATTCAAAACCAAATATTTGTCGTCCGGCAAACAACCCAGGTGACTTCCTCAAATATCACCAATTACAACGAATTCCGATATAATGAGGATGATCACCTAATTCCCAATAACTTACTCCCACTCATCATTTGTAAAACCATACAGATGTGAGAATCATACCTGGTAAATACATACCCTGGAGCAAGTGTCTAATTGAGAAATCAGTTTTCTTTAATAGTACATCGAATCCTGGTATTCCTAGTAATGCCTCTTCCAGATTCACAACTGTAACCGTATATCTCTTTGCCACCTCTCCAAATCCCTTCATATGTCTTTAGTCATTACCTTCTGTACACCCTCATAGGCCAAATGGTTTTCTTCCTTCCCTACCGTTCGGCACCAGCCTATGGTTTGGAAGAAGACTATCCAATAAGCATAATGGGTGTACTGTCCTAATCCTAGGAACACTCGCAATGCGAGAGAAGGTGAAGATAAAAGACAACCGAATAAACCTTATTCCTATTTCTCCTGAACCAGAATCCATCCCCGAACTGGAACAAGTTCCTTTCGAGTTCGTATATAACCATACGATGGAATATCCAATAAACTGTGGATCTTCGTAGTGATATGGAGTGTTCTGGAGAAATACAAAGGTGAAGTGGGAGTGGTAATGAAATACTTGGTTTGGTCGTAAATAGCAGTCGCAATTTACTTTGCCCTCCTTCTAATCCCTTTCTTTGTCTTAACTCAATACCTTCTGTACACCGTTGTTAGGCTAATTGGTTTTCTTCATTCCCTACCGTTCGGCACCTGCCTATGGTTTGGAAGAAGACTATCCAATTTGCGTAATAGGTGTACTATCTCCTAAACCAAGGAGTACTCGCAACTTGAGAGAAGGTAAAAAGGAAAAGACAACTGAATAGTTCTATTCGTTTTCTCCAGAACCGGAAACCATCCTCGAATAAATTCCTTCGAGTTCGTATATAACCATAGGATGGTTTTGTCCAATGGAAGTGGACGTTCGTAGTAATACGGGGTGTCCTGGAGAAAAGGGTAAAAGTAGGAGTGGCAATGAGGTTTGCAACTCTGACAATCCAAAAGCCAGTCTTATAAGAAGGTTCGGTTAATTTGGTCTCTGAGTCATAGTCTAAGGTCGGGTCAATGGTCGCTGCCAAAGAGAGAGAGAAAAGAAACACTCAGCGTGCACTCTATCCTAGATCAGAATGGTTACCAATTTATCTAATCTGGAAACCTCCCACTGTACCGTCAAATTCTCCTCCAAACCTGAAAGAAGAATTAGTCGGGATCACCCGAGGAGTAAACCAACTCATCAGCAGGAATCGGGATCCAACTATCATGGCATGATAACGTGACGGAATCCGCTCACATCATCACACTCCAGAAGGTATGCGCATATCTGGCAAGTTTCAGTTTCTTTAGAAACTCCCGATGTGATTTTTGCCCCATGCTCTTATGACCTTGACTTTGGCCAACAAATCATAAGTCACATGTCAAGTTCTACCCGTCATTCTCCAGGTTAATTTGAGCCCACCCGCACAAGCCCTTGACTTTGGCCAACAAGGCTATACGACTGCCCCAAACCAACGCATCTATCTATGCTGCATATGAATACCCAATAGCTACCAATCACTATGCCTTGACTTTGGCGAACAAACATAGCTTGAATACTATTGACCACCCATATGAAACGACGGAGGGCTACGAATGGTTTCTGGCGAAAACCTTTAACGTAATGAACTTGATATCGTTGAAGGAACCCGATAGCTTTTAAAAATATAGTGGCGAAAACCTTTGCTAAAGAGGTCACTCCCGGTGAAGGGATCTCGGCTCTTCCCCGTAGAATGAGGTGCAGGATATTCCAACTGAATACCATGATGCAAAGCAAAAGTAATTGGCTATCGTGAAGTTATTGCCCCGACGCAAACTTTTGTTCAAGGGGTCACTTCCGGTGAAGGGATCTCGGCCCTTACCTCGTCGACTGAGGAGCGGGATATTCCAACTGAATACTACTGTGCAAAACAAAAGTGAACGTCCTTGCAAATAACAGCTTTTTGAAAAATGTTCCAACAACATCAGATTAGGTTTGTTTAACTTGCATTGATCCGAATCAACGCAGTCCCATCAATTGATCACACCAATAAAGAACGAAAATAATGACGTACGTATATGCCATCCGCATTCGCCACTGGGTCCCGTCATTACCCGTTAGGTTAGCTAACTAACGACAGAGCGGGGACTGGACTAGCGCGGATGCAAAACATATACAACATCTACTAGTATATATATCAATATATAATATTTCGCTCAAGGCGTGATAAAATGCAACATCACAGAAATGTACAGTATCACAGAACAATACAGATATTTGGGATCCCCGGGTTTCACAGAGCCGCTACTGAAACCTGACGTTCCCCTGGTCGTGTGGATAGCCTGTGCAATGAAAATCCTAGACCCCTACGGGCGCGGCAAGTCACCCGCCAAAACCTGAAGCGAGGCAGCCCCCTTCAGCAACGTGAATGGACCACCCAGCACTTCACGAAATCCGGTAACATGGGCACCCCTCCTGGGTCAACCTGTACCCCCTACGAGTGCGGCGAATAGCCCGCCAATTCTAGAGTAAAGCCCCCTCCGTCTCAATGCCATGAGATGCGGGCTTGTTGCCCTCTAGAATCCGGCTATCCGTGCACCCCACCTTGGGGTAATCTTAGTACAGAAAGTAAAATATACATACAACGGGTACATCGACCGCAACCTGGTCGTGCCCCAAAAGAATAATACAAACAGGCAGTGACGGCAGCCCACATGTCGGACGCTCGTCCCGCAATATCAAATGTACATAATACAACAAAAAAACTGTACTAGCATTGCATCCAGGCTATCCCCCATGACCAATCTGCAACATTACAGCACAATCACAGAACATCAACGTGAATGTCACGTTCGCAAATCCGTCTAACCGGGCTATAGCTGTTAGACAGGATTTACCGATCAAGTGACATTCACGGTCGCAGATATAATGTAAATACTGTGAACTAATGTGTTAAAAATTTTCGATCGATCAAATATTCCTAAGTGGGCCCCCAAGCACTACTGTAGCACATAAAGAAATTCTGGGCCCAAAAAGAATGTTCCAAAAACCCTATTTTCAACCAAGGAGGCCTCTGTAAAATTTTGGGGCCATGAACAGTGAAAATAGCGGCGGAACCGCGGCCCAAGCATGGGTTTGGCCGCGGTTCTGCGGTGGTTTAGACTGTTCACGAGACCAAATTTTCCCAGAACTCTTAAAATTCCCTGCACATCATTCTGCAACAACCAGAAAAATTTTTGGAGCTAAAAAAAATTTCGACAGAAACTGATGCTTGAGAAAAACGCGGTTTTGGAATTTTTGGTCGATCGAAAATGTAAACACGTTAGACAAAGCTAAACTAGGTTAATGACGAGGATCTGATACCACTGTAAGTGCACGGCGGCGCCCCGGCTGTCAATCCGACGCCGGAATGCGGAAGCGGTGATTTACTTTAACTTTTCGAACAGGCACCACCGCGCACTATAAAACCCGGATCGTACCATTAATCTAGTCCTAGCTATCAAGAGAAGGGTTAGAGAGATATACCGAGCGATTCGTGTCCTTCGGTCTTCTCGCCGTCGTCCCGATCTCCCCGCGGAATCTCCGGTCTCCACCAAGTCGCCGGAAGGGCACCACTTCGCCGGCTTCTTTTACGGGCTCCCACCTCTGGACCGAGGCAACTCGGGCACGAAGTTGGCGAGTCGACGTGCTCAAGGTTTGCTGTAGAATAAGTGTAGTGCTATGTCTCATTGGGGTTTCAAGATGTTGCCATATGGTGGAGGAAATAAGATATCAATTGGAGATGAGCTAAAGGGTTTTTAGCAAGCCAAAAAGATGGAAAAACCCCATTCTCCAAATTGGGACAGCCCCCCCAAAGTGGCCGGCCTTGGCTCATGGTGGGAGTGAGAAAATGAGAGGGGAGTCTCACAAGAATAATGCAAAGGAGAGAGAGAGAGAAAAGGCTATCATGCAAAGAAATGATCACAAACCCAAACCCACACTCCATCAACCAATCATCGCACCCAAAGTCAAGCCATCATGAAGCAAGGATATGCAAATACCACCCTCCACAAATGCTTATTTGCACAAATGCAAATAAGCCCTCCTCCACCAATCTTCGACCAATGAAAGATACAAAGAAATATGGCCGAAACGGAAAACAAACTGGCAACTCCATAAACTGATCCCGTAATAAATTAAAGGAAAACCCCGCTACTGTGTATACACACTCGAATTTGTATTCCGACCGAAATACAAATGCAATGAGACAAAATCTACACTGTTCAATACTAGGATCCAGCTTAAACCAAAGCCCGCTAGTGTTAACCGTCCGATCCTGATCCGTGCAATACCGCATGTATCTGATCGAACCCTGCCATATCTCCATACGGCCTCTACAGCGTTTCGCCCGAAAACTTGAGCAGCTGAATGTGGGGGACTCTAAAGACTCGTCAATACTATGGCTGTGGATTTAACCACTAGCACGTCAGAGGTATAAGCCATACATGACGGGCTACCAACTATTGACCAAAAAGGACGTCGATGAGCGAACTCATCCTGACACCCTACTGAGCCTGTCAATGACAATATCCGTACAGTCCGGTCCGTTCGTCTATGAGCATCGCATGGCGGGTCTAGGGGGTTGGCAAAAGTCAGACCCCCAAAAGCGGTACAAGTCGTATCGGAGTGTAGCCCAGAACACCCTGAGATACTACTGGAATACCTACCAGTAAATCTCCTGCCTTGGCCAAGGACTTCGTGTAAGGGCTCTCCTAGACACATCGCGACCTCACCCCCAATACCGGGAGAGACGAACCCCTGAAGATCCGCTCCCTGCCTCCATGTGGCTCGGGACTGCACCCAACTAAAACCTGTTTGCACGTCTCCTTTGAGCATGGTAGGGTAGTAATCAAAGTACAGTGGGAACTCACACGAGACAAATGACGATCCTCAGGTCGATGAACTAACCTGTACACATGTCACCTGGGAACTGTTATCTGATGTCAGGTATAAGACCAACTAGCATGTTCCCGGCGAGTCCTGTCCGGTGTACTCATAACCCAATGAGCACCTGTATACATCTTAGGTGAACCAACTGACACCAGTGGCTTGTGAGACCGGCCACCGCCCCTCGTCGGGGTCTCGACTGTATACACTAGTCTACTCTGGAGTATCGATGCCCTGTCTCGAAACTCCCACGACTAGGGACCTTTTAAGGATGTGCTTATAGACTACCAGCTCCCACGTATATGATCGCCCTGATACTGCTAGCAGTCAAGCATGAATCCTAGGGGCTCTATCAACGTGTAATAGCGACCTGTCAGGTCACCTAAAGCAGTACACGATGATAAAGGTAAACCAGATAGCATACTATCATCTTGAGTAAGACTGTCCTACCGGGATAGGTCCTCCCTCAATCATTGCAATCACGTGCCTGTGATCCAATAATTGACTCTGAGGGCACTATCTCCAACACCTTCTGTACACCCTACTTAGGCTAATTGGTTTTCTTCATTCCCAACCTTTCGGCACCTGCCTATGGTTTGGAAGAAGACTATCCAATAAGCGTAATAGGTGTACTCTCCTAAACTAAGGAGCCCTCGTAACCTGAGAGAAGGTGATGATAAAAGACAACTGAATAAACCAATTCAATTTCTTCTGAACCTGGATCCATCCTCGAAGAAATCCCTTTCGAGTTCGTATATAACCATACGATGGATTTATCCAATGGAAGTGGATGTCCGTAGTAATACGAGGTGTTCCGGAGAAATGCAAAGGGTAAAAGAAGGAGCGGCAATGACTTATGTGTTAGTTGTATGTATGCCCAAGAGGCCAGTATTGTACAGATGATGTATATTATATTGGATGCTTGGACATATATAGAGAGGACTTTCTTGCACGATATGATAGTATGCTATCTGGTTGCTCTTTATCTTAACATGTATACTTGTCTCTTGATACTGTCTTATAGTTACATGTTGGTAAAGCTCTTAGGATGTGTACTTGACTACCTGGACTATGATGCAGATCATACTAGTGGGGACAGTGTAGTCCATAAGTACATCCTTTAATGTTCCTAGTCGTGGGTGTATCAAGACAGGGCATCGATATACCAGAGTAGACTAGCGTATACGCTTCTCGACCCATGAGATGGGCGATGGATGATCCCATATCCATTGGTGTTTGACATCAGAGATGGTATACGGGTGCTCAGTGGAGACTGGGTACACTGGACGGACTCGCCGAGAACTCCCAGATGGTATTATACCTCACGTCAGATGGCAGTTCTCTGGTGACACTTGTGCAGGTTAGTCTGTAGACCCGAGATCGTCATAGAGTCTTGTGTGATTCCCACTGTGCTTTGATTTCCACCTTACCACGTCCATGAGGGCGTGCAAAACGGTGGTTTTTGGGTACAGTCCCGAGTCACATGGAGGCAATAAGCGATAGGAGGTGTTTCGTCTCTCCCGGTATTAGGGGTTGATATTGCGCTGTGCTCGATTGGCCATAACAGGGAAGTCCCTGGCCAGGGCTGAGTTAGAGATTTACTGGTAAGTGTTACCAGTAGTTTCTTGATCCGTTATGAGCCTCACATCGGCACGACTTATCGGTTATTGGGGTCTGACGTTTACCACCCCTAGACTTGATATGCGACATATCAGACGAGGAGACCGGACTGTACGGGAAGTGTTACCGGCAGGCTTTTACAGGAGTTGGAGCGGGCTTGCTTGCTGATCTTCTGATCGCTCAATACCCGGATGGCCGTTACGTCCAGCTAGTACCGCTGACGGCTTGTGGGTGCTTGATGTGATCATCACCTACTGCCGACGTATTGACGAGTCTTTAGAGTCCTACATAGAGGTTTTACTGGCTCAGGCAAAACGAAATAGGAGCGCATATGTGATATGTGCGGGACCAAGAATAATGCGTATATGTGATACCGTATTCTATTCTCGCGACATTTTGTATCGGTCGGTTATATATGATATAGCCGGGTTATCGAATCAAGTGTTGATTCGATAAGTCGATACATTGGATGTTAGTCGGTTATATGAGATATGACCAGATTATTAAGTCAAGTATTGATTTAATAATTTAGTGTATAATTATATATTAGATATACTAGTTTACATTAACTAACACTTGTTCACTTATGGATTTTTCTCACATGTACACAACTTCAATATATATGTGATATATATTAAAATGTGTTTTCTTTTTGTATCATGGTTGATGATACATCATACATGGGTGTGCAAGACGTACACCATTCTATTTTAAATGGTGGTTAATAATTATATATGGTAATTACAAATTAGTGGAGCTTAGGTCATAAGCATGAAGCTTGTAGAAGCTTGTGGATGGTTTGACAAAGTCCACTAACTTTGTTTTACTTTAGATTTTTATTAACCTAACCATTTTGGATTAGCTATGGTTATGTCTCTACATGAGTTAGTATATTATACTCACTCACCATGGTTAGCTCTCTCACTTGATCATTATCCTCATCTTTTTCTTTTGTTCATCTTCTTCTTCTTTGAGCAAAAAGAAAAAGCTTGCTAGGGTTTTAAAAAGAGAGCAAAAGATTGTGAGAAATAAAATTCTAAGGAGAACCCACTTCCTATTTCTCCATCCTCTACTAGACTAGCACTTTAGTTTAGGGTGTTTGCTTCACTAATTCTCTAGTTAGTGAAGTAGTAGCTTGAGTTGGTATTCCCTCGACGTAGATCTTCTTCGGCCTCGAAGACTTCAAGCAAGGACGCTTCTTTCGCCTCGTGAAGCCATGCAAGAGACTGGGAGAACCACGATCGCAGCGAAGGGACTTCAACAAGGAGCTAATGAAGTGAAGGACCGATCTACAAAGGTTGTATTTCGTATTCACTTAGTCATAGATGCTATTTTCTTGCATGTGAAACCCTAATTTTCTAGCAAAGATCTTGTTTAGGGTTGTTAGACACGGCTAAAATTTTAATCGGGCATGTTTGATGCTTTGTAGAACCTTGTTAGAGTGCCTAGTAACCCTACAGTGGTATCAGAGCCTAGCTTGACTATTAGGTGACGTGTATACGAAGTTAAAACTCCTAACGAACCCCGAAATGTCAAAACGACCCCCTCTCTGGACTTTTTTTCAAAAACTGTGATTTTTCTGAATTAAAAATACCTAAAAAATTCAGTAGGTAATTTTAAGCATTATTGTGCAAAACGGTTACGTAAGCCGTACGGACCGCCGTGGATCCGCGGCAATAGCCTGCTTGTGCCGCGGAACCGCGGCCGTTCAGTGAGTGTTTGCTTTGTTTTTTGCACAGTAATATTCCTATATGACAGTGCTATTTTCTGGGTATTTTTAAACTGACTCAAGTGTTGAGTATTCTGGGGATCATTTTGTATTCGTTAATTCGATCGGAATATTTAATTTCGTTTTGTTTTCCGGATATTTAGAAACTGTTAAAATGTTCGAACGGATATCATTAACTCATTTTTTCCCGGCACGAAAAACTTTCAAGTGTTGAATTTTTCTTGGGTTTAAATCTTTCGGAAAAACGTGCAAGTAACGCGATGGACCCTCTAGAAGAACACAAACCTTAACTCGATTATGTGACCGTCTTGAACTGCCTCTAAAGCTTAGGGTTTGGGGCAGTACGGCGTGCCACATGTGAGGCGTTGGCTTGACCCTTCTATGGCTGGACCGTTGCTACTGTGACGTTTTCTGGAATTTTTGAACTCCGCTCAAGTGTTGAGCTATTAAGGAAATCTTGGGTATTTGATTATTCGATCGGAAAGTTTAATACTGTTTATTTATCCGGAATGTGATACAATATGTGGAATTCATATAGTTAGGCATGAAATGCGAAGTATGTGATATTTCGGATTTACGATGTCTAAAGAGATTGTGGATTCCAAATATTGTAGTTTTACACTTTCTTTTCTGCGACCGTAAGTGTAATATGTGATATCGCCGGTTTCGTTACTATATGTCAACGATAATTGGGATGCGCATATTTACTTACGTTGATGACATGTGATGTTATGTGTTGCTGGATATGTTATATTGGATCGTCGTGTTCTGAATAGCCGGGGGGGGGTTATGTGAGATGAGAGTTTTTATTTTCATTCATGTAAAATTAAATGTATGTAATATTCTTTTATTGGGGCATTTCCGGGATGAGGTTGATGTCACCATTTGTATATTATTTACTTTTCCGTACTAGGATAGACCCAAGGAGGAGAGCACAAGTAACCGGGTTCTAGAGTCCAGTGGGAGACCAACTCGAGGAGTCGAGTCCGGGTCTCCTAACTCTAGAATTGGAAAGGTTGCTTGCCGCTCTCGTAGGGGTCTAGGGGTGTGGGTTTGGCTATTCATCGCGACCGTGGAATCCGTGTTTTATAGAGGCTCAAAATAAAACACGGACGTCCTAGTATATCCAATATTTCATATGTTTCTTCTGCTGCGATATCTGTGATGCGATCATTTGATATGTTGTGATAGATACTGTATATAGTATATATGATATATTATATAGACGTTACTTATGTTTTACACCCGCGCTAGCCCTGCCCCGCTCTGCCGTTAGTTACCTAACCTAACGGTGCACGAGGGGACATCGAGGCGAATGCAGATGGCATAAGTGTACGTCGTTTTTATCTGTGATATTTAGGTGACTTAAATGATGGGACTTCATTAATGTGATTAATGAAAGAAAAGAAACTTAAAAGATGTTGTAGAATCAAATTTTCAAAAAGGGTAGCTACAGTTTTTGCTTTGCATAGCGATATATATGATATATCCTGCACCTTATTCGATGAGGAAAGAGCCGAGATCCCTTTACCGGGAGTGACCCCTTTAGCAAAACTGGCAGATGCTACAACACTCGGTTTGTTTTTGATTGCTTTTAGAGTTTTTGCTTTGCATAGTGATATATATGATATGTCCTGCACCTTATTCGATGAGGAAAGAGCCGAGATCCCTTCACCGGGAGTGACCTTTTTAGCAAAACTAATGAAAGCCTCAAAATCACTCCATTTCAAAATTTCACATGATTCTACAATGATATCAAGTTCATCACGCAATATGTTTTTAGAAAAACCTGTCGTAGCCCTCCGTCATTTCAGATAAGTCCTACTTAGTATTCGTGCTACGTTTGTTGACCTCCGTCAAGACGTAGTGTGCGGTAGCTAACTAGTATTTATCTGCTTATGCATATGATGCAGATTGGATTAGGGTAGTCGTATGACCTTGTTGACCTCCATCAAGGGTCGTGCGGGTGGGTTTGATTCAATCAAGAAATGACGGGTTGAACTTGACTTGCACCCTGTGGTTTGTTGACCTCCGTCAAGGTCATGGGATGCTTGGGGCAAAATATTATCGGGGATTTCAAGTGTTGAAATTTTCAATGAGATTGCATACCTTCTATGAGATAGTTGGATCCCGATACCCACTGCGAGTAATTGTTACTCCTGGGTGAGTTTTACACAGGACAATTAGCCGATCAAGTAGGTGTCTAGAAAGGTGTCAACGGGGTTACGCCTCTGGGAAGACGAGGTTTACTTTAATTAGGTCCGTGCGAAAGCACGGGGAACCTCCCTCAAAGTACCGACACTGGCCTGGCTGAAAGATTGGCAAAATTGTAGGGTGTAATTAATCCAGGCTAGTCTTTCCTTTAAGGGTTTGAACGAAGATTTGATAAAAACAGTGGGAGCCATCCTGATTAGATAAAATAATAACCAATCTGATCTTGCAAGAGCATACGCTAAAGTGTTTTTCTTTTCTCTCTCTCCAGGTAGCGACCATATCATGCCTTAATAAAGATAATAATATGGATGTATTGACCGAACCCGCATGTTATACTGTGTTGAGGAACATTGGTTCCGTTCTTTCTTATAAAAGTTATAAGACTGAACAGGATATAGGGGAATACCAGGATTCCCATGCCACCCGAATGAAGAAAGTACATGTTGATGCATTTTCTTCGGGTGTGTTCGTTACAGAGAACTGTTTCTCCATTTGCTCTACGTCCTGGGTATTAGATACCGGGTCAGGATCCCATATATGTAATCAGTTACATGGGCTTAGGAAAGGTAGAGAACTTGGAGAAGGTGATAAAGACATAAGGATTGGAAATGGTGCAATTGTTGCAGCTAAAACCGTTAGGGAATATCACCTTGTATTGCCAACTGGCAATACATTGATTCTAAACGAATGCTATTACATGCCGAACCTGATATGCAACATTATATCGGTTTCTTTGTTGAGTAAAGAGGGATATAATTTTGTATTACAGGATAATGTTATGAACATTTTCCTTAACCAAAAGTTGGTTGGATCAGGCACGTTGTGCAATGGCATTTATGTTCTAAATCAATCAACAGTTCTGAGCATAACAAACACACACAAGAGGAAGAGTTCAGAACTGAACGAATCCTTCTTGTGGCATTGTAGACTGGGTCATATCAATGTGACACGACTAGCTAAGTTACTTAAGGATGGATATTTGAAACCGTTCGAATTTTCATCTTATGACACTTGCCAGTCATGTCTCAAAGGTAAGATGACCAAAACTCCCTTTACGGGACACGCAGAAAGAGTTACCGAACTCTTGGGACTGATACATAGTGATGTATGCGGTCCCATGTCTACACATGCCAGGGATGGTTCTTCGTACTTCATTACATTCACTGACGATCTCTCTAGATTCGGATATGTGTTCCTGATGAAACTCAAATCAGAAGCTTTTGAGAAATTTAGAGAATATAAACAAGAAGCCGAGAACCAAACCGGGAAAAGTATTAAAATCCTTCGATCTGATCGAGGAGGAGAATACTTGAGCAATGAATTCCAGGACTTCCTAAAAGAGAATGGGATTCTCTCTCATCTAACTCCTCCATATACACCACAGCACAACGGTGTATCGGAACGGAGGAACCGCACCCTATTAGATATGGTGCGCTCTATGATAAGTATAGCTGAGTTACCTATTTCCTTCTGAGGATATGCACTGGAGACAGCAGCATACCTAATGAATAAGGTTCCTACCAAATCTGTGCCTACCACCCCATATGAGATATGGGAGGGGAAGAGACCATATCTTAATTTTATTAAGATATGTGGTTGCCCGGCCTATGTTAAAAGACAAAAAACGGACAAACTCGAGGCAAGGTCTGTTTTGTGTAAGTTTGTTGGATATCCCAAGCATTCGCGAAGGTATATCTTCTACCACAGTGAGGAACAAAGGGTGTTTGTTGCTCAACACGCCACCTTTTTAGAAAAGGAATTTCTTGCAAAAGAGATTAGTGGCTCTGAGGTAGAACTGGAAGAGGTTCCAGCTGTACAAACCACAACAGAAGATTTGATAGAATCAGAGGATTCGGTAGTTCCCGATGAACCCCATCCACTCCGCCGATCTAGTAGGGTTCCTCACCCACCTGAGAGATACTACAGTTTTCTTATGAATGGTGGAAGCGAGGATTGCATCATGGAGGATGATAACCCAACTAGCTTCGAGCAGGCCATCACGAGTGGGGACTCAGTGAAATGGCTGGATGCAATGCGGTCCGAGATGGAATCCATGTACACCAACAAAGTATGGACTTTGGAAGATGCTCCTGAAGGGGTAAAACCTATTGGGAGCAAGTGGATCTTCAAGAAAAAACTTGGTGTAGATGAGAAAGTGGAGACTTTCAAAGCTAGACTTGTTGCAAAGGGTTTTCGTCAAAGACCAGGTGTGGACTATGACGAAACCTTTTCTCCAGTGGCTATGCTTAAATCCATCCGGATCATGCTTGCCATCGCTGCATATCATGACTACGAAATCTGGCAAATGGATGTTAAGACCGCCTTTCTAAACGGTGATTTAGAAGAGTGCATGTACATGACTCAGCCAGAGGGCTTCGTAGATAGTGGGAGCAGCGGGAAGGTGTGCAAGCTGCTTAAATCCATTTATGGATTAAAGCAAGTATCGTGGAGTTGGAACATCTGCTTTGACGTCGTTATCAAAGAGTTTGATTTCGTCAAAAACGTAGATGAACCTTGTATCTACAAGAAGGTGGCAGAGAGTAAGGTTGTCTTCCTCGTATTGTACGTGGATGACATACTCTTGATAGGAAATGACATTCCTATGCTGCAATCGGTCAAGCTCTTCTTATTACAAAGATTCTCAATGAAAGATCTAGGTGATGCCTCCTGCATACTGGGAATTATGATCTATAGAGATAGATCTAAAAGGATATTGGGATTGTCCCAATCCAGGTACATTGACACCATACTAAAGAGGTTTAGTATGGAAGAATCCAAGCGTGGGAACTTACCCACGATCTCTGGACTCACTCTCTCCAAAGAGATGTCTCCCAAGACTGATTTGGAGAGAGCTCGCATGCAAGGGATACCCTATGCTTCGGTTGTAGGCTCTATTATGTACGCGATGCTATGTACCAGACCCGATGTAGCATACTCACTAAGTGTAGTGAGTAGGTATCAAGCTGATCCTGGAGAGAGTCACTGGACAGCTATGAAGAGCATTCTCAAGTACTTACGAAGGACTAAGGAGATGCTCTTGGTGTACTGTAACGGAGAACTCCAAGTGGAGTCCTTTTCCCATTCGAGCTTCCAGAGTGATAAGGACGACTCTAAGTCGCACTCGGGATTTGTCTTTACCCTTTACGGAGGGGCGGTTAGCTGGAAGAGTCCCAAGCAGGAAACCGTGGCAGACTCGACGATGGAGGCTGAATACATCGCTGCCAACGATGCTGCCAAAGAGGCTGTCTGGATCAAGAAGTTCATTACTGAACTTGGAGTGGTTCCATCCATTGAGCATCCAATACCTTTGTGTTATGATAACAATGGAGCGGTGGCTTTGGCCAAGGAACCAAGGTCCCATCAGCGATCCAGGCATATTCTGAGGCGGTATCACCTGATCCGGGAGATAGTTGATCGCCGGGAGATCGAGGTCAGGAGGGTTGACACGAAGAACAACACTGCGGATCCACTCATGAAGGCCATTTCCCAGATACAGTTTGAGAGACTCTTCGGGATGCTAGGTATGCGATACTACAGCAGCTGGCCCTAGTGCAAGTGGGAGATTGTTAGTTGTATGTATGCCCTAGAGGCCAGTATTGTAGAGATGATGTATATTATATTGGATGCTTGGACATATATAGAGAGGACTTTCTTGCTCGATATGATAGTATGCTATCTGGTTGCTCTTTATCTTAACATGTATACTTGTCTCTTGATACTGTCTTATAGTTACATGTTGGTAAAGCCCTTAGGATGTGTATTTGACTACCTGGACTATGATGCAGATCATACTAGTGGGGATAGTGTAGTCCATAAGTACATCCTTTAATGTTCCTAGTCATGGGTGTATCGAGACAGGGCATCGATATACCAGAGTAGACTAGCGTATACGCTTCTCGACCCATGAGATGGGCGATGGATGATCCCATATCCATTGGTGTTTGACATCAGAGATGGTATATGGGTGCTCAGTGGAGACTGGGTACACTGGACGGACTCGCCGAGAACTCCCAGATGGTATTATACCTCACGTCAGATGGCAGTTCTCTGGTGACACTTGTGCAGGTTAGTCTGTAGACCCGAGATCGTCATAGAGTCTTGTGTGATTCCCACTGTGCTTTGATTTCCACCTTATCACGTCTATGAAGGCGTGCAAAACGGTGGTTTTTGGGTATAGTCCCGAGTCACATGGAGGCAATGAGCGATATGAGGGGTTTCGTCTTTCCCGGTATTAGGGGTTGATGTTGTGCTGTGCTCGATTGGCCATAACAGGGAAGTCCCTGGCCAGGGCTGAGTTGGAGATTTACTGGTAAGTGTTACCAGTAGTTTCTCGACCAGTTATGAGCCTCACATCGGCACGACTTATCGGTTATTGGGGTCTGACGTTTACCACCCCTAAACTTGATATGCGACATATCAGACGAGGAGACCGGACCGTACGGGAAGTGTTACCGGCAGGCTTTTACAGGAGTTGGAGCGGGCTTGCATGCTGATTTTCTGATCGCTCAATACCCGGGTGGCCGTTACGTCTAGCTAGTACCGCTGATGGCTTATGGGTGCTTGATGTGATCATCACCTACTGCCGGCGTATTGACGAGTCTTTAGAGTCCTACATAGAGGTTTTACTGGCTTAGGCAAAACGAAATAGGAGCGCATATGTGATATGTGCGGGACCGAGAATAATGCGTATATGTGATACCGTATTCTATTCTCGCGACTTTTTGTATTGGTCGGTTATATATGATATTGCCGGGTTATCGAATCAAGTGTTGATTCGATAAGTCGATACATTGGATGTTAGTCGGTTATATAAGATATGACCGGATTATTAAGTCAAGTATTGATTTAATAATTTAGTGTATAATTGTATATTAGATATACTAGTTTACATTAACTAATACTTGTTCACTTATGGAGTTTTCTCACATGTACACAACTTCAATATATATGTGATATATATTAAAATGTGTTTTCTTTTTGTATCATGGTTGATGATACATCATACATGGGTGTGCAAGACATACACCATTCTATTTTAAATGGTGGTTAATAATTATATAAGGTAATTACAAATTAGTGGAGCTTAGGTCATAAGCATGAAGCTTGTAGAAGCTTGTGGATGCTTTGACAAAGTCCACTAACTTTGTTTTACTTTAGATTTTTATTAACCTAACCATTTTGGATTAGCTATGGTTATGTCTCTACATGAGTTAGTATATGATACTCACTCACCATGGTTAGCTCTCTCACTTGATCATTATCCTCATCTTTTTCTTTTGTTCATCTTCTTCTTCTTTGAGCAAAAAGAAAAAGCTTGCTAGGGTTTTAAAAAGAGAGCAAAAGATTGTGAGAAATAAAATTCTAAGGAGAACCCACTTCCTATTTCTCCATCCTCTACTAGACAAGCACTTTAGTTTAGGGTGTTTTCTTCACTAATTCTCTAGTTAGTGAAGTAGTAGCTTGAGTTGGTATTCCCTCGACGTAGATCTTCTTCGGCCTCGAAGACTTCAAGCAAGGACGCTTCTTTCGCCTCGTGAAGCCATGCAAGAGACCTGGATAACCACGATCACAGCGAAGGGAGTTCAACAAGGAGCTAATGAAGTGAAGGACCGATCTACAAAGGTTGTATTTCGTATTCACTTAGTCATAGATGCTATTTTCTTGCATGTGAAACCCTAATTTTCTAGCAAAGATCTTGTTTAGGGTTGTTAGGCACGGCTAAAATTTTAATCGGGCATGTTTGATGCTTTGTAAAACCTTGTTAGAGTGCCTAGTAACCCTACATTATGCAACTCAGACAATCCAAAAGCCAGTATTTTAAGAAGGTTCGGTCAACTTGGTCACTGAGTCATAGTCTAGGGTCGGTCAAAGGTCGCTGCCAAAGAGAGAGAGAAAAGAAACACTCTGCGTGTACTCTAACCTAGATCAGAATGGTTATCACTTTATATAATCAGGAAACCTCCCACTGTACCGTCAAATTCTCCTCCAAACCTGAAAGAAGAATTTGTCGGGATCACCCGAAGAGTAAACCAACTCATTAGTGGGAATCAGGATCCAACTATCATCGCATGATAACGTAAAGGAATCCACTCACGTTATCACACTCCAGAAGGTATGCGCATACTTGGCAAGTTTCAGTTTCTTTAGAAACTCCCGATATGGATTGATGCCCCATGCTCTTATGACCCTGACGTTGGCCAAATGCCATAAGTCATATGTCAAGTTCTACCCATCATTATCTTGTTAATTTGAACCCACCCGTACATACCCCTGACGTTGGCCCAATGGCAGAACGACTGTTCCAAACCAACTCATCTATCTATGCAACAGATGAATACCCAGCAGCTACCAAACACTATGCCTTGGCGTTGGTCAAAATACATAGCTTGAATACCACTGAATACCCAAATGAAATGATGGAGGGCTACGGCTGGTTTTTAGCGAAAAACCTTTAATGTAACGAACTCGATATCGCTGAAGGAACCTGATAGCTTTTTATAAAAATATAGTGGCGAAAACCTTCGCTAAAGAGGTCATTCTCGGTGAAGGGATCTCGGCTCTTTCCTCATGGAATGAGGTGCAGGATATTCCAACTGAATACCGCGATGCAAAGCAACAAGTAATCGACTATAGTGAAGTTATTACCCTGACGCAAACTTCTGCCCAAGGGGTCACTCCCGGTGATGGGATCTCGGCCCTTGCCTCGTCGAATGAGGTGTAGGATATTCCAACTGAATACCACTGTGCAAAACAAAAGAAAACGTCTTTTTAATAACACCTTTTGAAAACTGTTCCAACAACGTCAAACAGGTTTGTTTTTGCTTTACATTGGTCAGAATCAACGCAGTCCCATCAATTAATCACACCAGAAAAGAACGAAAATAAAATGTACGTATATGCCATCCGCATTCGTCACTGGGTCCCGTCACTACACGTTAGGTTATTTAACTAACGACAGAGCGGGGACTGGACTAGCGCGGGTGTAAAATATATACAATATCTACTAGTATATATACCAATATACAATAATCGCTCCAGGTGTGAAAAATGCAACATTACAGAAAAGTAATAAGCATCACAGAACAATACAGATAATCTGGGATCCCCGGGTTTCACAGAGCCGCTGCTGAAACCCGACGTTCCCCTGGTCGTGTGGATAGCCTGTGCAATGAAAACCTAGACCCCTACGAGTGCGGCAAGTTATCCACCAAAACCTAATGCGAGACAGCCCCCTACAGCAAAGTGAATGGACCACCCAGCACTTCATGGAATCCGGTAACTTAGGCACTCCATCTTGGGTCAACCTGTACCCCCTACGAATGCGGCGAATAGTCTGCCAATTCTAGAGTGAGGTGTTCATATCATAATATTGCATTATTAAATTCCCTAGTCCTAGTTATTTTACAAATAAACAGGTGCCTTTGACCCATGTCTGCTACTTAGTTGCAGGTTACAGATTCTCGGGACAAAAACAGTGAAAAAGACAAAAGACGATAAAAAAGTGAGACTACGATCAATAAACGTTGGAATCTTGATCAAGCGTACACGAAGATCAATTCACAAAGTAAAAGGCAGAGCAAGGTTCTAGACTTTGTCACGAAGCAACGGTAAAAGTCCACTACAATTATTCACTGTGGAGATCTGGAAGAAACCTAGAAGCCAATCTGAGAAAAAGACTGAAGAAAACTGAAGAAACCATGCACCAGAACATTGCCAGAAAATTTCAGAACACAAGCTCTCTATACGGCCGTGGAACCGCGGCCAAACCCTGCTTTTGGCCGCGGATCCGCGGCCACTAAGAGCCCGTGTTGGTGGAAATTTGTTACAAGGAGTCGGTGCGTTGACTAGGTCTTTTTCTTAGGGGCTATTTTTGTAAAAACAGATGTGCGGGTCAATTGTAACCTAGGGTTTCTATGTCCTATAAATAGAAACCCAAATACCTCTTTTAAGGTATGCCTCCTTGCATTAATAAAATTCAGATTTCTTTTGGAGAGCATCGATGCCTTTTTTCATATCATCTATTCAGATCTGATAAGTCTTGTGTAAATGTTTGGAGAGAGCCATCTGTAAAGTAAGTAGTTTTATTTAATTGCCCTAGTTTAGATCTTTAATTTCTTTCCCTAGATAGATAGATAGCATGTTCTTCAATTCCCTAATAAGCGAGTATTCTCCTCACTTGTTAGGGTTAGCTTTGGGGAAGGCTTTTGAGAGATGAGATCTCTCATCCTTTTCTTGCCCATCACATATAATCAATAGGGCTCCATGCATACATGATCACACCGCTCCCTACGGCACCCTATCCTACGAGGTAGCGGTGATACCGTAGTATAAAGGCCCGGTTGAACGTGTTTTCCATGGAGGTTAGGGTAAGGATTGATAAAGGAAGGACAAGAACCTAGAGGAAGAAACACCTTCCTGAATGGTTCTAATCCCCTTTATTAATAATTACCATAACACCTCATAGATCTTAATTTGGGTATAGAAAGCGGTAAGATTTATTTACATTTCCAAACCTACCCTAAACCTAACCCTACTAAGATTTAGATCTAGATTAATTTAGTTTTTAGATTTAAGAAATCCATTCACACCGTTCGGAATTAACTCGTAAGAGCAATTAGGAAATTCACAAAATCCCTGTAGACCGACCCGTACTCACCGGCTAGCTACCAAGCGACGCCGTTCTTGATTGCGGTTTAGAAATATTTTTGAGATCAATCAAATGGCGCCGTTGCCGGGGATGGCGTAAAAATTTCCTTTTTGCAATTTCGGGTTAATCTAAAATTGAAAAAAAATCTTAAAAACTGAAAAATTAAAAAATATAAAAATTTATCATCTTTGTATTTTGTTAAGGGTATTGTTGTTTGAATTTTGCAGGATCGACGGATCTGGAAAAATCCAGAGTGCGAAACAGAAAAAGGTAGATCAGAACAGAAGGGGATTGGAACAACAGAAGGGGATTGGAACAACACAATTTTTCTCAGGACCTGCACCGCCGCCGCCGCCGCCGCTAAACCGCCGCCAAAACCACCCTCCGACCGCGGATCCGCGGTCCCCTTGTGACGTCATCGCGCGAAATTTTCACTGTTTGTTCCCTCTTTTTCTCTTCTGCAAATCCCCATATATCTTCTGTCAAATCTTCTGCAGGATTCTTTGTGCTTAAAATCTTCCCCTTTCCAATAACAAATCTTGTGCAGGATTCTTTGCGCCACGCTTAAAATAAAAAATTTGATTGCAAGTGGTTGTTACTGTTTTGCATATTTTTAATCGGATTTTAAGGGGCTTGAAACCAATCCAGATTTGGTGGGGATTTCATCACCCTTCCCAGGACCTCAGAAATCACATAAGGCATATGCATTGACCATTATTTAATTAAAAAATACTAGACTCAGCCCTAAGAACGTCGAGCTCAATAGGACAGAGGACTAGTTATAGGCATCGACCGTTTATCCTAACCTGACTTTGCGGTGTCTAGGCAAGTGTGTCTAAGGCGAGTGGTTACTTAATTAGGACCACTACTTGTAGTGGGGAGCCTCCCACTCACCTGGCACTTACCTGGCCGCAATTGGCGGTGAAGAGGCGGTTTGAGGTCCTATTTCTAGCCATTTGGAACAGTTAGGAGCTGTCTAGCTAACCTAGGTGACCCTAGATCTAGGCCTGATTGTGCATTTGTGGTTGTTTGCATTTGTGTCAAAGCCCTTTATCGAAAAATCTTTTTGCAAAAAGTTCCAAATAAAAAAAAAGAGAGGAAATTTTTATAAAAAAAAAAAAGACTTGCAAAATTTTGTCGCTAAGAAATCCTTGCACGACCCACCTTCTTTCTCTTCTCCTTCTGACATCATGGGTACCCCACCTCATAAATCTCTTGCCGAACTTTGGTACCCTGAACCTAACTTTGCTTCGTACGTGAATTGTTTCGGTCGATTTAAGGACGATCCCTCCATGCCCAAAATTTCTTTGAAAGATCAAATAGAAGCGTCTAGGAGAAACAGTTCGACGTTGCAATCCACTTTGTGTCAACCATGTCAACCTTCACCATCTTCGTACGTTGATACCACTTTTTCGAGTCCTGTTGTAACTCCTAAACCGATGTCTATTGCTGAGCATATTGCACAATCTCGTAGCCGATCTTTCATTCCTCTCCACACATCCAGTTCTAGGGATCAACAAGTCCATTCACCTTTTTATCCAAATATTGATCCTACTCCTGTCCAACTATCCAATTCCTATCAGTCCTACCCGACTTTCCCACCATCACTAGACATTGCTTCTACACAGCCATTTGGGAGTTTCACATATCCAAACAATTTCGAATCTTTTACCGAAACCCCTTCACAACCCATGTCTAGTCTAGAACAGTCGTTGGAGGCGTACATTGTAGCAACAAACCGAATGATGAGGAATGTGGATGCGTCCATAGCCGCCCTTATACAACCTAATGAACCGGTAGCTAGTTTCCAACTAGCTCCAAAAATTCCAATATATCATGAGGCGGCTGGACAGAGTGAGAATTTGAGAGGAGAGAGTGAGTTTTACACCCTTCCAAATCAAACCTACCCATACCCAATTGAACCCCACAACTCCGGTTTTCAAACAAGTGTCCGAAATGATTCAACAGTTAAGGATAAAAATGAGTTGTGTGACTTTGTAGTGATTGATTTGCTAGATTGTGAAGAATCCCTTTCGAGTGAAACCACACCTAATCCTTTTGAACTCTACACCTCCACTCTAGAGCCTAAATTAATTGATATCCATGCTTTTGATGAGGTGTCAGATATAATTGATTTTCACTTGATCGAGGATATAGACGCCGGGAATATTTTGGATGATGAACCCGTAAATTTGACTGAAATTTTATCTCCAATTCATCATCCCGAGTCATTAATTGTTTCTCCCGAACTTCATATGAGTCTTGATTTTGATGATAATGGCATGGATAAGCTAAATTTTGAGGAGAATTATATGGATAGTATTGAGGAGAGTATTGAGGATAATATTGAGGTGGGACCATTTTTGTTTGATGTGTCGGATTTTCCAATTCATCCTCCTGAACTTTTAACTGTTATACTTCCTAAATCAAACTCACTCCTTTCCATTATTCTGACCACGCAAAAGATCACGCTTGAAGACTGTGAACTTGAAAAATTTCTCTTTGAATCTAAAACAGTTCTCACAGACGATAATGATTACGAGTGTTTCACTTTTTCGGACGATATTGAAAACTCACCTCCCGAGTTTGAGTCCTTTACATTTTCAGATGAGTTAGTTGAACCATCAGACTCGGTTGCTTACAGTCAATTCGAACTATTAATGGAATCATTTGAGTTCGAGACAGATTACGTAGGTGAGATTAAGACTATTCCTAAATCACTTCCTTTCATCCTTCCTATCGTTTCGACCACGCAAGACTCCGTCGCGTTTCCGTTTTCAACGGAAGGTTCACCAAGTTCGACGTACCCATGCTTTCTTGCGAATCTTGAGGGATTTGCCTCATTTCTCGACGGGTTGATAGATTAGCACAATCGCTTTTAACATATCGGTCATCACAAATTGCGCTAATTTATTCACTCGATTTATACCCTCAAGATCGTACTACACTTCTTTCTCTTTTCCGCCATACTTCTCCTTTACCGAGACCGTATACCGTTTCTATCTCCACACGGTCTCATGTGCTTCTCATTTCTTTTCTTTCCACTCCCTTCTTTCACCAACTCTACCATTACCACGATAAGATTTTTGAATGGTTGGTGCTAACCTTTGGCTTGTATAAGGCCTTGTTTAGTTTGGGGAGGACCTTGTTGTATATATGTATATATATATTTTTTTGTTTTCTTTTTCTATTAATAATAAAATAAAAAAAATTCAAAAAATTTATAAATAAATAAACAGGGGAGTGCCGACAATTTTAACCCTCTTGGTATAGCATGACAGTGAGGACACTGTCAAAGTTAAGTTTGGGGGTATGCTCGGTAAGCCTTCTTCCTTCGCATTCATATGCATATTTTTGCATTTGCATACTTATTTTAAAACCCATAAAAATTAAAAAATTATAAAAATTATAAAAATTAAAGTATTCAATTTTGGCCATAACTAACTTGAGTTTGACAAAAAGGTTAACTAGCCAGGAACAACTAGATCTTATACTTAGTAAATTAAAAACCCTAAAAATAACCTTTCTTAAAGTTTAACGGTAGAAAGTATATGTCTTTGCAGTTTATTTAGAAATAGGCAAATTTCGAGTTGACTTCTTGGGCTAAGTTAAAACAAGGGAAGATTATTGATATTTTTATTAAAGTATAAGTTTGAAAAATAATTCCTAAGCTTAAGTCTAAATTCTGAAAATATATACCCTACAAAATTGCACAAACACGAACCTTGAAACTTGGAATAGTAGAAGAGACCTTGAAATGCTCTTGTCTTAAGTCCTTAGTACGAAGAAAAATAAAAAAAATACAAGTGTGAATAAAGAAAAAAAATGAACACTGGTTTTGTAATTACTTAAGGCTGCAAAAATAGAAAAATATTTAGCGAGGGTGCTTCATCACCTAGTGCCTTAGACCAACTGGTTTGGGAGTCACTGCTAAAGCCTTAGGTGTTGCAAGACTAGGAATTACGCTTTATTGTGCTTACACATTTTGTAATCGGTTGTTGGTAGCTCAAGAAGTATTAACGGTCGCATGAAGGATGTGTGAGCGAAATTCATCTAAAAAATTCACCAATTAAGAAGTGCTTTGGACAACGGACAAGAGTATGATTGCTTGATTTGAATTTCCAAATGTAGAGGTTATATATACACACACGTAGGGGTATGTGATTGGGGTTTAGATAAGAGATAGGAATAAAGAATAAGACTTATATCTTTAATAGAGATGATAAAAATTCCTAAGTTGAGATAGAACCCTAAAAGGAAAACTTAAGAGATGCCGAAATCTAAGTAAGTCTACAGAACATATATAATTTTAAGTTAAATGATAAGGAAGCGTGAAGAATATAGGTGGATAATTTACAAGTCGAAGATAATAGAATTCCTTGTTAGAAAACCTAATTGGAGAATAAAAGTCAATGGGCCTAATTGATAGGATTTTGTGGGTAGTATCCGCTGAAAACCCTCAGGAGACAACACTCCTCCTACTAGGGACACCTAGAGGTTTAACGGCTTGTTGCACGAGCTCAGTGCAATTGCTATTCCCTGCGAAAGTGAGGTTAGGTTTTTGTTGAGAATAAAACAAGGTTTGCTCGAGTACGAGCAAAAGATAAGTTTGGGGGTATTTGTTCATATCATAATATTGCATTATTATATTCCCCAGTCCTAGTTATTTTACAAATAAACAGGTGCCTTTGACCCATGTCTGCTACTTAGTTGCAGGTTACAGATTCTCGGGACAAAAACAGTGAAAAAGACAAAAGACGATACAAAAGTGAGACTACGACCAATAAACGTTGGAATCTTGATCAAGCCTACACGAAGATCAATTCACAAAGTAAAAGGCAGAGCAAGGTTCAAGACTTCGTCACGAAGCAACGGTAAAAGTCCACTACAATTATTCACTGTGGAGATCTGGAAGAAACCTAGAATCCATTCTGAGAAAAAGACTGAAGAAAACTGAAGAAACCATGCACCAGAACATTGCCAGAAAATTTCAGATCACAACCTCTCTATACAGCCGCGGAACCGCGGCCAAACCCTGCTTTGGGCCGCGGATCCGCGGCCACTAAGAGCCCGTGTCGGTGGAAATTTGTTATAAGGAGTCGGTGCGTTAACTAGGTCTTTTTCTTAGGGGGTATTTTTGTAAAAGCAAATGTGCGAGTCAATTGTAACCTAGGGTTTCTATGTCCTATAAATAGAAACCCAAATACCTCTTTTGAGGTATGCCTCCTTTCATTAATAAAATTCAGATTTCTTTTGGAGAGCATTGATGCCTCTTTTCATATCATCTATTCAGATCTGACAAGTCTTGTATAAACGTTTGGAGAGAGCCATCTGTAAAGTAAGTAGTTTTATTTAATTGCCCTAGTTTAGATCTTTAACTCCTTGCCCTAGATAGATAGATAGCATGTTCTTCAATTCCCTAATGAGCGAGTAGTCTCCTCGCTTGTTAGGGTTAGCTTTAGGGAAGGCTTTTGAGAGATGAGATCTCTCATCCTTTTCTTGCCCATCACATATAATCAATAGGGCTCCATGCATACATGCACACACCGCTCCCTACGGCACCCTATCCCACGAGGTAGCGGTGATACCGTAGTATAAAGGCCCGGTTGAGCGTGTTTTCCATGGAGGTTAGGGTAAGAATTGATAAAAGAAGGACAAGAACCTAGCGGAAGAAACACCTT
The DNA here is from genome assembly GCA_030015575.1 of Agapanthus africanus. Lineage (NCBI taxonomy): Eukaryota > Viridiplantae > Streptophyta > Magnoliopsida > Asparagales > Amaryllidaceae > Agapanthus > Agapanthus africanus. Next base: position 563,076,190 of record CM057337.1, on the reverse strand, counting down.
CCCGAATGGTTCTAATCCCCTTTATTAATAATTACCATAACACCTCATAGATCTTAATTTGGGTATAGAAAGCGGTGAGATTTATTTACATTTCCAAACCTACCCTAAACCTAACCCTAGCAAGATTTAGATCTAGATTAATTTAGTTTTTAGATTTAAGAAATCCGTTCACACCGTTCGGAATTAACTCGTAAGAACAATCAGGAAATTCATAAAATCCCTGTGGACCGACCTGTACTCACCGGCTAGCTACCAAGCGGCGCCGTTTTTGATTGCGGTTTAGAAATTTTTTTGAGATCAATCATGAGGCCCTCTGCCTCTCAAATCCATGAGATGCGGACCCGTTTCCCTCCAGAACCCGGCTATCCGTGCACTCCGCCGCGGGGTAAACCTAGTACAGAAATGAAAAATATGTACAACGGGTACATCGACCTCAGCCCGGTCGTGCCCTAAAAGAATATTATAGAAACAGGCAGTGATGGCAGTCCACATGTTGGACGCTCGCCCCGCAATATCAAATGTACAAATAAATCCAAACTGCACTACCATTGCACACAACTATCCACCACGACAAATCCGCAATATCACAGCACAACACAGAACATCAACGCGAATGTCACGTTCGCAAACCCGTTTAAAAGGACAATAGCAATTAGACACGATTTACCGCTCGAATGACATTCACGGTCGGAGATATAAAGTAAGTACTGTAAACTAACACGTTTAAAATTCCGATCTACAAAACTTCCCGAAGTGGGCCCCAAGTACAACTGCAGTACTTAAACAAAATCTGGGCCCAAACAAAATATTCCAGAAACCACAATTCCACATGAAAGACACCCAGAAGAAATATGGTGTACTGTTGCCACAAATTGGCGGCGGAACCACGGCCAAACCATGGTTTGTGCGGCGGTTCCGCGGCAGTATAGTGGAATTAGTGGACCAAATTTCTTCCAGAGTCATAAAAAAGCCTGCACGATTTTCTGACATACCCAAAATAATCTTTAGACCAGTTTAAAAATTCGACAGAAACTTTATCATGAAAAATGCGGTTGTCGAAATTTCGTTCGATCGATGTTTTAATCATGTTAGAACAAGTTAGTAAAGGTTAATGGTGTGGCTCTGATACCATGTAAGTCTACGGTAGTGCCCCGGCCGTCATATGACGCCAAACGCGGAACAAAAACTTTTATAACCGGCGCTATCGCATACTATAACCCGATCTTGCCATTAACGCTAAACTAACAAACTGTAAAGAGATAGAAAGGCTATACCGATCGATCTGAGTCCTTCGGTCTTTAGCCATCATCCCAGGCTCCTCACGGTAACTCCGATCTCCTGTCTCCTCATCGAGGTGGCACCACGTTAACGGATCTTTAAACGGACTCCCGCCTCTATACCGAGGCAACTCGGACATGAAGTATGCTAACCGACATGTCCAAGATGAAGTAGAGAATGAGTAAAATACTTTGTCTTAAACACCCTAGGGTTCTCATCACATAAGAGGGATAGGGTGGAGGTTGAAGAAGATGGAAAGACATGCAAATTGTGAGCTCAAGAAACTATCTCAAGAGAGCAAAAACCAAGCACACAAAAATAACCCTTGGCTGCCCAAAACTATTGGGTGTGATATATATATGGTTTTGTTTTGGAGAAACAAAGAAAATATCTCCAACTCAACCCTAAAATATCTCACCCAAAAGAAACTCAATTAATTCTCTAATGACTCACTAGATGACTCATTACATGAGTCATTAGTGGACATTCGAGAAACAATGAGTCACACTAATGAGTCACACTTTCCAAAATCCATTTAATCATTTAAACTAAAATGATTAACCAAAAAGAAATGCATCTTCTAAAGTATTCTCGTAACGGATTACGAGAATACCCCTCACCTGTATATACATACCTGTATCCGTATTCCGACCGAATACGAATACGAGAGACTAAAATATTCCGACTCAATATAATACTTGGATCCGGCTTAAACCAAAGCCTACCAGTATTATCTGTCCGAAATATGACACGTGCACAAGTGCACGTGCATTTTCGAACTCTGCCATAAAACCATACGGCCTCTAAAACATTTCGCCCGAACTTGGGAAACTATATGTGGGGGACTCTAAAGACTCGTCAGTACCCTGGCAGTGGGTTTAACCATAAGTACGTCAGCGGCACTAGCTGTACGTAACGGCTGCCTATGTACTGATCGAAAGGGAAGCCGATGAGTGAACTCATCCTGGAACCCTACTGAGCCTATCAGTGACAATATACGTACAGTCCGGTCCGTTTGTCTATGAGCATCGCATATCGGGCCTAGGGGGCTGGTAACGTCAGACCCCCAATAGCGGTATAAGTCGTGTCGGAGAGTAGCCCTGAACACCCTGAGAAACTACTGGAATACTTACCAGTAATTCTCACCTTCCTTGGCTAAGGACTTGGTGTAATGGCTGCTTATAGACTCCAACTCTCACGTATATGATGGCCGCGGAACCGCGGCAAATACGAGGGTTTGGCCGCGGTTCCGCGGTGGAATAGTGAGATCACGCGACCAAATTTTCACAGAATGCTTAGAATTCCCTGCACATGTCACTGCAATGTACTGAAAATTTTTTGGAGCCAAAAAAATTTCGACAGAAAACTGTGCAAATGAAAATGGGTTTTCGGAAAATCCGTTCGATCGAACTTGTAAACACGTTAGAGCAAGCTAGACTAGGTTAATGGCGTGTCTCTGATATAATCCCAACTAGCAGGTTCCCGGCGAGTGACTTGTCGCGCCCGTAGGGGTCTAGGATTTTCATTGCACAGGCTATCCACACGGCCAGGGGAACGTCGGGTTTCAGCAGCGGCTCTGTGAAACCCGGGGATCCCAGATATCTGTATTGTTCTGTGATGCTGTACATTTCTGTGATGTTGCATTTTATCACGCCTTGACCGAAATATTATATATTATATATATACTAGTATATGTTGTATATGTTTTGCATCCGCGCTAGTCCAGTCCCCTCTCTGTCGTTAGTTAAGTAACCTAACGGGTGATGACGGGACCCAGTGGAGAATGCGGATGGCATATACGTACGTCATTATTTTCGTTCTTTTGTGGTGTGATCAATTGATGGGACCGCGTTGATTCGGATCAATGCAAGATAAATAAACCTATTCTGATGTTGTTGGAACATTTTTCAAAAAGCTGTTATTGCAAGGGCCTTCTCTTTTGTTTTGCACAGTGGTATTCAGTTGGAATATCTTGCTCCTCAGTCGACGAGGCAAGGGCCGAGATCCCTTCACCGGGAGTGACCCCTTGGACAAGAGTTTGCGTCAGGGCAATAACTTCACTATAGCCGATTACTTTTGCTTTGCATCGTGGTATTCAGTTGGAATATCCTGCACCTCATTCTACGGGGAAAGAGCCGAGATCCCTTCACCGGGAGTGACCTCTTTAGCAAAGGGCTTTCGTCACTATATTTTTATAAAAAAACTATGCAGTTCCTTCAACGATATCAAGTTCATTACGTTAAAAGTTTTTCGCCAAAAACTAGACGTAGCCCTCCATCATTTCTTACAAGTATTACTTAGTATTCGTGCTGCGTTTGTTGACTGTGTCAAGGTGTAGTGTGCGGTAGCTAAGTAGTGTTTGTTTGTAGTATATTAATGGGATTGGTTAGGACAGTCATGCGGCCTTGTTGACTGTGTCAAGGGCTCGTACGGGTGGGTTTAATGCAATCCAGGATAATGACGGGTTGAACTTGACTAGGACTCTTTGATTTGCTGACTGTGTCAAGGTCACTTGGGTCCTAGGGGTAAAAAATCACATCGGGAGTTTCTAAAGAAACTAAAACTTGCCAGATATGCGCATACCTTCTGGAGTGCGATAACGTGAGCGGATTCCGTCACGTTATCATGCGATGATAGTTGGATCCCGATTCCCACTGATGAGTTGGTTTACTCCTCGGGTGATCCCGGCTAATTCTTCTTTCAGGTTTGGGGAAGAATTTGACGTTACAGTGGGAGGTTTCCAGATTAGATAAATTGATAACCATTCTGATCTAGGTTAGAGTGCACGCTGAGTGTTTCTTTTCTCTCTCTCTTTGGTAGTGACCATTGACCCGACCCTAGACTATGACTCAGTGACCAAGATTGACCGAACCTTCTTATAAGACTGGCTTTTGGATTGTCAGAGTTGCAGACTTCATTGCCACTCCTACTTTTACCTTTTTCTCCAGGACACCCCATATTACTACGAACGTCCACTTCCATTGGACAAAACCATCGTATGGTTATATACGAACTCGAAGGAATTTATTCGAGGATGGTTTCCGGTTCTGGAGAAAACGAATAGGACTATTCAGTTGTCTTTTCCTTTTACCTTCTCTCAGATTGCGAGTACTCCTTGGTTTAGGAGATAGTACACCCATTACGCAAATTGGATAGTCTTCTTCCAAACCATAGGCAGGTGCCGAACGGTAGAGAATGAAGAAAACCAATTAGCCTAAACGGTATACAGAAGGTATTAAGTTAAGACAAAGCAAGGGATTAGTAAGAGGGCAAAGTAAATTGCGACTGCTATTCACGACCAAACAAAGTATTTCTTCGCCAATCCTAAATCACCTTCGTATTTCTCCATGACACTCCATATCACAACGAAGATCCCAAGTTTATTGTATACTCCATCGTATGGTTATATACGAACTCGAAAGGAACTTGTTCTAGTTCGGGGATGGATCCTGGTTCAGGAGAAATAGGAATAAGGTTTATTCGGTTGTCTTTTATCTTCACCTTCTCTTGCATTGTGAGTGCTCCTAGGATTAGGACAGTACACCCATTATGCTTATTGGATAGTATTCTTCCAAACCATAGGCTGGTGCCGAACGGTAGGGAAGGAAGAAAACCATTTGGCCTAAAGGGGTGTACAGAAGGTAATGACTAAAGACATATGAAGGGATCTGGAGAGATGGCAAATAAATATACGGTTATAGTTGTGAATCTGGATGATTGGAAGAGGCATTACTAGGAATACCAGGATACCCCATCGAAACATTTTAATGTTTCAGTTTCACTGTGTACTGTTAAAAGAAAACTGATTTCCCAATTAGACACTTGCTCCAGGGTATGCATTTAGCAGGTTTGATTCTCACATCTGTATGGTCTTACAGATGATGAGTGGGAGTAAGTTATTGGGAATTAGGTGATCATCCTCATTATATCGGAATTCGTTGTAATTGGTGATATTTGAGGAAGTCACCTGGATTGTTTGCCGGACGGCAAATATTTGGTTTTGAATATCCGTTATTATGCACCAATTTCAAATTGATATATCTGTACGTCTATTTTTATAGAGTGAGATATACCTTTTTGAAATTATGTCTATGACATTTACCTATATCAGTGGATGGTTAGGTAAGGAGCATTGAACAACGGTGTAATTCTTCTTAACCATAAGTACAGTTTTCAACCTACGACACACAGTGAATGAGTTATTTGACTCGCGGGACTTATACAGAGTATTGTATGTTGTCCACTGTCCATTAGGACAGAAGGGTTGGTCCTCGTACTATATTCTGTTTACTTATGACTTCTCTGGTTCTTAGATAAGTGTTTCGTAGAAACACAGGGTCTAAGTTTTGAGAAGTTATAGGTATAAGAGTAAAGTAGAGAACCAGGTGTTGCAAGTATCGGGATTCTTCAAGGTGATCGAAGATGTAGATACTTGTGCGTGGTATTCAGTTGATAGTAATGATTAAGAGAACTGGCTTCTCTTTTAGGTTACTCATAATTGGAAGTACTCCTAAGTTGAGTAATGTTGATCGGCCTCTTTCCATTTAGTTGACATGCACTGGAAACAGCTGCATGATTTGAATCTGGTTCAATTAAATCAGTGTCTCTGTTTCTGTATTGGATATAGAACAGTTCATATCTTAACGATGTTAAGGTACGGGGAGTTGCCCGGCTTATGCTTAAAACCAGACTCCGGATAACTCAAGGCACGTTTCTGTAATGGCTGTTTGTGGGTTGACCCAGGCTATGAAGAGGGTTGACTTTCTACCATCTGGAAGATCAATAGTGATATTGTTCTTGACTCGCCACATTTTAAAAAGAAATGGATTTTTTCAGAAAAACAGTAGTGGGAGTATGGTAGAACTGGAAGTGATTCCAGAACCGCAAACGATTACTGAAGATTTGATAAGAACCTAAAGATTCAATCTGATTTGACATTCCATTGGCCACTCCGCAGATATGGTGGGTAACCTCAGGCACCCGAGAGGTACTTCGGTATGCTCAAGGACGGTGACAGGGAGGTTCTTGTTTACCCAGACTTGCCATTGCTATTGTTCCAGACTGTGAGACCCGGCAGGAGGATGAGTATAGCGTCGTTCTAAACTAGCTTTAGAAGTGTACGTCTATATGACTCTGCCAGAGGGTTGTCGTAGTCAGTGGGAGCAGCGGAAGCATTGGTGGACAAGTGGCTTATGTCTATTTATATACTAAAGCAGATATAGCGGAGATAGATCATCTATTTCTGATGTGACAGTCATAGGTTTGACTTCATCAGAATAGGGGATGGATCTGTTAAGAAGGTAGTAGGGTGTGATGTCCTGGTATTTGGATGGCATACACAAAGTAGGAAGTGATATTCCTATACTACGATCGGTTATTTTTTGGTTGTCACATAGTGGTTTCTCCACATAGGACTTGGATATTATATGAGACATTCTGGTTATTGGATCTATGGTTTTAGATCTAGATTTGGGTGGTTTCCCAATCTGGGTACTTTGACAGCATTCTATGAGTATTTAGAATGGACGACTCCTGGCACGGTAGTGTACCTGCAGGTGATGGAGTCACCCTCTCTAAAGGTGTCTTACAGACTAAAGGGGAGAGGGATGTGCATGATTGACAGATCACTTGCTTAGGCAATTGAGTCAATCATGAGATGTTAAGTACCACACCAGATGTTGTTCTTGCAGGAGATGCAATAAGTTGATATTAATCCAATCCTGGAGAAACAATCGGAAGCAGCTCTAGAACATAAGTGGATGTTCTAGGGATATGATAACGGCAGTCTCCTTCGGGAGACAGTTATCATTCCAGGCTTCCAAGGTTACCTGGATGACAGAGTGGCTGTCAGAGTTATAGTTTTCCCTCTGACGAGAGGCAGTATTTTGGACAGGTGGTCCAAGTGGATACTGAGGGAAAGGCATGGCGCAGGATTCTGATTAAGTTCAGTTGACGATACAGTCTAAGAAGTTTGGATTTGGAGTTCATTTATGAGCTAGGTCCTATCAGATATCCAGACACATTCTGAGACAGGTATTGCTCATTTCGGGAGATGGCTTTCTCCGCGAACTTGAGATAAAGAGATACATAGAAAGAAACACCACAGCGGATCCACTCACTGAGGCTATTCCTTGAACGCAATAGTTTCGCAAACAAGCTTTGTGAGACTGACTAGTAGAGGAGTTGGGTGTTCGGTATCACACGGGTTGTGAGTATGCGACATCGCAATAATTAGCCTTGAGTGCAAGTGGGAGATTGTTGGAGATAGTGCCCTCAGAGTCAATTATTGGATCACAGGCACGTGATTGCAATGATTGAGGGAGGACCTATCCCGATAGGACAGTCTTACTCGAGATGATAGTATGCTATCTGGTTTATCTTTATCATCGTGTACTGCTTTAGGTGACCTTACGAGTCGCTATTGCACGTTGATAGAGCCCCTAGGATTCTTGCTTGACTACCAGCAGTATGAGGGCGATCATATACGTGAGAGCTGGAGTCTATAAGCACATTCATAAAAGGTCCCTAGTCATGGGAGTATCGAGACAGGGCATCGATACTCCATTAGTAGACTAGTGTATACAGTCGAGACTCCGACGAGGGGCGGTGGCCGGTCTCACAAGCCACTGGTGTCAGTTGGTTCACCTAAGATATATACAGGTGCTCATTGGGTTATGAGTACATCGGACAGGACTCGCCGGGAACCTGCTAGTTGGGATTATACCAGACGTCAGATAGCAGTTCCCTGGTGACATGTGTACAGGTTAGTTCATCGACCTGAGATCGTCATTTGTCTCGTGTGAGTTCCCACTATGCTTTGATTACTACCCTACCACGGCTCAATGGAGTCGTGCAAACAGGTTTTAGTTGGGTACAGTCCCGAGCCACATGGAGGCAGTGAGCGGATCTGCAGGGGTTCGTCTCTCCCGGTATTGGGGGTGAGGTCGCGCTGTGTCTAGGAGAGCCATTACACAAAGCCCTCGGCCGAGGCAGGAGATTTACTGGTAGGTATTCCAGTAGTATCTCAGGGTGTTCTGGGCTACACTCCGACACGACTTGTACTGCTTTTGGGGGTCTGACTTTTACCAACTCCCTAGGCCCGCCATGCGATGCTCATAGACGAACGGATCGGACTGTACGAATATTGTCACTGACAGGCTCAGTAGGGTGTCAGGATGAGTTCGCTCATCGACGTCCCTTTTGGTCAATAGCTGGTAGCCCGTCACGTATGGCTAATACCTCTGACGTGCTAGTGGTTAAATCCACAGCCATAGTATTGACGAGTCTTTAGAGTCCCCCACACAGAAAGTTACTCAAGTTTCGGGCGAAACGCTGTAGAGGCCGTATGGAGATATGGCAGGGTTCGATCAGATACGTGCGGTATTGCACGGATCGTGATCGGACGGTTTTTACTAGCCGGCTTTGGCTTAAGCCGGATCCTAGTATTAGATAGTATAGATTTTGTTTCTTTGCATTTGTGTTCAGTGAGAATACAAATGCGGGCATGTATATGCAGTAGCGGGGTTTTCCTGTAATTTATTACGGGATCAGTTTTCTGAAGTTGCCAGTTTGTATTCCGTTCCGGCCGGTTTTCCTTTTTTCCTTCCCGGCCGGACTTTCCGATGGAGGGGGTTATTTGCAAGTTTTCAAATAACTTGTTGTGGAGGAGTTTCTTACATTTATGGCATTATGATAAGTTAAGCATCTTTGCTTTTTCATGATGGCTTGCTTTATTGAGATTAGAAAGGATTAGGATGGATTTGATTTTGATTTGATATTGTTAGCATTTCTTGGGGGTGTGGTGACCATTCTTCTTTTCCTACACTCACCTCCCTTCTTGTTTTTCTCTCCACCATATTTCCAAAGGAGGATGGGGGGGCCGGCCACTTCATGAGAGTGAGAGAGAGAGTTCATTTTTCTAGTGTGGGATTTATTCATCTCTCATTCTTCATGCTTGAAAATATGATACACCTTTCTCCTCTTCAAAAGTTCTTTCTCTTCTCCATCATCTTTATGGCAACTTCATGACCCCAAAGAGACAAGGTTCTACACTTCAACCTACAGTACCCTTGGACGCGTCGGCTAGCCAACTTCGTGCCCGAGTTGCCTCAGTCCAGAGGTGGGAGCCCGTAAAAGAATCCGGCTATGTGGTGCCCTTTCCGACGAGAAGGTGACGGACGGAGATTCCGTGGGAGATCGGAGTGGAGACGAAGACCGAAGGACACGGATCGCTTGGTATACTTCTCTACCTATTCTCTTGTTAGCTAGGATTAGGTTAATGGTTACGATCCGGGTTTTATTGTCCGCGGTAGCGCCGGTTTAAAGTTAAGAAAATTTTTGATTCCGCATTTTGGCCTCGAGTAGACGGCCGTGGCGCTGCCGTGGCGCAACAATGGCACTCCTAGACATAGCGCGATCTCACCCCCAATACAGGGAGAGACGAATCTCCTGCCGATCCGCTCACTTGCCTCCATGTGGCTCGGGACTGTACCCAACTAAATCTGTTTGCATGACTCCTTTGAGCCGTGGTAGGGTAGTAATCAAAGCATAGTGGGAACTCACACGAGACAAATGACGACCTCAGGTCGATGAACTAACCTGTACACATGTCACCAGGGAACTGCTATCTGACGCTAGGTATAAATACCAACTAGCAGGTTCCCGGCGAGTCCTGTCCGGTGCACTCATAACCCAATGAGCACCTGTATACATCTTAAGTGATCCAACTGACACCAATGGCTTGTGAGACCGGCCACCGCCCCTCGTCGGGGTCTCGACTGTATACACTAGTCTACTCCGGAGTATCGATGCCCTATCTCGAAACTCCCACGACTAGGGACCAATTTTAAGGATGTGCTTATAGACTACCCAACTCTCACGTATATGATCGCCAGTCAAGAAGGATCCTGAGGGCTCTATCAACGTGTAATAGTGATGATGTCACCTAAAGCTGTACACGACTGATAAAGGAAAACCAGATAACATACTATCATCTTGAGTAAGACTGTCCTACCGGTATAGGTCCTCCCTCAATCATTGCAATCACGTACCTGCGATCCAATAATTGACTTTGAGAGCACTACATCCAACAATTAGTAGTAGGAGCAACTGTCTGGGCAGCAGGTACTATGGTAGTCTGTGATGTGGCAGGTACGTCCTCCGATCTCGGTGCACAACTGGCGTCTACTAAGGATCCCACAAACTGTCGTAACTCCTGCATACCTCCCATCATCTTTCGTAGCTCCTCCATACCAGACTCTAGTCTATCCATGCGGCCTGGGGAAGGCGGATCAGTCTGTCCCTGGGGAGTAGGTACACCGTCCTGCTCGGTCCTCGTCTCGGACGAGCCTGCTCGGATCTCATCTCAGGCGGCAGCCCTCTGCACCCTCGTAGCCTTCGGCAGTGATTCGTTTGATTTCTTGGTTTGTGTTTGTAAAAGCAAGTATCGAATCAATTGTTTCCTGATAACGGTTTCATTTGATCGATAACAGTATCTTGTATCGGTATTTAGAAAATTGTATAAAGAAATCACAACCAAAGAATTATATTTGACCGCAATCAATTACGGTGTCAGTTGTAGATCGTAAGCGAGTGCGGATCGTCCACAGGGATTGTGCGATTCGCTTCAATGTTCGAATTGTTTGAATTGAAAAGTTAATTGCGAAGAAAAGAAAGCATGATTCAAGATTTATCAATTGTTTCAAGTGTCACTATTCTATTCAAGAATCAAGAAAAAGATAAACAATCAAGAATCGGGTTTCGATGATATTTCCAACCAAATGTCAAGAATCTAAATGAGGCTCGTAGGAATCGATCGGATCTATAGATGTGATGTAATCTTAAGATATCGTGTTCTTGTCCTTCGAAGAATTGATACTAGATCGATGATGATCGACGAGAGTTAGGGCTTTCTCGTGAAACTAAGGTTTCATCTTTTAACCCTTGTTCTTTCGTCGATATCATTCACATTCTAGCCTCTAGCAATTTCAAGAAACGATCGTAACTCCCCAATTTCGAGCGATATCAATCAAGAAAGCATCGTAACAAAATTAGGTCGTCGATTCCTGAACTTGCTAGGGTTTACAAAACTCGTAGGAATCAAGAATCGTTTTCAGATATATTACATCATCAATCTATTGATCGTCCCGACTCCTTGACGAGCGGAGTTTATTCACACATCATCACACAGAAAGCATTCAAGAATTGAAAAGATATCATGATGCAAGAATTTAAAGAAAACAAGATAAAAGAATATCACCTTTTATTTATATCAACAATTTTATTACAGTCGCTCAAGAACTACAAGAGGAAGAACTAAATTGTCGATCTGGCGTCGCTCGGCTCCATGAGTCGCGGATCGGCTTGGACCACTTGCTCTATTGAAGATCGGCTCCGCTCATAAAAGGTTGCAAGGCTTCATTCTTGATGGGGTACTCGGGATCTTGGCTTTTGATTGGAATTAGGGTTAGGGTTTCACACAAGTCTTCTCACTAGACTTGTGGAAGAAGATGAAGAAAGAGAGTGGATCTAGATTGATACTAAAATTGGGGATTCTTTTACAAGTGAGCCTACGGTCTTATTTATAGATCTCCCAAACCCTAGGTCTAGGTTTGAAATTACAATTCCATCCAAAAGTTTGTTGAGGCTTCTAGAAGATAGTTTGTTAGGAGTTTAGCTTAGGCTTTAAGCTAGGATTAATTAAGCTTAGAAACCCTAGTTTGCTGATCTGGCAGAAGTCTCTGGAGTATTATGGAATTTGTCATGTCTTGATGTAGTGTTGACCCTGAGAGAGAAATAATGCATTGAATTTGAGGAGGTGACGTGGCAAGACGGCCGCGGAACCGCGGCTCAAGCCAGCTCCGGCCGCGGTTCCGCGGCCATGTTGGCTCCTTGGGACTTGGGCTCTTTGCAGTGGTCTTGGGCTAACATTTGGGGCTTTATCTGATGTGTTGATTTGTATTTTGCCCTTTGGATTGATACCAGAACTGAAATCATTGTGTTGGCGTATCTTTTAGCGGTGTAGATTTGAGCAAGCTTCTGATTTTTCTGCACAGACTTCGAAACACAAGATGCGATATATAGAAATGATGCCATGCTATGAAATGCAGTCAATTTCCCTAGAAATGCCGGTTTTAAGGTCTAACACATGTAATCTGATATTTTGCAACAGTTTTGCTAATATGTGTTATATGAATGCCGAACACTTCTATATGATTGCAAATGATAGGGAAATTGCCGGTTAAAAGATGCAATATTTTCAACTAATCAAATTCTCCCAAACTTAATTTCGATCGTCTCGAGCGAACTATTTTATTAAAAAGAGAAGGAGAAAATAAAGAAAGAGAAAAACTAACTAGCACATTTTCGTAGGCAACACGATTGCACTGAGCACGTGCAACAAGCCTTTAAACCTCTAGGTGTCCCTAGTAGGAGGAGTGTTGTCTCCTGAGGGTTTTCAGCGGATTGCACCCACAAAATCCAATAATAAAAGAAAGATCATGAATATTACATTTAAAGACAAGAATCGTAAAAGAAAAGACTTGAAAATTAGGGTTTCCAACTAAGCTAGTTTTTCGGTTGTCATGAGCCCTATCTTAATGGTCATGAAAAGATGTCAGAAATCACGTCCTCCCTCAATAAAACATCGTCTTATTTTTCATTCCTATCTTTCTTCCAAACATCGATCATATCACCCTGCGTGTGTGTAAAGACATCCCTACACCCGGAGAATTCAATTCAAGCTATCATACTCTTGCCCGTCAGCCTCAGTACTTTTTAATTAATGAATATTTAGATGAGATTGCAGTGATATACAGGATATGAAGGTGAGATGGAGGAATAAACTGGCTCTTGTAAGAATAAGAGCTCCTCCGTAGGGTCAGTGGAAAAATACAGCTTTAGTCTATGTCCATTCACTTTGAAAAATGTGCCGTTTTTAATATTTTCTACTTCTACTGCCCCGTGCGGGTATACAGACTGCACAACAAAAGGTCCCTTCCACCGAGATCGAAGCTTACCCGCGTGAAGGTGTAATCGTGAATCGTAAAGAAGGACTTGTTGACCAGGTGAAAATGTTTTCCTCAAAATATTTTTATCGTGAAAAACCTTAGTCCTATTCTTTACAATTACAGCGTTATCATAAGCTTCATCGCGGAGTTCGCTTAGCTCATTTAGTTGCAGCTTCCGAAAGTTGCAGGCTTCTTTTAGATCAAAATTTATTCCCTTAATAGCCCACAATGCTTTATGGTCTATCTCGATGGGTAAGTGACATGCCTTCCCAAACACTATCCTATATGGAGACATCCCTAGGTCAGTTTTATATGCAGTCCTGAATGCCCAAAGAGCATCCGTCAATTTGGTCGACCAGTCTTTTCTATTCTTAGCAACAGTCTTCTCCAGGATAAGTTTGATCTGTCTATTCGAAATTTCAGCCTGCCCGCTCGTTTGGGGATGATAGGGTGTAGAAAGTCGGTGTTTGATTGCGTATTTCCGCATCAGAGTCTCGAAAGACCTGTTGCAGAAATGTGTCCCATTATCGCTGATGATAGCGCGTGGGTGTCCAAATCGCGAAAAGATATTCTCTTTTAAAAACTTAATGACAACTTTCTTGTCATTAGTGCGACATGGAATGGCTTCAACCCACTTTGAGACATAATCAACCGCCAGCAGTATGTACAAATTCCCAAAGGAGTTGGGAAAAAGACCCATAAAATCAATGCCCCAAACATCGAATATTTCAACAACCAGAATGGGTTGCTGAGGCATTTCATTCCTCCGGGAGATTCTACCCGTGTACTGACACTGTGTACAGGTTTTGCAATGCTCAAATGCGACCTTGAATAAGGTCGGCCAATAAAATCCACATTGCAAAACCTTTTCCGCTGTCTTTTTAGGACCGAAGTGACCCCTACAGGACTGATCATGACAAAAAGAAAGAACACTCTTGAACTCTTCTTTCGGGACACACCGGCGAATGATCTGATCAGGACAATATTTAAACAAGTAGGGATCATCCGAGTAAAAGTGTTTTACTTGGGATAGAAAATGGTATTTGTCCTGTTTTGACCAATCGCTCGGTATAAGTCCCGTGATAAGATAGTTCACAATATCCCGGAACCATGGTTCAGCGGATACGTTCAAGAGTTGTTCATCAGGGAACGAATCATTGATCGGCAGGGTCACAGGGGAAGAAGAGATGCGTGAAAGATGGTCGGCTACTACGTTTTCACATCCTTTCTTATCTTTGATAACAAGATCAAATTCTTGTAACAGTAGGATCCAATGTATTAGTCGACCTTTTGCATCTTTCTTCACCAGAAGATGTTTTAAGGCGGAATGGTCAGTGTACACAACTATAGGAGAGCCAATTAAGTAAGGCCTGAATTTTTCTAATGCAAATACAACCGCTAAAAGTTCTTTCTCGGTGGTTGTATAGTTGATTTGTGCATCGTTCAGGGTCTTACTTGCATAGTAGATCACGTGTGGCATCTTATCAATGTGCTGTCCTAAGACTGCACCTACTGCAAAGTCGGATGCATCACACATCAACTCAAAGGAGTAGTCCCAATTTTGAGACGATAGAACGGGGGCTGAAGTGAGTGAGTGTTTAAGTGAGTCGAAAGCTGTCTCACAGTCCGAGTCAAAGTGGAAGGTCGTATCCTTGGCCAGGAGAAGAGTTAAAGGTCTAGAAATTTTGCTAAAATCCTTAATGAATCTCCTATAAAAGCCCGCATGGCCAAGGAAAGATCGAATATCTTTGACGCTTTTGGGATGAGGGAGGTTTTGAATGACATCTATCTTAGCTCTGTCAACCTCAATGCCTTTCTGTGAAATAACATGTCCAAGTACAATTCCTTCTTGGACCATGAAATGGCATTTTTCCCAGTTCAAAGTTAAGTTCTTCTCCTTGCAACGAGTAAGAACTGCGTCAAGATTCGATAGGCAATCAGAAAAAGAGTCTCCAAAAATTGAGAAATCGTCCATAAAGATCTCCAAAAAATTCTCTACCATATCAGAGAATATCCCCATCATACACCGCTGAAAGGTAGCGGGAGCATTGCATAATCCAAAAGGCATGCCACTGTAAGCAAAGGTACCAAAAGGACAAGTAAAAGTGGTTTTATCTTGATCCTTTTTGGCGATGGGGACCTGATTATAGCCTGAGTATCCGTCCATAAAGCAATAATACTCTCGTCCTGCTAAGCGTTCCAGCATTTGATCAGTGAATGGTAGAGGAAAGTGGTCTTTCCTCGTGGCGGCGTTGAGTTTTCTATAATCAATACATACACGCCACCCAGTTTGGGCGCGTGTCTGAATCAACTCATTTGCCTTATTGGTTATAACAGTGATGCCGGATTTCTTAAGGACGACATGTATAGGACTCACCCATTGGCTATCGGAGATGGGGTATATAATACCATTATCTAGGCATTTGACGATCTCTTTCATCACCGCTTCCTTCATGATGGGATTTAACCGTCTCTGTGGTTCTCGGGTTGGTCTGGCATCATCCGTCACATGTATATGATGTTCAACTATCAAGGGACTAATCCCTTTGATGTCCGCCATACTCCAACCGAACGCCTCTTTGTTAGATCTCAATACCGATAAAAGTGCATTCTCTTGCTCTGATGCAAGAGAAGCGGATATGATAATCGGTAAAGACTCATTCTCACCAAGATATGCATATTTAAGGTGAGAAGGTAAAATTTTGAGATCTAAAGTGGGCGGAGAAATGATAGAAGGAGGGATCATCGAGTGATTTTTGGAATTACAAAGAAGCTCAGAGCCTGTGAAAGATACAGACTCGGGTGGAGTAAAGTCAGGTGTGCAGGACTCAAGTGTAGGAAAAGTGTCCTTACTAAGATCATGTGTAAGATCAAGCAGAGATGTGGTAATGTCGTCGAGATCTAGAAAGCAAAGATCCTCAGCTCCACAACTATCGGGAGCGATCTCGTGGATAGAGCACACATCTAGAATATGAGCAGAGGGTTCTGATGGCTGACTTCCAACTTTGTAGATGTTAAGTTCAATGGTCATATTTCCAAATGATAAGTTCATTGAACCATTTCTACAGTTTATAACAGCGTTGGAAGTGGCAAGGAAAGGACGACCCAGAATCACCGGAATTTGGCCCCGGGGGTTTGCTACAGGCTGTGTATCGAGTATAATGAAGTCTACAGGGAAAACAAATTCCCCGACCTTTATCAACACATCCTCTAGTTCACCCTTTGGTTTGGTGATTGAACGGTCTGCCATTTGGAGAGTGCAGTGAGCAGGTTTCAGCTCTCCAATCCCTAATTTCTCATATACAGAATATGGAAGTAGGTTAACACTTGCGCCAAGGTCTAAAAGAGCACGATTTATTTTTTTACCCCCAATAGAAATCGATATTGTAGGACATCCTGGGTCCTTACGTTTCTTTGGTAGCTGGGGGATAAAAGCAGTGCTGATATTATTAGACATGAAGACCTTCTTCGGTACTTGAGTCTTCCTCTTCCTAGTGCACAAGTCCTTAAGAATTTTCGCATAAGCGGGGACTTGTTGAATCGCATCTAGGAGAGGGATGTTGATGTTAACCTGTTTGAACATTTCTATTATTTTCTCCATATGAGGACTCGTTTTATTACCCCTTAACCGATTCGGGTAAGGAGCTTTTGCAATAAGCGTCGGGTCCATCATAGGAGAAGGAAGAGGGGGTAGACGAGGTCCCAAAAGAGGTGTGGGGACCGTCTGTGGAGAACTAGAAGGGCTATACTGAGGTGTCGAGTCCAATGGGAAATGGAGAATAGGCTCGCGAGAAGGTGGTGAGGTAGAAGAACAAGGATCAGAAGGAGAAGTGTGTGTGTGTGGAAAGGTCTCAGCCGGGGCGTTGATATGATTTTCAGTATCATCAACTTCTTCCCCAACATGGTTGTTCAGCACTCTTCCCGATCTCAACGTTGTGATGGCATTTACATTGTAATGCCCAGGATTCTGTTGGGGTTGAGAGGGAAGTTTCCCTTTTTCTCTCGCACTCATTTCGGCTTTAAGTCGTGCGATTTCAGCTTCCATCGTTCTGATACTCTCAGCTTGGGACGTTGAGTTTTTCTTTATCTCACCGACGGAAGATCTAACCTCAGCCGAAACCTCTATGAAATTTGACAAAAGTGATTTCATGGTTTGAGTGAATTGAGAGAAGTCGTCAGAACAGGTCATAGGATTAGACTGTGCAGGAGTGTTGACCTGATTTTGGAATTTTTGTGACTGGTAGGGGTGCTGAGTGAGTTGAAGGGGTTGCTGTGGTGGAGGAAGAGCCCTTTGAAATTGATTCGTGTTTGGAACCGTGTTCTGAGATTGGTTTTGGTTCCAAGCAAAATTCGGGTGATTCCTCCAACCCTGATTGTACGTGGAAGAATATGGATCGTTTCTAGGTCTTTGAAATGCGGCATTAGAATGCTCGTTACCTTGAAACGCAGAGTTTAATGGAAATTCTTCCGTTAAATGAGACGGATCAGAACAACACCCACAAAATGTTTTGGGGAGCGACATTGGGTTTAGGGAGGCTGCTGCAAATTTGTGTTCCATAGCGTCGAGCTTCTTTTGCATTGCTGCCATTTCAGCTCGAACACCTATGGACACATCTATTTGGTGTATGCCACCCCTATTCAATGGTTGGGTTCCACTCTCCCACTGTAGTGATTTTTCAGCGAACTCTTCTAAATACTTCCAAGCTTCCCCATCATCTTTGGTCATAAAAGTACCTTGACACATGTTTTCAAGGCTCTGTTTAGTGTTTGGGTTAATGCCCTCATAAATGATTCGGCAAAGCTCCCATCTCGGGATGCCGTGATGAGGACACTGAACCAATAGATCCTTGAAACGTTCAAAGCATTTAGAAAATGGTTCAGTAGGGAGCTGGGCAAATTGATTCAGTTCGCTACGGATTCGAGCTGTCTTTTATATTGGGTAAAATTTCTTAAGGAATGCAGCGACGAATTCTTCCCAATTCGTAATAGAGAGTGCGGTAGTGTTATATAGCCACTTTTCGGCTATATCGCGCAAAGTAAATGGAAGAAGTCGTAGACGCATAGCATCCACTGAAAGTTGTGACGTACCCATCATTGCGCATACGATTTCAAATTTGGTAATGAAAACGTAAGCGTCCTCAGTCTCGAGTCCGTGGAATTTGGGTAAAAGATTGATATTTGATTGAGTGATTTAGCGTGCTTGCGCTTTCTAAAAGATAGATCAAAAATATTTGTAACCGCAATCAAGAATGGTGTCGCATGAAGCTAGCCGGTGAGTACGGGTCGGTCCACAGGGATTTTGTGAATTTCCGATTCGTTCTTACGAGTTAATTCCGAAGGGTGTTCGGTTGATTATTAAATCTAAAAATCTAATTAACCTAGGACAATTATCTAGATCTATTCTTGCGAGGGTTAGGTTTAGGGATGGTTTGGAAATGCAATTAAATCTCAACGCTTTCTATACCCGAATGAAGATCTGTGAGGAGTTATGGTAATTATCAATAAAGGGGATTAGATCCATTCGGGAAGGTGTTCCTTCCTCTAGGTTCTTGTCCTTCCTTTAGAGATCCTTACCCTAACCTCCATGGAAAACACGCGCAACCGGGCTTTTACACTACGGTGTCATCGTTACCTCGAGGGGTAGGATGCCGTAGGGCGCGGTGTGTGCGCGTATGCATGAAGTCCTATTCAAAATGTATTATGGGTAAGAAAGGGATGAGAGATCTCATCTCTCAAAATCCTTCCCCAAAGCTAAACCCCAAACAAGTTCCTAGGGCATGAAATTAAATATACCTAGGGAAAGGAAATTAAATCAACCTAGGGCAAGAAATTAAATTGACTTACAGATGCATCCCTCCAATCATCCCTGCAGGGTTGTCAGATCTGGATTTCAGAACGGAAAGGAAACACCGATGCTCTCCAAAATGGATTTCTGAATTTTTATTAAATGGAGGCATAAGAATTACAATCTGTAGAGTTCCTATTTATAGAGAATAGGAAACCCTAGGGTTACATCTTGAACCGCATGTCTAAATTTACAAAAATAGCCCTAGTTGACTAGTCAAAGCCGCAAACGAATTATAGTAAAATTTAATTCCACAGATCTCTCTTGACGGCCGCGGAACCGCGGCCTTGGTAGGCTTGGGCCGCGGTTCCGCGGCCCATTGGTCGGCTCAGATGCTGATCTTTTGTGGACTTCTTCTGGGTATTTTTAGTCTTCTTATTCTTTTGTTCGTTTTTCATTTGGGCTTCTACATTGGTTCCAGATCCTACAGTGAATAATTGTAGTGAAGTTTAACCCTTCGCTTTGAGTCGACGTCTTGAATCTTGCTTTGTGAACTATTCCTTATGTAGACTTGATCAAGAGTCTTCTGTTTCTTGATCAAAATCCACTTTTGCATTGTCTTTTCATTATTTTCACTGTTTTCTGTCCAAGAACCTGTAACCTGTAACATGCAGCAGACATGCGTCAAAAGCACCCGTTTATTTGTAAAATATATAAGAATGGGGAATATAATAATGCAATATTATGGTGTGAACAAATACCCCCAAACATATCTTTTGCTCTTCCTCGAGCAAACTTATTTTTATTCACTAAAATTCTAACCACACTTTCGCAGGGAAACGCGATTGCACTGAGCTCGTGCAATAAGCCGTTAAACCTCTAGGTGTCCCTAGTAGGAGGAGTGTTGTCTCCTGAGGGTTTTCAGCGGATTACACCCACAAAATCCTATCAACTCGGCCCATTAACTTTTGTTCTCCAATTAGGTCTTCTAACTAAGAATTCTATTATCATCGACCCGCAAATTATCCACCCATATTCTTCACACTTCCTCATCATCTAACTTAAGATTATATATGTTCTATAGATTTACTTAGCTTTCGGCATTTCTTAAGTTTTTCTTCTAGGGTTCCATCTCCACTTAGAAATTTTTATCAATTCTACTAAAGATACAAGTTCTATTCTTCACTCCTTTCTCTCATCTAAACTCCAATCACATATCCCCTACGTGTGTGTATAAATCACCCCTACACTTGGAAATTCAAATCAAGTAATCGTACTCTCGTCCATTGTCCAAAGCACTTATTAATTAGTGAATTTTTAAATGAAATTTGCTTACACATCCTTCATGCGACCGTTAATACTTCTTGAGGTACCAACAACCGATTACAAGATGTGTTTGCACTTTAAAGCGTAAATCCTAGTCTTGTAACACCCAAGGCTTTAGCAGTGACTCCCAAACCAGTTGGTCTAAGGCACTAGGTGATGAAGCACCCTCGCTAAATATTTTTCTATTTTTGCAGCCTTAAGTAATCACAAAAACCAGTGTTCATTTTTTTTTCTTTATTCACTTTTTTTTCTTTTATTTTCATTGTACTAAGGACTTTAGACAAGAGCATTTCAAGGTCTCTTCTACTATTCCAAGTTTCAAGGTGCGTGATTGTGCAAATTGTAGGGTATACATTTTCAGAATCTGGACTTAAACTAGGAACTATTTTTCAAACTTATACTCTAATAAGAATATCAATACTCTTCCCTTGTTTCGACTTAGCCTAAGAAGTGAACCCAAAATTTGCCTATTTCTAAATAAACTACAAGGCATATACTTTCTACCGTTAAACTTTAAGGAATGTTATTTTTAGGGTTTTTAATTCAGTAAGTCTAAGATCTAGTTGTTCCTAGCTAGTTAACCTATCTGTCAAACTCTAGTCAAATAAGCCAAAATTGAATACAATAATTTTTATAATTTTTGAAATTCTTCAATTTTTATGGGTTTTCAAATAGGTATGCAATTGCAAAAATATGTACAAATGAATGCGAAGGAAGAAGACGTACTGAGCATACCCCCAAACTTGAACTTGACAGTGTCCTCACTGTCATGCTAAACCAAGAGGGTCAAAATACCGATACTCCCCTGTTTATTTATTTATAATAATTTTTTTTTTGTTTTGAATTTTTTTTATTTTTTATAGAAAAAGAAAACAAAAGGATATATACATATATACAACAAGATTCCCCCCAAAGTTAAGCTTGGCCTTACACAAGCCAAATGTTAGCACCAACCATTCAAAAATCTTATCATGGTAATAGTAGACTTGGTGCAAGAATGGGATGGAAAGAAAAGAGATGAAAAGCATGCGAGACCGTGTGGAAAGAAGAATGGTAGAATATGGTCTCGGTGGGGGAGAAGAAAGACGGAAAGAAGAAAGAAGTGGAGTGCGATCTTGAGGGTGTAAATTGAGTGAATAAATTAGCGCAATTTGTGATGACCGATGTGTTAAAAGCGATTGCGCTAACCTACCAACTCGTCGTGCAATGGGGTCAAATCCCTCAAGATTCGCAAGAAAACATGGGTACGCCGAACTTGGTATAGGATATGAAAACGTAACGGTCATTTGTTCGGTCGGAACAATAGGAAGGAGGGAGGGTGATATAACAGTCAAAGGTTCAGGAGGCTGAATTGGAAAATCCGACACATCAAATAAAAATGGTTCAACCTCGATATTATCCTCAAGACTCTCCTCAATATTTAATCCATCTATGCCATTGTCATCAAAATCTAGACGCATATGAGATTCGGGAGAAACATTTAATAACTCAGGATGATGATTTGAACATAAAATTTCTATTAAATCGACAAGTTCATCATCTGAAATATTCCCGGCGTCTATATCCTCAATCAAGTGAAAATCAATTTCTTTAGACACTTCATCCACAGCATGAATATTTATCAATGTAGGTTCTAGAGTGGAGGTGTAAAGATCGAAAGGATTAGGTGCGGTTTCACTCGAAAGGGGTTCCTCACAATTTGGCAAATCAAACACTACAAAATCGCACAACTCATTTTTATTTTCAACTGGTGAATCATTTGGAACAATCGATGGAAAACCGGAGTTGTGGGCTTCAATTGGGTAAGGGTAGGTTTGATTTGAAAATCCTCTCTCATTCTCACTCTGTCCAACTGCCGTCTTATACATTGAAAAATTCGGAGCTAGCGGGACACTAGCTACCGGTTCACTAGGTTGCATAAGGGCGGCCATGGATGCTTCCACATTCCTCATTATTTTATTTGTTACAGCAATATATGCTTCCAACGACTCTTCCAAACTAGACTTAGGTGGTGAGGGGGTTTCAGTAAAAGATTCAAAATTAGTTGGGTATGTGAAACTCCCTAATGGCTGTGTCGAAACAGCGTCTAGTGAAGGTGGGAAGGTCGGGTATGACTGATAGGAAGTGGGTGGTAAGACAGGAGTAGGGTCAACATATGGATAAGAAGGTGAATAATCGTGCGGATCCCTAAAGCTAGATGAGTGGAGAGGGGTGAAAGATCGACTGCGAGATTGAGCAATATGCTCAGCAATGGACATCGGCCTGGGAGTGACAGAAGGACTTGAAGAAGTGGTATCAACATATGTAGGTTGTAAAGGTTGACTCGGTTGACACGAAGTGGGTTGAAAAGTCAAACTATTTCTCCTAGACGCCTCTATTTGATCTTTCAACGAAATTTTTGGCAAGGAGGGATCGTTTTTAAATTGACCGAAACAATTGACGAACGACGCAAAGTTAGGTTCGGGATACCAAAATTCGGCAAGAGATTTATGATGTGGTGTACCCATGATAGAAGAATGCAAGGATTTCTTAGCGACAAAATTTTTGCAAGTTTTTAAAAGATTTTTTTCTTTATTTTTTTATTGGAGAGTTTTGCAATAAGGTTTTAGAAAATGGGACTCGTGACACAAATGTATCAACCACACATGCACAATCAGGCCTAGATCTAGGGTTGCCTAGGTCTACTAGACAACTCTTAACTAGGGCTAGAAATAAACCTCGAACCGCCTCTTCACGGACAAGTACGGCCAGGTAAGTGGGAAGGAACCACCACTACAGTGGGCCTAATTAATAACCACTAGCCTAGACACCGCAATGTCGGTTAGGATAAACGGCTGATGCCTACCCTAGTCCTTTTCCTATTGAGCTCGCTGTCCTTAGGTCTGAGTCTAATCTTTTTTAATTAATTGTGGTCGATGCAAAATGCTTTAGGTGTTTTCTGGGGTCATGGGAAGGGTGATGAAATCCCCACCCAATCTGAGTTTGGTCAAATAGCCTCTTAAGTCCAATTAAATTATGCAAAACAAAAATTCACTTGTATTCAATTTTAGCGCGGCGCAGAGAAACCTGCAGAAAATCTGTTATTTAGAAGGGGGAGAAAGACTCTTTACGCAAAGAATTCCTGCAGAAAATTTTTACAGTGGAGATATGGTGGTTACAGAGGAGAGGG
Organism: Agapanthus africanus; assembly: GCA_030015575.1. Taxonomy (NCBI): domain Eukaryota; kingdom Viridiplantae; phylum Streptophyta; class Magnoliopsida; order Asparagales; family Amaryllidaceae; genus Agapanthus; species Agapanthus africanus. The sequence continues at coordinate 563,052,624 of CM057337.1, read as the reverse complement.
AGAGAAAACAAACCACACAAATTTTTAGGGCTGACGTGGCAATGAAAGCGCGGAACCGCGGCCTGGGGGAGTTATTGCGGCGGAAGCGCGGCAAGGGAATGGGTTCAGCCTCTGGAAAAATTTTCACTGCTCTTGACTTGCAATTCCTCTCTGTTCTTATATACCAATTTATGTTTTGGCCTCTGTAAAATTCCAGATCCGCGATTCGACGCTGTTCCTGCAAGATTCAAAAATATACACCCTTCAAACAGATAAAATTTGATAATTTTTGTATATTTTTAAATTTTTTATAATTTTTCAAAATTTATATCAACCCGAAAATTCACAAAAAGAAGTATTACGCCGTCCCCGGCAACGGCGCCATTTGATTGAGTGATTTAGCGTGCTTGCGCTTTCTAAAAGACAGATCAAAAATATTTGTAACCGCAATCAAGAACGGTGTCGCATGAAGCTAGCCGGTGAGTACGGGTCGGTCCACAGGGATTTTGTGAATTTCCGATTCGTTCTTACGAGTTAATTCCGAAGGGTGTTCGGTTGATTATTAAATCTAAAAATCTAATTAACCTAGGGCAATTATCTAGATCTATTCTTGCGAGGGTTAGGTTTAGGGATGGTTTGGAAATGCAATTAAATCTCAACGCTTTCTATACCCGAATGAAGATCTGTGAGGAGTTATGGTAATTATCAATAAAGGGGATTAGATCCATTCGGGAAGGTGTTCCTTCCTCTAGGTTCTTGTCCTTCCTTTAGAGATCCTTACCCTAACCTCCATGGAAAACGCACGCAACCGGGCTTTTACACTACGGTGTCATCGTTATCTCGAGGGGTAGGATGCCGTAGGGCGCGGTGTGTGCGCGTATGCATGGAGTCCTATTCAAAATGTATTATGGGTAAGAAAGGGATGAGAGATCTCATCTCTCAAAATCCTTCCCCAAAGCTAAACCCCAAACAAGTTCCTAGGGCATGAAATTAAATCTACCTAGGGCAAGGAAATTAAATCTACCTAGGGCAAGGAAATTAAATTTACCTAGGGCAAGAAATTAAATTGACTTACAGATGCATCCCTCCAATCATCCATGCAGGGTTGTCAGATCTGGATTTCAGAACGGAAAGGAAACACCGATGCTCTCCAAAATGAATTTCTGAATTTTTATTTAAAGGAGGCATAAGAATTACAATCTGTAGAGTTCCTATTTATAGAGAATAGGAAACCCTAGGGTTACATCTTGAACCGCATGTCTAAATTTACAAAAATAGCCCTAGTTGACTAGTCAAAGTCGCAAACGAATTATAGTAAAATTTAATTCCACAGATCTCACTTGACGGCCGCGGAACCGCGGCCTTGGTAGGCTTGGGCCGTGGTTCCGCGGCCCATTGGTCGTCTCAGATGCTGATCTTTTGTGGACTTCTTCTGGGTATTTTTAGTCTTCTTATTCTTTTGTTCCTTTTTCATTTGGGCTTCTACATTGGTTCCAGATCCTACAGTGAATAATTGTAGTGAAGTTTAACCCTTCGCTTTGAGTCGACGTCTTGAATCTTGCTTTGTGAACTATTCCTTATGTAGGCTTGATCAAGAGTCTTCTGTTTCTTGATCAAAATCCACTTTTGCATTGTCTTTTCATTATTTTCACTGTTTTCTGTCTAAGAACCTGTAACCTGTAACATGCAGCAGACATGCGTCAAAAGCACCCGTTTATTTGTAAAATATATAAGAATGGGGAATATAATAATGCAATATTATGGTGTGAACAATATACTGGGGCTTAATCTCAAAGTTATCCCCGTTGGCTGGTGGTGTGGATAAGCAGGTCGAAAGAGGACCTCGAATAGGGTAGCACCTCTCCTGGAGAGAGATGCGGGGTGGATTCTGCGCACCAACGGACGGCGGCAGATTAGGGTTAAAGATGTTTGATGGAGGTGGATCCATCGAAGTGGGTGTGGTAGTGGGTAAAGGAAAGGTAAATGGAGAAATATCGACTTCGGAGTCGATAAAGGGTACGCGGACTAAACGGGCACTAGAATCCCGTGTCCAGCCTATCTTGCACTAAAATGGGTTAGTACAAGTGGCAGTGTTGACTTATTATTAGGGGTATGAATGAATGTGGTGTTTGCTTTGAAAAAGGGACGGATTTTTGAAAAAAATGATGCGACACAACAAATGCAGCACACAAAAACCGTAGAATCTAGTGGTCACCTAGGTCTGGCTCTAGACCGCTCCTAACTGCCAAAAGACAAGTCGCAGGATAGAATCCTCCACTGCCTCTTTGTCCCCCTGTGGCCGGATAAGTGCCAGGTAAGTGGGAAGGTACTCCACTACGTAAGTAGTGGGCCTAATTAAAAACCACTAGCCTTAGACACACTTGCCTAGGCACCACAAGAAAACGCGGATAAGCAATGAATTACCCACGGCCTTCTTCTGTCCTAATTGAGCGCGACGGTCCCTAGAGTCATCTCTAGATATTTTTTAGTTAATGTGGGTCAATGCGGATGCAAGTTTTGCGATTTTTGGGGCTTAGGAAGGGTAATGAAATCCCCACCTAATTTGGTTTTGGCCGTGCCCCTTAATTTCCGTATTTAGAATGCAAACAACCAAGAAACAAAATTACGCACAAATTTAATTTTGCTTTTTGCGGCGCTGCGATTATTTGCAAAGAATCCTACAGAAAATTATTAGTTAGAGCTAAAAAGAGGAGAGAGGAGAAGGTAAGAAAGTACCTGAAGAAAAATTGCACAGAGAACCCTCAAAAGGGCCGTGGTTCCGCCGCATATGGGTGTTTAAACCGCGCTTCCGCGGTCGTCTGTGCAAATCTCTGCACCAAAATTCTTTAGAGAGGCTCTGTAGACTCCCTTTGCTCTCTGGTATATTCCAAAAAAAATTTCCTATTTCCAGCAATCTCCAGATCTCCTTACAATGAACCACAACAAATCGTTCAGGGTTTGCACGGATTTTGATCTCAAAAATCACAATGGAATAAATCTTTCAATTCAAACTTTAATATGAAACGAATTAGCGCGTAATCCCCGGCAACGGCGCCATTTGATTCTTTTGATTTCTTGGTTTGTGTTTGTAAAAGCAAGTATCGAATCAATTGTTTCCTGATAACAGTTTCATTTGATCGATAACAGTATCTTGTATCGGTATTTAGAAAATTGTATAAAGTAATCACAACCAAAGAATTATATTTGACCGCAATCATTTACGGTGTCAGTTGTAGATCGTAAGCGAGCGCGGATCGTCCACAGGGATTGTGCGATTCGCTTCAATGTTCGAATTGTTTGAATTGAAAAGTTAATTGCGAAGAAAAGAAAGCATGATTCAAGATTTATCAATTGTTTCAAGTGTCACTATTCTATTCAAGAATCAAGAAAAAGATAAACAATCAAGAATCGGGTTTCGATGATATTTCCAACCAAATGTCAAGAATCTAAATGAGGCTCGTAGGAATCGATCGGATCTATAGATGTGATGTAATCTCAAGATATCGTGTTCTTGTCCTTCGAAGAATTGATACTAGATCGATGATGATCGACGAGAGTTAGGGCTTTCTCGTGAAACTAAGGTTTCATATTTTAACCCTTGTTCTTTCGTCGATATCATTCACATTCTAGCCTCTAGCAATTTCAAGAAACGATCGTAACTCCCCAATTTCGAGCGATATCAATCAAGAAAGCATCGCAACAAAATTGGGTCGTCGATTCTTGAAATTGCTAGGGTTTACAAAACTCGTAGGAATCAAGAATCGTTTTCAGATATATTACATCATCAATCTATTGATCGTCTCGACTCCTTGACGAGCGGAGTTTATTCACACATCATCACACAGAAAGCATTCAAGAATTGAAAAGATATCATGATGCAAGAATTTGAAGAAAACAAGATAAAAGAATATCACCTTTTATTTATATCAACAATTTTATTACAGTCGCTCAAGAACTACAAGAGGAAGAACTAAATTGTCGATCTGGCGTTGCTCGGCTCCATGAGTCGTGGATCGGCTTGGACCACTTGCTCTGTTGAAGATCGGCTCCTCTCATAAAAGGTTGCAAGGCTTCTTGCTTGATGGGGTACTCGGGATCTTGGCTTTTGATTGGAATTAGGGTTAGGGTTTCATACAAGTCTTCTCACTAGACTTGTGGAAGAAGATGAAGAAAGAGAGTGGATCTAGATTGATACTAAAATTGGGGATTCTTTTACAAGTGAGCCTAGGGTCTTATTTATAGATCTCCCAAACCCTAGGTCTAGATTTGAAATTACAATTCCCTCCAAAAGTTTGTTGAGGCTTCTAGAAGATAGTTTGTTAGGAGTTTAGCTTAGGCTTTAAGCTAGGATTAATTAAGCTTAGAAACCCTAGTTTGCTGATCTGGCAGAAGTCTGTGGAGTATTCTGGAATTTGTCATGTCTTGATGTAGTATTGACCCTGAGAGAGAAATAATGCACTGAATTTGAGGAGGTGACGTGGCAAGACGGCCGCGGAACCGCGGCTCAAGCCAGCTCCGGCCGCGGTTCCGCTGCCATGTTGGCTCCTTAGGACTTGGGCTCTTTGCAGTGGTCTTGGGCTAACATTTGGGGCTTTATCTGATGTGTTGATTTGTATTTTGCCCTTTGGATTGATACCAGAACTGAAATCATTGTGTTGGCGTATGTTTTAGCGGTGTAGATTTGAGCAAGCTTCTGATTTTTCAATACAGACTTCGAAACACAAGATGCGATATATAGAAATGATGCCATGCTATGAAATGCAGTCAATTTCCCTAGAAATGCCGGTTTTAAGGTCTAACACATGTACTCTGATATTTTGCAACAGTTTTGCTAATATGTGTTATATGAATGCCGAACACTTCTATATGATTGCAAATGATAGGGAAATTGCCGGTTAAAAGATGCAATATTTTCGACTAATCAGGCGGCATAGTGGATGGTACAGGAAACAGAATAATAAGAACAGTGCAATAGAATAATAGGATACACGGAATTGAAAAAGGAATTTCAAGCAAGTATATCATAAAGTCACTTAAGCGGAGTACCGTATCGCAAGTATGCCGCGGACATACACACTTTACGTTACCTTGCTTAAGTCACTTACTCCATCTACCAAAGGGTCATCCTACACTCCGAAAGGTAAAACCTATCGCTCTGAAATCAACTTTGTCACGACCCGAAAAGGTACGGAACATGACCGGCACTTAAATTACGAAAGGTCTCAAGGCGTACGTAGTCTAAGTAAGCCAAAACCCAGAAATCAAAACCCAATTAAGAAGTAGAGTGAAGAAAACCCAATTTCTTGAAAGCGATTTTTAATCCAATAAGTCACATCAAGCTTTTTAAAAGCAACATCCATTTATCGAAAATTCCGGCAGAGTCTCCTTTGTAAAAACTGGCCCCCAAACGGGTACAAAACAGAAATATATAAATGGATAACATGAAATAAGGCATCCCCAAGCGGGAGCTAACTCTTCGCCGAAGCGGACTCAAATCCCACGCAAAATAAATCAGCAATGTGCAAAATAAGTAATAAAGGCACAAGTAATAACATCAAGTCGGCTCAAATGAGCTCGACCCCAAAATACAACATAAGAGTCCACAAATCTCACTGTCTCGTCTCTAGGTCAATATACATCAATACAATAACAGGTACAGAATATATAGTAGATGGAGTACTCTAGATACAATGAATATACAAGGTGGAAACAAAATGATATCATAACCCACCTACAAACAAAAGCCTCAAGTCCGGCAAAAGGAGCAAAAGGAGCAAGTGCGTCCGCCGCTACTGTACTGACGGAGCGGACCTGCAAACAGGCTGTGGTATAACGGGGGTGAGTTGCCAACTCGTGAGTAATAAATAACATCTATAGAGGCTATCGTAAGCATGCACGCAAGTGTCATAATATCAACAATACTGATATGGCATGATGTACTAGCAGATATGTATGCAACATGAATCTATGTACAATACTATCTGGCATGACGTACTAGCAGGTATGTATGCAACATGAATCAACTCGTGATCTGAATATGTTGATATAAAAATCATTATTTTCTGCTTAGAAATCTCTTTTGAAATATCAGCATAATATCAATAGAATCAATATAATTCCGTGTCTAGCATCGACACCTCAATAACTATCTTAAATCTCATGTATCCATATCACAGTATCTCTGGCCCCAGCCGTCCGGCTGACCCATCTCAAAGTATCAATATCTCAACATCTCACGGCCACGGTCGGTAACCTCTGGATATCCGCTGTGTCAACAATCACCGGTAGGTAGTCTGCCCCTGCCAGGCTCATCGTCTACACCTCGATCTTCTTGCCCCGGGGTACCTTACCGGGCCCACCATGTACCCGAGACGGTTCATCCAACTCCTCGAAACGGGTCTCGAAAACCAACAGAAAAACTCATGGTGGACGACGCATACATCACTAGAAAACCGCAACTTGCATATTTTTAAAAGGGTAATAAGTTTATAAATCCTTGCGGTTTTCCCCCAAAATCCAGAAATCTCATAAATCTCAAAAAAATCATCATAAGTGCACATGTCAATGATAATGAATGCCTATAGTATCAACAAGTCGAACTGCAATGTATAACTAATAGGCTAGACATGAACGAATGATGTAATGAGGTACATGCATATGAATAACAATCCTACATGTTTATCCTGAGGAATTTAAATGCATTAGCACAGGCTTAAGCATCATATATGGTGAAATTGTTCTAGATTACAAGTTATCTAGTGTTGTGGCATAGCAATTACCAAGGCGTGTGTGTACGCATGAATAGTGCTCGTGCTGCATAGAGCCATGGTAATGGTGCAAGTGTCCTATGAAATGAGTTGCACATGTATGTAAATATATGGGATCGTGAATGCAGCAAGATGTTCAAGTAGGCACTATACTCATAAATACTATTACCACTAGAAGTCTTTTAAATTATTCAAACTATCGGGCGTCTTGCGCCATCCAAACGATTTCCCCCATAGATGTTACATCTACTCACCCGTGATCTCGTGCTAGGTGTATCCGATCACCTGCTTTCCTTTCTCCGCGGCGCTCGAAGTCCCCGCCTGTGAACCTAGAATTTACACAAAGCAATACATAAGCTAAAATCCTGCAAAAATGCGATATTAAAACCAAACGAGAAACTCGCATCGCGAACTAAACACGTGTGCATTCGATACGTCAAAACGTGTGTAACCTCACCATAAACCACCCCGACTCGCTGTGTCGCGCAGTGCACCACAGACCCAACACACAAAACACACGTGTCGCACGAGTTAAAAAGCATCGAAAAGAGGATTTATGTTCCAGATTTTGACTCGAGTGGAAAAATAAAAAGTTGCATATACCAAACACCCTAAATATGTAGCAGACTACCACAGCCCAAACCCCGACACAAAACACCATCATCTGGCCACAATTTGCGGCCAGAATGAATAAAACGGCGGCCAAACAGTGGGTAGGGGGTCTTATGTTCTGTGTGTGTGTTCAAGGTCTAAAGAGTAAGCTCCGGTTAACTCAGATTTTCTTTGAAGCGCTCGGGTCAACATCAGATCTTTAAAAGGCTAAAAATCTACATTAAAATATTAAATTACACTAAATTGAAACCCTATGGTATTTTAGTGAAATCTGGAGCAAAACTTAGTTTAAATGGCCTTAAAAACACTCAGTCAAGTTATATTAACCCTAAAAATCATCACTTGGCCAAAACACCACTTAAATCACCATAACTAGCACCAAATCACACTAAACATTAATTAAAGCTTAATAACCATATTCCTTAGCAAAGCAAGAGGTTAAGTTTAAAGATTATACCTCTAGGGGTCCTAGGGTACAAGAAGAAGGAGACGAAGAAGAAGGAGAAGGGGGTGAGCTCTTGCTGCAGCAGCTGCTGCTGTGATACTGATGCTGCTGCTGCCGATGCTTCTGATGCTGTTGCTGCTGTTGCTTCAGCTGCTGCTGCTGATGCTGGATGTGTGTGTGAGTGAGAGGGAGAGAGAGATGTGAGAAAGAGAAATGAGAGTGAGGAAACAAGATATAATTGGTTTGAAAACAAAGAGAAGAGAGTCAAGTCCTCTCTCTCTCCTCATTAATTTTCAAGCATGCTCAAGCCATCATGCGCTCTCTCTCTCTCTCTCTCCACTCAAGTCAATCCCCCAAACAAAACAAAATTTAAAACACAAACAATACACTTAATTAACTCATATTAACCTAATTAAATGGGTTAATCCACCATGGTTATCTAAACATGGTTTAACCCCAAACTTAACCCTAGTTAACATGCACAAGTGTGTGCAGTCCAAATTAAATTCTAATAAAATATTCATAAATTCAGATAAAATATTTGAAAACCGATTTGGTAAAGTTTTTACTAAAAACCCCACATTAAATCATAATAACCCCTAATCACATTCTAAGGTGTTACAGAGGCCGAGAGCGAGATGCGGAAGAAATTCCCTCATCTCTTTAAAGGTACGCATAATAAGATTTTTAAATTCGGGGACGAATTTCTTTAAGGGGGAAGATTGTAACACTTTAGAATGCGATTAGGGTTAATTAAGCGATAATACGGATTTTTAGTAAAAAGTTTACCAAAATAGTTTTCAAATATTTTATAAAAATTAATGAATATTTTATTAATATTTATTTTGGGCTTGCACACACATGTGCATGTTAACCCAGGGTTATTTTTAGTGGTAACCATGCTTTAAGTAGCCATGGCATCTTAACCTTTTTCATTATGTTATATGTAATTAGTTAATTATTTAGTTTTTAAAATAATAAAAGATTTGAATTGTTGACTTGGTGAGAGAGAGAGGGGGGCATCATGAGGCATGGGACAAGCATGCCATGCATTTAATGAAGAGAGAGGGAGGCATGGCTTATGCTAAACTCACCCCTCATTCCCTCACCCCTCATCCTCACACATACACACTCACATAATCCCTCATTCTCTCATTCACCTATCATTTTCTTCACCTCATATCTCCCTCACACTCCCTCAACTGAACACTCACTAAACCCTAACCCAAATCCTCACAAACCCATACCAAATCTCTACTAAACTTCACTCAAACCCTTCTCTAAGCCAAGTCAAGCCACTAGGATCACTTGGAGCATGGAAAGCTATGGTTTTGGGCAAGTTTGGGAAGTTAGTGACTCTAAACTGTTAATTAGGAGTTTATTAGTTGTTGTGTTGCTTTGTAGTTTCAGTTAGAACGATAAAGATATAGTTTTGTGCACGTATCGTAGTTTTAGTGTCGTTTTAGGATATCTGTAACCTGCTGTGGCCCCGAGTGTTCACTGTGAAAACAAGCAGTGTAGTAGCGTAGTGCCAGAGATCCTAAGTACTTAACTGAGACCCCGACCCCATCCCACCGGTTTTGGCCGGCGACAGGAGGGACTTTTCCGGTGAGCTCGGGCGTACGGTGGCCTGGGAAGTTGCAATTTTGTGGTAGCTGTCTGCAGTGGTTTTAGAGTATTTGGTGCTGCTAGATTTTTGAAGTTTTTACAGTGGGTAAAATATGGGATCGATTAGCTAGTTTTAGTGTTTCGACGACGCGCGTTACGATATCCGACACGGTGTCCTACTCAGTTTATGTGCTTCACGATATTTTTTCACTTAGGGTTGTTTTAGAATGTCACCACACACGTTAGTCGCTAAGCGAACACTTTAGAGGGTGTTGGAGTCGGTGCGTCGATCTAAACGTAGATTGTATGTATTATTGGTCGATTTCTATGTTTGCCTTGCTATGTTTTATGTGTTAATAGGATCGCAGGTGGGGAATTCGGACGCCGCGAAGAAGGGAAATCAAGTGGTCGGATATACCTAGCTTGAGATCACGGTGAGTAGATTTAACATCTATGGGGGAATCGCCCGTATGGCGTTATGCGTCGGGGCTAGATTCAATGATATGACTATTAGTTATAAGTATATATATACATTGATTGTGCATGTGTACCATTGTTGCGTACCTCATTTCCTGTTGCATACGGACATAGTATTAATGAGACACAACACTGTTACTAACGGTTCATGTTGCACGAGCACTAAACTGTATGCCGCACACACACCGTTAGTAATTGCTATGACACTCACACTGTGGAATTTCCATGGATAATACATTGCTTAGCTTATCTTATCATTAGACATGATTCTTGTTCTATTGCGCATAGGAATTGCATTATGCGTACCTACATACTTGCATACCTACATAGTTGCGTACATACATACTTGCGTGCATACATACTTGCGTACCTAAATACTTGCGTACATACATACTTCCGTACCTACATACTCGCGTACATACATACTTGCGTAAATACATACCTTGTTATAACTACATATATGCTTATATGTGATGTTGCATTGGATTTTGGAGAAATTGGGAACCGCATGATAGATTTAAAAACTGGATTCATTTAAAAGAGCGGTTTTCCCTTGATGTGCTCATATTACTGTTTTATGTTGGATGTATCATATTCATGGATTTACGCATTGAGATATGGATTTCATGTGATTTATCGATATGAGAACCGTGGTATTATTTCAAGAAAGTATGCATTGTTTTGAAAATCCGGTTTCTCTTGATATGATATTTCAGTGCGTCCATCATGAGTTTTCTCGGTTCTGAGGCTTGTGTTAGATACCCGATTCGAGGAGCGGTAGGCACCGTCTGCGGGTACATGGTGGACCCAGTATGGTATCCGGGGCAAGAAGACTCGTATAGAAAGGCGGTGAGCCCAGCGGAGGGACTACTACCTACCGGTGATAGTATAAGACCCGATGGATATCCGAAAGATACCGTTTGGGAGTTATGACATGAGATATATTGAGGGCCGATCTGGGGATGCGGCACCTGAGAGATGAGTATTTACGTGTCGATGCTGGACACGAGTATTTCATGATGTTTTCGAGTGCCGATATTGGGCACTCAGGTTCCATGAGATTTACATGATGTGAGAGCCGATCAGAGTGACGACGCCTGAGGTATTGGGATTTTGGCCGTATTTGATGGATACCGGTTTTTCCACGATGATGATTCATTGATGATGATATGTTTTACCCCATACCCAGCATTCATTGTTATGCATAGCTTCATGTATTTGTAGTACCTGATACAGTACCTTTCATGATTGTGGCATATCCATATTAGCATATTGATACTATCAGATTGCATGTGATAGAGTATCGCAGTACGTGCATACCTGCGATTACTTATATGATGTTATTTACTACTCACGAGTTGGAAACTCACCCCCGTTATGCCACAGTGTTTTGCTGGTTTGACCCTCAGAGTATTCGCGGCAGGGCTTCTTCTTATTGTATCTTTTTGCAGTGGATACCGCTACGGTTGGCTGTGAGCCGTCTGCTGTAGGTGGGTTGCGGTTTTCCGTTTATATTTATTGTATATCTCTTATTGTATCTAGTACTCTCCATCTACCCTTTCATGTATTGACTTAGAGACGAGTTGTGAGGACGATGTTGTATATTTTGTGACTCTGGGTGTCGAGCTCGTATGAGCCAGCTTTTATTACGCAGTTTTTATCTTTTATGCTGTTTTTCACTTATATTGTCCATTTCTTCGCTACGGCGTCGTATATATGCTTGTGGTGGTTGTTTCCGCCTTTGGGCGTGATTGCTCACGTTTGGGGATACTTTATTTATATCATATGTTACTTTACTTATATCTTATGTTTGTACCCGGTTCGGGGCTAGTTTTTTCAAAGGAGGTGCTGCCGAAATTTTTAAGAAAATAAATTTAAACTTTAAAGATTTTTACTTGAGATTTCAAATGTTTTTAACAATGTTTTTATCACTTACTACTTTTGATAGTTTAGATTTCTGGGTTTTCGGCTTACTTAAATTGCGTTACGCTTGTAAACATTTGTCACGACCCACCCCCAAACACAGATGGTATTGTCCGCTCTGGCCGAAGCCGCACGGTTTTGTCCCTTTGAATGAACCCGGGGCTACTTCCCAGTAGGTCACCCATCCCAGAATTTCTTTAGCTCAAACACGCTTAACTACGAAGTTCTTCAAACTCCGGAGTTCCGATTCATCCAAAAGGCGCCTCTGTGTTATAAGAGTGGTATCATTTCATTTATAGTTCAGATCGTGCCCTCTTTCGGAATGGAATTCGATACTCCCCATTATTCTGGTGGGTCCCTGTGTGCATCCGTATCGGTTACATCCCCACCTCGATACCGGATAACATCACACTTCTCACGGGGTAGGTGGTATTCAGCCCCAACTCCACCTAGGGTATTACATTCCCCCCCACTTAGAACAATGGTTCATCCTCAAACCACAGACCTACTTTTGAGGGACCGTCTCTGATACCATATTTGTCATGACCCACCCCCAAACACAGATGGTATTGTCCGCTCTGGCCGAAACCACACGGTTTTGTCCCTTTGAATGAACCCGGGGCTACTTCCCAGTAGGTCACCCATCCCAGAATTTCTCTGGCTCAAACACGCTTAACTACGGAGTTCTTCAAACTCCGGAGTTCCGATTCATCCAAAAGACGCCTCTGTGTTATAAGAGTGGTATCATTTCATTTATAGTTCAGATCGTGCCCTCTTTCAGAATGGAATTCGATACTCCCCATTGTTCTGGTGGGTCCCCGTGTGCATCCGTATTGGCTACATCCCCACCTCGATACCGGATAACATCACACTTCTCCCGGGGTAGGTGGTATTCAGCCCCAACTCCACCTGGGGTATTACAACGTTACATGGTTTAAGTGCCGGTCACGTGCCAAATTTTGGGTCGTGACACTAGTCTGGTGGCAGTGGAAGCATTCCCCTCTTCCTGTGGCAGCAGCCTCTATCCTGTCCTTTCCCGGTGCCTTTTTCACTCCTCCTCTCGGCTTGATGGGATTCTTCTTCTTCTTTCCCTTGGCCTTGGCTTTCGGGGCGGAAGAGGAAGATGGCCCAACAATTAGAGCGGGAGTTTTCGCTACCTTTAGCGTACTCTCTGCACTCCTCAATATATTGAGGAGTTCAGATAGTGACTTCTGTTGGGTTTCCCTAGCACCTTACCATGGGTTTGTCTTGCATCAAACATGCTACAATAAAATTTTTGGGGTGCTAAGGAAACTAACCTAGGATCAAACTAGAAATTTAAAGTAACAAAACAAAGTATCACATACTAAAAGAGAGTCTAACACTAAGAGATGAGGAATACAACCTTTATAGATCTCCCCTTTGTGACTCCTTGGATCAACTTGGTGTTTGTACGGGTCCGCTTGAGTCCTTCGTTGTCCACGACGATCCACCACGGAGTCCCTTGGCTCAAGCTCCTTGCTTCACTATAACAAAGTAGAAGTGATACAAACAACCTATACTAGTGGGCTAGACTAGTGTAGGTTGGTGATGCGGGTTTGGATCTCAATTAAAAATCTTTTCTTTTTATCTCCTTCACTCACTTTGTAAGAGGTAGAGAGCTTTTAAGGAAAGTGAAGGAGATGGCTAAGCAAAAGCTCAAGATATTTCTTATGCTAAAAATAAAATGAATAAATCAATATATGAGAGAGTCACACTCACTCCAAATCATGGTTTAAAAATATCTAGATATTTTTTTAGTGAGTTAAAGAATTAGCTTAGAGATTAAACCACTGTTCACGTCATGGTTGACTCAAGAAGTGTGTAGAAAGACCAACCATGATTTAATCCCAATTAATTCTTTAATCAATAATCAAAATAAATAAATATCTTTACCATGTGAGTCTTGTATAGCCATCTCCAATGTATCATCCACCATGACACATGTATGCATGCATGTGTGCATTCATATCAACATATGGACATACATACATTCATGCACACAACAAATAAAGAAAAGGTTATAAGTAAAATGGCTAATGGTCATTAATATTAAATCAACAATTGATTTAATAAACCGGTCATTTCACATATGACCCGACCAATATAAAACGCCAGATTATGATGCGGTATCATATACACACATTTAATCAAGTACCCGTGCATATCACCATATGCACCCCATATCGTTTCGTCTGAGCTAGGAAACCTCTCTGTGGGACTCTAAGACTCGTCAATATGCCGGCAGTAGGTGATGATCATATCAAACATCCAAAAGCCGCAAGCGGTCAGCTAAATGTAACGGCCACCCGGGTATTGAGCGCTTAGAAGAAAAACAAGCGAATATGTCATGACCCGAAATTTTGTTCGCGACCGGCACTTAAATCACGCCACGTCTAAAGGCGTAACGTAAATCAAGTAAGCCGAAACCCAGAAATCTAAACCCTTTTAAAGAAAATAAAGAGGTGAAGTTTTGAAAATAAGGTATGATGAAATCAAAAGTTTATCTTAATGCATAGTTAATGGAACATGAAAAATGCAATTGGATTATGCTAGTTGAAAAACATGTTTCGTCTTTTAAAAATTTGGGCAGCACCTCCTTTGTATATTTTGATGCAAAAACACATACACATGATAATATAAAAGGCATCACCAAGCGGGAGCTAGCTCTTCGCCAATCGGAGGAATCACAACCACGCAAGTCATAATATAAGTATACGACGCCCAACGGCGAAGATCAACACAAAGGATAAAGAATAAAGCAAGACATCAACCCACCAAGCGAACATATAACCCATCGCTCTAAGTCTCGCAACTACAAGTCTTGTTAAGTCTCACTATATATACAAATACTAGTTTCTGATTGATGGAGTTAACTACATACAACAGGAATAATAAATACAAAAGGGGTACGATCCAACATGTACCACCTACCAAAGCAAATCACCCGAATGCAACTGTGTGCCAGTGATACCGCTACTGATCCATGTGGTCAACCTGCAAGAATTATGGCATAATGGAGGTGAGTTGCCAACTCGTGAGTAGAAAACATCATCAGGTAGAAATCGAAATAAACAACGATTCCTAGGTCAACTATATCATAAAGGTAATACTATGATATTAAGGGTGACCGTGTCTACATATATGCCAACAATAATCAATGCCAGTATGCATGTGGATATCATCCAACAATATAATCAATGCCTGTATGCATGTGGATCTCGTCCACTCGAAACATCATAAAAGCATATGCATGTAAATATACGAGGATATCAAAGAATGTGTGTCCATCAATGACACATTAAATCATGGAACCTGAGTGTCCAACACCGACACTCGAAACATCATGAAACCCGTGTCCAGCATTGACATGTAAATCCTCATATCTCAGGTGCCGCATCCTCAGATCGGCCCTCAGGCGCCGCATACTCTGGTCGGCCCTCATATCCATCTCATGACTCCGTTCGGTATCCTCTGGATAATCGCCAGGTCTAAATACTATCACCGGTAGGTAGTGCTCCCCTGCCAGGCTCACCGCCTAACAATATGAGTCTTCTTGCCCCGGGGTACCTCACCGGGTCCACCATGTACTCGCAGATGGTGCCTACCGCTTCTCGAATCGGGTTTCACATGCCAATCTCAGAACCGAGAAAACACATGATGGACGTCTTGAAATATCATATCAAGAGAAACCGGGTTTTTAAAACAATACATACTTTCTTTTGAAATAACCACGGTTCTCAAATCCAGAAATCTCATGAAAACAGCATCTCAGTGCATATAATCGTAAAGCATGATGTATGCAAACATATAACAGAAATGTGAGCATATCCGTATATCATGCAACATGGAACAGTGATGTGACAACATCAGTATATCATGCGACATATCATAATAGTGTGAGCATAGCAAATATATCATGCAACATAGAATAATGATGTGGCAATTCTACTATGTAAATGACATAGCAATTATCGATGATGAAATGTGTGAGCCGGCAATCTGTGTAAGTGTAACATACGCATCATCGATAATGGTGTAGGTGTACTAGCACAAGTATATGTAATGTAATGAGAATAACATGAACGTAGCATAAGGTACATCGTAAACGAAATGCTATAAGCATACACATCTAATCTAACATCTACACCGGAACCATACGATCAGTTTTTAAAAGATGTGAATCGTAGTTTTGAAAGTAGGGGCTACCGTGTTTTTAAGGAAAAGTCATCATTTGAAAATCCGTAACGTCCCTCAATGTATCTATTTAAGAGATGCATACGATTCTTCAGTTTGGAAATATATATGGTTCGGATGACATATTTACGTCGGCTATTTAGTCTTATAGTATCCAATACGGCAATATCATCGAAAATCATCCTCAAATCATGAGCGCGGATCATCCATCCGGTAACTCACATCGCGTACGGTAATCCTTCGTACGGTAACATTTAACAAAAATAGGGATCTATCGACCTATACGACAATGAGGGTACGGATCTCAAGTCTCGTACGGCATATCATTCATTATTCTCATAAATATGGATATATCTCAAGCCACATCCGTATCAAATCTCATATCCTTTTATTTTGCATAAATGTCATATCTTATTGTATATAATGTTCTCACAACATGCCACTATAAATCTTATCTCAATCGTATCCGCTCGTATCATCTTATCTCATCATATTGATATCTCAAATCTCGTCATCATGTATTAATCATATCATATTACTTCTAACTATCCTTTTAACCATATCCCTAGTTTCCTAATATATATTTCCTTAACCATATCCTATATATCGTTTTCTATAAAACTTGCGGGGGTGCTATACGCCATCCACTCGACTTCCCCCGTAGATATAAATCTACTCACCTATAGAACTCCTTGTTCAGCCGTAGTCGATGTGCTCCGTCGTCTCGGAATCCACGCGAAGGTACCTACAAATCAACACACCATCACAATGCTATTAAAATTGAATACGGAAAACCAATACGGCACACGGTGCGCTCATAGGTTAAAACCTATAGCCTACGCATGCAAAAACAACCAAACAACCCTCGTCGTTGACGTATAAACATCCAACGACCTAATACAATATCAAATACTAAAACCAAGAATTCCAAAATACGGAAACATAACCAAAAACACCTTAATGTGCTCCCAGATTTTGGTTCAGGTCAATTGGAACAAAATTAGCAAGTATAGGGAGTTGTATATGGAGTAGGTGAGCTACAGACCAAACCTAGACACCAAATACCCAAATTTGGCCGGCCACATTGCATGAAAAACTGGCCTGCTCAGCCCAATGAAGGAGTTGGGGTTTCGTCTTCTTAGGGTGGTCTCCTAGTTTCTTAATTAGGTTAATGGAGTTGCTAGTTTTTCTCAGAAACTTCCCGGGTTGCTCCAGATTCCCTGTAAGCCACTAAAATGTCACAAAACTGACATGGGGAATTTCCTAAGTCCGTATTTTGGGTTCTATACTGATTTCATGGTCTTGAAATAAATCCCTAAGGTCTTAAAACACTCACAACACCTCATGATTCCACACAAACACCCAAACCCTTCTCTAAAATTTTACAAACATCACATGCCCTAACCAAATCACATTCTAAACTAAACTAGGGTGCAAGAAACTAAAACTAAACTAAATAAAAGAAGATATACCTCATTTGGGAAGCTCAAGAAAAACCCTAGCTTCCCAAAGTCTTCAAAATCCAAGTTTGACTGGTCCAAAGTGTTGAGGATGGGGTGGGGATCATTTTTAATGAAGAGGGTGTAGGGTTTTGATGAAGATTTGGAGGTGATATTTGGAGGTGGAGGTGGAGGGAGATGAGGAGGAAGAAGATGAAGGAAAATGATGGGGGTGAGGAAATGGCAACCCCCCTCTCTCTCTTATTCTCACCCTCTCTCAATTATCACATGTCACATTCTCTCTCCAATCAGACCCTTTCTTTTCTTAAAACCAAATATCAATAAAATAACCCATACTAATGAAACAACATGCAACAAAATACAACATATCATGGTGCATTAACCATGGAAAAATGTAGAAACACGGATTTGGTTTAACCGCGATTAGTAGTGCACTAATCAATTTTTATTCAAATTGCATATAATTAATTATAAAATGCCAAATCCAATAAAATATTTTTAAATGAATAAATCATTTTAATATCCAATTCTTTCACAATTATTGGTATATATTTATACCATTTTACGAAAACGCCAATTTTGCAAATCGAGAAGTTTTCGCGAAATATATTGTTTTAATATTAAATTCCAAAAATAATATTTTATATTTTCTGAAATGTTACAATCTTCGCTCTTAAATAAATTCGGTCCCCGAATTTAAATTTAAACCCCCCAAATACTAAAACATTTCAATAATCAGTTCAAATCACGGGGCTCCGAAATCACGGAAGTTATAAAAATACCACAGCGCATCGTGTGCGCCTAGAAACGAGTACAAAACTCAAAATCGAACTCCGTCAAGCATCACACAAATCGTCGGATTTGCACGCATATCATCGGAGTTGCAATGGAGTTACAGATCTCAAAATCCACTACTGAAATCCAATATGCACTAGTCAAATACTATAATACGTGTATAGTACGCATCCTTGGAAAAATCTTCTAAAACAGAATAACACACATGCAAAATCTTTTCTAAATCGCCGTGTGATGCGTAACTCACGGCATAAGTGACGGACGCTCATTTTTAAAGTAATAAATATATGTTCATATATGTTTTGCTCAGATATACATTCCGCCATTTTAAAATATCCCAAAAGGTTTTCCTTTGTAAACGTTCGTGCCGCTCGCGGTCAAGTAGGAAATAGCGAGACTATAGCTCCTTTTGAAAACCACTCGTTAAATTTTAATACATGCAAAGTACTTAGGTATTGTCCTCAGATCAGTCATATCCGGCCACTATATAATATAGTACCATCATGAAAACAAGGTGCTCAAGAGCAAAATCAGCCTCAAAAGGCGTATCCAACAATCACGTGCGTCTAGTGCGCATGGAAATAAAATTCAAATAAAAGTGCCACAATATGCACGAAAGCAAAACTAAGTGCAATGGGTGTGCACGAAAGCATCTGTCCAGTGCAACGGGTGTGCACGACAACAACATCTAGTGCATCTATAGTGAACGAAAATCTCAATCCAGTGCAATTAACATGCACGAATAAAAATCCCAATCGAGTGCATCCGGTGTGCACAAAATCATATCTCATATCATGCGCCCAACATGCGTGAAAATCCAAATCAAGTGCATCCGGCATGCACGAATAAAATCTAAATCAAGTGCATCCCACATACACAAATAAAATTTCAAGCAAGTGTATCCAACATGCACGAATAAAATCGCATCCAACATGCACGAATAAAATCTAAGTCAAGTGCATCCGATGCGCACAAAATCCAATACCAAGCGCCTAATATGCGCAAAAAACCAACCCAAGCGCGTCAGGTTCGCATAAAACATCTAGTGCAGTAGCATGCACGAAAACGAACATCAAGTACAAATGTGCACGAAAACACAAATCTGGTAAAACGAATGCTCAAAGACATAAATCAGGTGCAACTAATGTACGGAGTATAAATCTAGTGCAACCAATGCATGAAATACCCATCTGGTGCAACAAATGTACGAAACGCAAATCTAGTGCATCCAATGCACGAAATATAAATCCGGTGCATCCAGTGCACGAAATACAACTCCGGTGGATCCAGTGCACGAAATACAAATATAGTGCATCTAGTGCACGAAATACAAATACAGTGCATCCAGTGCACGCAATACAAATACAGCGCAACAAATGTATGGCGTAAAAATCTAGTGCAACAATTTCACAAAATACAAATCGGGTGCAACAAGAGCACGGAAACGCATTAATAACTCAAATGCGTATAAAAACAACACCGAGTGTACCAATGTGTATAAAATCATAAACGTGTGCAACTGCGTGCACAAAACACATATCAATGCACTACAAGCACATGTAAACTATACCGAGTGCATAAATCAAATCGAGTGCGTACCACATGCACAAAATCAAATCAACCGTATGAAATCGACGAAATCATAAACACGTGCAGCCAAGGCACAAAATGAATATCAAGTGCAATAAATATGCATAAATCGCAAATCAACACAACGGTGTATAAAATATATATCAAGTGCAATAACTATGCACAAAATGTAAATACCCAGTAGGTGTAGCCATGGTGCACGAAAACCATATCATGAAACTCAATCATCAAAACTCAAGTACAAGCGATATAAGCGTGATACTCGGATCACAAACTCAAATCGAAACAAATGACATTGAGGTACACCTCCTACAATGTCGAAAAATGTTGGTGCGTCCAAAACTAGCAGAGCAAGAACATCCGCTTGCCTCCTGCTCACGGTCTGGCATCCTCTGTCTCTTGGTCTTTATTTTTCTGTGGATTACCAATCTCGCAATCCATCATCTCATCGGCCCGGTCAGGTGTACTAACGGAAACGATTCCACTCTGACACTCCTCTGGTCATCTCTCGGCCATTTAGCATGACCACTCGTAAAGCAGCACGTCACTGGCGTCGGCCTCTGGCCCTCTGAATACACGTGACACATCTGATCCTCGGTGCAAATATTATCGCAGCAGTGTCCTGGAAGGAACCTGCTCAAGGTCTCTTCCGATCTCGCCTACGCCGAACAATACAGAGGCTGGTACTCTTATAAAAATCTTTTCTCGCTTTCTGGACATCTGCGTTCTAAGCACAGCATTTCCTCGGGAACTGGCTGTATCCCAATGTCTCTGTATATATATTAGATCTCTAATCTCAATGGGGAGTAATAACAACTCGATAATATTTCGCACGGACCTCTTGTTCCACTCGTCTTTATTATCGTCCGCTTCGACGTCACGTCATGCTATCAGCGCACTGCAATTGTTCTTGGCTACAGTCAATCCGGAGTCTCTCACCTGGACTCGAAGTTACGAACTCGGTATCTTCATCACTCTGTAGAAAATATCTAGCCGAACATGTCCTCGGGAACTCGTCCCAACCATCGGAGGAATATACCTTATTCATCCGCTCTCGATCAACTCACAACGCATCTGGGTGATGTCCTCTATCCGAAACTGGTCCACTTAATGATCTCCTATCGGATCATCCAACAAACAATGTCATCTCTGGATCGATCTACTCTAGATCTGAATAAGATTCTCCACACTAGAAATCTTCAACTCAACTGGGCCTGCATCGGCACATCAAATCTGACGAATCACCTTCGTATCTCAACTCGGGGTAGACTAGCTATCATCTGTCGCATCTCTACCTGAAAGCTTCAGCGATCTCAGCTCAAGAGCTCTGGAAGCAACGTCCCATCAATCTCAGCAACAGCTGGGTCATCTGTCTGTAAGGTAGACGACATCACGATCTCTGAGGTAGGCTGTACATCAACAGTCCTCTCACAACTGGCAGTCTCTAACAATGGCCCGACCATCCGGTGCAAAACCGAACACTCGCCTCAAACGAGAGGTCACAACACAAACACTAAATCGATACGTTCCCTTGTCACCAGAAAACACGATGGTCAGTCCTCGTCCATGACGAGCTCGCCCTGACCACATCACTAGCAGCAGCTCAATCTGCACTCAGATCATGGTGACAGGAATCTCAAGCATGTATCAATGAAGATAGATCAAAGGAATGAGAGGAAACAACAGATACAGAATGGATACATGATCATAAGGAGGAACAGAATCAATGAGGGTAGGATTATGGAAACAAATAGAATCAAGGATATGATCAAGGGAACAAAGAGAATCACAAGTCTCAAGATATGTACATCCTAAGGTTTCTTAAGTGGAGTATCGTATCGTAAATATGCCGCGGAGCATACGTACAGTACGTCACTCTACTCAAGCTACCTACTCCATCAATCAGGGTCAGCCTATGTAACGAAAGTTCGGGTCTAATACCCCCCTGTTCAAGTCTAAGTTCTGTAAGGTTAAGCCTACGATCCAAAATATTTATGCCCCAGACTCCACATAGTCAAACCTAGACTCGAACTAAGGTTAAACCTAGCGCTTTGATACCAACTTTGTCACGACCCGAAATTTATTTCGCGACCGGCACTTAAATCACGCCACGTCTAAAGGCGTAACGTAAATCAAGTAAGCCGAAGCCCAGAAATCTAAAACTTTTTAAAGAAAATAAAGAGGTAAAGTTTTGAAAATAATGTATGATGAAATCAAAAGTTTATCTTAATGCATAGTTAATGGAACATGAAAAATGCAAGTGGATTATGCTAGTTGAAAAACATGTTTCGTCTTTTAAAAATTTGGGCAGCACCTCCTTTGTATATTTTGATCCAAAACCACATACACATGATAATATAAAAGGCATCCCCAAGAGAGAGCTATCTGTTCGCTAATCGGCGGAATCACAACCACGCAAGTCATAATATAAGTATACGACGCCCAACGGCGAAGATCAACACAAAGGATAAAGAATAAAGCAAGACATCAACCCACCAAGCGAACATATAACCCATCGCTCTAAGTCTCGCAACTACAAGTCTTTCTAAGTATCACTACAAATATTCAACTTAGGAAATTTCAACACTTTCTCAATCTTCCGAATATATTCAACTTAGGAAATTTCAACACTTGAAAATTTCCAGCGAGAGTAATGAGGTGGTGTGTGACATTCGTTCGAACTGTTAAACGTCGTCCAAGTTACCAATACAATGTTAAAATATACGACTACGAAACACTCCGAATTAGCCACTAACCAAAATTAGCATCACCTGAAATTTTAGGCTAAACAAACAACACCTGAAACCCCAAAATATACAGACCAGAGTACTGGAGGAAAATGAGGCAGTATAGAGGGGCGGAGGCGGCCAGGATGGATTTTTGGGGAAGGTGACCGGTTAAAAACCGGTGGGTGGGCCTCGTTTTTCTTCAGTGTTCTCAGTATACCATATGTAAACTTCTACAGTTGCTAAAATAATTTTTCTAGCCCGTTTTAAAATCGACAGAGAGCTCATTTCAAGGTTCCAGATTTGAAAAATTTCGGAGTTGTTTCGGTTTCGTAATATATTTAAAATCGTCTAAGTTTCTATCTTGGCTCTGATACCACTTTTGGGTTTCCCTAGCACCTTACCAAAGGTTTATCTTGCATCAAACATGCTACAATAAAAATTTTGGGATGCTAAGCAAACTAACCTAGGATCAAACTAGAAATTTAGAGTAACAAAACAAAGTATCACATACTAAAAGAGAGTCTAACACTAAGAGATGATGAATACAACCTTTGTAGATCTCCCCTTTATGACTCCTTGGATCAACTTGGTGTTTATACGGGTCCTCTTGAGTCCTTCGTTGTCCACGACGATCAACTACGGAGTCCCTTGGCTCATGCTCCTTACTTCACTAGAACAAAGTAGAAGTGATGCAAACAACCTCTACTAGTGGGCTAGATTAGTGTAGATTGGTGATGCGGGTTTGGATCTCACTTAAAAATCTTTTCTTTTTATCTCCCTCACTCACTTTGTAAGAGGTAGAAAGCTTTTGAGGAAGAAGAAGGAGATGGCTAAGCAAAAGCTCAAGATATTTCTTATGCCAAAAATAAAATGAATAAATCAATATATGAGAGAGTCACACTCACTCCAAATCATGGTTTAAAAATAACTATATATTTTGTTAGTGAGTTAAAGAATTAGCTTAGAGATTAAACCATGGTTCAAGTCATGGTTGACTCAAGAAGTGTGTAGAAAGACCAACTATGATTTAATCCCAATTAATTCTTTAATCAATAATAAAAATAAATAAATATCTTTACCTTATGAGTCTTGTATAGCCATCTCTAATGTATCATCCACCATGACACATGTATGCATGCATGTGTGCATTCATATCAACATATGTGCATACATACATTCATGCACACAACAAATAAAGAAAAGGTTATAAGTAAAATGGCTAATGGTTATTAATATTAAATCAACAATTGATTTAATAAACCGGTCATATCACATACGACCCGACCGATATAAAACGCCAGATTATAATGCGGTATCATATACACGCATTTAATCAAGTACCTGTGCATATCACCATATGCACCCCACATTGTTTCGCCTGAGCTAGGAAACCCCTTTGTGGGACTCTAAGACTCGTCAATACGCCTGCAGTAGGTGATGATCATATCAAACATCCACAAGCCGTAAGTGGTCAGCTAAACGTAACGGCCACATGGGTATTGAGCGATCAGAAGAAAAACAAGCGAACCTGTCAAAGCTCCCGTCGGGCCAACTGGCAACATTTACCGTACAGTTCGGTCTCTTCGTCAGATATGTTGCATATCGAGTCCAGGAATGGTATCGTCGACCCCAATAACTCAATAGGTCATGCCGATGTATGGCCTATAATAGATCGAGAAACTACTGATAACACTTATCAGTAAATCTCATCAGCCCTGGCCAGGGACTTGCTGATATAGCCAATCGAGCACAACGCAACATCAACTCCAATACCAGGAGAGACGAAACCCCTCCTATCGCTCATTGCCTCCATCTGTCTCGGAACTGTACCCAAAAGCCATCTGTTTGCACGACTCAGTAGAGCCGTGGTAGGGTGGAAATCAAAGTACAGTGGAAGAACACACAAGACTCTATGACGATCTCGGGTCTACAGACTAACCTGTACCAGTGTCACATGAGAACTGCTAACCGCCGATAGATATAATACAACATAGGAGTTCTCGGCGAGTCCGTTCAGTGTACCCAGTCTCCATTGAGCACCCGTATACAGTCTTTGGTGTCACCACACCAAATGGATATGGGATCATCTATCGCCCATCATATGGGATAAGAACCGTATACGCTAGTCTACCCTGGAATATCGATGCCCCGTCTCGATATACCCACGACTAGGAACATTTTAAGGATATACTTATAAACTACACATGTCCCACTAGTATGATCCACATCATAATCCCAGTAGTCAAGAAAATTGAAAGGTTCTCTAGCACGACAGCAAGGTTTCGGAAGGCATCGTCCATGTCATTTTCAAAAATTTGTCATGCTAAACAACCCTAATCCTAGAATTTTTAACTAGAGATTTAGACAAAACCAAATGTAAACTACTTTACATCTAGAGAACAAGAATACAACCTTTGTAGACGGTCTTTCTCTTCGCTTGCTCCGTGTAGTAGTGCCGCGACTCCACTAGGTTTCTCTTGAGACTTTGAACGATCTTCCTCCGATGACCTTCATGTCGAAGATGATCCACGCGAAGTCCCTCCAAATCAAGCTAACTTTACACTAAACTCTTTAGCGTATGAAACACGCTACACTTGATCGCTAGTCAAGTGTAGGATGATGAAGTAGGGGATGTTAAGAGCTCACTAGTTTGTGTTCAAGCTTCATGATTCACATCACATGTGAGTGTTGAAGCTTGAGCCTTGACAAGAGGAGGAAGAAGAAGCTAGAGAGCAACCATGGGAGCAACTCAAGAAAATTGGCTAAGTGTTGAGAATGAGCTAGAATGAATGGCAACTCTTGACCCCTCACTCATTCAAGCATGGAATTATGCAATATAAAATTGCAACCATACTTGAATAGTGAGTCAAGATGAATAAACTAAAGTTAATCCCATGCTTGCAACCATGCTTACACTTTCCACCTCATTTCTATTTTCACAAAATATAAATTTAAATGCCATGCTTCATTATTATATATATATATATCATATATATTAATATATACATAATGAAGAATAATTAGTGAGCTAATGATAATAGTTAGGATATAATTATATCACATATAATATATATCACATTATTAAATCAACAATTGATCTAATAATCTGGTTATATCATATATGACCGACTAATATAATTTATCTGTATATCACATTATCGAATCAACACTTGATTCGACAATCTGGTTATATCACATATAAACGAACCGATAACAGATGACTGCCAGATTACAATACGGTATCACATACTCGTATTTAATCAGGCCCACACACATATCACATATGTGTCCTACTTCGTTTCGCTTGAACCAGGAAACTTCTGTGTGGGACTCTAAAGACTCATCAATACGCCAGCAGTAGGTGATGATCACATCTGTCACCTACAAGCAGTCAGCGGTACTAGCTGGACGTAACGGCTATCCGGGTAATGAGCGATATGAAGATCAACAAGCAAGCATGTCCATAGTCTCCATGAAGCCTATCAGTAACACTACCGTACAGTCTGGTCTATTTGTCAGATATGTCGCATATCATGTCTAGGGGTGGAAATCGTCAGACCCCAGTAACATGATAAGTCATGCCGATGTATGGCCTATAACAGTTCGAGAAACTACTGATAACACTTATCAGTAAATCTCGGCAGCAGCCCTGCTCAGGGACTTCCAGTTATAGTCAATCGAGTATAGCGCAACATCAACCCCCACTACCGGGAGAGACGAAACCTCTCATGTTGCTCATTGCCTCCATACGATTCGAGACTGTACCCAAAATCCACCTGTTTGCACGTCTTCTCTGAGCGTGGTAGGGAGGAAATCAAAGCACGGTGGGAGCCTCACAAGACTCTATGACGATCTCGAGTCTACAGACTAACCTGTACCTGTGTCACCAGAGGACTGCTATCTGACGATAGGTATACTACCACATAGGAGTCCTCAGCGAGTCCTGTTCAGTATACCCAGTCTCCACTGAGCACCCGTATACCATCTTTGATGTCAAACACCAATGGATATGGGATCATCCATCGCCCATCATATGGGTCAAGAAGCGTATATGCTAGTCTACTCTGGAATATCGATGCCCTGCCTTGATATTCCCTCGACTAGGAACAATTAAAGGATGTACTTGTGAACTACCCTAGCCCCACTAGTATGATCTCCATCATAGTCCTGGTAGTCAAGTACATATCCTAAGGGCTTTATCAACATATGAGTGCAAGACAGTATCACAATACAAGTCTACATGTTAAGACAAAGAACAACCAAATAACGTACTATTATATCGAGCAAGAAAGTCCTCTCTATATATATCCAAGCATCCACTATAATATACATCATATGTACAATAATGGCCTCTAGGGTATACATATAACTAACAATCTCCCACTTGCACTAAGGCCATGTGTTGTTGTATCTCATACCCAACATCCCAAAAAGTCTCTCAAATTGTGTCTGGGGAAGGGCTTTTGTGAGTGGATCCGCTACTTTGTCCTTCGTGTCAACTCTCCTGATCTCGATCTCCCAGCGATCAACTATCTCCCGGATCAGGTGATACCGCCTCAGAATATGTCTGGATTTCTGATGGGATCTGGGTTCCTTGGCGAAAGCCACCGCTCCGTTGTTATTACAATACATAGGTATTGGATGCTCAATGGATTGAACCGCACCAAGCTCAGTAATGAACTTCTTCATCCAGACAGCTTCTTTGGCAGCATCGTTGGCAGCGATGTATTCAGCCTCCATCGTCGAGTCTGCGACGGTGTTTTCCATGAAACTCTTCCAACACACCGCCCCTCCGTTGAGGGTAAAGACAAAATCCGAGACCGACTTACTCTCGTCCTTATCACTCTGGAAGCTCGAGTCGGTAAAGGACTCCACTTGGAGTTCGCCGTTACCGTACACCAAGAACATCTCTTTAGTCCTTCTCAAGTACTTGAGAATGTTCTTCACAGCTGTCCAGTGATTCTATCCTGGATCTGCTTGATACCTACTCACTACACTTAGTGAGTATGCTACATCGGGTCTGGTACATAACATCGCATACATGATAGAGCCTACTGCCGAAGCATAGGGTATCTCTTGCATGCGAGTTCTCTCCAAATCAGTCTTGGGAGACATCTCTTTGGAGAGAGTGAGTCCTGAGATCGTGGGTATATTCCCACGCTTAGAATCTTCCATACTAAACCTCTTTAGTGCGGTGCCAATGTACCCGGATTGGGACAATCCCAGTATCCGTTTAGATCTATCTCTATAGAGCTTAATCCCCAAGATGTAGGAGACATCACCTAGATCTTTCATTGAGAATCTTTGTGATAAGAAGAGCTTGACCGAGTGCAGCATAGGAACATCACTTCCTATCAAGAGTATGTCATCCACGTACAATACGAGGAAGACGGCCTTACTCTCTGCGACCTTCTTGTATATACAAGGTTCATCTACGTTTTTTATGAAGTCAAACTCTTTGACTACCTCATCAAAACAGATGTTCCAACTCCGCGATGCCTGCTTCAACCCGTAGATTGATTTAAGCAGCTTGCATACCTTTCCGCTGCTCCCACTGTCTACGAAGCCCTTCGGCTGAGTCATTTACACACTCTCTTCTAAATCATCACTTAGAAAGGCGGTCTTAACATCCATTTGCCAGATTTCGTAGTCATGGTATGCATCGATGGCAAGTAGGATCCGGATGGACTTAAGCATAGCCATTGGAGAAAAGGTTTCATCATAATCCACACGTTGTCATTGATGAAAACCTTTTGCAACAAGTCTAGCTTTGAAAGTCTCAACTTTTCCATCTACACCAAGTTTCTTTTTAAAGATCCATTTGCTCCCAATGGGTTTTTACCCCTTCAGGAGCAACTTCCAAAGTCCATACTTTGTTGGTGTACATGGATTCCATCTCAGATCGCATTGCATCCAGCCATTTCACAGAGTCCCCACTCATGATGGCCTGCTCGAAGCTAGTTGGGTTATCATCTTCCATGATGCAATCCTCGCTCTCACCATCAATGAGAAAACCGTAGTATCTCTTAGGTGGATGAGGAACCCTACTAGATCTGCGGAGAGGCTGGGGTTCATTGGAGACTACTGAATCCTCTGGTTCCAATAAATCATCAGTTGTAGTTTGTGTAGCTGGAACTTCTTTCAGCTCTACCTCTTTGCCACTAATTTCTTTAACAAGAAATTCCTTTTCCAAAAAGGTGGCGTATTGAGAAACAAACACCTTTTGTTCCTCAGCGTGGTAAAAGATATATCCTTGTGAATTCTTTGGATATCCCACAAACTTGCAAAGAACTGATCGTGCCTCGAGTTTGTCCGGATTTTGCCTTTTGACATAGGCCGGACAACCCCATATCTTAACTCGTTTAAGATATGGTCTCCTTCCACTCCATATCTCATATGATGTGGTAGGTACCAATTTAGATGGAACTTGATTCAATAGGTATGCTGCTGTCCCAAGCGCATAACCCCAAAAAGAAATAGGTAACTCAGTGGTGCTCATCATAGAGCGCACCATATCCAATAGGGTGTGATTCCTCCGCTCTGATACACCGTTGTTCTGTGGTGTATACGGAGGAGTAAGGTGAGAGAGAATCCCATTCTCTTTTAGATAGTCACGGAATTCCGTGCTCAAGTATTCTCCTCCCCGATCAGATATAAGGATTTTAATACTTTTACCCGTCTGGTTCTCAACTTCATACTTATATTCTTTGAATTTCTCAAAAGCTTCAGACTTGTGTTTCAACAGGAACACATGACCGAATCTTGAGAGATCGTCAGTGAATGTAATGAAGTACGAGGAACTATTCCTGGCATGTGTAGACATGGGACCGCATACATCACTATGTATCAGTCCCAAGAGTTTCGTAACTCTTTCTCCGTGTTTTGTAAATGGAGTTTTGGTCATCTTGCCTTTGAGACATGACTGACAAGTTTCATAAGATGAAAGTACGAACGGATTCAAATCTTTATGTAACTTAGCTAGTCGTGTCGCATTGATATAACCTAGTCTACAATGCCAAAAGAATGATTCGTTCATTTCTGAACTTTTCCTCTTGTGTGTGTTCTGTACGTTAAAAACTGTGTTTTGATTCAGAACGTATAATCCATTACATAACGCACCAAACCCAATCAACACTTGATTTAGGTAAATGTTCATAACATTATTCTCTACTACAAAGTTATATCTTTCTTTATCTAATAAAGAAATTGATATTAAATTACATATTATAGAGGGTACGTAATAACAGTCGTTCAGGATCAATGTATTCCCATATGGCAATACAAGGTGATATTCACCAACTGCTTTGGCTGCAACACTTGCACCATTCCTTGCTTTTAGAGAATGATCAAATTTTCTCAGTTCTCTACCTTTCCTTAGCCCATGCAACAAATTGCATATGTAGGATCCCGATCCGGTATCTAATACCCAGGACGTAGAGTGTACTGAGAAACAGTTCTCTGTAACTAACACACCCGAAAAAGATGCATCAACATATTTACTCTTCGTTTGGGTGGCGTGGTAATCTGGATATTCCCCTATTTTCTGCTCGGACATATAACACTTATAAGTTGGAGCGGAACCAACTTTCTCCTGCTCATTATAACAGGCGGGTTCGGTCAATACATCCATATTATTATCTTGATTAAGAAGTGACATTGGTTGCTTCCTGGAGAGAGAGAGAAAGAATCGCGTTAGCGTGCGCATTTTGCAAGATTAGATTGGTTATTATCTTATCTAATCAGGACGGCTCCCACTGTTTTTATCAAATCTTCCTTCAAACCCTAAAAGGTAAGACTAACCGGGATTAATTACACCTTACAAGTTCGCCAATTTTTCAGCCAGGCCAGTGCCGGTACTTTGAGGGAGGTTCCCCGTTCTTTCGCACGAACTTAATTAAAATAAACCTCGTTTTCCCAGGGGCATAACCCTGTTAACACCTTTCTAAACACCTACTTGATTGGCTAATTGTGATGTGTAAAACTCTCCCAGGAGTAACTCTTACTCGCAGTGGGTATCGGGATCCAACTATCTCATAGAAGGTATGCAATCTCATTGCAAATTTCAACACTTGAAATTCCCGATAATATTTTTGCCCCTAGCAACTTATGACCTTAACATAGTCAACAAATCATAAGCGCTAGCCAAATTCAACCCGTCATTTCCTGATTGAATTAAACCCACCAGTACGACCCTTAACATTGTCAACAAAGTCGCACAACTACCCTAATCCAATCGCATCTCACGCTTTAGCAAATAAGCACTAATTATCTACCACACACTACGCCTTAATATAGTCAACAAACGTAGCATGAATACTAAATAGTACCTATCTGAAATGACGGAGGGCTACGACAGGTTTTTAAGAAAACCTTTTGCGTAATGAACTTGATATCGTTGCAGAATCGAGTGATTTTGAAAAGGAGTGTTTTGAGGCTTTTACTAGTTCCGCTAAAGAGGTCACTCCCGGTGAAGGGATCTTGGCTCTTTCCTCATCGAATGAGGTACTGGATATTCAACAAGGAATACCGCTATGCAAAGCAATCAAAAACAAAACCGAGTGGGTTGTAGCATCTGTTAGTTTTGCTAAAGTGGTCACTCCCGGTGAAGGGATCTCGGCTCTTTTCTTATCGAATAAGGTGCTGGATATTCTACAAGGAATACCGCTATGCAAAGCAAAAACTAGAGCTACCCTTTTTGAAAATTTGATTAATGAAGTCCCATCAATTTATGCTGGATATTCTACAACATCATTTTAGTTTCTTTTCTTTCATTAATCTCATTAATGAAGTCCTATCAATTTATGCATCCTGAGCATCACAGAAGAAACAAAAATACAACGTACGCTTATGCCATCCGCATTCGCCACAGTGTCCCGTTATGCACTGTTAGGTTACTTAACTAACGGCATAGCGGGGCGGGACTAGCGCGGGTGCAAAACATAAGCAACGTTTATTATATATCATATATACAATAATAAAGCATTCGTCTCACGCATATAAAGTGATCACATCACAGAATTCAGCAGCAGAAGATAACATATGAAATATTGGATATACTAGGAATTTCGTGTTTTAAGTTAAGCCAGTATAAAACACGGATTCCACGGTCGCGATGAATAGCCAAACCCACATCCCTAGACCCCTACGAGAGCGGCAAGCAACCCTACCAATTCTAGAGTTAGGGGACCCGGACTCGACTCCTCGAGATGGTCTCCCACTGGACTCTAGAACCCGGTTACTTGTGCTCCCCACCTTGGGTCTATCCTAATGCGGAAAAGTAAATAATATACAACAATGGTGACATCATCCTCAACCCGGAAGTGCCCCAATAAAAGAATATTATATACAATGAATTTTACATGAATGAAAATAAAAACTCTCATCTCACATAAAAACCTCCGGCTATTCAAAATACGACGATCCAATATAACATATCCAAGCAACACATAACATCACATGTCATCAAATAGCTAGACGATGTTAAACATTACGATCGAATCAACAAACACCCAAAATTTCCCAAAAAGCTCAACACTTGAGCGCAGTTTAAAAATACTCAGAACATACCACAGTACCTATAGACCAACCGTAGAAGGGCCAACCCTTGCCTCACCTATGGAGCCGCGGAACTACCGCAAACCCGAGGGTTTGGCGGCGGTTCTTACGGTCATAGAATTGAGTTAGGGTTTCGTTCTTCTAGAGGGTCCATCGAATCACTTGCATGTTATTTGAATGTTCTTTAACTTGGAAAAAATCCAACTCTTGGAAAATTTTCCGGCAAGGGTTAAAGTGGGTATTTGATATCCGTTCGAACTTTTTAACACCGTCTAAATAACCTGAAATATAGTTAGAATTACGACTACGAAACACTCCAAATTGCCAATACAAAAAGATAACATCACATGCAAATTTAGCAAAAACAAACAATACCTGAAACACCAAAACCCAGAGACCAGAACACCAAAAAAATACGAGCTCCAGAACTCATCATTGGGCCGACCTGCTCGATTTTTGGGTGTATGTGCTCGTCCAAAAACCGGCCAAATGAGTTCTTATTTCTTCAGTGTTCATTTTACATCTCATATAACATTCTGCAGTTGTTTTAAAAAAATTTCGACGACTTTAAAAATTGACAGAAACTGTGTATTAGTGTTTCAAGTTTCGGAACAGTTTCGGTTTCGTAATCTAACAAACGTTGTCTAAATCTTTAGCTTGGCTCTGATACCACTGTAAGGTTCCTTAGCAGGACAGCAAGGTTTCGGGAGGCATCGTCTATGTCATTTTCAAAAATTTATCATGCTAAACAACCCTAATCCTAGAATCTTTAACTAGAGATTTAGACAAAACCAAATGTAAACCACTTTACATCTAGAGAACAAGAATACAACCTTTGTAGACGGTCCTTCTCTTCACTTGCTCCGTGTAGTAGTCCCGCGACTCCACTAGGCTTCTCTTGAGACTTTGAACGAGCTTCCTCTGATGACCTTCATGCCGAAGATGATTCACGCGAAGTCCCTCCAAATCAAGCTATCTTTACACTAAACTCTTTAGCGTATGAAACATGCTACACTTGATCGCTAGTCAAGTGTAAGATGATAAAGTAGGGGATGTTAAGAGCTCACTAGTTTGTGTTCAAGCTTCATGGTTCACATCACATGTGAGGGTTGAAGCTTGAGCCATGACAAGAGGAGGAGGAAGAAGATAGAGAGCAACCATGGGAGCAACTCAAGAAAATTGGCTAAGTGTTGAGAATGAGCTAGAATGAATGGCAACTCTTGACCCCTCACTCATTCAAGCATGGAATTATGCAATATAAAATTGCAACCATGCTTGAATAGTTAGTCAAGATGAATAAAATAAAGTTAATCCAATGTTTGCAACCATGCTTACACTTTCCACCTCATTTCTATTTTCACAAAATATAAATTAAAATGCCATGCTTCATTATTATATATATATATATATATCATATATATTAATATATACATAATGAAGAATAATTAGTGAGCTAATGATATTAGTTAAGATACAATTATATCACATATAATACATATCACATTATTAAATTAACACTTGATCTAATAATCCGGTTATATCATATATGACCGACTAATATCATTTATCTGTATATCACATTATCGAATCAACACTTGATTCGACAATCTGGTTATATCACATATAAGCGAACCGATAACAGATGACTGCCAGATTACAATACGGTGTCACATACTCGTATTTAATCAGGCCCACACACATATCATATATGTGTCCTACTTCGTTTCGCTTGAACCAGGGAATTTCTGTGTGGGACTCTAAAGACTCGTCAATACGCCAGCAGTAGGTGATGATCACATCAGTCACCTACAAGCCGTCAGCGGTACTAGCTCGACGTAACGGCTACCCGGGTATTAAGCGATATGAAGATCAACAAGCAAGCATGTCCATAGTCTCCATGAAGCCTATCAGTAACACTACCGTACAGTCCAGTCTCTTCGTCTGATATGTCGCATATCATGTCTAGGGGTGGAAATCGTCAGACCCCAGTAACGTGATAAGTCATGCCGATGTCTGGCCTATAACGGTTCCAGAAACTACTGATAACACTTATCAGTAAATCTCGGCAGTAGCCCTGGCCAGGGACTTCCAGTTATAGCCAATCGAGCATAGCGCAACATCAACCCCCACTACCGGGAGAGACGAAACCTCTCCTGTCGCTCATTGCCTCCATACGACTCGAGACTGTACCCAAAATCCACCTGTTTGCACGTCTTCTTTGAGCGTGGTAAGGAGGAAATCAAAGCACGGTGGGAGCCTCACAAGACTCTATGACGATCTCGAGTCTACAGACTAACCTGTACCTGTGTCACTAGAGGACTGCTATCTGACGATAGGTATACTACCACATAGGAGTCCTCGACGAGTACTGTTCAGTATACCCAGTCTCCACTGAGCACCCGTATACCATCTTTGATATCAAACACCAATGGATATGGGATCATCCATCTCCCATCCTATGGGTCAAGAAGCGTATACGCCAGTCTACTCTGGAATATCGATGCCCTGTCTCGATATTCCCTCGACTAGGAACAATTAAAGGATGTACTTGTGAATTACCCTGGCCCCACTAGTATGATCTCCATCATAGTCCTGGTAGTCAAGTACATATCCTATGGGCTTTATCAACATGTGAGAGCAAGACAGTATCACAATACAAGTCTACATGTTAAGACAAAGAACAACCGGATAGCATACTATTATGTCGAGCAAGAAAGTCCTCTCTATATATATCCAAGCATCCAGTATAATATACATCATATGTACAATAATGGCCTATAGGGCATACATATAACTAACACAAATATCCTAAGGGCTTTATCAACATGTATCAAATGAGTAAGATGCATGATCAATGAACATGTCAAGATAAAATACAACCAGATATCATACTATCATGTCGAGCAAGAATGTCCCCTGAATATATATATATATATATACACACACACACACATACCGATACATCCACTATCATATAATGGCCTCTAGGGCATACATATATCCAACAACTTCTCCATGCCGTGCATGTTGAAGTTAACAATGAACTGAGCAAAGGAAGGGGGAAGGGACTATAGAACAATATCAATATACTGTTCGTTCTCCATGGTCCAACCCAGGTTCTCCAGTTCTTCGATAAGTCCAATCATCTTCAATACATGGTCACCTATAGACGTGCCAGCAGCCATCCGCATCTGAAACAACTTTCGAGATGCCTCGTATCGGAGAGTACGAGATTGCTCTCCATACAACTCCTTTGTATGGAGATAGATGGATTGTACATCCATCTTCTCGTGCTGCTTCTGATGTTCATTGTTCATAGAAGCAAGCGTGAGGCACTTGGCTGTTGCACGGTCTATATCCCATGTCTTGCGGATTTCTTTATCCGCAACTGAAGCATCAGTGCCTAGGCTAGGAGAGGCTGGAGTAGTCAGGACGTATGCAACCTTATAATAGGTCAGGGCAATATTTACGTTCCTTAACCAATTTTTGTAATTCGGTCCTGTGAGTTTATTCTTGTCTAATAAAAGCTTAAGTCCCGTCATAGGTATCTGCCATTAGGAGAGAGAAAAGAAGACACTCAGCGATTGCTCTTGCATAATTAGATTGGTTATTAATCTTATCTAATCGATGTCTCCCACTGCTTTTTATCAAATTTTCCTTCAAACCTTAAAATGAAAATTAGTCAGGATTAATTGCAATCTACAAGTTCGCTAACCGGTCGGTCAGGCCAGTGTCGGTACTCCGAAGGAGGTTCCCCCTGCTTTCGCACGAACCGAATTAAACTAAACCTCATTTTTCTATAGGCGTAACCCCGTTGACACTTTTCTAGACACCTACTGGATTAGCTAACTGTAAAGTGCAAAACTCTCCCGGGAGTATCTTTTATTCACAGTGGGATCGGGATCCAACTATCAAATAGAAGGTATGCAATCTCATTGCAAATTTCAACTCTTGAAATTCCTGATATGGTTTATACCCCTAGTGTCTTATGACTTTAACTATGGTCAACAAATCATAAGCACTGGTCAAGTTCTACCCGCCATTTCGTGATTGATTTAGACCCACCCGCATGACCCTTAACTATGGTCAACAAAATCATACGAATGTCCTAATCGATCGCATCAAATGTTTTGTAGGAAGACATCGCTTAGCTACCGTACACCACGCCTTAACTATAGTCAACAAACGTGGCACGAATACTAAGAACTCTGCTTCCTAAAATGGCGGAGGGCAACGGATGGTTTTTATGAAAACCCTTAATGTTTTGAACTTGATATCATTGTAGAATCTCATGAAAAGGAGTGGTTTAAGCTCCAGTTTTAAATTTCGAATGATTTTGTAGTATCTTTCTAATTTTGCTAAAGAGGTCACTCCCGGTGAAAAGATCTTGGCTCTTTCCTCATCGAATGAGGTGCTGGATATTCATGAATACCACGATACAAAGCAAAAGTTAGATGAACTATAAAAACAATCGAGTGCTTTGTAATATTTGCTAGTTTCACTAAAGGGGTCACTCCCGGTGAAGGGATCTCGGGCCTTTCCTCATCGAATGAGGTGCTGGATATTCATCAAGGAATACCACTATGCAAAGCAAAAACTAAAGTTACCCTTTTTTAAAAAGTTTGATTCTACAACATCTTTAGGTTTATTTTTCTTAACATTAATCATATTAATGTTGTCCCATCATTTACGTTTCCTAAACATCACAGAAAAGAAACGAAAATAGAACGTACGCTTATGCCATCCGCATTTGCCACGGGGCCCCGTCATGCACCGTTAGGTTACTTAACTAACGGCAGAGCGGGGGCTGGACTAGCGTGGGTGCAAAACATAATGTAACATTTCAAAAAAATAAAATATTATTTTCGGGAATTTTTATAATTTAATATTAATTTTAAATGAATATTTTAATATTTCGGTATAATTAAATACCGATAAAATGGGAAAAAATTGGAAAATTATAGAAATTATTAAAAGAGGGTGTTTTATGTGAATTATGCAAATTTTAAGTTTTTATGATTAATTTGACACTAATTTTGTGCTAATCGCGATTAAAAATCGCTAATCGGATTTTAAGCAGGTTTTGTGCAAAACATGCACCATATCATTTCACACTTGTGTTACATTTTCTACCATGGTTTCATTTGGGTTTCCTATTCAATTTTTAAAGGAATGAGAAGATAAAAGAAAAGAAATGAGAATATTAAACAAATGGTGCACAGTGTAAGGTATGGGTGAGAGAGAGAGAGTGAGGTGAGGGGGCGTCAAACCTTGGTCTTGGCTTTGTTTCTTTCACCATTTTCATCCCTAACCTCTCTCTCTTCAGCTCATGGCAGCACCTCCTCCCTCCCCATCTTCAAGCTTCACTTCATCACAATAAAATCCATCAAAAGTCCCTCCCCACTTCACAAAAAAGGTGCACAAGCTCACAAGCTACACTTTGAACCAAGAAAAATCACATTTTAGTGCTGTAGGAGATTCTTAGGTCCCAAATGAGGTAATCCTTTCAAAATTAGTGTAGTGTTTCATATGCTTAAGCCTCTTTTCAAGTTTAAAATTGATTTGGCGAAGTTTGGTGAACTTTGAAAACTCAAGTTGGGAATTAGGGTTTGATTTGAGTAGAGATGGTGTAATTGGGCTTTAGAGACGACCTTAGACCCCCTTAGATGTTAGAAACCCCGAACCAAATACAATACCAAACCTGAAACGAAAAACAGAAACTTTGCATATCGTTTTTGTGAGTGTATATGGCGTGCAGGGAAATCTGGAATGAACAGGGATTTTTACTGGGAAAATAAACAACTCTAGAGAACCAATTGGACCACTAAGCACCCACTGTAGAAGTTCGAGGCTCCAACTCCACCCCTAAACCGAGGAGGCCGGAATTTCCATGAATGTGGCCGGCCACTTGGTTGGTTCAGGTGCCCAGGTTGCTTCAGTAGGTCATATGTACCCTATATATCACCCCAGAGTTGTTTGCTTACCTTGTTTTGGCCTGAGTCAAAATCTGGGACCACTTTTCCTAGTTGCTGCTTTGAATTGAGTTAGGGTTTTCCGTATTTCGATTTCTAGATTTTTGGCTTACTTGAATTAGATGGGTTCCTATAGGCTTCATATGATTCAAGTGACAGTCACAGGCTTTTTCGGGTTGTGACACAATTATCCACGACACACAATAAGCTATCATAAATAGTATTTATATACTATACTAAACATTGAACTGCGGGGGTGCTATACGCCATCCACCCGACTTCCCCCGTAGATATAATCTACTCACCTTGATCTTGCTTGCCGACGTCGATGTCGCCGCCATCTTCTTCATCGTCTCGGATCACCGGGGGGGTACCTACATGTCACACGTATCGCATCGCATTAAAACCAAGTCAAAACCAAAACGACACATGAAAACCAAAACGATACGCTTAAAAGCCTATAGGTTAGAACCTATGGTTAGCTTTCGCAAAACAACCCGATATCACTCGATATAGACGTACAAACGTCACATGATCGAGATAAAGTACAAATACAAAAATCTAGAAATCGAAATACGGAAAACCCTAACTCAATTCAAAGCAGCAACTAGGGAAAGTAGTCCCAGATTTTGACTCAGGCCAAAACAAGGCAAGCAAACAACTCTAGGGTGATATATAGGGTACATATGACCTACTGAAGCATCCTAGGCACCTGAACCAACCAAGTGGCCGGCCACATTCATGGAAATTCTGACCTCCTCGGTTTAGGGGTGGAGTTGGGGCCTCGAACTTATACAGTGGGTGCTTAGTGGTCTAATTGGTTCTCTAGAGTTGTTTATTTTCCCAGTAAAAATCCCAGTTCATTCCAGATTTCCCTGCACGCCATATACACTCACAAAACCGATATGCAAAGTTTCTGTTTTTCGTTTCAGGTTTGGTATTGTGTTTGGTTTGGGGTTTCTAACATCTAAGGGGGTCTAAGGTCGTCTATAAAGTCTAATTACACCATCTCAACTCAAATCAAACCCTAATTCCCAACTTGAGTTTTCAAAGTTCACCAAACTTCGCCAAATCAATTTTAAACTTGAAAAGAGGCTTAAGCATATGAAACACTATACTAACTGTGAAAGGATTACCTCATTTGGGACCCAAGAATCTCCTACAGCACCAAAATGTGATTTTTCTTGGTTCAAAGTGTAGCTTGTGAGCTTGTGCACCTTTTTTGTGAAGTGGGGAGGGACTTTTGATGGATTTTATTGTGATGAAGTGAAGCATGAAGATGGGGAGGGAGGAGGTGCTGCCATGAGCTGGAGAGAGAGAGGTTAGGGATGAAAATGGTGAATGAAACAAAGCCAAGACCAAGGTTTGACTCCCCCTCACCTCACTCTCTCTCTCACCCACACCTTACACTATGCACCATTTGTTTAATATTCTCATTTCTTTTCTTTTATCTTCTCATTCCTTTAAAAATTGAATAGGAATCCCAAATGAAACCATGGTAGAAAATGTAACACAAGTGTGAAATGATATGGTGCATGTTTTGCACAAAACCCGTTTAAAATCCGATTAGCGATTTTTAATCGCGATTAGCACAAAATTAGTATCAAATTAATCATAAAAACTTAAAATTTGCATAATTCACATAAAACAAGCTCTTTTAATAATTTCTATAATTTTCCAATTTTTTCCCATTTTATCGGTATTTAATTATACCGAAATATTAAAATATTCATTTAAAATTAATATTAAATTATAAAAATTCCCGAAAATAATATTTTATTTTTTTGAAATGTTACAATCTTCCCCCCTTAAAGAAATTCGGTCCGCGAATTTAAATTTAAACCCCCAAATTCTAAAACATTTCAATAAAAGTCCAAGTCGTCGGGGCTCCGAAATCGTCAATATACAAAACACATCATAGCGCAATGCATGCGCATGAACAATGAGCAGATAACTAAAAAATGAAGCTCCATCAAGCATCCCGCAATCATCGGAGTCATGGTAAAGACACAAATGTCAAATCCGAAACAAAACCAATTTGACATACATCAAAATTATACGTGTAGACATCAAATCTAAGCATTTAAATAGCTGAAGGTAATGCATGCTAAACCTTTTTATGTTGTTGTGCGATGCGCATAACACTGCACAGTGGCGGACGTCTAATATAAGAAAATAACCATATATGTATGTATCTTTTGTTTAATATGTACGTTCCGCCGTTTTGAAAACAATTTAGAAGGGTTTCTTTGTTTTAAACGTGTCGTGTCATATCAGACACGTAGGTAAATACTGAGACTATAGCTCGCTTTCTGGAAATCCCTTTGATAACTATCAATGCATGCAAAATATATCCAGGTACTGTTCTCTGACTAGTCCTGCTCAGTACGAAAACAAATAGCAAATATCATAAAAACGTACTGGTCCATAAGGAATCAACCCCAAAATGTATATAAGAATACCATGAGCGTCTGGTGCGCACGGAAATCAAAATCCATATATGTGCCATACATGTGCATAGAAACATTATCTAGGAGCAACGGGTGTGCACGAAACATCTGTCATAGGCAACGTGTGTGCCTCACAGCAAAATCAGGTGCATCTGACATGCACGAAGAATCCCGATTTAGCGCATCTGGTGTGCACCAAAATCGTATCTCAAAATATGCGCTCAACACGCGCGAAAATCCAATTCAAATGCACGGAGTGCAAGAAATCAACATCAATATTAGAATCAAATTCGACGGTATACAATACGGCTAAATCCAAATCAAGTATACCGCGGTATATAAGCTCACAACCATGTGCATCAGCGTGCACAAATCAAATCAAAACACTAAAAGTGCATGGAAACTATGCTGGAAACGTAAATCAAATCACCGGCATAAAATAGGCATGAAATCACAATCAATACCTCAAGCGTAATAACTATGCACAAAATATAAATACCCAGTAGGTGCAACCATGGTGCACGAAAACAGAAATCATGGAACTCAGCCATCAAGACCAAATCATAAATACCGTCGTCAATATTTCCTCTTTCGCAGTCGAGAAGGTGTCGGTGCACCCAATTCTAGCAGCGCAAGATATCTACTTGCCTCCTGTTCATGGTCTGGTGTCCTCTGTCTCTGGGTCCTTATCTTCTCTACGGATTACCTATCTCGCACGAACCTCTTGTCCCACTTGTCTATATCATCGTCTACTCCGATGTCACGTCTCTATCTGCGCACTGCAAATGTTCTCGGCTACGGTCAATCCGAAGTCTCTCACACGGACTCGAAATCACGAACTCGGTATCTTCATCACTCTGTAGAAGATATCTGGCCGAACACGTCCTCAGGAACTCGTCCCAACCTGCGGAGGTATACTCCATACTCATCCTTTCTTGATCAATTCACAACGCATCTGGGTGAGATCCTCTATCCTAACCTGGTCAACTATCTCGTCGACGATGCCGAACTCAGGCCTACTGGACGTGTGCAATATGACCACTCCTGGGTCCAAGTCTTCTCGTATAGTATTCTAGAAAGGTCCTGTCGAGGTCTCACTCAAATCTCGTTTCTGCCGAATTGTCTGGAAGTTATCATCTTTGCTATATCTGTTTCTTGTTCCGGAACGGCTGTATACTCATCGCGAATCCTTCTGGAAGGTATATCCATATACAACGCCTCTGCATGCGTATCGCATCTCTGATGTCAGCGGAGTGGAACGTCATCCCGTCGAAATCTCGTGCGAACTCTTTACTCCACTCTGCTCCAATGTCGACTGATTCTGACTCGTCTTCTTATGGCTGCATGGACTGCGCTCCAACGGCTATACTCGTATCTGGAGTCTCCCAAGCAGTGTATCCAATAACATGATATTCGAAAGATGTCGAACCATCCGATCGATTCGTCAAAACCTCATAACCCCCCAAGTGCTCAACATCTTGGGTACAGCTTAATAGTATCGAGTACATACCTCAGCATCGGTGGACCAGCCGTAGAAGGGAAAACCCAAGACTTACTAATGGCGCCGCGGAACTGCCGCAAACCCTAAGGTTCAAAGGCTTTCACACGGTCATTATGTCGAGTTAGGATTTCATTCTTCTAGAGGGTCCATAGAATCGCTTGCATGTCTTTCCGAATACTTTAAACTTGGAATCGGGTTCCTGACATTCGATCGTCTCTATCGACTCTCAACGAATCTATGTGAAGTCGTCTCTAGCTGGAATCAATCTATCTGATGACCTTACATCGGGGTAAGCAAACGAACCATATGTCCTAGTCATTCATCCTCGGGTGACTAGCGACCTTCCATCATATCTGTGAGTATATACCCATGTTGCAGTAGCTCCAATGTCTGGACGATATCTCTTCATTTGCAGCAGCAACTGGCTCATTCGTCTGTACGCTGAACAGCGCCTCAATCATCATGAATAAGCGATATATCAATGGTCATCACACTCTGGCTGGCCTCTAGCAGTAGCCTGATCCTTTAGTGCCGATCAGCACATCCGGGAAATCTCGTAACAGCGATCTGTCAAACGCTCATGCCGCGAAAACACAATAAGACGACGCCTCCATATGCAATCGTATGTCTCTGGAATCACGCCCTGGTCAGCCCTCGTCCGTGACGAGCTCATGCTGACGCAACTCTAGCCATAGCTCTCTCTGCCCGTGTAATCGTGGCAGCAAAATCATAACCAGTATCGATGAGGATAGATCATATGAATGAATATAATACTGTGCAAGGAAATGTACATCCTAAGGTTTCTTAAGCGGAGCAGCATATCGTAAATATGCCGCGGAACATACGTACGGTACGTCACTCTACTCAAGCTACCTACTCCATCAACCAAGGGTCATCCTACGCGACGAAAGTTCGGGTATAATACCCCCTCGACTAAGTCTAAGTTCCGTAAGGTCAAGCCTAAGTTCCATATATATGTAAACGCTCTAGGCTCCGCATAGTTAAACTTAGACTCGAACCAAGGTTAACCTAGCGTTCTGATACCAACTTTGTCACGACCCGAAAAAGCCCGTGACTGGCACTTGAATCATATGAAGCCTATAGGACCCCATCTAATTCAAGTAAGCCAAAAGCCCAGAAATCTAAAACCATTTTAAGTAATAAATAAAGGAAAACTAGTTTTAAAGTGCGAAGAAAACATGTTTTAAAACAAGGGTTTTTAACTAACATAAGCCGAATATGCATTTTAAAAATCTCATGTCTTTTCTGAAAATTTTGGCAGAGTTTCCTTTGTAAATACTGGCCTCAAACGGGGTACAACAAGAATAATATATATACAATGATAAAAGGCATCCCCAAGCGGGAGCTAGCTCTTCGTCAATCGATGGTCACAACCACGCAAGCAGTATAATATACAACGCCGAAGGGCGAGGATCAAAACTCAAAGGAAACTCAAAATCAGCATGAAAACCATAATACTACAACGCGCGACTCTAAGGTCGAAATAATACACACTGGTTTTCTAAGTCTGAACAATATACAAGTTTTGGTTGATGGAATTACTAGATACAACTGAATAATACATATACAATGGTGGTTCTGATGCAAAAAAAACCCACCTACCAATGCAAATCACCCGTAAGGGAAGCCGTGTGCCAGAAATGCCGCCATGGAACCTGTACGGCAAAACCTGCAAGAACTGTGGCACATCGGGGGTGAGTTGCCAACTTATGAATAGAAAACATCGTAGAGTAGAAATCGTATTCATGACATAATCCTAGGTCAATACGATCAGTAATAATATATCCTCAATATGAATAAGTCTGAAGCATGATAAGGTGGCTAGGGTAAACATCTATACATAAGTGTAGTACCAAAAGCTCGTGTCAGTGCCTTAGGTAGCAATATATCATAAATATGAGGTATGATCAATGTAATCAATGTCAACTATATCAGGAAGTCTTTGAGTATGTAGATATCATCCAACTATGTGATCAATATATGTATGTGGAAATCGTCCACGTGTCATCCAATGACAATAAGCATCATGCATGTAAATATCATAAACATATGCATGGAAGTATGAGGATGTAAATCTACATGTGTCGCTCGCGACATATCAAAATCATGGAACCTGAGTGTCAAGCATCGACACTCGAAAACATCATGAAACATGTGCCTAGTATCGGCACGTAAAATCCTCATATATCGGAATCCGTCAGTCTGGATCGGCCCATATCATCTCTCAACTCCGGTCAGTATCCTCCGGATATCCGCCGAGCTCAAATACAATCACTGGTAGGTACTTGCTGTAAGTCCACGTTACCCGTCCCGGTTCTTTCGGGGATGCGGAAATGGTGAAAAACGATTTTTTCGGTGAAGGTAACATGGACTCTAGAAAAGGATCTTTGCTAAACTAACATCTAGCAACCCAACTACAAGTTTAACTACTGTGTTAGGGTTATACCTAGTCTTGAACTCCTTCTCTTCTTCTCCTTGTAGTGGTCGGATCGGCCTCACCTCGTCGTCTCCTTGTGCCGAAGATGGATCCACCCGAAAGCTTCTACCTTTGGCTCCAACCTCAATCGAGAGGAAACTAAAATACTTGGCTTGCTAGACCTTGTACTCTAGAGTGAGTAGAGAAGTGTTTTTAGGGTTTCATCTCAATGGTTCATGTTTCTCAACTCATGAGACAAGAGAACCATGAGCAAGAGGAAGAGGGAGAGCTTGGATGAGAGAGAATGGGAATGATAGAACGA
This sequence comes from Agapanthus africanus, assembly GCA_030015575.1. Lineage (NCBI taxonomy): Eukaryota > Viridiplantae > Streptophyta > Magnoliopsida > Asparagales > Amaryllidaceae > Agapanthus > Agapanthus africanus. The sequence goes on along the minus strand of CM057337.1, from coordinate 563,007,787 downwards.
GAATCACTTTTTACAACCATGCTCTCAAAAACCAAAATAATCATGATAATAATAATAATTAAGTATTTTGTGATGGTTCATGTCAATGGCATTATCATTTCATGCACTCATTTTGTAAAGAGCAACAAGCAAGCAAAAGTCATAGCCATGAAATGATAGCCATGAAATGATGATGGTCAACAAGTCCAAAATGGTCAACAAGTCCAAAATAGTCAACCGGTCAGCAAAGTCAACAAGTCAACAAAAATCAAACTTTCAACCCAACCATGGCACAATAATACTTAATTAATATTATTATTAATCATATTTCTTATTCTCATTAGGGTTTAGAAAAAGTCAACAGTCAACAACCCTAATGAGAATCCTCTGCCTCTGTCTCTGTCAACCGTGCATACACACCCGCATCCGCGTTCCGAGAAAAATGAATACAAACGAGATAAAACCAATCCCAAAAACGTATACTAGGATCTGGCTTAAACCAAAGCCCGCTAGTAATAATTGCCCGGACACCAAACATGCACAAGTGCACGGATGTGAACGAACCCTGTCGCAAAACCATGCAACCTCTACTCTGTTTTGCCCAAAGGCGAATAGCTCTCTGTGTGGGACTCTAAAGACTCGACACTACGCTGGCAGTAGAATTAACCACAGGCCGCAAGCGGTACTAGCTGTACGTAACGGTCCCCAGGTAGATGCCGATAAGAAGATTGATGAGGTGAACCCATCCGAACTCCTACTGAGCCTGAATGTGACAATCTCCGTACAGTCCGGTCTGTTCGTCTGAGAATATCGCATGGAGAGCCTAGGGGGGCGGTAAACGTCAGTCCCCTAATAGCGGTACAAGTCGTGTCGGAGTGTAGCCCAGAACACCCTGAGATTACACTGGAAAACCTACCAGTATATATCGCTTGCCCTGGCCAGGGATGACTATATGTAATGGCTCTCCTTGACACAGCTCGATATCAACTCCCAATACCGGGAGAGACGAATCCTGTCTAACCGTCACTGCCTCCAAATGCTTCGGGACTGCACCCAACTACTACCTGTTTGCACGACTCCTTTGAGCCATGGTAGGGTAGTAATCAAAGTACAGTGGGAACACACTCGAGGCGAAGTGACGGTGTCAAGTCAGCGGACTAAGCTGTACTTATGTCACCTGGGAACTGATAACTGACGATAGGAATAGTACCAACCAACAGTTCCCGACGAGTCCTGTCCAGTGTACTCGTAACCTAACGAGCACCCGCATACTATCTCAAGTACGACGTACTGACGGCTGTGGGACTGGCCGTCTCCCCTGCTGGGATGAGAAGCGCATACGCTAGTCTACTCCGGAGTATCGATGCCCTGTCTCGATAATCCTACGACTAGAGACCTGTATAAGGATGTGCTTGTAGATTATCCAGCCCCCACTAGTGTGACTGCCATTACAACGCAGGTAATCAAGCAAAGATCCTAAGGGCTCTACTAATATGTATAAGCGATATGCTAAAAGAAACACATGCACATATTAAAGTAGAAACAAACCAAGTAGCATACTACCATTTTGAGCAACGGTTTCCTGCTTGGAGCTCTTCCAGCAAACCGCCCCTACATTGAGGGTAAAGACATAACCCAACATGGACTTGGAGTCATCCTTGTCACTCTGGAAGCTGGAGTCAGCAAAGGCCTCGATCTAGAGGTCTTTTCCGCCATACACCAAGAACATCTCCTTAGTCCTTCTCAGGTACTTGAGAATGTTCTTTACTGTTATCCAGTGTTTCTCCCCTGGGTCCGACTGATACCGGCTTACAACGCTCAATGCGTATGCTACATCTGGTCTGGTACACAACATCGCATACATTATAGAGCCTACCGCAGATGTGTAGGGTATAGATGACATGTGAGCCCTTTCCAAATCAGTCTTGGGAGACATCTCTTTAGAAATGGTGATCTCGTGACAAGCCGGTAGATTACCGCGCTTGGAATCTTCCATACTGAATCGTTTCAGTATGGTGTCGATGTACCTGGACTGTGAAAGTCCCAACATCCTCTTAGATCTATCACGATAGATCTGGATCCCCAGAATGTAGTTGACATCGCTCAGGTCCTTCATGGAGAACCTCTGTGACAAGAATCCTTTGACTGACTATAGCATAGGAATATCATTTCCTATTAGGAGAATGTCATCCACGTACAAGACGAGGAATACCACAGTTCTCCTTACAATCTTACTGTAAATACATGGTTCATCTGGGTTTTTGATAAAGTCGAATTCTTTGACAGTATCATCAAAGTAGATGTTCCAACTCCGCGATGCCTGCTTTAGTCTATAGATGGACTTGAGCAACTTGCACACTTTACCGCTACTCCCATTCTGATTGAATCCCTCCGGCTGATCCATATAGATGCACTCTTCTAAATTTCCATTTAGGAAAGTCGTCTTTACGTCCATCTGCCAGATCTCATAATCGTGGAAGGCAGCAATGGTAAGAAGGATCCGAATGGATTTGAGCATAGCTACTGGAGAAAAGGTCTCGTCATAGTCCAAACCAGGTCTTTGACAAAAACCCTTTGCAACAAGCCTAGCTTTATAGGTTTCGACCTGCCCATCTACACCAATCTTCTTTCTGAAGATCCATTTGCAGCCTACGAGTTTTACCTCTTCTGGAGCAAAGTCCAAAGTCCAAACTTTGTTGGTGTACATGGACTCCATCTCGGTCCGCATTGCATCCAGCCATTTTACTGAGTCATCGCTCTGAATGGCTTGCTGGAAGCTAGTAGGCTCATCATAATCAACGGTGCAATCCTCTCTATCCCCATCTATGAGAAAACCGTAGTATCTCTCGGGCGGATGAGACTGCCTACTACTCCTGCGGAGTGGCGCAGGAATGTCCGGTTCTCCTGAAACTTCTGGTTCTTCCAAGCTTTCAGTAATAGCTTGTGGTTCTGGAATTTCTTCCAGTTCTATTGCGCTCCCACTTATCTGACTTTCTACAAATTCAGTTTCCAAGAAGTGGGCATGCTGAGAAACAAAAACCTTTTGTTCCTCTGCGGAATAGAAAAGATACCCCCTGGAGTTCTTTGGGTATCCCACAAACTTAGACAGTACTGAGCGTGCCTCGAGCTTGTCTGCATGCTACTTCTTTACAAAAGCTGGACATCCCCATGTCTTAAGATACTTAAGACAGGGTTTCTTCCCACTCCACATCTGATATGGAGTGGTAGGCACAGTCTTGGTTGGAGCCTTGTTCAAGAGATATGCAGCTGTTTCTAGTGCATAACCCCAGAAAGATCGCGGTAACTCAGCCTTACTCATCATGGAACGAACCATAGCCAATAGGGTTCAATTCCGCCTTTCAGATACACCGTTGTGTTGTGGTGTGTATGGAGGAGTAAGCTGAGAGAGAATTCTATTCTCTTTTAAGTAGTCCAGAAATTCGGCACTCAAGTATTCACCACCTCGATCAGATCTCAGTGTCTTGATACTTTTGCCTGTTTGTTTTTCAACTTCATTCTTGTATTCCCGAAATTTCTCAAAGGCCTCGGATTTATGCTTCATCAGGAAGACATGTCCATACCTAGAGAAATCATATGTGAAAGTAATGAAGTAAGAATAACCACTTCGCGCATGTGTAGACATTGGACCATACACGTCACTGCGTATGAGTCCCAAGAGCTCGCTCGCTCTTACTCCGTGTCCAGTGAACGGAGTCTTTGTCATCTTTCCCATGAGACAAGATTCACAAGTGGCATAAGACTGATACTCGAACGGATTCAAGTATCCCTTTTTATGTAACTTAGTTAACCGTGTCTCATTGATGTGACCCAGTCTACAATGCCATAAGAAAGCCTGATTTGTTTCCAGAGAATTTCTTTTAAGTGTGTTCTGGACACTGAAAATCTGAGCTTGATTTAATACGTATATCCCGTTTTCTAATGTACCTGACCCAATCAGAACTTGATTTAGGTGGATGTGGACCACATCGCTTACAAAAGTAAAATCATATCCTTCCTTAGAAAGTAAGGATACAGATATGATATTACAAGTCGCACCTGGTACATACAAACAGTTACGCAGAATCAATATCTGCCCAGTTGTTAGTCCAAGATGATATTCCCCTACGGATTCAGCGTTCATGCTCATTCCGTTAGCAACCCTGAGAGTCATATCACCTATCCTGATAACCCTACGGTTTCTCAGAGCCTGTAATGAATTACAGATGTGAGATCCTGATCCGGCATCTAATACCCAGGAAGTAGGGTTAACTGACATACAGTTCTCTACTACAAACACACCTGAAGCCGAAGCCACAACATGCTTCGAATCCTGGCTACTGGCTTTGCTAGCTCTACAATCCTTCTGCCAATGTTCATCCTCGTAATAATTGGAACGTCCCTCTTTTACTACATCCAGTCCCGAAACTTTTGCCCTTCCCTTTCCTTCTACTTCCCTGGTTTCCATTAAGGTATAAGCAGAGGGCAGGGACTGTAGAATCATGTCAGTAATTGACCCGTTCTTCAACGTGGTCTTCAGGTCCGTAAGCTTATGATAGCTGGTCTCTGCAAGGACGTTGCCCCCTACAGATGACCCGATAGCCAGCCTTGCTTGAAGCAATTCGTTCGAGGTCTCATATCTTGCGATACGAGATTGCTCTCCATAAAAATCTTTGTTATGGAGGAAGATAGAAACTAAGTCCATCTTCTCGTGCTGCCTCTGGTATACACCATCAACTGAGGACAACACTAGGCACTTGGCTTTCGCACAGTCTTTTTCCGATGTCTTACGGATATCAATATCCGTGACAGGGGAAACTGGTCCTGAGACGGCAGGGGTTTGATTAGTTAAGAGGTGTCCCAGCTTGTCATGGGCAATGGACATCTGGACAGACCTTTGCCAATCATAACAGTCAGATTCAGTCATTTTATTATCTAGATGTAACCTATGTGTGGTCACTGGGTCGCTGCAATTAAGAGAGAGAGAAGAAAACACTCAGCATGATGCTCTTGCAAGTTTAGATTGGTTTTTAATTTATCTAAACAGGATGGCTCCCACTGTTTCTCGAATCCCTCCTCAAACCAAAAAGGAAGAATTAGTCGGGATCAATCTCACCGTACAATACTTGCTTAACCGTTTAGCCAGGCCAGTGTTGGTACTTCGAGGGAGGTTTTCCAACGCTTTCGCGAAGTTCTTTAATTAAAGAACCTCTTTTCCCTGGGGGCGTAACCCCGCTAACACCTTTCTAGACACCTACTTGGTTTATAGCATTGATCGTTAAGTGAGAAAGTTCCCGAGGAGTAGCATATACTCACAGTAGGATCGGGATCCAAATATCATCGTGTGACAAAACTGAAGGAATCCTACCAGAATCATCACACTCCAAATGGTATGCAGCATTAGCAAGCTTCAGTTTCTTCAGAAACTCCCGATGTGGATTTTTGCCCCATGCTCTTATGACCTTGACAAAGGTCAACAAATCATAAGTCACATGTCAAGTTCTACCCATCATTGTCCAGGTTAATTTGAACCCACTCGTATATACCCTTGACGAAGGTCAACAAGGTAATACGACTGTCCCAAACCAACGCATCTATCTATGCTACATATGAGCACCCAACAGCTACCAATCACTATGCCTTGACGAAGGTCAACAAACATAGCTAGAATACTATTGAATATTCATATGAAATTATGGAGGGCTACGAATGGTTTTGGTAAAACCATGAACGTAGTGAACTTGATATAATCGAAGGAACAAGATGGCTTTTAAAAGGAGTGTCCTAAGCTCCGCGTTTAAAAGTTGTTTTTGAAAGGAAACCGAGTGGTTTTGAAATTGTTCCAATGACTTTAACTTTGGTTTATTTTCTTGCATTAATTTAATGCGTCCCATCATTTAATCCTACCATTGCAGAAAACAACGAAAATATGACGTACGCTTATGCCATCCGCATTCGCCACGGGGCCCCGTCATCACCCGTTAGGTTACTTAACTAACGACAGAGCGGGGGCTGGACTAGCGCGGATGCAAAACATAAGCAACGCCTAAATAGATATCATATATAGATATATACATTCGTCAGATGCAATGATAGCCATTCCAGATCACAAATGAACACATTGGATATACTAGGAATCCGCGTTTCGTTCGAGCCTGCAACGAAAAGCGGATTACACGGTCGCGATGAATAGCCAAGACCCCACCCTAGACCTCTACGGGTGCGGCAAACTACCCGCCAAATACCCGAAGTGAAGCAACCTCCCTCAACAACGTGAGTAGGCCACTCGGCATTTTGAAGTACCCGGTAGTTTGTGCACCCCACCTTGGGTCTATCCTAGGAGCAAAAATAGTAAAAGAAATTATACAATGGCGGCTACAACCTCATCCCGGATGTGCGGCCATACAAATAATATTACATCAATTATTTATTACATCAAATGAAAAGTTAAAGAAAACTCTCATCTCACAACCCCCGGCTATTTATCCGCGACAATCCAACGAATTCATATACACAAACCATCAACATTACAGATCACAGATATGTATAACCCCCACTAATCGACGTATAGCGATTAGCAGACGTTCAATACATATATCACATCACAGATATAACCCATTAGCTAAAGTCTATAGAAGTTCGATCAAAATACGGATTTGTAACCACCCCAAACACAAATTTGTTTTCTGGAAAATCTGGACAGAAACAACATATTCCAAAAATCCCAAAACATCACACAGAATACTCTGCAGCAAAACCGATCCACGGCCGAGTTAACTCGGCCGCGGATCCGCGGCCAAACGCTTGTTTTGGCCGCGGTTCCGCGGTGAGTTGGTCGACTCGCTGGATCGTTTTTGCTGTGTGTTTACAGAAAACCCTGAGACGATTTTTCAGATGTGTCAAATTATTTTTTGAGCTGTTTAAAAAATCGACAGCAAGCATGGTTTACGGGCATGTTTTGTGATTTTTTCTCCGATCGAAATTCTAGATACTTTGCTAACATGCTAGATAGTGTTTAGCCTGGCTCTGATACCACTGTAAGTCCACGTTACCCGTCCCGGTTCTTTCGGGGATGCGGAAATGGTGAAAAACGATTTTTTCGGTGAAGGTAACATGGACTCTAGAAAATGATCTTTGCTAAACTAACATCTAGCAACCTAACTACAAGTTTAACTACTGTGTTAGGGTTATACCTAGTCTTGAACTCCTTCTCTTCTTCTCCTTGTAGTGGTCGGATCGGCCTCACCTCGTCGTCTCCTTGTGCCGAAGATGGATCCACCCGAAAGCTTCTACCTTTGGCTCCAACCTTAATCGAGAGGAAACTAAAATACTTGGCTTGCTAGACCTTGTACACTAGAGTGAGTAGAGAAGTGTTTTTAGGGTTTCATCTCAATGGTTCATGTTTATCAACTCATGAGACAAGAGAACCATGAGCAAGAGGAAGAGGGAGAGCTTGGATGAGAGAGAATGGGAATGATAGAATGAGAATCACTTTTTACAACTATGCTCTCAAAAACCAAAATAATCATGATAATAATAATAATTAAGTATTTTGTGATGGTTCATGTCAATGGCATTATCATTTCATGCACTCATTTTGTAAAGAACAACAAGCAAGCAAAAGTCATAGCCATGAAATGATAGCCATGAAATGATGATGGTCAACAAGTCAAAAATAGTCAACCGGTCAAGAAAGTCAACAAGTCAACAAAAGTCAAACTTTCAACCCAACCATGGCACAATAATACTTAATTAATATTATTATTAATCATATTTCTTATTCTCATTAGGATTTAGAAAAAGTCAACAGTCAACAACCCTAATGAGAATCCTCTGCCTCTGTCTCTGTCAACCGTGCATGCACACACGCATCCGCGTTCCGAGGAACAAGAATACAAACGAGATAAAACCAATCCCAAAAACGTATACTAGGATCTGGCTTAAACCAAAGCCCGCTAGTAATAACTGCCCGGACACCAAACGTGCACAAGTGCACGGATGTGAACGAACCCTGTCGCAAAACCATGCAACCTCTACTCTGTTTTGCCCAAAAGCGAATAGCTCTCTGTGTGGGACTCTAAAGACTCGACACTACGCTGGCAATGGGATTAACCACAGGCCGCAAGCGGTACTAGCTGTACGTAACGGTCCCCAGGTAGATGCCGATAAGAAGACTGATGAGGTGAACCCATCCGAACTCCTACTGAGCCTGAATGTGACAATCTCCGTACAGTCCGGTCTGTTCGTCTGAGAATATCGCATGGCGGGCCTAGGGGGGCGGTAAACGTCAGTCCCCTAATAGCGGTACAAGTCGTGTCGGAGTGTAGCCCAGAACACCCTGAGATAACACTGGAAACCAACCAGTATATCTCGCTTGCCCTGGCCAGGGACGACTATGTGTAATGGCTCTCCTTGACACAACGCGATATCAACTCCTAATACCGGGAGAGACGAATCCTGTCTAACCGTCACTGCCTCTAAGTGCTTCGGGACTGCACCCAACTACTACCTGTTTGCACGACTCCTTTGAGCCGTGGTAGGGTAGTAATCAAAGTACAGTGGGAACACACTCGAGGCGAAGTGACGGTGTCAAGTCAGCGGACTAAGCTGTACTCATGTCACCTGGGAACTGATAACTGACGATAGGTATAGTACCAACCAACAGTTCCCGACGAGTCCTGTCCAGTGTACTCGTAACCTAATGAGCACCCGCATACTATCTCATGTACGACGTACTGACGGCTGTGGGACAGACTGTCTCCCCTGCTGGGATGAGAAGCGCATACTAACGTCTACTCCGGAGTATCGATGCCCTGTCTTGATCATCCTACGACTAGGGACCTGTATAAGGATGTGCTTGTAGATTACCCAGCGCTCACTAGTGTGACTGCTATCACAACGCTGATAATCAAGCAAAGATCCTAAGGGCTCTACTAATATGTATAAGCGATATGCTAAAAGAAACACATGCACGTATTAAAGTAGAAACAAACCAAGTAGCATACTACCATTTTGAGCAAGATTGTCTATACAACTGTGAATATCCCAAGCTTCCATCAAGTAATATACAAGCTAGTATGATACAGTAATGGCCTCTAGGGCATATACACTAACACTCGCCACCCTGCCAGGCTCATCGTCTGCTCCACGAAAAACATTTCTCGCCCCGGGGAACCATACCGGGTCCACCATGAACCCGCAAACGGATCATCCAACTCCTCGAATCGGGTTTCAAGCACACGTCTCAGAACCGAGAAAACGCATGGTGGATGCACTGAAATATCATATCAAGGGTAACCGGGTTTTTAAAACAATACATACTCTCTTTTGAAATACCCACGGTTCCCAAATCCAGAAATATCCTGGAAACAACATATCTCAATGCGTATAATCATAAAGAGTGGTGTATGCGACATATAAAAGAATGTAAGTATACCGGTATATCATGCAAGGGGTCATATCCTGAATGCAACAGTCTTACAGTGTAGTGACATGGCAATTATCGATGATGAAGTGTGTGAGCCGGCAAATAAGTGTACGTGGAACATATGCATCATCGATAATGGTGCTGGTGTCCTAACAGCATGATTTTTATATAACAATAACCATTTGCACATGCAATGCGATGCGAATAACAAGAGTTTGCAGAAATCGACTAATAAATGTAACAGTGAAGAATCTACATCAATATGCGAATGTCATACATTTTTGCCATTTGAAATAAGACGAATCGGGGTTTTTAGAAAAATAACTGCTACGGTGTTTTTAAGAAAATATGCGTCTTTTGAAAATATCCGTAGAATCCATTTGCCTGTCTTTAAAATACTCCCGATTCGTTGGTTTTGAAATAGGTATGACTCGGGTCTAGTCTAACGTCTATTAAGTAATCTACAGACCTAACTAAAAATCTAATCGAATGGTATAGAAACCACCTAAATCTGAGTTGATATATATATATATATATATATATGTGTGTGTGTGTGTGTGTGTGTGTGTGTGTGTAAATATAATAGTCGGTGATCCCGCCTCAAAGGTACCGCATACGATACAATATCATATGACATCCTCGAGTCATGAGTGCGGATCTATCATCAATATGAAGCTCGTACGGTATCCCAAAAGCTGGGTACGGGTCAATATCACATTCCTCTCATCAATTATCAAGTATCCTTATCATCATATCTCATGATCTGGGGTACTGATCTAAGTCTAGTACAAAACAATGGCATCTATATAAATGCGTGTGTAAACACACGTCCAAAGGCCCGCTAAAATCACATGTCGTATCCCAAATACGAATCACATCATATCACCGATCTCATGGCACTATGCTGAATCCCATCGACTCATCTCCAAATATCATACACTATCCTCGTCTTCTAGGTATATATATAACGAATATGCATGTGTGTGAGTGTGGGTGTAAACCTATTCTAGGGTTCGCAACTAGGAACTATACTAGTTTACTTCTATACCCTAATCTAACCATAATACACCTAATCTCATCACAAATATCCACGACACACAATAAGCTATCATAAATAGTATTTATATACTTTACTAAATATCGAACTGCGGGGGTGCTATACGCCATCCACCCGACTTCCCCCGTAGATATAATCTACTCACCTTGATCTTGCTTGCCGATGTCGTTGTCGCCGCCATCTTCTTCATCGTCTCGGATCACCGTGGGGGGAGGGAGCGTACCTACATGTCACACGTATCGCATCGCATTAAATGTGCAAATGGTTATTGTTATATAAAAATCATGCTGTTAGGACACCAGCACCATTATCGATGATACATATGTTCCACGTACACTTACTTGCCGGCTCACATACTTCATCATCGATAATTGCCATGTCACTATACTGTAGGACTGTTGCATTCAGGATATGACCCCTTGCATGATATACTGGTATGCTTACATTCTTTTATATGTCGCATACACCACTCTTTATGATTATACGCATTGAGATATGTTGTTCCCATGATATTTCTGGATTTGGAAACCGTGGGTATTTCAAAAGAGAGTATGTATTGTTTTAAAAACCCGGTTACCCTTGATATGGTATTTCAGTGCGTCCACCATGCGTTTTTTCGGTTCTGAGACGTGTCCTTGAAACCCGATTCGAGGAGTTGGATGATCCGTTTGCGGGTTCATGGTGGACCCGGTATGGTTCCCCGGGGCGAGAAATGTTTTTCGTGGAGCAGACAATGAGCCTTGCAGGGTGGCGAGTACCTACCGGTGATTGTATTGAGCTCGGCGGATATCTAGAGGATACCGACCGGAGTTGAGAGATGATATGGGCCGATCCAGACTGACGGAGCCCGATATATGAGGATTTTACGTGCCGATGCTAGGCACAGGTTTCATGATGTTTTTGAGTGTCGATGCTTGACACTCAGGTTCCATGATTTTGATATGTCATGAGCGACACATGTTGATTTACATTCTCATACTTCCATGCATATGTTTATGATATTTACATGCATGATGTTTATTGTCATTGGGTGACACGTGGACGATTTCCACATATATATATATTGATCACATAGTTGGATGATATCCACATACTCAAAGACTTCCTGATATAGTTGACATTGATTACATTGATCATACCTCATATTTATGATATATTGCTACCTGAGGCACTGACACGAGCTTTTGGTACTACACTTATGTATAGATGTTTACCCTAGCCACCTTATCATGCTTCAGACTTATTCATATTGAGGATATATTATTACTGATCGTATTGACCTAGGATTATGTCATGCATACGATTTCTACTTTGCGATGTTTTCTATTCACGAGTTGGCAACTCACCCCCGTTGTGCCACAGTTCTTGCAGGTTTTGCCATACAGGTTCCATGGCGGCATTTCTGGCACACTGCTTCCCTTACGGGTGATTTGCATTGGTAGGTGGGTTCTTTTGCATCAGAACCACCATTGTATATGTATTATTCAGTTGTATCTAGTAATTCCATCAACCAAAACTTGTATATTGTTCAGACTTAGAAAACCAGTGTATATTATTTCGACCTTAGAGTCGTGCGTTGTAGTATTATGGTTTTCATGCTGATTTTGAGTTTCCTTTGAGTTTTGATCCTCGCCCTTCGGCGTTGTATATTATACTGCTTGCGTGGTTATGACCGTCGATTGACGAAGTGATAGCTCCCGCTTGGGGATGTCTTTTATCATTGTATATATATTATTCATATTGTACCCCGTTTGGGGCCAGTATTTACAAAGGAAACTCTGCCGAAATTTTCAGAAAAGGCATGAGATTTTTAAAATGCATATTCGGCTTATTTTAGTTAAAAACCCTTGTTTTAAAACATGTTTTCTTCGCTCTTTAAAACTTGTTTTCCTTTATTTATTACTTAAAATGGTTTTAGATTTCTGGGCTTTTGGCTTACTTGAATTAGATGGGGTCCTATAGGCTTCATATGATTCAAGTGCCAGTCACGGGCTTTTTCGGGTCGTGACACATAAGCAACGTTTATTATATATCTCATATATAAATAGCCATACGTCGCACGCATTTATAAACATTCCAGATCACAGATGAATACATTGGATATACTAGGAATTCCGTATTTCATTTAAGCCTTTAATGAAACACGGGTTCCACGGTCGTGATGAATAGCCAAACCCCACCCTAGACCCCTACGGGTGCAGCAAACTACCCGCCAAATTCCCGAAGTGAAGCAACCTCCCTCAACAAAGTGATTAGGCCACTCGGCACTTCAAGAATCCGGTAGTTTGTGCACCCCACCTTGGGTCTGTCCTAGGAGCAAAAACAGTAAAAAGAAATTATACAACGGTGGCTACAACCTCAACCCAGATGTGCCCCTCAAAATAATATTACATTGGTTTTTACAAATTATATGAATGATAAGAAAAACGCTCGTCTCACATCCTCCATCTATTCATCCACGACGATCCAACATATTCATATACACATACCATCACATGATATCATTACATATGTGTGCAACCCTGACTAATCGATGTATAGCAATTAGTCGACATTTCCAAACACACATACACATCACAAATCTTGTAAAGTAACCACGACATTAAAATTCCGCACGCAATTAACAAACTAAACCAATTTTCCAACACTTGAAAAATTCAGTGAGTTAAAGTTCCAAAACCGTTCGTTTAAAGCCAATCCGGGAGTCGAAACGAACTAGAAACCCGCCCGAATCCTCGCAGAGGTGAAGATCACGAAAAATACTATCAATGGGGGCCTCTGGGGGGTACCCACCCCTGGGGGCCACCTCGAGGTGGCCCCTAGGGGAAGGCAGACCCGAGAGCACCTATATGGGGTGCTCTCGTGTCACGACCCAAATTGGGCACATGACCGACACTTAGACTACATAACGTCAACAGGCGTAACGCAATTCAAGTAAGCCGAAAACCTAGCAACCTAAACCATTACTAGAAGGAAAAGATAGAACACATTTAAAAGCTCGATTCAAAACTTTAAACTTAAGTTTGATTTTCATAAAGATTTCGGCAGCACCTCCTTTGTAAAAACAAGCCACAAAACGGGTACAAACATAAGATAAAAGTAAAACATCCCCAAACGGGAGCAAATCTCGCCCAACGGCGGAAACAACCACCACAACAGATATACGACGCCATAGCGAAGAAAAGATAACCCATATATATAAAAGGCCGGCTCACATGAGCACGACAACCGGAGTCATAAGAATATACAACATCGATCCTCACAACTCGTCTCAAAGTCAATACATGAAGGTGGTAGATCGAGAGTACTAGATACAAGAAATATACAATGTATATCATCGGATAACCGCAACCCACCTAAAGCAAACGGCCTCACAGCCAACCGTAGCGGTATCCGCAAAAGTAGAGATAATGAGGCGTCCTGCCGCGACCACTCTGATGATCAGACCTGAAAAACCCTGCGGCACAACGGGAGGTGGATAACCAACAAGTGAATAGTAAATAATATCATACTGTAATCGCAAGTATGCACTAACAGCAATAATCTAACACATGTAATCTGTTAGCATAGGTATGGCAATATGATTATGCAACTATCATGATCAAGGTACACCACCAGGGTGTAGGGTTCCTAGGCACCCTAATGAGGTCTCACAAGGCATCAATCATGCCAATTTCAAAAAATTCTAGGTGCCGAGAAACCCTAATACGGATCGTCGGCTAGAAATCTAGGCGAAAATGAAACTAGTTAACACTTAACTACAAGAATACGGAAATACAACCTTTGTAGATCCGGTCCTCCACCTCCATAGCTCCGCAATGAAGTATCCTCGCTGTCCAAGTCGAACCCCAGGCTCTAGCGTCGGCTTCATCGGAGAATAGACGGGCTAGGTCATCGACGACGTGCCGAAGATGATCTACGTCGAAGCATCACTAGATCAAGCTCCACCTTCACCTAGCCATGAAAACTTGTGAAGGAAACACACTCTACTACTTGGCAAGAGGTAGAGGATGAAGAAATAGGAGGTGGGTTCACTTTAGATTTAGATTTCTCACTCTTTTTCATCACTTGCCATTGATGGAGGCAAGCTTTTTCTTGAAGAAGAAGATGAAGAAGAAGATAAATGTTATGATAAGAATAATTAAAATAGAAAAGAAAATCCATTCTTATCATAAGCAAACCATGGTTAGGTGTAGAGAATTAACTAAGGTTAGATGAGTGGTTAGGGTTAGAGAAGAGACAAGAATGGTGGACTTGTTCAAAGCTTCAAGAAGCTTCAAATAAAACAAAACTAGCAACCATTCTTTTCTCTTTATCTTTTCTAAATGAAATAAATAGATAAATAAATAATAAAAGGAAATGAAACCCTAACCACTTAAGTAACCATGGTTTAATTCTTTACACAAACCCAAACTAGCATGTATCATCAAACATGATACAATCAAGTGCACAAAACTATATCGAATATACAATGTGCACTTCCGAGCGAGAAAATCCATTTAAAGTGAACCGATACTAGTTAATGCAAAGTAATATATCAAATATATAATTATGCATTAAATAATTAAATCAACACTTGATTCAATGATCCGGTCATGTCGCACACAACCGACTAGTATACAATGTATCGGCTTATCGAATCAATCCTCGATTCGATAACTAGGTTATATCGCATACAACCATTCGACACATTCATCGCGAGAATAGAATACGGTATCACATACACGCATTATTCTCGGTCCCGCACATATCTCATATGCGCTCCTATTTCGTTTCGCTTGAACCAGGAAACCTCTGTGTAGGACTCTAAAGACTCGTCAATACGCCGGCAGCAGGTGATGATCATATCAAGCACCCACAAGCCGCAAACGGTCTGCTAAACGTAATGGCCACCCGGGTATTGAGCAATCTAAAGATCGACAAGCAAGCCCGCTCATACTCCAGTGAATCCAACCAGTAACACTACCGTACAGTCCGGTCTGATCGTCTGATATGTCGCATATCTCGCCTAGGGGTGGTAAACGTCAGACCCCAATAGCTCGATAAGTCGTGTCGATATGAGGTCTATAACAATTCGAGAAACTACTGGTAACACTTACCAGTAAATCTCAGCAACCCTGGCCAGGGATTTCCTGTTATAGCCAATCGAACACAGCGCAACATCAACCCCCTATACCGGGAGAGACGAATCCCCTCCTATCGCTCATTGCCTCCATGTGACTCAGAACTGTACCCAAAAACCACCATTTTGCACGCCCTCTTGGACGTGGTAAGATGGAAATCAAAGCACAGTGGGAACCACACAAGACTCTATGACGATCTCGGGTCAACAGACTACTCTGTACCAGTGTCACCAGAGAACTGCCATCTGACGTGAGGTATAATACCATCTGGGAGTTCTCGGCGAGTCCGTCCAGTGTACCCAGTCTCTACTGAGCACCCGTATATCATCTCTGATGTCAAACACCAATGGATATGGGATCATCCATCGCCCATCTGTATGGGTCGAGAAGGTACACGCTAGTCTACTCTGGTATATCGATGCCCCGTCTCGATACACCCACGACTAGGGACTTTGAAGGATGTACTTATGAACTACCATGTCCCCACTAGTATAATCCGCATCATAGTCCAGGTAGTCAAGTACACATCCTAAGGGCTTTACCAACATGTAATAGAGAGACAATCTGTGTACACGTTAAGGTAAAGAGCAACCAGATAGCATACTATCATGTCGAGCAAGAAAGTCCTCCCTATATACGTCCCAGCATCCACTACAATATACATCCAATGTACAGTAATGGCCTCTAGGGCATACATATAACTAAAAATCTCCCACTTGCACTAGGGCCATCTGTAGCAGTGGTTGTAGTATCTCATACTCAACCATCCCATAAAAGTCTCTCTCTGGGAATAGGCCTTCGTGAGTGGATCCGCCGTGTTTTCCTCTGAGTCTACTCTCCTAACCTCGATCACCCTGGAGATCAACCATCTCCATGATCAGGTGATACTGCCTTAGAATATGTCTGGATCACTGATGGGACATGCGTTCCTTGGCATAAGCCACAACTCCATTGACACACAATGGGAGGAACGTAGTTCATCTCATGAACCAATATACATCCAAACAGCCTCTTTGGTAGCATCTTAAGTAGCGATGTATGCTGCCTTTATCGTCTTGTATGTCACGGTATCTAGCTTGGAACTCTTCCAACATACCGTCCCTCCACTGAGGGTAAAGACAATGCCTGTGACTGACATTCAGTTGTCCTTATCACCCTGGAACCCTTCCAGTGATTCTCCCCAGGATCATGTGATACCATCTCACTTCGACAAGTGAGAATCCTAACATCCATTTAGATCTATCTCATAGATCCAAAATCCAGGAGTTAGTAGGTATCATTATGATCCTATATGGAGAATCATTGTGATAAACGGAGATTGACCGAGCGTAGCATAGGAAACTCTTTCCCTATCAAGAGTATGTCATCCACGTACTCTACGAGGATCATCACCATACTCCCTACTACCTTTTTGTTTATACAAGGTTCATCTACCATTTTGATGATGTCAAACTCTTTGACTAATCCATCAAAACAGATGTTCCAACTCCGCGATGCCTGCTTTAATCCTATAAAGCATCTTGCACACGTTTCCGCTGCTCTCACTGTCTACGAAGCCCTCTGGCTGTGTACTTATAGACGCTCTCTTCTAAATCATCATTTAGAAAAGCAGTCAAGACACCCAACCACCAGATATCGCAGTCATGGTATGTAGCCGTGACCAGTAGGATCTGGATGGACTTAAGCATAGCTACTTGAAAAGGTTTCATCATTATCCACACCTGGTCAATGATGCAAACTTTTAACAAGTCTAGCTTTGAAAGTCTCAACTTTTCCATGTACACCAAGTAATCTTCTCAAGATATACCTGCTCCTGATGGGGATTTAACCCTTCAGATATAGCAACCAAAGTCCATACTTTGTTGGTGTATAAGGATTCCTTCTCAGATCGATAAACATCCAGCCATTCTTACAGAGTCTCACTCTTGATGGCCAGCTCGAAACTAGTTGGGTCATCATCTCATGATGCATTCCTCGCTCCCACTGTCATAGAGAAACCGAAGTATCTCTCAGGTGGGTGAGGAACCCTACTAGATCGGCGGAGAGGCTGAGGTTCATTGGAATCTACTGAATCCTTTGGCTCTATCAAATCATCTGCTGTAGTTTGTATAGCTGGAACCTTTCCAGTTCTACATTACAGACCTTGCCTCGAGCTTGTCCGGATTTTGCTTTTAAACATAGGCCGGACAACCCCAAATCTTAACTAACTTAAGAAATGGGCTCTTCCTTTTCCATATCACATATGAAGTGGTAGGCAACTGATTTGATTGGAACCCTATTCAATAGGTATGCAACTTCATAAGTGCCTAACTCCCAAAAGGAAAAAGGTAACTCAGTATTACTCATCATAGAGCACACCATATCATATAGGGTGTATCTGCTCCGCCCCGATATACCATCGTGCTATGGTGTATACGGAGGAGTAATGCTGAGAGAGAATCTCATTCTCCTTTAGAATAGTCCAGGATTTCCGTGCTCAAGTATTCTCCTCCTTGATCTCATCAAAGGACATAATAGTTATACCCGTATTTTGGTTCTCTACTTCTCGCTTATATTCTGTGAATATCTCAAAAGGCTCGGACTCATGTTTCAACAGGAACATATGTCTGAATCTTGAGAGATTATCAGAGAATGTAATGAAGTACAAAGAACCTGTCCTGGCATGTATAGACAGGGGACCTTACATACATCAACATGTATCATCCCAAGAATTTACTAACTCTTTCTCTGTTTCCAATAAACAGAGCTGTGGTCATCTTATCTTTGTGACATGACTGGCGAGTTTCACAAGATGTAAATTCAAACTAATTTAAATGTGCATCTAAATGTAACTTCAGCCAGTCGGGTCGCATTGATATGACCTAGTCTACAATGCCTCAAGAAGGATTCGTTCATTTCTGAACTCTTCCTCTTGTGTGTGTTCCGTATACTAAGAACTGTGGTTTGATTTAGAACATTAATGCTTTTAGATAACGTGCCTGAACCGATCAACTTTTGAAATAGGAAATGTTCAAAACATTGTCCAACAATACAAAATTTTATCGTTTCTTTACTAATAAAGAGACAGATATGATTTTGCATAACAGGTTCGGTATCTAATAACATTCGTTCAGAATCAATGTATTTGTAATACAGGGTGACAGTGACCAACAGACTTGGCTGCAACACTTGCCCCGTTTTCTGCCTCATGAAACTTATCACCCGTTCTCAGTTCTCTACCTATCTGTAGCCCTATGTAACAGATTACATATCTGGGATCCTGATCTGGTATCACATACCCAGGACGTAGAGGATAGAGAGAAACAGTTCTGTATAATGAACAAACCCGAAGATGATGCATCAGCATGCACTCTCTTCGTTTGGGCGGCACGGAAATTCTGGTAATCCCCAATTTCCTGCTCTGTCTTATAACAATTATAAGTTGGAGCGGGACCAACGTTCCCCAGCTGAGTATAACAAGCGGGTTCGGTCAATATTCCGTATTATTATCTTGATTAAGGCGTGATATGGTCTCTACCTGGAGAGAGAGAGAAGAAAACACTCAGCGTGCGCTCTTTCAAGAATAGATTGGTTATTATTTTATCTAATCAGGATGGCTCCCACTGCTTTTTATCAAATCTTCCTTCAAACCCTAAAAGGAAAGACTAGCCGGGATTAATTACACACTACAAGTTCCCCAATCTTTCAGCCAGGCCAGTGTCGGTACTTTGAGGGAGGTCCCCCGTGCTTTCGCACGAGCCTAATTAATGTAAACCTCGTTTTCCCAGAGGCGTAACCCCGTTGACACCTTTCTAGACACCTACTTGATCGGCTAATTGTAATGTATAAAACTCTCCCAGGAGTAACACTTACTCGCAGCGGGTATCGGGATCCAACTATCTCATAGAAGGTATGCAATCTCATTGCAAATTTCAACACTTGAAATTCCCGATAATATTTTACCCCTAGCGTCCTATGACCTTGACGGAGGCCAAACAACCCATAGTCCGCTAGTCAAGTTCAACCCGTCATTTCCTGATTGAATTAAACCCACCCGCACGACCCTTGACGGAGGCCAAACAACGCCGTACGAATACCCTAATCCAATTGCATCATATGCTAGCAGATAAGCACTAGTTAGGTACCGTACACTACGCCTTGACGGAGGCCAAACAACCGCAGCACGAATACTAACTAGTACGTATCTGAAATGACGGAGGGCTACGACAGGTTTTTCTGAAAACCTATTGCGTAATGAACTTGATATCGTTGTAGAATCAAATGATTTTAAAAATGGAGTGCTTTTGAGGCTTTTCTAGTTTTGCTAAAGGAGTCACTCCCGGTGAAGGGATCGTCGGTCCTTTCCTCGTCGAATGAGGTGCGGGATATATCATATATATCACTGTGCAAAGCAAAAACACTTAAAAGCAATCAAAAGACAAACCGAGTGTGTAGCATCTGCCAGTTATTGCTAAAGGAGTCACTCCCGGTGAAGGGATCTCGGTCCTTTCCTCATCGAATAAGGTGCAGGATATATCATATATACCGCTGTGCAAAGCAAGAACTGTAGCTACCTGTTTTATTTTGAAATTCGATTCTACAACATCTTAGGTTTCTTTTATTTTCATTAATCACATTAATGAAGTCCCATCAATTATGTACCTAAACATCACAGATAAATACGACGTACACTTATGCCATCCACATTCGCCTCGATGTCCCCTCGTGCACCGTTAGGTTAGGTAACTAACGGCAGAGCGGGGCAGGGCTAGCGCGGGTGTAAAACATATGTAACGTCTATATAATATATCATATATACTATATACTGTATCTATCACAGAACATCACATGATCACATCACAGATATCGCAGCAGAAGAATCATATGAAATATTGGATATACTAGGACGTCCGTGTTTTCAATACGAGCCAGTATAAAACACGGATTCCACGGTCGTGATGAATAGCCAAACCCACACCCCAAGACCCCTACGAGAGCGGCAAGCAACCCTACCAATTTTGGAGTTAGGAGACCCGGACTCGACTCCTCGAGTTGGTCTCCCACTGGACTCCAGAACCCGGTTACTTGTGCCCTCCTCCTTGGGTCTATCCTAGTGCGGAAAAGTAAATAATATACAAACGGTGACAACTTCCGCAACCTAGAAGTGCCCCAATAAAAGAATATTACATACAAGTTTTTACATGAATGAAAATGAAAAACACTCATCTCACATAAAAACCCCCCCGGCTATTCAAACACGACGATCCAATATAACATATCCAGCAACACATAACATCACATGTCATCAACGTAAGCAAACATGCGTATCCCAATTGTCGTTGACATATAGCAACGAAACCGGCGATATCACATATTACACTTACGGTCACAGAAAAGAAAGTGTAAAACTACAACAGTTGGAATCCGCAACCACCTCAGACATCGCATGCCTGACCAAATGAATTACTTAGACATCACATGCCTAACAATTATAAACCCTGCTTTTTTGTCTCAAAATCGAAAACACTTTTCAATATCAAGTCGGGCAATTCAACAGGATTCCCGACATTCTGATCGAATGCTCGTCGCAAACTTTAGTAGGCGGCTTCACCCCCGATACCGTCGACGAAGTGCACCAAGGCGGAACACCGCTGCCGCGAGCACCCGAACGGATGCTTTCGACGACGGGGTTCTCCTACAGTCACTTGGTCGGGGCTATGGAGTGAGGCTGTCTATTAAGTTTACCCGGCGAGTATCTGCGTACGCTACGTGATTGCTACGGACTTTTGATCACATCAAAATTCCGTGGCAACCGATCAAGTGAGACTAAATCGCTAGATTTACAACATTTATTCAGTTATCACATAACTTATTGTGAATTCCAATTATTGTATCCCATTCCAGATAATTAGAAAATGTTAAACTTTCCGATCGAACAATCGAACACCCAAGTTTTCCCGATACAGATCAACACATGAAACAAGTCTAAAGACATTCAGTTCGTGCCTCAGTACCAACGGTCCAGCCGTAGAAGGGTCAAGCCAACGCCTCACATGTGGCACGCCGTACTGCCCCAAACCCGAAGGTTCAAAGGGCAGTTCAAGACGGTCACATAATCGAGTTAAGGTTTGTTGTCTTCTAGAGGGTCCATCGAGTTACTTGCACTACTTAGAACGTCGTTAAACTACGGAAAAATCCAACACTTGGAAATTTCCCGACAGGGGAAAAATTGGGTATTTATATCCGGTCGAACTTTTTAACATATTCTAAAAATTATCCGGAAAGCCACACAGACAAAATTTGATACTCCGATTGAAACACCGAATCCCCAAATCAATCCCAGAAAATTCAACTCTTGAATAAATTTTAAAAATACCCAGAAAACTCAGCATAATTTATCAGGAATTACTGTGCAAAGATTGATGGCTGACGTCACTAGATAGCCGCGGAACCGCCGCAGAAGCTAGGCTTCTGCCGCGGTTCCGCCGCAATAAGTACTGTTCATCGAAAAAGTTTTGCATCATAATTCTTATTTTTCCCTGCTGAATTTTTTAGCAATTTTTAATTTGGAAAAATCTCAGTTTTTGAAAAAAGGACAGAGAGCAAATTTGGGTTTGGGTTTTCGGGTCGTTCGGACTTCAAACTCCGTCTAGACTTCGCCTAAGGCTCTAGCTAGGCTCTGATACCGCTGTAGGGTTCCTAGGCATCCTAATGAGGTCTCACAAGGCATCAATCATGCCAATTTCAAAAAATTCTAGGTGCCGAGAAACCCTAATACGGATCGTCGGCTAGAAATCTAGGCGAAAATGAAACTAGTTAACACTTAACTACAAGAATACGGAAATACAACCTTTGTAGATCCGGTCCTCCACCTCCATAGCTCCACAATGAAGTATCCTCGCTGTCCAAGTCGAACCCCGGGCTCTAGCGTCGGCTTCATCGGAGAATAGACGGGCTAGGTCATCGACGACGTGCCGAAGATGATCTACGTCGAAGCATCACTAGATCAAGCTCCACCTTCACCTAGCCATGAAAACTTGTGAAGGAAACACACTCTACTACTTGGCAAGAGGTAGAGGATGAAGAAATAGGAGGTGGGTTCACTTTAGATTTGGATTTCTCACTCTTTTTCATCACTTGCCATTGATGGAGGCAAGCTTTTTCTTGAAGAAGAAGATGAAGAAGAA
The DNA here is from genome assembly GCA_030015575.1 of Agapanthus africanus. Lineage (NCBI taxonomy): Eukaryota > Viridiplantae > Streptophyta > Magnoliopsida > Asparagales > Amaryllidaceae > Agapanthus > Agapanthus africanus. The sequence continues at coordinate 562,985,038 of CM057337.1, read as the reverse complement.
GATAAATGTTATGATAAGAATAATTAAAATAGAAAAGAAAATCCATTCTTATCATAAGAAAACCATGGTTAGGTGTAGAGAATTAACTAAGGTTAGATGAGTGGTTAGGGTTAGAGAAGAGACAAGAATGGTGGACTTGTTCAAAGCTTCAAGAAGCTTCAAATAAAACAAAACTAGCAACCATTCTTTTCTCTTTATCTTTTCTAAATGAAATAAATAGATAAATAAATAAGAAAAGGAAATGAAACCCTAACCACTTAAGTAACCATGGTTTAATTCTTTACACAAACCCAAACTAGCATGTATCATCAAATATGATACAATCAAGTGCACAAAACTATATCGAATATACAATGTGCACTTCCGAGCGAGAAAATCCATTTAAAGTGAACCGATACTAGTTAATGCAAAGTAATATATCAAATATATAATTATGCATTAAATAATTAAATCAACACTTGATTCAATGATCCGGTCATGTCGCACACAACCGACTAGTATACAATGTATCGGCTTATCGAATCAATCCTCGATTCGATAACTAGGTTATATCGCATACAACCATTCGACACATTCATCGCGAGAATAGAATACGGTATCACATACACGAATTATTCTCGGTCCCGTACATATCTCATATGCGCTCCTATTTCGTTTCGCTTGAACCAGGAAACCTCTGTGTAGGACTCTAAAGACTCGTCAATACGCCGGCAGCAGGTGATGATCATATCAAGCACCCACAAGCCGCAAGCGGTCTGCTAAACGTAATGGCCATCCGGGTATTGAGCGATCTGAAGATCGACGAGCAAGCCCGCTCATACTCCAGTGAATCCAACCAGTAACACTACCGTACAGTCCGGTCTGATCGTCTGATATGTCGCATATCTCGCCTAGGGGTGGTAAACGTCAGACCCCAATAGCTCGATAAGTCGTGTCGATATGAGGTCTATAACAATTCAAGAAACTACTGGTAACACTTACCAGTAAATCTCAGCAACCCTGGCCAGGGATTTCCTGTTATAGCAAATCGAACACAGCGCAACATCAACCCCCTATACCGGGAGAGACGAATCCCCTCCTATCGCTCATTGCCTCCATGTGACTCGGGACTGTACCCAAAAACCACCGTTTTGCACGCCCTCTTGGACGTGGTAAGATGGAAATCAAAGCACAGTGGGAACCACACAAGACTCTATGACGATCTTGGGTCAACAGACTACTCTGTACCAGTGTCACCAGAGAACTGCCATCTGACGTGAGGTATAATACCATCTGGGAGTTCTCGGCGAGTCCGTCCAGTGTACCCAGTCTCTACTGAGCACCCGTATATCATCTCTGATGTCAAACACCAATGGATATGGGATCATCCATCGCCCATCTGTATGGGTCGAGAAGGTACACGCTAGTCTACTCTGGTATATCGATGCCCCGTCTCGATACACCCACGACTAGGGACTTTGAAGGATGTACTTATGGACTACCATGTCCCCACTAGTATAATCCGCATCATAGTCCAGGTAGTCAAGTACACATCCTAAGGGCTTTACCAACATGTAATAGAGAGACAATCTGTGTACACGTTAAGGTAAAGAGCAACCAGATAGCATACTATCATGTCGAGCAAGAAAGTCCTCCCTATATACGTCCCAGCATCCACTACAATATACATCCAATGTACAGTAATGGCCTCTAGGGCATACATATAACTAACACAGGGTACAATATCTACATGAATCAAATGCATATCAACTAAATACTGAGTGCGGGATAATTAACAATCTCATGCACAAATCATAAGCTTGGAAAAAAACCCGGTGTAAATCAACAACACCCCAAATCCCAAAATCCTTAGATCGACCCTCATATTGGCCCTCATATCGGCCTTGTAAATCTCATGGAACCTGAGTGTCAAACATCGACACCCGAAAATATCATGAAAACTAGTTCCCAGCATCGACACATAAATACTCGTATCCATACGTTCCTCGAATCCTAAGTGCCCAATGTCGACACTTGTGATCCATGTATCGGTTCTCTGATATCCATACGTTCCTCGAAACCCAAGTGTCCAACCTCGACTCTTGTGTTCCACGTATCAGTTTCCAATATCCATATATCTCTTGAAATATAAGTGCCCAACATCGACACTTGAAATTCCCAAATCGCATGAAAACATATCTCAAATGCGTAAATTCATGTAATATAACATATGCAACATAGAACAACAATATGAGCATATCACGGGTAAAATCCGCTATTTAAATGTATCAATGTCATTAAATATATCATGCGGTTCCCAAGTATCCGAATCCAATATACATATATAACAGCGTCCCATACCACCGATATATATGTCATATAAAGCTGAACATATAACTATAGAAAGGTATATGTGTGAGCATGTAGGTATAGAAAGGCATATGTGTAAGCATGTAGGTGTACAGGTATGCTATATTTCATATGCGCCATCGCACAAGAATAAATGCCTCTATGTCGCTAACCAAAAGCAAGGTATATCATATGAATACATGTGTTGTGCGTATCATGGCAATTACCGATAGTGTATATGTAGCATAATATTGGTACTCGTGCAACATGGACTGTCAATAATAGTGCAGTGTACAATGGATACAGGTTCAGGCATAACAAGTAACTATATGCAATGAAATTCATGCACCATCTTTATATGTGCATATAAACATGCGGCTAATATCATATCATATCTAGCCCTGACGCTTAACGCCATATGGGCAATTTCCCTGTAGATGTTAATCTACTCACCGACGAACTCAAGCTAAGTCGATCCAATCACCTACTTCCCTTTCGTCGCAGCGCTCGAAGTCCCCGCCTGCGATCCTATTAACACAAAACATAACGAGTGCAAATCTCAGAAATCGATCAATATCACGTACACACTACGTTTGACCAACGCACCAACTCCAATCCAACTCATAAGTGTTTCTCTAACGGCTAACGTGTGTAGCGACACACCAAAACTAACCCAAGTGTAGCAGCTACACAAGACCATGAACCGAGTCGGATCACGTAACACGCGTACTTAAAACACTAGAATATAGCAAAGGGATCCCAGATTTTGATACACCAAAAATTAGAGAAAGTTGCAAGTTCCACGAGACTACATATAAGCCCAGAGACCCCACGACAAAAATTCAACACCCCAGCCCCCACTCTGGCCACAATTTGCGGCCAGAACCAATAAATCTGCGGCCCGTTTATGAAGGGATGGTCTCAGGTTTTTATGGTGGGTTCTAGCTCACTACACTAGGTCACTATGATGGGAACTTTTCCAACAATTTTCTGGTTCTACAGCAGATCACAAAAGTCACAAGTTGACACAAAAAATACGATATTTGCACAAAACTAAACCTTTAGTGTTCTAAACCATAACTTTGAGGCAATACAACAAAATAAAGACCTAATTATCAGTTAGAGGTCATTACCTAACCACTCTTGCTCAAAAATCAAATCATTCCAAGCTCCAAGGCATCATAGTGGCTAAATCAAGGATTTGAAGTGTTTAAAATGGGATTTTTGTGAAGTTTAGCAAGGTTTTAGTGTTGGGGTAGTGAGGGTTCAGTTTGGGGTTGAGAAAAATGAAAATAATTGAGAGTGAGAAAGAATGAGAGAGTGAGAGAGATAAAATTGATGAGGGGTGAGTGTAGTGTGAACTCAAGCCTTACACTCACTCTCCCCTCCTCACCTCATTAATGCTCACCATCAATGCACCATGACTCACATGCCACCTCTCTCTCAATCCAAACTAGATATTTCTCACACAATTATCATGGAAAAGGTTAAGGCAGGGTTAATTTGGACAAGGATTACTTAAGGTGTCATGGTTGCTAAATAAGGTTAACACTAATATACCCTCACATTCACATGCACATGTGTGTGCAAGCCATAACAAATAATATAAAAAATATTAATTAATTGCTATAAAATGTGAAGAACCCGTTTTGGTAAACTTTTCCTTAAAAACCCACATTATCGCTTAATTAACACTAATCGCATTCTAAGGTGTTACAATCTCCCCCCTTAAAGAAAATTCGTCCCCGAATTAAAATTTCATACAAGCGTACCTTCAAAGAGATGAAGGAATTTCTTCCGCATCTCGCTCTCGGCCTCCCAAGTGATCTCCTCACTAGTCGGGCTATGCCAAAGAACCTTCACAGATGACAAGACCTTTGACCGAAGTTTCTTCACCTGCCGATCCAATATAACTACCGGCTGCTCGGTGAACGAAAGATCGCGCTCAAGCTGAACGGTCTCGTGCTGAATCATGTAAGAAGGGTCATGAAGGTATCTACGAAGTATCGACACATGGAACACGGGGTGAACATCCGGAAAACTGGGCGGGAGCGCTAAACGATAAGCAACGGTACCAACTCGCTCAAGGATCTCGAAGGGACCTATAAATCGGGGACTAAGCTTCCCCTTTCTCCCAAATCTCATAACGCCCTTCATCGGAGAAATCCACAGGAATACATGATCCCCTACTGCAAACTCAAGTCTGCGACGACGACGGTCGGCATATGACTTCTGTCTGCTCTAGGCTGCTCTCATCCTGTCCTGAATCAGCTGGAACTTCTCCGTAGTCTCCTGAACTAGATAGGGTCCCAAAACCCTGCTCTCACTGAGTTCGGTCCAACAGACTGGCGATCGACACTTCCTACCATACAAAGCCTCGAAAGATGCCATATGAATAGTCTCCTGAAAGCTGTTGTTGTAGGAGAACTCAATCAATGGCAAGTGACGATCCCAACTGCCACCAAAATCAAGCACACATGCACGAAGCATATCCTTCAGAGTCTGTATCGTCCGCTCTGACTGACCATCGGTCTGCGGATGGAAAGCGGTGCTAAAACTCAACCGGGTACCCAAAGCTTCATGGAGCTTCTGCCAAAGACTGCTAGTAAACTGGGTGCCTCTGTCGGATACGATGCATTTAGGAACTCCGTGCAAATGCACAATCTCATTTATATACTACTGAGCATACTGAGCATAACCGAAAGTGGTCTTCACTGGAAGGAAGTTAGCTGCTTTCGTCAACCGGTCTACAATCACCCAAATGGAGTCATACCCCCGACTGGTCCCGGGTAGACCCACAACAAAGTCCATGGAAATCTGCTCCCATTTCCACTCAGGAATGGGTAAAGGCTGCAGCTCTCCAGCCGGTCTCTGATACTCAGCCTTGACTTGCTGATAAGTCAGGCACCTCGAAATGAAGTCCGAAACATCACGCTTCATCCCTTCCCACTAGTAAAAGTCTCTCAAGTCACGGTACATCTTGGTGGAACCTGGATGAATGCTAAAGGCTGACTGATGTGCCTGCTCTAGGATCTCGCGTCTCAACCCATCACTATCCGGTACACACACGCGAATCCCGTAATATAGCACACCCTGGTCATCAATTAAGAACTCCGAATATGTACCCTGCCGAACAATCTCAAGAATCTCAACTAAACGGGCATCACTGGGCTGCGCCTCACGGATACGATCAAGTAGAAGTGGATGGGCACAGACATGACCAAGCTGTCCCCCAGTGGAAGTTAACTCAAACTGTACTCTACCATCGCATAAGGTCTGCCAATCTGCAGAAGACTGCCTCTGAACTACGCTCAACTGGGACAGGCTACCCTCGGGCCTACGACTCAAAGCGTCAGCTACCACATTCGCCTTGCCCGGGTGATAAAGGATCTCACAATTATAATCCTTCACAAGCTCCATCTACCGACGCTGTCTTAGATTCAGATCCCGCTGCTGGAAGATGTACTTCAAGCTCTTGTGGTCCGTGAAAATCTGACACGACACCCCATACAGGTAGTGTCTCCAAATCTTCAACGCAAAGACCACCGCAGCCATCTCAAGATTGTGAGGGGGTAATTCTGCTTGTGCTTCTTCAGCTGTCTAGAAGCATAAGCAATCACTCTATCATGCTGCATCAGCACACAACCGAAGATGATCTACGTCGGGGAGACTCAAACTCAAGCTATTCCTTCACTTGGTCAAAAACTTTGTGAAGAGAACACCCTATACTACATGGCAAGTGGTAGAGGATGAAGAAATAGGAAGTGGGTTCACTTTGGATTTTGATTTCTCACTCTAAATCTTCACTTAAAAATTTTCAAGAAAGCTTTCTTCACTTGAAGAAGATGATGAAGAAGAAAAGAATAATGAATAATGAATTATTGAAAAAGAATAAATCAAGTGAAGTCTATCATCTTGCAACCATGGGTGAGTTAACTTTTATAGAGAGTAAACTAGACTTTAGGTTGATGGTTAGGTTAAAGAACAAAACAAAATGGTTAGACTTTTTCAAAGATGCTATGAAGCTTCATGAAGCTTCAAGCCAAAACAAGAAAAGCCACCATTTAGTTTTACCAAAATAAATAAAATAAATAAAACCCTAACCATTAACCTAAACATGGTGTAAGTCATACACACACCCAAGTTTGCATGTATCATCAATCATGATACAAACTAGTACACAAACATATATCATATATACAACTTGTGCACATCAAGTGAGAAAATCAATCTTAAGTGAACCAATACTAGTTAATGTAAAGTAATATATCAAATATATAATTATATATTAAATCATTAAATCAATACTTGATTTAATGATCCGGTCATATCGCATATAACAGACTAATATCAAGTGTATCAATGTATCGAATCAACACTTGATTCGGTAACCCGGCTATATCTCATATAACCGTCCGATGATACAAATCGTGAGAATAGAACACAGTATCACATACTGGTATTATTCTCGGTCCCGCACATATCTCATATACGCTCCTATCTCGTTTCGCTTGAGCCAGGAAACCCCTGTGTAGGACTCTAAAGACTCGTCAATACGCCGGCAGTAGGTGATGATCATATCAAACACCCACAAGCCGCAAGCGGTCTGCTAAACGTAACGGCCACCCGGGTATTGAGCGATCAAAAGATCTACGAGCAAGCCTGCTTACACTCCTGTGAATCCAACCAGTAACACTTACCGCACAGTCCGGTCTGTTCGTCTGATATGTCGCATATCTCGCCTAGGGGTGGTAAACATCAGACCCCAGTAGCTTGATAAGTCATGCCGATGTAAGGTCCATAACAAGCATGAAACTACTAATAACACTTACCAGTAAATCAGTGCAACGCTGGCCAGGGATTTCCAGTTATGTCCAGTCGAGCATAGCGCAACATCAACCCCCAATACCGGGAGAGACGAATCCCCTCCTATCGCTCATTGCCTCCATGTGAATCGGGACTGTACCCAAAAACCACCTGTTTGCATGACTCAGTAGAGCCGTGGTAGGGTGGAAATCAAAGCACAGTGGGAGACACATAAGACTCTATGACGATCTCGGGTCAACAGACTAAGTTGTACCAGTGTCACCAGAGAACTGCCATCTGACGTGAGGTATAATACCATCTGGGAGTTCTCGGCGAGTCCGTTCGGTGTACCCATTCTCCACTGAGCACCCGCATACCGTCTCTGATGTCAAACACCAATGGATATGGGATCATCCATCGCCCATCACATGGGTCGAGAAGATATACGCTAGTCTACTCTGGAATATCGATGCCCCGTCTCGATATTCCCACGACTAAGAACATTGAATAATGTACTCATGGACTACCCAGGCCCCACTAGTATGATCTACATCATAGTCTAGGAAGTCGAGTACTAATCCTAAGGGCTTTATCAACATGCAACAGAGAGACAAAAAGTATACATGTTAAGATAAAGAGCAACCAGATAGCGTACTATCATGTCGAGAAAGAAAGTCCTACCTATATATGTCCCAGCATCCACTACAATATACATCTCATGTACAGTAATGGCCTCTAGGGCATACATATAACTAACAATCTCCCACTTGCACTAGGGCCATCTGTAGCAGTGGTTGCAGTATCTCATACTCAACCATCCCATATGAGTCTCTCTCTGGGAAAAGGCCTTTGTGAGTGGATCCTCCATGTTGTCCTCTGAGTCTACTCTCCTAATCTCGATCATCCTGGAGATCAACTATCTCCATGATCAGGTGATGCTGCCTCAAAATATGTCTGGGTCACTGATGGGACCGGGGTCCCTGGGCCAAAGCCACACTTCTATTGTCACATAATGGTAGGAACCTAGTTCATCTCATGAACTAATATACACCCAAACTGCCTCTTTGGTAGTATCTTTGATGGCGATGTCACCATCCTTTATCGTCTAGTTTGCCACGGTATCTCGCTTGGAACTCTACCAACACACCGTCCCTCCACTGAGGGTAAAGACAATGCCTGCGACTGACATTCGGTCGTCCTTATCACTCTGGAACTTTTCCAGTGATTCTCCCCAGGATTAATTGATACCATCTCACTACACCTAGTGAGAATCCTAACATCCAATTAGATCTATCTCATAGATCCAAAACCCAGGATTTAGGAGGTATCACCTTTATCCTATTTGGAGAATCCTTGTGATAAGAGGAGATTGACCGTGCGTAGCATAGGAAACTCTTTTCCTATTAAGAGTATGTTGTCCACGTACTATACGAGGATCATCACCATACTCCCTACTACCTTTTTGTATATACAAGGTTCATCTACCATTTTGATAAAGTCAAACTCTTTGACTACCACATTTAAACAGATGTTCCAACTCCGCGATGCCTGATTTATTCTGTAAAGCAACTTGCACACGTTTCCGCTGCTCCCACTGTTTACGAAGCCCTCTGGCTGTGTACTTATAGACGTTCTCTTCTAAATCAATATTTAGAAAAATAGTCATGACACCCAACCACCAGATATCGTAGTCATGGTATGTAGCAAAGGCAAGTAGGATCCGGATGGACTTAAGTATAGCCACTGGAAAAGGTTTCATCATTATCCATGCCTGGTCGATGACGAAAACCTTTAACAAGTCTAGCTTTGAAAGTCTCAACTTTTCCATCTACACCAAGTAATCTTCTCAAGATATACTTGCTCCTGATGGGGATTTAACCCTTCAGATATAGCAGCCAAAGTCCATACTTTGTTGGTGTACATGAATTCTATCTAAGATCGCTAAGCATCCAGCCATTCTTACAGAGTCCCTACTCCCGATGGCCTGCTCGAAACTAGTTGGGTCATCATCTCATGATGTAATCCCCGCTCCCACTGTCATCGAGAAACCGAAGTGTCTCTCAGGCGGATGAGGAACCCTACCAGATCGGCGGAGAGGCTGAGGTTCATCAGGGACCATTGAATCCTTTGGTTCTATCAAATCATCAGCTGTAGTTTGTATAGCTGGAAATCCTTCCAGTTCTACAGAACTGACCTTGTCTCGAGCTTGTCCGGATTTTGCTTTTGACATAGGCCGGACAACCCCAAATCTTAACTTGCTTAAGAGATGGGCTCTTCCCATACCATATCTCATATGGAGTGGTAGGCAGTAATCTAATTCGAACCTAATTCAATAGGTATGCAGCTTCTTAAGTGCATAACCCCCAAAAAGGAAACAGGTAACTCAGCAGTACTCATCATAGAGCGCACCATATCATATAGGGTGTAATTGCTCCGCCCCGATACACCGACGTGCTGTGGTGTATACGGAGGAGTAATGCTGAGAGAGAATCTTATTCTCCTTTAGAATAGTCCAGGAATCAAGTATTCTCCTCCCTGATCACATCAAAGGACATAATACTTATACCCATTTTTGGTTCTCTACTTCTAACTTATATTCATTGAATTTCTCAAAAGCTTCAGACATGTGTTTCAACAGAAACATGTGTCCGAATCTTGAGAGATCATCATTGAATGTAAGGAAGTACAAAGAAACAGTCCTGGCATATGCAGACTGGGGACCTTCATACATCACTATGTATTAGTCCCAAGAGTTCACTAACTCTTTCTCTGTTTCGAGTAAATAGAGCTATGGTCATCTTATCTTTGTGACATGACTGGCAAGTTTCACAAGATGTAAATTCAAACTGATTTAAATATGCATCTAAATGTAACTTTAGCTAGTCGGGTCACATTGATATGACCTAGTCTACAATACCTCAAGAAGGATTCGTTCATTTCTGAACTCTTCCTCTTGTGTGTGTTCTATACGTAAGGAACTGTAGTTTGATTTAGAACGTCAATGCTTTTATATAACGTGCCTGAACCGATCAACTCTTGACATAAGAAATGTTCAAAACATTATCCAACAATACAAAATTATATCCTTCTTTAATAAATAAAGAGACTGATATGATGTTATATATCAGGTTCGGTATCTAATAACATTCATTCAGAATCAATGTATTCTAGTAATACAGGGTGATAGTGACCAACAGACTTGGCTGCAACACTTGCACCGTTTTCTGTCTCATGAAACTTATCACCCGTTCTCAGTTCTCTACCTATCTGTAGCCCATGTAACAAATTACATATGTGGGATCCTGATCCGGTATCTCATACCCAGGACATAAAGGATACTGAGAAACAGTTCTCTGTAATGAACACACCCGAAGAAGATGCATCATCATGCACTTTCTTCGTTTGGGCGGCACGGGAATTCTGGTAATCCCCAATTTCCTGCTCTGTCTTATAACAATTATAAGTTGGAGCGGGACCAACATTTCCCAGCTTAGTATAACAAGCGGGTTCGGTCAATACATCCATATTATCATCTTGATTAAGGCGTGACATGGTCGCTACCTGGAGAGAGAAAGAAGAAAACACGCTGCGTGCGCTCTTGCAAGATTAGATTGGTTATATATTTTATCTAATCAGGATGGCTCCCACTGTTTTTATCAAATCCTCCTTCAAACCCTAAAAGGAAAGACTAGCCGGGATTAATTACACTCTACAAGTTCGCCAATCTTTCGGCCAGGCCAGTGCCGGTACTTTGAGGGAGGTTCCTCGTGCTCTCGCACGGACCTAATTAAAATAAACCTCGTTTTCCAAGGGGCGTAACCCCGTTGACACCTTTCTAGACACCTACTTGATCGGCTAATTGTAAAGTGCAAAACTCTCCCAAGAGTAACAATTACTCGCTGTGGGTATCGGGATCCAACTATCATATAGAAGGTATGCAATCTCATTGCAAATTTCAACACTTGAAACTCCCGATAAAGGTTTTTACCCCTAGCACCTATGACCTTGGCTATGGTCAACAAATCATAAGTACTAGTCAAGTTCTACCCGTCATTTCGTGATTAATTAGACCCACCCTCATGACCCTTGGCTAAGGTCAACAAAGTCACATGATTGTCCTAACTAATCGCATCATATGCGGTGTAGGAAGACATCACTTAGCTACCGTACACTGTGCCTTGACTATGGTCAACAAACACAGCACAAATACTAAGTACTCTACTTCCTAAAATGACGGAGGATTGCGGATGGTTTTTATGAAAACCTTTAACGCTTTGAACTTGATCTCGTTGCGGAATCAAATGGTTTTTAAATGGAGTGTTTTTGAGGCTTTTTTAGTTTTGCTAAAGGGGTCACTCCCGGTGAAGGGATCGTCGGCCCTTTCCTCATCGAATAAGGTGCAGGATATATCATATATACCGCTGTGCAAAGCAAAAACTATAGAAGCGATCAAAAGACAAACCGAGGGTTGTAGCATCTGCTAATTATTGCTAAAGAGGTCACTCCCGGTGAAGGGATCGTCGGCTCTTTCCTCATCGAATAAGGTGCTGGATGTTCTATAAGGAACACCGCTATGCAAAGCAACAACTAGAGCTACCTAATTTTATTTTTGAAATTCAATTCCACAACATATTTTAGGTTTATTTTCTTTCATTAATCTCATTAATGAATGTCCCATCATTTAAGTCCACCTAAACATCACAGATAAATACAACGTACACTTATGCCATCCGCATTCGCCTCGATGTCCCATCTGCACCGTTAGGTTAGGTAACTAACGGCAGAGCGGGGCAGGGCTAGCGCGGGTGTAAAACATAAGCAACATTTATATAATATATCATATATACTATATACAGTATCAATCTGAACATATTACATGATCACATCACAGATAACGCAGCAGAAAATATCATATGAAATATTGGATATACTAGGACGTCCGTGTTTTATTTTGAGCCTGTATAAAACACGGATTCCACGGTCGTGATGAATAGCCAAACCCACACCCCTAGACCCCTACGAGAGCTGCAAGTAACCCTACCAATTCTAGAGTTAGGAGACCCGGACTCGACTCCTCGAGATGGTCTCCCACTGGACCCTATAACCCGATAACTTGTGCTCCCCTCCTTGGGTCTATCCTAATGCGGAAAAGTAAATAATATACAAAGGTGATATCATCCTCAACCCGGAAGTGCCCCAATAAAAGAATATTACATACAATGAATTTTACATGAATGAAAAAAGAAAAACACTCATCTCACATAAAAAAAACCCCGGCTATTCAAACACGACGATCCAATATAACATATCCAGCAACACATAACATCACATGCCATCAATGTAAGTAAATATGCCCATCCCAATTGTCGTTGACATATAGCAACGAAACCGGCGATATCACATACTACACTTACGGTCGCAGAAAAGAAAGTGTAAAACTACAACAGTTGGAATCCGCAACCATCATAGACATCGCATGCCTAACTAAATGAATTCCTCATACATCGCATGCCTAACAATTATAAACCCCGCATTTCAGTCTCAAAATCGAAAACAGTTTTCAATATCAAGTCGGGCAATTCAACAAGATTTCCGACATCCTGAACGAATGCTCGTCGCAAACTTCAGTAGACGGCCGCACCCCCGATACCGTCGACGAAGTGCACTAAGGCGGAACACCGCTGCCGCGAGCACCCGAACGGATGCTTTCGGCGAAGGGGTTCTCCTACGGTCACTTGGTTGGGGCTATGGGGCATGGCTATCTATTAAGTTTACCGGCGAGTATCCGCGTACGCAACGTGATTGCGATGGACTTTTGATCACATCAAAATCCCGTGGCAACCGATCAAGTGAGACTAAACTGTTAGATTTATAACATTCAAAATAGTTATCTCATAACTACTTGTGAATTCCAAATATTGTATCACATTCCAGATAAATAGACAATGTTAAACTTTCTGATCGAATAATCAAACACCCAAGTTTTCCCGAAAAGCTCAACACATGAAATAAGTTTAAAAACATCCACTTCATGCCACAGTACAAACGGTCCAGCCGTAGAAGGGTCAAGCCAACGCCTCACATGTGGCACGCCGTACTGCCCCAAACCCTAAGGTTCAAAGGGCAGTTCAAGATGATCACATAATCGAGTTAAGCTTTGTTGTCTTCTAGAGGGTCCATCGCGTTACTTGCACTACTTAGACGTTCTTAAACTACGGAAAAATCCAACACTTGGAAATTTTCCGGCATGGGAAAAGGTGAGATATTGATATCCGGTCGAACATTTTAACACGTTCTAAAATACCCGGAAAAACAAAATAAACAAAGTTAAATAATCCGATCGAATCATCGAGTCCCCAATACAACCCAGAAAACTCAACTCTTGAGTATAAATTAAAAATACCCAGAAAACACAGGAATTACATACGGGCATTACTGTGCAAACCGTGACTAATGATTCATCTTTATGGCCGCGGAACCGCCGCACAAGCCAGGGTGGGGCCGCGGTTCCGCAGCGCATTGGTCGACTTAGGGTCACGTGCTCCACAGTAATTCCTAGAAAACCCTGCTGAATTTTTTGGATATTTTTAATTTGGAAAAATCCACAGTTTCAGAAAAAGTACAGAGAAGGGCATCGATTAGGGTTTCGGGGTTCAATCGGGTTTCTAACTTCGTCTACACTTCGCCTAAAGTTCTAGCTAGACTCTGATACCACTGTAGGGTTCCTAGGCACACTCAAGAGGTTCTACAAGGCATCAACCATGCAAAAATCAAATTTTTATATGCCTAACAACTCTATGCAAGATCGTTTACTAGAGGTAAGGCGAAACTATAAGCAAGCAAACAATTTTACTAATAAGTGAAAGGGATTACAATCTTTGTAGATCCGGTCCTTCACTTCTAATGCTCCGTGTTGACGTCCCTTCGCTGCGATCATCGGGATCCCGGACCCTAGCATTTGTTTCATCGGAGAAATGAGCGGGCTAGGTCGTTGACTTCGAGGCCGAAGATGATCTACGTCGGGGAGACTCAAACTCAAGCTATTCCTTCACTTGGTCAAAAACTTTGTGAAGAGAACACCCTATACTACATGGCAAGTGGTAGAGAACGAAGAAATAGGAAGTGGGTTCACTTTGGATTTTGATTTCTCACTCTAAATTTTCACTTAAAAATTTTCAAGAAAGCTTTCTTCACTTGAAGAAGATGAAGAAGAAGAAAAGAATAATGAATAATGAATTATTAAAAAAGAATAAATCAAGTGAAGTCTATCATCTTGCAACCATGGATGAGTTAACTTTTGTAAAGAGTAAACTAGAGTTTAGGTTGATGGTTAGGTCAAAGAACAAAACAAAATGGTTAGACTTTTTCAAAGATGCTATGAAACTTCATGAAGCTTCAAGCCAAAACAAGAAAAGCCACCATTTAGTTTCACCAAAATAAATAAAATAAATAAAACCCTAACCATTAACCTAAACATGGTGTAAGTCATACACACACCCAAGTTTGCATGTATCATCAATCATGATACAAACTAGTGCACAAACATATATCATATATACAACTTGTGCACATCAAGTGAGAAAATCAATCTTAAGTGAACCAATACTAATTAATGTAAAGTAATATATCAAATATATAATTATACATTAAATCATTAAATCAATACTTGATTTAATGATCCGGTCATATCGCATATAACCGACTAATATCAAGTGTATCAATGTATCGAATCAACACTTGATTCGGTAACCCGGCTATATCTCATATAACCGTCCGATGATATAAATCGCGAGAATAGAACACAGTATCACATACTGGTATTATTCTCGGTCCCGCACATATCTTATATGCGCTCCTATCTGTTAGTTATATGTATGCCCTAGAGGCCATTACTATACATAGGATGTATATTGTAGTGGATGCTTGGACATATATAGGGTGGACTTTCTTGCTCGACATGATAGTATGCTATCTGGTTGATCTTTACCTTAACGTGTACACTGATTGTCTCTCTGTTACATGTTGGTAAAGCCCTTAGGATATGTACTTGACTACCTGGACTATGATGCGGATCATACTAGTGGGGACATGGTAGTCCATAAGTACATCCTTCAAAGTCCCTAGTCGTGGGTATATCGAGACGGGGCATCGATATACCAGAGTAGACTAGCGTATACCTTCTCGACCCATACAGATGGGCGATGGATGATCCCATATCCATTGGTGTTTGACATCAGAGATGATATACGGGTGCTCAGTGGAGACTGGGTACACTGGACGGACTCGCCGAGAACTCCCAGATGGTATTATACCTTACGTCCGATGGCAGTTCTCTGGTGACACTGGTACAGAGTAGTCTGTTGACCCGAGATCGTCATAGAGTCTTGTGTGGTTCCCACTGTGCTTTGATTTCCACCTTACCACGTCCAAGAGGGCGTGCAAAACGGTGGTTTTTGGTGTCACGACCCGCAGGGTACGGAACGTGACTGGCACTTAAGTTTACGAAACGTCTAAAGACGTCCGTAAAATAAGTAAGCCAAAGCCCAGAAAACAAAACCAATAAGCAAAAGAGTGAAGAAAACCCAAACAGTTGAAAGCGAGTTTATCAAATAAGTCATGTAAAACACTTTTTAAAAACAATACCAATTTTTCCGAAAATTTCGGCAGAGTCTCCTTTGTAAATACTGGCCCCCAAAATGGGTACAACATAAATAAACATGAATCCAACAAAATAGGGCATCCCCAAGAGGGAGCTAGCTCTTCGCCATAAGGCGGTCACAAATCCCACGCAATGTAAATGACAACAAGCATAATAAAGCATAAGGGAGCATGAAAAAGTAGCATGTCGGCTCAAGTGAGCTCGACCCCAAAATACAGCATAAAATCCACAAACCTCACAGTCTCATCTCTAGGTCAATATACAATAAATCTGATAGAAACAGTAGATGGAGTATACTAGATACAAGAATATGCAAGGTGGTACAAAAATGATAGCATAACCCACCTATGAGCAAATCTCGAGCTCAAGCAAAAGAGGCAAAAGAACAAGTGCACCCGCCGCTACTGAACTGACGGAGCGGATCTGCAAAAGACTGTGGCACAACGGGGGTGAGTTGCCAACTCGTGAGTAATAAATAACATCTACAAAGGCTATCGTATGCATGCACACAAGCATCCTAGCATCTATAATACAGGTATGACTGGATGCACTCGCAGGTGTGTATATAACATCAGTGTACTAATATGTATGCAACATGAATATCTGAGGTCTCAATAGGTATATATAAGAAATATTTTATCTCTTTTTTTTTTTGAAACTCTTTTAGAATGCCAGCCTAATGTCAATGAATCGACGAAAATCGGTGTCCAGCAACGACACCCAAAAGCTGCCTCAAATCTCATAAATGTATCTCTGGCCTCAGCCGACCGGCTGACCCATCTCAAATATCAATATCTCATTATCTAGCGGCCACGGTCGGTATTCTCTGGATATCCGCCGTCCCAAACAGTCACCGGTAGGTAATCCGTCCCCTGCCAGGCTCAACGTCATCACCACATTCCTCTTGCCCCGGGGTACCTTACCGGGCCCACCATGTACCCGTGCCGGTTCCTCCACTCCTCGATACGGATTTCCAAATCCACAGCAAACTCATGGTGGACGACACTTACATCACTAGAAAACCGCAATTTACATATTTTAAAAATATAATAAGTTTAGAAATTTTGCGGCTTTCCCCCGAAATCCAGCAATATCATAAAATCCCAAGAAATCCTCATAAGTGCATATATCAATGATAATGAATGCGTATGATATCAATAATCAAGTTGTGATGTGTGATTAATGTATTAAGCATGAACAATTAATATGATGAAGTACATGCACATGAATAGCAATACTACGGTTTCATTTTTAAGGAATTAAAGGCAATAGTACCAGTTTAAGTATCGATTAGTAAAAGGTTTCAATTTAAAAGTTATCTAGTGTGGTGGCATGGCAATTACCAGGGTGTGTGTGTAAACATGAATAGTGCTCGTGCTGCATATAAAAACCTGGTAATGGTGCATGTGTCCTACAATTGAGTTTGCGTATATGGGTATAACATATTGATCTAATTGCAGCAATTATCATGCCAGTAATATTATTCTAATGTCACAAGTGGTTATCCAGTTTACTATTTTTCAGTTTAATATATCTATCGGGCGACTTGCGCCATCCAAACGATCGTCCCCCGTAGATGTTAAATCTACTCACCGGGATCCCTGGCTAGCTGTGTCCAATCACCGCCTTTCCCTTTCGCGCCGCGTCTGATGTTTCCGCGACCGAACCTGGAATTTACATCAATACCAAATATAAGGTTACAAATCAAAGAACGACGCAAAACCCCAACGAAACTACTAAAGTTCGCTAGCTAGGTACAACGTGCACAAAGTGCGCGGAACACACGCGAAAATCGCAAAAACTGCCGAAAAACGCCGATTTGGTCGCCCGGCAAAACTAAAACCCGACTACCCCAAAAATCCGCACTCACGCATCCTAAAAGTCGTAGGACAAGCCATTACAATCATCAAGATATCAAAAATAATTCATCACATAATTTTTATACAAAACTAGTAAGCATTTGCATTCCAAAATCGGTGCAAAAATCGCCGATTTGCGACAAAACGACTACAATAGCATAATCACCCAAGCACACTACAAGCAATCTACAAACACTAATTACAACACAATAGCAATGATTCCAATCCTATTTTCCATAACAACCATTCCTTGAATTTATAACTTAGCAAATGCAAATCAAAATCCATACTCGAAAAACTTAATTAACACTAATTTCAAACCCAATTAGCAAGTTCACCTCTTAGATTTAGGTTAGCAAAATACTAGATAACAAATTAGGTTCAATCAACTAAATAATGTTTTCTAAACCTTAATCAACTCACTAATCAAGCTTCACAACTCAATTCCATACACTAACCCTCTCTTGAAATTCCTAAAACGACAATTACAACTAAAATCGAACTTTTAAAGTTAACTAAATTAACACAATTAGAAGACTACATAACAAGGTAACCATATAGATTAGTTCATTAACCACTAGATTAACCATAAAACAACTTAATTAACTATTATGGCCTTCAAACCCTAGTTAAAACAAACTACTCTCTTTTTTAAAAAAACAAGATTAGAAATAAGCTAACTTTTAACACTAAACCATGCAATTAAAGGAATTTAGCAAAAAAAGAAGTAATTTGATGGAAATTATACCTCTTGATCTATGGATCAAGCAAGAAAATTTTGCTCCAATTGATGGCCTCAAGCACCAAGATCCAAGCTAGGGAGGTGAAGGAAAAGAAGGATGAAGGAGGGTTTTAATTTGCAAGCTTTAATTTGAATTTTTGATGAATTAAACTTGAAGAATTGTGAAGAAATGAGAAGAAAATAGATGAAGGAGGGGGAGGTGCAGTTTCGGCCAGCAAGAGGTGAGGGGGAGGGTGTGGGCAAGTGGGGAAAAGTCATGGGTCAAGTTTCCAAAGTCAATGTATCATACTTTATCAATTATAATTAAAAATAAATCCATAAACTAACAAAACAACTCAAGAAAGCAACCAAAGAAAAGAGAGGCCAGAAATTTCTGGTCTTGGTCAGGGTTGGGCTGTCCTAGGGCTGAGGGAAAAGAGAGAGGGGTTTTACAAAAGAAATTTTATGCTAAAAGGCCCCCTACAACTCAAAAATTGCAAGTTTTAGCTCAAAATTCAATAAATTCGTTTCAAATCATAAAAATTTGTTAAAAATCAAAATAAATTACTAAAAATTTATGTTATCACTAGATTATAATTATCATAATTTTAGAGATTAAAATTAGCCCGGAAAAATTTGTATTTATCGCTTATTTAATGTATTTTCTTACCGGCTTAAAATAATATAAAAAAATTGAAAAATTAGGGAAATTTTTTAAACGACCAGAATTTCATAATTAACTCATTAGCTACTAAAAACAAGCAATTACCTATCCATTTTAGGTATAATTAGCCCTAAACTGCAAAATAACAAGAAAGACGGTTTTCGGAAAAATACCGAATTTTCACCGAATTTCAGGAAAACACCAAAACGACTTTTCAAGACGCTACAATCTTCCCCCCTTAAAGAAATTCGGTCCCCGAATTTAAAAATATAGCTACGCGTACCTTCAAAGAGATGGGGATATTTCTTCCTCATCTCGCCCTCGGTCTCCCAGGTAACCTCCTCGCTGCTCGGGCTACGCCAAAGGACCTTGACGGTTGGTATAATCTTCGACCTCAACTTCTTCACCTGCCGATCCAGGATGGCCACCGGCTGCTCTGCAAAAGAAAGGTCGCGCTCTAGCTGGACTGTCGGGTGCTGAATCGCATGCGAAGGGTCGTGAAGGTACTTGCGGAGTATCGAAACATGGAAGACGGGGTGAACATCGGGAAAGCTGGGAGGAAGAGCCAAACGATATGCAACAGCGCCGACACGCTCGAGGATCTCGAAGGGACCTACGAATCTAGGGCTAAGCTTCCCCTTTCGCCCAAAACGCATCACGCCCTTCATCGGAGAGACTTTCAGAAAAACATGGTCGCTAACTGCGAACTCTAATCTGCGACGGTGCCTGTCTGCATAGGATTTCTGCCTGCTCTGAGCCGCTCTCATCCGGTCTCGGATCAACTGGATCTTCGATGTCGTCTCCTCAACAAGCTGCGGCCCCAAAATGCTGCTCTCGCTGAGCTCTGTCCAACAAATGGGCGATCTGCATCTCCTCCCATACAATGCCTCGAAAGGTGCCATCTGAATAGTATCCTGGAAGCTGTTGTTGTAGGAGAACTCCACTAGAGGTAAATGACGGTCCCAGCTACCACCAAAGTCTAAAACGCACGCTCTGAGCATGTCCTCAAGAGTCTGAATGGTCCGCTCTGACTGTCCGTCTGTCTGCGGATGAAACGCTGTGCTGAAGCTCAAACGAGTGCCCAAAGCCTCCTGAAGTCTCTGCCAAAGTCGGCTGGTGAACTGAGTGCCTCGATCTGACACGATACAAGTCGGTACGCCATGTAGTCGCACGATCTCGTCAATATAGAGCTGAGCATACTGAGCGAAGCTGAAAGTCGTCTTCACTGGAAGGAAGTGAGCCGCTTTCGTCAATCTATCCACGATCACCCAGATGGAGTCGTACCCTCGACTGGTCCTGGGTAGACCCACAACGAAATCCATCGAAATCTGCTCCCATTTCCACTCTGGAATGGGTAACGACTGTAGCTCTCCTGCGGGCCTCTGGTGCTCGGCCTTGACTTGCTGACAAGTCAGGCATCTCGAAACGAACTCCGCAATGTCCCTCTTCATCCCGTCCCACCAGTAGGTCTCTCTCATATCATGGTACATCTTGGTGGAACCGGGGTGGACACTATACACTGATCGGTGTGCCTCCTCAAGAATGTCGCGCCGCAATCCATCAGCATCTGGTACGCACAGTCTAGATCCATATCGTAAAATCCCCTGATCGTCAACCACGAACTCGGAAAATCTGCCCTGTCCCATCTGTGCCATGATCTCTGAGCAACGGTCATCACTGCGCTGTGCCTCATATATACGGTCAAGCAACTATGGGCGTGCACGAACATGCGCGAGCTGTCCCCCTGTCTGGGTGAACTCGAACTCAACTCGGCTGTCGCATAACATCTGCCAATCTGCTGACGACTGCCACTGCACTGCGCGCAAAAAGGATAGACTACCCCCGGGCCTCCTACTCAACGCATCTGCCACCACATTCGCCTTGCCTGGGTGATATAAGATCTCGCAGTCATAGTCTTTCACCAACTCCATCCAACGACGCTGTCTGAGGTTCAGGTCTCGCTGCTGAAATATGTACTTTAAGCTCTTGTGATCGGTGAATATCTGACACGACTCGCCGTAAAGGTAATGTCGCCAAATCTTCAGTGCAAAGACCACTGCAGCCATCTCCAAATCATGAGTGGGGTAGTTCTGTTCATGCTTCTTCAACTGCCGAGAAGCGTAAGCGATCACCCGGCCATGCTGCATCAAAACGCATCCTAATCCCACTCGCGAAGCATCACAGTAGACAACAAATCCGCCTGATCCCGAAGGTAAAGATAATACCGGCGCCGTAGTCAAACATGTCCGTAGCTGCTGAAAACTGCGCTTGCACTCCTCTGTCCAAACGAAAGGAACTCCCTTCCGGGTCAAACTGGTCAACGGTGCAGCTATACGGGAGAAGTCCTGAACAAAACGCCTGTAGTAGCCCGCCAAGCCTAGAAAACTACGGATCTCAGTAACCGATGTAGGTCGGGGCCACTGCTGAACAGCCTCAATCTTCTTCGGGTCCACACAAATGCCGTCTCTCGTAACCACGTGACCCAAGAATCCGACGCTGTCCAGCCAGAATGCACACTTGGAGAACTTTGCGAACAGCTGGTGCTCCCTCAGGGTCTGTAACGTAATCCGCAAGTGCTGCTCGTGCTCCTCTCTGCTCCGGGAGTACACCAAGATATCGTCGATAAACACGATGATGAACAAGTCAAGATACGGCCTGAATGTACGGTTCATCAAATCCATGAATGCTGCTGGGGCGTTGGTGAGTCCGAACGTCATCACCAAAAACTCGTAGTGGCCGTAGCGCGTGCGGAAAGCTGTCCTCGGTATATCCTCCTGTCGAACTCGCAGCTGATGGTATCCTGATCGCAAGTCGATCCTCGAAAAATACCCCGCACCCTGAAGCTGGTCGAACAAGTCATCAATGCGCGGCAACGGATATCTGTTCCGAACGGTAACTTTGTTCAGCTGGCGGTAGTCGATACATAAGCGCAAACTTCCATCCTTCTTCTTGACAAACAGGACCGGAGCACCCCACGGAGAAACACTAGGTCGAATAAGCCCCTTATCTAACAAATCCTGCAACTGATCCTTCAGCTCTCGAAGCTCTGCCGGGGCCATCCGATAAGGCGGTATAGAAATAGGCCCCGAACCGGGAATCAAATCAATGCAGAACTCAACATCGCGCTCAGGCGGTAGCCCAGGTAGCTCATCAGGGAAAACATCAGGGAACTCACAAACTACCGGGACCCGGTCTAACGGAACCTCTGCAGCTCGAGTATCACAAACAAATGCTAAGAATCCCTGACATCCCTTCCGCAAGAGCTGACCAGCGCGAAGAGACGAAATTAAGCTGGGAAGGGTGACACTGCGGTCTCCCTGAATAACAAGGACTGGCTCTCCCGGAAAGCTAAATCTGACTGCCTTCTCACGGCAGTCCACCGAAGCATAACAAGTGGCTAGCCAATCCATGCCCAGAAGCACATCAAAGTCCAACATATCGAGGAGTATCAAATCAACTGATGAATCCCTCTCCCCGATACGAACGGAACACAAACGAAATACAAACCGAGCGACAAACGACTCGCCTACCGGAGTACTAACAACAAGCGGCTGATCTAACGACGACGACTCACGGCCCAACATCGGTGCAAAGTGTGTAGATACGTACGAATGTGTGGAACCTGGGTCGAATAATACCCGGGCGTCGAAAGAACAAACTGGCAAGGTACCTGTCACAACGGCATTGGATGCCTGCGCATCCTGCGGTGTCAAAGCAAAAACTCGGGCCTGTCCTCCACCGATAGCGGGCTGACCTCGACCTCGGCCTCTGCCTCCTCGTCCTCTCTGAACAGGACCGTCGCGTCCACGGCCTCTCGGTGCACCTAGCTGGCGTGGAGCATCGCCGGGGGTAGGAAGTAGGGCTCTCTAAGGAGGGGGTGGTGATGGTGGTAGGGTCACATGCGGAACTGTCGCTGCTCCCTGTCGTCTCACCGGACAGTCTCTGACAAGATGGTGCAAACTCCCGCACCCAAAACATCCTGGCGACGGCTGCTGCCCCTGGGGATAAGAACCATATAACTGTCCTCGCCCAAATCCTCTGCCAGGCCTATCTCTCGGAAAGAATCTGGCGCGCTGCCTCTGAGACGGTACATCGGTGCGCATCCTCTTCGGCCCGGAAACGGCCGAAGTCCGTGATATGCGTGCCTCCATCCGCAATGCCGTATCCATAGCAGCTGAATAAGTGTCGTAGTGCTGGGCGCCAATGGCAAGATATAGCTGGGCATCAAGTCCCTGTACGAACCTCTTCACCATCTTCTTCTCGGTATCCACCAAATACTGAGCATATCGGGATAACTGTGTAAACTGGATGTCATACTCAGATACCGTCATCCCAGGTGTCTTGACTAAGGCCTCGAAGCTGTGAGCTCTGGCGTCACGAACGCTCTCTGGAAGGAAACGGGCTAGAAAGACCGCTGTAAACTCGGCCCAAGTCATAGGCGGTAGATCTGCAGCTCGACCTCTCAAGACTGACTCCCACCATGTCTGCGCGAGACCCTCTAGTCGGAAACTCGCTAGCTCTACCCATCGATCATCCGAACATCTCAGCGAACGGCAGATCCTGGCTAAACTGTCAAGGAACGTCTGTGGGTCCTCCGCTGTCTCGGTGCCGGTGAATACTGGAGGTCTCAGCCTCATGAAATCCTGTAGTGAAACCGGAATGGCCACGGTGGTAGTAGTAGGAGTAGGTATCATGGTCGTCTGTGATGTAGTAGGTACGTCATCCGGCCTCGGTGTACGACTGGCTGCAACTAGGGATCCTACCATCTGATGTAGCTCCTGCATGCCTCCCATCATCTGTCGCAACTCCTCCATACCGGTCTCGAGCCTATCCATACGGCCTGGGGAAGGTGGATCGGTCTGTCCCTGCGGCGTAGGCATACCACCCTGCTCAGTCCTAGTCTCGGACGAGCCAGCTCGAATCTCGTCTCTGGCGGCAGCCCTCTGTGCCCTCGTAGCCTTAGGCGGCATAGTGGCTGTTACAGGAAAACGGATAGTAAGGACAGTGCAATAGGATCATAGGATACACGGAATTGAAGAAGGAATTTTTCAAGCAAGTATATCCTAAAGTCACTTAGGCGGAGTACCGTATCGTAAGTATGCCGCGGACATACGCACGCTACGTTACCCTGCTTAAGTCACTTACTCCATCTACCAAGGGTCATCCTACACTCACAAAGGTAAAACCTATCGCTCTGATACCAACTTTGTCACGACCCGCAGGGTACGGAACGTGACTGGCACTTAAGTTTACGAAACGTCTAAAGACGTCCGTAAAATAAGTAAGCCAAAGCCCAGAAAACAAAACCAATATGCAAAAGAGTGAAGAAAACCCAAACAGTTGAAAGCGAGTTTATCAAATAAGTCATGTAAAACACTTTTTAAAAACAATACCAATTTTTCCGAAAATTTCGGCAGAGTCTCCTTTGTAAATACTGGCCCCCAAAATGGGTACAACATAAATAAACATGAATCCAACAAAATAGGGCATCCCCAAGCGGGAGCTAGCTCTTTGCCATAAGGCGGTCACAAATCCCACGCAATGTAAATGACAACAAGCATAATAAAGCATAAGGGAGCATGAAAAAGTAGCATGTCGGCTCAAGTGAGCTCGACCCCAAAATACAGCATAAAATCCACAAACCTCACAGTCTCATCTCTAGGTCAATATACAATAAATCTGATAGAAACAGTAGATGGAGTATACTAGATACAAGAATATACAAGGTGGTACAAAAATGATAACATAACCCACCTATGAGCAAATCTCGTGCTCAAGCAAAAGAGGCAAAAGAACAAGTGCACCCGCCGCTACTGAACTGACGGAGCGGACCTGCAAAAGACTGTGGCACAACGGGGGTGAGTTGCCAACTCGTGAGTAATAAATAACATCTACAAAGGCTATCGTATGCATGCACACAAGCATCCTAGCATCTATAATACAGGTATGACTGGATGCACTCGCAGGTGTGTATATAACATCAGTGTACTAATATGTATGCAACATGAATATCTGAGGTCTCAATAGGTATATATAAGAAATATTTTATCTCTTTTTGTTTTTGAAACTCTTTTAGAATGCCAGCCTAATGTCAATGAATCGACGAAAATCGGTGTCCAGCAACGACACCCAAAAGCTGTCTCAAATCTCATAAATGTATCTCTGGCCTCAGCCGTCCGGCTGACCCATCTCAAATATCAATATCTCATCATCTAGCGGCCACGGTCGGTATCCTCTGGATATCCGCCGTCCCAAACAGTCACCGGTAGGTAATCCGTCCCCTGCCAGGCTCAACGTCATCACCACATTCCTCTTGCCCCGGGGTACCTTACCGGGCCCACCATGTACCCGTGCCGGTTCCTCCACTCCTCGACACGGATTTCCAAATCCACAGCAAACTCATGGTGGACGACACTTACATCACTAGAAAACCGCAATTTACATATTTTAAAAATATAATAAGTTTAGAAATTTTGCGGCTTTCCCCCGAAATCCAGCAATATCATAAAATCCCAAGAAATCCTCATAAGTGCATATATCAATGATAATGAATGCGTATGATATCAATAATCAAGTTGCGATGTGTGATTAATGTATTAAGCATGAACAATTAATATGATGAAGTACATGCACATGAATAGCAATACTACGGTTTCATTTTTAAGGAATTAAAGGCAATAGTACCAGTTTAAGTATCGATTAGTAAAAGGTTTCAATTTAAAAGTTATCTAGTGTGGTGGCATGGCAATTACCAGGGTGTGTGTGTAAACATGAATAGTGCTCGTGCTGCATATAAAAACCTGGTAATGGTGCATGTGTCCTACAATTGAGTTTGCGTATATGGGTATAACATATTGATCTAATTGCAGCAATTATCATGCCAGTAATATTATTCTAATGTCACAAGTGGTTATCCAGTTTACTATTTTTCAGTTTACTAAATCTATCGGGCGACTTGCGCCATCCAAACGATCGTCCCCCGTAGATGTTAAATCTACTCACCGGGATCCCTGGCTAGCTGTGTCCAATCACCGCCTTTCCCTTTCGCACCGCGTCTGATGTTTCCGCGACCGAACCTGGAATTTACATCAATACCAAATATAAGGTTACAAATCAAAGAACGACGTAAAACCCCAACGAAACTACTAAAGTTCACTAGCTAGGTACAACGTGCACAAAGTGCGCGGAACACACGCGAAAATCGCAAAAACTGCCGAAAAACGCCGATTTGGTCGCCCGGCAAAACTAAAACCCGACTACCCCAAAAATCCGCACTCACGCATCCTAAAAGTCGTAGGACAAGCCATTACAATCATCAAGATATCAAAAATAATTCATCACATAATTTTTATACAAAACTAGTAAGCATTTGCATTCCAAAATCGGTGCAAAAATCGCCGATTTGCGACAAAACGACTACAATAGCATAATCACCCAAGCACACTACAAGCAATCTACAAACACTAATTACAACACAATAGCAATGATTCCAATCCTATTTTCCATAACAACCATTCCTTGAATTTATAACTTAGCAAATGCAAATCAAAATCCATACTCGAAAAACTTAATTAACACTAATTTCAAACCCAATTAGCAAGTTCACCTCTTAGATTTAGGTTAGCAAAATACTAGATAACAAATTAGGTTCAATCAACTAAATAATGTTTTCTAAACCTTAATCAACTCACTAATCAAGCTTCACAACTCAATTCCATACACTAACCCTCTCTTGAAATTCCTAAAACGACAATTACAACTAAAATCGAACTTTTAAAGTTAACTAAATTAACACAATTAGAAGACTACATAACAAGGTAACCATATAGATTAGTTCATTAACCACTAGATTAACCATAAAACAACTTAATTAACTATTATGGCCTTCAAACCCTAGTTAAAACAAACTACTCTCTTTTTTAAAAAAACAAGATTAGAAATAAGCTAACTTTTAACACTAAACCATGCAATTAAAGGAATTTAGCAAAAAAAGAAGTAATTTGATGGAAATTATACCTCTTGATCTATGGATCAAGCAAGAAAATTTTGCTCCAATTGATGGCCTCAAGCACCAAGATCCAAGCTAGGGAGGTGAAGGAAAAGAAGGATGAAGGAGGGTTTTAATTTGCAAGCTTTAATTTGAATTTTTGATGAATTAAACTTGAAGAATTGTGAAGAAATGAGAAGAAAATAGATGAAGGAGGGGGAGGTGCAGTTTCGGCCAGCAAGAGGTGAGGGGGAGGGTGTGGGCAAGTGGGGAAAAGTCATGGGTCAAGTTTCCAAAGTCAATGTATCATACTTTATCAATTATAATTAAAAATAAATCCATAAACTAACAAAACAACTCAAGAAAGCAACCAAAGAAAAGAGAGGCCAGAAATTTCTGGTCTTGGTCAGGGTTGGGCTGTCCTAGGGCTGAGGGAAAAGAGAGAGGGGTTTTACAAAAGAAATTTTATGCTAAAAGGCCCCCTACAACTCAAAAATTGCAAGTTTTAGCTCAAAATTCAATAAATTCGTTTCAAATCATAAAAATTTGTTAAAAATCAAAATAAATTACTAAAAATTTATGTTATCACTAGATTATAATTATCATAATTTTAGAGATTAAAATTAGCCCGGAAAAATTTGTATTTATCGCTTATTTAATGTATTTTCTTACCGGCTTAAAATAATATAAAAAAATTGAAAAATTAGGGAAATTTTTTAAACGACCAGAATTTCATAATTAACTCATTAGCTACTAAAAACAAGCAATTACCTATCCATTTTAGGTATAATTAGCCCTAAACTGCAAAATAACAAGAAAGACGGTTTTCGGAAAAATACCGAATTTTCACCGAATTTCAGGAAAACACCAAAACGACTTTTCAAGACGCTACAATCTTCCCCCCTTAAAGAAATTCGGTCCCCGAATTTAAAAATATAGCTACGCGTACCTTCAAAGAGATGGGGATATTTCTTCCTCATCTCGCCTTCGGTCTCCCAGGTAACCTCCTCGCTGCTCGGGCTACGCCAAAGGACCTTGACGGTTGGTATAATCTTCGACCTCAACTTCTTCACCTGCCGATCCAGGATGGCCACCGGCTGCTCTGCAAAAGAAAGGTCGCGCTCTAGCTGGACTGTCGGGTGCTGAATCGCATGCGAAGGGTCGTGAAGGTACTTGCGGAGTATCGAAACATGGAAGACGGGGTGAACATCGGGAAAGCTGGGAGGAAGAGCCAAACGATATGCAACAGCGCCGACACGCTCGAGGATCTCGAAGGGACCTACGAATCTAGGGCTAAGCTTCCCCTTTCGCCCAAAACGCATCACGCCCTTCATCGGAGAGACTTTCAGAAAAACATGGTCGCTAACTGCGAACTCTAATCTGCGACGGTGCCTGTCTGCATAGGATTTCTGCCTGCTCTGAGCCGCTCTCATCCGGTCTCGGATCAACTGGATCTTCGATGTCGTCTCCTCAACAAGCTGCGGCCCCAAAATGCTGCTCTCGCTGAGCTCTGTCCAACAAATGGGCGATCTGCATCTCCTCCCATACAATGCCTCGAAAGGTGCCATCTGAATAGTATCCTGGAAGCTGTTGTTGTAGGAGAACTCCACTAGAGGTAAATGACGGTCCCAGCTACCACCAAAGTCTAAAACGCACGCTCTGAGCATGTCCTCAAGAGTCTGAATGGTCCGCTCTGACTGTCCGTCTGTCTGCGGATGAAACGCTGTGCTGAAGCTCAAACGAGTGCCCAAAGCCTCCTGAAGTCTCTGCCAAAGTCGGCTGGTGAACTGAGTGCCTCGATCTGACACGATACAAGTCGGTACGCCATGTAGTCGCACGATCTCGTCAATATAGAGCTGAGCATACTGAGCGAAGCTGAAAGTCGTCTTCACTGGAAGGAAGTGAGCCGCTTTCGTCAATCTATCCACGATCACCCAGATGGAGTCGTACCCTCGACTGGTCCTGGGTAGACCCACAACGAAATCCATCGAAATCTGCTCCCATTTCCACTCTGGAATGGGTAACGACTGTAGCTCTCCTGCGGGCCTCTGGTGCTCGGCCTTGACTTGCTGACAAGTCAGGCATCTCGAAACGAACTCCGCAATGTCCCTCTTCATCCCGTCCCACCAGTAGGTCTCTCTCATATCATGGTACATCTTGGTGGAACCGGGGTGGACACTATACACTGATCGGTGTGCCTCCTCAAGAATGTCGCGCCGCAATCCATCAGCATCTGGTACGCACAGTCTAGATCCATATCGTAAAATCCCCTGATCGTCAACCACGAACTCGGAAAATCTGCCCTGTCCCATCTGTGCCATGATCTCTGAGCAACGGTCATCACTGCGCTGTGCCTCATATATACGGTCAAGCAACTGTGGGCGTGCACGAACATGCGCGAGCTGTCCCCCTGTCTGGGTGAACTCGAACTCAACTCGGCTATCGCATAACATCTGCCAATCTGCTGACGACTGCCACTGCACTGCGCGCAAAAAGGATAGACTACCCCCGGGCCTCCTACTCAACGCATCTGCCACCACATTCGCCTTGCCTGGGTGATATAAGATCTCGCAGTCATAGTCTTTCACCAACTCCATCCAACGACGCTGTCTGAGGTTCAGGTCTCGCTGCTGAAATATGTACTTTAAGCTCTTGTGATCGGTGAATATCTGACACGACTCGCCGTAAAGGTAATGTCGCCAAATCTTCAGTGCAAAGACCACTGCAGCCATCTCCAAATCATGAGTGGGGTAGTTCTGTTCATGCTTCTTCAACTGCCGAGAAGCGTAAGCGATCACCCGGCCATGCTGCATCAAAACGCATCCTAATCCCACTCGCGAAGCATCACAGTAGACAACAAATCCGCCTGATCCCGAAGGTAAAGATAATACCGGCGCCGTAGTCAAACATGTCCGTAGCTGCTGAAAACTGCGCTTGCACTCCTCTGTCCAAACGAAAGGAACTCCCTTCCGGGTCAAACTGGTCAACGGTGCAGCTATACGGGAGAAGTCCTGAACAAAACGCCTGTAGTAGCCCGCCAAGCCTAGAAAACTACGGATCTCAGTAACCGATGTAGGTCGGGGCCACTGCTGAACAGCCTCAATCTTCTTCGGGTCCACACAAATGCCGTCTCTCGTAACCACGTGACCCAAGAATCCGACGCTGTCCAGCCAGAATGCACACTTGGAGAACTTTGCGAACAGCTGGTGCTCCCTCAGGGTCTGTAACGTAATCCGCAAGTGCTGCTCGTGCTCCTCTCTGCTCCGGGAGTACACCAAGATATCGTCGATAAACACGATGATGAACAAGTCAAGATACGGCCTGAATGTACGGTTCATCAAATCCATGAATGCTGCTGGGGCGTTGGTGAGTCCGAACGTCATCACCAAAAACTCGTAGTGGCCGTAGCGCGTGCGGAAAGCTGTCCTCGGTATATCCTCCTGTCGAACTCGCAGCTGATGGTATCCTGATCGCAAGTCGATCCTCGAAAAATACCCCGCACCCTGAAGCTGGTCGAACAAGTCATCAATGCGCGGCAACGGATATCTGTTCCGAACGGTAACTTTGTTCAGCTGGCGGTAGTCGATACATAAGCGCAAACTTCCATCCTTCTTCTTGACAAACAGGACCGGAGCACCCCACGGAGAAACACTAGGTCGAATAAGCCCCTTATCTAACAAATCCTGCAACTGATCCTTCAGCTCTCGAAGCTCTGCCGGGGCCATCCGATAAGGCGGTATAGAAATAGGCCCCGAACCGGGAATCAAATCAATGCAGAACTCAACATCGCGCTCAGGCGGTAGCCCAGGTAGCTCATCAGGGAAAACATCAGGGAACTCACAAACTACCGGGACCCGGTCTAACGGAACCTCTGCAGCTCGAGTATCACAAACAAATGCTAAGAATCCCTGACATCCCTTCCGCAAGAGCTGACCAGCGCGAAGAGACGAAATTAAGCTGGGAAGGGTGACACTGCGGTCTCCCTGAATAACAAGGACTGGCTCTCCCGGAAAGCTAAATCTGACTGCCTTCTCACGGCAGTCCACCGAAGCATAACAAGTGGCTAGCCAATCCATGCCCAGAAGCACATCAAAGTCCAACATATCGAGGAGTATCAAATCAACTGATGAATCCCTCTCCCCGATACGAACGGAACACAAACGAAATACAAACCGAGCGACAAACGACTCGCCTACCGGAGTACTAACAACAAGCGGCTGATCTAACGACGACGACTCACGGCCCAACATCGGTGCAAAGTGTGTAGATACGTACGAATGTGTGGAACCTGGGTCGAATAATACCCGGGCGTCGAAAGAACAAACTGGCAAGGTACCTGTCACAACGGCATTGGATGCCTGCGCATCCTGCGGTGTCAAAGCAAAAACTCGGGCCTGTCCTCCACCGATAGCGGGCTGACCTCGACCTCGGCCTCTGCCTCCTCGTCCTCTCTGAACAGGACCGTCGCGTCCACGGCCTCTCGGTGCACCTAGCTGGCGTGGAGCATCGCCGGGGGTAGGAAGTAGGGCTCTCTAAGGAGGGGGTGGTGATGGTGGTAGGGTCACATGCGGAACTGTCGCTGCTCCCTGTCGTCTCACCGGACAGTCTCTGACAAGATGGTGCAAACTCCCGCACCCAAAACATCCTGGCGACGGCTGCTGCCCCTGGGGATAAGAACCATATAACTGTCCTCGCCCAAATCCTCTGCCAGGCCTATCTCTCGGAAAGAATCTGGCGCGCTGCCTCTGAGACGGTACATCGGTGCGCATCCTCTTCGGCCCGGAAACGGCCGAAGTCCGTGATATGCGTGCCTCCATCCGCAATGCCGTATCCATAGCAGCTGAATAAGTGTCGTAGTGCTGGGCGCCAATGGCAAGATATAGCTGGGCATCAAGTCCCTGTACGAACCTCTTCACCATCTTCTTCTCGGTATCCACCAAATACTGAGCATATCGGGATAACTGTGTAAACTGGATGTCATACTCAGATACCGTCATCCCAGGTGTCTTGACTAAGGCCTCGAAGCTGTGAGCTCTGGCGTCACGAACGCTCTCTGGAAGGAAACGGGCTAGAAAGACCGCTGTAAACTCGGCCCAAGTCATAGGCGGTAGATCTGCAGCTCGACCTCTCAAGACTGACTCCCACCATGTCTGCGCGAGACCCTCTAGTCGGAAACTCGCTAGCTCTACCCATCGATCATCCGAACATCTCAGCGAACGGCAGATCCTGGCTAAACTGTCAAGGAACGTCTGTGGGTCCTCCGCTGTCTCGGTGCCGGTGAATACTGGAGGTCTCAGCCTCATGAAATCCTGTAGTGAAACCGGAATGGCCACGGTGGTAGTAGTAGGAGTAGGTATCATGGTCGTCTGTGATGTAGTAGGTACGTCATCCGGCCTCGGTGTACGACTGGCTGCAACTAGGGATCCTACCATCTGATGTAGCTCCTGCATGCCTCCCATCATCTGTCGCAACTCCTCCATACCGGTCTCGAGCCTATCCATACGGCCTGGGGAAGGTGGATCGGTCTGTCCCTGCGGCGTAGGCATACCACCCTGCTCAGTCCTAGTCTCGGACGAGCCAGCTCGAATCTCGTCTCTGGCGGCAGCCCTCTGTGCCCTCGTAGCCTTAGGCGGCATAGTGGCTGTTACAGGAAAACGGATAGTAAGGACAGTGCAATAGGATCATAGGATACACGGAATTGAAGAAGGAATTTTTCAAGCAAGTATATCCTAAAGTCACTTAGGCGGAGTACCGTATCGTAAGTATGCCGCGGACATACGCACGCTACGTTACCCTGCTTAAGTCACTTACTCCATCTACCAAGGGTCATCCTACACTCACAAAGGTAAAACCTATCGCTCTGATACCAACTTTGTCACGACCCGCAGGGTACGGAACGTGACTGGCACTTAAGTTTACGAAACGTCTAAAGACGTCCGTAAAATAAGTAAGCCAAAGCCCAGAAAACAAAACCAATATGCAAAAGAGTGAAGAAAACCCAAACAGTTGAAAGCGAGTTTATCAAATAAGTCATGTAAAACACTTTTTAAAAACAATACCAATTTTTCCGAAAATTTCGGCAGAGTCTCCTTTGTAAATACTGGCCCCCAAAATGGGTACAACATAAATAAACATGAATCCAACAAAATAGGGCATCCCCAAGCGGGAGCTAGCTCTTTGCCATAAGGCGGTCACAAATCCCACGCAATGTAAATGACAACAAGCATAATAAAGCATAAGGGAGCATGAAAAAGTAGCATGTCGGCTCAAGTGAGCTCGACCCCAAAATACAGCATAAAATCCACAAACCTCACAGTCTCATCTCTAGGTCAATATACAATAAATCTGATAGAAACAGTAGATGGAGTATACTAGATACAAGAATATACAAGGTGGTACAAAAATGATAACATAACCCACCTATGAGCAAATCTCGTGCTCAAGCAAAAGAGGCAAAAGAACAAGTGCACCCGCCGCTACTGAACTGACGGAGCGGACCTGCAAAAGACTGTGGCACAACGGGGGTGAGTTGCCAACTCGTGAGTAATAAATAACATCTACAAAGGCTATCGTATGCATGCACACAAGCATCCTAGCATCTATAATACAGGTATGACTGGATGCACTCGCAGGTGTGTATATAACATCAGTGTACTAATATGTATGCAACATGAATATCTGAGGTCTCAATAGGTATATATAAGAAATATTTTATCTCTTTTTGTTTTTGAAACTCTTTTAGAATGCCAGCCTAATGTCAATGAATCGACGAAAATCGGTGTCCAGCAACGACACCCAAAAGCTGTCTCAAATCTCATAAATGTATCTCTGGCCTCAGCCGTCCGGCTGACCCATCTCAAATATCAATATCTCATCATCTAGCGGCCACGGTCGGTATCCTCTGGATATCCGCCGTCCCAAACAGTCACCGGTAGGTAATCCGTCCCCTGCCAGGCTCAACGTCATCACCACATTCCTCTTGCCCCGGGGTACCTTACCGGGCCCACCATGTACCCGTGCCGGTTCCTCCACTCCTCGACACGGATTTCCAAATCCACAGCAAACTCATGGTGGACGACACTTACATCACTAGAAAACCGCAATTTACATATTTTAAAAATATAATAAGTTTAGAAATTTTGCGGCTTTCCCCCGAAATCCAGCAATATCATAAAATCCCAAGAAATCCTCATAAGTGCATATATCAATGATAATGAATGCGTATGATATCAATAATCAAGTTGCGATGTGTGATTAATGTATTAAGCATGAACAATTAATATGATGAAGTACATGCACATGAATAGCAATACTACGGTTTCATTTTTAAGGAATTAAAGGCAATAGTACCAGTTTAAGTATCGATTAGTAAAAGGTTTCAATTTAAAAGTTATCTAGTGTGGTGGCATGGCAATTACCAGGGTGTGTGTGTAAACATGAATAGTGCTCGTGCTGCATATAAAAACCTGGTAATGGTGCATGTGTCCTACAATTGAGTTTGCGTATATGGGTATAACATATTGATCTAATTGCAGCAATTATCATGCCAGTAATATTATTCTAATGTCACAAGTGGTTATCCAGTTTACTATTTTTCAGTTTACTAAATCTATCGGGCGACTTGCGCCATCCAAACGATCGTCCCCCGTAGATGTTAAATCTACTCACCGGGATCCCTGGCTAGCTGTGTCCAATCACCGCCTTTCCCTTTCGCGCCGCGTCTGATGTTTCCGCGACCGAACCTGGAATTTACATCAATACCAAATATAAGGTTACAAATCAAAGAACGACGTAAAACCCCAACGAAACTACTAAAGTTCACTAGCTAGGTACAACGTGCACAAAGTGCGCGGAACACACGCGAAAATCGCAAAAACTGCCGAAAAACGCCGATTTGGTCGCCCGGCAAAACTAAAACCCGACTACCCCAAAAATCCGCACTCACGCATCCTAAAAGTCGTAGGACAAGCCATTACAATCATCAAGATATCAAAAATAATTCATCACATAATTTTTATACAAAACTAGTAAGCATTTGCATTCCAAAATCGGTGCAAAAATCGCCGATTTGCGACAAAACGACTACAATAGCATAATCACCCAAGCACACTACAAGCAATCTACAAACACTAATTACAACACAATAGCAATGATTCCAATCCTATTTTCCATAACAACCATTCCTTGAATTTATAACTTAGCAAATGCAAATCAAAATCCATACTCGAAAAACTTAATTAACACTAATTTCAAACCCAATTAGCAAGTTCACCTCTTAGATTTAGGTTAGCAAAATACTAGATAACAAATTAGGTTCAATCAACTAAATAATGTTTTCTAAACCTTAATCAACTCACTAATCAAGCTTCACAACTCAATTCCATACACTAACCCTCTCTTGAAATTCCTAAAACGACAATTACAACTAAAATCGAACTTTTAAAGTTAACTAAATTAACACAATTAGAAGACTACATAACAAGGTAACCATATAGATTAGTTCATTAACCACTAGATTAACCATAAAACAACTTAATTAACTATTATGGCCTTCAAACCCTAGTTAAAACAAACTACTCTCTTTTTTAAAAAAACAAGATTAGAAATAAGCTAACTTTTAACACTAAACCATGCAATTAAAGGAATTTAGCAAAAAAAGAAGTAATTTGATGGAAATTATACCTCTTGATCTATGGATCAAGCAAGAAAATTTTGCTCCAATTGATGGCCTCAAGCACCAAGATCCAAGCTAGGGAGGTGAAGGAAAAGAAGGATGAAGGAGGGTTTTAATTTGCAAGCTTTAATTTGAATTTTTGATGAATTAAACTTGAAGAATTGTGAAGAAATGAGAAGAAAATAGATGAAGGAGGGGGAGGTGCAGTTTCGGCCAGCAAGAGGTGAGGGGGAGGGTGTGGGCAAGTGGGGAAAAGTCATGGGTCAAGTTTCCAAAGTCAATGTATCATACTTTATCAATTATAATTAAAAATAAATCCATAAACTAACAAAACAACTCAAGAAAGCAACCAAAGAAAAGAGAGGCCAGAAATTTCTGGTCTTGGTCAGGGTTGGGCTGTCCTAGGGCTGAGGGAAAAGAGAGAGGGGTTTTACAAAAGAAATTTTATGCTAAAAGGCCCCCTACAACTCAAAAATTGCAAGTTTTAGCTCAAAATTCAATAAATTCGTTTCAAATCATAAAAATTTGTTAAAAATCAAAATAAATTACTAAAAATTTATGTTATCACTAGATTATAATTATCATAATTTTAGAGATTAAAATTAGCCCGGAAAAATTTGTATTTATCGCTTATTTAATGTATTTTCTTACCGGCTTAAAATAATATAAAAAAATTGAAAAATTAGGGAAATTTTTTAAACGACCAGAATTTCATAATTAACTCATTAGCTACTAAAAACAAGCAATTACCTATCCATTTTAGGTATAATTAGCCCTAAACTGCAAAATAACAAGAAAGACGGTTTTCGGAAAAATACCGAATTTTCACCGAATTTCAGGAAAACACCAAAACGACTTTTCAAGACGCTACAATCTTCCCCCCTTAAAGAAATTCGGTCCCCGAATTTAAAAATATAGCTACGCGTACCTTCAAAGAGATGGGGATATTTCTTCCTCATCTCGCCTTCGGTCTCCCAGGTAACCTCCTCGCTGCTCGGGCTACGCCAAAGGACCTTGACGGTTGGTATAATCTTCGACCTCAACTTCTTCACCTGCCGATCCAGGATGGCCACCGGCTGCTCTGCAAAAGAAAGGTCGCGCTCTAGCTGGACTGTCGGGTGCTGAATCGCATGCGAAGGGTCGTGAAGGTACTTGCGGAGTATCGAAACATGGAAGACGGGGTGAACATCGGGAAAGCTGGGAGGAAGAGCCAAACGATATGCAACAGCGCCGACACGCTCGAGGATCTCGAAGGGACCTACGAATCTAGGGCTAAGCTTCCCCTTTCGCCCAAAACGCATCACGCCCTTCATCGGAGAGACTTTCAGAAAAACATGGTCGCTAACTGCGAACTCTAATCTGC